>CP053153.1:8059639-9474507 GCA_014607495.2 Carposina sasakii
TGGATAAAAATAATTCATTGGTTAAATAAAAATAATTTGATCTTTTTTTTATGGGGTGTTAGTTATCACCGTTAAATTTTGCCCTGTGAATAAATTTATTTTGAATACGTACTGTTGATGCTATAGACTTTTAAATGAATTAAACACATTATATTTTAAGAACAGACATAGGTAAGTAGATTGTTTTACTACTACAGTATGATAGCTGTAAATTAATTAGCTATTAGATAGTTAAGCATGGCTTTAAAGATAAATAATGAAGCAAAAATAGAAATAAAAATAATAACCTATGGTAAATATATCAAACAAAATATTCTGTGTACAATTATTCTAGCTTTTATCCATTAAACATTCCAAGTAATAAATAAAGTTTAATATAAATCCGAAAATACTTACGAAAAAAAATTGGAATATTATGCACATTCGCATTTGAGTTACGACTTTACGAGGGTGGTAAGGTAAAAATAGGGTAACAGTAATTTTAAAATAAGCTACATCTCAAATCGTGCGGTTACTGGTAAGGAAACACATATAAATAAAATAGGTTTGTTAGAACAATTTATTTGAGAAGCTTGTAACATAAAAATATGCAGATATTGAAGACGATTGATGGTTCATCAATCTATAGACAGCGTACGAAAATTTATGATTACTACATGTCAATTCTTTAACTATGCTGTTATTTGTTTCACTCCTTTTTTTCAATGCAGAGTTAGTTTCTCAGAATAAGTTTAATTAGTTACCCTTTATTAGTTTTTTTTATTTTCTTGGCTTGCTGGAAGAGATCTCTTGTAGAGATAATTCTCTATATTCTCGATATCTATTCTTTTATCGTGTAATTTATATGATATTTTATGTGTGTGCAATAAAGAATAAGGATAAGTACAAAACATGATTTGTCTCACAGAACTCCGACGCTATAGTGTCACTAGCCAGGGTATTGTGTCCACGGGTTGACCAGCAGATGTGCGAAGGGCCCCGGCCGGCTGCTTTATTCTGCGCATGCCCAGATCAACGCAACATGGCCGCGCACGCACGCCATGACAGATTTTATTTTAAACTAGTGCACGCCCGCGACTCCGTACGCGTGGACTACAGAAAAAACAAAATGTCAAAATTATCCGGGATAAAAACATTTTCCCGTGATAAAAAGTAGCCTATATGTTAAGTGGGACCTATCACAATATATTCCTGAAAACTGCATCGAAATCGGTTCAGCCGTTTTTGAGATTAGCGTGCACAAACGCATAGACAAACCGACTAAAATTCCAAAAAACATTCTTTTGGGTATTATTGCGTTAATAAAGGTCTACTATAATATTTTTTCTCATATATTTTCCATGTACTTACAGACAGCGATCCGTTACATTTTTATTATATGTATGTATATAGATTTGTAATTTTTAAATCTATCTGTACATATACATACATGTTACATTTTTATTATATGTATGTATATAGATTTGTAATTTTTGAATTTTAATTTGAATACATACATACATACATAACCTCACGCCTATATCCCATAGGGGTAGGCAGAGACTACAGATCTCCGTTTAGTACGTTCCAAATATACCTCTTTCACCTCATCCACATTCATTAACATCTTCATACATGCTCGCCGGTTTTGGGTGCTCTTGACTAGCCCTTTTTTTAGCACATCCCCAATTTGGTCTATGTAGGTTCGTCTAGGGCGGCCTCTTCCAGCATTGCCATTCACTTCTGCCATATATATCTCTTTCGTTAATCGTCTTCCATCCATCCTTTCCACATGTCCAAACCATCGAAGCATACCTTTCTCTATCCTTGTCACTACGTCCTCTTTCACACCGCATAATTCTCTTATGACACTATTTCTCACTCTATCTCGTAAAGTCACGCCACTTATACTTCGTAACGATCGCATCTTAACAGCATTTATTCTACTTTCATGCTTCTTTTCCCACACCCAAGATTCGCTGCCATACATCAGTGTAGGGGTGAGCACCGCTCTGTGAACAGCCAGACGAGCCTTTTTAGAGATTTTCTGGCTGCTTAGAAAAGAATACCTTTCTTTAATTTTTATCTCAGAATAATAATTATTGCTATAAAGTTATATATTATATCCTTTATTGTACATAGTAAAGTTTTCACAAATAAAGTTTATGACAAAGAAGAAGTTCCTGGCTGTCGAATATTTGAAGGCTTAAGAAGTGAATTATATATTGTCAAAATGGAACTTTTGACAGAACCAGAAAACGTAAACTGTCGGATCATAGCATCAGCCAGAGTAATATATTCTTTGGCATCAGCGCTTCAGCTTACCTTCAGCTGGGAATAAATATTTTCTTCGATGTATACCATGGGTCCCAGAATATTTGGTAAGAACAGTAGAGAGAGCAGTATAATAAAAAACTTTAAATAAGTAAGAAGGCACGCAGAGATCCAGGTCTTTTCATATGTTATTCACTTCATCGACATTCGTGATAGGTACTATTTATACACGCTTGTCTGTTTTCGTTCCTTCTCTTGACCTGACTTTCCTCTTTAATCGAATTTCTCCGATTTGGTCAGAGAAAGTCCGGCGAGTTATTCCTCTTTAAATCCTTTCATTGATTCTTCTGTCGTACACTTTCATCTTTAGTCAACATTAATTCATCTTCTCTACATGCCTGAATCTATTTCAATATAACCCTTCTTTGCCAATATATCTTCATACACTTCTTTTTAATAACTTATTTCTCAGTCTGTCTTTCAGATTTACCCCACACATACACACTGTTCTTATTGCCACTGCATTCATTTGGCTTCAGTGTTTTAGTTTCTGCTATGCCCAATAACGTCCAGCTTTAACTTCTATTCCTAAGTGCCGGTACCAAAACCTCTCTATGAGCAGCCAAACGTGCCTTTTACAATATTTTCTGGCTACTCATAAATGCATTTAGTGCATTTACAACATTTCCAGTATTATCTTTTCTTACAATAATATTTATCATGCTTTCCATCCCAAGATACAAAAATTCTATCACTCGCTCCATTTTTGATATAACTTTGAAAAGTTAATACATAAAACCCTATGAGTATACCGGATAGTAGCTGTGATCTATCCAGTTAGCCGTGAGAATATCCTCTCTGCTTTTTGAATTTTCTGGTAGTATTTATGTTTTCGGGCTACAAGTATTTCCATACTACTACCTACAACAATCATAATTGTGGTGTTATACATATTACGAATCTTAACAATTGCGAATTGTAGATTGCTAGTTATATTTTGGTCTGTAATGATTAGTATGTAATGATAGTAATGATTTTTTAAAATTGTTATATTATCTTAAAAAAGTGCTGGTGGGTTCAAAGGGTTTTTTGGCCTACTATTATTAAATGTAGGACCGTAAGCTCTTGATATGGCCATCTATTATGCTATTCAGCGTTATTTTCGGTTAATACTAAAGATCTTTTGTAGGTATTTATAAGATTTACCTATATACTGGTCGTACACATGAATAATTGGATTGACTATCAGCATCTAACTTTACGAGAGTACTCTCTCAGAAAACATCTGCTGTAAAATTTCACTAAATTAGCAACATATAGGTACTCTTATAGGTAACCCAAAATTACTTTGATACTAATATAAATAAGCTTTTAGCGGAAAATATAAATTATTTACATAAAAAATGCATATACCTACAGCTATATAGGAATTATGATGTCATGAACTGATTTTGTAATTTCTCAACAATTTCATGAACTAAGTAGCTATTCATTTAAACGGACAGTGTACTAATTTAAAATTACAATAGATCGACTGCATATAAAATATAACTTATTATTTACTAATAGTAAATGTTGGCATCATCCCCCAACCATGCGCGTCACCCCACGACTGTGCAAAACGCACGCAGTCTTTTGCAAAACGCCCCACGCTACAGAACGTTACTAAATCTAGTGATATTTCACAAAAACATAGTCCATACTGAATTTACTAAAACATTATAATTTATATGGCCAATGTTATGTTCAAATAACCATGGGATCGCGAACCTACGCGCACCGTATTGATAGGCCGACAGGTGTCTAATGTTTTGTATTGTATTATTTTTATGGATAATAAAAAACTATGTTGAAGTGCATATATAAAAGTGTTTTTATGAGTAATCGACACAGTGAAAACAAGTGGTGTTGAGAAAGGGGCGGCACGCTACGCACATGAAGGGTGAGCTATTACATAGAATTTTAATAAGTTTCTACAAACAAGATCGATCATTCTTACAATCTATGTATATTTTTATACATAAATAATAACTTTAAAATATATAAAGAAGCAAAAATCACGAAATATCTATAGGTATAGTAACAGTGCTGTAGGTATTTCCAAATGAAGGAAATTTATAATTACCTATAATAAACTTATATGAAAACATTTTGTTTTCCTCTAAGATATTGAAGCAGGTTTTTACTTGAACTAAGTCTTATGTACTAGAGAAATTCAGCACTGCTGACTGTTGTTTTGTTTTGGGGGTTCTTTTTATACCTATATAAGGTAAAACAAAAACTATGGATTTTATAAATGTATCTAGCTAATGAGCTAGCTACTTATATTTTTAAACACAACGCCATATATAAAATTTACAATTTCTTTGTAAAAACTTGTTTGTTATACTTATAATGTATATACCTAGGGTGGAATCTAGTTATCTGCAACTGCAAATCCAATTTGTTTCACGTCTTTATAATTCATCATCATCATCTTCCTGCCCTGTTCCCATTTATTTGAGGTCGGCGCAATATGTACCCTTCTTCCATTCATCCATTTTTACGTCTATTTAATTATTATACAAAAAAGATTTCCTTGGAAATTAATCAGGAAAATATACAATATTATTATATAAAAAATACATTGTGCATCATTATTCATACACAATAATTTTAGAAACGCAGCATAGTACAAATACCGTGATGCCATCTCATAGGTCTTATAAGAAAAGGTAGAGTCTATAAAATTGTTTGCGGCTATTAAATGAAACCACTTAATTTTAAGAATGATTTTTTAAAATATCTATTTAATTTTCCTCGGAGAATTTGTTGTTTGATGTAGATTTAAATAAATCTATTGTATCGTAGTTTCGCATTTTTTTCTTCTTTTTTTTTCACACTACACAACACATTAACCTAAATTAAGCATTAAAGCTGTATAATGTCTGAACGTACGAGTACAAATTTTACTTAAAATATTTATTCTAAAACATTAATTTAATCTCAGATATTTTTGTAAAAAAAATGACGCGATATAGCGAAAAATCCATATCAAATCCAATCCTATTAAAAGAAAAACAAAATATCTACTACAGACGCCTTTACTCAAGCAATAAGAGTTATTTAATTATCTCATTTTGTTTATTTACTATTTGAAATTGTAAAGTGAAGGTTATCGGAAGAAAAAATCTACTGTGAACTGTCTTCTAAAGGCAGTTCATTTGATACAATAGTAGTTGCACACATTTCTGTGGAACTCCTCACGGGGGACAATTTTGAGCGACAACTACGACTTACTAACGACTGTAGTACTTGCTAAAGGTATATTGATGCAACTCTAGTTGTTAGGTATTGTAACCTAGATTATCAAATTGCATATACTTTTTGTGGAGCCCGTATAGATAGACGTGGCAATTTTTATCGATCACTACCTATAGGGACATTTTGTCATAATAGGGAATATGCGTCTGACACGAAAACAGATTTTTTATATTTTATTCGAAAGATATTACAAATACAAACCGAATAGTGCAAAAATAACATCAATCGGTTACACAAAATATAAAATATTACGTTTATAAAATAAGATTGCATTTTTTTCCCATACTAATTTGAGACGGTTGTTTATAATGACGTCAAAGTCTTTGCCATTTTAGTATGGAGCAAACGGAGCGTTTCAAAAACATTTTGCCGGCTCGTATTTTTAAATTGCTGTAAATCCAAAACGGTTAAAGTTAGATATGTCATTCCAAGGGCAAAATTTATTTATTTTTTACGTAGAATATAAAATGAAAAAAAAAAATCATGCCTATACCCTACCTAGGGAAGATCGGGTAATGGGAGTCAGCGGGTAATAGTGGTCACCCACACATCTCCAAAAGTAACACTAATAGAAACGCGTTAAGGGTCCTCCCTGCCCGCTCTGTTCCCCTCGCCGTCGCTGCGAGCGTACCGCGTGGGTATGGCGACAGCATAGAGAATGAGAGGCGTGTTTTGTTTTTGCGGCTCGCCGATGTAAATTTTCACGGACGCAAAATAAACAGTAACTTTTATAGTTATTGATCTACTTGTATGTTACTTTTTTACGCCTTTACTTGTGCATTTGGTGTAATGATTTCCTACTTAAATCCCGAGTTGTATATTTTGTGTTTATTATTTTTTCTTCATAAAATACTTGTGGGTATTGAGAATCGGGTGATCCCCATTGCCTCCTCATCATCATGATCATTTTTCTCCATGGAAGCATACCTGGGAAGTGTCTGGTTTCCAAAATATTAGGGTCCAAAGTTGAATAAATACACTGCGTTTCTCTGCATAAAGGTAAGGGCAAGGGCCAAGGAAAGAAGATGAAAGTGCTGAAGAAGGGGACCGAAAGAGTAATGAGGAAGATTCTCCAGGAATCAAACGATACCTCTGTATCAGACGTGACGCGATTTTTGTTAGATTTTTGTATGATCCTCATTGCCCACAAGGTGACCTCAATTACCCGTAACTTAGTGCAATGGGAGTAAAATCAGTTTTTTTTTGTACTTTTATATTTCCCAAAGATGATTATTAATGTGATGATTACTGATGTCAAATTATAGCTAATTAAGTAAATTTTGTTATGAGGCGGTTGCAATAAAATTTTTGTTAATTTTAGCTTTTGTATTCTAATTCTTGCTTAAGTGACCCCATTACATTGGGTAATGGGGTCACTACTATCGACATTGAAATATATACATAGAAAAATACACATATCTTTACCCACTAGAATAATATACACACACATCACACAGGAATATTAGGTAATAAGACGAACAATGCTATACTATTTTTAATTTATCCTTTAAAACGACTAGCTTGCTAACTAATGTAGAAATGTTAGCTAGAAATTATTTCTTAACTGTATTTTAATGTGTATGAGATCTTTACTAGTGTATATTATTATATGAGGTATTTGGGCTATTGACAAAGAGATATTAAAATATCTCTTTGCATATGTTTCCAGAGTGCAGCGTATGCGCTGCTGCAGCGGCTGCGGCGGCGGCGGCGGTGTCGTGGGCGCTCGCGCAGAATGCTGACCAGAAGCCCGTGCCTATGCCCGTGCCCGTGCCTGTACCAATCAAACTTGTCAACGGCAATGCGTCGCGCTATAATGGAAACTGTGAGTTTAGAACTTTTAAAACTATACCTATATTTCAAATAGCCGCGTGGTGCCGGCAGAGTAGGATTCGTACCTGTCTGCCCGGTACGAGGCGATTATGGGTTTCCGGGGAAGCAGCGCCTGCCGTGTTGACAATATAATCCGAAAATCATACTGTGGCAGTAGCCTTGTAGCGTGCCTTGGGGGAGGCCTACGTCCAGCAATGGACTGCAATAGGCTGAAGAAGAAGAATTAATTCAGGTGGATATCCAACGTTTCGCTTTTATTTTATCTAAGAGCCTGAAGGATAAAGTAGAATCTGTCTCTATTTTATATCTCGATTTTTTTTAAGGAAAGGGCCTAGCTTAGAGAGACAGTATCAAAATCCTTGAGCTAGGCTCTCTAACCATTGGTAAAATCGGGCCCTAAAGGTATCTAACTATTGTGAAAACAACGATCTAAAAATATTTTTAGCTAAGTATATCTTTTTACAAGGGGTTCGTGTTACATGGCACCACCCCTTCAAAGAACCGCCCCTACAGCAAAATACCACCAACAAGCTTTCGTATCAACTCGTAACTTCAAAAGCTTTGTTACGGTTAGTTTCTATGAAGCTTAACAGATGGCGTACCGTGTATTTTATAACAGCAATGCCATCTATGGTTATTGCATGGTATTTGAAAGAGAACTTCCATTTACAAACGTTGATGTTTATAAATTAGTAACATATTTAGCTACCTAGAGGTCACTCGATGTTGTATGATTTAGGTAAATTTTATTTTACACCTATTATTCACACTGGATATAAAAAAGTAGATATCCAAGTCAGGTTCTCACAAAACCTAAAGCTTTTCATTTTAAAAATAATCTATTTACGAAGTCTCTTAAAATACTAAACATGGCTTTTTATCACTCTTTTATGTAGCTACCCTTAAGTGCTCTTAAACCCTCTCTTTATGAAAATATTATTTAGGTGTCGATATTTAACTACCTATACAAATATATCTGTTAGTACATGCTTTCAGCGTCGCAACTCATAGCAATGTTTAGTTGTAATAACCTACTACTGTTATATAAACAAGTTAAATGACATAATATGTATTTCTATACCTAGGCATTATTCTAGATTTGAAACAGATTCTCCAAACAATTTATATAAAATGTATTAATATTGAAATTCAATGTTGAGCACATTATGAAAAGTGATATAATTTCTGCGAATATATCACACAGATATTTAATTAATAGACCAAAACATCTATGATTTCAAAGGTCATGGTCATTCGTACAATATCATACTAATTGCGACATATTTTATACCGCATAGACAAATAGCTCTAACTAGCTCCCAGTTAGGGCACAAAGAGCAGAGAGAAAGTGGCTCAAGAGACAGACGGGCCTTTATTTACAAAACTTGTCTTTCCTGTACGCTTTTGTTAGAATTTCAGTGCATAATCGAGGATTAGAGCGACAATAGACGCCTGTCCATCCGTGCGTCAACGTGACACGAAGGGACGAGGATACGCGGTCATCAGTGAACAAATAGAACAGAAGGAAATGTTCATACAACTGCGCTGTCAATGGTTGTATGATCCGCCGTATTTTATAAACAAAAATAACTATCTAGTCAAATAATAGGACTATCATCTCTAACCTCGGCAAGCGCCTCGTTCGACGCCCTCCGGCCATGGACCCCGATGGCTTGAAAAGGGCAGCAGATAGTGACTGGATGGCAAAAACGGGATCGAGCCTTGTAGCGTGCTCTGGGGGAGGCCTACGTTTAGCAGTGGAATTGCAACAGGCTGACGACGATCATCTCTAACCCGAGTTGCCTTCAAGTTACAACGAGCGTTATTAGCTCCCGCGGCACTCTCACCGGCATCAAGCCTTTGCTGGAAATATTGAATAAATAATTATAACTAATGCATTTCGCAATGTGCATTATCATTTTAAAAAACCATTTGTAAAGAGCTTCTTCTCTTGCAATACTAATACAACTATATGTTTCCATAACCAAATCTAAGGGCTTCTTTGTATTTACATACTTGTTTTTGAGATATAGCTAGAGATGCCTCGAATGCACCCAATTGTTGTTAGCTCTACAATGTAGTTGTATGAAGTGTTTTCTCTGTTCCATTTCTCTATTCTATGACATGGCTACACGTTCCTAATTTCGCCATGCCCAATGAGAGGTTGAAATGCTCTAAATTGCAACAATAAGATGTTGATGGCAAATGGGGTGAGGAAAGCAAGTTTCATCAACTCTTTAATTTTAGTGAATACATTTTTTAAATTTCTTCCTTAAGACTAAAGAATCCCTGCACTTTTGGTAAGTAAAGGCTGGTTTAGCATTTCGACTATTTGGTTGGCTTAAGAGTTCTCTTGTGTCTAGAAGAAGAATGGTTAGCTGATTTGATCGATTAGGCCTCCTGCAGCAGTAACCAAAAGTCTAGTACTCCATGGATAAATCACTCCGGGAATTTATAAAAATACGATTGAAAATTGGGTACTCTACCATGTTCGTAGCGCCAGCTATAGCCTACAACAATGAATGCGTAGGTAATTATCTGAAATCGTATTTTATGCCGATGTTTTCATAAACACTTTGCTTTTTAGGTATTTACCTAATAGGTAAGTAGATGCAAATTTTCAGTTTCTATTTGATAATAACGTTGCTTTATTCCATAATCCACATGTCCGGACCTGCATAGGTATATCTTATGGTTTTCGTGGATATAGAATGAATAAAGATTATTAAAAGTGCTCAACTCTAATATAATCGGCTGAGGTCGAAGGCACGACTTCTCAGAAGGGATAAATATTGTAAGGTGCAGTCATAAAGTTGTTTTTGCGACTCTTTTACAGCGAAATGTTGGGGTGGAGCAGGTAGAGCTTTTTGTGAACTAGCGAACATCAATAGTTGTTTACATGTTAGTTCGAAATCTATTCACAGAAATCGTTCGAAATTGTTAATATATTGGATAAATCAGCGTATAAAATAATAATGCAGCAATAATGTAATAGATTTGTTCTCTTTAAGGTATTTTTTTGTAAACTCTACCTTGAAAGCTAGATTCTTGATGAGTTAATATTGTCTAGTTTATACAAAACCTGATCTAGTATTTAATTTCTGGACTGTATTAAAACATAATAAAGTACTTACTATATACCTATAGTTTTGTTCAAGTCTGGCCCAAGAACATCTATGAACAATTTTATTCTATTTATGTTCAAAATTAAGGTGTAGAAGCGGAAGTACATAGTACAATCTTTAGTTTACAATATCATATCATATAACTACATTGACATATGACACTGATAAATAAAAACATAGTCGTAAAATCTATGAGATTAAAATGCGTGCTCTATTTTCATACCTACGTTGTATCTACCAATAATGAGCGACTATTGTGATAAATGAAAATACTACGTAAAGTTATTCAATTGTATGTTCCGAAAGAAAATTCCACAGAATGTCGACTCGTAGTAAGTTGGTATAAGTATTTAAGAATGTGTAGTGTTTGTATATTTACGCGGCGTGCAGCGCTCGGTGGCATTCACCCTGATATGCCCTTTCTAGTGTAGTGGCGGGCAGGAGGCAAGGCACGCCGCCGACAAGTGACATATTTCGGCTCAGGGCAAAGCGTAAAACGCCTGGCGCTTTCGGGCAGCGCACGCGTTCCGTTAACTTCTCTATTTTAAAAACTACTTGCTTGGCGATATCCGGGAAGGGACCGACCGCATCGGCGCGTCGACGACTCCACAACATTGCCACTCAATGTCGATGCAGTCGACCTGCGTCCGCGCTCCTTGCTCCGCGCGCATGCGCGTTTGCTCTTATGCACTTTACAATATTTACTAGGTGATAAAATAAACTTACAAAATATTATACACCCTCTGATAGCGAAATAAGTGGTTCATGAACTCTATGATAGTAAAGTGTCTTTTGTTAAAGTGTAGTATGGATAAAACGAAGAGGTGATTTGTGGTGCAAGTCGAGATATTTGGTTACCATGGCTGAAAGGGAAGGCGGAAGTGCAGTTCCGTCTTCGGGTAAGTTTTATCCCTTGAAATTGATAAAAAACTTATTCAATAGAAATGTTTTAATGCCCGAAATAGTTTTATCTACGTACACACGTGGTAAAGAAGGCGCGAGGTTCGGGCCAAGTTTATACATTGCCTGACTTAGCCCTTCTTATCGAGTGGACGGATTTTTCGGGCATACGGCGGGAAGGCAATCGTGTACGATTGTTTGTAACATCATTGAAATTATTTAAATTGAGGTTAATAGAGTCTGGTTTCATTGATGTCGCACATATGTGTGCCATGTTTACTTGGTGTGGCGTTAATCAACAAGATAGAAAATAATGTTTTGTTGGTACTCACTGACATACGACGACGTGGTTTTACGCAATATTTTGAGGTTTGTTGATATTACGCACTTAGTGCTATCAAAACAAACGTAGCTGCGTAAATTATAGGTGAGTACATATTTTAGTGGGAGGTTCACGATCTGTATAGGTAGCGGAAAAACACGTATTATGCATTTCAGTCTTCAATAAAGAAGTATACAAACACACATGCATTTGAATAAAAATCTAATTTCATATTTCAGATGGTTTTACTAAACAATTCTAGGCTTTGAATAATAATTGTTTACTGTTCTTCCATACGATTCCACTTTAGCTGTTCGCGCGCTTAAGTTTCCCTCTCTATGGAATGAACTTTAACTTGAATGGGATAGGGTTTGAAATTCAGTTTAGGTTGGTCAAGTATTGAGGTGTGCGAGTGTGGGAAGAGTGTGCGTTGAAGCCAACTGCATTTTGGAAAGACCTTAATCTTCACTCCCCACTACGCCGTAACTGCGTGTTTTTGTCGGCGACATACCATTGATATAGTGATGAAAGCATTATCGATACACTTCTAGGCAGTGACGAAATGTTTTTCACGTTTTTAAACGAACGTTGTCGATAAGATAAATTCTTGATCTTTGCCGTAGTAAGTATACGCGTTTACGCCGAATATTAAACACATCAATGGTATTTATAATTCGTCAATGAGTCAATCGTGATTATTAATTTAATTGTGTGACCTCATTCAGGTTTCGTTCATAAAAATAATGGTTGATAGTGGCGCGCTATTTAAATGTATTATTATTCATAGAGAGCTACTGGAGGAGCTATTTGGAATTTTTAGAAAGTCGATGTTAAGTAACGTTACGTCCCTACGGCAGGGACCGAGTTCGTAACCAGTCAATTAAATCTGAATGGTGGTACCTTCTGCTGTCTCTTTCGTTCTTGTTTTATATCGCGATATGCTAGCGCCACTTGTCGATGATTCACGTTCGAATTCCATACCTACGATTGATAACAGCAAAACTAGTGAATGGTCGAATGTTTTAGGTCATTTGATTTACTTTCTGGTCGTGCGCCCGCGCCGGACAATCGGAGAAATGTGTTTTGTTTAATACAAACATGTCACTAGAAAATGCAGTTACATAAGTACATGCAAATCTTATGTATAGATATTTGAACTTATGTACCGAGTAGTTACTGCTTAATAGATTTCAAAGCTTAACGTAATGGATCAAGTGTTGTTTCTATTTTTCGGATATTTATATTTATCTACGAAATAGGTTCCCCCTAATTTAGGACGAGTTGCTTCGCCACAGATAACACGCCACGTGGCTATAACAAGTAACTTACACACGCCGAACTCTTTAGAAATTGCTTCCTACTTCGCTATTGGTGTTTCAGAGCTTTCTCAAACATTGAAAATTATGAAATTTTCAGAAATTTTCTACAATTTTTTTATTTATTTCACAATTTTCACTATTTACATTAACTTTACTCTATTTTAATTTAATAGAAACGGAAGTATGTAGGTATAGGAAAGTTAAAAAATATCTATAACTAACTAGTATCTACGATATGATGCATGTTTACTAACTAAAATTAAAGTTAACAAGAAAATTTGATTTAATTTGTAATAAACAAATTGTATTGCTTTAACATAAAGTTAAAGTTTCCGATTTCAATAGAATCAACAACTTTTATTTCAGTATAATTGAACGCCGCCCGCCCACGTGGAAGAAAAGCTTGTCAGTTGCAATTTTCCTATACTTAAATTGTAAATTTATATGTAAATTTATTGTAAAATTTCTTGTAGGTTGATAATCCTGATATTATAAAAGTTATTTCCTGTCACGAAAAATTAAAGAGTTTTAATGACTTAACAGTTCAAATTTCACTGATATTTCACACAATTTGCTGTCAAATGTAATTTTACAGTGTCTAAATTTAGATGCGGTTTTTTTTAATAAAAATTGGCAGAAAATGTATGAAAGATTCTGTCAATCAATTATACTTCTATTAAAATACTACCTTTGAACCTACTCTGTTCCACAGTGAAAATTCAGATTTCCGTCCTAGACATTATCAAGAATGTAATGAAAGCATAATTAATTGACTGATATACTTACTTCTACATTACATGAAAAAAATATTTTAGATATTTAAAAAATTTATTCATATAGGAAAATATTGCATAGTTATTAACTTATGTTAAAAAGCATATATAAGGTACGGAGGGAACTCTTATTTTAGCCGTCTTTTTCGGGGCAGATGAAGTTTACAAAATAAATATTTTTATATGTTCGATTCTAGAAGCTTATTATAGTTTTCCGATGTTAATTAACATCACCTACGAAGAACTTGAATAAACTTAATTTATTTTGACTATATTTATAACTGCAATGTCTCTGCAGTCCTCTGATGACGCTGAAGCATATCGGCAGCTCAATAGACGTATCTCCAAGTCTCTGCGACACGACATCCGCAGCTTTAATACTCGCTGCATTAAGGAGACAATAGAGCGAAACCAAGGCTCCAAAGTGTTCGCAAGAGAATTATCTATTGGGCAGAGCCAGTTGACGAAGCTGAAGACAGAGGACGGCAGTGTAGCGTCTACCATACCAGAGGTGCTAAGGGAGATCGAGAGGTTCTATGGACAGCTATATACCTCGGTCGCTAAACCTGTTAGATTAGACAAAGACCCAAGAGCTAAGCTCACCCGACACTATACTGAAGACATCCCGGATATCAGCCTGTACGAGATTAGGACTGCCCTTAAACAACTCAAATACAACAAAGCGCCGGGAGACGATGGAATTACATCAGATCTTCTAAGAGCGGGCGGAACTCAGGTAATGAAGGTCCTCCAGAGGCTCTTCAATTCCGTCCTGCTCGAAGGCGTAACGCCGGAAGCATGGAACAGAAGTGTGGTGGTGCTGTTCTTTAAAAAAGTCGATAAAGCCTTGCTGAAGAACTATAGACTCATCTCGCTTCTGAGCCATGTCTACAAGTTGTTTTCAAGGGTAATCACGAATCGTCTTGCTTGCAGGTTTGATGACTTCCAGCCTCCCGAACAAGCCGGTTTCCGAAAAGGGTTTAGTACCATAGATCATATCCACACGCTACGGCAGGTTATACAAAAAACGGAAGAGTATAATCGGCCACTATGCCTAGCGTTCGTGGACTATGAGAAGGCCTTTGATTCGATCGAGACATGAGCAGTGTTGCGGTCTCTCCAGCGGTGCCATATTGACCATCGATATATCGAAGTGCTGAAGTGTTTATACAGTAATGCCACCATGTCGGTACGAGTACAGGAGCGGAGCACTGAGCCGATTTCTTTGCAGAGGGGAGTGAGACAAGGAGATGTTATTTCTCCGAAGCTCTTCACCAATGCAATGGAAGACGCCTTTAAGCTTCTCGAATGGAAAGGACTCGGCATCAATATCAATGGCGAATACATCACTCACCTTCGGTTCGCAGACGACATCGTGGTCATGGCAGAATCGCTGAAGGATCTAAGCACAATGCTCGATGGCCTCAATCGAGTCTCCCAACAGGTGGGCCTGAAGATGGACATGGACAAGACGAAGATCATGTCGAACGTCCATGTGCCGCCCACTCCTGTACTGGTTGGGAGCTCGATGCTTGAAGTTGTTGACGAGTATGTTTACCTGGGACAGACGGTCAAACTAGGTAAGTCCAACTTTGAGAAGGAGGTAACTCGGCGAATCCAACTCGGCTGGGCAGCGTTCGGGAAACTACGAAGCTTATTTGTGTCCAAGATACCCCAGTCCTTAAAGACGAAGGTATTCAACCAGTGCGTGCTGCCGGTGATGACCTACGGTGCCGAGACGTGGTCTCTAACTATGTGCCTCATAAAAAAGCTCAGGATCGCACAGCGAGCAATGGAGAGAGCTATGCTTGGGATCTCTCTGCGTGATCGAATCAGAAATGAGGAGATCCGCAGACGTACAAAGATCACCGACATAGCTGAACGGTCCAGCAAGCTGAAGTGGCAATGGGCAGGGCACATAGCTCGAAGAATTGAGGGCCGATGGAGTCGGAAAGGTCTAGAGTGGATACCACGTATCGACAAGCGCAGTGTGGGAAGGCCACCCGCGAGGTGGACGGATGACCTGGTCAAGGTTGCGGGCGTCGGTTGGATGCAGGCTGCTTCCGACCGGTCGGAGTGGAGGTTGTTGGGGGAGGCCTATGTCCAACAGTGGACTTCTCAGGGCTGTAAATGATGATGATGATGATATTTATAACTAGGTACTTACATAAATTATTAAGTACCTAATTCGTATTTATGTTTTCTATTGTATCTCGAAGCAGTGACCGTTTAGAATACATGAAACCACAAAATACTAGCCCAATATAACACATAATCTACTATTTAAGTCTATTTCTTAAAATACTGCTAAAGTGTAACAATACAAAATTAACAAGAACGGGCCTAGTTGTTGTTCAGTGAACAATTGACTACACACATAATCATAATCATGTTATAATCGGACCGTCATACGTGGGGAGCACAAACAGTTATACTATATCCGACTTAATATATGCGGAGAATTCCCCTTCCTGAGTTTAAAATAACGCGAGCTTAAATTAACTCAAGTTTTAAAATAGTACAATCACTCTAGGAAATAACAATAAATACGAAATGTCACGATTCCTGTTCTAAGCTCGTGGAATGTGAGGAATTAACGTTTTCGAAACCGTTGGCCTATATTTAGCCGCGCGGTAACACTAGTTTGTTATACAAGCAATACGTGTTGTCAAATGAGATTCTATGGGTGTACCTATCTAATATTGAAAACAATAGTATGTAGCCGATGTCAAAGCGTCGGCGCGGACTGCCTGTACACGGTACTACACGACATTCCTCACCGGGCCGTGGCGGGTTCAGGCAAAAAGCGCTGCATTATGCGACCGGTTTAACTAAATGTTTTATCATCAAACATTTGGGGGCACATGCTATGGAATGCAATCAAAAGTTACGCATGCATAGGAACGTTTGGTTGGATTGAAATTCCAAAGTGTGTGGACTGGTGTAGCTGCAGCGGACGTCGACTCGCCGCACGCTGTGTAAACAAAACTGATACACGCCTCGGATGCTACCGCCAGCCACTCTACTATTTAACTGTACTTTCTCAATTACTTAACTTTACTCACATTCCCCTTAAAAGGAGAACAATTTAAATTAAATTCCCAATGGGAACATTGACAGAGTAAATTACTGCTCTACCTTAAACAAACTATTAGTTTCATTCTGTATTGTCTGTTAATTGTTAAGTCATATCTTGCGCCTTTCCCAGTGCTTTTGGATCAATGGATTATAATTCTTTCAAATCCAATTACAAAAATAAATTTGGTTTAGCCGGACAATTTGGTACCTTAAAACTTCAGTTTAGAATTTCTAAATATGGAATTATTAAATGGTAATCACGAGTAAGTAAATGAATTTACTCTCAAATATGTCTCTCACGACATAAAACTTAATTTAATTGAAGCTTAATCGTTATGTTATTGAAAGATAATATATAAATCTTACAAAATCACAAGTTTTCATAAGTCTCGCCGGTAGAGCCGCATTTTAAAATGTGAGAAAATAGAACCATAATAAATAAAAGACAAGTGTACCTAATATTGGTACCACGCCTCACCAAATAGTGTGTGTAAATACTAATTACTCGTAAATATTTCTATATTGTAGTATCAGATTGCTATATTTTTTTAATTGTCTCTCGCTCCCAAGAAACAGTAAAAAAAGGACACCGAAGAAATAAAAACGGAGCATGAAAAAGCTCTTCGAAATACTTAATCTACATCGCAATAGTTTAAACAAGGAACAAAAGTTCAAAAGAACATGCAGTTGTCTAGCTCATTTACATGTGTACACCATTAACTTTTTATTTTGGAATGCATTAAACAAATATTGCTTTCTTAATTTCATGATGCTAGTGCGAGCGGCCTGATAACAGCGGGTGGTTGTCTCTGGTTTTGTTACTAAATATTCCTTTGATAAATTCATCAAATATATAAAATTAAAGCAAAACTGTAGGCACTATATCTTACTACTAAACGAAACTTTACTTGCAATGTTTGGTAGAGTTGACTATAAAGGTTCTAAAATTTTAATTCCTCTAATCTGCTTTGATTTATGAAAAGCCGAATGACATTTTGTAAAACTCAATGCTAAAATTTATACACAAAGTAGGTACGTTTAAATATTCACCACACTGCTAAGAGGCCAAGCTGTAGTCATGTTTTCGTTTAAAGTGTTTGGCCTAACCGGAGACCCGGCGGGCAGGTTGGGTGCATTGCTATGAATGAAGTTACAGCAAGCAACCTAAATACCAAGCATTCTTGAAGCAAGTCGCCACGTGTACCGCTTTTACCATGCCGACCATGCCAGAAATAATGTACAGCTTACATACCGGCCCACAGAAAATATGTATCGAATTAGCAAACCTACTAGACGTGCTTCAGGTGTTTGTTTAAGTATGTTTGACCCGTCAGTTTGAGTTTTCTTTCACGTAAACAGATGAAGTATGTTTGTTGAAGCGGGCGCATGAAAGAAATAAACTCTAAACTTTAGAGTACATGATGCCAGTGTGGACTATATGATGTAGGTATGTTACCTATTTTATTTATGTAAGCCGTATTTTATGCATGTAACTAGTAGTGTATAGTTTGATAAATCAAATGAGGGTAGTGTATAGCATCTAAAGAATTCGTTATTTTTAGGAATTTTGGTACTTGCAGGTAATGAGTTGCATTTTTATCAAAGAATCTACAATGCACTAAACTGAAAAGCGAAAAAGCTTGGAATTTGGTATAGTTTTGGTAGGTACTCACCACTTTGGTCAAGATAAATTAATATTTAAGATTTTCCTTTTTCCTTAGTTTACAGAATATCATAGCTTTTCGCTACAAAAATTAGATTTGCATTGAATAAAAAAAGATAGATGGACAAAATTACTTTCGCATTTTTATAATACGTATGAGTAGGTTTTAAGAGTTGGATTTAAGTGTAAACATCTAAAACATCTTATGGATTCTTGGAATATGATTTTTTTTATTTTAAACTAATCAGTGTAAGTTGATGATGATTTATACTAATAAATGAGTATAGATAAAAGCCATCAACTAACTTAGTCATCTTGACAGTTACATCCGCATGCTTGGTTGTTTGCCATTGCTTACGACCATTTAGTCACACTATTTTTCAGTTCGGAAGTGAATGATTGATTAGTCATCTTTCGTCGGCCAGCACCAAGCAATAGGGCGACAGCTTTATTTCACTTGTGTGTTAGTATAATAACAATTCGAAATTTAATATAGACTCTTTGAATTTAATAGCTATAGTGACATAAAAAGACGAGCTCGGTCCTTCATTTGGTTCCCACGTTATTTTTTGTATAGAAACGATAAGGGGAATAGTGTGTACCCTTTCTTGGCCCAGTAAACGATCGTGGGCCCTTATTTATTGCTAATAGATTTCCGAACGTGAATCGTCTAAGTACGTATGCATTTATAACGAGGGGACGGAAATTTAAAGGAATTTAATTTGAAAGT
The DNA here is from genome assembly GCA_014607495.2 of Carposina sasakii. Lineage (NCBI taxonomy): Eukaryota > Metazoa > Arthropoda > Insecta > Lepidoptera > Carposinidae > Carposina > Carposina sasakii. Next base: position 8,078,939 of record CP053153.1, read on the forward strand.
TCTTAGAAAAACCCACCCACGTGGATTTTTGTTGTTCGCATTTTATTTTGTTTGAAAAATACATTTTTATTTAACTATATACAGACAAATAGGTTCATGTTAGCAACTAAACTAAGATAGTAAAGTAATAATAATAGTAATAGTAAAGTATAAGCATTTCATGACATCTTAAAACAGCTAAAAATAAAACAAAAATAATGACTCCGCAAAGACAATAATATTAATTTATTCGGTTACTTGAAGGAAGTTCTGAACTACCTTACTTGAATACCGATGCAAATGAGCTTTAGGCTTTGTGAAATAAATAACTAGCCTACTAGTTTACGTTAACGGGCAGGTTTTGTGTTGGTTTCATTCAGTTTTTAAGTAGAGTTCCAAGTGATCAAGGATCAAGTGATGATCCAGATTATCGGGTTTCGGTTTTGGGTATTTAAATAGAGTTCTCTATATACAGTGTTAGCTTTTCTACGATATCCGTCTGGTTTTTTATTGGTTGCGTAATTTTACTTAACACTAAGTCAGCCTTTCTGAAATTATTATTTAAAGCACATCTATTCTATACTATACTGTATTTTACACTATATAATATGCTGTTTACTCTGTGCTAAGTATGCTTTTATACAACAATAGAAGAATAACCAAACCTCTTCCTATCTCTTTACTCCATTAGAAGTCTAACCATAACCATATGTATAAGATATAAAAGATCAGTGACAAGTTGCTAGTTCATCGCCTGAGAAAATGCCCCTGAAGTCCTTAGTCGACTCTTACAGTGTGCACAAAAAGTTATGCAGTTGATGTATTCTACGTAGGTCACACTAAAAGTTTTGCGTAACTTAAAAAAAACAAAATGTATAACCAAAATATTATGTTTCTGCTTTTCAAAATACTCTCCTTTACATTTTAAACATTTTTTCACGCGATCGAACCATTTTTTAAAACAGGAGAACCACAGATCTAAAGGCATGTTTTCTAATGTGCGGGTGACGAGTTGTACTTTTTCGGAAGCTAAAAATGACTTATTTTTATTGGCCGTGTTTGAAGAAGAAAAACTTTTAGTGTGCCCTATGTAGTAAAGCCCTGTATCTTTACAGGCTTATCAATGCGGTTTAATACATATACACACAGCTGTACCTATTCCCAAAAAGGGTACCAAGAACTGCAGGATCACAAAGTGAGATACGACAGCCACTTTAAGCCTAGCAGCGAAAGATGTTAATGACCATAGTTGATGTGGTTTATTATAGTGGTTGTTAATTAACTTTTCAGGTGGCGGTAGTACGGGCGGCGGGGTGATAGGTGTGACGCGGCGCGGGAAGTGCAAGTGGTTCAACGTGGCCAAGGGATGGGGGTTCATTACCCCCGACGATGGAGGACAGGATGTCTTCGTCCACCAGGTGAGACTGATTTATTTTATATCTTGCGATTATTTGTTTACTTCTAAGTATTGGATTCGGTCACTTTGAGACATAATATTATGCTAACTGACCAATGAAAATGCGAAAACACTAAAACTAACGATATACGTGAGGTAATGTAACCCACTTTCTTACCAGGTGAGAAACAGGTGGTCGTGAAGTGTGGGTTAATAAATTAATAATTCCAACCAGCTAATTAACGTCTTTAATTTTAGCTTTTACTTATACTTTTTTAAATAGCCTGTTAAGCCCACAGTTCCCTAAAAACTTGCCATAAAATATTTAAAAACATGTCTTTTATAAAGTTAAAATGGCTCTTGGTGGACATGTCATTACTACATCTGCACGCGTATGATGAATTTGGTGAGAGCGAGATGTCTCACTTTTAAGGCAAGGCAAGGCACTTAGTTTCTACTTGGTGTGTAAAAATGGATTGTAAACCACTTCTATCAGCCCTAATTCATTCAGTCCTGGCTTGAAAACGAGTGTCTATTCTAATTCTTAAGTCCATTTTTACATGCAAAGTATATACACTTAGTTTATCTAGTTATTAATAGCTCTGTGAGTTTGATGTTTAAAAGTGAGACATCTCGCTCTTACCAAATTCATCATACGGGTGCTGGTAATATGTAATCGTTCATAGTTAGAAATGATATATTTAAGTATCTTTCCTATTTATCGCGGAAATAAACAGCTAATTTGTCCAGGGATTAATGGTTCTCTCTATAATGTCCCTATATAAGATTAGATTAAATTTGCTATTTCTAGTTTTAATATCTTTGACTAGCATTTCAAAAAACTTATTTTTCTATCAAACTAGTAATACTGGCAACTCAGCTTACGCTCGAAAAGATTACGCATAAGCTTATCTATATTTTACATTTGAAAATTCAGAAATTCCCTAGCTCCCTAATAGTTTCGTCGAAATAGTTTATATAGTCACCAAAAGTTGGCCTATGTAGCGGTCGCGGTCGGCCCGATATTCCGCTTGTTTGTTTGTTCGCGTTATCAAGGCCGGATGTTTTTTCTATACTCGTACTTATATTTACGCCACGAACTCCGTAGTATTACAGCGGTAAAAGTTATGGCTGTCAAGACTGCCACAGATGATAACTCTGTTCCATTTGTATACAGATAAATATTCTATTATTTTGTTTACGTTACATTTTAATTGATTATTAAAATTATGTTGCATTGTGAAATCAGATTGATGCAACCATTTTGATGGATTGATTTGTTTCAATATGCACTTGTAGCTGATATTAACAATAGGAATCCACCATTACCGTAAGAATGAATTACCGACCATCTGTAGAAATGTGGAAATTCTCACCCACTTTTCACGTATTTTAGCCTGTTAAGTTGTCGTAGTATGGGGTGATCTTACTGCCGCTTTCCGAACATACGAGTAACCAACAATACTAGAGAACTATTACCTAAAATTAATATTTTCCGCATTTATATTAACCGAACTTGTACATCTCAACTTTACCCTCAAAATTGGTCAGAAGTGGCACCATGTGGGCCTATCGACCCTTAGTGCTCTGCCTACCCCGCAAAGGATAAAGACGTGATTATATGTATGTATGTAATATTTTCCGCCGATTACCTACCTCTCCTCTTCCAGATATAGGTACCTGTTTCAAATATAAATAAAAGTAAACAAAAATATAACAATATATTATATTGTTTCCAGAGTGTCATCCAGATGCCAGGCTTTCGTTCCCTGGGCGATGAAGAGGAGATCGAATTTGAGTGCAAAGAGTCGGATAAGGGTCTCGAAGCCACCAGGGTATCTGGTCCTTCGTCCGTGGACTGCCAGGGGTCGCACCGCAGGCCGCTGTCTAAAAAACGCTTCAGAAAGATACGGTGAGTTTATTTACGCTGAGTTCATTATTAATATTACTTTATGTAGTGCCTTTTGACTGGAGATGTACTATGATATGCTGCTACCACACAATGTATGATATTCATCAATCATATTTCAAATATAAGTGTTTATCAAATTCATCCATAACAACGTAGCACAGTGAAAAAGCATCCAAAAGATGGTGTTACAAATCTACATATACAGGGTATAACAAAAGGGGTATGTCAAGCGAAAAGCTATGTAAATACCCCACTATGAAGAACCTATTTCCAAAATTTGAGACTCTAAATCACATGTTTATTTTTCAAGATTATATGAACATTCCTGAGTTGTTAAGGAATTCTTCATACTATCTGGAAAAATATACGCTTTTCGCTTAACATACCCTTTCTGTTACATCCCGTATACTGGACTACACTTTGCTTTTCTAAATATAAAAGTCCAGCACGAGTAGCATATACCCTTACATTGCTAAAGCGTAATTTGGATAGCCAAACGCATTGGTCTAATTACTGTACATAATGTTATGTTAATAAATATTACATCTAGGTATTATGTCGTTCTGTGGATTTATTTCTTTGATATAAGAATTTATCTTTAACACCCATCTAATGCTACGCCTGCTTGTAAGAGCTTAACTAAAGCTGACCTATAGCATTCAAGGTCTCTTTCTCGCTGAAACAATATTCAAAAAAGGAAAACATAATATATGAGTTCGAAAAATAACTATACATATTTTATTCTGCGTATTCACTACGGTTTGGTGGAGTAGTAGGTGGTAAACGAAGTATTCGGAGTACCTTTACCTATGTAAAATGATGACGCATTTAGATTTTGCGTTTGTCATGTGAGAGGCCCAAAGGTTTTAGAACTGCAAACGTCGTCATCAAAGTACAAACGTCGTCATCAAAGTACTAAAGTATTATACTTTATTTTTTTATATTGCTTTAGTATATTACGTGATAATGGAAAATATGTATATTTATAATGTAAAAATAATCTTTGTTCTAGCTGCTACAATTGCGGTGAGTTCGCCAACCACATAGCGGCAAAGTGCAGCATCGGACCGCAACCAAAGAGATGTCACAACTGCAAGAGTGAAGACCACCTCATCGCCGACTGCCCCATCAAGGTACAGTTTCAACACTAGTTTTATCTAAGAAAATTTTCCTTTTCTGTATCAAATTTCTTACTTAGATTAATTAATAAGGTCTACTGCTCATTTTGAGGAAACTAAATGCTCATTTAGTTACCCCGTTTCCATGAAAAAAATGAAGCAGTTTTTCCAGCCTGTAAATCTATACAAGAATAGTTTACAGTCTCTTCTCATAGGTTTTTAGGGTTCCGTACCTAGAAAGGTAAAAACAGAACCCTTATAGGATCACATTGTTGTCCGTCCGTCCGTCCATCCGTTTGTCTGTCAAGACCCTTTTTCTCAGAAACGCGTGGAGGTATCAAGGTGAAATTTATATTGCATACGCAGGTCTACTGTCTCTAGGAGCTGTGGAAAAATTCAACTTCTAAGCCAACCCAATCAAAAGATACAGCCGTTTATGTCGCAAATTTCGGCAAATTTTCGATACACGCACGGGAATCAAAACCTACAGGTTCTATTTCCCGTAAACTCAGAATCTTGAAATTTGGTACGAAGCAACGGCTCAGATATAGGAAAAATTGCGAAAGCCCAAAATTTTTTGTTACGTCATATAATAAAACAAGTTTGTACGGAATCCTCGGTGCGCGAGCCCGAATTTTATTTTCCTAGGATCCCATCTTTCACTGTTTGAACTTTTATGATATTAACTTCATGCAAACTCCTCAGTTAAACTGATATTTCTGAACTGAATTTATCATATAATGAGTTATACCAATAATTTTCAGGTGGAAAAGAAACCAGATGACCAGCCGAGTGCAGGAGACTCGCAGAGCAGCTCACAAAGCAGTCCTCAGTCATAATTCCAGAAGTAACACTTTCAGTCTCCAAACAATTGTAGATTTATTGTCCAACGAAAGGCATTAGTTTAGACTCAAGCCAACTTATGGTACTTTTCGTTTTCATTCCAAATCGAAAATATCGACACCGACTTATACTATTTTTTAAGATAACCTACCTACCTCACATTAGCTACCACATTTTAAGTTAATTGTAGTTACAATAAGTAGAAGACTGAATGAGTACAAAACCGTAAATAAGTACAAAATTAGTTTCTTATTGATGCATTTAATCCTAAGTTTTTGAATATAACTTAAGTACAAATTATGTGTTCGAGTGTTCATAACCTGATATATCGTATTTTATATCCAAAGTTAAGTGTGTGTTTTTATTTTTTATGCTGTTAGTATAATCTGTATCACAAACTTTAAGTATATTTAGTTTTAGCTTATAACTGAATAGCATAGGAGTATTATAGCTGGCTATGAATAAACAAAATGGCGTTGAACACCCACAAGTGAAATACATTTTATATATTCCATATGTACGAGTACTAGTGATGTGCTGAGTCGGTTTTTTTTGGATCGAGCCGGCTCGAGTCGGTTTATACGGTATTCGAATCATAACTCGATTCCGTGAATCCATACTTATTTCTAATCTACTCGAAATAAATCTATCTTTATCCTTTGTCAATCGTTTAAATAAAACTCCGACATGTAAATTATTATACAAGTCTATCCTATATCTGAAACAATAGGTAATACTATGTTGTGTTTATTGTGAAAGTCTATATGTAGCAAAAGTAAAAAAAAAAACACAAGGTAGGCATGAGTTTCATTTTTTAAAACCACATAAATAAATATTATAGAGGATTGAACATACAGAATTGTAACGTCAAAGGACTGAAGCCAGTGTTTCTTTTATATGTATTTGTAATTCATCTACGAAATTAAAGTTGTTAAATTAATCGTGCCAAAGTCATTAACTTGTTGCAATAATTTAACGATAAATTAGAATTAAATATCCAAAATTGAGCTTGTTTTTATAATATCTTGCCTATTTTTATTAACATAATTGTTTTATTGGAGAAAATACATTATTTTGCAACTTGAGAACTTAGTAGGAAATTTATCTGTCAATGAAATTTTGCTATTTGTGTTTGCTCAAAGGCTCTATTTATAAGACATTATGAAGTTTATACACGTATAGGTACTTAAATATTTACTAAATAATATTCAGCATTGATTTTTGAATATTTCAGAATGTAATTTCGGAAGTTTTTTTAGGTTATTTATGCCACGCACTCGGTAGATTTTTAGACTTCATACGAGTATCATGTTTAAACAAATGTTGTAATTTCTTTTAAAATGGGAATAATTGTAATATGAATGATCAGCATAAAGTTAAAAATCGGCTAATTGTTATATCATTGTAATCTCGAATTCAAGTTTGCATACTTATTTTTTATTCAACTACAATATTACAACAATTTAGTATTACATGTTTAGTCTAAATAATAAAAAAACTGTGAACTTAATATTGGGATTATTATAATACTGCAGTTGGCTGTTAACGTTGCGATTGTGTTATTGTAATATAGCTCATTTAGAAATAGTTGTATTTTCACCTCAAAATGTTATAAAAATATCATATCGCATGACTTGCTGTAAAGTAAAATAGGTAAAATAGATTTATTATTCAATATTATATTGATGTAGCTTGGTATATTGTACTATAAATTATAAGAAATTGCAAAAACATTTTTATTGTAATGGTAAAATATTAACGATATGACATAGTTATGAGCAAAATACATAGTTTACTTATCAATACAATTAATAATTAGTACATAATTAATACAAAAAAACTTACTATTATCAGAAGGATAATTATTAACCAAGAAAAGGGCAGTTTTTAAGCGTTTTATCATATTGTTAGAATATTTTTTACGGTAAAAAATAAATTTTGGAGAGTAAATTTCTTGACGACTATAGTATATGTCTACACATAAAAGGATATATATTACAATCCTAAATATTAAAGTAACTATTATTTACGAAAAATTACTGGGCCTTACTAGAAAACGCAGACTAAAGTTAGACACTCGTTAAGAAAAACTGTCGATTAAAAACGAGTTTAGATTAGACTACCCTTAAACCACGTATTTATCTCTAGTAAGGCCACTAATGATTTTTTGTTAACTTATTTGTATTGGTCATAAAATATTGGCTCCTAAAAAAAATTCATATTTTTTAGGTTTTATTTTAGAAAAAGTAGTTGGCCAAATATATTAAATAATTAATTTGTTTTGTCATTGATCATCGTTTTACTATACATAATAAATAAATGAACTCGAAAAAAAATATAACATGAATAAATCATCACATAATTTTGATTTAATTTTAGGTAAATACCTCGTATAAAAGAGTGGAGTTTTACAATGTAACTAATTTGGGTCTTTACATGCAATAGCACTAAACTAGGATAGTAAAATTAATGAATAAATAAGCTATTACAGTACATAACTATGTATAAAATTTGAAACAATCAAACCCTAAGTCGAATGCAACAACATGTCAAGGATATTAAATTACTAGACATTTTAAATTTTACTTCCATGAATATTAGGCTCCACTCTTCCACGAAGTATATTGGTTTTTATATAATTTATTGAATGTGTTCAAATATACGGGTTTATGCATTAATTTAACATTTTTATTATGTAGTACTGTAATTAATTTTAAGATTTTAAAGACTATTATTAAAACATCTACCTCATAACTTAATATTAAATAGATTTTATTGTAAATTAAGGATAACGTTTACAAAGTCTAGGAATTATTTTCCATTCTATTGCTATGCCGAATGAATATTGATTTGTATTTCTTATGTTAAGAGTTTAATTTTTGTTTTCTTTTTATTTTTCAAAGAAAAATAAAGTCTAAAAATGTATTCTTGTTTTTAATTACGTCCCGCTTAATAACCTTGCTTCAACTTAAATAAAAATAGTATTAAAATATATTTTTATAGTATAGTACCTATACTATGTAGAGACTTGACAGTGTTAATCAACTCACATACCTACTTATATATAGGGCATAATATTCGTTAATTTTGTCGCCTATTTAAATAACAAAGCGTTATGTACAGATTTTATGAATTAAAATAAAATATACGAAACAGATTTCAAGATTCAGTATTCAACTGTTTTAGAACTTGTCAGATATATGGAATATATATCATTAACATAATAACATACGCTTCACTTCACGTGATGAGAGCCCTATTCGTTAAAATACGCTAAACATTTTATTTATTTTAACATGATTTTGACTAATAGTTAGCTAGATCAAACAACTGGTCCTTAATTTTGTTATCATTGTACTAAAAAACGTGATAAAAAGATAGGAAACAGGTTGTCCATATTCCATTTCATATTTTTTTCCAGAAATATTTTTTTTTGACATTTTTAGTACAGATCATGTACAGCTTCATCTCATATGTCACGATGAAACTTGAATTTTCTATGACAGCTGAATCTCAGAGTTGCAAGGTTAAAAATTATGATCTGCATAAAAATTAATATATTTATTGGCCTTAACATATACAACTGTGCTCATTACAATAATAAGATATGTATTTGGAAATACAGTAAAATAAACTAATTCCCTAAAATAATAATAAGTTGTAATTTGTAAATATAATACACTCAAAATGTTGTTTAATATGTAGTATAGACCCAGCATTTGTAGTGTCTGTTTGGGGTGAAGCACTTACTATTTACAAATCAATGTAACAATACATACAAATATATACCTACACACAACTATGCCCCTCTTTCCACTTCGACCAACTAAATCAACTAAAACGGATCAACTTTTTTTCTTTCCTAACGGAACAACTATTTCGTTGGTCTGGAAGGAATGTTTTTACAAATGCATTTTAGTTCTCATAAGTGCAACTCTGTTATTAAATATGTTAGTGGATAATGAGACGTTTAATGAAACGGAACCAAAAAACCGTAAATAAAAAAAAAGTAATTTAAAAAATCCAAAAACACGACTGCTTAAAAAAGAACCAAATAATATACATAAACTGAAAAAAAAAACAAGCACTTAGATGTCCGGTGGTCTAGAATTCTATAATATTATTATGGAATAAATACTATTGAAGAACAATTAATATTTTCTAATGATCGTAACATAACAACTGAACAGCCAGGATCCATTGATATCCATATTAGCTTCGCTGTCGGATAATTTATCCCTATTCGACAGATAATAATGAAATGTTTAACTGAGGAGGTCACAATTGGACATACTCTGGAAAAATTGAGATATATTTGTACCCAAAAAATGTGGAGGCACAACAGGATCGCAAATTTACGAATGATATCCTACAGCTATGTTTATGTTTAAAAATCTAAGTATGACAAGTTGCTAGCTCATCGTCTGAGAATACACCTCTAAATTCCTTAGTCGACTCTTCCGACATACGCGAAAGAGATACAGCTGACGTATTCAAGTGAAGCCCGGATCTGAACAGGGGGCGCAATTCTTGAAAAGTCTCGAGTTGGAACGAAGCCGAAACGGAGACGTTGTAGACGCTCAGAACAAAGCAATAAAATTACTTTACGGTGAGGTAATTAGACACATCAGCACGGGACAGATATTTGTTTTTATTCTGTCATACTCGCGACCGATGCGTGCTAAAATATACCTTTTTTACTCAAGCGGTAAGTATATATTGCTTTGCACCGCGTTTCGTTAACGGTTCGTTAGTGGTAGCGTTTCGGTACAAACATTTTTAAGAATTGCCCCCAGGTTTAATTCAATCAGATATAAAAACATCAAATTACCTATGTATTTTGCTTTAAAATAAAAAAAAACTCTATTATATTATGTAATAGTTATTCTAATTTACTGTAATTTTACTCAAAACAATTTGTACACAACCATTATTGGGACAAAAAGTTTTAAAATTATTCTGGTAATGTAGAATTTAATTATTGCACAAATTAGGGTATAACGCTAAATCATGGTAACACCATTCGGTCCTGCGAGTGGGGAGGGCGGTAGTCTCGGAGAGAAGTTATCATCTTTTCAGCGTAGCGATGTTGGAGGATGCAGCAGTGCGGGAGGCGCTCCCCCCCCCTCTCCGCAGGCCCGTCGCCCCTCGTCCCGCGCTGACGTAACGCTGCCGTGCCGCCCGCCCTAGTGTGTGTCGCGCCGCGCTCCCACGGGCTACTTACTGTGGCCTACACCATCAGTGCTAATCACTTTCCCATCTATACGCCATACGGTACTTACGTGAATGTCACGACTGTGCATTAAAAATAAGTCTCCTCCCCGAACCTATGCCGTGTATAAGCGTCCGCCCAATGCTGGATGCATTCTGTGTCATTCTCCGATAACTTGTTAGGAGCGTTGCAAAATCTCGTTTTACAGTAGAGTGTTTGTTCTTGTAAATACATATGTTGTAATATTACATTTAAAACTATTTTTTTATGATAATTTAGAATAAATGTAATTTAAATCATCGAACGATGTATTTGATAAACATTAAATTCATAACTTTTCTTCAGATTACATATTTATTGTTCTAGTAAATGTAGGGGGATACTGTTGATACTACATATTAAAAATCATAGATTTTAAGAAAGATAAACGCGGAATTGGCTTATTAGGAATAGAAATTCATCAAACATAGCAACTAAAACCTAACTAGGCGTCGAAATTTTGTTCTCAAAATTTTGGTAGTGCACGCCAGCAATGTGTATTATGTAGACAGTTTTAAAAAATATTTTAAAAAATTGGATTATTATTTGGCACTGTAAGGTGCAAGGGTAAGTTAGATGTGATGACATGATGTAGTTTTGAGTCAGCTTTTAGAGACTTCATGCATCCGAGCAGACCAAATCGACCAGGAAGTGCTCGCTATCATTCATCTTCATGTAGATGTATACCTAGCTGCATTTCTAAATGGCATTTTAGATTTAAGTAGGTTTCTCAATAGATATGTGATGCCGTAAAATAGACGATATATAAATGAATTGGTCACAGAGTTGTAGTTTTTCCGATATTTCCAAAGCTTTCTCTTAAAAATGACTCTTTTAACCTCGAAATGAATATTGCTTGCCACTTTCGTGCTTTACTTGATAGAAAAAGTGTCCTTATCTACTTTTTGTCATACTGGTCAACAAGTTTACCATCCTTTGTATTTATTTTTAATCACTATTATCTTCTTAATTACTGTTACCTACCTGCATAATTGTAGGTACTTATTTTAGATGTAATAGATATTATTTACTTTACTGTCCTATCTTGTACCTTTATTGGAAACGTATTTTAATGACATTTATTCAACTTTTGAGAAATACTTATGTACAATTACAAAATACGATGCAGATGTGTATGAAAATGTGACTTTCCCGAGTAGATATAATATGCAATCTCAAAATATATTATTATCGTGATACAAGCACTTAGAATACAGAATTCCCAGGAGGAATTAGTAGAAAAGCTTCGTGTTGGTCAGTCGATATTTCAGATACTCTGGCTCGAAGTTCTATATTAAACGTACACAAGTGGTGCATCTATTGAAATGAAATACATTTGTTTTAGTAAGTCAAAGATAGTGTTGCAGATCGACAAAGAAGTTAAACGGTGCTACTAATAAACATTTGGCAGCAAAATGTATACAATGATATAGGCTTTTTATTAGTAAAGCCCTTATTGCTTTCAAGTTGAATATGTACATTATCCTACTATCGTAGCAAATTTGCTGGAATTTGAAGGAATGAAAAGTACATGGATAGCGAGAGATTGAATAATATAATTATATTGACTACTTCTTAATCCTCCTTCCTCGCAATAATATTTATGAAATTTTTCGGAAGAAATAACTTTCTTTCTTTCTTAACACCTGATCTAACATACATTTAAAGCCAGTAAGCAACCTATCCCTAAACGATCAAATCTATTTTCTTGAATAATTTGATAATTGACATAAAATTATCATCAAATCACATCAGCCTATATTGCAGTATCACGTCACTGATTGCAGTCCACTGCTGGATATAGTCCTCTCCCAGGGAATGCCACAAACCTACTAGGGTCAGGGGGTTTTTACCACAGTCGCCATACTGTTGAATATTTATTTATTTATTGCAGCCAAACATAAATCACGCAAAAAAATGTCTTTCACCAAATTGTAATGTACTTACGTAAATATACTGCTGCAGTACTAAAAAGTAGACATTTTCGCATACTCGTATCCAGTATAAAAATGCATTAGGTAGGAATGACGATCGTAAGAAAGACGTAAAATGTATGTTACCTTCCCAGTTTTTCTCATGACAATTTAAGTTGGGGTCAAATTTTACTACTTTGAAGTACGAGACATGAGGTCACGCAAGGGGATGATGGGAGCTGGCTTACCGAAATCGATACAAAGTTAAGGTATCTGCAGTATTTTATCTTCAGGGAGGCTGTATATTTACGAGTCTAATAACGTAATGGTTAAAGATAGGTAGTCGACCTGTATGTTAATAATAGATGTAGATATCAATGTTTATACAAAATATATGATTTAATATGGATCTATCTAAGTGAAAGAAAGGGTCACTTTATCTTATTGTTGTTATAGTTGGCAAGGAAAAGTCAGTTCCATTATCTTTCGAAATTTAATTTTTTTATTTAATTTTTTTTCATTGCACTTACTATGTAGGTAACATAAAAATAGAAAGTATCAAATATAGCTAATATTGTTGTCATGCAAAGCCTTTTGTAAAAATATTACGAAATTGGTTGGTAGCGAATACCATTTAACCAATTATAGCCGTTTAGTAATGGCTAATAGGAAATAGTATTTTTTGTATGTCTGCTGTATTGAAATAACCAATTAGCACAATGTCAACAAACTCTTGAATTCTATCAGGATATTGGTTTCAGTAGTTAGAAATATTAATTAGAATTCCTAACAATTGACATAGTAACTGTATATTTCTTATGTACATACGAGGTTTAATTAATGTAAAGAAATCCTATTCCTTATTCATGCTAAGGAAACTTGTTATTTACAGACCCAAAAGTACACATAATAATATGGCTATTTTCCCGAAAGGGGGTAGCTAGAACTGCTGGGTCATAAAGAAAATCCCACAGCCATGTTTAGCATATCGGGGTAGATGTGTTTGGTCAGTGACAAGTTGCTAACTACGGCCTGAGAGAATGTCCGAGTTTCTTGGTCGACTCATAAGACATGCACGAAAGGAGATGCAGCTAATGTATTCTAATGAAGCCCCGCATCGGTACAGGCTTAGATTAATGATTGATCTTTGCTCCGCGAATCATTATTCTAAGGGTACAGGATTTAAAGTCTACAGTAAGATATTAGTATCTATCATCATCATGACACAGTCCGATTCATGGGGTTACTATTTATTGGCCACAATAGATATTTGAAAAATATGTAAATTCGTCAAAATGTGGGTGGACAGCAAGTAAATTACAGATATTTATTCTTTCTTGACTAAAAACCATTTGAATATATTTTGATTGCATACACTGGAGATTATTTATTGGTAAGGCATGCCGTCTTCCCAACATCCGTTAGATTCGTACTAATATCAGTAAGAACTAACTTCGCGTTACCATACATACGGTACCAATATAAGGGTAAGCGTGCTCAAATTTCATAAAGTGCATGTTTGCACTTCGGATTAGTTTCAGAAAAGCAATATGAGCGTTGACACCACTGCCCAAATAAGTGGGATAAGTTCCTCTAAGTGATTTTTTAAGCCAAGCTCTTGCAGAGCAACTGAAAAACTAAAATATATCGTATCATAGCGTTATATGAACGACAGTTGAATTTCGGATCATTGTCTTGGCTATAGCTATACTACATTGTGTAACTATTCCCCAATTTATAGAAAATATTCTCTCTATGTATTTGCTTACAGTAAAATGGACAAACAGCATAAACTGTAATACCCCTTCCTTCACCCAATATAGTGCACAATGGAGCAGTTATCGCTTTGTTCCCGGAATGTGTGCCACTCCATACACAAGTTCCTACTGGGTCATACTGGTGCGATAAAAGACAACTCCTATCCAACTTCACGTAGGCCGTTTAAATTAGTTCAGAAGCAATTTAATAATGCAATCATGTCATAAGTTTTCATTAAGTTATAGTTTTATTACGTTTTGCGCTACACTAGTGGGTATTGCATTAATTATTGTAGAATGTTTTAGAGTGTCCGAAAGGAAATTATGTTTGAACAAACACGTGGGCTTAGGTAGAGTACACACATATACACGTCTGCAGCTTGCGACTCGCCCTAATTTTCTTTAGGTACACGGTCCCCTTATTTCCTGTGGGAGTCTTAATTTATCCCGGAATAAAAGTTGCCTTTTTTTTTGTTTCGGGGGGAAAATGCATTACGCATACCACCAGGGCGCAGGGGGTACCCGAGTGGTTATGTGAGACTCCCGTATAGGCTAATGAGACCCACGGTATACCCACTAAAAATCCCCCCATCTTCCTCCTCGCCGCCTTGTGACGGAGTTACGGGAACGCTTTTGCACACATCCGCGACCCCGCAGGCGGCAGCCGCCCGCAAGCGGCTCCATCGCGAAAGCCCGAAGGCCCTACACGATGGGCGCACCAGATGGTAAGGTGCGCTTCCCTCCTCGGCCTCCACTAGTACTGTAGCAGACTCCCCCCGAGACTGCTACTGGGAGGCCATGGATACCAGATAACTGGTATCCGGTGGCAGATCAGGTCTGTGGTTCTGCCACTGACCACACCTCGGCCGCAGAGGATAGGGCAAGCGGCGCACCGCAATACCGACATGCGTCCTCCTCTGCTGTCCCACCAGTGCCGTTTCAACGGAACGCCCCGCCAGCTCGCAGGGGGTAGGGAGAGTGGCGCACCGTAATACCAACACGCCTCTCCCCCTGCGATCCCTCCACGGCCGCAGAAGATAGGGAGAACGGCGCTCCTCTTCTTCTGCATCTTCTGCTGCATTCCGCAGCGGACTTGTTCAGCCCGTGGGAGCGCCCTCCTCGGGCCAGCTGGCGGGCAACCATCGGGGGGGGGGGGGGAATAAAAGTTGCCTTGCCCCAACAGGGTGTAAGGTTAATACTTTGAGGTGAGAACTGGACCATGACTTCCAATGATTTAAGGTCCGAAACGCAATATAGGTGTATTTTTGTTATGATTTAACCATATAATTAACTCTTTGCCACTGGTCCTAATTCCGTATTTAAAAACAGAAATATGGTTTGCAAATATAATGTTAATCAAGATCCAGAAACTATCTTCATTTACACCTAAGTACATTTTTCCCATTGCATAACCATGTTTTATGGCCAGTAATCTTGTGAATAAATAATACATATTTTTCCCGCAATTTCATCCGCACACGGAATGAAGCCTTTGTCCTTCTCCGTACTCCCAACTATTATGTAAAGTAAGATATTATAATAAAGAGTGAAGAGGTAACAAATAAATTAACAAACAAACTTACTTTCGCATTTGTAATATTAGTTGGGATACATATTTATTGGAATATCATGACACAAAGATATCAGCTTACCTACTCCTTCTTGACATTAAATATCTATATTAGATGTCGACTTGCAGTCGTAGTGTCTCGTACATTACAAAATAGTAGGTAACCAGCAGTTTTGCTTACTTATTTTGTTATTTAACAATTTCGCCCTTCCTTAAACTTCCTCTTGTATGCTCTTTATAAGTTACTAGCCGTAGCCCGCGACTTCGTCCTCGTGAACTATCGAATTTACCTAGTCTATGCCCCTTTCTCAATTAGTATAAGTGAGTCAATTTTCTAGAAGATTGATTCAGTAAATAATGCGCGAATTTGTTTGTTTGTAACAAAACAAACTTATTTTAATATTTTTAATATTAGTTGGGAGTACACACACAGGTCGATTCCGGCAGTCACACTTAAACCTAAAACTAATCTTAGTCTGATCTGTCTCTCTCCGTTCTTTACATAAATGGCTGAGAGAGAAAAGGACAGGTAGTACTAATTTTACCGGAACCTATTGCAGTCCACTGGTGGATGTATGCTTCTCCTAGAGCATCCCACAAGGCTACTGCCATAAGGGGGTTTTATTCATAGTTAGGACCATTCGTTGGGATTACGTACGCTCTATTGTAGGTTTTAACATTTGCAATGTTTGTTATTTTTTAATTCCAAACAATAAAGTTTTAACTTTTAAAATACCAAGTTCTTGGGTACAAGATCTCGTATACTAAATTGAAAAAAAAAACTTTATGCTTTTTAATAATAATAATAATTATGCTTTATTGTTGGTCGTTATGGTTGTTATTTATATTTATATTGGGTAAAACACATTATCGTTTGGTTCTATTAAGATGGCGTATCTCTTAATTTGTTAGGAAGACCAAAGAAATAGCAGAGTTGGCGTGTGGACTCAACTTGGTGTTATTACGAAACCGTGTCTATTTAAAATTACTCTGTTTAAAGTAACTGTTTAAGCTAAAAAAATTGTAAATTTTTAGCTTAAACGATGTTTGAATTATTTTATAATAATACGGTACCTATATCTTTGCACATACAAAAATATTTTTCATCTTGTATACTTAACTGTATCTTATTTTTTTCTCTACCTCCATACTCATATACTCGTACCATACCTATACTTCAGAATACTTCACTATCAAGTTTAGAACCTAGGTACCCACAAAGAAAACGATTTCCAATATTGTAAAAACATTCCTGAGCTGTTTAAAAATTCTCCATATTGTAAATACCTTTTTGTTTATAGGTTTCTTTGTTGATAAGTTCTTTATAGTAGGTATTCTTATAGCTTTTCGCTTAATACCCCTTCTGTTACAGCCTGTATATCACTCCAGTAAATTATGAAGTTTTTGAAATTTTATAGCATATTCAAGAACAGGTGGTGGCTAGTAGGCATAAAATAAAGTTAAAACCTTGTACTGGTGTATACCCAGAAAAGTTTTCTTTGTGGTATCCCCTAAGGACACCTCTACCCTCTCATACGAGCGCGTGAGTGAAATGTGTGTCTCTACCTGTATTTCTAAACAAGTATTTATTTAAAATGTTATATATGTAGCCAAATTTTTAGTAAATTATATCAATTCGCATGTAGACTCGGCTGTGTTACAAAATGGGGTAGTACTGCAGGATCATTAAGCGATCCTACAGTTATGTTTAACATATCAGGGACATGTAAATTTATCAGAGAGAATGCCCGAGTTCATTAGTCTACTCTTACGACATGCATGGCAGAAGATACAGCTGATGTATAACCATCAATTTATATTTTTCTATCCATTTCTTCTCATGTCCATTATTTTAATGTTGTATAAAATTGGTAAAAATAATTTAAAGATTAAACGGTATGAAAAAAGATATGGATTTTTTTAACACAGTGATAATTACGTTTATGGTAATTAGGTACTAAGCTCATGAACAAATGAGAGGAGGAAAGAGGTAATATTTAATAATTCATGCTGTTAGAGATTTTTAAACTATTTTCTGTACATTGACACCTTTTTAAACTTTATTTTCTCTCTAAAGCTCTACAAGTTCAAAAGGTATATTTTTTGATAGCTTTTATATGACAAATGTGATGGTAAACTATTTGGCCTAGTTTCTGTTAGACGAGGCAAAGAAATGCAATTTATAAATGTAAAGCTTTTAGTACCGCATGTAGGTGTGCAGAGCAATACACATTTTGGCAAAATCTGGGTCAGGTAGTAGGTGTAAAATTAACAAATTAAAATTAATAAGTACTCGTGCGCCGTGTCTGAAATGAACTATTAGCGTACTGGGGAAGCTGTGGCAAGCCTCCTACAGGCCTGGACCAAAATCGAATGTTGCCGAGTCGCAGTGCGCGCGCAGCCCACCCGCACCCCGCATCTCCGGACGTCCATTGATGATCTTCTAAATCTCAAGTGTATGAATGCGAACATGATTTCAGTGCACCTTTTAACAGTGCATGACCGTAGCTTATTGCAAATGTATTACAATGAAATTAGGTCGTTCTCTTGAGTCATCGAAGGTGCAATAGGTAATTAAAGTTTAGTATCATCCGAGAGGTGTGGGCGCTGTCCGCGGTGTGTAGGTCGGTAGATTTGGGCGTCGCTGCGTCTCGGCTTTCGGCGGGTGTCGGTGCGCGCGACCGGCGGCGAGGCTGTGCGCACTCAGTGTCGCCACGCACGCTTGATTCGCGACCCAGTCTGCTGTGACGTTTAGCCGAGTCGCCGGTGTCAGCCGCCAAGCCACCAGAGCTGCCGTGTGTCGCTCCGCTATATCTGCGCACTTAGCGCGCCGCTGTGGGCTCCGAGCCGCGTCGGCCCCGGCCCGGCCGAGCCCGGCAAGCCCGCGCGAGCGTCCGGCAGCTGGCCGTGTTTACAAGCTCCATCTGCGCGCTCTCCGTCATCCGCTGCAACATATCACCCTCATTTGCTATTCAGCGCTGTGAATTTTTAACTTTGCGATCCACCGACGATACCTGGAGGTATTTTAATGCTTATCAACCCCGATTCTCGGCAGAGAGATCGGTATTAGTGCACATTATTGTGGCGAAACGCTCCGAGCATACACATTGAAATAGAATTGTCATAGTTCATTCGAGTGATCCCACAACTTCATAAAAATGGGTGCTAAAGGGAGCGTGGAGGCTGCTCCATTTACTGCACAAAATTGGAACAATTTCGAGGTTCGTAGAATCTTTTAAATTAATTTGCACATGGAGTGTTTGTTATTCCCTCCCCTGTGAATGTCTGTATCACGACATACCTTTAAATTTATCAAATTGATCTTAACTTAAATGTCGCAGAATAATAAAAAATGCACAGTCTTGTCAAGCATGATCACACAGTTTGTTTAAATTGTTAAGTAATAAACAGATAATATAAAAATGTGTACGTAGTCGTGACTGTGTACCTAGCGGCCACTGAAACCAAGTTCATTAGATCGATTACTTTGAGAAGATGATGCCGAGGAAACCTAAAACATTTATTATGTAAGGCTATTTAACCATAAATATGGATGAATTACGTTCCCAAACGGTATTAATGTAGACTTATTAGTCGTTTAGATTACCCAAGCTCTATTATCTGCGACAAATCTTAGCTCTCGTAAACTGTATTTACATAGAGTTAACTGTGGCCTATGGAGACCAGTAACTAGATGCAATAGTTAGATAAACAGCTTTTATTGAAATAAAGTATCTTACTAAAATGAAGATGCTAATTATAGACTCTATTATAGAGCTCCTTTAACTTAGGTACGCACTTAGTAAATGATTGCTGGACAGAATATTTATGTTAATAGACCTTGCAATGGGTTTCAGTTGGTTTCAAGATAAATATTTATCATTTTTAAAGGTCTTATAGATCAGCTGATGTACCTATACCTAAAAAATGTGTAAGTAATAGATAGATATCTTCTTTTACTCCATAAAAACTGCTTATATATGATATATACATACATATACATGAGGCTGTATTTCCGAAATGGTTAGCAAGAACTGCAGGATCATAGAGGAAATCCAATAGCACAGGGAAAGATGTCAGTGGTAAATTACTAGCATATCGCCTGAAAGGATGCCCGAGTTCATAGCTAGGTACAAGATATTATGACATTTTATTCGATTTGAAATGTAGACCGTTAGCCTAAATACTAAAAATACTTCACATAGATAGAGAGGTAATATGCGCGTTGTTATGTGGCTAGGTATTCGGTATTTATTCATGTGAAGCCAAACTTAGATGACCTACATACAGATAGACTAATCAAGTGTTAAGGCTTAATGCCAAATGAAATAAAATACCTATAGTTTAGTGGTTTCGATATGAAATCTTATTACTTTAACAAATATTGACTTGTTTCGGTACTTTTGATTTAAAGAAATAGGTTCTAGATCGAGACGCTCAGTTGTAATTTTCTTTTAACTAGATGCATCTATTTTGTATAGAATTACGAGTATGTAGGTAGTTTGTGTTATGGGTAATCAAATATCTATAATATTTTATTTATTAATTAAAATTAATATTTTAATGTTAAAATATCAATTTCACCTTTGCCTACAATGTAGGCATTGAGGAATACATAGTACATTAAATTTTTATTTACTATATTTGAAATGAAAAAAAAAACATGACTTCATCTCAACTAATATTATTTAACAGATGCATAAAAATGCTGGTATAATTAATTGCCAGTTAACCTTTTTTAATTTCTAGATAACAGGTCAGAAACGGATTGGAAAGTTAATTTCTACTCACCTAGCTAATCTACGTCAGTTATGAAGTCATCTAACATTAGCGTTAGTGTCTTCGTAATTATCAAACTATTTTATTTCTCTCATTCAGTTTCATGAAAATCTGAGGTACTTCGTTATTGGAACAGTCATTAGTTAGCACGCACGGTTTACCTCGTAAGGCTTCTAAACCACATGAAAATATGGAAGCCGTCTACTTGGATACCATTAAATTAGTTGCCCTAACTTTGCGTTTTTAGACTATTTAATCGTCTAGGCAGTTTATTAGACATAGAATTTTTCTGTATTTTTGTGAGCAGAACATTTTTTTAAAAATATGATAGTATAATTTGACATAAATCTATTCATTACCCACCGCTTAAAACGTGTACTTTCTGTAAATAAAAGGCTGAAAACGAATCGGTTAAAACTGTAAAATTATATCTTAGTTTTATTTCATACAAGTTTTAATGCTAAAAACTAAATCATTAACTATACATTCAAAATATCCCCTAATAATAAAATAACAATCTAAATAGTTTACAAAAAAATAGTTACGTGCTATTGACGCAAGATACTTGCAACACAGATAACGCATACGATGGTAGTTTAACCGGTTAATGTGAGGTTTTATAGACCCATCTATAGTTAACACCTCTCGTCTCTGTGATGGCTTGCTCAATCTATTTACTATGAGATTTTTATAAGCATCGCGTACAACTGATATCTTCCCTTTTAGTGTGATATTGAACTACAATGTCCTGATAATGAAAATCTGTGCAGATTTTGGATATCTATTTTAACAAATCTTTATGCTAAAAACTCAATATAAAATCTAGTTATGGAAAGTGGTAGGTACTTTGCCTGAAAAAAATTTGGCAACACATTAAAGTTCCACTGTGGTCGATTCTGACCGTCACACATAAAATATTAACTTGCAAATTACTATGTCTGCCCCTCTCCATTCTTAATGTAAATAGCTGAGATATAAAGGGACAGGTAGAATAAATTTTTAGTTTATGTTTAAGTGTGGCGCTCAGAATCGATCACAATGTGTGATCATTACTATGATCTCTCAAAAAAGATAAGCAAGAGACCTGCTGATTAATTGGGTACCATGGTACTATCAACTTTTAAAGCAGGACTCCAAAGCTAGATGTCGCTCTGTACTGCTTATATCGGCGTCTTTCTTCAACAATGGTAACAATACCTGCTGCTTTTAGAGATAATGAAAACTTTTAGAATTAGAATCAGGTATTTACTACATATTTTATTCAAAACTTGAATTGACATTCATAAGTACTATCTGTCAAAGGCTCGATGTTTTAATTAAACAAGTAACACACGCAGATAGACGATTAATTTAAAATAGGCATAGCATGATGACAACATAGAGCGTGACATTTATATTGCATATAGGTATCTTAAGGTCTGCATTTAGTGTCAAGCGTATTGCCTTAGGCAAATGGTACTTACGCTAGTGAAGATTTTTGTGGTTTCAATACGAATATTACCTACGAATTAATTACTTACTTTTTACACTTTTGCAATTATTTTCATATTCTTCCAAATATGCCAAGTTAGTTTAGTGCATTTTTATTTAAATCTTGTAATTATTTAGATTTAACTGTATCTTTTGTTTGAGGGCTCATTTGAATGTTAGAATTAATATATGTTTGTTGTTAGCTCATATCATGCATGTTCATAAACGCTTTACTATGTAAAACGAAATAAAATAAAACAAAACCTAGTTATAACATTTATAAATAAAATATTA
Organism: Carposina sasakii; assembly: GCA_014607495.2. Lineage (NCBI taxonomy): Eukaryota > Metazoa > Arthropoda > Insecta > Lepidoptera > Carposinidae > Carposina > Carposina sasakii. The sequence continues at coordinate 8,101,221 of CP053153.1, forward strand.
ACTGCCAGTGAAATTCATGTTAATAAATAAACCAAACTTGATAAACAATAAAAAATGCGTTATCTACTTAAATAAAAATACCTTAAATATTATTGCCTTATATATTAAATTTATCACTAATTAATTGGTTTTTAAAATCATCCTTTTAAATTTTTTATTTAATTCCCTTCTCAAGATCTCACGATGTATACGGACGTCACGGAATAAACAATAGTCCTATTTTGAATCCCTAGTTAGCCCTTCCATTTTATCCCAATTTAGATTCTGTATTCTAAAATTAAAAAGCCACAGATTACACACAGAACAGAGTGTCACTATCAACATGTGATTTAAATGCCTACGTGGGTTGCAGCAATCGAAGCACCACTACCGCCACGGAACTCAGCGCTCGCAGAGCCTCAACCGCGGGCATTCCCTCTCGCGCTCCGATGGCACCTGGTGACATCACGGCACCGCGGGTGAGTTATAGCTTTTTGCACTTTATTTGTATGTGACAGCAGCCTGGCATCCGTTACTTAGAAAAAAGATTAAAATATAGAGCCATTTACACGTTTGTTGTACTTACATACATGAACAAACGCAATCCAACGGAGCAAATACTGATTCCAAACTCTATTACCTCAAACGGTTTTATGGAAAATACCTTTATAGTGATGCAATCTAACAGGTAAGAAAAATGCATGATGTAAAATTATACAAGTTTTACATTTTTGGATATAAAATCTATTAAAACATATAAGTAAAAATTTTGATTTGTTTCCAATACCTACTCATTACTATAACGAATTTATTAAAATATTATTGGCAAATATGTACGGTTTTTATTTAAAGCTTAAGTGGCAAAGTTGGTGGTGCCTGGCGCTCCTACTTCTTAAGCCGGCTTCATACTTTGTTTTTAGAATATCGACTTACTATGTTATTAATATAAAAGGGAAATATCACTTGTTAATACAGTTACGATTTCCGAGAATAAATAAGAGTATATAAGGTAAAATCTAAAATCGTTAAAACCATCCCTGTACTTCAAGGAATACGCTAAAAAAAGAATTAGCGAAATCGGTTCAGCCGTTCTCGAGATTCGCGCTTACCAACACATTTAGCGATTCATTTTTATATTATAGATAATGTTTAAAAACTTAGTTATCATTAAAATTGTAGGCAACATAGCAACGTGCGCCGAATGCGGAACGCGCACGATGGGCAACAAATTGTCCGCGTGTTCATGCGCGCCCATACTCCGCAAGGCGTATCGCTATGAGGACAGCCCGTGGCAGAACTCCAGGCGCCGCGATGGTCACCTCTTAAGGTTAGTCTCTTCTGTTTTGTAAATTATAAATCTCAAAGATCATCAGTCATGTTGTTTGAACTAACAACAGCTTTGTGTAAAGGTTTTAAGGAAATTTAAAGCAGGAGTAATGAAAGCTTACTACCTTACCTATAACCACATAGCTTACCTACTATTGTGCTGTCTATATGGGTTGATGTAAATTATTTTAAATTCTATTTTTGGGTTAGTAGTCGATTGTAATCTATGTACTAATATAATGTAGTTTACAATACATTCGCGCGAAAAGCCTACTAAAATAATATTATTTTTAAAAGGGGACCTTTGGCACGTTCGTGCGAACAAATTTCGTGCGAATCAACTACTAACCCCTATTTTTAACTTATGTGTGCGCTAGTTTCTGGTATTATCTCGCCGAAATACATTATGTATTTTGGTGCTAACAAAATTTAAAAAACATTAGAAATATTCAGAATTTTCCTGTGACAATTTTCTATAGTTTTCTCTTTAGAATCATGGTCTGATGTCAGCATATTATTATTTTTCTAACTGACACTTACACCTTGTATACTAAAATATACAGAAAAGTAATAAAATGCAATTATAAAACAGCAATTCATTGAATAGGTACTGCATGTACTACTTTAAAATACAAAAAAGATCATTCTCGTAGGTTTTTCTTGCCTTATAAGGCCGTAAGCTAGTTGCTTTAACATGTATCGCATTTTAATGTTACTGTCGTCCTAGTAAGGTGTGTTTGCATAAACAAACAACGTGCTATTTACGTACATGTCTGTACCTAGATTAATGTTACGTAGAAATAGTTTCACGGTACTATTACTTAAGCAAACAAATTAACGTAAACATTACTTTTCCTTCGACTGAAAAATAAACCGTTGATGTTTAGTAAATTGTTCGTGTGTGGTTTTGTTTTAAGACTGGCTAACTTTATCGTAATTCTTATTTAAACTAGAAGATATATATCAAGTATAAGAAGGAATATGTGAAGAAAAGGCATTAAAGTTTGCCCACTGCTCAAAACTGAGATTTTCTCTTGACTTGAGATTACTTATGAACAAGGTAGATACTATTTCTTTTCAAGTGCTCAACAATGTCCATGCATACTATCTGAAAAACTGAAGTGGTATTTTCATAGGATTAGGTACTTATAACACACCTCTTCTGTTACAGCCTGTATTATATATCGCGAAAAACGCAACTCATTCTTGTCAGGTTAATTGTTAGGAATCATGTATGTAGTCACGATATGTCAAGGTCGTAATAGCATGGAAATAATATAGTAATATACCATCACACACGCGATGCAGTAGGTACTTACCTTAAATATGATGACAAATTTTTATGTTTATCCCAAACACTTATTTAAATATGAAAAATGACCTTAATCCCGAAATAGCCCTTTAATAAAATTAAACCATATACAGGGTGTTATGTAACAAGGGGTATACATACATACATAAAAATTACGCCTCTTTCTCAGAGGGGTAGGCAGAGATCACGGATCTCCATTTCCTACGATCCTGACACACCTCTTTCGCTTCATCTACTTTCATGATATTCTTCATGCGCGCTCGTCGATAATACAATACATAGGGATACCCCCTTAAGCAAAATACTATAGAAAAGCCAATTATATAGAATCTATGTCCATGGACTCGAAATAACATGTTTATTTTTCAAGACATTATGGGAAAATTCCTAAACAACTCGGAAATGTTCATACAATCTTGAAAATTAGAAATGTGATTTCGAGTCTCACGGGGACAGATTCTGTATAGTGTGCCTAATATATCGCTTCTGTATCCCGAATTCTTATTTTATTTAAACACCATATTTTTATTGTTCTTGCAAATTATCACCTTTATAGTATGCAACCATTTAAACCACTACAAGTTACACTACACTGTATTGTATACGGTTAACCTACTAATAGTCAGAAACTCTCTCTAGCAAATTTAATAGTGACCCAATTATAATCGAATTTGATGCATGCATGCTCTAAACAAAACTTGGAAACTACGTTAGCTCTGAAATATTCTCATTAATTATGTTAGGTACATTAGCAACGTCTACGGACTATGTTCACTTAAACTGTTTGAAAAACTATTCAAAATGTTTTGTGAAAGATAATTGGGTAATCGGAACTATATAAATGTGAAAGTAGGATGTAAGTTATCTCTCCACGCTTTGTTTACTCTACCTACCAATCTTATTCTTATTCCTTATTGTACAAAGACATTACAATAAATACAGAGAAATTTACAAAAGAAATGCATTTTGTATGCATTGGCTTGAAATTTTGCTTATATACTCGTACAAGACGATTTTTTCGTCAATGTTTCCGAATACGACGCATTCTCCCCATCATCACGAATCACTATATGAAAGCAAACCTGGGAAGTATTGGGTAGATAATATATATATAACTTAATTATGAACCAAGATATTTAGGTTCATAATTAAGTTATTAGATTGGATTTATTTCCAGAAATACAAAGACAAACGTTTTTGCCATTACCATTTATTGGAGAAAAATGTTCGTGATGATTAGGAGAATGCGTAGTAATGCGAAGATGAGAGCTACAAACTTACGAGTACACTGTATTTCAAAATTACAAAAATATATATATTTTATCTGCTTTAAGAGTTTTGTCCCCGTTAAACTATAAAGCAAAAATATTATATTTTTATTGGCTTAAAGTAAACTTTTCTTGACTTCAAAGAGGCAGATGTGGAAACGATTGAAAATCTCCAAAAGACCTTACGTTTCCTTCCTGAGATGGAAATATAAGTTCGTTTGATTCGTCTGATTGATGCAAACCGTCTCATTCATAGGCAATCTATCTACACTGCCAGTGAAATTGCATTTCTTCTTCAACAATTTTCCTACTTTTCATTATGAACTACGGCTTAGATGCGATTTATAGCACTTCAAAGTTTTCCTTCAGTTATTACCTACTCTTTGTGGATTTTATTGGAATTTGAAGAAGGTGAGATTTTATTTTGGTACCATGGATTGCCTGTGATATTATGAGTATTAGAAATCACTTGGAACCGAATGATACCTACTTGAAAGTTAAAAAGTATTGGTTACTTCAATTAATATCTAAAAATTATCTGTTATCCAAGAAGATTCTCAGAGTTAATAAAACGCTGATGTTTTATGAGTCATTAAAAATAAAAGTGAAAGCTTTTATTCTAATTTAAATATTCAATTTTTTTCAGACTCTGGGCAGAGGTATTCCATGTATCTGCCAGCGGCGCCGGCACGGTGAAGTGGCAGCAGGTGTCCGAGGACTTGGTGCCGGTAAACATCACCTGCATCCAGGACTCCCCGGAATGCGTGTTCCACATCACCGCCTATAACTCGCAGGTCGACAAGATCCTCGATGTGAGACTACTGCAGCCTGGTAAGATCCTTTGTTCATTCATACATACATACATACAGGGTGTTTTTTTGTGGCCACCTTTAACGAAGGGTACGTATTCTATACATGAAATAAAGTAAGTTTATGCCAAAAAAAATGCTGGGAAAAAAAAATTTTTTTTTGAAAAATTTTTTTAAATTCCTTGATCGTGCGAAATTTATAGTGTCTAGTGTTTATGTTAGTTTTTTTTATAGACAGATATTAATTATTTTTCGTGAAAAAATCCTGCTACGCGCGTCTATGTGCATTTATGCAGAAAAACGCAGTCTATTTACTCAACTTTGGACCCTAATATTTTGGAAACCAGACACTTCCCAGGTATGCTTCCATGGAGAAAAATGATCGTGATGATGAGGAGATTCCGTAGTTTTCGGGAACGTTGACGACCAAAAATCATCCTGTATAATCACGCCTTTATCTCTTACGGGGTAGGCAGAGCACTAAGGGCCGATAGAACCATATGGCGCCACTTCTGACCAATTTTTAGGGTATAGTTGAGATGTACAAGTTCGGTTAGTAGTGACAGGTGGTTAGCCCATCGCCTACAAAACACCATTGTTTATTCATAATTTGATAAAATTGATAATTTTTATGAAAAGATAGATAAAAACATCATAACAGATAACTTTAGAGTCATCACACAGAGAAAACGATAGATTATGACGGCCAATTGGTGTAGTTGATAGTGACATGATGATTGATATGATGAATAGATGGATGATTATATACTTATAAAATATGTATTCAAATAAGGTTGCTTATTATACAGGGTGATTTTTGGTCGTCAACGTTCCCGAAAACTACGGAATCTCCTCATCATCACGATCATTTTTCTCCATGGAAGCATACCTGGGAAGTGTCTGGTTTCCAAAATATTAGGGTCCAAAGTTGAGTAAATAGACTGCATTTTTCTGCATAAATGCACATAGACGCGCGTAGCAGGATTTTTTCACGAAAAATAATTAATATCTGTCTATAAAAAACCTAACATAAACACTAGACACTATAAATTTCGCACGACCAAGGAATTTAAAATTAAAAAAAAAAAAAATCCCTGCATTTTTTTTGGCATAAACTTACTTTATTTCATGTATGGAGTACGTACCCTTCGTTAAAGGTGGCCACAAAAAAACACCCTGTATAACCCATGATACAATGCCTGTGTAGGACTTGTAAAGTGTGGGATTATTTATATTTATTTATAGATATACCTCTATATAATATTAACTTTATTTAAAAAATTGATAATATCTCAATATTGACCCAACCTACCTAAAAGCCGGTACCAACGTTAACTTTAATGAATAAAAAATAAATGTGCTGAAATAAAACCTCGCTGCTTTCAGTCTCGAGGAGTATATTTTACGATGCCAATCGGGAGCACTGGGCCACTGTTGTAACCTAGTTTTAAATTTACACTAGATAGTAGGTACCAGGAGAACAGCAAACGGAATTACAGTAGGCTCAACAGTAATACTTTCTGATATTGACTCTGTACTGAACTAAAGGTCGGTCGTTAGGATCTTGGACTTCGTTGGAAAATTGTTCGAAGTCAGTTATTTAAAATTCCGTTCATTGTTCAGATTTTATCAGATCTTAGACTGATCTCAATCAAACTTTACAACACAATGACCTAGTCCCACAGTAAGATTCCTAAGGTTTTGTGTCCTTGGTACTAAGCTACGAAATATAAATAATAGAATTATCTATGTCTCGGAACAGACTATATCAATATTTGTAACTGTCGAGGTCCCAACCCAGGACCTTTGGTGTACCAGGCAGGGTGCTATTAACTATGTCAATCGGCTCTCAAATCACATGTATTTTTCGTCACATCATCCTGACCTTATAATTCATTACAGGAACCCGAATCGGCCAAGCTTCAGAATGCTTCGTGTACTGGAAAGACCCTATGACGAACGATACTTGGGGCCTCAATTTCACCTCCCCAATAGATGCCAAGCAATTCAGAGAGTGTTGCGTAAGTAGATTCATTAGAGCTCACCCCATTTCCCATTTATAAAAGGCTTAAAATTATCAATAAAAGCTAATATCAATGTACATGTGCTTAATTAATTAGCTAACTATGATAATTGTTAAAGTAGACACTATGCTTTGGTTACTACCTAAATACATTATAACCAATCATTACACAGTTAGATTCACAAACCATTTAGTTTTCATTTAATAACAAAAAAAAAAACATAAATAATTTTGCCGTAAATAATACAAACTTTATTTAAAACATTTGAAATAAAACGTAAACCATTTAGTTTTCATTTAATAACTTATAAAAAAAACATAAATAATTTTGCCGTAAATATACAAACTTTATTTAAAACATTTGAAATAAAACGTATCGAATTCCCAAATATAAGACAAATTACAGTAGAAAGTATTTGCAAATTGACGGCATTATTTTATGGTTTTAGTCACCGTCATTCAAATTCTCACGTAAGGCTTCGTCGAGCTACAGCCTGAAGCTGGAACCGCCGGGCAGCAAGCAGAAGTTCAAGGCGAAGAGGAAACCGCTGTCTACGCCAGCGAGCCCCAACCGCTCCAGGTAAATGAACTGAATGAATGAATGTATTTACGTATATATTTACTTATGAGTGACTAATGAGCACACCAATTCTGGGGAAAGCACGCCATTTTGGAAGCTGCACTGTTAAATAACAGTAAAACATGTAGCATAAGGTATATTTACGCTTTAGAAATATGTTTAATGGTGCTCACAGGGAATGATTGATACTTTAGTAAAATAAGACAAACAAACATAAAACAAAATGCTTTTTATCATTATTTTACTAACCTAATACGGATCTTGGCTAAAGTAAACCAAACAATAGAAAAATTCTTAGAACAACACCTTATACGAGTATACTATTTTAAGATTTAATGCCGAAAGTATCTTTGAAGTTTTTGATTATTGACATCAAGTACGAGTAACCCATTCCAGAATTAAATGTTATAACTTCTCTCATAAACCTGCAGTACTGGCTTATTTTTGGGAACAGACGTATGTGTATATAATATGTAAATGATATAACATTTCCTAATGTAAATTCCAGCTTGTACGGCCGCGAAGCTCAGTGCACCTGCATGACTCAAGAGCAATACGCCCGGCTCCGAGCACAAGATCCTCGATATCGTAAGTGCCGGGTGACGTAAGAAAACTTGTATTAGCTTCTAATGGAAGGATATTTACAGATATTGATGTGTGATTGCATAGGAATAACATTTATAGATTTTACACTTTTGATCTGTAAATAAATGGATAACCATTTAAAATAAACATAAAAATAAAATTTTATGTGTGTTACCTCAGAACTCGGTCATTTATGAACCGATTTCAATTTTTTTTATAGTTGGTCATGGTATACTTCCAGGTTGGTCCCATATTCACCATATCAGGATCTGATGATGGGATCTTGGAGAAATCGAGGGCAATCCTCGAATATTGTAGGCACATGTAGTCTGTTTTTATACTTTTACTGAGCGTTTTGATCACCTACATGTAAAACATAACATCTGATGATGGAATCTCTAAGGAATCTAGGGATATCCTCAAATATAAAAGGCACGAGTAGTCCGTTTTTAGATTTTTATAGAGAATTTTGGTCAGCTACACATAATATAAAGGAAACGAGGGTCTGATGATGGAGCCGCCGAAAAACAGATAGTGGAACTTTTTAGTAACAAAATCCCCCTATGGCAGGGGGGGCCTACGTCCAGTAATGGACTGCAATAGGCTTATGAAGATGAAGATAATTGTATTAAGTCATGAAATTATATGTTGCGTTAAGCCGTGTCCGAAGTAAGATGGTTATATAGGAAGAGGTAGACATGAAATAACGAGATGACGGATAATAGGGATGAATGAAAAAAGAGTACCTACATATTGCACCGACCCCAAATGATTGGGAACAGGGCAGGAAGAAGGAGTGTAATTATATGTTGCTTAAATAAGTGTGTACATGGCTGTTGTGCTGCCAAATCTCTTATAATCCTCCGAGGTGTGGTGCATGTACCGTCGCCACATACGCACTCTGGATCGATTCCACCTCAAGTGCCTCCGATCCATCATGAGAATCAGATGGTCCAACCGAGTGCGTAATACCGAAGTATTGCGAAGAGCCAATGTAAGTGTCATTGAGGCCTACTTAATGCGTCGGCAGCTTCGGTGGTGCGGTCATGTGTCTCGTATGGCGGAGGAGAGATTGGCTAAGAGCATCTTCTTTTCTGAACTAGCACAACGACCAGAGTGGCGCAGGACGGTGATAAAGCAAGTACACGAGTTCGAGGAGCAGCGTCAAGCTGACCTTGACGCTAAATGTGATAAACTAAAGACTCGTCCACCTGCTGCCATTATCTATAATACAATAATGGCGCACTAACCTGTCCTCTGTGTGCGCGGGCGTTCAGGGCGAAGATTGGCTATGTAAATGTAAGCCATCACCTAGCGCATGAACGCCAACTTAGTAATATCTAGGAGTAGAAGTGGTCGCCATGACCGAAATTGGTCGGAGGTCATCATTATCATCATAATCATCATATTGTCAGAGGTAAAGCCTAGTCCTTTTTCTTTTTTGTCATGTGGCCTATTTTATATAAAAATTATATAAATCTGACAATATTATGCCTCCTAAACTTCGTAGACGGCTTAACGCAATATATATTTGCCCTTTAGTTAAATTTTACTTTAGTAAGCTCGAGTTTTGGGAGGAAGTCGGTTTTTCGTTTTAAAAAAATTATAATATTATAGAATTCTAGACCACCGGACATCTAAGTGCTTGTTTTTTTCTTTTCAGTTTTTTTATTATGTGTATTATTTGGTTCTTTTTTAAGCAGTCGGGTTTTTGAATTTTTTAACTGTATCATCAATTTTATTTATCGTTCAAATTTATATTTTTTAAATTATGTTTTTTTTATTTATTACTTTTTTGTTATGAGTACCTAGCTACTAATAGGTACGCTTCAAGGAACGTGCTCAACATGCTCGGCAGCAAGAAGTTTTCGTCTTGCAGCTGTCTAAAAACTTATATGTGAGAATGGTTGTTACGCAACTTTCAATCGGTATAAATCCTAAACGGTTGGTCGAATCGAAAAATGTTAAGAGAAACCTAATAATGATTTCAAATACCTATTCAACGATACCCCCCTCGATATAGTTTGTTGACTTTCATTTTTTCATTTTCACAAAATGGCGTCCAGTAGTCGCCATATTGGATTTTCACTAACGTCATGTCTTTAGTGACACTCCCCAAACGAAGAGAAATCGATTGACGTATGAATCATAAAAATCGGTCGAGGCGTTTGGTCTGTGTAGTGCTTCAAAGGAACATACAAACATAAATACCTCGTACATACATAGGCTGTTAAACACAATACCACTCCTTTGCGTCGCGCAGTCGGGTAAAAACTAACACAAACACAGTACACTAAAAATTTCACCTGATCAGTAATTTAAAATGAAATCTAAAAAATTAACATCGTTTCCCAGCAATGTTTTTTGGCATAAACAAATTTTTTTTGATGTACAGAGTACGTACCCTTCGTAAGGGTGGCAACGAAAAAACTGTATAAACGAAATTCTTGTGCTAATTATGTGCTAATAATCCCCTAAGATTCAAAGCAATCAAATGGTCGGATAGAAATAAAATTTCATAAAATGTGCCTCTAACTAAATCCTACTCCATCCCAGGTTCCTCGACACTCCCTCGCACGACCACCCGCGCCATCGAGACGGATGCCGCTGCTGCTGCCGGCCGTACTGACAAGGTGGCAGCGGCCACCTCTTCCACCTCTTTGTATGACAATGTCACTGGTACCCAGCCTGCTCATCAGCCGCCGCCGAAGCGTGAGTTCTGGTTTTTTTTATCGTAATATACACGTATCTGAAGCTGAATCTTCCCTCGAACTCGTTAGCTGCATATTCATAACTCGAGAACTCAAAGTCTGACACAGTGGGGCTTATCGTTGATATTTTATCCTAAGCCGTACTATGATTATACTATAGGTACGCCAACCCTCTTGGCACACGCGGACATAGAACGTTATATGACAGCGCGTGCCAGGAGCGTTGGCGTATGCTATAGTAATTTTAAAATCTGAGGTATGAGACATGTCTGTTTTGTTTGCAAATGTATGTATCTATCTATCTGCTTAGTAGCCATATGAAGTCTATGAACATAGACCCCCCCAATGACCTATACTGGGAAGCGGCCCGCATCCATCCTAAAATAATATAATTTTTACATTTTCAGCTGCAGCTCGCCAGACTGACTCGCAGCAAACATCGCGGCCGCCAAAGTCTCAGGAGACGGCTACCATGACCAACAACACCACCACTACTACCAAGAACGCGTCCACTTCGGTCAGCACCCATGGAACTAGCGTAAGTAAAGGCATTACTCGTATCTTATCTAATGGCTGATCAGTTAGGGTTCAAAGTAATGTCCAAAACAAGGGGCTTAGACAAAATAACATCATATATAGGTATAAGTACCTCGATCGAATGGATAGAGATTTCACATCGAAACGCTTGCTCCAAGGAAGGCTCCAGGAAGCCTGCATTTTCGCGCGTATTCACGTGATTAATTCTAACTACTATGGATAAAAATACATATAAAGAAAACGAACCTAAATGCGATACGATGTTGAATGTATACGCGCAGTGTTGTGTAACATGTGGCTCAATAATATATAACAATATAGTCAAAAGCCGGCTTCACGATCATTAGTTACCTATATCAACTCAGAACATGGAACTTTAATTTTACCATAAGGTTGTCAAGAGTACTTGAAAGATCGAGGCCAGCAATGTACTGAAGCGGAAGACTTGCAAAAGCTTGTTTTGATTCGAAGGACACCTCAGCAATTTTAGGATTATAAGCCTGATAATAGCCGAAACGTAGAATATTTGGTCCAATGCTATCAAATTGTATGAACACTATGCATGTGTACTTACAGACAAACGAAGATGCCCAAAATGCTGGGTCGACTAATCAGCACGGCCAGGATCTGAAGTCCGAAGGCGTGCAAGCTGGAGGGACGCTCACATCCTCGAAGTCGTCCTCTACATCCACACGCAATAACAAGGAGCATCTTCAGCATATGCCGAAGAGTGTGGACTATGGGGATGGTAACGATTCGGTAGGTGGAATCCTTAATTGCTGATTGTTTAACATGTAGGTTTGCACTTCTTACGCCTTATTTATACATAACGAAGTATATACGTAGGTGTTAAGTTTCATTGCATAGTTATCAACGCTTCTTTCAAATTGTTTAGCTTTTTGTGCTACTTTACACTTGCATCTGCGCTTCGTAATGTGTATACAACGCTTTAGATAATTTGCTGCTAATTGTGATTAGGATGGCTGATTGGTGTAGTTGGTGATTGGTAATGACCCTGCACCAAAAGCCATAGGCCCTAGGTTGAATCCCTGGTCTCTAGGTGCAAACATTGTTATGATGAATATCCATGTTTGTTTCCGAATTTCCGAATCTGTAAATGAATATTATTTTGAATAATTTCAGTCTCGCGAGTCAGATCGGCACTCCACGCACCATCACAATGTGATCAACAACAACACCTCTGGTTCTAGGCGAACCAAGTCCAAGAGTACCGAGGATATGAATATGGGTAAGTGGTCAAAAAGGTTCAAAAAGTGACTAATATGAAGAGGTTTGTAACAAGGTATTACTACTAAAAATGACAGTAGTGTTGATATAAGTTGTCGAAAAGAAAAGAATGAATACTTAAATTTCCCAAGAGATCCTAGTATTGATTCCCAGCTGAAGGAGCTGTGTGGCATAGTAGAATCAAAGTTTGGAACAAAAATAACGATGTGGTTGTTTAATTATTTTGTAAATTAGCAATCAAGTGGCATGTATAAATTCATTAAAAGCCTTCTGCGTTATCCGTTAATATTAAGTGAAGTTTTTTTTTAATATATGTAGGAAAATTCAAATTTTATTGAAGAATTTAAACATTTAAGTTAATCGTTACCTAAATTTGGCAAATATTCCATACGTTTTACTGTCAAATGTCATTTTGAAACAGTGTCTAATTTTAGACATGGTTTTGTAAAAACACCGCTTAATATCTAGATATTCAATAAAAATATTTTATTGCAGACTCCAGCACCTTGAAACGCATGCTAAAGCCCATGCCCTCAACAGAAAGCCCGGTGACGTCCCCCGAGATGGGGCGTCGGAGGTACGGCGGAGCTCCCCCTTGCCCTCCATCCTGCGGGGCACATGGACACCGACAATCTCAGCACATGCATCATGGTCACTACTCTCATGTGATTAATAACAATAGCAGACAGGGATCGCAGCGGTATTCTTCGCAAAGGTAATTGAAGAATGCTGTTATATTATGTTTCTTCACACCCTTTTATAGTGTGGTGAAATGGCTTGATGTAGGTTGTTTGGTGGCGTTTTTTGGTGGCCTGCTCGAGGCGTTCTTAGTGGCTTTCTCAAGGGAAGGGATGGCAAAAACAATCTACTTGGAGAATACTTACACCACACACATTGTGTGGTTTTACTGCGTAATTTTCGTTCATGTTGCCTATGTGACTGTGAGACTACTGTACTGTTAAAATCGCTACGATATCTACTAGGAGACCCAACCTGGATGATCTAAATGGTCCTACTACTCCATCTTCAACGTGTGGTGACATCCTGGAAATGCAGTCCTTTATCATGAGTTACATCAGCCTATTGCAGTCGTCTGCTGGACGTAGGCCTCCGCCAGGGCACACCACAAGGCTACTGCCATTGGGGTTTTATCGCCCATAGTCACCACGCAAGTCAGGCGGGTAGGTGACCGCAGTCTGATTTTCGGACTATGTTATTAATACGTAAGGCGGTGCTGCCTACCTTTCTCATGAGTATATTAAGGAAATTCACTTTTCTAATGTCAGTAACGATTCTTTCCAGTCGTGGAGTTAGCGTGGGAGCAGCTCCCAGCGGCTATCCAGGCCGAGGCCTGTACCTAGAGCTTGGAGGTGGCGAGCGGGACTTGTCTCCACCCTCAGACAACGTGATGTTCGACAACCAATGCTATGCGACCACGCCTTCGTCGTCCAATGGCAACTCTGATCAGGACTCCTGTCAGAGGAGGGATATGAGACAACATCACCATTCGGTTTGTAATAACTTTACTACTAAACTGTAATTTGAAGTTTGAGCATCATATGCACATATCATATGGACAGGGTGGTCCAAAAGGTGATGTCACGAAATTTTTTTTAGATCCTTACACGAGGGGTCCGAGGAGCGTGCAGAAGGTGATGTAGCTGGTAGCAACCAAACCCTATGCCTCATTTGGTGATTTATTGTGAATGAGCGTTGCATTGGTACGTTCATGGTGTTTCTTCATTTGGTGCCGTTGATTGCTCTTTATGCGTCTCTACAACCTATACTCGCTCTCCATTGTCATGCTTTTGATGATGGCGTACTAATTTTGAGTACAGGGATAAAAAAAATAGCCTAAGCGATTATTCCCAATAAAAAAATTCTTTACGCATTTTCATCAATCTGCGTTTGGAAGTCCATTACATCATAAAATCGCCTATTAAGAACTACTTTTTTTCATTTAATTATTTTTCTGACAAATTGCAGAAGTTTATAAAAGTACTTTGAACCTATGAAACGTCTATTTAGTATTTTTAAGAGCACTTTGAAATTTTAACTCCATTCGAGTCTAACCTAAAATTGAAATTGTGTTAGGCGTTACAATTCGGAAGTTCAAACATTCACTATGGGTGCGCCCACCACCGGGCCCTACACCCTCTACTGACCCTCGGATCTGATAACTCATAACTGCGAAAATAGGCACTTGCACTAACTACAATCGCCACGAGAAACCAGACCCGAGCACCCAGCATGCAAGACAATACATTGCACTATTCCGAAATCAAAAACTAGATAAATAATCTATATATGTTTCGCCAACAACCGTGGCATCCTCAGGATTATAGAAATTAGTAAATTAGTAAACCACTAATTTCTATAATCCTGTATATCTGTAGATTATTTATCTAGTTTTTGATTTCGGAATAGTGCAATGTATTGTCTTGCATGCTGGGTGCTCGCGTCTGGTTTCTCGTGGCGATTGTAGTTAGTGCAAGTGCCTGTTTTCGCAGTTATGAGTTATCAGATCCGAGGGTCAGTGGAGGGTGTAGGGCCCGGTGGTGGGCGCACCCATAGTGAATAACCTAAAATTTCAACTTCCGACCCTTTTTTTAGAAACTTGTAATGGCAAATGTTATATTGTTCATTTATGATATGAAAGAATAATTCAAGACGAAAATATTACAGAAAAAAAAAACTTTTTTTTTACAATTAACCAAATTGTGTTTTTTTAGCTCCTTGGGGAAGAAATTTGCAAATTCATCTTTAAAAAAAATTATAACTTTGATACTATCAAAAATCGCGGAATATATAGGTACATAGGGTATTTTTGAATACACCCAGGTGTGAGAAATCTAAAAAAATTGTGACGTCACCTTTTGGACTACCCTGTATTTTATGATCCGCGAAGTAGGCAGCTAAAATATTGAGCTTATTGTGCGTACTTACCAGATTCTGATAAGAAATTATATCGTGCATGAATCGGGAAGCGCACACATCAGAATTACACATAGCTAATGAAGGTTTATACCAATTCACTCATTAGAACCAGGTAACATAATACCATACATAAATAAATATTAACCTAGTCCCACACTAAGATCCCTAAAGGTCTTGTGTCGTGGGTAGGTACTAACCAACCGTATATAAATACAAAGATAAGTATAGAAACATCCATGACTCGGAAACAAACATCAATATTCATTATTATCAATGTTTGCACCTACCGGGATTCGAACCCAGGATCGCATTACAAGCATAATAACAAGCATATTCTTCATCATAGAAGAGTGGCTATAGTTCAAAATACTAAGGCATTTATCTTTCTAGAAGCCCTGTCTGTCTCGGCAAGCTTCCCAATCAAGTGCGACGCCAGCGCCAGGGTCGCCAACCTCGCGGCTGCTTTTGGAGTATGAGATGCACCTCCGAAACACCCTGGCCAAGGGTATGGACGCCGAAAGTTACAGTCTGCATACCTTCGAGGCTCTATTGAGTCAGAGCATGGAAGACTTAGGTAACTCTATACTATGTAGATTTACCCGAGCCCTGATTTAAGTTTGAAGTCCTAGAAGATATGTTATACGATAGGTATGGAGACAATATCAATTTATGTGTGCAGAAATCACGATCATTTCATTTCATTTGTCAAATTTCGTCTGGTAAATGTTTAAATACCTACAATACGAACATTCCATTAAGCTATTAAATATATATAGGTTGATTGGTTGTTTACTTGGTTTTATGCAAGATTTCGATATCACTTACGTTAACAAGTCGCGTCGCATCAACAATCTTGTTTTTGCCGTCGTTGTCGTTTATTTTCATATTTCAAGTCAATATTCGAAGTCATATTCAAGAATTAGATTCGATGAAATTAAGAAATGATTCAAAATTTTGAGCTTGTAATGGTTTGCCGAACTACTGTTCGCCGATAGAACGTTTCCCCGAAGGCACGTTTCATCGCCGAAAACATCAAACCCTTTGAGTGCTGTTTCGTGAAAAATTTAAAGAAGTTGAAAGAAATACGTCATAAGTAAGAATCGGCGAATGATTTTATCGGCGTATCATTCGTCGATGAAACGTGCTGTCGGAGAAACGTTTT
Source organism: Carposina sasakii (assembly GCA_014607495.2). Classification (NCBI taxonomy): domain Eukaryota; kingdom Metazoa; phylum Arthropoda; class Insecta; order Lepidoptera; family Carposinidae; genus Carposina; species Carposina sasakii. The sequence continues at coordinate 8,117,698 of CP053153.1, forward strand.
ATCGGCGAATGATTTTTCGGCAAATCAACCGTGTCGAACAAACGTGCCTTCGTCGAAACGTTCTATCGGCGAAGAGTAGTGCGGCAAAACGTTATAAGCTCCAAAATTTTACCTTATTGACTAGCTAATTCGGCAATTATATTGGATTCCTCCCTTAAATATCTTCCGTAGCGTACCTACAGGTGAATGAGCGTCTATAATTTATATATAAAATATATCTTCTAGTACAGTCCACAAAAAATTATAGTACTATTCATTAAGAGAAGAAATTTGACAAATTTTTATGTGAACTTGTTGCGTTGTCGCTGTCGCCCGTCTCTCTGCCAAGCATTTAGAAATCTATAGTAGATTAGTCCTATACCTTGGCATATGTTATACACCTATACATTTACTCAATACATAGTTCGTCGATTTGTAAAATATAACCGCATTCACATAATATAATGGTAATGTTGGCAAAGTATAATTAAGAATAAAGACAATTATTGTCAATCTGTCAAAGTTATACCTATTTACTAATTGCTTTCAAGCATGATCGATCATCTTCTACATTGTGTTCCATTAGAAACTGCAATTTCAAAACACCAAAAACAAATAAACTTCTTCCATTTTAATGTGCTTTTATACTAATTCATTGTTTGCCTTTTGTACCTATATATAATTTATATGCCAAATGTTTTATGGATTATTTATAATTATTTAATTTATAGGTATACATAACAATGAGGGTTTTCTGAAATAGTCTACGTCAGATGGCAGCACTCAGGTCCAATCAACTGTCAAAATTTTTATTTTTCGATATTTTTTCGGTTTAGGTATTCATTTTTACGAGTATACAATTTACAAATCTTTATGAAATATTATATTTATAATTAATAATGATTTAGGCGCTGCCTACTATAACAGTGGATTGTAGATATTGTCAAAAATTAAATTAGGTAGGTACTCCAACGAACGATGTACTTCGTATTTAATGCACTTATAAAAAAAATTTGATAAAACTGTTCTTAAAATTCATTCTTTAGGAGGTTTAACTTTTCTTCTGGCCAGCTTACCATTAAAGGAGACGGCGACTTGCCCCTAGAGCCCTGAGCCCAGGTGTAATAGCTTCAATGTCATTCATTGACTTTTTACCGAAAAATTGGTAACTTGAGAAGTTAAAATTATTGTTTGGTTTAAAATTATTGTTTGATTATTGGAAATAATAACAAATTAAGTAAACCTTGTAAAGCGTCTAAAATTTGACACTGTTCAAAAATTACATTTAATTTTCACAGCAAAATGTATTGTCAAATTATTTATATGTTTAGCTTAAGCAATGTTTAAATTCTATTATAAGAAAATGACTATGTTGTAAGGCAAAATCTCCTTTTTTAGGAGTTAGTATATTTAAAAAATTTCTTTGACTAACTTTAATACTGGTTTTAACTTAAATAGTTATGGTTTTAATACTGAATACTTTGTATTCTGAGGAAATAGAATTATCTCGTCCGGCAAATGATGACAGTTTGTTTTTTTTATGTTATTATAATTACTTCTTATAATTACTTTACTTTGTTAAATTTAAAGTAAAATGAACATTTGAGTACGTAGGGCTAGATTCAAAGCTTCCGGTAGGCTGATTACGTATCCTAACAAAAGCAAAGCAGTAGCAACGAGACAGCGAAAATTGTACAATATTCTTGTTGAAATGTCAAATTTCTTTGAGATGTTGTTACGTAAAATAAATTTTCCAATCGGCGAATATTGTAAAATTTTTGCTATAGCACTGCTTTTATACACTGATGTATAGCTGTGAAGCCAGCGTAGGTAATAATATAAACAAAAAATATTTAGAGATTTTCTTCTTCACATAATGTGGTACCATATTGTACATTTTCCCTAGTTATTAATAATCAATCAATAGAGCTGATGTAGTCTTCATCTATCGATTTCGATACCCTTTCATAATAGAGCTTTGAAATGTTGTGTTGAAATGTCCATTGATAGGTATATTAAATCTTATTATTGTTCATTGTTTCAGAATACAACGACAACTTACCGCCCTCAAATCAACGAAGCCCGTATCCTCCTCGTAGAAGTGAGTACAAAATAATATTAAAATATTCGTTATGACATTAACCAAACTGATTAAAATATTATAAAGAATACGAGTAATATAAAGAATTTTGTAATGATTTTGAAGGTTTAGCTTGTAATATATATAACCAGTGACAGGGTGTGTGTGCCAGGCAAATACTGAAATACTGAACAAGTACAATTTTTTCGAGTTATACGACAGTGTTATTATACGTAGGAAATGCATTTTTAATTTCATTACCCGCAATGTTTGCTTTCCGCGCCAATTGTATCGGGGATTCTGTGACTAATTAAATGGGCTGATTGGTTATTTTTTGATACTTTGCTGTTTTTTGGATCAGTTGTGCCTCTCCATTGGCGTCGATCAGTTAATTAAACTTTTTTAGGTGCAATTTTTATTTGAAATTTATACATTGGTTATAATTGTGTTTTTAAGTCTTTATCTAAGGCCTACTTAAATGAGTTACATTATTTTTTCCTGAAATAAAAAATAAAAATCGAAAAATTTTGGAATTTTCCTGCAAATTTTTTAGTGGTTTTCGCCTCGGAATTATGGTCTGAAGTCACCATATCAACATTTGCCTGGCAAACACCCTGTATAACCCAAGATTTACTGGATTTTCTCTAGACCTACAAGCTTAAAATGTAGTAGTAGACTTCGTTTCATAGAATAACTCTCCTATGCCTGATTTCGGAACTAACATGTTTTGTATTCAGTGACACAGACAATGTAGTCATTGTCATAGCACATACATAGTAACTAGCGCCATCACCTAAAGAAACAATACGGTGAAACGCGCTCTTCCTTTAGCTTTGTTTTCTGGATACGCAACAAAATGTTTTTAAGTTCGATGAAACAGCGCCATCTCTTTGTATAGCCTCATACTATAATACAAGACGGTTTTCATATGCTTTTCTCCTGAGAATATAACTGGGAATCTCTCTGCTGACGAGAGGTTTTCTCGTTAGTTTCTCAGCACATTGAAATGATGTCGCTTTTCATTACTTTCCAAGAGTTCCTTAAAAGTAATTAACGATGACACGATGACTCTACGGTGGCGATACCATTGCACATTTTTATCAAAATTTTACTTTTATTGAAGGGTTACAAACAATTATGTTCAATCCATTCCTTCTACTACTATAAAACTATTAACAGACGTTCCGATTTGGCTGGAGCTGACCATATTGCGACCGATGGAGCAACCGTTCCAACATTGCTACAGACGTTCCGACGGTTGGCCATCCAACCGTCAGTTGCCTTTGCTCTGAAGCAGTGAACGGACGTCATGCCGCCTGCTCTTTCAAAGCAACCGATTGCCGCTATAGTTGTGGCAGCTATACGAGTACATTGCCTACATCGTCATGTTTATTTTTTAAAGTTTTTAATGTAGCCGCCTTGCCTAATTTCATTAGAACCTCCAGCATGATTAAATATGCTTGATTTCTGATATCTTTGTTAGAATAATCTTTGTGGGTTAAGTCCCACAAACAGGGAAAATCATTATATAATTCCAATAATTTCACTATTATTTCCCGTTTTGTAACTGCATTCATGTCATTCATGTTGACGTCCTACGTCGGCGGCGTTGCAAATGCGACTGAGCCACACCTTGGTCGTGATCGGGTGGTCGGCTCCAGCCAAATCGGAACGTCTGTTAATAGTTTTTATATGACTTGTAACTTAGAAGTCAGTTTGTATTCCTACTTTTTATCTATATTCATAGGACCAGCATCGCAGTGCTCGGGTGGAGGTGGTGGAGGTAGTCGCTCGTCGACGCTGCCACTGCCGCACAGGCTCGGTGTGGAGAGACAACACAGCTCGCGGTCAGACCGGGACGGGTATTACAGGTAATTAAAGGTCTGAAGGATAAATTAAAGGTCTAAAGAGTTTTAGAGAAAGACAAAATCAACTTTATCCTTCACATGGGCATTTGATTTTTTATTAGAAAAAGTAGTATGACAATTTTTGAGTCTTTGTGTTTTATTTCATTATGAATTTATAGCTACTAACTTGTCACTTGTAATCCATTGTGATATCACAGGTTACTTTTCACACTCTGCTTGATAACAGGAAACGGTATCTACATACATATAATATTGCACCTACTTATACTTATTCATCATCATCATCATCAGACTATTGCAGTCCACTACTGGACGTAGGCCTCCCCCAGGGCACGCCACAAGACTGCCATGAGGGGTATTCGCCCATAGTCACCATCCTGGGCAGACGGGTTGATGACCGCAGTTTGTATTTTGGACTATGTTGTCAACACGGGAGGCGCTGCTGCCCACTTCCTGGGAACCCTTAATCGCCTCGTACGATACCCACGGGCAGACATGGGGTGGTACGAATTCTACTCTGCCGGTACCACGCGGCCTTACTTATTATTGAACAAAAAATAATATTACATCCTGTTCCGCCTATGATTGTCTTTTAAAAAAGTTACCAAATGCTACGTACCTCATCGTATATGTATTTACGTTATAATATTTTTTTGTTGTTCTAGCGATCGCAACGAATTAATGCGAGAACGGGAAAGGGAGCGGGACCGAGGGTATCTCAGTGATCACAACTCAAGGTTAGTGATACAATATCATAGTTCGAAAACTGGAGGCTCGAATAGCTAGCTTGATTAGTGATAGAAATGTATATGTAATGTCGATGAGAACATACTTACTCTAGTTGTAGGTACATACGTATATAGTTGTTTTTTGTAGCAGAATAACTTGATCTGATGTATTCGGTGTTAATTCACTATTTTGTTTAAGGGATCGCATCAGAGACCGAGATCAGGGATACTTAAGTGATCATCAATCAAGGTAAGTCAAATCTATATTTGGATGTAAGTTAGATACTTCTACATGCGACGAATGTATGTATGTATGTATATGTTTTTTAGATGACTCACACCCTTCTCAGAGGTTGAGCAGAGGTGTGCAGTTACTACACAACTGCAAGTTATTTCATCTGTCAGAATATAAGAAAGAGTAAAATCTTGAAACTTTGACTGTCCTTTTACCCATCTTTTAAAAATCATACTAATGTTCCAGACTGAGCCACATTCGGTCGAAACGAAGCTTACTGACGTACCAATTTGGCTGGACAGTCGGCTTGTCGGATGCGCTGGCGAACCGACCACGTCCAACCAGTATTAATAATAATTATGTCGGAGCGACCACCCTATACACTTTACGTTTTGGTCGTGATCGGGTGGTCGGCTCCAGTCAAATCGGAACGTCTGTTAATAGTATTAATTAGTCACAGGATCGCCCGATACAACATGCCCGATGCAACAACTCCTAGTCTATCTAAGTCATCATCTTCCTATAAACTAAATTATTTTATTTATTTATTTAAAAGTTTGTTTAGAATTGTTACATTATAAGGTTTTTTTACATGCTTATTACTTAAGGATAAATATTAGTAAATCAAAAAGTGAATACTTTTTTTTGTCCCGCTTCCGAAGTTATTGACTAAATTCAACTGATGTAAATGAAATTCAAATAGAACTTTAACAAACTTATATTAAAATTTATAGTAGATAGTACAATGTCACAATAATTTACAACAACCTCTGAAATCGAGCTCAGACGCCATCCGAGTCCTCTCTGCCTGTTTTTTTTTAATGAGGCAACGGAATTATAGTTTTATGTGCCATCGCTACATTAAATCCTTAAATAACACAAAATAGGTTTTATTGTTAATCACATATTTTATACATATTTATCATATTTTCGAGAGAAACACCACACACCTAGACATTACACATAATGATAAACATAGCTTTATCGACATATATGTCTTGTGGAACCGGCCCCCTTATTACCCAACTAGCAGAAGCAAAAGCAAAGCGATAGCGAAAACTGTACAAAAATCGCTGATTGCTTTTCAAATTCGTATCACGTAAAACGAATTTCAAAGGAACTTTGACTTTGAATATAATTATGTATTTGGTAGGACTATCTTCTGGGTAATAATCTATAACAAAAATCTGGATAATGGAAAAAAAAATATTGTTACGCAACCTCTTGGTCTATAACATTAACCTACATCATAGATCCACATCATTCATCGTAACTTCCGTTCTCTTTGAGTAGTTTTCTCAAGCTGTGTAGGTAATTTCTTATATAAAATCATCCTCTAGTAATGTTTGCTATTTATCTCACTAAAGGAAGCAGGTAGAGTCGTACCAAGACGAGTGCTACATTATTTTTATAGCTCTTCTGTTATGACTATGTGCCCTCGGGCTAGAAAAAATGAAGAATATTTTTCGTCAAAATGCTACTCATCATCTTCCGGCCGTCATCCCATTATTTATAGGATCCCATATTTATTCTTTGTTAAAAACAAATATTGCCAAAGATTTGGCATTTGTTTCACGGCTGGCTGCCATCCTGATTCCAATTTAACCCTCCTCGGGTACCAATAGATAAATGATAATATAATTATTGATGATTTAAATTCGTCATCATCATCATCATCAGCCTATAGCAGTCCACTGCTGGACGTAGGCCTCCCCAGGGCACGCCACATGACTGCCATGGGGGCGATAGTCACTACGCTGGGCAGGCGGGTTGGTGACCGCAGTTTGTATTTTGAACTATGTTGTCAACACGGACGGAAGGCGCTGCTGCCCACCTCCCGGAAACCCTTAATCGCCTCGTAAGATACCCACGGGCAGACATAGGGTGGTACGAATTCTACTCTGCCGGCACCACGCGGCCATGCTTATCCAGGAAAAAGGCCTTAAAAGCGAGCTAATAATTTAGAAAAACCATTTCTACTGGGGATTAACAAGTTTAAACAAACTCATCGGCTTAGATTTACCTCGTTATTATGATACGGGTGAAAGAATATGTTGTGTTTATGTAAATATTAAACATTGAACTGTTTACCTACTTCAGTCTGAATTTACAAGTGACCTACTTTTTCGCCCATTTACCCAACTAAACCTAGATTATTTAGTTCGAAATTTCATATTTTGTATGAATACAATAAAAAAAATTATACAGTCTACGAATTTGATCTCTATCTATTGTAGGTATAGTAATATACAAATAACATACAAATACAAGCGGTGATAGCCCAGTGGTTAAGACGTGCACGTTCTAAGCGGGAGGCGTAAGTTCGATCCCAGTCACGGGCCTGTACCAATGAATTTATGTAGAGATTGGTCGCCTTGGCCGAAATACGGTCGGAGATCATCATCATCATACAAATTACTTAAGTATATTGGGTTAATTGTATACCTACTTTCTTTTGACTGATCGATCCATTTTCTATTATTATAGATATTAAATCATTCAGGTTTCATGCAGATCTTAACCTATTATTTTGGAAAAGTTATATTATTTCTAGTATCAATAAATACAATTTTAAGACTATGAAAACCATCTAGTACTAATGAGCTACCAAGTATTCTTATGCAATAATATCTTTTTGTGTCCGTGTGGCATAGTCAATTGCGAACCAAACAATTTTCCGAATAACGTACAAGTTAATAATTTATAACCTATGGTGGTACTAGACAAAAACTTGCCCCCAGGCTACTATTGAATATGCGATGTTATTGTTATTTCTTTAGATAAATATCTTCTTTGTTGAAACGGCAATGTATTCCATACTGTTTTTCTGAAGCTTTTTATTTTAACTCTAACGGGAATATAACATGGAAAACTTTATTATAGTATAATGTATGAAATATTCTTTTATAATTAACCTCGTTTGTTTAAAGAAAAATGCCCGACCGCGTTAAAATTTTAACCTAATGTCACTCCAAGCTCACCTAGCTCATATGCGACAAGCCATTTAGCTCTAGAGCATGCCAAAAACATACTTACATACAATCATAAACTCGAAAAACATAACCCTCCTTCTAGCACAGTCCGTCAGTGGCATTAACTGCAATCTAACATTGATTTATATGTTTGCCTAACCAAATGTAAAGGTTTTCAAATTGAGTTCTATGAGCTGATAAAGCATCTTTATCATGGCGGACTTTTAAATTTTTTATTGATACAATTATTTTGCCATTATATTGCTCTGCCTCAGTTGGCTTGCTGGAGGAAATTACTATTAAAGATAAGCACACCTTGTACATTATAATTATAAGAACAATTTAAGAGGCTTTAAATTTAAACCTTATTTTCCCAGTTCAAAAACACGTCATATTAAAACATGAAACACAAACACGGGAGCGTAATCTGACGTGAAACAGATCTCCCTTCGGAGTACACTACCGCTTCAATTTTAAATTAGTGCCGTGTCAGTTGATGCCCTTTTTTGGTTTATCACAACTTAATTAATTTTACTTAAATTGGTTTTGTAAACAGAATTTCGTTAGATCACTATGTCAAAGTCATCAAATCAATATGCAGGTATAATACAGTATGTGTTTCCTAAATTCCTTATTCCTTTATCATTATATCTGAACTATATCGTCTTGTAGGTTATAATATTTTGCATAGAGATCTTCATAACTCAAAAAAGATGTACGTTTGAGGACGTTTATTATAACTGCTATGATATCGTGACAGTGAGACTGTAAACGATGTCGATTCAATTCGTAACCATGTTTAATTTCAACTCTATGAAACAGACCTAATTTAAAAATTTAGTACATGTTCACTTTTACGACTTATTTTCAGCATCTTTTAGTTGAAACTATTGCATTAATGGTTAAACGATACTTAGTATCTTTAACTTACCTAACCATCTACAAATAACATACTTATACAATTTGTACAGTCCGATTTAATTTAATATCAATGCCAAGTTTTGTTAATTAAGAATTTTTGAACGTTTAACTATTCCCATGTTTGCTCTGTATGATAAAAATGTGATATTTTCATACTTATATGAATATTTAACACAGATACTTTCTTTTTCCGCTAGACTAGATTAGGTCGTGGTAACCTATTGTGTGCATGCAAGTGACGAGTATTAATCCGGGAGAGTTTGCTTTTAAGTAATGAAGGTACATCAAAATTAAATAAAAATTCTCTTAAATGTTTAGTTGCGTTTATTATCATAGTATGTGCATATGAAATAGCAACTCTGCTGGACTTGTTGTTTGTGGTACAGTACCACTAATGCGTAACTATACCCCGTTTTTTTTTTTAATATAGAAATCTTATTTTCGAAGAATCATTGCTTGTAAACATTAGAACCTGAGATTAGAACACTCATACTTGTAAGATATGAGTGAAGTTTGACGTTTTTCCATATTGATGTATCCATAGAGGAGATACCATATCCCTGGATGTATCCCACTAAAAAGTTCAGTTTTGTGTTTGCGAAATCAGCTTCTTTAGGTTTTTTATAGTGCAAGCTTTATATGAGTAGGTACTATTGAATTGAGTAGAAAACTCTTTAGGAACTATTGATGATAACAATACACAAAACTGTGCCTAATAAAAAACCTGATTTCGTTCTTTTGAATTCTATCTATTTCTAAATAAAATGAGGTATAGCGAAGACAAACGTGGTGTATGTTAACGGATTCTCGTGGATTCAGAATATCCTTATCCTTATAAATGTGAAAGTTTGTCAGATTGGGCGTTTGTAACTCACGCACACGTTTGATGAAACCTGCCTCCCAATTTGCTTAAAGTTTCGAGGTGGTCAAAGCCGTAATGAAAACCTTGTAGAAGCACAGTATGAAGCAGTAAGTACTTTATTGTGACATAATTGGATATGTTTCAGAACGTCATGGACATTTATTTTTATTTTGTCATGACAGCGACCGCTGCGTGCTAAAATACATATTACTCAATCTTTGTATCGCGTTCATTAGTGACTTCGTTTCGGCTCGAAATTTTAGCAGAATCGCTCTCCCAGGTACCTAGTAACATAGCCTAGCATGAGGATACGTAATACCTAGTTACAAAGGCTAGACACATAGATCATATGGATGAGGTCAATAGAGGGTAACTTAATAAACCATAATTCATACATAAGTCCAATTAGGTATGACTGGATGAGAAGAAATATGATTTTGCGAATTAGACAAAACAAATCGTGATATTCTTTTCCTAAACAATAAAAATACAATCTAAGTTGTTACATACAAATAAAGTTATTCAATCGCAAAATATTTTGGAGACAAAGTGGATGCGGATTTAAGTTACGCGTCTCTCGAGTCGAAGTCTGAATTCAATCAGACTTTAGGGATTGCGGTTATCTTCGCGGATTTCTTAAACTAAAAGCTCAAGTATTGCGATCGCTTTTAACTGATAAAATTTTAGCTACAGCCGATTATTATAATTATGGTCCCTTCAATTTGTGAGATTACGTTTGTAATTTTGACGATGGAATCTAATACATACTTATTTCTTGTTCTCTTTAAATATACGTTTATATCTTAGAAGTAATGTACTTTAGATGCTATTTTAATTTTTAAAGTAATTTAAAACTTGATAAGAACTTTTTGAACAAAGCACTATAAATATTCACAAAATTTAACTGATTATAAATTCGAAAGTAAGTTTTTTTTTCATTTGTAAACATTTTCACGCTATAATTCATCAACCAATCTTCTTAAAATTTTGCAAATTTTGTTGAGAGTACGGAGAAGGACAGGCTACATTCTGTAGTCCATGCGGACCAAGTCGTGGGCAATAGCTAGTATATGATAACAACTAAAATTAAGTTTAGGTATATCAAAGTACCTACCGTAATGGCACTAGGAATGACAAAGCAAAACCATTTAGGTTGGGGACAGTACACAAAAACTTGCTACTCATTAGATTAATCGTCTTACAGGTTTATAAAGAAATGGCACCTACATTCACGTATAGGTAATATGTTTTACATGGCCTTGCAGTTCTACAGGGTGTAACAAAAGGGGTATATTAATCGAAAAGCTACGAATATAGCCCACTATAAAGAACCTATCCCCAAAATTTGAGACTCGAAATCACATTATGTTTATTTTTCCAGAAAGGAATGTTCATACAGTCTTGAAAAATAAACATGTCATTTCGAATCTCAAATTTTGGGGATAGGTTCTCTACAGTGGGTTGTTTTTATAGCATTTCGCTTAACATACCCTTTATGTTTGGCCGCGTGGTGCCGACAGAGTAGAATTCGTACCACCCCATGTCTGCCCGTGGGTATCGTAAGAGGCGATTAAGGGTTTCCGGGAGGTGGGCAGCAGCGCCTCCCGTGTTGACAACATAGTCCAAAATACAAACTGCGGTCACCAACCCGCCTGCCCAGCATGGTGACTATGGGCAAATACCTCCCATGACAGTCTTGTGGCGTGCCCTGGCGTATACGTCCAGCAGTGGACTGCAATAGGCTGATGATGATGATGACCCTTTTTGTTACATCATGTAAAGTACCTACTGTACCTATATTTATTCTAATAAATTACCTGCTATTTAACGGATTCTCTCTCTCTCTCTGGTATTTTGATTAACTCGGTAAAATTTTCATGAAGCGCTTGATCTGCAGGAACTTCTGCTTATACTCGTATTCTTATTAAAATACGCTTTAAAAGCACGATTCTGTGGCGTGATTGGTGCAAAGAAGACTTTTTAAATTATAAAATTTCAAAACCAACGTAGCAAAGCAATGATTTTAAAAATTTCAAAGGCGTAGAAGAGAAGTACTTATTCGGATGGAGAAGGTTTGTAATTTCTGAAATATTCAATGCCGTATTTATACTATAAATACTCCAACATACGTTTGTAACTACAGATAAACGGAGAGGCGTTGTACAGATAATATTAAGTAAATTATGAAGTCTAGACAAATATAATGGCAGAGAGCGTTGATATCAAAATGAGGCGTCCCTTTTCTACGACGTAGTAACTAACATGACTAGTTTTGAGTGAGGGAGGCAAGTTGCAACATTTTATTTCTTATTATATTCCCTAAGGAATCACCTGGCTGATGCACAACTTCCAGTATACCTAAACGATACACTTTATAGAAGTAGGTATAGTACAGTTTTACAGTACTATAATTCTACTCGTATAAAATAATGTATCTTATAAAGTAACGCGAGTGAGGCATTCACATTCTTATTCATCTTAGACAGCTGTCTTTCTGATTTTTCCTTCCCTTAACTTACAGGTAAAGTTAGGAAAAGCCTAAGTAGTTCCAGATCTAGATCTCGTTCTTTAAAAAAAAATTGGGAAAAAACATTCGATTCTAAACTAGTTTTTATTCAGCATCTAGCCTATTCTTCTAGTAATGTGTGCATGGGTCTTTGGATTTGTCACTGTTTCACACAAAAACTATTAAATGGATTTTGATGAAACCTGGCAGTTATTTTACCTTTAAAAGTTACGATTTTTTGCTAGTCTCAAATGAATGTTTGTTGCAGTTTCGTGAGCGCGTCACGCTGCGCGTCATGTATCGGCGAATCAGCACGCCAGGCGTGGTACCGCCACTCGGATGGGTGGCGCGGGGTTCCACAGCCGGGGCCTCGCCGCTCCCCGTGGGATTCCCTGCCCAGTCTCCGCCACGAGGGCAGCCTCAATGACTCTGGATATAGGAGTAATCGGGCAGACAGTTTTGAGCAAAGGTGAGTAACTGTAGACTGACTTTAAAAGCATAAAACTGAATAATGTTAGGATAAAATCCAAAGGTCTACCTATACATAGGGTGCGTTTAAATTAGATACACGTAATTGTGTAGGTTCTGTCGCCAAATACAGATAGTTTTCTTATAAAATAAAAACATTGCACAAAAATTATATGGTAAGTTTACATATTCCGATTTTTCTCATTTTCCGATTGTCATATGAGAGAATTACGTTTTTGTGTTATTTACGAGTACGTCACCTTTATTTTTACTTTGTTCCATCACGAAATTATTCGGTTCCCGGAATTGTCCCCATTTGTAATTTAAATATTTCGTGCTCACAGAAGAAAACCAATAAAACCCGAATAATGAAAAATAATGGTCCTTCGATGTTCCATTGTACAATACTTTTCCGTAAATCAGCTAAGCATTCATATTTCTCCGATGCCCACGCAAAATTTCAACTATTTTTTAAAATTATTTCTCGAGAAGAAAGGATTGCCGCTAAAATGGCAATTACGATCTAATTATTGATTCTTGCGAATGGCTTCCTAGAATTTTCTACGTTTAAAATCTTTGATGTAATGTGAAAGAGAGTTTTATAATTATGCCTGAGGTAAATTTTCCACTTCTCAGTAAAGATCAAAAGCTTTTGTCGTAGAGGAAAAATCTGAAATGATAATTAACAGCTCGGGGTTTATCCGAATGTGGTCGGAAAATGAATCGGAGGTGGCAGACGCAATATATGGAAATATAGCTTTATTAATATGGGTGGAGGAAGTGATTTGCGGGAAGTGAAATGTGTTGATTCGATGTTTCCGGACGAGTTGGCTCTTGTACCGCGATTGAATATAAAGTCTCGTCTCGTCATCACCTTTATCTTGTTATTTGAGCAACACCTGTCGAGGGTATTCGGCTTGAAGAGATTTTCATGAGTTGCGATATTTCAGACACGAAGCTAAGAAAATTATATCGAAATATTTTAGGAGTAAATTTTTTTTGACTTAGGGTCCTGTGACATAATATAGCGATAATAAAACAGTGAAATTGTAGTCGCAAATTAGAAATTAGTCATTAAATGCAGCCAGTGATAATTTTATCTTAAACGTAACAATTTGAACAGCGAATTTTCGTCATTTGAACAGAAGCCATACGTCTAACGCTTCAACCCAGCAAACTACTCTAACACTTGTAATTGGGCGTGTTTTTTCAGACATGCTTCTCATGTTACAGAGGGATCTTCGATCGCCAAGATAGCGTGCGGTCCGAATACATGAGCGACCGGGAGTCGACGCGATATGGCATCGTGCAGCAAGCTTCCATCGACAGCACTGACTCCAGAATCTGCTACCTGACATCTAGTGAGGTTAGTACCATGATAAACAGGTTGCCCTAATCTTTGTCTATGCTACATTGCTATGAATGCGTTTGATATCCACTAATCATTGACATCATGGACCAAGTGCTATCCACTTGTGCTATATTTCTGGTGGTAAGATAGCCTAAGTCTGTTTATAAAATATTTGTAAGTATCTTCATACTTATCATCGGAGGCCTTTAGAGACTTTAACAGCAAACTTTTTACTTAGTTTGACACGACTGCAACATTCAGATACGTACCAATGAATTCCTTTTTACTTCCTTTTAATGAACTTCCGATATAAAAGGTTAAATTAATTATCTAATTTCATCACTTCATTTCGTGTATAAATAAATTAAAAGGGTTCCGAAACAATCTCAATAAGACTTGAAATTTACGAAGGTTTAATTATAAGCGCCGTAATTAACTCGCGTATAGATATTTTTGGTAAATTAATGTTTCTTATAAAATGGACAAAGGTCTCGGTTTATTGACTTTTATTATAGAATTCACCACTTCAAAAAGGTTTTATATTTTATGTAACTTATTCTTATTCTTTATTGCACATACACAAAAAGAAATATACAACATAAAAGAATAGATGCATATACAATGGCAAGCTTATCTCTACCAGAGATCTCTTCCAGCAAGCCAAGCAAGTAACTGTGTATATTTTTTCGTGTATTTTTGAATCAATGTGTATATATTCACTGTGCTGTGTTATGATTCTATTTTGATGCGAGGATTCACTAGAATACATCAGCTGCATGTCCTTCCGTGCATGTCGTAAGAGTCGACTATGGAACTCAGAGACGTTCTCCCAGGCTTGTCACTTATCATTTACACATGTCCTCTCTATCATCTGTTCTGGTCACTCCATTTAGGAAAAATGGCCGCCACGTGTTTGTATGTATGTATACATACAATGTATGTATGTCATACATATAATCACGCCTTTATTCCTTACGGGGTGGGTAGAAAACTAAGGGCCGATGGAACCACATGGTGCCACTTCTTTCTACTGACTTGTACAGTATGCCCGGGAAAAGAAGCAGCTGTAGTATTATACTGTTTTTAACCGACTTCATTTTTACTCCTAGAGCAGCATTGAAGCTAAAGCTAGCGGAAAGTAATACTTTAGCTTTAGAATTTTATTTGCACACAAATGCTCTTAACAACTTCAATACACAGATTTTTGTAGAACATCCATAGCTAGCCTTTTTCACTAGATAGTACTAATAGAAATATACTTTATTTTATAAACCTCCTAAGCGTTAAGCTTACACATTCGTTTCCGTCTTACAAAAATATGCGAAGCGAATTCTTCCTTATAACAATACGATCCCAGGAGAACTTGAAACTCATGATAAAAAATATTTTCCTGCGGCAAAAACAATTCACGTTTATGTGAATATTTGATGATGTATAATATATATGATGTATGTAGGTAGGTATAGACTCTTCGTTTGCTCTCCAAGGACAACGATATCTTTTTAAAGGTTTTCCAATATAAGCCGCAGAATCAAACGAATGAAAAGAGTGTTCATTCAGGAGCTCAGCTTAAAAGACGACACATAACGGTAATCATTTATTACGAACGCGGTTTCGTAAGTTATTTTCCTTATACCATGTTAAGTAAACTCACTCACAAGTGATTAATAACACTGAGAACTTCACAATTTATATTCGGGAATATTCCATATATTTTACATATCGTCGGCACTATAAAAGGGCTTGGTTTTACATACGTACAAACATATGTACGGACGCTATATTACGGCACTGCTATCTTAGGAAACCTAAGATTTAGGCTGACTTTCTACCAAAGATTTGCTGTGTTACGGATGCGGGTGATATCCACCATATAGATGGTCACTTACGGTCAATTTCAATACTAGAGATCATGAAGAATCTCGTATTTGGTATATTCCAAATTTGTAATTTTGTATAAAAACAATGGAACATTTAATCTGAAATATGCAAAAAATCTCTCGATTAATATCGATTATTGAAATTGGCTGTTACTCGTAGTGTTACGGCAATTTTCGTAGCGCGCTACGAACTCTGCTACGAACCTACAATGATAGGAATTCTGGGTTTCTGATATTATATCCATTTTTACTACGTGAACGAATTCGCGGGTTATTTAACTTGTATAACACTTTGGAATATTAGCAAAGTCTTCAGTTCTTAAGTATACACGTTCAAGTTTCTTGAATAATAAACAAAGTTTACCAAGTACAAAACGATTTTCTATGAATAAAAATTCAATTTAATTTATAGGAATGAAAAGTTAACACAAAAATTATTAATATTGAATTAAAAGTTAATAATATTAAAGTATACCCACTAAACAGTTAATTCACTTACTAGTCGTTTCTACTAGAACTCTATTTATTTACATTGATAGACAATATAGCATCTATGTTGTTTACCTATAGTCAGTTTGTAGTACAAAACCTTGGGAGCTCTGTAATCTCGAGACACAATAGGAACCCGGATTGGCTTTGAGACGCATTAGTCTGTAATTGAATACCCTATAGTATAGGGCCTATACCTACGCAGTAATAAGCTAAAGGTGTTTCTTTACTGGTCATAAATAACCGTGGCAGGTAATGTGAAATGATTGTATTAAACACTAGTGGACGCCCGTGATGGACTAAGGTCGACTTTACTTTGTATAAATATATATTATCTAGTGTACATTGAATATCCTTGGTGGGCTATGCATTAAACTACCTATCTATTCTATTTCAAAGGGAAAAAGCTAATAAGTTAAGTCAGGATTTAGAATAAAACAAGTAAATCAGTAATATATATCTCATTATATATTACTGAAAATATACGCAGTTAGATTACACCTTTGTGAGAAGAACTTACAAGGGACAATGATAATTATTCAGGTATACAATTAAGCAATTACATATTAATAATAAAAGGAGCATTATGCTATGAGAGGGTATTCTCAACATACATAAACCTAATAAGAAATAGCTAAACATACATTATCAATAGCAAAGATATTTGGAACACACTACATTGCAATTATTATACTAACAATTAGTTATTAATTATTAAGTTACTTTATAATAGTAATTTCTTAATAAAATATAGCAAAGCAAGACAATAATTTAAGATATTAAGTTACTAAACTTTAAATGTCTGTAGTACTTCCTAATACGTACAATAACAAATCAAATGCTTTTAAAATGAATCTACAACATAAATACTTATTTTACAATACAATTAAATTAAATACATCGTTTGCTTATTGGTAAAATATGTTAAGTGCACAAGGTCAACAATACATTTATCATGTTTTACCAGTAAGCAGACGATATTAATTCTTATTTAACAATAATCTATCAGCCGCGACTTTGTCTACGTGGACTGCAGAAAAAAACAAAATGTCGAAGTTATCCGGGATAAAAAGTAGCCTATGTGTTAATCCAGAGTGTCAGCTAACTCCATACCATGTTCGTTGCTCTTTCACGCAAAAACTACTGAATGGATTTTGATGAAACTTCACAATATTATAGCTTACATAACAGAATAACACAAAGGCTACTTTTTATTTAGGAAAAAAAATATCCCGGATAATTACGTCATTTTTTTTTCTGCAGTCCACTGCAGTACTACAATAAAAATACAAACTTACTACCATATTTACAAACATACAAATTGGAGATTCTAAATCTCATAATTATTTAATCTTATATGAAAATTCCTGAGTAGTTTAGAATTTTATTCATATTATCTGGAAAAATTGATTCTTATTTCGAGTCTCCAATTTTGTGGATAGATTCTCTATAATGGGTTATTTTAATAACATTTTGCTCAACGTACATAGGAGAAGATAGTAGCACATATCCAATACATTTTAATTAAACTATTAAATGTTCTTACTCTAGCGCTATCTCCAATTAAATTTGTAATATCAATTATGTACACCCCTCTAAACTGTTACAGACTCGATACAAAGTTCAGGTAAGAAACCATTGGAAACCTAATATAATACAGGGTGTAAGTTACTGCCAGGCTAATATTAATGACTTCAGATCATGATTCTACCGCGAAAACTACTGGGTTTTTTTTTCAGAAAAAATCCGAATTTTTCCGACGTTTTTATTTCTTCAGGAATTGATTTTTAAAAGTAGCTCTTAAATTAATTTAAAACTGATCAACCTTACATTTGTCAGTGTGTATTGTGCAATGTGTTACACAATAACTGATAAGCTTATGTAGCGAGTAACAGGATTGTCCGATAGATTTAGCGGATTGCGGATAACAACATGAAAAATGCTTTTCTTGCAAGTGAAAACACTGTCGTTCAGCATTTCAATATATGCCTGGTTGTTACTCATATCCTGTACGATAACTGGTTCCCTCCACGTAAGCTCTCTTGCCAAAGTTTACCGGACTTAGCGAAACTGTTCTGTCCTTCATACAAATTGCATTCACGTAGCGTAGGTCGGAGAAAATTGAACGCAAGGAGATTGTTCGATGGAGAAACGTGTCTCGTATTACAGGTTAAAATTATCGCCTTTCTAAAAGGAGACTAAGGTATAATGTCATATATTTGAGCACAATATTGTCTGAGGCCAAAGAATGTCGAAGCTAAATGTACGGTGCGATGTTCAACATAAATAAATAGATATTAAACCAAATAATACTTTTATTACTGTTTCACGCAGTAACTAGGTACTCGACAGATTTGTTAAAACTTGGAAGTTATATAGCATATTCTATATCAAAATAATCCATAAGCTTCACGCGGATACAGTTGGGGGTTTCCGCTAGTGTGAAATTAATTCCTGCCAAAGTCATTCACGCTTTGTATAATTTTAATCCTTTGTAACATTAAACGTTAACAAAATACCTTGTTATATTAGCATACCTAATAACCTCTAATGAGTAGAGACAATGACAAGTTTAATGTAATTAAATTCATTATCACATTCAAGACAGTTAACTCTTCCGCCTGTTCGCACATTGTTGTATACGCGCAGTGTTAATTGATATTGACTTACTGCACACAGTGAGTGGTGTGGGGGTGTGTGCGTGAAGGATGTACGACACAATTCAGGTAGGTACAAAAATATCGGGCTGTGCAAGGCCTTCGTGTGTCCTCGTCTGCGATCGTCCGAGTCTGCGCAATACGAACTAGCGCGCGTCGCTGCGCCAACAAATGTAAAATCCTAGCATAAAAAATATTGTTTTGAGGTTAACCTCTCTCCTTGGAATACAATGGTCCGAGGCCACAGTCGCTTCCAAATATATAGATAGGCCACAACAAGTGTCGAATGTCGCGAAAGAGAACTGTAAGCGGGAAATTGCAACGATTTGTTTGTGTAAATACGAAGTTGCTACTGTCAAGTGTACAGACAAAGGAGATCGTCCCTGTTTCGTTGCATTACGCTGATGAAACCTAGCCCATGGTTGTTGACATAAATTGTAGATTGTTTCTGTGAAAAAAAACTAGTTTTGTAACAAATCCTGCTACTAGTGATGTCAATTCTAGGGCCTATGTGCGACTTGTTGTCATTTTTCTACATTCACGATACAATAACAAAGGAATAGAAGATTTTCAAACATAAATGTTATCTATTTTAGTAGTTCCTGCTTGTAAATCGCTTGAATCACCTGTGATATTTCATCTTAAATATATGAATGTTGATCTATTAATGTATACGTTTTGCTGCCAACTTGAAGTAAATCGTGACTCTTAGAGTGTTCATTGTTATAAATTATATTTTTACTAGAGGAATTGATATAGGCGCTCTTAACGCACAAAAGTTCAAGGTTGTTGAGTATATTATAGTAAATTCTATAAGTAGTTTACTTCAATCGAAAATTAGTTTAGATCATAGTTGTTAAGGAACTGTATGGGGGCCATCAAATCCAAGGATGCTGGTTTAATCAAGGTATTTCGTATAAATTTTGTTCAGTTACATAATTATAGTAAATTAAATAGTAGTCCCTTTAAATCCTTATTATAAAAGCTTCCAGTACATATATTTTCATCAGAACTGAAAAATGTCTTGAATTTTTTTTTCAAATACATAACTCAATTCAGTAAATTTTAATATACTTATTTAAATAAATAAAATAAATTGTTTGTTCTTCCTGTGATGTTTATAATAAAAAAATATATTAAATAAATATAAAGGTGCCCCGTCATATTAAAACAGGGCGTGAGTAACAACCAGGCAAATACTGTAACGTTGAACAAGTATTATGGAGCTAGATATTATTTAAGCTAGACGTTAGAGTTTTTACATACATACATAAAATACTTGTAGGAAATGCATTTTCAATATGAGGCTTTCTGCGCCAATTGTATCGATTGTGTTGCTCGCTATATGGATTTATCAGTTATTTTGTAATAAATTGCGGCTTCTAGGATTATGTATTGTGAATTATTGTAAATAACTAACTCTAGCTACTTACAACTTACAAGTTACTTACGTAATATATTTGCGCGGCAACTTTTTTTTTACATGTATTGTTCAAAATCTTCTCATAATGTATATTTCCTCTCCGAAATATACTATTTAGGCGCTCTTCAAAATTTATATTTAATAATATAAATTTTGATCTCGATTTCCGATGAAAAGTTTCTAAAGTTTTCAATTCAAAATCATAGTCTGAAGTCACCATATTAATATTTGCCTGGCTGTCACTTACACCCTGTACAATAGCACTCAAGATACACACTATCTTTATATTTATATATATAACACGATACAATACTAATATGTATCAAACGTAACAATAAACAAACTTCCGGAAGGTTTCAACTCCGTAAATCATCCCTTACCGCATTCAACCCTTGAACCACACTGCCCCAACTGAATAACCGACATGGCTCTTGTGATAACTTTTCGTGAAATATTTACGTAGTTCTATTAGTTATTACGAGTATGTGCAATATATTATTACCATTGTCTGTCAAAATTTACAAATCAACTGCTGGAACCGATTAAAGTGCCACCTACCGAGTTCAATTAAGCGGTAAAACTTTCTTAAACCCACTGAAACACGTTTTTTTTGTTAATCGGTCGAGCCCCCTTCGAGTTTTAGCGGGACGAACGGGAAAGGGGATAATTTTTTTATTATATCTCAGGCACTACCTACTTGCTAGACTCATTTAATAAATGGTCTATTATCACACAGAAAAAATACCTACTACGTTTTAACATAGCTGTTTTCCCTAGTGTAAAAATACATTGAAACAAACATTTGTTATCGTTGATTAATTTAATTTCTGATCTGTGGGATTAGGAAAATCCTCGAAAAATATGAGTTTATTACCTGCAACACTGCCATAAAATTGGCTTCCTTACTGACTTCTCTTGATTTTATTTTTACCCTTCAAAAATTATCAAAGAAAAATTACTTTGAAGGTTTTCTATTAAAATAACTGAATACTATGTTATACTACTAATAATATATATATAAGTTATATGAATAAGCTATAAAATTTTATGAATTAAGTATGATAATAATTATATAATATGATGTAAGTGAATAAGACAAACTAATGTTATAACTTGCAAACAAAGAGTTCAACGACAATTTCGGTGAGACAAATTTGGGTACAAATTGTAATATATTTCACACGTCATCATAGCGAGCACAATGGGTCCCTTAGATAGGAGAGGGCTGATCGTTATCCGACTGACACTCTGGGACCATTCACAATGGATAATACCCCTAACTCATCCCTGCCTAATGTCTAATTAATAATGTACCCGGATTACGCTGAAAGTACGGCTTCGGCCGATTGTTTTTACGTTCAAATAGAGAATATAAGTTGTCATACAGATTTTACATAATATAATTCAATATGACTTTAGAATATTCATTGTTTGGTAGCTATACTAGTTCATAGTAGGCATCATTTTTGTCAACTCGGCAGGCAAAACTAAATTAGACATGCCTAATATTGGCTGATAAATAGTAGCGAACATCATGGCATAGCGCCACAATATCTAATTATCCAGCCCCACTACTTAGGTACGTCATTCTGATTTGAGATCTGCTAATCAAAGTATATTTACACTGACTTGGTTAGGCACCTATTGCCATAAGCGTCTCTTATAATATTATACAAATATTAATTACACAAAAGTCTAATACAATTTTGATTAATTTTCAAATCCAATTTGGAACGGTAAAAACGTCCTCTAATAATATTGCTTCTACTCGAGTTATTGCGAAACTAGCCGACCCTGGCGCCCGTATTGAAATTGGGAATATGCCAGTTGCTAGGTCACTGGAATGCTGGCTAATGGACTTATAAATGGATGACGCGAGTACTTACCAGAAGCAAATTCAAAACATGTTTGTTCGCAATGCCTTGCCATCGTGAAATGCAAATATTGGATTGTTTGTGTAACGCCACCCTCTCTATTCCAGTGTAATGGGATCCAAAGGTCTGTTTATACTAGTCTAAGGCACGGCCAGTATAAATTGTGTCAGGGTCGAGTCTGTATTGATCCTACTTCTTTCGAGCGACAGTCGACCCATCCCATGTGTTTTCCGGTTTATCCGACTTAATGTGTACAATTTATTTTCAATCCGAACCGGAATTGAACCCGATGGTTTATTATAAAAGGTGTGTTTGTTGAGCTAGCAATCATTACTTTTGAAATTAGAAAATTTTAATTAGATGGTAGTATTATTATATGTATAAGGATTGTAGTACTAATGTGACGTCCAATAGGTAGGTGCGTATCTATAATAATTAAAAACATCATCCCATTCGTAATTATTTCTTTGTTCATAAAAAAGAATATTCAAACTTAGAGGAATCCCGTTAAATTAAAAAATAATATGTAGAGTGGAGGCAATCAATGTGCAAATCATAACGCTGAAAGTACGAGTAAGCCTTTTAAAAAGACAGAATATCTTCATTTCCACATAGATAAATTAAGCATTGTCACATTAATTTTTAAAAATAGTAACTGTCTAAATAGTGTTAATACTACTCGTACCTATGTATATTTAGTACATAATTCACGAACAACATTCTGTGTATAACAGGATAATAAACTCTCCTAAAACCTTGTTTTTGTCGCCCGAAATTGGTGAAAGCGGTGCCACAATTGGCCATCTATCACGCAATGTCATCGACGAAGACCGATTCCACCTAATAGGACACTTTGCCCTCGTCCACTGGGTAATGTTTATGATATTTCATGAACAGCCACTTGGCACGGCCGAATACGAAGATGTTTTTATAAAAGTAGGTAGATAGAAGATAGGTTAATGTGTTGTGTAGTGTGTGAATATATAAAAAAAAAAGAAGAGTTGTTGTTCTAAATTTGGTCATGTAGGTTCACGATAGTCTACACAATTGTCAAGGTTTGATGTAGTTTTAAAAGTAAATAGTAAAATTTTTGGCTTATTTCCTAATTCTGTTGATCAATTACCTACCTAAAAAATATTTAGGAGCATGCATTATGTGCATAGTAATGACCATTATTCTTGAAGAGGTTGGGTAGAGACATGATGGTATCTGATGTCTACTGATTCATTAGGTAGTCAGTCTAGTTCAGAAATGTTACAGCAACCTACAACATTGTGTTAACATGGCCATAGTTATTTATGGGCGAATTGACGTTGATTTTGGATTCTTGATAAACACTTCCATTATACTATTGTCATTATTATTTTCTATATGTATGTTTTATATCACTACTGTAATGATGCTACGAGAATTTTATAACTCTGTCGTAAAAATTTGATTGTTACTCTTATGGACATAAATATAAATGTCTGCAAAAGACGGGTTGTTAGGGGATTTGTTTGTGCGGAAGTGACGTCATTAAAACAAAAACACGTAGCTCTACTTGAAGCAATAAAGTCAAAATCAGCGACGATCCGTGTAAAAAATATTTTTATAAACAAGTATTATTTTCATTTAAATGACATTCTTTTTATAGATCTTTAAAATATGGAAACCAATAAAAGGCACATTTTTATGAAAAAAAGGAAAAATACCCTATAAAACTTTAATTTTACTTTTTTTACGCAAAAAAAGTACAAACAAAAAGAATTTCTCAGATAAATACTTGGCATTTGTCACGAGCTCCCGTGGAAAGGCGGTGAAATGGCGCAATGTGATGTTTTTCCTCTGAAACACGTAATATAGTGCAGACGGTTATATATTGTAATTTATATGCTACGAGTATTCCGTACAAAAGCTTTTCCGGGGGCAACCGAAATATGGTTCATTTTTATGACGTCTTTTACATAAACAAAATAGTGGATAAAGAATCCTAATCCGGGATATAAAAAAGACACTATACATATCCAACATCATCCGACCAGGGCTGGCAAAGATGATTTACGGTACATACATATACAGATGGCTGTGTTCGCGTAATGGGGTAGCCAGAACTGCAGGAATAAAGGAGATCCTACAGCTACGTTTACCATAGCGGATTTAGGTGTTTATAATCAGTGACAAGTTGCTAGCTCATCATCTCAGAGATTGTCCAAATTTCTTAGACGTCTCTCATGAGACGCACGGAACTGCGAAACACGATATGATAAACCGATTATCGACATTTAGCCTGTCAAAATACGATAAATATAGTCGCCATGTTGAATTTTGTATAGAGACGATACGATATCGTACGATACGGTATCTACGATGCGTGGTCATGCTAGGGGGGCTGATGTATTCTAGAGAAGCCTTGCATCAGCACAGGACTTCTTGTACGGTGATATACGAAATCCTATTAAACAGCTAGACCAATTTGTATCTATTTTTCTTAATCATATCTATATCTATATTCACAGTTATTATAAACCAACCTGGATTTCGAATAATTTTGAGAACATAATTCATTCGGTATGTTGCGCTGCAGACGCGTTCCATTTGAACACGTCAAAATGCTGTTAAGTAGTCTCATGTTATTTTATTGAGTGTCTGGATAGTCCCGGTAGTTTATGCAAAATTAGAAGCAATCGACGGTATATCTAACCAGCCACAAATCAGAGAATTAAATCCACCGAATTCGCTCAAAATTTTATTCGCCAAGAAAGAGTTGTAATGAAAAAACTTTTGTACAAAGTAGATTTACGGGAGTAATTAGAACAGAGGTTGGCAATAACTCCCGCATCCTTCCTTGTACCTTTGTTTTGGTCTAATTTAGTTACACTACCTATATTTAGTACATAATTCACGAACAACATTCTGTGTATAACAGGATAATAAACTCTCCTAAAACCTTGTTTTTGTCGCCCGAAATTGGTGAAAGCGGTGCCACAATTGGCCATCTATCACGCAATGTCATCGACGAAGACCGATTCCACCTAATAGGACACTTTGCCCTCGTCCACTGGGTAATGTTTATGATATTTCATGAACAGCCACTTGGCACGGCCGAATACGAAGATGTTTTTATAAAAGTAGGTAGATAGAAGCGTTGTTGTTCTAAATTTGGTCATGTAGGTTCACGATAGTCTACACAATTGTCAAGGTTTGATGTAGTTTTAAAAGTAAACAGTAAAAATTTTGGCTTATTTCCTAATTCTGTTGATCAATTACCTACCTAAAAAATATTTAGGAGCATGCATTATGTGCATAGTAATGACCATTATTCTTGAAGAGGTTGGGTAGAGACATGATGGTATCTGATGTCTACTGATTCATTAGTCAGTCTAGTTCAGAAATGTTACAGCAACCTACAACATTGTGTTAGCATGGCCATAGTTATTTATGGGCGAATTGACGTTGATTTTGGATTCTTGATAAACACTTCCATTATACTATTGTCATTATTATTTTCTATATGTACGTTTTATATCACTACTGTAATGATGCTACGAGAATTTTATAACTCTGTCGTAAAAATTTGATTGTTACTCTTATGGACATAAATATAAATGTCTGCAAAAGACGGGTTGTTAGGGGATTTGTTTGTGCGGAAGTGACGTCATTAAAACAAAAACACGTAGCTCTACTTGAAGCAATAAAGTCAAAATCAGCGACGATCCGTGTAAAAAATATTTTTATAAACAAGTATTATTTTCATTTAAATGACATTCTTTTTATGGATCTTTAAAATATGGAAACCAATAAAAGGCACATTTTTATGAAAAAAAGGAAAAATACCCTATAAAACTTTAATTATACTTTTTTTACGCAAAAAAGTACAAACAAAAAGAATTTCTCAGATAAATACTTGGCATTTGTCACGAGCTCCCGTGGAAAGGCGGTGAAATGGCGCAATGTGATGTTATTCCTCTGAAACACGTAATATAGTGCAGACTGTTATATATTGTAATTTATATGCTACGAGTATTCCGTACAAAAGCTTTTCCGGGGGCAACCGAAATATGGTTCATTTTTATGACGACCTTTACATAAACAAAATAGTGGATAAAGAATCCTAATCCGGGATATAAAAAAGACACTATACATATCCAACATCATCCGACCAGGGCTGGCAAAGATGATTTACGGTACATACATATACAGATGGCTGTGTTCGCGTAATGGGTTAGCCAGAACTGCAGGAATAAAGGAGATCCTACAGCTACGTTCACCATAGCGGATTTAGGTGTTTATAATCAGTGACAAGTTGCTAGCTCATCATCTCAGAGATTGTCCAAATTTCTTAGACGTCTCTCATGAGACGCACGGAACTGCGAAACACGATATGATAAACCGATTATCGACATTTAGCCTGTCAAAATACGATAAATATGGCTATGTTGAATTTTGTATAGAGACGATACGATATCGTACGATACGGTATCCACGATGCGTGGTCATGCTAGGGGCGCTGATGTATTCTAGAGAAGCCCTGCATCAGCACAGGACTTCTTGTACGGTGATATACGAAATCCTATTAAACAGCTAGACCAATTTGTATCTATTTTTCTTAATTATATCTATATTCACAGTTATTATAAACCAACCTGGATTTCGAATAATTTTGAGAACATAATTAATTCGGTATGTTGCGCTGCAGACGCGTTCCATTTGAACACGTCAAAATGCTGTTAAGTAGTCTCATGTTATTTTATTGAGTGTCTTGATAGTCCCGGTAGTTTATGCAAAATTAGAAGCAATCGACGGTATATCTAACCAGCCACAAATCAGAGAATTAAATCCACCGAATTCGCTCAAAATTTTATTCGTTAAGAAAGAGTTGTAATGAAAAAACTTTTGTACAAAGTAGATTTACGGGAGTAATTAGAACAGAGGTTGGCAATAACTCCCGCATCCTTCGTTGTACGCCTTTTGTTTTGGTCTAATTTAGTTATACTTTGACTATATTTTATTACCTACAGAGTTTTTTATTTCAAGATGAAGTCCTTTTATCAATTAAGCTAAAACTATGCTAAGAAGTATTTGATAGTTAAATTTACAATGATATTAATTTTATAAAACTAAATACCTACTGGAGTAAGAAAGTCACGTCCAAAGAACTGTCGAAGATAAATTAATTATACATCATACTTATATTGCAATATTCACAGGAATGTTATATGTATATATCTATAATTCATTCTATTGATTCCATTCTACATCTTCAGATTCAAACTCGGGCAATAAGATAAGATAAATCTTTATTTGCAATTAAACATTAAGCTACCGAATTGTCATTGATCATTGCTATACTAAACGTGGCTGTGGGATCCCTTTTGAGCCTGCACTTCTGGCTACCCTACTTCAGTAACCCAGCCGTGTATATATAGGATGCTTTTTCGTTGCCATCCTTAACGAAGGGTACGTACTCTTTACATCAAGTAAAGTAAGTTTATGCAAAAAAAAAATGTAGGAAAACGATGCAAGTAAATAAAAAAAAAAATTACTTGATCGTTCGAAATTTATAGTGTCCAGTGTTTATGCTAGTTTTTTCATAGACAGATATTAATTATTTCTCGTGAAAAAATCTTGTTACGCGCGTCTTTGTGCATTTAGGTATGCAGAAAAACGCAGTCTATTTACTCAAATTTGGACCCTGATATCTTGGGAACTAGACACTTCCCAGGTATACTTCCATGGAGAAAAATGATCGTTACGATGAGGAGATTTCGTAGTTTTCGGGAACGTTGACGACCAAAAATCATCCTGTATATGTATACTTATGTTGCAATATTCACAGGAATTTTATAATAATGTGTAAAATCGTCTTCATCGCTCTCATTCCCAATATGAGGTATCGAAAAACCAATCACTGTTCGCGCGTCTACTATCGGCGCTCCGCTCCCTGGGGACCAAGCGACATTTCCCCGGCTTCCTCGGGTATCCCTAAACCGTAAATACCCGAATTTTACGTTAATATTCATGATTTACTTTCCCGAAGAGGTTGACGGCGATTGGCGAACCGATACTACTCAGAATGTT
This sequence comes from Carposina sasakii, assembly GCA_014607495.2. Taxonomy (NCBI): domain Eukaryota; kingdom Metazoa; phylum Arthropoda; class Insecta; order Lepidoptera; family Carposinidae; genus Carposina; species Carposina sasakii. Next base: position 8,146,051 of record CP053153.1, read on the forward strand.
ACATGTAATAGAAAATATTAGATCACTTTAAACGTGTTGAATACTTTAAATTTGTCAAATTAATTTCGAATAAGATCATTCGACCAAAAAGCATTTGATTCACAAAGAACCGGTGAAGCTGCTTTACAAGCACATTTCGCTCGCACCGCTAAATACGTTCACGTTTGTAATCCTATTTGCGGTAGTCTTAAGTGGCGTCATAACTTAAACTTAAGCGTTCCTAACTTATAATTTTCTCGCATAAGTACATTTCATCACGGTTTCTCTGTGTAACTATAATTTATTAAATTGATAAACTTTGTTGTTGCAGGTAAGTTTTAACCAGAGACTTCAAAACAGGTAGGTGGGTAGGTAAGTGGAGTGATATTAAACAGTTGACATTTAAACTCTGTCTAACAAACAAGCGTCATAGTTTACGCCTTCGTTTACCGCATCTAATAAACATAACTTTATGACTACATTATTATTCGTGTTATAACGTTGTAACTCGTAGTATGTTATGACGCTGGCTTATTTGCTTTCATTTCACACTCGGTTTAGAAGTCGTTATATCATTTTTATGATCTAGTTTCGATATTTTGCAGACTTAACTTGTAAGTTTTGGTATATTTTGACAAAAATGATGTGGACAGCAAAAAATTGTCATTCTTCTTTGAAGTATGAGTCCGTATTTTGGAGAACGAAAGATATAATAGGTATACGCTGCAGTATCTTCAAGGACATGGCGCTAAGCTATGCTGTGGGATTTTTTTGTACAAACTATTATATAAGTAGGTGATATATTATTTATATTATATTTAGGTAGGTGTTAGAGATTATTTGCACTACTCGTATTCCCTAAACTAAATATTAGATAAATCTAACGGCCATCATATACATTTAGCAGCAGCTGATTTTATCTGATATACAATACAATATTTATGTATAGATTATGGGTGTCTCTAACCAACAGTACACTTTTCTAAAAATTTTATGTGAAAGGGTTCCTATACTCTGCTTTTTTATTTATTTTTTCTTATTTTTTCAGCATAAGGTAAGTGTAGTCTATCTATCATCATAATGATTATTAGGTACCTATATATGTTTGTGTTTTATTACATGTTAACTATACCTAGGTAATCGAGTTATAGCTCTAATACACCACACTATTGTATTTATGTCTGTCTATGAGTATCAGTATAATGACCTTTCTAGGTTATAGATTAACGCAAAAGATATGCGTGACCGTGGCGAGAGAGTAGATAATTATGAATTTTATATATCCAGGTACGAGTACATGATACAATAATAAGGCGCACGGAGACACAGCTGACATAAAATAAGTATCATATTGTGCCATTTTCTGCCCATGAGCCACATATTAACGTCACCATTTGAAAGTTTGACAGTACTATAAAGACCGATGTATGCCACTATGGCCCCTAAACTGCCAAACCTATACGTCCCTTCAACCGATATAGTAGCTCTACAATTTACGTTTAAAATAAAATTAAATCATGTGCTGGTATAAGTTTTTGCATACGAGGAAAGTACTTTTACCTTAAGATACATGGGGCTGTAATTTTTTTTACTAATATGTAACCACAATACTCTAGTGATAATATTTTATAGCTTTTCAGATATCACTCGAGACTTGCTCCACTTAATCCACAATCCAAAATAAGTTTTCCGTAATACAAGATAGATAAACTGTTAACCATGGGTTTTTCTGTTTTTATTAAAATTTGTTAAGAAAAAATGTTTTATAGGTATAAAGATTCATGTAAGGGTATAAAGATTCATGTAAGCGGCATATCCAGGAAAAGATAAGAAATTCCTCCCCGGGAAATTGCGGCACTGCAATTTTCTCTCACACGCGTCCATTGTCGGGCATTTTAAATATTTTTATACACAGCTTGAAATGGTTTCCAGTGAATAAAATCGATTATCCTAAAACAATAGATAATTCTGGGTAAAATTTGGTTCGAAAATTCGCAGTTCTTAATTACAGTAACTCCAGAGAACCCACCTGCGGCCCAAGATAGATCGTCGCGATAATTATTATTGGAAGTGCTACCTGCTGGGTTCACCTTTACCATCATCACAAAACCAATCCATATTTAATGGCTTCCACTTCGCCGTTATATAATACACATAAACTGTGAGGTCGATACGTATACGTGATATATTAAATAATATGGTAGTAAGTTCATGTTTAGAAGTACATAGTAGTTGTAAAAAAACACCGAACAGTATCTACTTAGTAGTTTTTAGTTTCCTCACGGACTATTACGTAACTCTGTATAAATATTAGGAAAATTAGGTAAGAATAATCAAAGTTATTATTTTATAAAAGTTATATTTTAGCCAAATAACATCATGATATAGGAGTAAAAATCTCTGATCGTGATACATTGCTATCGTGTTCTATAAATTAAATATAACGGTTTATGTAATTGGAGATAAACCATTTACCAGAATATTGGTCGAGAACCTTCGACAGAAAACGGACAAATAACAGAGTCACGTCCCGACGAGAAACCCTAAACCGGAAAATGAAAATTCCAAATTACCTCCCATTCTATACTCCAGCTACTGTGTCAAGTGCTGATTAAAAAGTTTGTCGAAAATGCTAACCGGCCTAATATAATTTTGCGTACGTTTAAAGAAAAATGATGCGAAATGTTTTTTCGGCCACAGTTAAAATTAAATCTTTTTAGTGTTTACCTATATAAAACTATTACAACCTCTCTCAATCGATTACATTTTTATAGCAAGGGAGAAAAGCAAAACCTGTGCTAAAGTTCAAGGCGTCCAATCTCTAAGGATATTATCCAGGTACACAGGAGATATTATATGTAGTGCACAAGTGTGTGCGCAAACACAGATGCGCTCTCTATTCCGTTACTCCGATGGGACGGAAAGCCGACACGACCGGAGAGAGATCAGGCGCAGGACCAACGTGCTTTCCGAGGCACGAGCTAAGTGACAATTTTGCAACATTAAAATCTGTACATGAAATAAATTAATTGGTTCAGGCCCGTGACTGGGATCGAACTTACGCCTCCCGCTTGGAAGGTGCACGTCTTAACCACTGGGCTATCACCGCTTATCATCATCATATTATATCATAGCAAGACTAGAGATCCTATGTATAAGACTACGAAGGCCCTAAAATATTTTATTAAACCAACTAAATCGCTTCGTTAAAAATATTTTGAACAGTTTCAATTCGCATTACATTTTAACGGTTCAAGGGTAATTCGTTTGTCTGATTGAAATGCTCAATTGTTTGTAAGTTAGTATTACAAAGAGAAAATAATGAAGCCATTTGTTAAAATATTTCGTTCGACTTAAACCTAACAGGGTTTCATTTGTGCGTCATTCCTTTGATATTAAATTTAGCTTCGTCACGTAGACCGGCAGTCCTTGCGTTGATTGCTTAGCTGCCACTCAGGGCAGATTCTGTCGACCCTCGACATATCTCTATTGGCGACTTATTTGTCTATATTTCTGTATAAACATTTAAAAACAACATGGCGTATTTAACATTAGTTGAACTACAAGCAAGCCCTCGAAAATTCGAAAAATTCTTTCTTATCGGATGCCTACGTCATACAAATAACTCACCCTCCGATTTTCAGGTCTTAAAATCAGCTATGCGTTAATCCCTCAGACATATAGAACAAATATGTATATATTTATTATTTTTTATTTAGAATGTAGAGATGTCGAAGCACACGAGAATCGGCGCCCAGGGCTGTAACACCGACACCGGGTCTGACAGACGATGGAAGTTGGGTTTCCATTTTTTTTTGTGACTGAAGACGATAGCCACGCCTTTAAAACCCAACTTCATAATTATCTTGTTACACACTCTCGGTTGGTTTCCTTGCATCTGCTCGATTAGTTTTAAACTGACGTACTTACTGGGTTATTGCAACTAATTTCAGTTACATAATTATTATCCACTATTTTATTTACTTACTAAATTCATCTACCTATTTTATATGTAGGTATCCATCTATTCTGTGTGTAAATATAAGCACTCAAATCAAGATACGAGTATCCTAGAGCGTTTACTTTAAAATTTTAAATTAATCATCGAAATTCTTGAAAGTTAATCATGTTCACTAATACCGGCTCAGTCACACCTTTGATCTGAGTTTTGTTTAGCAAATATGAAAAGAGCGAGCGTAATTTAATTAATGGCGATGTTCAGCCAGGAAAGCGATCATAATTATGATTCATTAACTTCCCCATTCTCGCACTTTCAGGGAATTTGGTTGATATTTCACAATAAAAGGGTTAATAGTTTCTAATATCGTAACTTTTAGAACTACCTATATATGGGTATTACATACTTATGGCTTTGCACACCGCATTTTGGTGTAATGGGAATATCTTAGTAAAGTATTACCTAATTCAAATCTTTTGTAAGAATGAATTTTTCTTTAAAATTTATGTAACATGTTGTCTTCCACTGTAAAATTAGCTAATTAATTTCGAAGACAGCCTACAGAAAAGGCCAAAGTTACAAACATTTGTGTTCCGATGCAAATTTTATCAATCAGTTTTTTCTGTAAAAATGCAACACAGAATAATTTTCACAATTTTATTATAGTAGATACTTATCGATTACTAGCTGTTTCTCACTATTTCGCTGTACTACAGATTGTTATGAGTATGTAGTCTATGTCATTTATGAGTAAAAAAGCGTGAAGATGTAGTACATAAACAAACAAACCCAATTTGGCATTTATACTATTAGTTGGGGTTTTTCTAACAAAGGCAGCAATAACGTAGGCTCGTGTATAGTGTAGGTACACAACCTCCTAAATAAGGCAATTTCTTGGTTTAGCTTGTAAGTGGGACATTTTTAGCACCGGGCACGGGTAAACAAAGCTCGCGTTAATTTCGCCGGTCTTATTACGAAAAGGGGGCCGAGACGTAATTTATCATGGTCGCAATTATTTTTAACGAATAAATTAATTTGCCTCGTACAGAATGAAAACATTGAGAAAGGCCGGTTTATGAAAAATATCTTTAGCTATATTTCACCACATTTAATCAAGATAAAGTTCCTATTTATTTGAATAAACCCTTGTCTTTATATGGCAGCTGACGAAGCACAATAAACCGGCCTCTTGAAAAAGTATATTTCCCGGATAAAACATTGGGTAAGCAAATCCTCCAGCCTCGAAGTGATCGCTCCAAATTCTACATGTGTACGTATCACTGCACGAAGCATAATATATTCATGATGTCTGACTCGCTCGACATCCGGATTTTATCTAAGACATGGCATTTTTAAAAGCCATCGGGATTGAAGTGCTTTGCTGGTGACGTTGAAGCAGTTCTACTCGAGTTCCACTGCGAAACTGAACTTCTTTATTTCTTATTTTTTATTGTACACACATCAATAGAAATATATCTATCTCAGTGTACAAGAGGAATGTACCATTTCGAGCTTATCTCATTTTGAGATTTTTTCTAGCTAACCAAGCAAGATTGACGAAAACAAAAGCGAAGTAAGAGGGTTAAAAGCAAATAAAACTCAAATGTTATAGTTTTACGGCTATTAGTGCGCCCGTCTCGCAATCTAGTCCAGTTATTCATTCCTATGATTATCGTATTTTGCCTAAACGTGTGTCTAGTACCTAATTTTATTTCATGAATCTACAGCACTAGTCAGTTTATTGGTAGTTATTTCTCTTTAATAATTAGCAAGGCTATTTAAAAAACTACGTGCTATCTAAATATTTGTACCGATTGTATATTATCTGAAGTAAAATAGCATCCTTCACCACTCCATCTTGGCAGTCTCCGATTAAAGATTAATATTTCCACAAATTCATAGTCAAATTCACCATAAACTTATAAACTAAATTCCATGTAGCGATTTGTATTTATACATATATGTACTATAAATAACTGCGATAAAAAATATAAAAGAAAAGCCGTGTAGGGTAAGTCAATTTTTCTATCCAATGTAAAGCTGTGGGGCTAATTTAATCGAGCCCATCTATTTCGAACGTTCCTAACAACGGAATAAGTGGAGATGGATTGTGGAGTGCTATAGGGTCCAGATCGAGTGTAGGAATTCCAATAAAGGCCCTGTCGACTTCCTACTTGAGTGTAGTCTAACCTTAATGAATAAGCTCACAGAAACAATATGCTTTTAATAAACTCTACTTAAACATGTGTTGCTTGATTTAAGAATATTTTTCGTATACTTACAACTTAATAACAATTTAAATCCTTTCGTATCTTTTCTTTTAATTTTTGTTATGAAATTGAATTGAATTCTTTCTTATCTTATCGTGCCTGGAATCAGATTTACTCAATCGATCAGCTTTGAACTCTTTCACTATATCTGATGGTTGTCAGGACGTGACTTTCGAAGAGCTCTTATGATCTAGAACAGAGGTTCCCAAACTTTTATTTCTCGTAGACCCCTTTTAAAAGTTTACTGGTTCTGGTGGACCCCCTACAGGCCTACATCACATACAAATTAACGGGAACCAAATTTTTTCACGCCAACGTAGACCCCCGTCGAGTCTCCTGTAGACCCCTGGGGGTCCACCTGGACCACTTTGGGAACCACTGATCTAGAATATAGTTTCTTGTCTTGATTTACAAAAACTGCGAAAATCGATTTAACTTGAACAGATTGAATATTTTCATTATCATCATCATTTACAGCCCTGAGAAGTCCACTGTTGGATATAGGCCTCCCCCAACAACCTCCACTCCGACCGGTCTGAAGCAGCCTTAAGGTCTTGTGTCGTGGGTACTAAGCAACGGTATATAAATACATAGATAAGTATATAAACATCCATGACTCGGAATCAAACATCGATATTCATCACATCAATGTTTGCACCTACCGGGATGCGAACCCAGGACCTATGGTGTCGCAGGCAGGGCCACTACCAACTACACCAATCGGCCGTCAAATCTATCATATACGAATTTATTAAGCTGTGATTTTAAATAGGTCTCTGTACGCGTATCAAACAACACTGTTCATGTTAACTGTGCGTATAATAAACGATAAAGTTTAAATGTGTTGCCTAAAACTGGATATAAAATCGTATTCCGGTGTTTCTGTCAACATGTAACATTGAACACACAAGTGAACATGTGATTTACATGACACAAAATGTAGTGTACAAAATGTAGGTACATTTCTAAAATAGAGATAGTCTGACTTTTAATATTACATTCTACAAACAAGCTTCAAAATGACTTGTCGTTCTGGAACGTAATTGTAAAACTTGGCTGATTATATCTATGGTAATATCTTGTAATACAAGCCTCCGCGAGCTCCTACTTAAGATGCTACAAACAGATATGTCGTTAAAAACTTTCAAGGGAAAACTAAGTTGAGGAAATTAGGAGCGAGACGCCGCTCCGCCGCGAGCGCCCGACAATCTGTAGTAAGATTTTCCCAGACGTTATAACACGCTCGACTACACACACCGCTAACTGGCCGAAACATAAAAATGTGAGGGAAATACGCCGACGACTATTAAAAATGATGGACGAGCCCCGCCGGCGGCTATAGAATATTCGTTAAATAAACTGGCGAAAAGCTCGGGAAAAAAATTGACATCAATCAATAATATCGTATGTACCTTACTTGCGCTGGTGATGTAGGTATCGTAAATAAATAAAGGGGCGTTGAACTCGGAAGGTTAACATGTGAATAGTGTTTTATAAGTAGGCTATCGGCTGCGTTACATCAAAGATAATGTTGGAAAGAATTTTGGTCTTGAAGATATTATCTTCCCGTTCAAAAAAAGTTTTAAAATCCAAAGCCTATTTTAGGCTTCTGAAACAAACATAGCTTTACTCTATTACAAATGTATGTAAAATGCATACATTAGTCTTGCATTTAGTAACATTTAAGACGTCATATGCATTTGATAGAGATATATACACGGTTTTACGACACTGTTCCTGCACAATGAAATATAGCCCTAAAGCGCAGCTTTTGAGATTCAACTTTTTGATGTCAGCAGACGGTGCAATATTTTTCGCCCGAAGACGTCGCCAGCCAGCCCGTGACAACACTGCTATGCTCTCTTATAATTAGATAAGGCCAACATCAAATTCCACGTTATGTGGTAGGTTTCTTTTAATTTGTGTAGTTTTCAAAACGTATCTCGCTTGAAATCTTCGCATGTTTACTCTCCACGAAGTTCGCTGAGAAATAGCAATCCTTCTAATAACAATATAAATGAAATTGTTACTTACGCGTACTGACTTATGTTATCCGTGATTTAATAAGGAACATTTCGTTTTCAATATACCTCGCGTGATCATGAAGAGCTTAAATCTCGCCTCTCAAACCCATCTCCTCCAGTTTAATAAATAATGCAAACATAATGTAATATTTTCCAAGCCGCGACTGTGTATTCCTTCTCCCCTCATTCATTTGGCGAAAATTTCGTAACCGATTCGTTTGCACCTCTAATTGCAATTTACAATCACAGTTTATATTATCCAAACATCGATGGCTCTCAATAAATTCCAAATTAAATTCCTAATTCGATGAAAATTCATACGGGAACGCAATCGTTGGATGGCAATGTTCGGGAGCGGGGGGAAGCTGGGCCGCAGGCGCGAGGGGGCGATCGTTCCCAGCCCAGCGAGCAGAGCCGAGGTCGCGCGAGCGGGTCGTGACGCGCGCCCGTCCAGTCGCGCCGTCACCGCCCCGGCGTCGCACCGCCTGCGACTCTTATGTAACTACTGAATCCCGTGCCGATGACCCACAAACACGACACACGATAAACGTAATCAGGTTACCGAGTGATTAAGTGATGTGCCTCACCTTACCGTAACGGGTTCGCCGACTGTTCCGCCGATCCGATTGTCATTCGCTATACTATCGCACACTTACATTAGATTTAAGCCATTTACGAGACGCATTTTTATTTATACCTCATTTTATATCTGTAGTTGAATCATGCCGGTAGAGAGCGAGCAAACAAAAATAGTGACGTAGAAGTTAATGCAATTCGCGTTCGCTAATGGAGTTGGCAAGTTAAAATTCGTTCTTGTTTTGTAGAAATCAGACGAGTTGTTGTTCCAATTAAAAGAACAAAACGGTACAAAACAAATGGAGGTTTGGCGCAATGCAGGACGGATGGAAACATCCACGCAGTGCCTGGTGACTCATTTCGAATACGTAATTGCTTACTCGGCTTACTGCTGGATGCATTTGAAGCTAAACTATACATCTCCACACGAATCTAATTACACTTAACGAGTTCACATTGTATTCCGGCTGGGAATCGGGAGACAACATGTTTCTGTCACCAATTTCATTAATGCTTCCTCGCTGATTGATCGAATTCATTGTTTGTTGATAATCGTCAATTATAATTTAAATGATTCAGATAATTTATATGCTCAAGTATGGGTACATTATTTTTATATACCTATGTACCCATAACATAGCTTCTGCATATTTGGCCAATGGGTAGCATCTAAATTGCATTAGACATACCGCTAGATTCTTAAAAGACAAGCACGAATAGCACGATAGTAACATGTCAAATCCCTAGTAATTGACAGTTAAATTGGCTGTCAGAAGCTGATAAGCGTTCGAGGAAACAGTGGCTCTTTAATTACTTAAGTAAGCGATGATTTTCTTTCGTATGTACCTGTATATTGGTATGGTATGGTATGATAGGACGGACTTGTTTCCGCAACTCGACGACTGTGCGTGCAAATTTTGCGTAAGAGTGGTGTGCCTGTATATTACAAAACATGGTAATAATTATAATCCCGCTAAAAAGATTTTCATGTGAAATACTGCTAAGACGAGTGTAATAAAGTTATGAGATATCGTATAGAGCTAAGTTACTCTTTTTGACCTAACTTTACAAAGCTTTCTCAAACTTTTTACCTTATGTGGCTCGCTATTTTACTACATCTCACATAGATGTAAAATTTATCCACGATTCATTACTTTTCTATTATACATTAGTTGTAGTAACGATTTGTACGTACATACATACATACATAATAATCACGCCTCTTTCCCTGAGGGGTAGGCAGAGATCACGGATCTCCATTTGCTACGATCCTGACACACCTCTTTCGCTTCATCTACTTTCATGATATCTTCATACACACTCGTCGGTTTAGTATACTCTTGACCTGACCTTTCTAACGATTTGTATTATAAAAAAACACGGCAATAAATATAATATTTCATTATGTAAGAACCTCCATTGTAATTATAAACGGATAATATACTCCGACTAGCTCCAGCTTATTTCGAATGTAAGTTTCATTACACCGCGGCCACATTGCTCGTTACGTTTCTTAATTTATTTATATTCTCATTTGCAGCAAATTTATTCATGTTATTTGGTCACGCTAACTAACGCGTTGAGGACATTTAATCTTTTAACTTGAAATATTTATATTTTGGTAGTTATATAAACTTTAAAATTGTTAAATGTCTCTAAGATCAGCGGTTTGGACTGTACATTAATCCGTCAGTCATCAAAGCATTTCATAAGTATAGATTTTTAATAAAATAATACTACTCAATAAAAATTCTCAATATTAGAGACATCTTATGCGACTACGACGCTACGAATGCTACGAAATGCTACGAACACGTCTACGGCTTCGTAGCAAAATAATACGGCAGTGATTAGGTTAATCGTAGGATAGGTTTTAAATTGAAATTAATTTGTCATCCAATCTCTTGCCAAGCCCCCGGGGTTTCTAGTTTACGCGAGGGTCGAAGCCAAAAGCCTACCTATATGTTAATCCCTAGAAGCTCTCGCACCTCAAAACAAATATAGCATTATTATTCAACTTGCTGAATAGTTCGACTGTTTAACCCACTTTGTGGGTAGAGCGGTGGCTCATAAAATATATCTGTTTTACCTTTCTGCTTTCGTAACTGAATATTTATTATAAAATAATAATCAGAGAATTTTGTAAGTACGTGTAATTGAAATCGAAATAGCCGCATTAAAGTTCGTTGAATAATTTACTTCCTTCAGTTATATGTATTTATGTCGTTTTCTTATTAATGGAAGGAAAAATTTCGGTGAAGCTTCGAATTGATTTCTCGTGACTGCCAATCGATTGTTACGTGATAAGCCTACGCTTTAGGAGAATTGCATTTATGTACGGTTTCGTGTTTTAGTGTAGGAAAAATCAAATAATAATTAGTCCCAGTAATTATACATTTAGTTAGTGTCCCTGCGAGTTTATCTATGTGAACATACAATCATACTAATTCATTATGATTTAATGATTTATAATTAGATTTTAGTAAATATTTTTGTTACGTGTTGGAAGCGGTGATAGTCCAGTGTTTAAGACGTACGCCTTCCAAGCGAGAGGCGTAAGTTCTAACCCAGTTTTCTTAAACTGTTACTTAGCTATACCCGAGAAGGGTTGGTGTCAGGCAGGCAGCCGGCCGTAAGACAAACGCTAAATCTTCCGCAATATGTGTTTCGAGGGAAACCATGCTCGGATTGCGCCGACCCTATTTATTATGGGGTAAGAGCAGGATGAAGAAGAATGATCATTGTTACGTATTTGTTACGTATGTTGTCTTTCTTTTAAACATGATCATGATAGAGACAGCATTAACTATATTCCTTTGACAGGCTATCTGGCGTTTGGAAAAATCAGCCCTTAAAAGATTTTTTTTACTACAAAGAAAATTTGTTATGAAATCGAAGTTTAGATTGCGTAAAAAGCTATCTAGCTGTACCTAGCTGTACGTTCAAGAAATTCATGATTTCACCCATTCATTTCAAAGTATTGCTAATACATACTCATATCTGTCCCATTCGAGAATGTTTTATTCGATTGCAACAAGTTCAGATCGTAAAACTTGAAATATCCGCCCGGTCGCGTCGGGGCCAATCGCAAAAATAGAGCACGACTACGCTCTAACGAGGTACGATTTATCAGATCCAATACGAAATTAAAATCCATTACAATTCTGATTATTTCGCCACAGATTTGCCTCTGCCCGCGATTGTTCACTTTGAGTGGTGATTAAAAATTCTACTCTGTATTTATGACGTTTTCGTTTGCTCCTTTGCAATAACTGGATTCATAATTGGTTCTTCGCCAGTCAATTATCTGATTGTGTTTATATTCTGGAGTTCATCGCGGGGATAAAGATTGGTGAAGATTTTTTTATGGAATATAAATATAGTAATATGTTTCTCATTCAAACAATTGATTTCATTTGCAGAATGTTTCACGTTTAATAATGAATGTTAAAAGTTTCGAATCGAACATTAAAAACTGGGGATCTACTCTGAAATGCCGCTTTCGAATCTTTCGGTCCGACCGAAGCCCGACCGAATCGAAGCCTTTGACAGCCTTTGACCCTACTACGAAATTGCTTCGGATTCATTCATCTGAGTTCACTCATTCGGAACCATAGAGAATAATTCACATTGACTAATATTATAAGCTTTCTATTATCTACCCTTATACCTGTCAAATAGAGTTCGATCGGACCGAATGAAAAAACGGCGCGACTGATCCGATCGAGGGAAGTTCGTAGTAGGAAACACCTCGATATTCGGCCGATACTTCGTTTATCGTCACTTCAGAGTAGACCTCTTGAACTAATCTTTATTCTATTTTTTATACAATAAGCACTAGTACAATCGAACCATATTTAACTTATACCAAGATAACTACAAGTATATATAATACAATAAAGTGAATTGTATACCTAATTGTAAATGTGCTCTATAATGCATTTAAACTATAACACAACGAATCTTAACACATTAACATCTAACATGAGTATTCATAAGAGCACTCAGGACTCCTGCTAATACGAATATGTTACTGTGTACGCCAAAGCAAAGCCTTTGTCACATAATTGTCCATAAGATCCAGGCATCTATTGTGACATGTTTGACGTAGCGAATGCAGAACGGTCCAAATGCGATGTCACTTTGCTGCGGCGCGGCGCGGCGTAGCGCTGCACGTCCTACTTCAGTGGGAAGTTCGTACGAGCTATTAGCGTAATTAAAACGAGGCGACTACGGTAAAACATACACAGTAGGACGCCGAAACGTATCTTGACAAAGTATCTTTAGGATATGCGTAGTCTGGGTAGATATGTCTCATAATTACATAGTCTATCCCAACTTTACGCGGTGGCATTGTCTTTGTTTGATGAGTTTTGACGGTGTGTTCGATTACATTTTAACCATTGATGTTATTTTGATTGCTATAGTTAAAAAGCTTAAGAAACAATATGTAGTGCGAGCATTAAATAATTACACCGTATAACTTACCCAAATGTAGGTATCTATCTACGTAATGTGCAAGTGTAAATTTGTTGATGTCGATAGTATAGGTATACCATAATCTCTGCTTATACTGACCGCGGGATGTCATAGATATCTATATTATAAATACTCGTAGCTGGAAGTTAGAGATATAGAATATCAATAGCTTCATGATGTTACACCACATAAAAACCTAGTATGAAATAACACCTTTACAAACTTATGGTAGTAGTTAAATTTACAGGCACATAACCTTTTCAAAACCACAATACCAATATTTTTATTATTCATTATAAATATGCGTATTTCCTTTTGATACTCTTAAACTACATAAACTGTCGACACGCACTTTTGAGATTACTATAAAAACATGCGAGCTCACTGCCGTCATGGACGTCAAGAGGCTCGTTTACTCGGACGCTATATTCTGATTGCGGGCGATAAGTCGTACAAAGCCCTTATAACCAATCTCGTGCTAAACGGATTGTAATAAAACTGTATGTTTTCCTTTTTTTAAGGAGAACTATCTCCATTTCGCGCACGACCATATTTGCTATGTTTCCTTTTTTATGTTTGACGTTGATTTTGTATTTGGTACAACTTAATTTATAGTGTCTAGTATATGGTGAAATCATTCTACTCTATTTTATATTTTTGAAAATAACAGTAGGCATTTCATAATATTACACAGTATTTGTATTATATTTCAAAACCTCTAATATAGGTGCATTAGCCTCAAATATGCTACGCTAAGTGCAGCCTGTTATCTTCCGCAATTCAGTAATTATGAAATTCAACAAACACCGACATAGCCCCATAATAAGCGGTTTACAATAGAAACTAAACTACGTTTCTATTATAAAAACCTCGGCGATAGGCGCTAATGTCTTTGTAATACAAAAACTGTTTGATTTGCTTTATTTAGTTTTATTAAAATTCTATTATATGATTTATAAAATTTGATATTACCTTCACCAAACTAGCCGTATTGATCGTGAATGTTTCAATTCTCGCTAATCCGAGTTTGTAGTGGGCGTTGGACATACAATGATGCTGTCAGTGAGCCCACTTGTAACTGCGATGGGTCCGCAGCGTATTCGATTGGTTTACGTCAATTGGATACAGGAATATCGAGCTTTATATCTGCGCTTATCAAATAAACGTCGTATTTCCCAAAATTTACCTCATTCTAAATTATTGTAGGGAATAATGAGCAGTTCTTTATTGTCCCACTTTTTAATAGTTTATGGTGAGTCTATTATGATTTGATAGGTTATGCGCTCTATAATATAGTCGTCAGCGCTATATTTTTGCCATCACAACCTATGACAGCTCGTTAACGTCGCGGCCGGGGATAAGCCTCTTCAATAGCAGAACATTTATATAGGATACACCATAACCGTGTTTTTGCAATCGTTTTTTATCTGTTATTATTTTAGCAACTTTTGACTGGAATGCCTTTAGTTCAGAGGATCGGGAAAATTGGGCAATAAGGTCATGGAAATAATATGAACTGTAGTTTCTGTCATAAGTGTCATGAGCTTTTTCATATACCGTCGCGTCGCGTCGTGGAGTTTAATGGAATGTCAGCCTAATAGAAAAAATATATTAAGTTTATTCTATGTACCTACTTATTTTTTGTCATTTCTTATACGTCGGAAAAAGGTGAAAAGTTACCCCAAGTAACTGTTTATAAATCAATCTCTATTGTTCTTCTCTTCCATTTTATTTTTCGTTTTACATGTTTCATTTGTTTTACCTTGTTTGTTCCTTATTTATAAATTTTCCAATAAATCAGCTCCAGATTTATTTTTATGTGTGACGCAGTACTGGGGCGTAACAAGGCAGGTACTTACATGGGTAGGTAGTAGGGTCGAATCGATTGAGAGGTTGCGAACTGCAAATATCATACATCGATTAGTTTTGCATGATTTGATTGTTCAATACACATGTAAGTACGAGTATGTTCAGTGGGCAGGCATGAAACACAATTTAATTTTAGGGATGACAATTGGTTTGGCAACAGACATTTACTATAATAAATAAACTTTCCAGTTCATATGATATTATTAAATAAGTGAGAGTGAAAACGTTTATGAAAAGCGATATCAGACTCTTATCAAAATGACATTTATCATTCCAACAAAAATGTGACGCTATAAGTTTAAACAGAGAAGCTTATCAAGTAGCTGGCAGTAGAGAGCGGCGGAAGGCTACCGTGATGAGGTGACGTTCGGCGGCGCCGCGCCGGCCGCCGACGTCGCCCCGCGCCAATGATGGTGGAGACGCACCGCGCGCCGCCGCCCCGCTGTGCGCGCGCGCTGGAGCCCCGCGCCAAGCCCGCCTCGGTGTCCGCGCCGCCCTCGCTCGCCGGCAGCGCCACGGCCATGCATCTACGCCGCCGGCGGCACAAGACTGTGCACTTCGGCGAAAACCTCATGATGCAAGTATGCGCCGACCGAGCGCATCTGGCGGCCCTCGGCGCACGAGTCCCCGACGTATCCTTCTGCCACAAAGCCCGCACTGGAGTTCGAAAGGGGGACGCTAGATTCTGTTGCGTCGCTCATCACTGTTGTCTCGCAGCCGGAGCGCTGGTTGCTCTAACCTCGAACGGACGACCGAAGCCTCGGAGGCAGCGCAGCAGCGACTCCCACTCGAGTGGGGGAGAGAACGCCGACAAGGGTGAGAGCGGCGGTAGCTCGCGCTCTAAGGAGCTGAAGCAAAAAGCACGGCATCACCACCACCATCATCATCACCACAAAGTTCACAACTGCCCCTATCACGACATCGCTCCTCCGCCCGAACCAGAGGAAGAAAACGAAGAAAAAGCTTTAGTGCCGACTAAAATAATATCGCCATATCTGTTCATTCCTCCTAAGCTAGAACCTAATGTGGAGCAGCTGTTCAGCTTTATAGAGAGTGTGCTAAGTGGCTGGGCAGCAGAGGATGGCCTCACGAGTACCGGCGAGTATTCCGAGCCAGATGAGAGAATAGTGCGCCGGCGCAAGCTCAATAAGTATAGAAAACGTACTGACATTCTGAACATTCGACGTATTGTATATGAGGTGTCAATATTGCGCGGCACCAAGTTATTAGGCAACCTTAGATTTCGACATTACCACGACGGTTCATCGGAAACCTGTAATGAAGCATTTCTACGAAAGGTACGTTTTTACATTGTTGTTAAGATTATTCTATTTTCATCACAAAGAAAAAGTTATTTAAGTTGACTTTTAAAAGTTTTTGCATACGTCAGTCCTGAAAGGTATCTTGCTTTTTCAATATTTTTTTTTTAATACCGTAAAACCTTATTACAGAAGACCTTAAATAATATGCTGTCAGTTACATTCTACCGTAGTTATAACGTTCTGGAAAGTTATGCCTCGCTACATCTTAAGACGTAAGTTTGTTTTACGAAGTTGGCGTTGCTAATAACTAAACACGTACTTTGGTACACACTTCTACAGTCTAAATACTTGTTAACTGCTAGCTGCTAGTAAGCTATTCAAGTTTACTTGCTGAACAGTGTTATGGCATATTTGAATGTTTTGTATGAAAGTAAGTTTGTCACGGCAGTAACACTCATGCTTATGATCTAAATAATACTAAAACAAGTTAACTATTGAGGAAATACTATATATGTATACTCGTATGTGAGTTTCAATAAGGTAAAGATAATATACCTACCTATAAATAGTAGCACCTAATAATATTTTATTTTTTTGCATCTCTATCTATGTTTGAAACTAATTTAATATCAGAGAACGAAAATGTACTGAGAGTACAGTTGTGAACAAAAAGTTTAAAATTAATTTCTAATCTATTTTTAACTAATACATATTCGGTGTATTATGAGATACTTACACGTTTTAAAAAAACATAGCGTGTTAACTTCCTTTCAACACGATAAGGTAGTTCACAAGGAGTCTATCAAGTGAAAAAATAAGTTATCGTAGAAAATTTCTCTTCGTTCAAATCACTCTTCGTGACCTAGTCTCGTGTTAAAATAAAATCATCTAATTTGATGGCAGCTCATAATATATCACAGTGAGGTCAACTCACAGAGAGAAAGATAATCCTCATTCCCAGCTTTGAAATGGCAAAAATACTGAGAACCCTTTACTTCGTGGAATCCAGTACGGTGTATAAAGTATCAGTTAATGGACGTTTCTCATTCACAAAGTAATTTGACCGGCCTAACCGCCCTAAACCTGCAATTAACAATAACCTCTTTTCCACTAAAGATACTCTATACCCCTGTATAGCCGACCGAGGTAAAAAGCTGCAGAAGGTAGCTAACATTTTGACCTTATTTTAGTTTCTCCGTTGAGAAACTGCAATTTCCTTTTCTGCTAATGAGGGCTTTTATTTTCTACTCTATTGGTGTAGGTATAAAATGCCTATATGTTGGTTCCATCTATTCGTACATTACGAGGCCACTATAAATCCTGTTTACTAAGCAAAACGTAATTCAGCAATTAAGTAACAAAAAATAACGTTGTCCAAAACGTAATGTAAAAAGAGATGAATGACATTGTATTAGGCGTTTATTATTATTATTCCCTTTATTTATTGTTATTTTTCTTATTTTTTTACATTTTTAAATATGAATATATTACATATAAAAGTATAAAATAAACATTTAAAAATATAAAAAACTGACTTTTAAAAAAAAAATTTAACCGACTTCAAACTTTAACTAAAAAGCGATAAATAACGTAACTAATTTATCTATTTAATACATATTAAATATCTCAAACTATTTAAATATTTACAACTTAATACCTAATACTTTAACAAAGTTATCTTAACTATTTAAATATTTATAATTACCACATATTTTTTGGAGTCGGTGCCAGCCAAACAAATAAATGTAATTAAGAAAACTGACCCACACTAAATAGTAAAACCAAGAATAGGACATTGCATTACCGCTGCCTACTACACCGTATTGTATTTTGCCGTGTATGTGGCTTTGCCAGTCGCGCGCGTCCATCGACACTACGTTACCTAGGCTGGCACCGACTCCAAAAAATATGTGATAATTATAAATATTTAAATAGTTAAAGATGACTTTGTTAAAGTATTAGGTATTAAGTTGTAAATATTTAAATAGTTTGAGATATTTAATATGTATTAAATAGATAAATTAGTTACGTTATTTATCGCTTTTTAGTTAAAGTTTAAAGTCGGTTAAATTTTTTTTTAAAAGTCAGTTTATTTCTCGATTTTTAGTTGTGTTAATGCGTTGTGGACTTAAATAGATGCTAGTTTATACAGGCTGATTTTTGGTCGTCAACGTTCCCGAAAACTACGTAATCTCCTCATCATCACTATCATTTTTCTCCTTGGAAGCATACCTGGGAAGTGTCTGGTTTCCAAAATATTAGGGTCCAAAGTTGAGTAAATAGACTGCATTTTTCTGCATGAATGCACATAGACGCGCGTAGCAAGATTTTTCACTAGAAATAATTAATATCTGTCTATAAAAAAACTAACATAAACACTGGACACTATACATTTCGCCGATCAAGTACCTAATAAAAAAATTGTTTCAAAAAAATTTACATCGTTTCTGAGCATTTTTTTGCATAAACTTACTTTATTTGATTTATAGAGTACGTACCCTTAATTAAGGGTGGCAACGAAAAAACACCATGTATACCTAAGGTTTTCATCATTACCATCTCAGGAGTAGTATCTACCCGTATAAGTATCACGTTAGCCCTACATATATAGTTTCCATCGACCAATTGCAGTACTGTCCCCTAACTCCTAACCGTTAAGGAGTTCTGTAGCTTGACCATCAGCACAGCAGCATCCGATTTTGATTCAAGTATACCTCACGAGCAACAAGTTAGCCCTACATACTACTATATAGTTTCCATCGACCAATTGCAGTACTGTCTCCCAACTCCTAACCGTTAAGGAGTTCTGTAGCTTCATCGTCAGAACAGCAGCATCAGATGTTGATTCAAGTAACACGTTAGCCCCACATACTACTAAATAGTTTCCATCGACCAATTTCAGTACTGTCTCCCAACTCCTAACCGTTAAGGAGTTCTGTAGCTTCATCATCAGCACAGCAGCATCAGATGTTGATTCAAGTAACACGTTTGCCCTACATACTAATAAATAGTTTCCATCGACCAATTGCAGTACTATGGAGTTCTGTAGCTTCATCATCAGCACAGCAGCATCAGATGTTGATTCAAGTAACATGTTAGCCTTATATACTACTAAATAGTTTTCATCGACCTATTGCAGTACTGTCTCCCAACTCCTAACCGTTAAGGAGTTCTGTAGCTTCATCATCAGCACAGCAGCATTAGATGTTGACACCCTGAAGCATATACCTGAGTAAGACATGATTACGTAACAAAAGCACCATGCGTGCATACAATTTTCGGTGGTTGCCCTTGATTTCTCCTGGATCCCATTATCAGATCCTGACCTGGTGAAAATGGGACCACCTCAGAAGTGAACTCTATCCAAGAAAAGAAAAATTTTTGAAATCCGTCAATAATTGACGGAAATATCGGTGAACATACATAAAAAAAAAAAAATATATATACAGACGAATTGAGAACCTTCTCTTTTTTTTGAAGTCGGTTAAAAAACAGCACTACGCCTGCAGCGGGAGTAAGTTCCATGCTACCGGCGGTCAGGATCCCAGAGAGAGGAACCTCCTCACGATTTCCTTCGACGAGATCCTTCTGTATCTGATTCCCGATCCAGCTGCCTAGCGAGAGTCTCTTGAGGTGTTGGTAGAGGCTCTTCGCTATTAAACCGTTGACTGTAACAACTATCGGGACAATAATTGTAGAGTCCACATCCCACATGGCGGTAACCTCGTGAGCCAGGTCCAAATATTTTGTTTGTTTCGTTTTTTCGGCTGTTACGAGGTTCTCGTCATGCGGTATGGAGACATCAACAAGGATTGCCCAGCGCGCTGCCCGATCTATCAATACAATGTCAGGCTTATTGGCTATAATAGTCCTGTCAGTGATGATAGATCGGCCCCAGTAGAGCGTTGCATGACCATTTTTGAGAACTGGTTGTGGGGAATATCTATAGTATGGTACTTCCGAGGGTACAAGGTTATATTTCAGGGCAAGTTGCTGGTGGATAATCCTGGCTACTTGGTTGTGTCTGTGCAAGTACTCGCCGTTAGCAAGATGAGAACAACCGGAGATAATATGCCTGAGTGACTCGCCGGGACGGTGACATGCTCGACATATGTCGATCGTGCCGTCCTTCAGGATATATTTCCGGTAGTTATTCGTCTTGATAACTTCGTCCATAATCGCACAGACAAAACCTTCGGTTTCCCCAAAAAAGTCCCCGAAACGTAGCCAGGACACGAGGGCTAGCTGGTCTACGTCAGATCCTGTGAGGGCCTTGTGGAACCTGCCGTGTGCGCCTTGCCTTTCCATATTTCCTTGCGCTCCTCGGTTGTAACCACTATAGGTTTTCGCCAGTTTTCGTTTGCCAGATGAAGTGGGGTGAGGCCCTTATCTACCAAAACGACATCCCGGTGCATCATCTCATCTTTTTTCTGGAAATATTCTCTGGGACTGCATAACTCACGATTGTGCAGGTTCTTGGCATTCAGCATGCCTCGCCCCCCACACTTCCGTCAGATATACAGTCTCATTACAGATGCTCTTGGATGATGCATCCGGTTTGCCGTGAGCAGTATACGGACCCGTCTATCCAGGGCTTCTAATTCAGTTTGGGTCCACTTGAGTATGCCAAATGAGTACAGGACTACGGGCATGACCCAACCGTTATAGGCTCGGATCTTATTTCCGCCCGACAAAAGACTTTTTAGAACTTTTGTCAAGCGGTTAAAGAAACGGTCCCGTAACGCCTGTTTCATGTCCGCATCCAGTATGCCCAATGACTCTCACATACCCAAGTATTTGTACGTTTCGGTGCCGGAGATTGAGGTCAGATGTACAGAGTCCGAGAGTTGAATGCTTTCGGTCTCTGCAATCTCGCCTTGCTGTATATGGAGGACCGCACACTTATCTACACCAAACTCCATCCTGATCGAGTCACTGAATTTTTTTGTTATCTTCAGTAACTCTACCAGGTCTGGTTGTTTTGGTGCAAACAGCTTGAGATCATCCATGTACAGTAGGTGAGATATAGCCTCACTCCCTCTCCGTAACCGATATCCTAGTCCTGAGTCCTTGAGCATGGTGCTTAGGGGATTCAGGGCCAGGCAGAACCACAACGGACTCAAACTGTCGCCCTGGAAGATTCCCCGCTTTATCTTTATTGGGTTATCGGGACCGGAACATGCATCAGCCGCTGGATTACGAAGGACTGTGCTCCACTGTCCCATACACGACTCCAGAAAAGACTTTAATGTTGGATTTATTTTATAAATATCTAGTACTTTCAGGAGCCATGAATGGGGCACCGAATCATAGGCTTTCTTATAGTCAATCCATGCGGTTGACAAACTTTTCCGGCTCTGACGAGCCTGTTGGCAAATGGACATGTCAATCAGGAGGAGTTCCTTCATACCACGTGATCCTGCCGTACATCCATTTTGAGTAACGGATAACGGATAAATATAGAATATAAATATTCACATTCACACAGTTCACAACACATTGACCTAGTCCTACACTAAGATCCCTAAGGTCTTGTGTCGTGGGTACTAAGCAACGGTATATACTCGTAAATACACAGATAAGTATATAAACAACCATGACTCGGAAACAAACATCGATATTCATCACATCAATGTTTGCACCTACCGGGATTCGAACCCAGGACCTATGGCGTCGCAGGCAGGGCCACTACCAACTACACCAATCGGCAGTAGCAGCCATGATATTGTTGGCCTCTATGTGTTTTGTTATTTTTGTTCTTAAAATAGATGTAAGGAGTTTGTATAATGTAGGCAGGCAAGTAATTGGCCTATAGTTTTTAGGATCACTAGTATTGCCGGATTTAAAAAGAAGGTGTGTGATTCAAGAGCTTCCTGAAATAACGTTGCCAAGCGCGCATGCGAGCTATAGAACCACTTTAACCAGAAGTTCTGCAGTCCGTCCGGTCCCGGGATTTCCAGTTGGGGACCGGGCGGACAGCATAAGCTACGTCAAGTGGCTCTATATTAACAATCTCCATATAATTTATATATTCGCATGACCGCTCGACAACATCTATCCATTCGTCTTCTGTATGACCGACGGGCAGCGACCAAATATTTCGCCAGAAGTTAGACATAGTGTGTCCATCTGGTCGCTGTCCGTTATCCACACATTGTACTGGTTGTTTCCACAATTTTTCATACACCTTCTTTTGATTGCTTTGAAAGGTGCGGTTGATGAAGAATCGGTCAATCCTCTATCTGTACCTGCGGATCCGATTCGCCCACGCACAAACTTTTAGCTTCAGGAAGTCGATGCGTTCTATAACACTAGGTAAATAGTCTTTGCGTTTTATGTTTAAACCGCTAAATGCCTGGGTCACAAAACGCATGACTCTCGGGCGTGTATTGCCCGCCTTGAAGCAGATTAGCTTGCCAATGAGGGTCCTAGCCTCATTGATGCGTTTCTCGATCCGGTACTGCCATGCAGGTTTACCGCGGTCAGTTCGCGTGATTTAGTCAATTGGGAATTTGACGCAAGCCACGCGACAGGCCGCAATAGCTGCGCAGTATAGGACCGAGTGCAAGTCAGTGAGGTTCTCACATGCTTCGATATATGGGCTTAGCATTGAGTCTAGGGCCCCCATTAGCGCTAGATTTCGTTTGTGCGTAGGAAAGCGTGGTAACCGTGGTCTAGAGATAGGAGAAGTTGTTCGGAATTCCATCAACGCTTCTTCCAAAGCACTCCTCAGGCGTTCATTATACTGGGTACTTACGTTAGTATCCACGTGGTCCACTGACTCATGGTCATTCTCAGCCTGGTTCGGGTCTGCGGTTATTGCAATCGCACTCGACTCCGGCCGACACTGTCCTGCGTCAGTGGCCGCGCGGGTAACACGTGCGTCCAGTCGCAACCGCTCTAGTACGGGTTCATCCAGCAGGTGACAACGCTGGATTGCCCGTACTTGATCCGACAGGCGTTGTGCAGTCACAGTTGTGGCAGTCGGTTCAAGAGCCTGAAACAGAGTAAGCATCCTTGGACGATACGCTGTAAGGTTTGTTCCTCCCTCTGTTGCCCCGTAGTAGGCCCGCATGACACTCTCATTAAGATTGGTCCATCTCATGCGGCGCACTACACCGTCGGTAGCGGGAACTACAGGCGAAGCACGTGGCTCCGGCGGCTCCAAGCGTGCCGGCAGTGGGGGCCGTCCTCTGCGTCGCACAGGTCTTCGCGGTGACGGGGATGGCGTTCCAGTTTCGCTTGAGCTTCTTGTGGTCGTCGGGGGAGTACAGTGCTCGTTTTCCGATGACGTGCTCGGCGAAGTAGGTGGTGGTGGATGTGCGTTTCTTGAGTTACTGGCTCTTGTTTTTCTCATTTTATTTCAGTCGTTTTCGTTTTACGTATATTTACGTACAACAAAAATGTTGTTGATATTTATTTGGCGTTTGTTGTCAAATTTGGTTAGTTTTATATTTTTCTACTACCTACAAATAATAAAAGAAAATAAATTTTTGTACGTTCCCCGGTTGCTAATTTTGATCATAATCGATCAGATGCGATTACTTAAAGGTTGTGTATTATGTGCGCAGTGATACCTAATGCCCGTGATACTTAACTTTGGTACGGGTAATGTAATTGAAAACTTCCAATTCGAAGGACCGACATAAAGTAGCATTTCTGTCGTCTATCTTGTTACTTCATCTCCAGAACTTTGTATCAAACACCTACGTAATAAATAACATAGAAGCGCGTTATTTTCAAATGAATGATGTTGTCTTTGCAACAAACTTTTCAGAAGATTTTTTTTAGTTTCGCTTTGTTTCCTTTACCTCGGTATTCCTGGGATGTAAGTGGAACACCAAGGACTTGAAAAGTCTGTATTCTGAGTGTGTTTTGTTCCCAAACAGTATACTAAAGTTCACGTATATAATTTTAAATAAAATATACTTACACATGGACACGCCCATTATCCCCTTAAGAGGTTGGGCAGAAATGTGCAAATTACACACCCACATTTCACCAGTTAGCCCATCAAGTCCTAACTACCGCCGCTTTTCGGACACAAATACAATCTAACGACCGGTAACGTAGGTATCCAATTGAAAATGTTTCCGAGTCATTCTAAATAGGTCTAACCTGTATAAGCTAATAGCGTCAGAGCCTCGCCCGTTAAATAGCAGGGTGCACCACGACCAGGTGAGGTTGATTTTAGGTTTTAAATGATATCTACTGAAAACATCGAATCAAATAACATACTAGTTATCAAGTGCACATTATGAACTGAAAAAACTGATTTACCGCAAAGTAGCGTATAACTAACTATTTTTTATTTATTTATTATTTATTATTTTACAATCAATCATTACACAGGTGTAAAAACAGGAACACCACCTAAACCATTGAGGTTTGTGTGTGAATTATAACTACCTATATATTCTGTTCATCTGCTACCAGAAGCAATTCAATCAGAATTTATTATATTATTATATTGTAGATATATATGTTTAGTTTATAGGTACACGTGCCGGCTTTGCTATCTGACATTTTAGATAGAGAGCTTATAATAAACATGCTCAAAGTTCCACTTCTGTTTGAAACTATTATTCAAGTTCTAAGCTACTACGAGTAGTTCGTCACTAGTCTAAAACAAAATATGTCGCTTAGTGAACGCTCATGTAACCGAAATTTATTTAACTTTACGAAGACAGATAGGGCGCCTTTCTACACTTACGAAAGTTTCGCTTCTATGGCGGCTTACGATGATTTGCAAAACAAAGTGCTTTGCGGGGAACAATTTCCGTGAACAGTTTTCGCGTTACGCGAATGAAGCAGCTATATAGGAGGTTGCTGTACTAGAGTATACAGTTGTTATACTTGTTCTATGTAGATGTTAAGAACGGGGGCGGTCTATTTGGTAGAAACTTGATACTCCGAAACCTATTTGGGATAACTGACTTCGCAGAAACTTCTTTAGTCGATCATTTATTAGGCATAAAAAATATTTGACATAAATATTTTTAGGTATAATGTGCTTATGACCGAATTTAGAATGGCATACATTTAAGATAGTAGAATTTTTATTGGCATATTTACCTTTGGCATAGTTATAATTTTGTATAATATCATTTAGCATAACGTTCATTTAGAGTACAGATTATTTGGCATAATTTAACTAGGCATACTATGAAGAATAGAATTTCAATTAGAATAATATAGATTGGGTTACTTTCTTCTTTAAAAATGCGTAGGTTAGGTTAGGTTAGAACTGTGACCTCTTATGCACGAGCCGAGCGAGCGAAGCGAGCGTGCCGCGGCAGCGGCCGGCGAGTGCCAGAAACGAACATGCTCTCATGGGCAAGGATATAAAAACCAAATAATTATCATTAAATCAACTTTTATTTATTACAATTATTAGAAAAAAAAACAATTAAATTAATCAGAAAATAAAATTATACTAATCTTATATTAGCTCCTATTGCTTTAAGGTACCCACATTCTGTGTAATCAGACTGATTATTTATAATATTTTGAAGACGATTTGTTGATTAGAAAAGTGTTGCAATAATCATAAAAGATGATTCTTGCTGTAAGCATTATGGTTCGAAATGATGGTTCTACTTTTAAATAGTTATGGATAAGAAATATATGCCAAAAGATGAATCTGGTTTTGAACTTTCTGCGATGTGATGATTATACATTGTGATTATTATGGATACCAAAATTATGCGTACAGATAATTCTGACTTACAGAAATATGGGTTTCAATGTATGCTAAATGAGTTAATGCCAAACGATATTCTGCGAAAAGAGGTTTATGCTATTAGTTGTTATGCAATATAAAATTATTACTTAAAAAGTTCTACTATAATAGGTATACCCGTTAAGAACACCGTTTGTAGTTCGAAAATGAGCGCGGTCTAGCCTTAATGAATATGTAAACATGTATTCAAATTTATTAGAAAATGCAAATCGTAACTTAATGCCAGAATATTCTCTGGCATGAATATACCTAATGCAATTTTGCTTATCTGGAGCAAAGTATAATATCCCGTGTGTTTCGTATGCTGCGTCTAGTGAAATTATTACACCTTGCTCATTAAAATAAACACTAAACATATATGTCGGCGACGAAGACATGAAACCTACCCAAACTGAATGATTCGATGTTATGTACATATAGATAAGGTTGATATTTGAATAAAGAGTTTGCAATACATGTTAGGTATAGCGCTAACATTAAGTTTGTACTAGGTAGGGTTGTTTTGTGTCTGACTTATTTCTTATCCCTTTGAGTTTTATTAGGTGTAGGTAGCTATTCTGGGCACATTAAGAGTATTTTTAAGTAGATTGAATAATTACTTTAGTAGATATTTGCGATTTTATAGTTTATTAAGATTTTGAACTTGTGCTCACAGTAGCTTCGAGAATATTCCAACTAGAATGAATCTGATTATTTCTTATTAGAGTTCAGTTTATGCCCTTTCTAGTGATATATAATTCATGTATATAGATTGTATAAATTAGTTTTTATTAAGGGCTAAACTTAGCAAGTCGGTAAAATTGGTAAGATTTTTGACTTTTCTCCTTTGACAACTTTTTATTGTTTAAACTTAAAAATAAGATTCTTATATAATTAGATAGAGCTAATTAAGACCTTTTTAACAATGTATAACACATGTATGTAATGTTTATTTTGAAATAAATATAGGGCGCAAAAGAGGTCAGTCAAGGGACAAACTAGATAAAATGTTAGAAGAAATCGTAGAGAATTTCTACCGCGTTCCAGACGGTAAGGGTGAACCGTCGACATATTTGTAAGTCGCACGGATTTTGTGTGTTCAATCCGAGGCGAGTTCCTAAGAAGAAATATAAGAAGAAAAGTGAAAAGGAAGCAAAATAGGAACAAGAGAAGCCACTGAAGACTGCCTGAAGACTGACCTCTTGCCCGCAGTTTGGAAGAAAAGTGTGTTTTGTCTCTCTCACTCCCGCGTACGACAACAACATACAGGGGTTTGACAACAACATACAATAGGGTGACCGGCGCGTATTTAGTACGCGACGACGCCGCGGCTGATATCTGAGCTGCGCACACGGGTGAAGGGTGCGCGAGGCGGACGCGACCAGCGCGGGTTTGGGAGTTACGCCCCGGGCCCACCGCGTTCGTCACCCCGGGGATCCTTTCCCCGGCCGGACCCGCTGAAACGGGAGCTGGCCGCAACAGATGGTCCTTCGAGCCGGATCCTTCGGACAAGAGAAGATATCAGCGCAGAAGATGCCGGTCACCAGATCGCAACACGGAAGGTCTTCGGCACAAGAAGAGGATAGAACATCATCAGAGATGACTTCGGGAACGACTTCTTCTGAAGCGACTTCGGGCACCACAGGAACGTCGACTATGGATTCCGCCGGGACGAAGACGACAGGCTCTGGCACGATGGCCAGTGCCGCTGGTACAGAAGAACACCCGAAGAAGAAGAGCTCTTCAGCACTCACCTTGGTTCCAGTGAAGGCACCCTCGCTCGCCAAGTCGAAACGCTCCCGGAAGAGGGAGCTTGAGGCGCGTGAGGAACTGGCACGTCTAAGATTAAAGAAGATAGAGGCTGAAGCAGAATTGGCAGAAGCAAGACTGGCTCGTATCCAATATGAAGATGAAGAGAACGAGTCCAGATCAGAAGACGAGGAGCCTGAAGACAGAACGGCGCACGTGCAAGAATGGGTCCGAGCGACGATGGATGTAGAAGAAAAGGAGGGGGAGCCGATGAAGGAAGCTCTTCCAGCCATCGACGCGAGGCCGCACGAGTCTTCAGGGTATCGAGTCAACGAGTTGGCTGGAGCTATCAAGATGGCGATGGAGTCCAGTCCAGTGAGAAGTCCAGCACCGCCACCCAGTTATATGCACGAGTTACCTGCCTTCGAGGGAAACAGTGCGGAATGGCTGGCCTTCAAGAGAGTATATGAAGATACTGCACCACTCTTCTCAAGCACTCAGAATATGGCGCGGCTGAGAAGAGCGCTGAAGGGGGCAGCAAGAGAGGCGATCAAGAATATTTTGTATTCTGATTCTGCACCTGAAGAAATCATCGATGCGTTGCGTAGAAGATTTGGAAGACCAGATGCTTTGGTGATGCACGAACTGGAAAGAATGAAGGCATTACCGAAGATCATGGATACTGCGAGGGATGTATGCTTATTCGCCAGCATCGTCAGTAATGGGGTTGCGACGATCAAGAATCTGAAGAAGATACATTTCCTGTATTCGCCAGAGATGAAGAAGGCCATCGAAGAGAAGATGGGTCCTATCATGAAGTTTAGATGGTACGACTTCGCCGCTGAACATGAAGACAGTGAAGAGCCGGACCTGGTGTTGATGTCCAGGTTCCTAGACCGAGAAGCTGATAGATGTGGAGCATATGCAGCACCTGAAACGCCGAGAAGATTTGGCCTGAAGCAACACTTCACGCATCAGACTACGGAGAAGCCAAGGCCGCCGGAGCAACGAGTAGAACCAACGCGGGCTGAGAAGATGGAGTGTCCAGCTTGCCGAGGGGAGCACCGGCTGTATGAATGTCGACGCTTCAAGGAGTCTTCGGTGCAAGAGAGATGGGATATTGTGAAGAAGTCCAGGCTATGCTTCAAGTGTCTGCATAGTCCTCATCGGAAGGAAACCTGCAAGAGACCTCCATGCAAGATCTGCAAGCGTCTTCATCATCAACTGCTGCACAATACAGAGAAGAGACAGCAGCAGCCGGAGAAAGAAGAAGAAGAAGACGTCCAAGAGGTCTCCAATCACGTCATGCTGCCGGTCAACGCTGCGAGTACAGCAAGAGCCTTCCTGAAGATCATCCCTGTGGAGTTGTATGGTCCCAGGGGTTCGGAGAAGGTCCTGGCGCTACTGGATGAAGGGTCTACCGTATCACTGTTAGACTCAGCAGTGGCAGAGAAGATTGGAGCGTCAGGACCCGAAGAGACTTTGGCGATATCCACTGTCGGCGGGAAGACTATTATGAAGAAGAACTCTCAAAGGCTGTCTATGGAGATACGAGGAGTTCATCAAGAGGGCAAGAAGAGATTGAACGAGGTTCGAACAATTGACAAGATGGACCTCGCGCCTCAATACATCAAGAAGTCTAGGATAGAAGAATGCTCACATCTGAAGAAGATGGCAGACCAGCTGCACTACAATGAAGATCCACCACAGTTGTTGATTGGGCAAGACAACTGGCACCTCATCGTGTCAAGAGCCATCAAGAGGGGAAAGAAGAACCAACCCATCGCTTCCCTCACTGAGTTAGGTTGGGTACTGCATGGCACCGATGGAGGAGGGTCGAAGCCAGTGCACTTCATCAACTGTGCGCAGCTGGCTGGAGAAGAAGATGACCACATAGAGAAGATCATCAAGGAGCATTTCAGTATTGAGTCGCTGGGGATACAGCCTCATCGCCCGAGTATGGATATTGAAGCCAAGGCCCTGCAGACACTGGAGAAGACGAGTCGTCGCATTGAAGGAGGTCGCTTCGAAACAGGACTTATATGGAAGACAGAAGATGAAAGGATGCCTGCTAGCTACAAATCTGCTGAGAATAGATTAAAGAATATTGAGAAGAAGCTAGACCAGGACATCGACATGAAGGAAGAATGGCCAGCTCCCAGATCCTTCAAGACGAAGCCTACTGGGGAAGAAAAGAATGCAGTAGTTGCTGCAATCGCTGGCCCGAAGATGATGACTCCTGATCCACTGAGGTTCTCCAGCTGGACAAGATTATGGAGAGCAACTGCCAGAGTTTTGCAGTTCATTGATATGTGCAGAAAGAAGAATCGAGTCCACGCTGCGAGGAAGAGAGAAAAAGACGACACCTCGTGGAAAGTCAACAGGAAGAAGAAGAATGTCCCTGCAAGACCAGTTACCGTGAAGAAGAGCAAAGAAGTACGTCGCTTCATACCTCTAGAAGCTACGTACTTAGAGCAAGCAGAAAAGCTTCTACTACAAAGAAGCCAGAGAGATTGTTTTGAAGAGGAGATGACCTGCCTGCGAAGATCGAAACCTCTAGACAGAAGTAGTAAATTGAAGAAGTTGGATGTCATAGAAGAGAATGGTCTACTACATCTACGAGGAAGAATCGACGCGGCACAGAACATCGATCGCAACTTCAAACGACCAATTGTATTGGATGGGAAGAATTACGTCACGAAGTTGCTGATCCAGCACTACCACGAGAGGTTCAACCATGGGAACCACGCGACGGTCATCAACGAGTTAAGACAGCGGTACTGGATTCTGGGACTACGATCTGCGGTTAAATGGACTCTGCATCACTGTCAATGGTGCAGGGTCAAGAAGACGATACCACAACCGGTGCCGACAGGAGATCTGCCAGAAGAACGACTGCGACATGGAGCACACCCCTTTACGTGTGCTGCGGTGGACTACTTCGGCCCAATGATTGTGACGATCGGAAGAAGACATGAGAAGAGGTGGGGGGCTCTATTCACATGCCTCACCACAAGAGCGGTACACATTGAGTTGGCTACCTCTCTATCAACCGACTCAATGATACTGGCTCTCCGACGAATGGCTGCACGAAGAGGAATGCCCAGCGTGTTGTTCAGCGACAACGGGACCAACTTCGTCGGGGCGAAGAGAGAACTGCAAGAGGCCATAGAAGAATTGAAGAAAGAAGACACTCTAGCGACCGAAGCAGAGAAGATTGGCGTCCGGTGGAAATTCATACCACCTGGCGCACCGAACATGGGCGGAGCCTGGGAAAGAATGGTCCGTTCCGTGAAAACAGCCCTTGCAGCGACCCTGAACGAGAAGACCCCGAGAGAAGAAGTACTGCACACGCTGCTGGTAGAAGCAGAACATATCGTCAACTCAAGACCCTTGACAGACTTGGACGAGAACGCCAGTGAAGAAGCTCTCACTCCCAATCATTTCCTGATTGGGAGATCCTGCGGAGCGCCTAGGGTGGGCGCCTTCACCGATCAAGACATGGCAGGACGGAGCACATGGAAGAGCACACAACGCATGGTCGACCACTTCTGGAGCAGGTGGATCAAGGAGTACCTGCCGACGTTGCTGCCCAGGAAGATTGATGGACGAGCAGCAACAAGGGACCTGCGTTGTGGAGACATCGTGCTGGTGGTGGATCACACACTACCACGCTGCACCTGGCCAAAAGGAAGAATCACCCAAGTCTACCCTGGACCTGATGGGAGAACGAGAGTCGTCGATGTCGCGACGCCCGGAGGAGTACTGCGTCGCCCGCATTCGAAAATCATCCTGGTGGTGCCGGTGGAGTCGTCGCCGGAGCCGAGAGTTGGTGCTCTGCACGAGGGGGAGAATGTCGGCGACGAAGACATGAAACCTACCCAAACTGAATGATTCGATGTTATGTACATATAGATAAGGTTGATATTTGAATAAAGAGTTTGCAATACATGTTAGGTATAGCGCTAACATTAAGTTTGTACTAGGTAGGGTTGTTTTGTGTCTGACTTATTTCTTATCCCTTTGAGTTTTATTAGGTGTAGGTAGCTATTCTGGGCACATTAAGAGTATTTTTAAGTAGATTGAATAATTACTTTAGTAGATATTTGCGATTTTATAGTTTATTAAGATTTTGAACTTGTGCTCACAGTAGCTTCGAGAATATTCCAACTAGAATGAATCTGATTATTTCTTATTAGAGTTCAGTTTATGCCCTTTCTAGTGATATATAATTCATGTATATAGATTGTATAAATTAGTTTTTATTAAGGGCTAAACTTAGCAAGTCGGTAAAATTGGTAAGATTTTTGACTTTTCTCCTTTGACAACTTTTTATTGTTTAAACTTAAAAATAAGATTCTTATATAATTAGATAGAGCTAATTAAGACCTTTTTAACAATGTATAACACATGTATGTAATGTTTATTTTGAAATAAATATAGGGCGCAAAAGAGGTCAGTCAAGGGACAAACTAGATAAAATGTTAGAAGAAATCGTAGAGAATTTCTACCGCGTTCCAGACGGTAAGGGTGAACCGTCGACATATTTGTAAGTCGCACGGATTTTGTGTGTTCAATCCGAGGCGAGTTCCTAAGAAGAAATATAAGAAGAAAAGTGAAAAGGAAGCAAAATAGGAACAAGAGAAGCCACTGAAGACTGCCTGAAGACTGACCTCTTGCCCGCAGTTTGGAAGAAAAGTGTGTTTTGTCTCTCTCACTCCCGCGTACGACAACAACATACAGGGGTTTGACAACAACATACAATAGGGTGACCGGCGCGTATTTAGTACGCGACGACGCCGCGGCTGATATCTGAGCTGCGCACACGGGTGAAGGGTGCGCGAGGCGGACGCGACCAGCGCGGGTTTGGGAGTTACGCCCCGGGCCCACCGCGTTCGTCACCCCGGGGATCCTTTCCCCGGCCGGACCCGCTGAAACGGGAGCTGGCCGCAACAATATAATTCCCGGAACTATTAATGATCCATTTAACAAGGATATTTTTATAAAATAGGGGAACATTCCGTATAGAAGGTATATTAAGTTATATTATACCAAGTATATTGCAAGCGGGTGGCAGTAAGCGCTAAACGATCTCGAGCAAAAGTTTGTTCCGGAACTATGATTTCCACTTAACTAGGCGAGCTACATATTATAAGTAGGTAGGGATATACGAGATGCCATAGAAATATTATTACCGTGTTACAAATGGAACAATCTTTTCCAACATGCTTAGTAATTGTAACAGTTAACAACAAAAAATTGTTATTCATAAATTATTATGAATAAATTAACCATTCGATCTGAAACCATTTCAATGTTCATTTATTCTAATTATATTTTTTTGTGAAAAATGTGAAAAGAAAATGCTTTTATTAGAATCCGCGGATTAGTAAAAGTCGCTTAGGTTCCTCCATTTGGGTTTACGTAGGTAATCGAACGATTTACAAAAGACGATGTTTTGTCACTACACATAATAGGTATACACACAAGTTCCAAGGAAATCAGTGCTTATAAAAAATAAAATAAGGCTTACTATGTTTGTTGAGTAATATTTCACATTAGTTTGGAAATTTTAAGATTCCCAATAGTCTGGAAAACGACATAGAAAAGAAAAGTTCACATATAGAAGTAAATAAGCATATACAGCGTTTCGTTTATTCATTGGCTGACTAGTAGGGTATGCTTAATGCACTACCATGTAGATGTTAACCAATAATACACTTACCTAGCCACAACTGCCTAAAACTTAGAACAATAGACGTTATGAAAGTGGCTTGTCGACCTAAAACGTGAAAACTTTTACAACTTTCCTCCTTTAAATTTATATTTCTTCGAGCGTACGTCCTAGCGAGTCGCACAACTATGTCTACGAAATTAAATTTTATACAGAAGTAGCGGATTCTTTTTCTCGTGAAAGGAGGCGAGGCAACGGCGTCAAGTGCTATCCAGCCAAGAGCAGCTGCGGCCGCATGCGGCTCAAAGCCACACTTGCTTCCTTGTTGCATTGTGTTACGATCAAAAGCGCAAGAGACAACACTATACCTTTATTATATTTTTAATTTAGACCCTCCGAGCTAAAACAGTAGGAATAATGACAATGTTCTCCTACCTGCAATTTGCAAACCATAAATAAATTTCCAGACTCTTACATTTTCAAAAGAGGGCTTAAAACATAAGATAAAAGTCTCAACAAAGATATTATTAAGCGATACATAAAAGCTAAAGTACCTTTCATATTTTATATTTTTCACCTATAAAGTAGCAACTTGGTGAAAATATTTTAAAAGCTGGAATTCAGTGCACAGAACTACTGTGCACAGGACTCATCGCGAATACCTAAGCATTACCCGCGAATGTTAAACCGAGTAAGCGTGGAAATTTTGAATAAAACGAAAAACTTTTCAGTACTTTCCAGCGCGGTCCCGAGTTTGTTATATAAATCAACATTTTCTCAATTAGGAAGACAAAAACATCAGTTATTACAATTTTCCCTATCATAATAATATTTTAACGAAGTGGTTATACTCCTATATTACATTACCACTGTTATGTCCTTCTATAAATATCTGTTACTGGCTAGCACCTTATGTGAAAGAATCTAACGTGTTTTAACTATAAGGCAAACTTGACTATAAATGCAAACACTCGGATTAACTGAAGACAGTCGACATATAAAAAGTGATTTTCCACCAAGTGATCTTATAAGGTAGCGGATTTCTTTCTATTAGAGTTTTAATCCCTAAATCTTTTAACGAATTTACATTTTTATAACTAAAGTAAATACAAATGTTAATTATTTTTAATTACAAAGTCGGAACTATCTAAGACTAAACAAAACGAGCAGTTTTTGTCTCACACATTTATCAAATTAAAAAGGTTTAAAAAAAATTGTTTACAAAGTAGAGAAGAAAATTTGTAGAGATTCGCAGTGAGTCAATTAATTTAGTCTTGTTTGGAATTTCCTACATAAAGAAATACACTTCTGTACTTAAACATTTAATACGCAGATTCAATTAACTCGTAGCCTTTTTATATCAAGTCTGATTGTTTATTTTATAATTATTTTACTGTCTCAGTCTTCTTATTTAAATACAACACTATTTCATTTATCGTTTAATGTCCAAACACATGGAACCAATAAATATCTGCGTATGATATAATATAATGAGAACAAAATTCTATTAACCGTGACTGCAGTTATGTATCTATCGTGCCTCATACGGACATAGACATTCAAGAATACATATACATTTCCCAAATTCACAAATAATGTTTTTAATAAAGGAATGCAACCCATATGAGTGTACACTATAATATTTGATTATTTTTATGGTCGCATTCACGCATATTTTTATTCAGCGACTCTGATCAGATAAGTTTTATTTAAAAAATAATACAATCATTATATAGGTAATAAAGCAGAATATATTTAAACGGGTAAAAAAATACATTAAAGTCTGGTAGGAAAACTACGATTTGAATTGAATAAAAAACATGTTATCGCAATGTCTCAAGGACTGCCAAAATGAATAACTGCTTCTGGGGGATCCTGGCTTACAACCATAGATATTAATCATAGATAGAGACATATAATTCATTGAGTAGGACAAAGCCTAATAAATCTACTTTTGCTAACGATAAATTACGAATAAAGGAAGAATAAACCTTCTCAGTTCTCTCTACGTATCAGTGTAATAAACTTATAGCACTTTTGGTAAACCGATTTCAACAGCCTTTTGAAGACGTCTACTTTTCAAAGTAAGTTTGACGAATACAAAATTTTAAACAACAACGTAGGAAGTTCTCTCTATAGTGGGGTCACTAACAAGACTCTACTTTATATTTAAACTTTTATTTGTATGCTGATTCCTAAAACTAGCACCAAAGAATTTACTTTCATATGTATACAAATAGAAACAGCTGTGTTCCCGAAATTGGCAGTCAGAACTGCAGGAGCAAAATCCTACAGCCACGTTTAGTATAGCTGGGATAGATGTGAAACGGGTGAGAAGCTGCTAGCCTATCGCCTGAGAGAATACCCGAGTTCCTTAGTCGACACTTACGACATGCACGGAAAGAGATGCAGCTGATGTATTCTAGTGTAGCCTCGCATAAGCACAGGATTTCCTTGAACAATATAACGTACATTCAATAAGGAAAGGGTGTAAAATGGTGATTAGAAAACGTGACTCGATATCCTAAGATCCCACATCCTGCAGAGTAAACAATTTGTAAATTTGCCGGCACGTTCTATGTGATCATGTGATCTCTCACTCAATACTTGTTGTTCTCAAGAGGAAAAGAGGTAGTGAATGGAATATTTATCTATGTAACTGTAACGTAGGATTCGCGGTATTTACAACGCATGTTTACAATAGATCGACCCGGGAATATGTAATGTAATTAGCTGAATGCCACTGACTGAATCAGCTCTATGTCTTACAAGTTTGTTTATTTCACGTGTGCTAATATTTGATTTAGGCGTATAATATTATATTTACATTTATCCTTGCTATGCTAAATGTAGTTATAGGTTGAATAATGAAGTTCTGGCTAACACATTTCGGGAATAGGACCGGTAATATATATATATGTATAATATTATTGAAATTATTCGATAGTTTCATGGCTTATACCATATGATAGAAATCTATTTTGAAAGGTTCTATAAACTGTGTTTCAGTTACGAAGGCGATATCAATATAGAAATATTTATACGTAGATATATTTATTGGTTAAACTCAATGGTAGTTCCAAGCGGCTTCCGAAGTTACTTAAAGCAAACTTTTATTTCCGTCTCTCGGTCTAAGATCTTTAGTAGAGTAAAACCTTATTTATTCTTCACCATAATTTTTTTCTACAGAATCCATTTAAGATTTTAAGAAATGCGGAATAGTTTATGTAGAAAACCAAGTAGAATAAGATGGTATTAACAATGTTTGATCATAGAAAAAGTAGTGCCACTATTGCGAGGTTGACGGGATAAGAGAAGACTGTGGTGGGAAAGGCATTTGCCTTTACTTGTGATTTGTACTATGTAGGCGTACCGTAACTACGTATAATTAATTGTGATAACTCCCCTTTGTATCTGTTCCTACATTTCTCTAAAAGAATAAGAAACTTGTATAGAAAGGACAGTTTATTTCTAATTGGGACATATCGTGTACTATACATATATACATTATAATCATGTATCTGGTTAAACAGAGTAGGTATTTATGAGCATTCTTAAGTACCTACTCTCATTAAGTAGTCTGAGTTTGAATCGATTTTATTATAGATGTTCAAAATTAATGTAGGTACTCGTACATTAGATTAATCTCGTAGCAGTTACCTAATTTGCCATCCATTATATCAAATATAGTCTATTTAAAACGTTATTAACCACATCTTTGTCCGCAGATATCTGATGATGATCGCATGTCCCTGACTACTGCTGTCTCTGACGAAGAGGACCCTGGTGAAAGCGCTATGAACTCCCCGTACAAAGGCAAGCAAACTGGCGCTGCGGCGGCGTCTTTCAACTGCACTGGAGCTGTAAGGAAGGCTGGGTAAGTTATAGTATTATATCTATTACTATACCTATGAATGATAAGCCTTCGATCTTCTTTGTCCTGCCCTATTCCCATTTTACTTCAGCTCGACTCTCTGTGAGTCCAATCCAATACTTCTTAGGTCTTCCTTTATAACCACCCACGTTCCTGCCCAGCGCTCTTTGTAAAATATGACTTTCATCCCTTCAATTCACATGTCCGTACCAAGACAAATGGTTACTTCGTCTTGCAACTTGTCTATCTTTCAAACGTCCTCTTAAGTGCTCATTCCTTATCTCATCCTTTTTAAGTCTTTATAAAAGCCTTCGATCTTTTATTGGTACTTATTGTGAAATTGCTAATTTAATGACGTAATGAACTATTCCCAGAAAAGTGATTTACGCCGGTAAGATGGTTTTCTCAGAAATTTCTCTTAGATTTTTTTTATTTTTATTTATTATTAGTTGTTACAACACAGCAATTACATACGATTTACAATAATTAACGTATAATGTGTGTACTCATACAAAAAGATCAGGAGCATGGTGAGACGCGACCTCCGAAGGTGGAACACTCGCCTCGTTAAGGAGGCGATTGAGAAAAATCGAGGATCCAAAGTCTTTACCAAGGCGCTGGGAAGGAGTCACCTGACAAAGCTTCGAACCTCGAATGGCCAAACCGTCACATCAGGTCCAGAGATTCTCGCCGAAATTGAGGACTTCTATGGAAATCTGTACGCCTCGCATGCACCGAAGCCTCCACCCGACGCAAGCGATCCCAGAGCTCCACTCTCCCGCCACTTACGGACGATCTCCCAGACGTAGATATAGACGAAATCGGGGCGGCTCTCAGACAGCTTAAGAATGGGAAGGCTCCCGGGGAGGACGGAGTGGGCTGTGAGCTCCTTAAGGCTGGGGGAAAACCAGTCCTTGAGGAGCTGAAAAGGTTATTTAACTCCGTATTGGCCAATGGGACTACTCCGAAGGCGTGGAGCAGGGGTGTGGTGGCATTATTTTTCAAGAAGGGAGACAAAACGCTCCTAAAAACTATAGGCCGATCACACTTCTGAGCCACGTCTATAAGCTGTTCTCGAGAGTCGTCACGAATCGTCTGGCATTGAGATTTGACGCCTTCCAGCCACCGGAACAGGCCGGATTTCGCAAAGGCTATAGCACCGTGGACCACATCCATACTGTACGGCAGGTTATACAGAAGTCGGAGGAGTATAACCAACCGCTGTGTATGGCTTTTGTGGACTACGAGAAAGCCTTCGACTCCATCGAAACCTGGGCCGTTTTGGAATCCTTGCAGCGATGCCAAATCGACTGGCGATATGTGGAGGTGCAGAGAAATATCTACCAAATGGCAACCATGTCCGTTCAAGTCCAAGCCCACCAAACAAGACCGATCCAATTACTCCGATGTCTGAGACAGGGTGACGTAATATCCCCGAAACTCTTCACCAACGCGATGGAGGACGTCTTCAAGACGCTACAGTGGGATGGACTAGGCATCAACGTCAATGGTGAATGTCTCACGCATCTCCGCTTTGCAGACGATATAGTTTTGATGGCTGAATCGCTGCAGGACCTACAAAAAATGCTGTCTAGTCTCAATGCTGCCTCGAGGCATGTGGGACTCGGGATAAACCTGGACAAGACCAAGGTAATGTTCAATCGACACATCATCCCTGAGCCAATATCCGTCGAAGGTGTAGCCCTAGAAGTTGTTCAGAAGTATGTATACCTTGGGCAAATATTGCAGTTGGGTAAAGACAACTTCAAGGGAGAAA
The DNA here is from genome assembly GCA_014607495.2 of Carposina sasakii. Lineage (NCBI taxonomy): Eukaryota > Metazoa > Arthropoda > Insecta > Lepidoptera > Carposinidae > Carposina > Carposina sasakii. The sequence continues at coordinate 8,185,263 of CP053153.1, forward strand.
TCAAGTTGCGTCATATCTTTGAGTCATCCTTGCCACAATGCCTCAAGACCAAGGTGTTCGATTAGTGCGTTCTACCAGCCATGACTTACGGAGCCGAGACGTGGAACCTGACGGTGGGGCTGGTTCACCGATTACATGTCACTCAGAGAGCTATGGAAATGTCAATGCTCGGAATCTCTCGAATGGACAAAGTCTGAAATGAGATTATCCGGCAGAAGACCGAAGTGACAGACATTGTTTCGAAATGTAGCAGACTGAAGTGGCAGTGGGTCGGCCACATCTGTCGTAGAACCGATGGACGGTGGAGTAAACGGGTTCTCGAATGGAGACCGCGCCTCGGCAAGCGTAGCGTTGGGCGCCCTCCGGCCAGATGGACCGATGACTTAAAGAGGACGGCTGGTAGTGACTGGATGGCAAAAACGGGAGATCGAGCCATGTGGCGTACACTGGGGGAGGCCTACGTCCAGCAGTGGACTGCAATAGGCTGACGATGAATGTGTACTCATAGTGCCAATAACGGCAACAACACTTACAATTTCATAGTGTCATATCTCACAAATATATTATGTAGATCACGTAGTAGGTAGGCAACTTATCTAGGTAATATAAAGTTTTTTACTAAGTTTTACGTTGCGTATTGCATATTATAACATTATGATAATAACGTCGATTCCGGCAGTCACAATTTATTCTTAAACGTAATTAAACCAAAAAATTTAGGTTTATGTATGTCAAAAGCTATTCTGGCAGTCACTTTTCTAATATGTGGCAACTAAATTTAATTTAAATTGACGTTTCAACTTTTTTTTTCAATTCACTTTAAGTTTATGCGTAAAAAGCTATTCTGATGGTCAAGTTTTTGATATAAGAAGCGTAAAATTAATTAAGTATATGAGGCATCTAAAAGTTGGCGTTTAAATTATACTTAAAAATAATGGTGTCTTTTTGGAGTCGTCAGCGCTTCAGCGAACATGATATGTTGTTAAAATGTAAGGTTATTATAATAACCGTTGTTAGAGAATGAGCACCAGAATCATAGAAATGTATACAAGCTGGAAACAGCGCTTCTTACTAAAAACTGCCTCCCGAAAATTTGACCGATTTGACCTTGAAAAACTAGACGGGGAAAAATTAGAGTGTACTCACAATTTAATTTTAATGGACATTTCATTCAATGACATTTCTACCACGAACAACCCAAGTAACACAGGAAGCATTTTAACAAACAGATAATTAACTTATGTAGAACTTAAGGTTCGTAGAAACTCTTATATGAGTTTACCGAGCATCTTGATGCTTTATATGAGCATTTTGAAACCATTATGATGCTTTACACTTTATAAGGGGTGGATAATGGCATATCAAAATGATTTTGTAATGCCTGTAGTTTTAGTGCATCAATACACAAAGCAGCTTTGCAGCTTTCAGCTGTTTTTAGTACATTTGGCTCTACAATTGCATTTTTAAGTAGGATATAAATGCTCAATGCTGTTTAGTAACATAAACATAAACCATTATGTCATGTAAATGCCATACAGCTTTTAGCTGTTTTTTATGTCTAAGGGTCTACAATAGCATTTTTAAATAGTAAGATAATGCCTAATGCTGCATAATAGCATAAACTTGTGCTATTATAATGCAGCGTAATTCCATTCTACAGCTTTGGGCTGTTTTAGTGCCCTTCGTTATTTAATAGCACTTTTAACTAGTAAGGAAATGCCTAGTATTGCTAAGTAGCATAAATGTGAATCAATGTAATGCTTGCATTTTTGAAGGTCAACTGAGTTCTTTTAAACAGCTAATTTTTATGGTGGATACATAATAATTAATAAGTAAAGATTAGATTATCCGTTTCTAAAGAAAAGTAGGAATAATTGCAGAGAACCCAATGGAATTTGTATTGGCCTAAAAATAGGTAACATAAAATTTTCACAATTTACATTACACATTTACAAAATAAAAAAGGATGGTCTTAGCCATTGTGATATTGTCCGTGATCCTAAAGACCTGGAATGTAAATTGGTATATTTACGAGTACATAATTATGAATACTTATATTTCGTACCACTATTGCATACGTACAAATAAGAAACGTTGTTTTAAGTGCTTTAGTGTCTTATTTAGATTAAAGGGATTTAACAACTATTAAATAAATAACCATAAAATATCTTTTATTTTATATGCACAAGTTTTTCCATCGTTCTTTGAAGCTGAGCATAAGAACGATAAATGTTTTTGTAATGAACGACAAATGTTTTGTGCTCTATCTGCCAGTAATTGATCCAGTGATATAATATTTCGGTAGCTGTAACGTTACTATAATCCATACGTGGATTTCCTTGATTATCTGAAAATTTAAATTTTAGCACCTATACTAACTAGTGATTACAAAATGTTACAGTGACAGGCGCCACCAAGCTAGGCGTTTAAACCTTTTCTGGGTCCACCTAAAGCTACGCAGAGAAAATTATCACTAAAATTAATCCGCTCAGTAAATGGCGGCAGTAGGCGTAAAAGCGAGACAGACAGAGTTACTTTCACATTTATAATGTTATATATGATAATAAAAAGTATAACATTTCAAAATAAATTCATTGTAGGGTCGGTCTCTTGTTATGGAAAAGTATGTGCACCCTACTCAAAAATATACAATACACAGAAAATGTTTAAAAAGTAGCTTCAGAAGCAAATATTGGGATTATGAGGATAAGCAACTAACTAAATAAAGTTTTGTGACAAATATTTAAAAAAGCAAGAGTGAATATTGCCTAAAATTTGCCGTTTAAGTTTTTGCCTAGGGCCATAGTTTGGAAATTCAATTTTGTACTTACGAGTGATATAATAAGTTGGATCCTGGATGCCACTCGCTTCTGCAACCACGAACAATACATTTCACTACTGTATTTATATCAATACCACCAAAATATCTCATTTAGTCCACACAAATATGCGAAGCGATTCAAACAAATCGACTTGACATGATTTGACAAAATTGTCATGTGCTACCCAGGGATACCATTACATAGCAACAGAACATTCCTTAAAATACAGAATTTTTGCTACCGCGAAGGTTTGTTTTACTATATTATGTACACTTTATTTATAATACAAATTACATTAAATACATTTCATTACTCTATTAAATATGTAAACATTTTCAAAACGAATCCAAGTTTTTCATGATAATATTATATTTATGCCTTTTTCAACGTCTTTACTTACATGATAGGGTTTTTTTTTCTGTGTAAGGGATCCCTTGTGGGAAAACAAGGGCTGTCATTTTTTCATGTTTCAATTTCTTGTTCAGAGCTTGGAATCCATCCTAAGAGGAGATACCAAATCCCTGACCAGAATGGTAAAAAAGACGACAAAATTATCCAGTGATTATCCACTCCTACAAGAACTCTTTCTGTGCCAGTTTTATTTTGTTTATTTTGATGTTTTAAGAACATAAGACCCGATTCCAATATTTTCTACAAAGTTTCCGTTCATTACTATCCCTCATAATCTGATATTTTTTTTACTAAAGACATGGACATGGACGCATGGTCCATAGATTTCTTTGCCTTTCTTTCGGGATGAAAAAAAAAGTATTTTTTTTTAGTTTTCATTCTTTTTTGCGGATTCGGCGGGAAAAGCTGGAAGGGAGCGGGTGTAATATTCTTGTGAAAATCAAAATTTATTTGTAAATGGCTTGCATGTGTCCGTAAAGTGATGTTTTTTGGTAGATAAGTAATATTTTGTTTACTTGTTATGTGAATCTAGTGCGTGTGCATGGTTTTATATGCAGGTAAGCTGAGTAAAACTTTAGTCGGAATACAATCTCTTCATGGGCTCATGTAAGTTGTTTCTGCAATTATTTTTGATTTTTACTAATTTCAAACTCGATCTTGAGGATTTTTTTAATCTTAGGCGTGGTTTTTCTTCAATTTGATTACATGAATTTATGCGTACAGTGAATTTAAATTTATACTCATTTTAAATTTAGATATTTTTAAATAGTCAAATAATAATCAAACCAGAAAATTCAAATAATTGACCCGGTGGCTCAGTGGTAAGAGTGCTGGCACGGAATGCAGAGGTCGTGGGTTCGATTCCCACCCGGGTGAGGAATTTTTTCCATTTCTTTATTAATAATTTTATAATATATAATATCTTGACTAAGATAAAAACACTTCTCCATAATATAATCCGTTAGGATATGGTTGATCGTTTCATCATTAAAACTTTGTGCTGAGGGATTCAGCTTTGTTTGCCGAGATTTGGCTTATGTATAGCTATCGGGATGAAAAATAACGTTTCCAATAATGTAATTTCAAAAAGAGATGGTAAAATTCGTCATCCGAGTAATTGACCCGGTGGCTCAGTGGTAAGAGCGCTGGCACGGAATGCAGAGGTCGTGGGTTCGATTCCCACCAGGGTGAGGAATTTTTTCCATTTCTTTAATAATAATTTTAGAAAATTCAAATCCTTATAGGTACATGTGTATCTAAATTAAGCTAAGTAAATAATTAATATGTTGAATATTTTTAATACCTAATGAATATTGCGTAATATTTAATTGCCATATTTTATGGTATAATGATTTTAACATAATAAACCGTATTTTACATTATACAGTACCTAAAATGTCAGTTCAATTCATTAAATAAATTGATTCAATGGTATCTGTTCAGAGAGGTACCGCAGATACCACTGTTTTATGTAGGTATTCAGATTCACATATAGATATTGTACTGTGATGTTTAATCACAAATACAAATTAAGTACTTGCAAATTACGATAAATAAATTATAATTTAATATCTGTCTGACAGAGCTTAATTTTATTAGGTAACGTTAGGTATGGATAAATTAAATAATATTAAATAAATTTCGCCAAAAGTTGATTTTTGTATGAATTGTAAGGCATTTTTAAACTTTAAACACAATTTATCATATTTTTATGTATGAACACCTTTGTGCAAAACCCATTTTCTTATCCGAAATAGGATAATGAAATGCCTGTCTGAAGTTTTAAAATAAAATCTAAGAAAAGAGCTACTATGTCGCAGGCTGACGAGTTTCTACAGCAGAAAGAGCCTACGGCGTCCTTTATGTTCCTTAAGGCTACAAATCCTCTTCCATGAATTCCAAATGACCGGAGGGAAATCTTAGCCGTGACCCATTCATCGCTGTAAAACGTCAAGTACCTTTTCTATACGTGAGGTGTCTTCCCGAACATATTTACGCCTTACTGCAACCACTGCAACAAAGGATCTCGCACACAAAAGGATTCCCAACTTTGCTGTTCTGAATCTAACAGTTCCGCTTTAACTTTTCAATAACTAGCTCTGCGGTTACAGGAACTGATTTTATAGAATTACCTTTGAAATAAATACTTGCGGTATTACTCCACAATTTACTAATCTAATTTGAATTCGATAGAGTTTGTGAAATGCAGAGTGAGCTTGAAAGTTTTGTTCCGGACGAAAATTCGTGGAATGGTTATTGAATAAGTAAGCAAATTAATAACTTGGTATCTAACTAGTGGTAGGAACGATAATTCGAGGGTAAGTTAGGTAGTAGGTACATGAATAATGATTGATTGCGTTTATGGTTCATTGCTGCAGCGAACGTCGTTAATAATAATAAATCAGGAATACGTCCTATCTCGCTACAACAAATATTGATTAATGTATTATCGTGATGCCAGAAAAATATAGCTGTAATGGCGAAGGGTAATAGTTTTTTTGCGATGTTTGACGTGAGAAGATGTAACAAAAAGCTGTGATGTAGCTAGATAGGTAGGTACACCTTTTTCTTCATTACGACTTGTGCATTACTGTTTTTAAGACAAAGCGTTATTTAAATCAGTATCGAGAGCACGAAAAAATATAATATCATATTCTTGATATTTCAGTACTCTACACAGTAATATAATTCAACTTTGAATTCACACGCTTTCGTGAATGTGACGCCCAGCTCTGCTCTGCAGAAATTACTTTGGAACTTGAAAAAACTTTTAAAAATTGTGGGTATAACGCCTATTTTCATAACGTTAAAAATATATTTTCACATGCCTCCGTCATTATGACATTAATCTTTTGGAATGACAGCAGCAAAAATGACTTGTAAATAAAAGTAAAAATGCACAAAATTCACAAGCATTCATATCATATGAATTATGGTGCAAAAACCTTATTATGTATAACAGACCTTCAAGTTCCGGCGTTTCACGGAGGACAAGGAAAAAGGAGAGCAGGAGAGAGAAACGCGTGAGGAAACCACCAACTCCTATGAATGTCGTTATTTGGGCCATGAAGTCTTTGGGCGGTCAAGGTGTCCCCGTCGATGAACTGCGAGCGCTGATAAAGACCCGTTTCGTCATTCCTGGAAAAAGGGAGGAAATCGACAAAAGAATCAATAGCGCTATTCTCTTTTCTAAGTTATTCGGTATAATAGAAGAACAAAATAACCTGCTATACTTAAAAAGTAGTTCATCAGATGATGAGGAAAATAAACCTTCGGACGTCGATAGCGAATCCATATCAGACGCATACTAACCATGGAAATTGACAAATATGTGTATTGTTTTGGTAATAAATGAATGTTTATTGAATAAAAAGTTTTATTTGTTTATTTTACTCTAGACTAGAAACTCCGGGCTAACTAAGTCTGGTTAATTCATCAAGCTAAGTAAACATACATATATAATCACGCCTTTATCCCTTACGGGGAAAGCAGAGCACCAAGGGCCGATAGAACCACATGTTGCTACTTCTGACCAATTTTGAGGGTATAGTTGAGATCATGGAGGAAATGAAAATACCGGAGAGAGTCCTATTAAACAAAAAGTGTGACATCCCTATTATGACAGTTTTTCAAAGTATGTAAGTCGGCATCATTTGGCTACTGGCGTTTGATGTGTGAAGTTCGTTTTCGCAGTGCAATAAAATATAAATAATGCCGTCGTGCGTTGTGAAAATCTGTCGAAACAATAGCAGTTACATTTATAAAAGTAAAGGGATAACATTTCATAGGTAAGAATGTAATTATTTATATCAATTGCAGTCTTTTTGGATAAAAATTGTTAATCGTTTTTTAAACCGAAAACGTTGTTTTCAACCACCAGTGTTGTCATTAAAAAATTGGGAAATTACCCCAGAAGTAGGGAAATTACTATGTACTAACTGAAAATTAAAATTATAACTCAAAGAAAACATTTATGTAGGTATTTATGATACAAAAGGTTAAGAATTTCCCTGTCAAAGTAAAATGACATTAAGAAAAAAGTCACAGTAAAATTTTATGATAAATTTTACAGATTCCCATCTGCAAATGACGCGTGGAAAAAGGTGATCCATTATCAACATAATAAGACAGTGTAGAAATTACCATAATTGGACCCCGTCTACGTCTAGTGTGATTTGCAGCTTACATTTTGAACCCAATGATTTATATTCCATTAACAATGGAATGATTCGTATTATTGCTTATGCTATACCAAAATTGGTAAGAAAAAGTTATTTGAGTAAATATTATCTTTTTATCTTTTTATAATTTTATATACAGTATTACAGTATATAAAATTAGTTAGTAATAATTATTATATTTTTATTATTGCTTTCAAAGACTTATCTTGTATGTTTTTTTAGTTTTTATCTAAGCTACCTTCGACCAGAGAGCTACCATGTACTGAAGCAAAAATATCAAGACAGAATAAATTTGAAATAGTACAATAAAAGTATTTTGAAATATGAACGGAAGAATGGTAGTAATATGGCTCTAATTCATTTGAGCACCGCGTCAACGTCTCATCGCATTCTCGTCGATTGTTACACGACTACGTTCAAAAGCCGTACCGTCGCGCGTCGACGTGGTCTCGTCGAAATGAACGTAGACTATTTAAATAGCCGTCTATGAATTCGACTAGTCTACGAACGAACGATCAACCGTTGAATCGTCGAATGTAGATGGACTAGTCGATTCGACTAGTTCGTTGAATAAACGCCCATCGCTAGTATCCACTCTAGAACTTTCCAGTAGTAGGTACCTACTGCTATTTACGTCGATATATATATTTCTTTACAATATGTATATTCAATCTTTCAAATTTACACCTAGGTTCTAAACTGCCATTAAACCGGAAAGGATTTTCTTGACACAATTTAAAATTAAAAGTTTTGTAAAATAACACGAGAACTTTCAAAAAATTTATTCCCAACAGATTTTTTCTTCTTGAGAATAGATCCAGAAATAGTATCCAATGGTCATAATTTTTTTTTTAATGGGGTAAATTTCACGTCATATATAAATGCGGGCAACTCTATTATGACAGACCGCCGCCATTTCTACATAACAGATGTTTGTTCTTGAAGGCTACCTCCGGTATTTTTATTTCCTCTATGGTTGAGATGTACAAGTTTGGTTAGTAGTGACAGGTGGTCAGTCCATTGCCTGCAAAACACCAAGACCCTCTTATCCCTCTACTGACTTGTACAATATGCCCGGAAAAAGAAACAACTGTATCTAGTAGTATTATACTTTTTTTTTTCACTCCTAGAGCAGCATAGAAGAGCAGATAAGTAAACATATCTAAGCTATACATAATAGGGTTATGTAGCACATAAAAGTTTACTATTCCAATGATAACGTTTATAATGTAGATATCTACAAAAATATGTATACATATATGTGCGTAGAGTAAAATCTATACATATAATAAAAATGTAACGGGTCGCTGTCTCTACATGGAAGATATATGGGAAAAAATATTGTAGGAGACCTTTATCAACACAATAGTACCCAAAATGATGATTTTTGGAATTTTTGTCTGTTTGTCGGTTTGTCTGTGCGTTTGTGCACGCTCTCACAAACGGCTGAACCGATTTCGATGCTTTCAGGAATATATTGTGATAGGTCCCACTTAACATATAGGCTACTTTTTATCCCGGAAAAATGTTTTTATCCCGGGTAATTTTGACATTTTGTTTTTTCTGTAGTCCACGCGGACGGTGTCGCGGGCGTCCACTAGTTATCAATAAATTCAGTATAGACATTCCGATGAAAATATTATTATAATATTAATATTAAATTCTCGTGAGTCCCAAACAGTCGAGCCTGGGCTTGGGTACCAACGGTGCTTCATAAGATTCAATTCTTTATTACAAAATATATCGGATAAACTCGTTGTAATATTCGTCATTTTTTTCTTTGCATAGATTCCTAAGCGTGAAGAAATGGCTGCTGCGTAAGAAGCACCAAATAGAGTTGGCACGTAAGCGTGGATGGAAGGGTTACTGGGTGTGCTTAAAAGGCACGACTCTTCTATTCTATCCATGCGACTCTCGCGAGGGTCGCTCAGTAGAGGCTGCTCCTAAACACCTAATTATCGTTGATGGAGCCATCATGCAGCCTATACCGGAGCATCCGAAACGAGACTACATTTTCTGCCTCAGCACTGCATTTGGAGACGCTTATTTGTTCCAAGCGCCTTGTCAGGTATGTCATATTCATCTATTTTTGACTAAGTTACGCTAACCAGAAAGAATAGGAACTGCATCTTAGCTAACTCCCAGATGAAACAGTTTAAAGTATAAACTATGAGAGTAAGTTCAGATCCAATCTAGAGAAATAAAATAGCGGTAATCGGTTCGAGTACTTAAAGTACCATACAAATAGTTTTAAAGCTATGTTATACGTTGCATTTCCACGGGTTTAGATCAGATGTAGAGCAAAGCTCTAGGTGTAGCAATACGGCTAGCTTGAACAAACTTGCACCGTGAATATTGCTTGAAGCAAGAACTATGTAAGCTTCGACATAATCCGCATAATGAACAATATGAAACTGTGTCAGATCGAGCTCGAGAACTGGGTGAACAGCATCCACAGTGCCTGCGCGGCGGCATTCGCCCGTCACCGAGGCAAGATCGGGATGCTACATCTACTGCAGGAAGAGATATATCGCCTAGATAAAGCTATAGAATCGGTAAGTTGATTACAAGAATATTTCATTAAGTCCGCCTGCATACGGTTCATCGGAGAGGTTTCGCAGGCAGTCTATGTAAGCATATTTCTTGTTTAGTATCCTCATAATATGTTAGGTTGAATTAGATAATGGCAACATAAATATAGGTATGTAAATGATTCTAACTCTACTTACTATGCTAGTGAACAAAGATACAAGTAGTTTCTGAACAAAATGAGTAGATAAAAAATTATACTGAATCTGTGATATCCATTGTAATAGATCAGAATAAAGGTGGGTTCCCACGGTGCGTGATATTACGGACGGACGCGCACCAGCCCGCACCACGGATCGTGGGAAACGGAGCGTCCGTGGTAATACAGACGCGTCTGTGGTGCGCGTCCGTCCGTAGCTGTCGGCGCGTCCGCGTTCGTCCGCGAAATCACGCACCGTGGGAACCCACCTTAAGAGTAGCTCCTAAAAGGGTAAATCGATTTAAATACGAGTATAAGTAAATACAGCATAGTTAACAATATACTTACCGATAAAGCAGAAAAACAGCTCCGTTGAAATTAAATATTCCAGAGCTCAAACAGCACAAAGATAATATGCTAGCTCATCTCTAACAGTGCATCGGCCTGAACTAACAGAAGCATTGTTTGGTTGGCACAAATCTCTAAATACAGTCGCTGCCTCGCTTGCGAATAAACTGACTTAAATACGAGTCACAAGGGTCAATTTTACCCACAGGTCGCTACCGAATGCTCACTTCAAGGCCTCAAGTACGCAAAGCGTTGCCGGTTTATGCGCTGATAAATTTATTGCTTGTGCCTCGCTTGTCGTGAATATGTTTCAGTGGCAGTCCTTTTTCTAGGCGCGCTCAATGCAAAGCCTGTGGCGGGTTTTAACGAGGTTTTATGCGAGCTACATATTCTGGACGCGGCATTCTTTGAATTTTACTGCTGATTTTAGGCGGGGTTTATGGCAAATTGGAGTTTCGGTTTAAAGGGATTTGTTATTTAGTAGACTATGTTACTAACATTATTGTAAAATATGCCTGCATATCACCCACAAGCATAGCACATTACTTAACAAAACTGTATTTCATATTGCAAGTTGTAAACAGCCCATTATTTTACCACCACCGTTTACAGGCCAGTATTTGGCCTCATTTTCGTCTAGCATAGTAGCTATATATTTGCTATGTAGATACATTACATACGGGCATGAGCGGTGGGAAGTGCGGTCAGGAATGTTCCTCGTGTAAATCGCGCCAATTCCTGACCCGTACGGCGACCGCAACACGCATCAAAGCCTCTGCGGTCATTCTCGCCTTTGCCTACAAACTATAACCAGATATTATGTTGCAATATGCACTGTGTTTACTCCCAACTGCTGCGATATAGGAAATGAAGCTATCCGAATCGCTCATGCCAAGTGACCACGATAATTAGTTTGCATTTGAACTCAATAGAGAGGGTAAACAGCGTTTGACCTAGTTCGCTATGTCGTTTAAGTTGAATGAGGAATATTTGGGATAGATAGCTTAATTAGAGTTGGTGCGTGATTACGTAGTTGGGGGTTGGGGAGCTATTCTATCTTCGTTATATATGGTTGTCGCCGGCAGGTGGGAGAGAGTACGCGTTTATTAATATTCATAGCACACGTCACCGCGCCCGGCCGAGTTCGAGGACCGCTCACGTACTATTCAAAATACATTACCAGCCTGCAAGCAAAGCCATAACTATTAGTATAACATTACATACGACAATGGAATATAGTAACAGATAATATTGCCTTCGTCAGCCTACCTATTGCAGTCCACCGCTGGACGTAGGCCTCCCTCAGAGCACGCCACAAGGTTCGCTTTCCCATTTTTGCCATTCAGCCACAAAAAGCTGCCCAATATATAGGAAATATAAGTTAATTCTGTCATAAATCGTATAGGTAAGTATTATTTTAGATAGCATCATACAAATAAACTAACTTCCAGAAGAAAGGTATAAGTAACATGAGTTATCTATTATCAATAGGATAACAAACTAAAGCACATGGCGGACCTTCAACAATCAGTGGTCTCGGATCCGGAGACCAGAGCGCAGCTGGCGGTGCAGATGCTGCAGTGGGAGGAAAACCTGGAGCGACTGCATTGCGAGCAATTCCGACTGCGTTGCTATAATGCCAGCCTTCAGAGCGGAGAGCTACCCAATCCTAAGGTGAGTCATTATTAATATTGTGTTTGTAAAACATGTCTTATATTACACAGGAAAGCATTTGTTTCGCCGGCCACTGTCCCATATCTGCTTATTTTTAAGAGAGTCAAACTGCCTTTATACTTCTTAAGGTATTTAGCATTCAGTCTCAGTAATATTCACGTCACGACAGTTACCTGTAATGAGATATAACAAGTATTTTACACTAAATTTGACCTGAAAGTTTTCATGCGAAAAAGCAAGGTACAGAAACCTAGATTGGATTTTTCTGTGAAGCATCCTATAAAAACAAGCTACCAATTTCGAAGCGTATTTCGTGTGAAAATGTCAGAGCTTGAAATCGAGCTGGAGTCAGGACGTGGTCAAAACCAATCATTGGGAAAGCAAAATCGAGCGACTGCGCTGGAAACGTTTATTCGTCTACACTGCCAAAACGTTGTAGGCACCTAAGTGGCCAGGCTAAGATAAACCTTTTTGCTAGAGCCGGTTTTTGTAATATACCTACAAGTACATAACGGACGCAGTTCCGGCACTCGTAAATACCGTGGCGAGTGCCAAGCCCAAAAGCAAACTGCTCGTTTTACCTCTATGAATGTGACTTGAATTTTCTGCTGTAGGAAAAACTTTTATAAAACCACGGCAAAAAATAACAGAATATTTTTGAACACTTTACCAAGCTGTAATAAAGGTAATAAGTACTACTAAAGTCGAGATTGCGCAAAATATACATCGTAAAAATTTTACGTTGGTCTAGTATAAAGTTTTTTTTTAATAATGATAATGAACGTAAAGTGCTTATTTACAATTTTATGTATTTTAATTACTAGTGTAATAATATATAATACAGTGTGTATTTTTGTCATCAACGTTTCAGAATACTCATCATCATGAACAGTTTTCTCCATGTAAGCAAAAAAATATAAATCGTTTCCCAGCATTTTTTTTGCCATAAACTAACTTTATTTTATGTATAGAGTACGTACCCGTCTTAAACGGTGGCAACCAAACATACTGTATAAGAATACCGCAGTTTTATCCGCACTGCTGAAAAACTTCACACCTGTATAGTTAGGTTGCGCTGTCTATAGAACCACAATGACATCGCCGTATCACTGTGTTTCGTGTTTTATACACGTACGTAATTCGTAAACTTATCATAGCAATCGCTACCAAGTACCATTAGGTTTATCACGATCTCTAACCAAAATCAGATATTTTATGAAATTTCACCAAAATCCTTTGTCAATATATTTTTTCTAAAAAAACTGTATGTGGATAATATATTAACTATATGTTAGATATAAGTGTGTTGTAGGTTTTTATTCATAGTTTTGATATTTTTTATATTTGAAGAGGTATAACTGCAGTGCCGCGGACCGAGTTCACTGATTCGTTTTTATTATTCATTTATTTTGTCAGACGACTCGGACCGCTCGTAATTTTAACCACAAATCCATTGTTTATGTACCACTTTTAGTACAGTCAACATAAAAAGTGTTATAAAATTATTAATAAATAATTAATAAAAAGTGTTAGAAATAAAACAAATCTATTTAATAATGTTTTTATTTAGGTATCTACATTACTGTGAAAGTCTTAAATTGTGTTTTTTAAATCACGTCGTTGACTCAATGTTTAATTAGCTATTTTTTTATTAATCATAAAAAAATCATTGCTTCGAAGTTAACTCTTCTTCTTCAGCCTATTGCAGTCCACTTCTGGACGTAGGCCTCCCCCAGGGCACGCCACAAGGCTACTGCCACAGGGGGGTTTTACCCATAGTCACCACGCTGGGCAGGCGGGTTGGTGACCGCAGTGTGATTTTCGGACTATGTTCTCAGTACGGGAGGCGCTGCTGCCCACCTCCCGGTAACCCTTAATCGCCTCGTACGATATCCACAAACTCTACTCTGCCGGTACCACGCGGCATGGTACCACGCGGCATCGAAGTTAACTACATACCTATAATATAAAATCAGTCTTTATGTCAGTTTCGAAACCTATATGTTATGATGTGGTATATTTTATTGATATCGTGATTCGAGAGGAAGGTTTATATGTATAACTAGCGACCCATTCCGGCTTTGCACGGGTGGAGTCATGGGCTACTAGTACAACATAAAATAAAATCCAAACAGATTTTTCTGTTAACTGTACTTAAATTTAATAAGGTATGTGGTCCGAGTCAACCGAACGAAAAATGTGTTCGGGCAACTCGAACCGCGGTCCGAGTTTGTTGTGGTCCGGGTCGCCCGATACCTCTACAAATGTGTAGGTAAAATAAACAATATGACTAAGAAAAGACACAATGATATACATACCATGCTTATTATTATATTAGTTAGGTAAATATAAATAAATAAATATTCACACACTTCACAACATACTCGTATTAACTTAGTCCCACATTAAGATCCCTAAGGTCTTGTGTCGTGGGTACTAAGCAATGGTATATAAATACATAAACATCCATGACTCGGAAACAAACATCGATATTCTTCATATCAATGTTTGCACCTACCGGGACTCGAACCCAGGACCTATGGCGTCGCAGACAGGGCCACTACCTACTACACCAATCGGCCGTCAATCAATCCTACGTCAATCGGCGTAGGTACCTACTTGTATGTAGAAGTCTGTAGAAGTAAAGGAAGACTGTCTCCGAAATTCACACATTCAAAATGCTGATAGAAAACGAAATATAGTCACTTAATACACGACAAGAATCAATGGATTCGAATTGGAAGTGAGAACGACCGTCTCCGATCGTTCATTGTCACTGCGAGAAAAATAGCTGGCACATAATGCTTCGTGGACTTGACTTTATGGAGAAACGTAGGTAGTATAAAGAGGCCTATCCACGAGACTCACTTTTATTATAACCTGTGTAAAGGTAATAGTTTGTAAAAAGGTACAAAAGGGCAGCGACATTTTATTATTTGACGCGGATACGGGTTGATGACACCTACTGATTTGACCAGGTTGACGTGTACAGGAAATATGTTGACACAGGCGCAAATTGACAGTTCCGCTCACCCCTGGTCTTACAGGATAACACAAAATCGGTTCTGCCACCAGCCCACGACCCATGTCAAGCTTGCTAATGGCTTTCCAACATACATTTTCCAATAATAATATTTTGTAGCATACGGTAATTAAAGGATACAATACCTTTTCTCATGCATTAAATATATTCTTGGCCAATGTGGTCGGGTAAATGAGAAACTACTTTATTAAAAATTTACGAACATGTAAGAGAGATCTCCTAAAGCCTAAAGACGATGTTGGGAAATGTCTAACTATGTATGTGAGCGGATTTTACGTGTACTTGGTGAAAAGTGAGTGTATTTTATGCACACCGTTATCCAACCCTTTTGGCATAATGGATGTGACTACCTATAGACCTACATGTGTGTTTTCAATCTACGACTTCACAACGGCGATATCACTCGAACATTCCTTACCCATATTAAATAATTTCTTTTCTACCCTAATGTATGGCTTGAGAAATGCTGAGATACCGTTACACTGTTCAGTTATATAGGCATATACATTACACAGTAATTATAAAGCTATACGCAGCGAAAAAGGAATCATTAATCATTCTACAGCAAACAAAGAAGTGTAAACAAATGCTTTGTTTCTACGTAAGCACCTCGCGTCCATTATGTTGGAAACTTGTAGCACTTTTAATTAATAGTATAAAACAGAACTGACTTATGAGAACTTTGTAAGATTTTAATAACACTGCAGATTAAGCTTTATTTCCTTTGTGATGTATTAGGTATATCATAAATAGTGGCAATATTGACAGATACATACATACATACAGGCATGCCATATGCGCCAAAGAGATTGGGCCAGAAGTGCGCAAATTACACCTCCACTTTACATCAGTTAGTCACCAAGTTACACGTGGTAAGGAGTGAGTCTACTACAGATACCGAGTGACAAATGACGTTGGAAATAGTTGTAAGTCGTTAGAGTTAGCGTTCTTGATCGTTATAATGGCGGTGGAATCCTTTTCAATTCAAAACATTGTAACACCAAGTTTAAAAAATAAAGCTATGTTTTGTTGCAGTCCCTACTGACGCACGTGTCACGTGGAACGAAGAGCACACTGAACAAGCTGGGAGTATTCACGGTATCATCGTTCCATGCCTTCATCTGTGCCCGCTCGCCTTCCTTGCTCAACAACCTGCTGGCGGGCAGGGGAGCCACCAAGCGGAGGGCCCCCAACCTGTCCCGTTCTAATTCAGGATCCAGCAGGCGATCCATGCAGGTACGAGTACGATCCACCTTATACCAAGAGCCTTAACCACGTCCTCGAGGAAATTAGATTACTTATTATTTATAAGTACGTGGTTAAGGATCTTGGTGAAGTTGGAGAATATATATCGTTGGGTTTTGTTTACAAATAAGATTAATGATGCTTCATAGCAATTTATAATAAAGTAAATCTAATTTGTGAAAATAAAATAAGTTATGTTATAATTTTTCATGTAGAGATAGTTGTACAAAAATAAATCTCGACTCTTTCCTCAGACAAACTTGGTTAAAGCAGATTTTAACAGAACTTACAACTTTCCCGAGTTAGTTTAAGATTATCATCTAGTCGTACTTCATTTTCGCTTTAAATTGCAGAGTTCTGTTTTACATAATAATGTAATAAGTCAGCCAGAATAAAGGATGAGTAAAGAAACTTTTCACTTTGGATTGTAACTTCGCCCGATTTATCAAAAGTGTTGCGCATTTCATCTCCATTTGGAATTCAGACAAATGATGTATTTGTGTGATGTACATAGGTATAATTTAAGTTACAAACAAGTTATTTTTATAGGCACGCAACGAGTAGAGAATATTATATTAGGAAGCTTTATTAAATTATACCAGCTCAGGCCCTGATTTTGACAAAGTATTGGAATTTATTCTGGATTCCCACAATGCTCTGAGAAATGTAACCTCTAAATCTTTTTCGATAGACCCTTAATCCGTAGAATTTCCGTTGTCTCCCACACACACTTCAATATCCGTATTCACACCGTTAATCAAACCGATCACCGAAGAACGAGGGAAGGCGAGAAAGCTATTTGATAAATTGCAAAGATGCTCTAAAACTCACATGTAGGTACGTGTTGCCGAAGTTGAATTATTCCAATTGAAAACGCTGAGGTAGCGTGCCTGCTTAATCTTGCCCTAATACCCAGCGGCACGAAAAAAGGCTATTAGTCGCTTCTGGGTGTCATTACAAAGTTTTATCCTGTTTTTTCGTAGATTGGGTACACTCCGTATTGTTGGAAGGGAATTCTCTTGGGGAATACGGGTCATTGATAAGATGCCTCGTTTCAGTTCGCTTTTTGTAAAAGAAAATAGTAATACCATCTTTAAAAATTGAAAGTAAGACGAGTAAATAGAAAACTGTCTTTATTTCAATTTAAACTTGCATTAACTCTATTTTGTGCGTAAAATCATACCTACTAAAATTATATGGTTTAAAATTGTGTTGCAATGTAAGTTTCCAGGCAGGAACCAGACATTTCAAAAGTCGGAATTGAAATCTAACCACTAGTCGCCGGGCACTGCTAGTGACGTGCAATAACAGGCTTCTATTTGGTTTCGTCAGTATCCAATTCATTTTACACGTCACCGTTAATAACCAACTAAAATATGATAAGTTTTATAAATCTTTTTCTGATCTGCCCCCCTAGCATGACACGCATCGTGGATATCGTATCATACGATATCGTATCGACTCTATACAAAATTCAACATGGCGGCTATATTTATCGTATTCTGACAGGCAAAATGTTGATAAATCGGTTTATCATATCGTGTTTCGCAGATAATGCTAGGCTTGCAGGTAGATTTAGAAAGTAAGAAGAATAAGAGTCTTACTGTCGATGCTTGTAGATATTTTTATTTACGTACTCCATAATGTTAGGAATTACTTCGTATTAAACATACCAAGACGGTCAGTCAGTAATTTTAATACCCCAAAATCACCAAAGGTTAGGAAAGGTGACCTTACCGAACACTAAACCGGTCAACCATTATAATAAAATAGCTCTTCAGCTAAGAATCTTTTACGACCACTAGCTATTCCTAAAAGTCGAAATTCTAGTAACACCGATACGAGTACTCTGTATTTTTTCCCAGAACCTGAAGTAGGGACGTTAAAAGCATACGATACAGTAAATAACGTTAAAAGTAATATAAATCTACAAAAGGTCTGCGTGTTTCAAGAGAAGACAAACAAGATTCTTGTTAGCTTCCATCGCAATAAGCCGGTTCTTTTAAATACACTCTTCCGATGCTAAGAATGTGTATTGAATTTTCTCTAACCCAGGGAAGGTTTCTTTGCTTTTTGTATCATTCTTGACTGCAGTTTTGTAATGTTTTCTGGAATTAAAGAATATAAATATATTAAGTACGATGATGATTAAATTTTGTGTTTTTTAAACCTTTTTTTTAAAGATGGTTTCTAAGATTATCATGGTGTGGTTAGCATAATTTACAAAAGTTGCTTCCCGTCTTTATAGAATTAGTAGGCTAAAGATAATCTCAATCCTTTATTTACTCTGGCTAAACTTAAACTAGATAATATTTAGGCTACACTATGCCTGTAATTCGCAATGCATTCAGATTTAAAATTCTTTAGGCGCTACTATAAACTTCGACCTTTGGTCTCACTTAATGTTCTAAACTAGTTTTCCAATGAAGCGCAGAGAAAAACCTGGTCAAGTACTATTCAGATATCAGCTTGAAAATTTCGACATTCGTGTCGTTTCCAAAAAAAATCTGACGACTCACACCCTTATCGAATACACTCGTGCTAGTTGTATTGTACACCTTTGTTAAAAATCTAGCAAATGAAACAAATTTCATCAGTTTGTAAATATATATATATATAACATTTAACATACAACCATTTTATGTATATACTTCGCAAAAATGGGGAAGCTAGAACTGTTGGATCGCCAAACTACAACCACCATTAGCTTATGAGTCAGAGGGGTAAGCACGAATCTCTCGATAGTCCGTAACGCTATCGTCAAACTGTCAAATCACATAGATTTTGCTAGCGAGTCGCTAGCGTTACGCCACGTAAAAAGGTTCGTGCTCACCCCACTGATGTAAAAAGTCAGTGTCAAGTTGCTAGCTCATCTGAGAAAACGCACCTAAATACCTTAACAGACTCTTATGATACGCACAAAAAAGGAGATCTCTGAATCAGCACAGGAAACTTTTTAAATATACAAAAAAATAAATAAGATGAAACACCTAAACTACCTTTATATCTACTCTAATCGTATTTGTTAGCTCATACAAAACAATAGGCGATAATTTTGAATTAAAAATATGTTTAAATTAAAAGAAATAATAAATAAAGAAATATAATATACCTACCTATCTACATCACTATCGAAAACAGTTTTTTGATAAAACGGCTATTAGTTGAGTAATTTGGTAGGCCCCTAAATTGTTTTAGCCCAGGGCCCCACAAATTTTCACGATCCGTCCATGATCATACATGGTTGTAGCGTCTTAACGTGTTAGTGCCGCTTGCCGTTGACGGGGAACTCACAAAGCGTCTATAATTTCGCAAAGCGCCTATTTGTTAGCCGCGTTGCCGTACGGACGCACGTAGTTCCCTTTTAATTGGAAGGAAGTGTCGCTCCGGGTACACTGGGCTACACTAATTAAGCTGAATGATATTATTATTACGTGCCCGTAAAATTTTTAACATTAGCAATTATGTACGTCGGAGCAGGGATAAGTTGGCAATATAATTACATTTGCGCATGAATTACGTTTCATAATAAAATCGTTAACGTTATGTAGGTTAATGCATAATTTTTTCACTTTTATCTCTGACAAAACGCATTCGACGTCCCTATAAAGTTTTTATATTATTCTATTAAATATTTACGATTCAAGTAAGAAAAAGTATTAAAATGCAGTTTACCTTCACAACAGATGTCTCGAGACGAAGGCGAAGCTGCAGTCAGGGTGTCTCTGCCCGAGAGTACCACGGCCACAGTGGGAGTGCGAGAGGGCATGACTGTTGAGGAGTTCCTCGCCTCAGCCTGCACCAGGAGGTCGTTGAACCCGCTCGAACACTTCGTCAGAGTGAAGAAACGAAGAGACATGGAAGACCACAATTACTTCGTGCCTCATCGAAATGATCTCATCGAGACTTATGTAAGTTATTGTGAGTTGGTAGGCTTTTCTAGAGTCGTATTAGGTCGTTCATCATAGGGTATTTGAAAAGGGGATCGAGATAGGAGTCATCTTCTCTTTTTAAACCTTCTATTAAAATATTAACGGTATTATTACATAAAAGAGGGTAAAGTTGGACTCGTTTTAAATATGACATTTGACAGCAAAGTGTATAGAATATCCGTCAAATTTAGGCAATGTTTCGCTTAAATTATGCTTATATATTTTTGTAATAACACAATATTGGAGTTGTAAATAATCGAAACAAAAATGAAAGAATCATCATAAAATAAAAACGTTCACTTTACATTTTTTCCCAAGTACAAAGGCAAACTGGTTATTAAAAACCATTTTTATTTTCTTCAATATAAATCTAAGGTAACGAAGAATAAAAAAGACAGGAAGTTCCAATTAAACATGAGCGTTACTTCAACGCCCTTCTGCTTTCGTTCAAAAGAGATTCCTTTTACTGAACTTTATGACATTTTATTACCTATGCAACAAGCGGCTACAAATTTCCACCTTTCAGGATATAAGTATTCTCTTTGACTTATTTATTTTACGCCCCAGTTTCAGCTTATGTATAAATATAGTTTGAATAATAACCACGTGCTTTCTAGCTTTTTTATATAAACAGCAAAAGCAGCTGTGTGTGCTAATTAAACTAAAATTTAGCATTTTCTACTTGTGGGGCTTATGCCATAGTTTCCCTTTCGCTTGTTATTTACATAATATAAACCCAAATATAAATCTTCACGTACCTCCTATGGCATGATTTTCAATTGTTATGAAGCTGAAAGTATTTATGAATTGTTTTATATTTGTCACATAACCGCTAAAAAGCGTACGAAAATAGGAGCCAGTACGTATTAATAATATTAATTACCGAAAATGTGCTTCTTCAGGTCCCTTGAATGACCCAAACCCTTCTGAGCTAACAAATTGCTAATCCAGGCCAAAATCGAATAAATTCTCGTTGGGGTATAATTTAATCAAACATCCAAAGTTATAATTAGTCGGATAAATTTAAAATTGGATAAACAGTAGGAGCTCAGATTACTTGGTAGTAACTACAGTAGTAGAGTTCATAATGTCGTTAGATCCTACCGTTTGTTGCGCAGTTACGGACAGATTATGGCGGAAAACGCAGAATATTGCTCGCACGTATCCGTTACGGTTACGGTTATGACTACGATTCAACTACGATATATTGGTAATTTGTTCGTAAACTATTATTTATGTATTGTTTTGGTTACAACGTATGCGGAAATTATTGATTAACCTAATTAGTTTGCTTCTTGTAGGTACGTTAAAATTGTTTCACGTCAAGTTAAGTTGCAGTTCATATTATTTAATGCCATTTCAGATCTAATCATAGATTTAACTTACAAGTATAATAGTGAGCCAAAATGTCAGAGTGTCAAACGAAAATGTTACTTAGCCTATTCATTGCTTAAGCCATTAAAACTTTGTAACTTTGAACTTAAACCCAGTTTATAGAAGTACGTAATCTTTTCAATCATCTAGTTTTTCTAAAGTATCTTTAACTTTTTCCACAACTTGTTGATATAATTTTTTAGTTAGTTGTCTACTAATGATGCAGGTGATGCCACTCGTATCGCCTAACATTAAATTGAGCCGTAAATATAAATTGTCTCATAAATTATGTGTAAAAGCCTTTGGTAACCTGCCTAGCAACTATAAGTAGTTAAATAGGGAAGTCGTTAAGGTATTCTCCTTAATCTTAAAACGGGGATGGTAATTAAGTTAATGATTCTCTCTTGGGCCCACTTTAGCCCCCAGCAGATTTATAAGAAAAAACTTACACAATTTACATTTTTACGGGACAACAGATAGCGTCATGTTGCTCGATGGCGAGTTAAATTAGATATCACCGTGACAGGCTAAGCTGAGCTTATTTTTAATTAAATTGCGCTAAGGCACGTACGCGGAACTGTACGCTCGAATATAAATATAAAAAGATTTTTGTGACCGAGATTTAGGTGAGTAGGGTCTGACAGCGCGCACCTTTGTTCCGTCACTGATTTTATTTATTCACCACACTGCGGAAAGGTTATCAAAAAGCTATGTTACTGGAGCTTTTGTAATGCCAAGTCAATATGTTAAAGTTGTATGAGACTCGTATATCGTATCGGTCAACCGCACCGGCAAACAATGCTCGGAATACCACAAGCTGTTTACTTACTTTTATGTTTGGCTTTGTATACCTCCATGGCAGTTGTGCAATACGACTAGTTTGTCTTTAGTCTATTAGATAGATTATTAGATACATAGATAGAGAAACTGACACAAATAATTTGCTCGCCCATGATGATTACACATTTTACTGCTTAAATCCTATATGTAAATAACAATTATATTGCCAGATCATAATCAAGCTATCGCCATTACCAAGCCTTAGTCAATCCAAAATTGGACACGTAGTCAAGCAAAACGATTTACAGCCAGAGCGCATTCCTTGATTGAGGTCTAACATAATTCCGTTAACGTTCAGATGCATACCTTCCAACGCACAAAGGATGCCTCAAATCTCCGGATCCGAGGTGAATACACTTCGATTGAGCGGTTCTAAGAGAACCGTCATCATTTGCACTCCGACGGATTACACGCTACACAATTTGCCTAACTATTCCCGGCATGGATCCGCGTGTAAATCCCCCACATCAATTCTCGGGCCACACGTCACCCGGACAAACTGTCACTTTATCTACTGTGTAATCACGACTATATCTCGTATTCACATTTCACTGCCATCGCCGGGGAGACTTTATGGCTCGGGTTTACCTAAGTAGCTACTGATGTAACGTCCATTTGTGTACATAGAAACAGCTTTATCTTAGGGGATAATATATTTATTTTCTCTTTTTGTCTTTTCTTCTTCTAGTTGATATAAATTCAGTAAATGGTTTCTGGTGGTTTTAGGATTGGATGAATGATTAAGTTGTTTGTAATTAACAGACCATTTAGGTCTCGCTCATTCGAAAAATATGTATTATACCTACATACAATTATAACTATTGAGCACAGTTATTTCTGCTCTTTTCGCTAGACTGACGATATTATGTTTGCAATTACACTAACCTTATCTACAAGTGGGTGGTCAGGTTAATGAGTTATGAATTTTGACTGTAACATAATATACTACATGGGATATGGAATCCAATTATTGCTTATTTTATTTTAATTGTGCAGCTTCATACACACGAAGTCGTGGAAGTTTGCGCTAAGATCCTGTATCAAGTGGAGCTACAGCGCACGACGCGGGAGCAGATGTGGGGCTTCAGTGTGGAGGGAGAACTCATAGAGAACGCAGAGAGACAAGACGAGCTCTGCTGCTACGTCAGCAGGGTCGAGGAGAAGGGCGTTGCTATGCAGAATGGTACAAGCGATGAATATGGCTAGTTATTACTTATTTAATTTAATAGAAGTAGTTATTCACTATGGGTGCGCCCACCACCGGGCCCTACACCCTCCACTGACCCTCGGATCTGATAACTCATAATTGCGACAACAGGCACTTGCACTAACTACAATCGCCATGAGAAATTCCATGTCATTGGAGGGTGTAGGGCCCGGTGGTGGGCGCACCCATAGTGAATGTTTGAACTTCCGAATTGTAACGCCTAATACAATTTCATTTATAGAAGTAGTTATTTTATTACACTAAATGTGTAATAATTAAGTTATTTATATGCCTATTGTTTATCTCACTTTTAAAGTGTAGAGTAGTTATGAGTACAACTTAAATGTATGTCGGAATACTCGAAAATCATACCCAGCATGACATTTTCATTGTATGCCACATTTGAAAACGCAGAAATGAAAATCGTATTGTTTTCTCCGCAGGTATAATCAAAGGCGACGAGATAATGGTGATCAACGGAGCGATCGTATCTGACCTAGATATGATGTACTTGGAGAGCGTGCTGCAAGAGGAGCTCTCCCTCGTCATGATGATGAGGTATTTTTAGAATTTATTTCAGCATCCATTTTTAATTCGCATTTCCATGGCATGCAAATTTCCCGATCGTCAACCAGAGTTAACAGCTGTTCATTAATCAAGCGACCCCGCCTGGTGCATTCGTTAACATCGGATTTGAATAATATTACCACGTGAAATAAAACTGAAACAGTTTATTTCTATATTTAGACTGGAAATAGGAGAAATAGGAAACCGTCGCTAGGTCGGTAATAAAACGGAAGTTAAAGTACGCCGTTCTCAGTGCCGGGGTAGAGGGAAGGCTTGTTCATCGGCATTTCCCGCCCTCATACACGTGACCTTTCGCGACCGCTACAAGTTTAGTGAAGCGGTCGATGCGACCTATATACCCCTTCAGCTTGTGACCACAGAGTATTGGCATATCTACCATACTATAAAAGTGCAACTGTCCTATACACACATAGCGCAGAAAGTGGATAGAGTCTAAGTGACAACACTGAGATGTGACGTCAACGAGTGGGCCGGCGTTTGCGTAAATGCGGTCGGGGTGGTCTCAGCGAAATGGAGTATCTGTATATCGAGTCTGCTGTATACAGCCCTCAGCCTCCACCTGCCTCTCGGCGCTCTGACCATTGTGTACACCGCAATTGAGACTTGACGTTGCCGCGCCGTCGCGTGAATTAATGCTCGCAGCAAATGTCATCTCCGAAATAAGTAACCGCGCTGTAATGTTATTGTTGTGTGTTACTTTATCTCATTGTTTATGTGATAAAGTTATTTTGTTTGAAGGTGTGACCCTTTGTTGTATCTTAGAGCGTTGTGAAAGTTTGTGGATACAATAAAGGATTCCGGCAGCTATAAATTTCAAAATGTTTCCCTCGTTTGTGGACGCAAACGATAACGACTGTCTCTTTTTGGTTGGAATACCTTCTTACTTGCCGATAAACGTGCTTGGGTATGTATTGTTATCCCTGCTTTTGAATAAAGTAAGTGCGTATCGCACGCTTTGTCATAGAGAGAGTCGTAATTTTCCCGAGCCAGGTATTTACATTTTATTTCTCTGTACATTTCCATTATTTTCATTTATTGGGAATCGGTTTATTCGGAAAGCAGAATTGTAAATTTTTCTTTGTTTAGAAACAATCAGTTAAAACAAAAATATGTTTTAGACAAAATACAAAAAAGTTAGGTATAATTCCTACTGTCTCCTATTTTTACCATAATCATTTCCTTACTTTATGAGCCGTGTAAACATTATGCAGATCAATGTTCATAACAGCACGGAACGACTCTTGGAATTGTGATGACAAAGATGAAACCTTAAAATATTCATGTGGGTTATATTTCATTTTTATGCAAAAAAAAACCTTGCAAAAGTACTTTAGAATCTAACCTTCGTAAATTTTGCGCTCTAAGCCCCAGATATAAATGTAGGAGGCAATTAATAATACCAAGGCTATGTTATGATAAGCCATGTATACAAGCATTTGTACGTTAGTGACATAAAGAGAACCATGGGTGGACCAAAGCAGAATGTAGTGGCGACATCAATAGCATTCTATTGTAGTTGTAGGTAGTACGAACATATCCACAGATTTCATCAGCGCCGTACGCATTACACGGGTCGGCGCATACGGATTCGAGGTTATTCAGTTCATCAAAGGGGTTATTGGATATCGTGTTTTAATACTGACGTGATTACTATGACGTAGCGACATTTACGAATTTCTAGGGATAATAAATTAAAAAATACATGGGTATCATTGTATAAAACGATTTTTACTAATGTATACTCTGTATAGGTATATTTTATGTAGCCTTCTAAAACTGCCATGTCACAAGGGTTTAACAGCTTATAGCGATGTCTTCTTCATCACTAATATAAAATCTTTACCGATACCTGCATTTTCACTAGTAAATAGGTTACTAGGAAATATACATAACACAGACATACTTGTTGTTCTGCAGGAAATATAAGGTACCTAAATTATAGACAACTCCAAGAAACTGCTTTAAATTTACTACTGACATATCCCCTTCTATGAAACGTACCTATATTGTTTCCGAGAAACATGGCGTGCAATGGAAATTATAGTGAACAAATACGCAGTTCAAAAATCGTTCAAAAAACAATTTTATTACAATATGTCGCAAATCATAACATAAAGATATCACACCTGCATCGGCAGTACTATTTACGAATATATATATATATATATATATATGCCCGACGATCATAATTTAGAAATTTCCAGCATGACGCATTAAAAATACGTACCTATACATTAACCTTTTTACGTCGCCGTAAAGTAATTATTGCTGCGCACTGCTTTTCTCCGTTTCGGCGGGAAATATTACCACAATTGGGGTGCTGAGCTATTTACCTATTCTGTGGAAGTCGCGAGCATATTACACGGGTCGACGCATTTATACTCCGTTGAGGTTATTGATTCCTATATTTCATTACGATGCGATACAGGGACACTTGCCTGCTCGTATTTTGTTAAATTCTGCACGTAAAGTGAATCGAGTGGGGTTAATAGTGTTAATAATATGACAGAGATAATATATTCTTACATACATACATACATACAATCACGCCTCTACCCCTTATGGGGTAGGCAGAGCACCAAGAGCCGACAGAAACACATGGTACCACTTCTGACCAATTTCGATTAATCTATTCTTGGAATTTATAAATTGATAGTACAGCCTTGAGTTTTAGTCTAGACTAACTAGACTTACCCTAGGGTAAGGAACATTTTGCCTAACAGTATTAAACACTACTGGCTAATGTAAAACAAACAAAAATTAAATAGGCTCACTTCTAACTAGAATAATAGCTTATAATACGGTATGATGTCTATTGCACATTTCTTCCCACTTCTTTAGGGTGGACGTGATAATATAGATAATGTAAAAACATCAAAAGTGAAACTTACACGTAAGATTAAACCAAAAACAAAACAAATAACTATTATAAAGTCACTAAGTTCTAGTAACTATTAATTCCTAACGCCTATCCCAGAATAAGGTCAACCGAATTGACGTGACGATGAAATTAATTGTGTTTGCAGAGGCCAGTTAAACAAATGAACATTGTTTCATTTGAATACCGACCGTGTTTCTGTTACTTCAGAAACAGTCACTCCCACGCTTTAGTACTGAATTCAAATTGTGAGAACTTTGTTACATACATAGCCTCTACTAATAACTAGCGGTTTGTCTGCCTGAACTAAAGTCCATTATCCTATCCTACTAATATAATTACGGTGATACTAATAATCTGCGTGTACACACTCGTTAAACGCCACTTTTGACAGCAAAATGTATTGAATATCTGTCAAATTAAACATTAACCTTGCTACTAATAAACCACGCGTAGAGTTATAACCTCGTTATACTTTATTTTTGATAACAAATTATGTGTTTCTATGCTGCTCTGGGAGTGGAAGAAAAAAGTATAATACAACAGGTGCTTATCTTCCCGGGCATACTGTTCAAGTCAGTAGAGGGACAAGAGGGTCTTGGTGTTTTGTAAGCGATGGGCTGACCACCTGTCACTACTAACCGAACTTGTACATCTCAACTATACCCTCAAAATTGGTCAGAAGTGGCACTATGTGGTTCTATCGGCCCTTGGTGCTCTGCCTACCCCGCAAGGGATAAAGGCGTGATTATATGTTTGTATGTAAATTATGTGGAATATCTGTCAAATAAAACTGTGTAGACCTTATACCCATTTTAAAGCTTTTTGTTAGTAAGGCCCTACACGTTTCTATTAGTAAAGCCCTTTATGCAGAATTTTGTGATGTTTGTTAGTGTTTCAAGCAAAACTGACAAACGGATTTTGATGAACCTTAGCAATGAGGGATTTTCTGACAAGTTAAAATAACTCCCCCTTCACCCCACCTGTACGTGACCAATGACAATATAGAATTTCGGGATGGAGATTCGCTCACGCCATCTATCCATGTGATTAATACTATTTTTTTACTTTTAATAGTAAAAATCCCTCATTATGTGACATGCATCAGAATGACATATAGTAGGTAATCAAGTTTAGCTTGCTAGTCATAGGTATGTCATATGTAGGAAAAAAACAAAAAATGCAGTTATCTGCGAAAAAAACTAGTAAATGAAATCCCTTGTATCTATTTTAATTATTTTGTCAATGAAATAAAAGGTTTCTTATATTATTTAGGGAAACATAAAAACATTACACGTGTCGTGAACAAAAAGTAAACATAAATCCTTGTTTTCATACGCCATAAATTTAGCGTGTTTTAGCGTAATTTTAGAGACGGATTGCGACCGGTCACACCTGACACAAACAACTTTCACACGAAATGTTAACATATTTGTTTGTAAACTGTACTTCGTGCGCTAGTGTACTTATAGTCCTGAGGACTGTGTCCTATACCTACTTATTTTATTTAGCGTTGCTAGAATACATCAGCACCTCCCATCGTACTTGTTGTGAGGAATTTAGCGCTGTTTTCTCAGGCGAAGGGCTAGCAACTTTTCATTTCACTGATCTTTTACATCTGACACCGCTATGCCGTTTAGCATAGCAGGATCGCGAATCAGACTACAGACACGTTTATAGTTTTTAGGGACACAACCGTGTGTATATATTAGTAATGTATTTATGTGTTTGTATGACATAAACAAGCATAAGTCTAGCAAATAATAAAAGAAAAATAACTTTTAAATATTCCATCAATAGAACCAAAATGTACTCGATACGAATCCGTAGCGTGCAAGTGACGTTTCTCGTCGACTACGAAAATCCGTAGCTTGCGGATGACGTCACTCGTCGACTACGAACACGGACTACGAAAATCATTACAAGCGTCGAAACTTGGAATTGTAGGAATGAAATGTAGTTTCCATCTCAAAACTGTCCAAAGTAAGATTGAAATCTACTTATGTTTTAATATTTGTGGTCATCATGCAGACTTTAATCTGTAATCTATTGGGTTCGGCTCAATAAGGATAAAAATTGGACATTTATTTGGCGCTCTAGTGGGTTTTTATTACCAACGTAGACCAAATAATATCGTCATCAAATTGTCACGTGACGTAGACTAGAATTTTGTATATAGATAGGTAGAAGTTTGGGTAGATATTAAAATTTCGTTAGCTTATCACATTCCATTTAAAAAAGTTTATCTCATAATAGTTAAGTTCTTCTCGTGTAACTTTATTTTTTCCCAATTTGTAGGTACATGATGTAACGAAACAAAGTGTACCTATATAATAAGTAGCTACATGAAATTTAGAACTCAAAATCACATACATAATATATATTGACCAAGTAATTTGTACACCCTGAAATTCATCGCAAGGATGCACTATTCTTCTTGATACAGGTCATCGAGCATTTACTGCGAGAATAGGCGAGTTTACATCACCCGATACCGCTGGTAAAGACATACGACATCGGTAGACGATTTCTATTAAATATATTGGCGACCGGGTCTTGGAGCATTTAGCAGGAGTAACTTAGTTTATCGCGCACTCTCACTCATAAATAGAAAAAGAAGTTTGCGAATCATATTTTATTTATTTTTTCGTTATATTTTTGCGTGGCATACAAGATACCTCGGCCAGACAGAGCTGACTTTAGTAAAATTTAAAATTTATTTATTATTATTATTTATTTATGTATCTAGATAGAGGATAGTGTATCTTCTACAATTATTGTCATATAGTCTAAAGTTTCAACATTTTTAACCGACTTCAAAAAAAGGAGGAGGTTCTCAATTCGTCTGTATGTATAATTTTTTTTTTTTATGTATGTTCACCGATATTTCCGTCAATTATAAACGGATTTCAAAATATTTTTTTTGGTTGGATAGAGTTCACTTCTGAGGTGGTCCCATTTTCACCAGGTCAGGATCTGATGATGGGATCCAGGAGAAATCTAGGGCAACCACCGAAAATTGTATGCTCGTATGGTGCTTTTGTTACGTAATCATGTCTTACTCAGGTATATGCTTCAGGGTGTCAATATCTAATGCTGCTGTGCTGATGATGAAGCTACAGAACTCCTTAACGGTTAGGAGTTAGGATACAGTACTGCAATTGGTCAATGGAAACTATTTAGTAGTATGTAGGGCTAGCGTGTTACTTGAATCAACATCTGATGCTGCTGTGCTGATGATGAAGATACAGAACTCCTTAACGGTTAGGAGTTGGGAGACAGTACTGCCATTGGTCGATGAAAACTATTTAGTAGTATATAGGGCTAACGTGTTACTTGAATCAACATCTGATGCTGCTGTGCTGATGATGAAGCTACAGAACTCCTTAACGGTTAGGAGTTGGGAGACAGTACAGCAATTGGTCGATGAAAACTATTTAGTAGTGTGTAGGGCTGACGTGTTACTTGAATCAACATCTGATAGTGCTGTGCTGATGATGAAGCTACAGAACTCCTTAACGGTTAGGAGTTGGGAGACAGTACTAAAATTGGTCGATGGAAACTATATAGTGGTATGTAGGGCTAACTTGTTGCTTGTGAGGTATACTTGAATCAACATCTGATGCTGCTGTGCTGATGGTCAAGTTACAGAACTCCTTAACGGTTAGGAGTTAGGGGACAGTACTGCAATTGGTCGATGGAAACTATACAGGGTGTTTTTTTGTGGTCACCATTAACGAAGGGTACGTACTCTATACATCAAATAAAGTAAGTTTATACCAAAAAAAAATGCTGGGATTTTTTTTTTATTTAAATACTTGATCCGGCGAAATTTATAGTGTCTAGTGTTTATGCTAGGTTTTTTCATAGACAGATATTAATTATTTCTCGTGAAAAATCTTGCTACGCGCGTCTATGTGCATTCATGCAGAAAAACGCAGTCTATTTACTCAACTTTGGACCCTAATATTTTGGAAACCTGACTCTTCCCAGGTATGCTTCCAAGGAGAAAAATGATAGTGATAATGAGGAGATTACGTAGTTTTCAGGAACGTTGACGACCAAAAATCACCATGTATAAACTAGCATCTATTTAAGTCCACAAGGCATTAACACAACTAAAAATCGAGAAATAAACTGACTTTTAGAAAAAAAATTTAACCGACTTCAAAGCTTAACTAAAAAGCAATAAATAACGTAACTAATTTATCTACTTAATACATATTAAATATCTCAAATTATTTAAATATTTACAACTTAATACCTAATACTTTAACAAAGTCATCTTTAACTATTTAAATATTTATAATTATAACTTATTTTTTGGAGTCGGTGCCAGCCAAACAAATAAATGTAATTAAGAAAACTGACCCACACTAAATAGTAAAACCAAGAATAGGAAATTGCATTACCGCTGCCATGTATTTTGCCGTGTGTGTGTCGTTGCTAGCCGCGCGCGTCCATCAATACAACAGACTACGTTACCTAGGCTGGCACCGACTCCAAAAATAAGTGATAATTATAAATATTTAAATAGTTAAAGATGACTTTGTTAAAGTATTAGGTATTAAGTTGTAAATATTTAAATAATTTGAGATATTTAATATGTATTAAGTAGATAAATTAGTTACGTTATTTATTGCTTTTTAGTTAAGCTTTGAAGTCGGTTAAATTTTTTTTCTAAAAGTCAGTTTTATGTCAATATTTTCTTCGTCTGTGCATTCTGTCGTGTGTGCGGCTAGAGTCGACTTATATTTTTATTCTTTTTTGCACACAAAGATATAAAAAAAACAACTTTGACCTATGGGAAAAAATTGCGAGCCTATCTCTTTGACATATTTATTCCTGCCAATCTAATAGAGGGGCATTTAATATGCACAATCAAACTGTAACTAAACGAATAATTACATAATAATAATAAGAATAAGCCCGCAGGGCAGCTTGTGGCGAGCTTTTGGGAGGTAGCGTTCCCACGGACCTGAAGTGCTCCCGGGGGAATACCCTGTTCCTCATCTCCGGCGCCGGAGTGAGATCTGACGAGAACAGTTCCCCCACCTCTGCCTTGCCTTTGCCGGCCGGGCAGAGTGGAGTCGCGAGAGCTATGACAGCTCGAGGGTGGACGTGCCCGTCAGTAAGTGGCGAGTTGGCTTCGGTTTAAAGTCCAGGGGCACCCCTCCACCCTAGCCGCTCACCAAATGTTGCCCCCTTTGTCGCTCCGTGCGTGCGGCCGTTTCAGGGGGCCCATGAAATGAGTTGGCGAGTCACCGCCTGCCACCTAACAATTATGAGACTTGGTTGTAATGGCAGGCGTCCGTTAGTCTCCTTCAATAGCCCGATTTTCCAACCCCACCCAAAATTCAGCCCCATAGCCCATGACCTTGTTTCCCATCGCATGACAGAGCTCTGCACTCCAATAGTCTTGCACATGGCGGAGACCATCGCCGGGTGTATCATATTGTGCGTTCGGCGATGGTATCCGTCATGTGTATCCAACACCATATTAAAGTTCTCTTAAAAGGGCCTCTACATCTTGGCTACGGCCCGATGCACGCCTCTCAAAGGACTGGGACTCTGTAGTCCCGAGAATTTAAAAAATAAAAAAATAAGAATAATACTCGCGCACTCAATACACTCAATGTCATAGCAGAAAGTGTGGACCTATGTTGTTGTAGTCTGAGAGAATTCACAGTAAGGGCAATGTTTGTTGCATGTTATGTTCATGATAAAAATAAAAAAAAACTATCAAACTTATAATTAACAATAAGTGTTAAGATAAAAGCTAATTTATCGCATTAGGGGAACCTGTAATGATAAACATTAGTTATATGTGTGTATATAAAAAAAAAATTATTATATTATCAATAAATGAAACATCTAACTATACAGGGTGTAACAAGACAACGTTGTTTTTTTAATACCTCGTATTCTTTGTAAGGTAACGAACAAAAAAAAGAAACAAAAATGACATTTTATTGCAATCAATGTATTTGTTTGATGCGCAAAGTACAAATGTACCTACAAAACTAACATTTTAACATTATGACAAGGTATCTTTGAAAAAAAATATTAGTAACCGATTACAGATGGATTAATGTACAAAAATGCTAAAATTAATGTAACTTTGGACCTCAATATCTTGGAAACCCGTGGTTTCCCAAGTCTACTTTTATAGAAAAAAATGATCGTGATGTTACAAAGAATACGAGGTATTAAAAAACAACGTTGTCTTTTTACATTCAGTATACATAATTCTCGTAAACTTACACAAAGTATAATAGAACACTTATCCACACGACAAAATAGTTTATTCTAATTGTGATTGGTGAGATGCGTCGACGAAAGAAAACAATTTTATCTAAAAAGAGCTCTTTCACATTTATTTATTTATTTATAGACACACCAACAGTATACAGATACATTTATCAATGCCAAAGTAATAATATTGCATTGAATATTTTTACGCGACTGCACAAGAAGTTATCAAATGTATTTTTATATGTATATTTATTTGGTATATTCTCATTTAAAATTGAAAGGTGTTATTAGGTTTTCTTGTATTTCTGTATCTATGTATGTATGTATATACAGGTTGTTGCATTTGAACTTGAAAGGTATTATTAGATTCGTCTTAGTCATGAGAGTGACACTGGGTTAAAATTTTTACGCGGTCGGGTTTAGATCACATCACTACATAATGAGGTTATTACGCAGATTTACATCTTAAAATGCAACCCCTTAGAGCAACGCGGGCTTCCTACAACGCTTGAGCTAGAATATTGATAAATTCTAACTAGTTTTCAAGTGAGCAATAAAGGCTCGAGCACACCGGATGCGTGTGCGTGCACGTAAGCGTAGACGTATACGTACCTCTGAGTTGTAATGTATGGAACTGTATAGGCATGGGCAGACCGGATGCGTATGCGTAGACGTAAGCATAGACGTCAAGCGGTGACAGTTCTATACATTAAACTCAGAGGTACGTGTACGTCTACGCTTACGTGCACGCATACGCATCCGGTGTGTTCGAGCCTTAACTGTATTTCGCTCAAGTCGCTCGCCGACACAAAGGTCAGCGTCTAACCCGGGGATAACATTGTTAATCTAACGAACCAACATCCCTACACGCTCGATAACTCCGAAATCCATACTAATGTTGTAAATGCGAAAGTAACTGTTTCTGTTCGTTATCTTTTTAGGACAAAATGTTTATCTGGATAAACTTATGTGATGTGGATAATAAAGTAAGTGCTAAGGAAGTTTTTTTGGGAACTTTGATATCTAGGTGGGCTCGAGCTCGTGGCCATAATGCGATGCAATTTAATATCACAGCTAATCTCAATTTTTCTGATAAACTCCGAATTCTACTAGAGATAAAGAAAAAAAACTAATTACATAATAGTTCTTGGGATATCCTTAGAAACAAGCATTTACCTAACCTAACACCCCTTCCTTATGCATTGTATGCATTCGTACATATCTACTTACACACACATACACACACACACGGCTGTGTTCTCGAAATAGGGTAGCCAGGACTGCTGGGTCACGAAGCAGATCCTATAACAACGTTTAACATTATTCCTAGTAGACATAGAATATACATAACGAAGATGAGGCGAAGGTGGGCGATGCCGTTAGGTGTCAGGCATGGTCCAAAATCCAAAATAAAGAATGCAGTGCGTAGCTGAGAACTTTAATTAGGTTTCACAAATACTTTCACGGTATTAACACACAGGATTGCCAAGATTATAAAGGATAACGTAGAAACGCGCCAAAAACACGACGGCTGATACCAGTCCATAGCTCGACAGTCGCAACAAGAAAACCCACAGCTCAATTCAACCGACCATGTGGCCGTTGTCAAACTACCGTGGTGCCCGGTGCCCTCTCAGCACCCTGTCTTGTCTATGCCCAAGTGACAGTGACCGCTGCTCACTTGACGTTTCTAACTTCAACAATTGAAAATGGGTGGCGTCGCAGATCCAACTGCGACATACATATATTTAACCAACCTACATATCAGAACATAATCCACTGCATCCGTAAATCGCGGGATGCACCCGGGGCATCGACCTCGGAGATGACGCATTAAACTTAATCGATGCTTGCGATACGAAACTTTAGCACAGTATGATAGCAGTGATAGATCGTCTTCGTAAAGCACACAAACAATCTTATACACGAATATAAAGTTTTAGTTACTACACAATATTGTACCTAAGCGTATGGTGTCAGCAAAGTAAAATCTCTAGAAATCCCATGCCTGAACTTGGGTATCGTAAAGGCGAATAAAGATTTCCGGGACGTGGGCTACAGCGCTGTTAGTTGCCGTCGTTCGTGTTAACAACATAGTCCGAAAATTGCGGTCAGCAACTATGAAGCCTGCCCAGCATGGTGACTATGAGCATTCCTATTTCAAACTAAAATCACGCTAATGTATTCTCCATAAAATGAATACAAATTTTAGTAAACGAATATACACATGTTAGCAAAGCTTGCTCGTTGCATTGTATTACGCGTCACATCTCCTTTATGTAACTATATTTGCTGACATGTAAAAATTCATATCCTAGCAATCATAGCGTTAGCCTAAAGCTTTAGCGTTTATACCTACTTGGACCCATTCAAACATAATACAAAAACAAAAAAATAACATCTTCGATTTTTAGCCTGACTAGCTTAACTAACTAAAGATATTAATTTTAAAAATATATAAAAATTTCGGTGACCATGCGTGGTATGAAAACTAGATATTAATGCTTTTACACTATGACATTTCCTAACGTACACAAAGTTTTGCAGTCAACAACTTTTATATTTTCAACTTTTATATCGACCAGCAAACTACTCGTGGGATTGACCCGCCTTGGCCTCCGGTTACAAAGGGATATAACCGGTTATAACTCGATTTCGAATAAGTCTTACAAACGGGCGAAACTTTGTGATATAAACTTTATCCATCAAGCCGCTATTGGCACACATTTTTGTTATGCGATGAATTAAGGCCCATAAGGATCCTGGTTATGTATAAGATCTGAATTTTATGCTGTATAATTGCATAATTGAGTATGTCGATTAAATTAATTTTGTAGTATCTTGTGCTATATTTAACATTATAAAGTAGTATAGTAAAGACTTAGGTATTCTTAAGGATTATCATAACACATCTTGCATGATTTTATTAGAAACCAAGAAAGGACAATGCAAATGTTTGTATAGACTCTAGTACTTTCTCATGATTATTTTTTCGATTAACATAATGACATATATACCTATAAGTATATCTATAATAATGACCATCTACCACACTTTAAGGCCATAAAGTGAGTTCCTTAAAATGCTCACCGCAATATGATTACACAAATTCCATTTGGTAAGCTCCCAAACACTCTTTAACTATTCTATAACAATATTCATATACATCTTTGAGACTAGCCACAAATGGACAAACATTTCGATAAAGTCGTCATAATAAGTTCTGTACAGCTCAGCAGGATCTATTTAAAAATGTATCATACGTAACTATTGGTTGCGGTACCAGAATTTGTATTGTCTTTTGTGTCTAGATTTTTGTACATAGATAGTATTAGGTTTATAACTATACTATACATACAATATTAATACCCAAACTGCATCCATATGTACTAGTAATCCATGTTTCTCACGTACACTTTAATGACCTCGTAACAAACACGAACTGAACTGCAAACAACCGCCCGACAATCGTATAAAGAGATAAAACACTTCGAAACTTACCTGTGAAGTTTTCTCTGCGCGATAAATTGTTTGCTCATAGTTACTCGTTGAAATATGTTTTGTACTGCTCTCTATTGCTGTGTGATTGAAGGAATTACTTAACGTAGGCAATTTTTTGTGGTTATCTTTTATTTTTTGTATCCTATATCCTTCTCTGGACTTCAAACTATATGTATGCAAATTCCAAGAATATTAGTTGAGTAAATTAAGCGTGAAGAGGTAACAAACCAACAAAAAAACTTACTTTCCCTTTTATAATATTAGTTAGGTTCGCGAGATAGATGAACGATATAGTCAACCTGTCACGGGGGAGGTCAATAGAGGAGGCCTATGTTCAGCAGTGGACTTCTCGATAGCTGAAAATGTGGATTTACAGTTATTCTCCTCTATAATGATGATGATAAAATAGTCGTTTGACACTCATATCATTTGCCTAGTCGTCTTTTTTTCTGATAAACACACCCCTTATTCTGCATAAGCAGGTACAAATTAAGCCCCTCGACTATTGGTTTTACAAATAAAGGAACACGTCAATAATTGAAATTAATTTTGATATCGCTAGTTAATCGGCCAAGTTTCTTTGATGTCATAGACAAACATCTAAAAATTTGAGAGTCTGCCGGAGTTTATCTCGAGAGTAAGGATAATAATAGACTTTATTTTACGAACTAAGCTTTCGTTCAAAATTGAATCATCGGGATAATTCTCTTTGTACCTAAAAATCTTTGGATTTAAAAAAGCACTATTAATATATTATGTTCTGTACTTGTGATGAGAACGTAAGCCGCTCGCGCTCACAACACATTTTATTGAATTCCTGGAACGATCAACTTCTTGCACGTTCCGTAGTGTATATGACTATTGTATGGTCGTACGTTTGTGTGTTGAATTTGTGGGCTTACATGGAAATGTAAACTGATCTTTACTGTCGTCACTTTCCGCAAAGGAAGCAATTCCGTCAACTCTCACAATAGGTATATTTTAATGTAGCTAACAAATACCTACATACATACATTTATACAAGCATTATTAATATAATACATAACCATGCTCTGTGATGTTTTCCATTAATTGGTTGAAAAGTAGTTTGTCAATTTCCAGCTACTTATACTAAGTTTAGCATGTAAACCATACCAATTAAAGCTCGCCACGTCAAGTAAGCTCACAACTCAAGAAAGATTATGAATTATTTTAAAATAAATATAGATGAAGTTGTGAGAACTAGATGTAAATTTATTTCAGATCCAATTTTAACATTATCATTAAATATTGAGGGATCGGTGTAATAATTTACTTATGTACTTACATTTATCATCAATGGTTCATTCATCATCATAATTTATCAATAGTTTCGCAAATAAAGTCGGACATCATAATAAACCATTGGCAGTTCTCTCACTCAGCTCCATTTGCACCAAGTCCTTAAGTTTGTTCTGTTATAAATGGCATCATCTTTTGTAACTAGACGACATGTCTGCTAAAACGCGGATATAATAATACCTAGAAAGATTAAGAGCGAGCCAGAAAGCTTTTTTTACCATTTCCTAGGAGAGGCTAGCATATAACGGTCGTACGAAGAGAAGAGAGAAAAGACGAGGAGAAGACAACTCTCTTTACGGCTCGGACCTATGGAAAGTTCATGACTACTATTTGATAGAAAACCATAACTTTAGCCCGTAAAGCTGTAGATATTAAGCACCGTTCACATTGCAGGTCATCCCGTACCGAGCCGCCAGAATTGACCGGCGTTATGCGAGCCGCCACCGACGACATCATCGACTCGCTGGTGTGCCCCCCGCCGCCCACCGACCCGCCGGTCATCTCTGATGACATGATCTCAGGACTCATCGTTCCAGCTCCAGCTTGGAGTAAGTACTTAGAAAATATACAAGTAATAACAGTCAATTTCAATAACCGATCTCGCGAGATTTTTTGCATTTTTCAGATTGAATGTTCTATAATATTGTTTCCATACAAAATTTCCAATTTGGAAAAAAAAAACCAGAGATTCTTTATAACCTCTAGTATTGAAATTGGCTGTAAATGAAGTTAGCTTATTATACTCCTACGTGTCAACATGTATGAAGCTCCACACTAGAGGCTAAGTGTGTTTTTTTACAGTCTATATACCTATGTATGTTTTTTATTTCGATATTCATTCATCAATTTTTCCAGCTCTTAAATTAAAATATATAGAGCAGAGGCCTCTTTGTAAAGCTTTTTGCTTTATGCTGAATCATTTTAATCAAAACTACGGCCGTAGGCTGTACTCTACAATATCACAATTTTTTCGTTTTTCTCAGTTGTTTTTTATCAAAACTCCATCCAGATATTCCTAATATTCTTATGTGTCATTTCTTTTATTAGATAAAATTTATAGATATATAAGCACGCAATTAGGAGTAAATTTCTTCTCCTCCTAAAAGTTAACATACTTCCCAATCATCGAAATTATGATGACGAAATAGTGATATAAGATAATGTACGACTTTTGGTCACAGAAATCGATTTAAAAAATGGATGTGCCTACTGTAGCAATGAACATAATCCTACTGCTTATGGATGGAATTCTAAATTTGACGCAGGTGAAGTCGCTAGCTTTAATTTTATATACCTCTTATAAAACATAAAAAAATGTTAAAAGTCGGTTTTTTCTCTTATAATAATGTGAACAAAACTTTAATAGTGTTCTTTCCCATCACAGTTAACAAGCAACCCTTCAATCTTGGTGAATACATAATACTTTTGGCAGTGTTTCCAATTCAATTCGAATCTACATTGATTTCAGATTGTGGCTTTAAGCCAGCGAAATATTGTACATCTCTAAAATACGGACATTCAACTACAAAATAATATTTTATTGTGAAATTATTGAAAATATAATGAAGTTTAATCGGGATTACGGAATTGGTCCGTATTTTCAACCATGAAGCTGAAATAATTTCAACCTTTGCAATGAATTTAATAATATTGGTAGTTTTTAAAACATGCGTTCACTTCACCCCGCTCACTCCTCTTCCCTATTACATCCCTTCGCTTACTTTAAAAGTCATTGGTACGTAATTTATAATGGGGAATGGATAAAAAAGTCCCGTTTAGAAAGATTAATGATGAATCTTGGCGTATGAAATATAAAACGTTCTTGGCTGACCTATTTCTTGCCCCAGCCACTTCTCCGAAATAATTGTAAATTTTATTCAAAGCGTAACCAAAATTTCTTAAAGAAATAAATTTCAAGTAATTACAGGGTTGCTTGTTGCGTCCGCTCTTTTTCTTCATTATTCAGAGAGCTATATATACAATGTGGTAGGTAGTATTTTTGATGTCATAATTGGAATGAATTTACATGTCCTTTGAAGCAGTGAGAGTTAGATACGAATTCATGTCTTTTGAGATAACAATATGTTAGGTAGGTAGATGTCATTTTAATTTAAGTGTACCGTTACCAAATTTAAAAAAAAAAACGAACCCTCATAGATTTGTCATGTCTGTCTATTTGTCTGTCCGTGCGTTTGACCCAGCCACTTTTCCAATTAAACTATAAATATAAACATGCTGTTTTATGTGCGTTTACTAATTGCTCATTATTCTTTAGTTCTATATGTCACACAAATCCGAATAAGTCGTTGTATTTGTATACACATATACAAGTACAATTCTACTGATTCATGGATTATGCGGTCATTATTTAGAGCTAGCGATCCGTTCCACGCTATAGCTGAGCCCGCAATGATATTACCGGGCCCGTGTTCTAGCAACAGAAGAGGCAATTATGTCGAAGTATTGACTGTGA
This sequence comes from Carposina sasakii, assembly GCA_014607495.2. NCBI lineage: Eukaryota > Metazoa > Arthropoda > Insecta > Lepidoptera > Carposinidae > Carposina > Carposina sasakii. Next base: position 8,226,083 of record CP053153.1, read on the forward strand.
TATGTAGCTGTTTGTTTGTTCAGTGCGGGTATCAGTTGCGCTCATGTGGAACGGTTGCAGTGGCACGCTGGCTGCCCGAAACAATTTACTCTGTATTACGAGTACGTACCTACGGCATAGTTATTATGGGTGCATTAACATGTTGGATGGATAATGTTTGTTAATCGAAACATTTATAGTTATTATTGATATGCTAAATGAAATTAGAATAGAGTATTGTTGCTTATTTGGCTTACACAGGCAACACAAGTCAAGAAAAGAAAAAAGGAGATATAAGACAGTAATGCATTCATATATTAATAATTAATAATAAGTACATAATAACAATAAGAAAGTAAATAAACATAGAAATAAATAATATATAATACATAGAGGAGATAAAAATAAATATGGGATGCGCTTAGTCAATCACGAAATTGTTGTATATACAGGGTGAAAGTGACAGCCAGGCAAATATTGATATGGTGACTTCAGACCATGATCCTGAGACGAAAACCACTGAAAATTTTCGCAGGAAAATTCCAAAATTTTCTAACTGGCTGACTGATCGGTCTCAATTATCTGCTGAATTGTTGTCCTATTGTTATATGTATTTTTTTCCTATTATGTCTATATGTTATTATGTCTAAAATTACTTTCATTATTTGATTGTTTGTATGTATCTATTTATGTATGAATATGTTATTTTTGTTTATTATAGTTACTTAGTTTAATTCTGTACACATCATTACCTCTATAACTTTTGGTCTTACTTTGCTTTCTGGTATTCTGGAAGAAATCTCTTGCAGAGATAAGCACGCCTTTGTATGCATTCCTTTTGTAAATTTCTTTCTATTGATTGTTATATTTTGTGTACAATAAAGAATAAGAATAAGAACATTTTTTCAGGAAAAAAATTGTGTAGTTCGTTTAAGAGGCCTTAGATAATTACTTAAAAACAAAATTTTAACCTATGGATGATGTTAAAAAAAAGTTGGTCCCAAAAAAGTTCAAAATACTGATCAACCCCAATGGAAAGTCACAAGTGGTCCAAAAAACAGAAATGTATCACACAATAACCAATAAGCCCATTTAACTAGTCACAGGATCGGCCGATACAATTAGCGCGGAAAGCAAACCTTCCGGATAATCAAATTAAAAATGCATTTCCTGCGAGTAATAACACAGTCGTATAACTTAAAATAATGGTACTTGTTCAGTATTTCAGTATTTGCCTGACTGTCACATACACCCTGTATAGGTAATATTAGACTTTATTGTTATTATTTAATCCTTTGTGATGTCGTTAGTTTTAATATCCATTCTTAACTAAGTTATTCACAAAATAGGCACTTGTATTTATTTATTTACAATGTCATTTATCCTTAGAATATTTTTAATTCTATAAATATTTGACCCGGTAGCTCAGTGGTTAGAGCGGCTGGCACGGTTTGCAGTGGTCGTGGGTTCGATTCCCACTCGGGTGAAGAATTTTATCCATTTTCTTTATTAATAATTTTATAATATATAATATCTTGACTAAGATAAATTTATAAAAACACTTCTCCATTAATATAATCCGTTAGGATATGGTTCATCGTTTCATCTTTAAACATTATGCTGAGGGATTTAGCTTTGTTTGCCGAGATTTGGCTAGTGTATAGCTATCGGGATGAAGAATAACGTTGCCAATATGTAATTTAGAAAAGAGATGGTAAAATTCGTCATCCGAGCAATTGACCCGGTGGCTTAGTGGTTATAGTGGCTGGCACGGTTTGCAGTGGTCGTGGGTTCGATTCCCACTCGGGTGAAGAATTTTTTGTATTCGATTATTGCGATGCGACTACACATAACGAGTCTAGGCGCGACATTTTCTCGTTCACTAAACATGTAATACCTCGGCTAAAATTGTGAGGGAAAAATATTTGCTAGACGCGTTATACTGCTCACTTGGATATACCTTTTAAACCTGAAAACTCTCACGTAATATTTATTCGATTTCAACGATAACAAATTTTAAAATGAATTTAGCAAAGCTATACATTCTGTTTACCCAAAAATATTTTTCTCTCGTTTTATTGATAGATATTCAATAGCTAAAGATTTGTGGACACGAGTATTGTATTTTTGCTTTGAAAATTTTCTTTTGCCTTAATATCCTCTTGTGACGTTTCTAAGAGCCGGTAAGTAAGATTTCTCCAACCCGGTATTGTGTATTGTGTCGACTCGGCGGCGTCACGCTCACTAATTAGTGTAGGGATTTTCTCTTTGCCTTGCCTCTTATTTTGTTTCGTTTAAAGTAAAATTGTTGAACCGTTGATTTAAAAAAACACTGCGATATTCTTACAAATAAATGCATACTTAACTTATTACATAATCTGTTGTACTTACCAATCAATGTTTGCCACTCCTGCATCTCTCCTCGTTTCTCTCAGGAGAAGAAACTATTATAAATATTAATAAGAAAATGAAACTGCGACGGGAAACTAAAATGGCTATCGGGTAAAATACTCTATAGCTGAATAAATGCTACATAAAAGGTAAATAATCCGTCCGTGCAAACAAACCGGGGATACATAATACAACAATACATTATTAATAGTTTTCCGGGAAAATCTAAGACATTCCATCTACTACACATAAGCATAGGTAACAAATGTGCATATTCTAAATTGGACTACGAGCTAACTGTGACTTACTTAATTAAATTTCTATACCATTAGAATTTAGTCTATTTCAAATAGATCGGCAGAACAAACAGCTGGTATTTCTGAGTAAAACCTTTGCCCTATACACAGAGACGCTTTTAGATTGGTATGCAGCGTGTACTAATTTTGAAAGAGCTTGGCCTCCGTGTAAAGGTCGTGTCGTGACCCTTCCCAGGGCTATTTACTCTCTCGTGTTGACTTTGTGAGACCAAAAACTCATTGTGAGACTTCTTGTTATAAAGCCTTGCACATACATAGAACTTTTTTAGAATTTCGTACTCGTAATTTCCTCGGTTTGGTATTGAGAATTCGGTTTCAATTTGTGTGCGGTACGGGCTTAATCTTTTGTGTATTGTGAACAAGGATGTACGGGTATATCTACCGATATTCTTAACCAGCCTATTGTTTTGTGGGAATCACAATTATTGTAATTTTATCAAGTTAAATATTCAATACCACAATTTTCTTCATTTAGTCTAATTAGTATTTCCTTCTTCAGGTAAAGAATTATACAGCCCAGACACGGACGCGCACGGCGACGGAATGAGTTCGGGCCCGCCCAAAGTCAGCTCCCGCACTAACTCTTTCGAGATCGAGAACCTGCTCAAGGTAACACAACAAATACAACATAAATGTATGTCATTACCCTACACCGAACACAAATTGAGGCAATTCTAAATCCCTATTCAATTATCTCTATCTCCCTAAGCATTCTACGTTTATTGCGTAATGGTAACCGCCCGCATGATAACCTCTCCATAAAAATAATTCGTGGATGGAAAATTAAATGTCTGAATTTATAGTAATGGCCAATCCAGGTCGTTTATTTTATTCGGTTAAACGAAATCCGCATGAAGGAAAATGCTTGATTTCCATAATGAATGAATTCCTGAATCCTCAACGCACGCCCGCACCGTTACACAGAAAGATTGTAAAAATTAAAACTTTTCGACCTTTCAATGTAATCTAACTTTCTGGATAGCACAGCTTTATGTCTAACCTTATTCGGTATTTTGCGGTTTGTTCACACTTTATTTATTTAGTAGGTACAAATGCGAAAACGTGGTACCTAGATTAAATTTAACTCTACTCTTAATTAATTTTATTAAAATGATTTCGAACTTTTTTTAAATCAACAAAAGCTTAGAGTTTCAATATTTACAGAATTCTCAATATATCATTTTATATATTTTATTATTCATAACTAAATACAATATTATATTATACCACTCACACACTTAACATTATAACTATATCATAAAATAATAAATAACACCTAACACTTTTTTTGATAAGTAATTTGTAACTATTCGTCGGTATTCACTTAGATACGATTTTACGAAATTGCACCTCCGAAAAAGGGAAAAGATGTTTTTGAATCCAGGAATCCTAGTAGAATTTTATTTTATATCCCTGTGTATATTTAGATCTCTTATAAATGTTTGAAAAATATTCAAATAATTGGATGACGTCACGCATAAAACCAATATTTTTATCCAAATTAATGTGGCGAAAAATAAAAATGTAAGAGAAGTAGAATAGACATATAACTTCCCGAACCGAACTTGTTATCGAATCAAATAATTATTTCTTTGGAAAGTTCACTCAAGGCTGACAGCACCCTTCTATCTCAGAGACGTTGGCAAGTTGCCTGTAATTTATATTGATTTCTAAAGTTAACGGCTGCCATACCCTTTTCATATTGTATGTTATACCAAAGGGTCTGATAATGATCGTGGTACAAACATTATTTTGAACTAACTGAGTCCTGTAAAGTTAAGATAATTTTACTGCCAATTTTTCCGAAATAATTTGACGATTATTAAGCTATTTTGTCACGCTGTATCATTATTCCACCGGTATCAATATTTTCAGAGTACCTACCTATAATGCTTCTCTAATGTATAAGAGTAGAAATGACGCATTCGTATTCTTGTCCCTGTATCTTCTAACTAATATAATTAATTACAATCGGCACATGGAAAAATTTAAAATATATTGTTATCATCGAAGATCAAACGAAAATCAAGATAAAGTAACGAAAGTAAAACAATTTATCTTAGCAACTTTACATTACCTACGTGCACTATCACAAACAAATCGCAAACTGAACAAGGTTAGACGCCCGCATGGTAAGTGTCGTCATGTGGACAAAAAGCCAGCGCGTTGAGGACAGAAATAATAGATTGGGACATTAAATAGAAGGGTGGGCGTATGCGTGTGCGGCAGAGTGCGGAGCAAGTGACGGGCTGGTGCCGGTCGCCGGCCGAGACGCGCCGGGGAAGCCCCACCGGCAGCGTGGCCAGCGCCGCCGCGGGAACCCCCTCGAGGCATCTCTCGGATGCTGACAAGCTTCGCAAGGTCCTTATGGAGCTTGTTGATACTGAACGCGCATATGTTAAGGTATGTATCAGTGAACACCACAGAGGAAATTGTAGGAAGAAATGCGATAATAGGAGGATTAAAGTAGGTTTGATTTAGGTTACTATATACACGGTGTTTTTTTGTGGCCACCTTTAACAAAGGGTACGTATTCTATACATGAAATAAAGTAAGTTTATGCCAAAAAAATGCTGGGAAAAAAAAATTTTTTTTTGAAAAAAAGATTAAAATTCCTTGATCGTGCGAAATTTATAGTGTCTAGTGTTTATGTTAGTTTTTTTATAGACAGATATTAATTATTTTTCGTGAAAAAATCCTGCTACGCGTGTCTATGTGCATTTATGCAGAAAAACGCAGTCTATTTACTCAACCTTGGACCCTAATATTTTGGAAATCAGACACTTCCCAGGTATGCTTCCATGGAGAAAAATGATCGTGATGATGAGGAGATTCCGTAGTTTTCGGGAACGTTGACGACCAAAAATCATCCTGTATATATATATATATATATATATATATATATATATATATATATATATATATATATATATATATATATATATATACTATATACAGGATGGAAGTGACAGCCGGCTTCAGACCATGATTCTGGTGCGAAAACCAGTGAAAATTTTCTCAGGAAAATTCCTAAATTTTCCGACATTTATTTCGGTTTTTTAAGAAAAAAAATGTAGTTAGTTTAAGTAGGCCTTGGATAATGACATAAACCAAAATTTTAACCCATGGATGATGTTTAAAAAAAAAAGTTGGTGTCTAAAAAGTTCAATTAACTGATCAACCCCAATAAAGAGTCACAAGTGCTACAAAAAATAGAAATGTATCTCACAATAACCAATAAACCCATTTAACTAGTCACAGGATCGCCCGATACAATTAGCGCGGAAAGTAAACATTGTGGATAATGAAATTAAAAATGCATTTCCTGCGAGTAATAACACTGTCGTATAACTCAAAACAATGGTACTTGTTTAGTATTTCAGTATTTGCCTGGCTGTCACACACACCCTGTATAGATGGACTTTTATGTACACACTATCGATAGAGATTTCAAAACAGCACATACATGCTTATAATTAAATCTGCCCTATGTGCGCCCCAGAAAAATATCTGGTACCGTCCTTGTATGTAATAATCAGAGGTCGGAATTAGGTAGAGTCATTTATGTACTTGCATCGAAATGTTGATATTAATGTGGACCTTCCCAGGATTTCTAATGGACAATCCCGTGTGGCCAACAATATTACAAATAAATAATAATGAAACCCTCAGAGATAGACAAATAAAACAAAGATAATTAACATAAAATTTCTGCTCTTTAAAATTAATACCGGAATTTGAGGCATTCATATCCATTTTATTCTTTCGCTGTACGAGTATGAAATCAGTGCAAGTACATAAATTACTCTACCTAATTCCGACCTCTGGTAATAATGTACGAACCAAGCGCGGGAATCAATCACGAACTGATAGATATGCGACACTGATCACTGATTTCTACAAAATAAAGGTACTAATCTCCTTTTGTCTCCTCCGGGGTACATACTTTTTTGTTGATTTACCTTTTTGATTCGTAGTGCTTAGAGTTTGTAACAAAGTGTAGTTGTAGCCTAAAATAATAAAGAAAAAACTTTTGCAGTAGTAATCTTTAACATTGATGAGATTGCTTTATTAAATACTGAAAATTATGCGAATAATAAATTTCTCTACAAAACAAAGTAATTTCTATACAATTTACGTGTTGTATGTACAGCTTTTTTATTTAAAATTAATCTGCCTCTTTTATAGCCTTTGTGTGGCTTCAGTTTCACATATGAAGCCATTTACTATGAAATTAAATACGTTGTACGTACACTTAATGAAATGTTGTGGCTGGTTCAGCGAAGTCCACAGTACATGTAGGTATGTCAGAGTTGCAATGAATCCAGTGGGTACCTACTAGAAGGAAAAACATATTTGGTATTGCTGTTGAGCACGGGTAGGTAAAATCATAGACTAGTTTAACAACCGAAAGATTTATAAAGAAAGACTTATCATAATTAGATGTTGAATGTGATGCAGGTACACACATGAAAAATAGTACATAGTAGGATATTTTTATAGGAGGCTAAATATTGGGAAATCAAAGTGAATTGGACAATTCCATTGAAGTGATGTATCAAAGAAGAAGGATTAGTAAGCCTTGGTATTTTGATCAAAATCATATAAAATTAATATGGAAGTTTTATATTTTCAAATTCTAAGAATTTTTCATAGAATAAAATAGGTACCTACGTTTTCAACGTAATAAAGTGTTACTTAATGAAATATTATGGGTACTGAGACGCACAGATTAAATTACTTACCGAGGTCTTTGTTGCTTTCTTACAAATTAATTTTGTCTAGAATAGTCTCTACAGAATCTACGTCGTTCTTCTAAGTAATACGTTGCAGCCATGTTAGGTGTTTCCGCTCTTAATATTTCATTTTGCCATAATCGCCATGTTTGCGGCAATATCGGTTAGCAAAAAAATAATATGTTGTGTATTTACAGGGTTGATACCTGGTATCCCTTTAGTTATGAAGGTATGAAATGTATTTATTTATTTATCTAAAGAACACATAGCATAGCACATATAACAGAATGTATTTAGTATGAAATCTTATACATATTCTGATTTGAAAAAAAAATCACAGAATTGGTACTCAACTTAATAGTACTTGTGCGAAAGGCGCACCTAATAAGCAATATTATCAAATAGTAGCCCATCTCGATCTAACGGAATAAAGTTATATTTTTCGTTCATATAACGCTAAAGACCCTCTCGTCGAATATACTCGTATACCTTAAAAAAAATATGAAGAACGTCATCGGTTGCATAATAGAATCATTAAAAAATACAGCCATTGTCTGCACTATAACAATGAGCCGGACACTTCAAATGCGCCACGCCTGAAATATCTTTGCTCCTACAGATATCCACTACACAACTGAGTTTATATGTGACGTGCAAATGTAATTAATAACGTGCTCTGTCCACTAGTTTGGTACGGTACTTAAAGTGATGGTACTGGACACAATGATAGATTACTTTTATATTGTATTGTCCGGGACATACGACGTTATGTATACAGAATTCGAGGCAGTTACTGTTAATTGTGTTCTGTTAGATCTGGAGTCCAAGTGTACATTGAGTACAATAGCAAGGTTTTGTATTTACAATATACTACTCACGATAGATTATACGCTGCTGAGGTATAGCAATGGTACATAAGTTGCGTTTATTAGAGATTTTTCAATGCTCTTTTATTAATTTTACTTATTTTCTCGTGTGCTATTTACCTGATTTTGGCGTCAAAACAGATAAAAACCATTAAAACTTAACAACATAAAATGTAAGCTTTATAAACTCAAACCACTTCCGTTTTACAATACTATATGTTAACTAAGACTCAAGAGCTATAAAAGTACTAAATAAAGTTGATATCTTCACAAAATCAGTGCATAAATATAAAAAATATATGCCGAGTTTCGATCAGTTACATATCAACATGTTAGTATAGGTTACAGTTCAGTGGTTCAGATAAAATTAAATTATCCGATTGACCTCGTTTACTATTTACACACCCGCACAATTACGTACATACAAATTGAAGTAAAATCAGGTTAATGTTACATACGTAGTGTAGATATGTTACATAAAAGGGAATACGGAGAATTACTATTAATAAAATTCCTTCATTGGGATAACTATTCAACAAACAAAATTTCTGCTCATATGTACATTATTAAATTGGTTTTCCTCGAAAAATTCATTAATGAGAGATAGTTTAATATTTTCTATTTCCGAACAGAGTTGGCATAGTAAAATAGAACATGTCTCTTTAAAAAAAATTGTACGCGTAATTGTGTGGATCCCAACTATCGTGATTTGATGAAGAAATAAAGTAATGTAAGTAGAACCTACAGCTAAAATTCTTAATCTCAATTAGATGCAACAATAAAAAACATGTTATTTCCATCTTAATCCTTGCATAATGGTAAATAGAGAGAGAATTTTAAATTGCATTATAGAAGTTATAAAGTTATTTTGCATACTTACATAATTTTATGACTTATGTTGGTATAACTGATTATTTTCATTTTTAAGGCAAAAATGAAAAGCCCATATGAGAATGAACTTTACAGCGATATAAAAAAAAAACAATAGTTTCCAGAGATTTTCATTTATAACTTGCACCCTCTCCCATGACGTGATATAATAAATTGCAAAATGAATTTCACATTCCACATCTTGTATAAATATTCATCAGGCTCGAAAGTTGCGATGGATTTATAAAGCATATTTAAAACTTGGTAGAACCGGACGCACCTGCGGGCCATGTCTGGCACTCCTCAGATAAAATGCGCTACCGAATTAATCTCCTAAATGAGTTTATAGCAAGTTCTGCTTAGAGGTTTAGAAGCAGGCTGTATCGTCGTAAAGGTAGGATCAGCCACATTAGGTGAAATGGTCTCGTTGCGGTTATGACTGTCATTTGTTTTACTTCCACCTCAAACTTAGGGGAGCATTTTGGAGCGAACAATGATTTGAAGCGAATATTATAAGATATATTGAGTCACTATGTAATTTGTTTTTGCGGTTTTATTATTTTCTCTTGTTTATTGTCTAACTCAAGCGTCACGTACTGCAATACCAACCGTGAAAAGATTAAATACCGACCTCAATACAAAGTAAAAACAACTAAGCTTTCTTCCAAAGTTTGAACGAAACACTACCTGTCTCTTACGCTCGATTCTTTTTCCAGTTTCGAATTACTTGGCTACAGTCGGCAACTTGATTCAGCTAATAAAGGCGGTAATTTGATCATTGCTTCCTATTTGCAGCACCTCAATAATTTACTGGAGAACTACTTGGAGCCATTGAAAAGGGAAACTTTTTTATCAAACGCCGAGATCAACGCCCTGTTCGGGAACATTCAGGAGATAGTAACTTTCCAGAGACAATTCCTGCAAAACTTAGAAGAAGCGCTCGAGGCTGAGCCTAACTTCCATCATTTCGAATTCTCGAACCAATTTAAGGTATAAATAAACTTAATTAAACTGTTAGGACTATTCTGTACCAATCTGCGGATTATTTTGAGAATTCAAAACTATTCACGAATTAAATACGTACATTTTAAAAACTTATCTGTAAAAAGTTTGCCTTCTTCAGTAGAAATTGCAGTCTTAACTTTGAGCTATGACTATACGAACGCAAATGAACAGATGCTTTACATTTCTTCAATTACTTTTTTTTCAGAACGTTCTGTTCGCAGTTGGAAATGCTTTCCTTTATTATGTTAATCACTTCAAGCTGTACAGTTCTTTCTGCGCAAGCCACAGTAAAGCGCAGAAAGTTTTACATCCCAGTAAGTATTCCTTTGTTCTGACATGATGCCTATTTGTTGTTTACGCTGTGTGTACAACTAACTCTGTATACATACATACAGATACGGCTGCGTTCACGAAATGGGGTAGCCAGAGAGGATCATAAAGGAGATCTTACAGCCATATTTAGCATAGCGGGGACAGGTGTAAATAATCTGTGACTTTTTGCTAGCTTGCTGCTTGTCTGAGAAAATGCCCGAGTTCCTTATCTATATAATATGAACATGAAACAGAGGTAGAAGTGTTACCTACTCTAAGGTTCAACATGGATTTTTGTATTCGTTTTAGTAAATTTAAAATCGAATTATGCACGCACTCTGTTGAATAGCTTAAAAGATTACCGAACAGTCGAACACACACACATCCTCACAAACTTTCACATTTATAATTAGTAGGATAATATTTATATTTATAACTTTTTATTCTTACTTCAGACGAGGGCAACCACGCTTTACAAGAGTTCCTGGCAGCACGGAACCCGAAGCAGCAGCATTCCTCGACGCTGGAGTCATATCTAATCAAACCCATTCAAAGGATACTAAAGTATCCGCTCCTACTTCAACAATTAAGAAATTTGACTGATGTGAACTCTGAGGAGCATCTTCATTTAGTCGGTATGTAGCTGAAATCGTCCCATCGGTCTATGAGAGTGAAGGAATAGAGAGTGCACCCGTTTTTGTGTACACACTTCTGTACTATAATATCTTCTGCGATGTTTACTAATTTTCTTTATGATTGGCCGCCTTGATCGAAATATGGTTGGAGGACATTATTACTCATATTACGTAACTGAAACTAATGTGATAATGTTCTTTTGTAAAACTTTCTAAATTCGTTAGATTCTACAACTTAGTATTATAGGTAGTGTTCATGTTTATTTAATAATTCTAAACTTAATTTAAATTTACTTTAGTGTTGTAAATTTTTCACAATACAAAAATATATCTCCCTCTTTCAGAATCTTTGAAGGGAATGGAAAAAGTTGCTGAACATATAAATGAAATGCAGCGAATACATGAAGAATATGGTGCTATATTTGATCACTTGTTTAGACAACACCAAAAGTCTTGCAAGCAACCTATAGATCTAAGTCCTGGTATGTACAAACAACATACATACACGCGACTATGTTCCCAAAATGGGGTAGTCAGAACTGCAATGTTTAACACATCGGGGACAGGATGTACTCGTAAATGCCCTAGTTCCTTAGTCGACTCTTACGACATACACGAATAGAGATGCATCTGATGTATTCTATTAAGGGCCTGTATCAGCACAGGACGCATAATTAAATTAGTATAATTAAATGAATATCTCTGAAAGATTAATTAAATTAGTCGTAATAAGTGTTAAACTAATTACCATTAAACTTATTAATTAACGTATCCAATGAATAATTCTGAGAAGTTTTAAAAATCTTTACAAATCTTTAATAAGAGGGGCTTAAGTAACCATTGAACGATGCCACAGTATATGTATTATATTTAATTAAATGATGAATTTTAACTGTATGATATCTTATTTATATTATTTTCAGGTGATTTGTTATACTACGGTGGAGTAGAATGGTTAAATATTTCAGACTTTTTAGGAAAAATAAAGAAAGGCTTGGAGTTACACGCAATGTGTTTTGTATTTAAATCAGCTGTTGTCTTCCTCTGCAAAGAAAGACTGAGACAGAAAAAGAAGTTGATGGTAAGTTCAAATATAAAATATGATATACTCGTACATGTAATAGGTACTAGAGTACAATCGCAACTTATATAGCTTTTGTGATTATTCTGATGGTATATATACATATTAACATGACTATGTTCCTAAAATGGGATAGCCAGAGCTGCAAAATCTCTTACAGCCACATAAACATAGCGGGATTAATAACTCTCAAGTTTCATCATAATCTGTTCGACATTCTTTGCGTAAAAGACAAACATCTATTATCACAAACATGCACAATAATAATATTAATTAATAATATTAATATATGCATAATAATAATACTGCAGAATCATAAAGGAGATCCTATAGCGACGTTAAGAATACTTTTTATACATATCTCGTAGTTTTGTACGTCATAGATGAACTTAGGTGAAATTCATAATTTGCAGGGAGTTTCTTCCAAGAATAACTCGAACGAGGTCGAGATAATAAGGTATCAAGTGTTGATACCAGTGACGGAGGTGCAGGTCAGGGCATCCTCTGCCAAGGACATGGACAGCCACTTCCTCTGGGAGCTGATCCACTTGAGAAGCCAGCTACAGCGCCGGTCGGAGAAAGTTTACGTACTTTCTAACAGGTAGCATTTATATTAACTTTGTACATTTTCTTTTGTGAATAAAAGGATTTATATTTTGACAAGTGGACCACCGCGACTTCGTCCGCGTGATGAGGCATTACACCCGTGTGAAACCTTCCTACATATAAACCTTCCTCTTGAATACCTCTATTAAAAACTGTATCAAAATCCGTTGCGTAGTTTTTAAAATCTAAGCATAAATAGGAACAGACAGACAGCGGGAAGCGACTTTGTTTTAAAAAATGTAGTGATACTGATGAACAATCTTAGTTTGTCAGTCTTCTAAAAATTAACTATGCATTGTTTAGCAAAGAAAAATAATGCATAAATTCCTTTCCTACCGCGTCGTTGTTGTGATTTGTCGTAGCAAAGTTCGTAGTATGTTCGTAGCTCGTAGCATTACTACGAACAGTGTTTGGATGTTACTCGACTATCATACTTTCGGCCTTGTATTTCTTACCGTGTTACTACAAAAAAATTTAAATATTATTTGAGTTAAATATTATCTTCTAGCAGATACTTCATACATTTTGCTGGCAAATGTCATTTTAAAGTAATGTCTAACTTTAGATGCACCTTGTAATAATACCGTTAATCCTTATGTAAATGCGAGAATAACTCTGTCTGTCTGTCTGTTTGCCTCCCTTTCACGCCAAAACTACTTAACCGATTGAAATAAAATTTGACACACAGATAGTCTAGAGTCTGAGAAAGTACATAGGTCACTCTTCATCTCGGGAAAACATTTTTTGCTCAAATAATTTCTACCTTTTATTTTTTCCGCAGTCCATGAGGACTGAGTTGCAGGCGTCCACTAGTTACTAATGATAACTAGTCACATAACATAACATTTTTCAGTACGGCGGACTTCCGCAACGCATTCCTAAAGACGATACGGCAGATCATCCGCGAGTCTGTCCGCAACATGGCGTTGCCGCCACTCCGCGCGGTCCCCACCCCGCCGAGGGCGCCCTCTGCTATGGAGCATCACCACGATCGGAGCAAACACCAGGTATGAGGAGAGGAAGAATACATACATCTAACAGTTTGTTCTGTCTATATTGTTACTATCCTGGTCATATACCGGCTATGGCTCATCACCACCATCGGAGCAAACACCAGCACCCGTATGATGAATTTGGTGAGATGATGTCTCACTTCTAAACGTCAAATCCACAGAGCTAAGTAATAACTAGACAAGGCAAGTGTTTCTACTTGATGTGTAAAAAGGGATTGCAAACCACTTCTATCAGCCCTAATTCATTCATCCTGGCTCGAGAACGAGTGTCTATTCTAATTCTTAAGTTCATTTTTTACATGCAAAGTACATACACTTAGTTTATCTAGTTATTAATAGCTCTGTGAATTTGACGTTCAAGAGTGAGACATCTCGCTCTCACCAAGTTCATCATACGGGTGTAGGTATTATGTGGAAAGGACGAATACATACACCTAACATTTAAGTTGTCCTGCCTATATAAATAAATAAAAAATAGATAAAATAGTCCCACATTAAGATCCCTAAGGACCTATGGCACGGCGGGCAGGGTTACTACTAACTTCACCAATAGGTCGTCGATATTGTTATTACTGACCATACCTCGACTCGGTATAAGCACTCTGCTAAAGAAATAATTAAATATTCTTTTTATCGTCAAAGTGGTGACAAGTTCCAAAAAACCCCCAACGAAAATATCCCCAACTTATACCAATAATTAATTCATCGCAAAGAAATAACAATAGCATTTTTATTCAGGTCCACGTGATGCAAGGTTCTCAGACTCTTGGGAAAACCAAGAAACCTAAACACTCCACACAACGGTTGTCCGCAGGAAATATTGAGGTATGTTCCTTATAATATATTTAGCTGGTAGTGACTGGATGACGAAAACGGGAAATAAAGCCTTGTGGCATGCCCTGGGGAGGGCTATGTCCTACTTCGACTACAACAGGTGTAATGATGAAATATTTAACTATGAGTATCGAAATAATATGATAAGGTTTCTGCTTTTAGTTTAGTTTAGATACTTAGTAAAAAGCAGCACTGAAACTATGGAGGCGCTTAATTATGTTTTAAATACACATCATTATTGTATTGTATATTATATGTAAAAAATGTGTCTATATGTGTACTATTGCATACATAGTATGTATTTTACCAGGTCGGTGACTTATCACGCGAGAACTCGCAGGATGCTGACGAACCACCGAAGGAAGCTGAAGACGAACCTTTTAGAATCCGCAGCAAAACGTTAGGCGATGCTGCTAACAAGCACAGTATGTATCTATTACCCTGAAGTAAGGATAAAGAGGTGGCCTAAAGTTTATTCCTATAAAATCGTCATAATAGTCTATTCTGATCACCACATTTAAACCTAAACGTTATATTAGTCCTACCTCTTTTCCTCTCAACCATTTATGTTAAAAACGGAAAGGGACAGACCTGACTAAGGTTAAGTTTACGTTTAAGTGTGACGGTCAGAATCGATAATATTGTTACGTGGTTAACGGTCGGAAGTGTAGTAGTATTTAGAATGGTCGGTGGCAAATGTTAGCCAGATAAAATAAATAGATAAATAAGCCGTATCCTAGGTCGCAAGTTCAAACCTAACAATCTCATCGCCTCTTTATACTTATCAACTTTCACCTTCCATTTACCCTTCATATACCATTCCACCTTCATACCAAAATGACATAACTGATTGTAATATTAACCGTCTTTCCTGGCCACTAAAATACTAATTGTACTAACAGACGGTACGATAAAACGAGGCCCGCCGCCCCCTCTCCCCGACATGGACAAGTCCGAACCGGGCTCCAAGTCCGAGGGCGAGGACGAGCCCCCCCCGCCACCCGCCAAGCGCGGCCTCGGCAAAACACCCAACCATCTTACACTGAGGTGAGAACCTTCATTTACCTTCATTTAGATACCTTAGGTTAAGACAAGGGTTATATTAGTGGGCCTATTACGAGTGAGTACTCCGGAGATCCTTTAGACCAGAGAACAGAGGTATAAGTAATTCTGAAAAGTCGTTTAATCAGGGTAATTGTAAGAGAAATTTATATATTTAGAAAAATGAGCTAGTAGCTTGTCACTGATCTTTTACAAATGTCCCGCTTTGTTAAATGTGGCTTTAGGATCTTCTCCGTTATGCTGCAGTTCTGGCCATATTTTTTGGGAACTTTGGTGTGTATGTACGGTATGTAATAAAAAATCTGGGAAGAATATAGAATGGAGTGGGTCAACACGCAATATAGTGACAGCAATTACCGACAAGTCGCTAAACTCATGTAAATGATATATGAGAATAATGTTGAGCATCATCAGATTTCATACCGAAATATCTATGAAGTGCACTCGAATAACTAAATGTGTGTACAAATACTGAAAATTTTATTTTTTTCGCAGCACCACGTCGACGCTTAGCGCCGGCAGCACGGGCAGTCAGGCTCGCCTCATCCAGTCCTCGCACCAGCCCACGCAATACCAGCCAACTATGGTCAAGGAACTAGGTAAGCAGGAGTCCCAGTCCCTCAAATCCTCGCCGGAAAGAAAACCATCTGCAGAGAAAAAGATCAAAGTCATCCGGTCGTGCAGCGGCAGCAGCATCAACAGAGACAAGTCGCCCAACAGGTCGTTCGACCGTTCTCCGGATCGAGACAGGGATTGCGTTACTAAAGTAATAGTCTGCAAATCTCCTAACAAATCCAGTCTGAAACATTCCAAAACACTCCATCGTTCCCCACGTGGAAGCTTCGACCAATCAAAATCTCCGAGAGGCTCGATAGACAAATCCAGATCACCGCAGCAAAGTTTCGACGGCAGTCGATCTCCACGAGGCAGTATTATGAAGTCTCGTGAAAATTCAGTTGACAGAGCTCGGTCACCGAAACCGGCTCCCAAAAAGGGAATAATGAGAACACCGCAAGCCAGCTTTGACAGGTCGCCTTGCAAGTCGCCGAACGTCAGCCGACGATCGTCAAAATCTGGAGCTGAAAAGCTTGCCAGGATCGGAACAAACTCACTGGATCGCATGACACATTATTCTCAGCTCGCTAAAGTGGAAGACAAGGCTATGAGAATGGGCATTGTGGTATCCAAGTCCACGGAGTCAATCACCAAAGCTATAGAGCATCCGACTTGCGTTCAATGCTACTTATCTGGGAAGAAGCCTAATAAGCCATCCTAGCAAAAGGGGAGGGGCAAGTCCCCTAAGAGTCGGCGTAAGTCGCTGATGTCTCAATCAGTGCTGACGTCTTCGGACCGCAGCAGTGTTGAGACCCTCGACGACGTACCCACCGACCGCGGACTTCGCCCCTCGGGACATTACGAGACTCACGAATACGATCAGATACACGTCTAAACGGAACCTATTTACTGAACTCGCCTAATACTTTTGATATTATTTTAAATACAGATGTTTTATTTATACACGTTATAACTATATGGATCTACCTATTTATTTATTGGCTGTATAGCATAGCCGTTTATGCCAAATTTAAGGAATTGATTAGCGTCTGATCTACAGAGAAGTTTATTTATTTTACACTCAACAGCCTAATTTTTATTATTGCGATATTCATCACATAGTTTTCTTCTGTTTTGTAATGTATTGGTAATAATTTAATTGCCTTAGCAAATTTCGAAGTACCTATACTAGACTTAAATGTAATTAGATTAACGGTAAAACCTGTGTATGTTCAAATAAATCATGTATGCTCAACTCGGTCATAGGTAGCAAATACTTTCTGTTCACAAAATAAAGTTAGAGCACACAAAACTGAATAGGTATACTTAATTATTTCAATTACCGTGAGGTAACTTTGATATGAGATTTCTGCTTCCCAAAAGATACACGTTATATTCGCTATACCCACCCACCTACATACTATAGGTATATAGCTTTTTCTGATACTCTATAAACTGAGAGAACATTTACTATCCAAGAACTTATGTTTTGAGATTTATAAGTTATCTAATTTAAACTTAAATAATCACAATTATTTTATTTATGTACCTATCGTTTACACTGTGTAGTGTAGTGTAAAAAACGAGTTGGACAAATATGATTTAAGCTGGCTATTAATGTGAATTAAGTAATAATGAATTAAATCCACGATCTGTGATTACACGATTATCTGATGCAAAAAAATGCGATTCAATTCGTAGTTACCTTAGTCGTTGCAAACTGCACCGAATCCGACTGTATCCGAAAAATATATATCGCACATGTGCCTGGCATACGAAGATCGACTGATGATTATCGTAAATATTAATTGACATATTGCCGATTTTCATGAATCTGTTGCAATGTGCATGGGCTCTTATTACATCCGTAATCACAGAACGGGGAAGCTGGTTTTTCATTATTGTCTCCTTGCGTATACGTACCCCGACCTCATTTCCCATTGGAAGCCAACCCCGCTCCAATTTTAGCGTAATCAACTATACATGGATAAAATTTTAGCCACTCAATTACGTGTAGACTTAATGTCATAGGTAGAAGAGGTAAATAACACCCGTAATTAATAAAAATTTAATCAAAATATACTAATTTTAATCAAAATATACTAAATTTAGATAAATCCAAGTGCTAAGTGTTTAATATAATAATGGCTGTGGAATCGTACTGATGTTAATCCTTAATATATTTGCCGTAACCGTTTATTCTCTCTTTTTATTTTATTCATACTGTTAGTTAAACTCATACATCCCGGTAGTTTATAATTAAAACATATTTTGATGGCCACGCATTTATACCATTAATTAAGTCTTCCATTTCGATATATCTATGATATCGTTGCGATTAATTTATTTATTTATTTCTAACGTTTTGTCTTATGTGTACCTGCTCAATTTAGTACTAAGTTCATCTGTTCACTGCGCAATATTACTTGGCCACACAATTATAAATGTACCTTTAATATTCGATGCTATCCATATGTGTGAATCGTGTTTATCTCTGCAGATATTTTATAACGCATATAGTTCGTAAGGCTCCTTTTTATTTTATCTATTTAGATTGATTGAAAATACAAGTAGCCGGCTATAAAAAACCTACCCACAAAAGAGACCTATTTTTCATGATTTTATGAACTATTCTTACTAACAATTACTGAGAAAGTTAAAAATTCTCTATACAATCTGAAAAAAAACATGTGACTTTGAGTAGATAGATAGATAATCAGCTATTTTCAAAGTACTTATCTGACTATATATACCCCTTTTGTTACCTGTATACATTCTTACGGACTTTATTCTATATACTTCGTTCCATATTTCATACCTTTATGAACCATCAATAACGGTATCTTTCAGAGTAAATTTCGGTGTCGCTAAATCGTTCCTGTTTGGGACATGCTGTATACATGCAATCACTGTACTTACATCGATTGCTTCGTATGAGTATAGGTATTTTATCTTTATGAAATATCTTTAAAGTTTTGTAGAAGCAGCACTTAAGGATAAAATATGCTGTTGAACGGAATATGTCATTTCATAAACATATACTTGTACATATATGTTGTAGCAAGTTTGTAGCAATATTCAACATACAGCAGGCAATCATTGCACAATGCACATCTGGGCAACTGTCTCGTCAGATTGGTATTTTTATAATGAGGTTTTAATACTATTGTTGTATGCATTTTTCGTTTCAAAATGAATTCTTATGTAGAAGTTATTATTGATATCTGCAGTTATAAACACTACTAGTGACAACCCGTCAATAGTGAGTGCCCCAAAATAAGATTTCTGATTGGAAAATATTTCGATAACATAAAAGTATGATTTAACTTGTAATCTTAAGAAATACATGAGAAAAAAATTGGAGGGAAGGAATTAAACATCCAAGCTTTTTATCAAGTATCTTGAATTGAAAATGTAAAAGAACTTTCTTTTTATTATTGTTAAAGAAATGGAAATATGAACGAATATCTGAATAGTAATGGCAGTAAAATCATATTCACGTAAAGCATCGAATCTCCAATCAGAACATATCTTGGAGGTTCACATATGTGTACATTATATATGTTGCATTATAATAATACATAAACAATAAATAGATTTACATATTAAATGTATAGATAGGTTAAATATACTTATAACTTTACATCAATAGAGAACTAACATATACAACGTAGACTATTCATTCACGTAAATATATTTAGCTTTGCACTGATCTCTATCGTCTTAGGTGCTGCACTTCCAATGTTTCTGGGTACTTAATATGTCAATATTTGAAATCTGATGCACCTTAATACTTAGACAAACGCATTACTTAGTCTACATGGTAATTAACTATATACAAATTTAGCTCGTAATTCAATCTTTATGTCGAGTTACCTTGACAATGTACTTTGAATGTTCGATGACAATGTTGATCGGCACAGAATCTCCATGCAATAGATAAGCTTCGATTTCCTTTTACACTCCACGGGGTTGGGGCGCGCTATCTCGATTACGAACAGGCAATGTATCGACAATTCTTACTACTTTTTCTTGTGTATTCCTTCTAAATATTTTAGATAGAGCGTAGCAAATATGATTTACCTAAAATATTCGTAACTTTGGACTATAACTAACTATAACGTATTTCAGACAAGTAGACATTAGCCAATTCGTAATCGAGATAGGTTGCACGCTTTCCAGATCGCCAAACCTTCCAACATTCATCAAACATTCAACTCTTTTTCAAGCGAGTACGCATTGTCCTGGTAATTGGTGCAAAAATGTTCAAAAAATGGGAACGGTGTTGAAAAATGATTAAGTGATGTGATAAAGAGTTTAGTGTTTGGTGTGTTGTAGGGTCGCCGGTGTGGAAACCGCGCGAAGTGGCGTGCGAGGCCGGGCCGCCCGCGCCGACCACGCTGCCGCGCTCTGGCCGCCCAGCGCCGCGCGCGCAGCATCTCTCCGCGAGCCGCAAATCGCTCGCACCCGACCATCGACACTAGACTGCAGCTGTCCCACCCATTAATTGTCCAACGAAACACTTTATCGGATATTAAATTGTCGTGGACCGCGAAAGTTGACGCTGACTTGACTGATGCATCGTACGGCATACTTCTACGTGATACTTTGCACGCTAAGCTGCTTGAGCAATCTGATGAATGTATGCGAAACCTCTATTTTCTATGGTACCTGCGTTTTTAGTTCAGGAAATATAAATTAACAGTTCAGCATACTATAACATAAGAAAATGATGTCAACACATTTTCAGAATTCGTAAAACAAATAAAAATGGGAAGTACCTAAACAGAATGCGCGTCATTCCAGCAGATGTCAAATCAGTTTCTAATATCGTAAAAACTACAAAGTGCTTAAATTATAGTAGATCTTTACTCGTACACCCAGAATAAAGACTAGTCCTATATCGATAATACTTTTATCTAACATAAGCATTAGATAAAAGATGGCTGTGTTACAGATTAATCGATATTCTTAATGTACCATGTTCCATAGATAATGTGTGACTGAACCGTTTTGTAAAATATTCATTGAACATACATAATGAAGCTGACTCTACGTGTAATTTGTTTCTTCTGTAAAATAGTGATGACGGTAAGATTTCCGCAAATGCTAGAATCATTTCATGTCGTTCTCCTGGACGCTTAGTCTAATATGTAAACCCAACCTTTTATGAAGACATGTCAGTTTGAAAAGGTAAGAAAGTTAGCGAACCAATTTTTATTTATTTATTAAAAAAATTGAATTTGAAGGTGGTATATTTTTTTCGCTTAATGAAATCTTTTTCCGTAATGAAAACCTGACATTTAAATGCATGCAAATGTTTGTGCTCAAATATTAGTTACCTATATGAATTTCTATCTTTAGCTTAAGCTCAAATATTTGACGTAATTTACAACTTATCTCCAAGATATAAGACTGCATGCGGTACTTATATTTTGGTTTTCCCTTTATTACACCTTAGTTATTAGACAGGTAACGAGAATTTATTCTCCATTTAGGTATATTTTCATCATCTACATTAATTTATATTAAGATAGACAACAATGGATTTATGTAATATGTTTACCTCAGTAATTAGACTTTACTCTTAATTTTACTTGTAATATTTAATTTAATACTTATTGAAAATCTATAGTCATAATGTACACGTACGTAGATGTCGCAACTTGAGAGACTTATACATTACCCTATCATATACTTAATATAAATAATAGTATTTAATAACGCATCCCCCTACTTCTCATGGAGTTCTGTGCCAAACTAGGTACCCTTACCTATGCTTGTTAATACACACTCGTTATAATAAATATACTGATAAATATATCGTCGGAAGTACTAGTAGTTAGTAAATGTAATGTTCAGTTTTGATTCATCACATCGGCGAAGCGTCTCACTATCCTATAGTTTAATGGCACTTACCCTGTGGAAAGTACACTAGGTAGTTTTGATAATAATTTCTCTTCGTGATCGAATTCGAAAGTTCTATCATAGGCTAGGCGAATGCTATGACATGTATCCTACACTGTCTAGATTTATTTCTCCATTTTGTTGACACTGTGCACAAGGTTAATGTACTTATTCGTTTTAAAGTTGTTCAAAAATATCTATTGAATATATTGCAAGTTTATTGTGAGTGAAGGCATATGGGAAACTTTTAATTTTAAGATATGTGACGACTTTTTCATCAGATTCTGAATTCCAGGATCACGTTTAGTACAGTTGCAATTTAATTTCAAAATAGAGGACTGAATCAGGTGTTTTGTGCTGTTTCAAATATAAAAATGTTATATTATTTTGATCATAATATTTATTATTTTATATGTTTGAAAATTGAAATACAAATAATTCTAGTAATATTATACTTATTGACTTGAGATCACCTTGAGATTGCTAGGAATTAGAAGTTTACCGATGGCTTCCTAAAAATAATATTATTTATATCTTCTTATACTTTACCTCAAATATGAATTAATTGTATATGTCTATGAAATTGTAGTCTATTAATTTATATAATTGCCACATAATATATTTGTTCAATTAATTTCGTGTTTTATTGAAATAAACATGTTTATTAATATACATATGTTAAAATATTCGAATTTAATAATTACGAACTTATACAATCAATTTATAGATATTATTATACTAAGAAAATAAAAATTAATAAAGTGAATAAACAAATATGAATGAAACACGAAATGAGAGCAAGCTCATTAATCTCGATTATATTTCGTACTTCAAGAACATTTGAAGTAAAGTAGGAAAATGAATGAATACTTAGAAAGACTTATTGAAGTAAATACGATAACTAATATAAAATTAAGTGAACTTTTATGATTTAAGTTATAAATCATTTGCTATTTGTTTGGTTGTATCACAGTTTGTTTGTTTGTGATTGTATTATAGTTATATATTATGTAAAAGTAATGAATAAAAATGAGGGACGTCAGACTACGTCATACTTATTATTATTTTATTTTATTATTGGATGCGTTGTATTACGTGCATTTTTTATTTATCAAGGCACACAAATAAATTATGAGATTGGTTATTTTTAAAGTTTGTTCTGAAATTTTATTATTATTGTCTATTATTTCAATTGACCCGGTGGCTCAGTGGTTATAGCGGCTGGCACGGTTTGCAGTGGTCGTGGGTTCGATTCCCACTCGGGTGAAGAATTTTTTCCATTTTCTTTATTAATAATTTTATATTATTTCAATGTAAAAATAAATTGATGCAATTCTAACTTAAAGATTTTAATTTGATGAAACAAAAAACTATAGTACGTTACAGAATAGCCAATCTTATATAAGTTGGTCGGTAATTGACATAATAAAAGCGAAGGCTTAATTCAAGTTCTTAATACTTCTTCTCACTTATTAAATAATAAAAGTGCCTTTTGAAATTTTGGGATATATTAAATGCACGTAAATATACTAACATCTTATGAAATTATGCTAAATATGACAGTAGTTTGATTATCATTTTTCAAAGAAATTGTCTCTTATAGTATCCTTTAGTGGCTTCCAACACGATTAGTCTAATTTAATATTAATAAATTAATTCACGTACATATGTATTCCTAATTGTTTTCTTAAAGATATAATAATATGTTGAATTTTGTGACACTTACGGATATTACTTTTTATTGCTTATGAATAAATATAAAATATTATCGTTGTGTTTTTATTTATTGATATCGATTAAAACATGGTTTTACTTATAATAATTTAATTACTAATATTGTCTAATTGTAAAGCATCATTTACATGATACCTACGATTTATTTGCATGCAATTTTTACTTGTAATGAAAAAATTAATGACTGGCATAGTTTCAACTGACATATTTCATACACTCAAGAAAAAGAATTGGGCCTTTATACTCGTACACAATGAGACAGTAGGAACTAAGCTCGAGTTTATTGTAAATGATACTTAATGGCCATAGTTGGGTTGGGTTTTTTTATTCATGTTACGTTTAAAATAGATATAGGTAGGTACGGTAGATAGATATTTACTGAAGATAGATATTAGATCTATTATAATAAAACTAACTTTTTCACTTGATACTAGAACTCTTCATCTATACTTAATACTGGAACTTGCTTGAATAGCGAAGTCCTGTATTTTATAATTTTATATTTGGTTTTCCATAATTTTGGTTTGCAATAAAATAAAACAAAAATATCCAGTATGTAGGTAAAATGTGTTTATTAGATCGCACGTTAACTTTGATAACTCAAAACAAAATTCAGTGTTCTCAGATCCAAAACCTTAAAATTTGCTAATAAAACAGTTTTCCTAGGGTTGATATGAGAGAAACATTAAAATATATAATTAACTATGTACAAGATTAATATTTAATTATAACTAGTTTGGTAGGTCTGTACACTCAATTGCCAAAGTTAATTTACCAGGTTTTGCCATTTAACATGTAGGAAATAAATCTCACCAGCTATCGCAATGTAATCTGGTTGGACGACTTAGGCAATAAAGTGTAGATACATAATATTATTAAATTTTGAATATTTTTGCTCAGTATTTCACTGTCAACAAATTATACCTATCATACTCTTATACTTGTCGGCCTAAAACTTAACAAATTTCAAATAAGCCGTGAAAATTACTTAACCATTTAATTTTATAACCGCAAATATTTTAAATTTAGTTTGAACTTCAGTTATCATCATGAGAATTTGGAAATATTTTAGCAAGAACCGCCTTTCGACGTGAAAGATAAACTCATAATGGGCAAGTGAATCCCTAAAGATTTTAGATTTAGATGATACCATTTCCTTGCCTGCTGCATACAATTTTATTGAATCATCGGCATGTAATTGCAATTTTTTACATATTGATCAAGTTTTTACATATTGATCAAGTTTTTACAAGTCAGTAATGGTGTATCAATAAATAATTGAATATAATTATTGCTCTTGAATGTACAAGAAAATGGTATCATAGAAATGAACCTAAATGATGTAGAGTATGCGACATATCACCGTCTGTGAATTTACAGTACAATGTGAGTACCTACATAGATAAACTGACACATCTGTCTCATATCTTGCGAATGGACAATTTCTAAAGTCGATTGCTAAATAGATAACTGACCACTACCAGTAGACGATCCTTAGTGACGTCCGTGTCTGATACAAAATATATTTAGAATTTTTTTACTGAATACCTATTATAAATGAGTGAGTGTGATAGGTACAGAATTACCACAATTACGCCTTCATCTCGGAAGGATTGGCAGAGAGAATGAGCTTTCATTTTCTACGATCCTAACACTCCTCTTGACCAGACCTTTCTTTTAGAAATGTTTAGTTAATCGTTATTGACTAGTAGAAGTATTATGTAATAAAGCTATCAATTGATTTGTAAATTACAGAAGGCCGCTATTTAAAAAATTAATTATACCCAAATTTACCTATAATTTTGTTTTGTAATAATCTACAATGAAACGACATATTATACCTATTCCTCAGACTCAGATTTTTATCAACCCAGAGAAACCATTCACAAAGATTTACAAAGCCTGTATACGCTGCATATTATACAGGATGTAACATACCCCTACTTTAAGCATAGAGGAATAAGAAGGTCACAATTCCAGTCCTTGACACTTAGATTACATTACTGTAATGCTGTAAGGTACAGTAATTCAATCTAAGTGTCAAGGACTGGAATTGTGAGGTACCGAAAAGTCTAATGGTGCATCGAGGCAGTTAGTATGACATTAGCACTCTATGATCATCTTATTCCTCTATGCTTTATCAGTGAAAAGCTATGAAAATACTATAAAAAACCTATCTACAAAACTTGAGACTCGAAATCATATATTTATTCTAACAGATGTATAGATATATTCCCAAACAACTTAGAAACTTTCATACTATCTCAAAAAAAAATTGTGATTTCGTGTCTCAAATCGTGTGGATTGATTCTTAATAGTGGGCTATTTTATTAACCGACTTGAAAAAATAGAGGTTATCAATCCGTCTGTATGTTTCTTTTTCTTTATGTGTGTTACCTCAGAACTCCGTCATTTATGAACCAATTTCATTTTTTTTATAGTTTGTCATGGTATGCTTCCAAGTTGGTCCCATATTCACCACATCAGGATCTGATGATGGGATCTTGGAGAAATCGAGGGCATCCTCAAATATTGTAGGCTCAAGTCTCGTATGGCGGAGGAGAGATTGGCTAAGCGCATCTTCTTTTCTGAACTGGAGGAGGGCAAGCGGAAACGCGGCGGGCAACTCCTCAGATACAAAGATGTTCAGAAAAGACATATGAAGAGATGCAATATAGATCCATCTAAATGGGAAGTTTTGGCAGCACAACAACCAGAGTGGCGCAGGATGGTGATGAAGCAAGTTCACGAGTTCGAGGAGCAGCGTCAAGCTGACCTTAACGCTAAACGTGATAAACTAAAGACTCGTCCTCCTGCTGCCATTATCTATAATTACAATAATGGCGCACTAACCTGTCCTCTGTGTGCGTGGGCGTTCAGGGCGAAGATTGGCTATGTAAGCCATCTCCGAGCGCATGAACACCAACTTAGTAATATCTAGGAGTAGAAGTGGTCGCCATGACCGAAATCGGTCAGAGGTCATCATTATCATCATCATCATCATATTGTTAGACGTAAAGTTTCGAAGCCTAGTCATTTCTCTCTTTTGTCATGTGGCCTATTTAATCATTTGCTGGCATATAAATCTGACAATATTATGCCTTCTAAACTTCGTACACGGCTTAACGCAATATATATTTGCCCTTTAGTAAAATTTTACTTTAGTAAGCTCGAGTTTTGGGAGGAAGTCGGTTTTTCGTTTTAAAAAAAATTATAGCTTTTCGATTACGCATTATGTTACACTTTACACCCTATACAGCTACCACAGGCCCTACTTAAGTTCATATTCGGTAGAGTAGACCTATTCCAGGAAAACTTAGGGTACCTAAGTCCGGAATAATAATACATACCTACAAGTAATTAATAAAATAAGTGAAGACAACAATTATGTAAATAAATGACTAGATAAATAGCAGCGTATCTTTAGTTACTTATAGCATAAGTATAATCGCAAAATTACCATACATTATAATGGAATTAAAACACTTAACGATAGATAACTTTAATGGAATGTATCTCTAGTGATAGAGAGGTAAGTTACGGCGATTTCCATCCACGACTATATGACTTAATATAATAAGAATCCGTAAAATAATCGCGCTCTAAAATGGTGGGTATAAAATAGAAAAACAAAAAATTTAAAAACATATTAGATTACATTTAAGTTGATCTTAATATTGTACAAAAGCAGATGGATAACTTTACGAAAGGAAAACAATTTCTAATAAGTAGTAAATTATTTAACGATGGAAAAACAATATGATACGACAATGTGAGATGACTTCATCGATTCTACCGGTTGAGCCTAATAAATTCTGTAGCCAGAGCTAATCGTGAAATAAAATACAATCTTAATTAGAAATGTCATACTTCATGAAACAATTGCTTTTGTTTTAAGACAAAACACAATTAAATATTATACTGATGGTAGACCAATGTGGAATAAGTCAGGGAAGCTCTATTCGTGGAACACCTAGACCATATTAATTTAATTACTGTCTTTACATATAACATCACTATAGTAAAAATTATGTTACTTATTCTTAAACAATTAACGACGTGACTATCTCAGTAGATGTATATCGTATATACATATTATGTGGCACTGGCTACAATATAATCCATCATTACAAATACTTTATTTATTAATTAAATTCTAGTTGATTAAGGCCCTCTTGCACCAACTTCCTAAAACTAGGATTATTTTTATGCTTGGTGGTTGCGAACTTGTTCCTAATAACATAAACTGAAATTAATAAAATAATATTAATTATAAGTTATAATTTATTATTTTGTAAATTAGTCTCGAATTAAGAACTTGGTACAAATGGGGCTCAATGAAATTAATGAAATTAATGCATTTTATAAATGTTACATTATTCTAATTCCTATTTTTGAGGTATTAACTTTCTTTTATTTCAAACTACTGATTAATTAATTATACATGTGAACCAAAAAGTGCCGTTAAATTACTAGATTAGATATTAGACAATATAATACGTCTATATAATCAAGTTTTATAAGTCATATAGAACTATATTCTGGACATTATACACGACAATTATAAAATTATTCTAGTACATATAGTAAATTATAAGTAAGACATGACTTTCTAAGCATTGTATTTTAAAACTCAAAATATTTATGCACGTGAGGACCGCGATGCTATTCCATGCTGATTCCCAGTTTCACCTTTTTAGCGCTTATAAAGATTGAGATTAGTTTAAATGTTTTCAGTAACTAGGTAATTGTAAACCTTTGATCCGATAGACTTTATTATTACTAATCAATCAATATACTAACAAAGCTTGGTGAAACTATGACTTCTTTATGATAAAATGACGTAGTATTTTATAGCTTCGACATTGCATGGCATCTCATGTGAAAAGTTATTGTTTGATAGTTATCCAAATTAAATGTACGCATCGACTCTTGTCTGATAAAATTATTAATTATAATTGGAAATCTAATAAGTTTGTAAAATTTGTTTCATTACATTACCTACATATTAATGAAATGCTTGAATATGAGTTTATTTATTTTTATTTTAATGTTGTTTCATCGAATTATGCTAGAATAAAATTCATCCTTCCTAATTTCATATATTAAATACGTAAGGCACTCCATTAATTTTGCTGTTTTTGTCCAAAGATTTAAAAATTAGTTACACAAATGCACGTGAATGAAGACAATTGGAAGTAATTTGGTATACTTACTATGCACTGCATATAGAATTTATGAACCGAGGCTTTAATGCTCGATTTTACAATTAAAATTATGGTAATTAAAATTTAACATAAGGGCTCCATTAAGTACCAAAAAACGTTATAATATTGAGAGCAAATCTGGTATTTTACAAGCTCCGTTGTTAATTTTTCAACAGAACATACCATTTGCTACATTCTAGTTTAATAAACAATGACAAACTTTACATATTTGGCTCCAGTTATAAATGCTTTAAACGTCAATTAACTAATTTAACAGAACACTTATCTAGCGAAAACTTTGAACTTACAAACAATATAAGAAATTATGTCAACTATCACAGGCACTACAAATAAACATATTTTTTGTTATAAAACATCGGTATGGATAAATTAAGTACCTACTTTTGTGTATAACTTTTGATCTTTACAAGCTTTCTCAGGGCGACTATTCCTGGTATACCTACGCTAATCCGAGGTAACCTCTTTCTTCCCTCGAAAAAAGCAGATCGAACTTTGCCAGAGATAAGCTAAATCTTCGGTAAACTAGAGACTGGAATTTTAGTGGCATATTTAACCATAACGATGATACACAATATTGATCTACTATACATAAGTACTACAAAAATAACCCCACACTCATAACTAAATTTTTAATTTTATCTTAAATAGGCATTGTTCCTTTTTTAGACCTGTATTTAATTTAATTTTATTTTTGAAGTAAAAATACAACATAGTAACTATTTCATTACATTCAACATTATGAAAGAAATGCAGTAATATTTCATCCATTATACCGTATCCAGTATATCATTTGAAACCTTTGTCATTTGCGCACAGGTAAATTACTTTAAAGGGATCAAACCCATTTCAATTTTACAGTAGCGAACTTCCGCAATTTGATCTTACTCTGACTTATAATTCTAACTACCAAGTTTAATCATATTTTATTTCACTCGGTGTTTCAGCGTTAAAGAGTACCAAACCCATTATTACAATTTTTCACATTTATAAAATTATATTAAGAAACAGAACGTCAATAATTAGAACTAAGTAAGCTCAAGTATACATAGAAACAAGGAATAATTTATAAAATGAACAATGCCTAAAGAACATCTATAATGTCAGACTAACAGTAACAAACCAGCTTAAGGTAAGGTATAAGAGCATGATGGAGTTAATTAAAACTTAAAGTCAAGACAATTGCCATAATAAAACTTAAAACACAAGACATCAACGCTAACTTTGCTGTTGGACCCTAATCTTTAATAAAAAAAAGCCATTTTCTTCATAAGTAATCTCTTTAAAAATTTTATCAAATTTTACTACCTAATACGAATATACTCACATGACTTGTTTAAACTTTCTGGAAAATTTTGAATATTTATTTTTACAATAAATCCGCGCGGCGTCCACTGACCCCTGATTAAGTGAAAAGTTTTATAATAGGAAACTGTCATTTATAATTCAGTAGTTTAGTAATGACAACATTAAATTTAAGCATAGATTAGACAAGCTTGTACGATGAAAGGTGGAATACAGATTTAGTACATAGAAATACCAGGTAACTATTAATATCATTATTATTTTTAAACGACAAATTCATAACCTAACTTTTCATCTTCTGTAGAATCTTGATAACGTATTTTTAATTTCGAGTAAACTTTGTCTATCCGTAAATATTTCGTTGAGCTAATTATTGCGCAGTGATCGATGACGCGCCTGGGTCATGTATATTTGACTAAACTTTGGTCCCTATAATTGCTATTGTAATTTAATGTGGGTCACACAGCTCGCGGTATGGGTGTGCTTCCGTGGCGCGATGGGGCAACGACGCCGCGCGACTGGCGGCTTGGCTCTCCGAATAAAGGCACATCGAGTCATGATTCATTTGTTATCCTAGGCATATGCCTAGTATATAGCATATAGCATATGCTGAAATGTTAGTAGTTTATACTCCCACATTTATTATCAACAATGTTACACCATTTCTCATTAAGGTTGGTCTAAAACTAGTTAAAGGGAATATCTAATCAATAATTTAAACTACTATAAGTAATATGAATAATGCCACACCACTGTCCGGCTGTTTCGCGTTTCGCACAAGTTCCTCATATCACATATTAAAGTTCTATAACATCGATCTCGTCATCGCTACTCATTTTGGCAACATGGTGGTGGAACTAAAATTGTCTAATTAGCTAGAAGGCGATGTCGCCCCAAATTGTATCTAGGGCCAAGACAACGTTAATAGTTGTCTTCGCATTTGATTTCCCGCGCGGCGGGCGAGGTCCACTGAGCCTCCGGGCCTTCCCAGTCGGGAAAGGATTCGTAGAAGTTATCATTTTCTTCGAGAGCTACTTCAGCGCGACTGAACGCCTCCGCGAATTTACCTATTTCGGTTGAGCCGAATGCTTGCTGGAAGGCGGGTAGAGGGACGACGGGCGGCCGCTTCTCCTGCGGCGGGGTCTGACGAGGCTCCGGAAAGAACCTCTCGTGGGCGACTCGGCTGTCGTGTGCAGGGTAGTCCGGTGTACCTCTGCTTTTCGCCCCATTTTCCGCGTACGAGTCCTCGAACAATGGATATGGTGTGGTTCTCCCATCCTGCGCAGCCAGTGTATTTTGATTGTGCATGTGCTGAAATTTCCAAAAAAAAATTTATAAATTAAACGCAAAGATATAATATTAAAGGTTACCGTCAAAACTCTTCCTTTTTAATATAGCAAACTATTCCAAAACACATTCAAATCTGCAAAAAAGAGTTGAAGTAAAACATGGTACCTTAACCTGCGGTCTGCAGTCGGCTGCATACCGCAAGGTCTCGCGCGCACAGGAGCCCCGCGACCAGCCCGCTACACCCCCGCCCCAACCACCATTCATAACGCCCATCTGGAATTTACAAACAATTTTCTAAAGTATACATACAAAGAAAATCTTTTTATGGGAATGATATAATTCATAACGGAGGCCCGCGATTTCGTGAGAAAGTCACATCTATGAAAAAGCATACCCAAGTATTGAAGATATAACTAGTAGGTAGTTCTCCAACCGAATTTCGGTCACAACGGCTAATCTAAACAGTGCAGGATATATTATAGTGCACAAGAGTGTGCGCAAACACTGGTGCACTCTTTATTCCCTCACTGAACACAACCGGAGCGAAATCAGGCGCAGGACTAAAAATTTTACCTGCTTTCCGAGGCACAAGCTAAGTGACAATTTTACAACATTTAAATCCCTACATGAAATAAATTCAGTGGTACAGGCCTATCGGGGATCGAACCTACGCCCCCGAATGGAAGGCGCACGTCGTAACCATTGGGCTATCACCGCTTGATATAAAGAGTAATGACAAAGAATAACATACCTGGTAATGAGGCCACATTTGCGGCTCGCAGTATCCTGTCGCGCGGCCATCTAGTGGAGGCTGAAAATAAAAAAAGCTATTTTTTAGATACATGTAGCCACTCTACTGATTTCTAGTTTGTCGTAGAAATAAATGTCTGTAGGATGCGGTGATACTTAGTTCTCTAATTTTGATTTCGAATAAACCTACCTATAGTTATATAAGTGTATGTTAGTTATAGGAAATACGGCATCAAACGTTTGCCATACCTACATAATTTTAACTCAAATACTTACTTGGCAAAAGTGAACTAAACCTATAAAAAATTATAAAAGGTATGTGTGCAAAATATTTATTAGAGCTGTTAGCGTCACTGCCGCTATGCGTCTATGTATTCGTAGTATGTATGGTATCGATTCAGCAGAGTTTACGGGCTACGGAACGCATCGATCTACGCACGCCTTTAGAACCAGGGTTTGCTTTATGTAGTAGGTATACAAATTGATAATAATTAGAATCGATTTTTCCAATGTCAGATAGCCTATCTGAAGGATAAAGTTTATGCTGTCTCTATCATGATGAAGTTTAACAGCCAATTTCTATAACTGATCTTGAGAGATTTTTGGCATATCTCAGATTTCATCTTCAATTGTTTTCATACAAAATTTCAAGTTAGGAATTTTAAAAATCCGAGATTCTGTTTGATCTCTCGTATTAAAATTGACCGTAAGAGAAAACCAGCATCAATTTTATCCTTCAGATATTTGACCATTGAAAAAGTCAGCCCTTACTCAGTGAGCGATATCTTTTATGTTTCGAGCTTATTTCGTACAACTCTTCGCAAGTATGTAAGGCTCACTCAACCTACGTGAAATTTGCCTCCAATTTAGAAAAAGAAAAATAGCGTCTCAAAAAAATATCGTTCCTACTACGACAGAATCAATGGGCAAATAGCAAGGTTAGATTACAGGTTGCATATTCTGAAAAAACTATTAAAAATTATTAACACAGGGGGGTTTTGCCCATAGTCACCACGCTGGGCAGGCGGGTTGGTGATCGCAGTGTGATTTATAGACACTATATATACTTAAACCAAATATACTCTATTTGAATTCACCTTGAACTTAAAGTTCTATAAATCTAATACCTAAGATATATTCAGCATCGAACAATACAGTTAAAAATAAATGTACAATTGTTTACCAGTTTCACTTTCGTTATGAAGTTTCAGTTATTTTTATACTCGTATCAATCTGTTTTGTAACTGCAAACCTATTTCCAAACTTTTAGCAGGTTACGATTTTGTGAATCAATTTTGAAATATTTTGACGCATTACATTTACGCATGCAGTATAGGAAGTAAATACCTACGGAAATAGTGTAGAAAACATAACTAGTGTATAAGATAGTTCATGTTATTATTTTGCCATACTCGTATAAAATTGCTTGAGCTCAACTACTTGAAGAATCTTATATTGCAATCATACGGTTAATCGATAAGTTTCTGTTTGAGACGTGACTATTAAACTAGCTTTTGAAATTAATGAAAGGGACTCGAGATGAAGTATATTCACTTAGCCATAACCAGCCCAAGAACTATATGGACTTAGTTATGCAAACGAGAACCAACCCACATAAACAGTAACATCAAATTCTAACAAAAGTTTATAGAAAGTTCATTTTTGAAAGCTTATGTAGCCTAAATTTTTATTTTATACATTAGTGGGTTGGTTCCCGTTTGCATAACTATGTCCATATAGACCAGGGTACACCCTTCTACACCCTTAATGAAAAATTTATAAACATACATACATTATACACTCGACTACCCAGGTGTGACCCCAAAATGGGATACTAATGAGATCGTGCAGTCACGTATAGCATAGTGGAAATCTTAGATTAATAATAGTCTTCGCTCCCAGAGCCAATCATTATTCTAAGGTGGAAATATTTATTTGAAAAATCTTTGACAAGGAGCTAGCTAGCTGTTTATCGCTTGAAAGGAACGCCTCTGGGATCCTTTGTCAAAAATTGAAATGGCCTCATAAAAACCCAAATAAGTATAAAAGTCGTACCTGATTGCCGCACAGGAGTATTTTACACTTACGCAAACAAATCCGGCACGTCTGTGGGATCGTGAAACGCGTAGCGGTTAACCTCTCAAAAGAAACCAAGAGGAGAAGGCCGGACAACGTTTGTAGATCAATGTTTATACGAGTGACCGGCTTCAAAATATGGGAGGTAAATGTTGGCCAGTTATTGGTTCATAATGCGCTGCGTAATCTGCATTGACGGGAGTTTTCGCGAATTTCGCCATGTCTTGTCCGTAATTCCGTATCTAAGCTGATGCTGTCTCTTCTAGGTACCTACTCGTAACGTATTGCCGTCTGCGCTCCGGCTGCCATTTTAATTTGACATGGAAGTGTAGCTGTTTCGGAGTAGATCAACAAAATCGGCAAAAACAAATCTGGTATTCAGCTTCTCCACATACGCACAAGACATGGTGAAGTTATGGCGTTTTCACTGATGTGTGATAATTTCGCAGCGAAGGTTTGCTTCGGGCGACATCTCCTCTCAGATTTTCATCCGCGGTTATCCTCGGCGGTTACCGACGACGGTTACCCTCAAATGAGGTTATACGTTGAGGACACCGATTTATTACGTGTTTACGCGTATTATGGATACCTGATCTACATTGGCAATGGCCGTTTGCTCGAAAACATTTGCTGAATAGACTGGAATGAAGACATATAATTTTTATCGTGTATTCATAAAGAGCGATGATTATCCCATTTGGTACACGCTTTAGTCATGTCATTATTTTGTTTGGTTGTTATGGTTCTCACTTTGAAACTTTTGGAAATTCGATATTTTATGATATTTAATTGGTTCAATATATTTGGTTGTTCTATCATGGTTCTATCAAATAAGACTGGGAATAGTGGAACTTACTTCTTTTTATTTTATCCTGTGGTTATGTAATGGCAATTAAAATTCAGTTTAATATTATATGTAGGTAAGTAAGATACATCAATATTTATTATGATAATGGAACCTTTTTACAAAGACAACATCAAAAAGGCTCAAATCTCCTTTTGTCTATAACTCACGTTAAAGCTTCCGCATCTTCAAAATAAAGCACAACACATACATATTACTCTTTTTCTTATAGAACGTGTTACATGCACACAATCTGTGCGAGATAGCAGAATACATGTAACCCACCCAGGCAGCCTTTATTCCATTGAGCTAAAGTTCAAAATCGCGTGACCGGTTACGTATTACACGAAGCCTAATATGTGTGATCTCTATGTCGGGGTGGTAAGGTTGGAATTGGGGGTGGTTTGTAAAGGGCGGGGGCGTCGTGACGCCGATCGATGGCCGCCACTTCACTCCCCACTGCATCGGGCAACTGCATCAACTGACGAACTAATGAGGAGTGTACCTTGAGATCTTACAGGAGCTAAGGTATAGCGCGCAAGTATGACGCCTAAATTATGTCATGCGAATGAATAGATACGTGCTTTAACGCCTATATAAAGTCATGACTCATGACACGTCTATTTGGGTTGATCTGTTATGTCAATTGAGTTGGGGTTAATTATCGATTCCGACTCATGGTTTTCAAAGGTTTCATTGGGTTTCATGTAATGATTGCTTAATATGTTATGTAGTAGGATATTATATCTGTTATACAGACATGTTATAAATTTTGTTACTTTTATGAACTAAATTTAAAACTTTCATTCGCGGGTTTTATTTGAATTAGAATTAGTTATATCTAGTCATGAAAATCCCTGTTTTGTGTATAAATCACGTATAGGTAAATATCACATTAGATATCATGATATTTATAATACTGTATAAGTACATACTGCAGTTTGAGGTGAATTTAAGAGCCTAATGTTGCTATGGTAACGTGCAATATCGAGGCAAACGCTATCACAACAAACATTATTTCTTTCATATATTTAGTTGCTTGCTATCCATCATTTAGAACGGTTAAAATACTGTACATAATTTTAAGCATAACAATATGAATGAAATTTATTAAGGGTCTTCCCCCCCCGTCTTCCACTCTTACAGTAAGGTCATTTGCGCTAGATTTTTCATCAATCTCTCTTTGGATGTTACCTAATTTGGATGTTATTACTTGCAAATTGTTTAATCAGTAGTTATGTAAAATACATTTTTTTTTAATACTATATTAATAAAAAAACTATACTATAAATTGAGTGACTTTTTTGACTACCAGTAAGACTGTTGATCGCCCTTATAATTAATTTAAGATTAGCGTAAAGATTCTATGTACCCCTTGTTTACATAGGGATATATACAGTGAATCCGAGATAGAGTTAGCGATATTTTAAGGGAGTGTTGTACACTTAATTTTATCGATAAAAACACCCCCATGTGGGGGTCTAACTGCCCACTTTTATCTAAGTACCTTTTACTCTATCCCGGACACACTGTATAGTTCTTTTGATGCTTTGTGTCATAGCATGTCCTTGCTTATTACAGTTTATCAATATCCCCGATGCATTATCTCTATTCTCACTGCAGTCGAGTGAGCGATATATTCAAAATGGCTAGTTGTTATGCAGAATATCTGATTTCACAGCCCAGATTCGACAGATACATGCGTTCACACGAGTGATGACGATTGGAATTGGTTTAATTTTGTCACTCTGCGTAATATATGAGAATACGTCTAATATTGAGGACCAATATAAAAGCTACTAGCTAACTAGCGGCCGCCCACGACTATATCTACGTAAACTTTAGAATTTACTCTTCAGTGATTTTTTACTACAAAATAATAAGGCAAATATATAATCCTCAATATCCTCATTCATAAAAATCACTATAAAACTTAAAGGAATGGCGCTTAATTTATGCTTTCAGTGAAAAATTGGTTAAATTACGTTGACAAGCTTTCAGTAAAACGAAAATGGCTTATAATCTACAGAACCCGGTGTTAATGCTTATCGTACACGCACTTGATTATTATTTTTAAACATATTATACAGGATGTTACAAAAGGGGCATGTTCAAGGTTAAATGCTTGGTAAATAGCACCTATCCACAAAATTCTAGATTAAAAATCACTAGTATTTAGAAATGCCTCATACAACATATATGCAAAAACACTGACTTAAGCTGACTGACCCTTTTTGTTTTCGTTACATCCTGTAGGTAAGTTGTCAAACAAATATTGATATTCTGACTATAGACCATGAACCTGAAGGGAAAACAATCTGAAATCCCCCAAATTTTTAAACTGAAAATGCGTTCCTGTAAGTAAAAACACTGACGTCTAACGCAATTTCAGTGTTCGCCTGGCTAATACTTACACCATGTATTCATTTTCTAAATAAAAATTATACAAGCAGAAGCCAAATAAAATTTACACTTCCACTTCCAAAGAAACACAAAGTTAATTTTGGAACTTTCACGAAGTTAGGTATAATAAAAGTTAGGTATAATAAAATTTCTTTCACCACAAACGAACTATGGCTTCAGCATTCTAAATGAAAAGTCATGAAAATATTTTTTTGTTCTATAAATATGCTCGCCATTGTTCTATGTTACTAAGTTTTTACTTTTAAAGTTGTTTTAATTAGGTTTTTCATTTGTAAGTACTAGTATATAAATGTATAATTATATGCTGTATACAAGAAGTTTTTTCGTGGCCACCCTTAACGAAGGGTACGTACTCTATACATCAAATAAAGTAAGTTTATGCCAAAAAAAATGCTGGGGAAAAAAATTAAATTTATTTGATTTTTTTTTTTTTATTACTTGATCGGGCGAAATTTTCAGTGTCTAGTGTTTATGTTAGTTTTTTTATAAAGAGATATTAATTATTTCTCGTGAAAAAATCTTGCTACGCGCGTCTATGTACATTTATGCCGAAAAACGCAGTCTATTTACTCAACTTTGGACCCTAATATTTTGGAAACCAGACACTTCCCAGGTATGCTTCCATGGAGAAAAATTATCGTGATGATGAGGAGGTTCCGTAGTTTTCGGGAACGTTGACGACCAAAAATCATCCTGTATACAGAATATTAATATATCTATTCTGATTGATATATCTATATATATTTATATTATATTGATATATCTATTCCCAACTTACGCTAAAAATATTTATTATAAGCATTTATTTAGTTTCACCTGTCCCGTTGTCTGTAACCAAATCTTGCAAGTTAAATTTAATCCACTTCCCGGTTTCCGATTGTGCCAAAATTTTGTATGCATGTATAAATCGGATGACAATATAATATTATTATGACATAGAGCTGATCTGATGATGGAGCTGGAAGGTGGTCATAGGAACTCTGTAATTAAACGACGCAACCCTATAGAGTTTGGGCTCGTTTGTTTGATCAGTTCATTTTATTTACAAATAATAAAAGCTTGTTTTAAAAAAAGGTTTTTTTAAACTGAAGCTTGTACACCTCATAATATGCATAAAATAATATTTCACACTACGGAATGTGCCACGAGAGACGCTCGTAGCAATGCGTAGCACGGCGCGTAGTCAGCGATCCATACCCGCACATGGCGGCACGTCTGTAATATCAAACTTATCCGATTGCCACAGGGTAGGAAATTGCTTGTATCCGGCGTACCCAAATGATGTCTCGTAGTTTGGCTATTAGCCGTGGTGTATGTATGAATGAAATATGAGAGGAAACTATGATACGTGATTAGGATGTGCGATAGGGTGACATCCGGCTTACGTGATATATTTTTTTAATAAAATGTAGTAAGTAGTTGTAGTAAGAATTTTAGTTTTCAGAGTATTTTATTTAGCTTTAAATCTGTATTGTTGCAAAAAACATTTTTAATTTCAACTTCAGTAAAATATAACTTTTCATTACAGTTTATAAGTTATCTAGCCTTAGTGTACAGTATAACCAAGCCAATAATCGCATACCGAATAGTGGCGGGAGATTCTGCGGGTAACTATCGAGCGGCAAGCCCGAGCGAACCCACGTGACTTATCGATCAGCGCGCCCACAGCGAAGCCACGACACTCGGAAAAATCAACCGCTGACAGCTTTCATAGCCCCCTTTAACCCCCACTCCCCGTCTCACACCTCTCCCCCCCTCATTAGCGCCTTTGTACCGCTCACTTGTGTAATATGACGAGGTAATGATACCACTTACATCTAGATTATTTGACAAACCCCTTTCCACTTAATCCGAATAACCATAATAATCCGACTTCGTGACCCGACTGCTGATAACTTTGAACTAAACTAATGTATTTTAAATTGCGCCGCGATAGCCAGCAAAGTTTGGAATGTCATAAAGGTAGACTCATTCATAAAAACCGGCCAAAAGTCAATGAACGGCTGCGAGCTATCGATTCGTGCATTATTGTAAACTCCTGAATTCTGCAATGTCTTTACAGCGAACAGCGTTAGGAATAAACTTAGCGAACGTGACATTCTCGATTTTAACTTTATTCGTTCCGCGTATGACTGGAAATGGAATGGAAAGGATAACCGCGGCGAGGACGCCTGTCCTTTGACACTGACCTACATATTTTCAAGTAGCCTCGACTTGAACGATATTAATATCAATACGGGACAGTACAGGAGACGAATTGTTTGTTATATTTGGTGGTAAACAAAATTGCTATAATTTCTTGACAAATTACGATAGATCGAATAACCTTTGTAAATGTTGATAATTCTACACATTTGTTTACAAAAGAGGTAACAAATAACTTACCGTTGGCGGTAGTGGTAGCTGCGGTGCCGGCGTGTGCGCGCGCGCATCTCTACGCGCTACCGTGCGCCGTACGCGCGATTCTTTTGAGCTGTACGCTCCATAATCTGAAATAAGTCATAAACAGGTATTTGATTAGTTTAATTTTTGCTGAATTTTTCACATAAGTAAGCGAAAGATAAACGAACAATAATTTTAGCTAAGTTAACACACAGAACTTTAAGACCGCGTAGGAAATCCTACAATCACGTTTAGCATAGTTAGCTAATGTTTATAAAGAAAAATCTAGGAAATCAATAAAGGAAAAAACTAATCTAACCTATCATTACGGCTTGAATTATTACAGAATGATACAACAAATAATACCAAACACAAGTATTGCTATAAAAGGTTTATATAATCAGTTAAATGTTTATATAAACAAGGAATGCCTAAGTGAAAGTGCCTGAAATTACCTTCCCCGCCCCCCGCCGCCCGCGCTCGTAATATCCAGATAGTTACTTATATCTTTTGTTATTCCATCTCCGTGCACTGCATTCACTTTCTAATGCATTTCTCTGTCCAAAAGTTGCTTACATTTCCCGGAGACTGTCTGCGTTGCGTAACAAAGGACTGACGAAATGGGCTATTAATTGGAGTACTTAGCCGGTCTAGTGGATTAATTTCGTGATTGTCTAGAAATGTTTTTAGGTATTAAATTTTAGGGGATTTATTTTAAATATTTGTGCAGTGTTGACGCCATAGAATGACGCTTTTATCTAATATGTATATGTGTTTAATAATATTTCTTTATGAAAATAGGGTTTTAATATAATGTAGATATCAAAATTACGAAAATTATTTGTCCATGAAGGTCTTAATTAATATATATCGGTGTTGTTATAAAACCGCATCTAGGGTTAGACACTGTTTTGAAATTTTGGCAATGAATAGCTTCAACAATGTTTAAATAACACGGTCTGTGTTTTAGTGTTAGTTGACACCCGAGAGAAATATATAACAGCAGTCCAACAGACCCCGTTTCCGCTACCCTAAGACCGGAATTAAAATACAAATTGTTTATTGTCGTGTTAAATTGTGTGAAAAATTCCATCTCCATATTCATCAGCATCTGGCGCCGTTTTAATCTTTTTAAATATAACAAGTTGTAAACAAGATGATTACCCTTAATTTCGTTTGCGATCGTAAATTGTCCGTAGCGATGTGTGTCGGGGCATGCAGACGTTAGCGGACGTGACCAGGTTACATCTACTAGCTATAGAGCCTAGCTAAATGTATAGCTACACATACATAAGGGTGACTACATCGACACGCTTTGTGAAAAATTTGAGTAGATAGCCTAGTTGATATGCCAAACCGCAAATCGTATTCTACTGGAAAATGTAGAAAGACATCAAAATAATTATAGTTAAAAGTGACTCTTAACGTATCCGTTCCAAGACAGTACATTTAAATTTTCCGCATTTCCACGCGAAAACAAGCCAAAACGTGGCTAGTTTACAATATGTTTCGTAGCGAGCATGAGGCGGCGAGCGGGTTTAGCCCGGTCAATATGTAGAGTGGATGTGCCACGATCAATCGCAGAGCGGCGCGGGGACGACCACCTGTAGCGTGGCCGCCCCCCCTCAACCCTCCCCCTGCCATCGACACGTGACGTAGACGCCGAGAAATCCGCCCAAACGTAAACATTAATTCTTACTTCATTCTTCATTGTTCGGCTCAGCGACGCGCCACGCGCCGGATTCCGAACTCGTTGGTAAACAAACGTGGTGGACGGATTCCTTATATCTGGGTACCTGCTGTGTAGGTGGTCGTCGTGCTAATTCGATTATGGGGGAATTAGGCCTAGCTGTCACTGGTTTGCGCTTATTGACGTAGGTAGGTATGGCAGAGAGCGGTACGGGAATTAGTTACATTGTATCAGAAATGTAGAGATCGGAAAAAACTGTTTTAGGAATTGAAAATCATAATAAAACATATTTCTGCCATGCTTAACTTTAAAGTTTGTAGACAAGTTTATGAATTACAATATTCAAATTAACATAAGGCTATTCTAAAAAATTTAAGAAACAAAACACAATTTATCAAAAAAGAAAGAAAAAATGTGCACACGTCTAAAGAAGGATACGATTTCGGCATTTTATCGAAAAAAAATCTTAAATTTTTATGTAGTTAAATATTACTAGATAGAGCGAGCAAAAAATTCTAATAACAGTGATTACAATAACCTACTCGTTTTGGCCGAAGAGTCTCCTACATTAATTTTTACTTCGTATTTAATTGAAACAAATAACATAATTAATTTGTAACCTAAACTAGCACATTTACAAAACCATTTAAAAAATACGGAAAATTGCAACCATTAACCCGTATACCTATATATAAATATATATATATATAGTAATGATATATATATATATATATATATATATATATGTCATTGTCATATGTCAATATTATCTTAAAACACTTAAACGTAACAGTAAAAAAAACTTTTCTACTTTAAATACTTGTATTAGGTAGTATTTACAAAAGTGTTGATATTGTACCAGTTT
Organism: Carposina sasakii; assembly: GCA_014607495.2. Classification (NCBI taxonomy): domain Eukaryota; kingdom Metazoa; phylum Arthropoda; class Insecta; order Lepidoptera; family Carposinidae; genus Carposina; species Carposina sasakii. The sequence goes on from CP053153.1 coordinate 8,268,837, forward strand.
TAAATTGTTTTAAAGCTGCAAAAAGTTAGAGACACTTAAAAACAAGTTTTAAACATAATATCTAGTCTAGGTATACCCACCCATAGGCATAACATGGTCAGAGTGCACGTGGTGCTGCGGGTAGTCGTATCTATAGTAGCGGTAGGGGTCGTGCGCTTGCGGCGCGTAATAGTGCGCGTACGGCGCGTACGGAAGCGCGTACGGCGCGCACTCCCAGCCCGCCGCGCGCGCACGCCACTCGCCGTACTTGCAGCAGTCCATCCCGCCTCACGCGCCCGCAAGCGCGCACGCCCATCCCGTCCACATCACCGCACGATTCCACTACTAATTACAAAATCATCGTTGAAAGTTTTCGTAAGTGTCCTAGCACGCGACGTCGACGGGCGAGCGGCGGTGCGAGTTTGCCGGCGATGCCGCCGGGGGCCGGGGTGTCGGCGCAGCGCGCTCGCGGACGCGACTGAACCCGAATCGATACCGTCGCCGGCCCGCCCGCCTATTGCGCGCCAACTTTGTCTTCCCGACGAAATTTTATATTTAGAACCGCGGTGAAACGATTGATCGATACTTTGCACTATTAATTAGGCAACACTTTCACTACATCCCGATCTGTCCAGCCTGTAGGCTAGTTGTTGAACTGTGACGGGCCAGTTGTTGGACTCCGCCGTGTTCATTAGGAAAATGGCAAACTTTTAAATTTCAAGTTCCGTTTGCATTTCATTAGGGATACTTTTTATATTTTAGTAAAGTAGTAAACAATAACTAAGTGTTATATTTAACTGAGATTAAAATCAATTATAAACTAATTTCGATCTAGATTCACCAGTGTAAACAAACAAAACTAAGCAATCACCACCGGAAATACACAGTTTAAGAACTACAAAAACCGTTTCCGTTCGGCCCGGGCCCGTGAATTTTTCAGCACCTCAAGTTACCTCAGCATGCTTCAAAATCAACTTGTTGCTTTTCTTTGTACAGGTTCAGTCTCGATCCGAGTGGTTAATAGGTACTCGCATAGTTTTATTGAATTGTGGGTAGGCGGCAGTGACCCACATTGCTCTCTCGCCGTCGATACAGTCACTAAGACCCGCCCTCCGCCCTCCAACCTTCGCAAACTTTTATATCGCATAGATTCGCATTACTTTTCGACTTGTGAATGGTCGCTACTATGGTTGAGAATGGTAATTAATTGGGTTTTCTTCTCTCGTCGTAGATACTGTGATTAGACCCGCCCTTCGAAATCGTTTCTTCGAAAACTTTTATATCGCACTGGCTATGGATCGCGACTTCGGCCGCGTGGACTACAGACAGAATATAGCCTATGTCTTTTTCCACATTACCAGATGTATGTCGAAGTATGCGAAATTTTGAAAAGACTGGTTAAGTAAATAACGTGTGAACAGGTAACAAACAAATTTACTTTCTTTTTCTTACTTGGGGTAAAGTCGATTGGTATTACTTTTCCGACTTGTGAATGGTCATTACTATGGTTTGATAGGGATGTTAATTAAAAGCGTTTTGTGGTTAGCTTGCTTCGGTTTACGGTTATAATTAGAGGCCAGATTTTTATGTCGCAGTTAAGGTTTATGCGGAATGTGAGGACCTATTAGATTGCGGTTATTCGATGACTTACCCATTAATATCCTGTAGTTAGATCACACTTTTTGTAAATAATTTAGAATTTATAGAACAATTTGGTTAAGTATTTTGTTTCTGTTCTTTTTAAACTTTATCGAGTTACGAAAATCGTGAGCATAGAGCAGCTAGATTTTTTGACGATATATAATCGGTAGTATGTATCAACAAATTATTGGCATAAAAATCTAGGCACGGATTTTAAATTAAGTATACCAAGTTTTTGAAAGTAGTTTACAGGGTTGAGTTGGTATTGTGTAGTATTGTATAGTACATCAGTACTTGGTTTATTAATCTAATGACATCAGATCATGAGGTAACGTCCAGTCTTTCAGTTTCGGTTGTAAGAAAGTTGTATGTTAAACTTTAAAACTTTTATCAAGACAGATAAGTATGAGCACTTTATACAAGTTTATTTCCGTTATAGAAGTGAGACTGTCAATCCTGCTCCAACTTTACATGGTCACCCCGCTGTAAAGATCCGCAGACAGGATACCTATGTACCTACCTACCTTACCTCTATCCACAAAGAGATCGATAGGTGCCCTGTTGTCGGAAAATATTTTTAACTTCACCATATACGACGTAAGAGACATAGCAGAGTACTCGTCTAACTTACGAGCTGTTTCTCGCTTAACTCTGGGAAGGCATTAGCTCTGCAGTTGTAGTGTACAGGCATTACATTGCAATGCCTGTAAGTAAAAGTTAACAAAGAGAGCTTTACTGCAATCAGCTTTTTTGAACACTGCACTATGTCGAACAAGGATACTTAATATTACGAACAAGTCTCCTTATGTTATTATTATATTATGACGCGATTTTGTAACAACACTGGGTGTTTTTATTTTGCTTAGATCATAAATTATTGTCCTCTATTATCATAAAATTGTAAATAACACAACCTTATTAACAGAAATCGATAGACTAATTTATTTTCAATCTTCTGAAAGAAAAGTTTAGTTAGGTATCGGATCCGGATGCCTTCTGAAATATTATAGAAGTGTAACAGTGTAGAATTGAGGCGCAGGGCAGTGGGTATATAACTATAATTCATTGTAGATCATAATCATCTTCTTGCCCTTATCCCATTAGCTATTTATGGGTTCGGCGCAGTATGGTTTCATTCGAAACTGCCTCACGTTGTTGTAAAGCCTAAAGTCAGAACTTTAAACATGGATGGACAGGAATGGATAGTTGGGTAGGTAGGTGTACCTTGTTAGTCTATGCCTCAAGTCTCTACTTTCCTCGGGTGAAGTTGGTCGAATTCTTGCCAATATAGCAATACTGGCCAAAATGTTTTGAAAGTGTTTAAATGTACACAAGTTAACTATATTAATCTTAGGAAACATATAACGATTGTATCCGTTTGAAATCAACAACTGACGCATGCGCCTTGAAGCCGTCCTTTACTCCCACGGTGCGACGGAAGGGCCCTTCTCATGGTACCTATACTAGGTATATACTATTGCCTTACCCCTCTCTAGCAATTTTATTTAGTTATACAAAGACATTTTTTAAATTAAATTTACGCTTTTATAATTGGCGCACCCATAGTGAATGTTTGAACTTCCGAATTGTAACGCCTAATACAATTTCATTTAATTGGTTATAAGTATTGCTTATGAAGACCGTTGGATTTTTACCCAAATATCTAACGGTAGCTTAGGTACCTACTTCCGTACTAGATGCGTGAAAACACTAACCTTATACTCGTATCCTTGCAAAGATCCTTGAGTATCATTAAATTGACGATGGACTAATACTACTTACTACTTGCTGCTGTTTACTTTATTTGTTGTGATTCTTCTACCGAATTTGTAGATCTCAACTATACCGTCTATACCCTCAAAATTGGTCAGAAGTGGCACCATGTGGTTCTATCGGCCCTTGATGCTCTGCCTACCCCGTAAGGGATAAAGGCGTGATTATATGTATGTATGTATGTATTCTTCTGCCATACCTCTTTAAGGTTTATGGGCGTAACTATAAAATCTATAGGTACAGGGCAAATATTGATTTGGTGACTTAGGACCATGATTCTGATAACCAGTGAAAATTTTCACAGAAAAATTACAAAAGTTTCCGACTTTTTAAAATTTTTTCAGGAAAAAAATAGTGTGGTTCGTTTAAGTAAGCCTTAAATAATGACTTAAAAACACAATTTAACATATGGATAATTTAAAAAATAATGTTGCTCTCAAAAAAGTTTATTTAACTGATCAACCCCAAAAGAGAGTCACACAAGTGATCCAAAAAACAGAAATGTATCACACAATAACCAATAAGCGCATTTAACTAGTCACAGGATCTACTGATACAATTGGGGCGGAAAGCAAACATTGCGTATAATCAAATCAAAAATTAATTTATTGCGAGTCAACTCAAAACAATGGTACTTGTTCAGTATCGCAGTGTTTGCCTGGCTGTCACATACATCCTGTATAAGCTAGGAACCCAAAATCAGCATACGGTAGGTAGATATATATTTTCTAGTTATTCATTATGGATGTACCTACTAATTAAGATATTTATTTCTGTAGTTCAAAGAAGGGGGTAGAACATGGTAGCTAGATAAAATTAAAATACCCAGCAAAAGTTTCACTAAAATTGACTAAGCTCTTTTAACGATATCGCTCATTCGTCACAATATGGTAGCGTTTGGGGAAAGTCACAGATTGTGGGTATAGTAGCCTCTGGCATACAAAGGTCAGGCGACAATAAATCGTTCTGACCGCCCGCATCCGCTCATCAAAGCAGAATGAATAGACAATGAGCTTGCTGATAGTGTCCGCCCTTTAACGAGAGCAAGACGAAATTTCTGACAACTTGTTTGATATCTCTACGTTCAAAGGATGGGGTAGGTTCTTCTACCGAACTATTAACCTGAGATTGTTATATTACTACAAAGTTAAGTACATATTATTAATTATAGGAAATGTGGTAGCCAGTATTCATAATAAATTTACCCTCAATAAATTATGAGTAGACACAGATATATCGCAATGCCTAGTACCTATATCGCAATGCAAGTACGATTATAGAAAAAGAAATGGTTTCAGCAGGTACATACCTAAAACATATTCTTTACATGTAGACCCGATTTTTTCAATGGTCAGATATCTAGAGGAATAATTTTAATAATTTTTTGTTGTCTTTCTCTAAAAATTGATCAGGATACACAGCATCAACTTTATCCTTCAGATAAGATTACTGACTATTGGAAAAATCGACCCTTACGACATAAGCAGTGACTGTTTTTGAAACACACTTTAGTAACGAAATCACAACGTTCCCCCAATCCAATCCAAAAAAATCGATACAACTTTCGCCAATCAATCAAGCCCTTCGACCTTGTGGGAATCGAATTTCCCTTTCATATACTGTGGAGCACTTGATAAGATAGGTACACACAATAAGTGTGTTCTAATGTAGGTAGGTACATAGTGAGAAGCCAGCTATCATGCAGATTGCGGCAAATCAATAGACGCCGGGTTACTGACGGTGGATGACAATCGATCGCTCTCCGAGCTGTCTCTGCATTAAGGGGCTTCCTCGCCCTTACACGTACCTACCTACACCTAGCAGACTAGCTGCAGGCGAACTGTCTGGTAATGTAGGCTTTAAACTCTGATGTATTGTTAAGTTTGATGTGACTTTGCTACGCGATATGTAGAGCGTCTGAAATTTAAACAGGAAATACTAGATTTAGGCGAATTGAGAGGAGAGTTGGTAGAGACTTTTACATACTTAAGTTTTTTATTTAGAAGAACGTATGTAGGTAATTTCTTATATGAATTGAAACTACATATCGACGATGAAGTGACAATAACTCCTAACATTTTTTTAACAAATCGATTTTTTTAATTTAATATACTTATAATTCAATAATAAGTATATTGCATATAAATTGCATTAAAAAAAACGACATGTCAAAAAAATGTTAGTTAGGAGGTAATGGCACTTCACCGTCGATATGTACCTAAATTCTTAAGTTTACGCTGACAAAGCCGTAGGTGTCTATTAGTCTTAATTAGTAAGTATACTTATGTACCTGCATCCCACCCTCGTAATATTATAAATAATGCGAAAGTTTGTTGTTTTATTTGTAACCTCTTCACATTTAATTTGCTCTACCAATCTACCTAGGTACTTACCCACTTATAGTATGTTGGGAGTACAGAGAAGGATATTAAGTCGCGGGCATCCGCTATATATTTATACAGGATGTTTTTTCGTTGCCACCCTTAACGAAGGGTACGTACTCTATACATCAAATAAAGTAAGTTTATGCCAAAAAAAATGCTGGGAAACGATGAAATTTTTTTGTTTTTTTTTTAATTACTTGGCGAAATTTATAGTGTCCAGCTTATACTAGTTTTTTTATAGACAGAAATTAATTATTTCTCGTGAAAAAATCTTGTTACACGCGTCAATGTGCATTTATGCAGAAAAACGCAGTCTATTTGCTCAACTTTGTACCCCATTATATTGGAAACCAGACACTTCCCAGGTATGCTTTCATGGAGAAAAATGATCGTGATGAGATTCTGTAATTTTCGGGAACGTTGACGACCAAAAATCATCCTGTATATGTAGGTATTTATTTATAGTTACTAGCTGTTGCCTGCGACTTCGTTCGCGGTAGACTATAGAATGTACCTAATCTATGTCCGCCGTACTCCTAACTATACAAACCAATGTGTGTAATATTTCCCTAAGAGTCAGTAAATAAAGCGTTAAGAAAAGGAAAGAAATTGATTCAAATAACGTAAGTTAAGTGACAGAAAATAACCGAGTTGGATCTCTATTCTCTTAGTTATTCTCTTCTATGAAATGCTCGTACACCGTGTGCGTTGAGTCCGCGGATGGTCCACGGTAAATCCTCGGCATACTTTTCTCCCCCGCGGAGAAAACTTCGTCGTCTGCGTAGGCTATATACATTACCAGGGTAACATAGAGCTTTAAGAAAACACATTGTTATAATGAAGCATAAAATTTTATTTTATAACATAACTTAATTTATTTCTTGTAAAATTTCGAATAAAATATTCAACAATATTATATTAATTTCACTTATCCATAATAAACTATTTTCACTTAGCTATAATAATTATAATAATTTATCTCATAAACTTTCACTAATGGCATTCGGAGTAACAAGTCTGTTTTCGATTTAACAATATTAAAAATATAACCGAGTTTTAACAAAATTAGAAATAATAACATAATAATAACACTGAACTTGTACATCTCAACTATACCCTAAAAATTGGTCAGAAGTGGCACCATGTGGTTCTATCGGCCCTTAGTGCTCTGCCTACCCCGTAAGGGATAAAGGCGTGATTATAAGTATGTATGTATGTATGTAACATAATAATTATCACTACATATTTATAACCGGGTATCGATATAACCTGGAAACCAGATCTATGCTACGAATGGCATGTAATATCATAATATTGCAACGTGTTGTGAATGCACGGTGGAATCGACGAGGAGCTATCCTTCTCGCTCTAGCAAATGGCAGTTCTGAGCGACAGAAAAGGACAGGCGCGGGTAAAAGGCGAAAGCGTTCTGACAGCTGTCAAAAGACAGCTGGCCTAAAGCTATACTATCCCTTGAAGAATGTCACATGTCGGCAGAATGGTATAGCGTAGCGGCAAAAGGACGAAGTTTTGCATTCGTACAGCCGCAAAATGACGGCACCGCAATCATAGAAAACAAAGGCTGCCTTTCCACTAAGCAACGTTGCTATGAATGCGCTTGATATCCACCAATTAAATTCATTGACATCTTTGACCAATTAATATCCCCTTCGGCCGTCTACAGAACCGGAGTTTCAGAACTGGTTCCGATCGCGGCTTTTAAATTACTTGTACGGAACTGGTTCCGATCGCGGCTTTTAAATTATTTGTACGGAACTGGTTCCGATCGAGGCTATTAATTTACTTGTACAGAACTGCTGGACCTCTTTACCGAAAAACGTTTAGGATTGCCGTGATTGTTTATTTTGCATTTTCTCCATGGAAGAAACTCTTTTTGATATGTCACTGGTTGATTAGAGATGTATAAATCAAACCATTATCTGTCAAATAATCTTATGACAACTGTATTATTGATAATAAAGTGCAAATAGGTCAACGAATGCATATTAATTGTTAGAAGTGTTTATTTCTGTTGCTTTCTGCTTACACTTATCATTGAAATGTCATTAAGAGAAGTTGAATTTATTTCAACGCGAAGAGGAGGTACTGCCCTTTTACATCAAGGTCGCAAATATCATCGCAAAAAAAAATACACAGAAGGTGATACAATATTCCTATGTTCCAATTACACCTATGGGTGCAAAGGGAGTATTAATTTAAACGAGAAGAACGAAGTGGTTCATGGTAAAACTAAAGCACATAATACGGAATGTATGCCAAACGAAGCCCAAAATAAAGTATTCAAGGAACTTGACAAGCTTAAAGACAAAACTGGCACAAATTTCGATTCCATACAAAAACAATACGACGAGATGGTTTACAATCTAGAAACTGAGAGCGTGCACTTACTGCGGAAATACCGTCTTTTGAAAATAAAAAAACAGGTCTATTTAATAACCGCAACAAAATATTGGGTGTGCCCAAAATGCGTTTTTCGTCATCTGCTGAAGTATCAGTTCCAAAAAAGTTTCAAGAGTTCTTGCTAGTTGACTACAATAGTGAAAGTGATGGAAAAAGAATACTTATATTCTGTCGTCAAGATGTCAGATCCATCGTTAGAAGCTTCAGACATATATTGTGCGATGGCACTTTCAAATCCTGCCCAAAGGTTTTTAGGCAGTTATATTCAATCCATGGTTATAAAGAGAATAATGAATCTGTGACTCCGATATTTTTTTGTTTACTACCTGATAAACTTATGAGACTGTATTCCAACTCATTAAATCAGTCTTTCCTGACTGGAAGCCATTGAAAGCAACAATGGACTACGAAACGGCTGCAATGAAAGCGATGGTCAAAGTATATAAAGGCATCGAAGTTAAAGGATGCTATTTTCATTACAATAGATGCCTATTTCGCAAGGCTAAAAAATTAAAAATTTCGACACCTGTTAAGCAACGGCACGTGTCACGATGTGCTGGAATTGCCCGTTTGCCACCGGAACTCACAGCAAGTGGTATCAAGTATGTAATGGGTAAGAGTCCGTCTGGTGCAGATATTAAAAAATTTAACGCTTATTTTAAAACGCAATGGCTACAGAAAACTGACTTCAACAAAATGCTGTTGCAGCAAAGAGCAACTACGAACCACAAATAATGTTGAAGGATGGCACAGCCGAATCAATCGTTACATCAAAAGACACGACAATTGCAAATTTATTGGATGTATTGATCAAAGAGACGAAAATTACTAATATTTACAAATCTAAATCTAAAAAAACGAAAATCTATCTTGAAATTGACCAAGAAATTAATAATGCACTTAACGATCTAAGTAATGGCTTAATAACTGTGGGCCACTGCGTTGAGCTAATTTCCCCTTATTCGTTTAAATTTTGAGATCAATTATTAGGATAATTTAAGTTTATTAGGTTAATAAAGAGGATATTTTAAGTTAATTTGTGAACAATTTTTACTTGCTAACTTAGAACAGAAATAGATATATTCGAGTTTTTACTTTATAGTTGTTTGATTTATTGCTAATATACCTACTATATTAATGGTTTTAAAATGGGTTGACTTTTAATCAATTTTCACGTAATTGCGGTTCAAGGCAAGTTCAAGCGTGGCCATACATATTACAATTCAGACTGCACTTTGTCTTTACTTCAGTTCCGTTCACGGCTGATGGAGTACGATGATTACTCGATCAGAACCAGTTCCGTACAAATAATTTAAAAGCCGCGATCGGAACCAGTTCCGTACAAGTAATTTAAAAGCCGCGATCGGAACCAGTTCTGAAACTCCGGTTCTGTAGACGGCCGAAGGGTTAATATCAAATAATAATAATATGATTAGTGGATATCATACGCATGTGTAGCAAGCAACGTGGCATAGCTCATCTCTGACGGAAAGAAAGCTATATAGTGTGGCATCGTAATTTACAAATTGCATCAAATCCAAAACTATGCACTTAGAAGTTAACGCGAATATGATATTACTTACGCATTCATGGCAAAAGCTTTAAGAAAATAGGCACTGGGCATACATGACTCTAGTTCTATAGATACATAAAATTAGGTAATAATAGCAGCGTATACAACCTGCAAATACGAAAATATTGGTAACTTATGCAAAATTATATTTGCTAATGTACAAAACTTAATTTTGGCACAACACATACCAAAATTTCTGTATAAATAAAACATCAAAATAGCATTAAATGTAACTAATCGTAAATAACAACTAAACCTGCCTCATGTCCAGGCAAAGAGAGAATTTATTCATATCCCAATATAAATTAATAAGCTGGTCTCTGGAAAATCTTCATTTTACATGAGAAACCGCAGGGCTATTACGTAGCTTGCAGTAGCAAAGCCGAAGCAATGCGATCGCGAGGCGTGCTCCTATCAGCATGCCTATTGGCTATCTTTTTTGACAGTTCATAGTGATCATCAACTGGAAGTGGCATAATGCCTTATCTGAAGAAAATTTTGGCAACACACATACATGTCACTTCCAGTTCAATAAGTTTCAATGAGTGATCATGACTATGAAGTGTCAAAAAAGATAGCCAATATGGGCAGGACTATTCCATTCTAAAATTCAAAGGATGATGGGCGAAATGTTCTCACCGACCAATAACGACCAGACGTATATCGTTGAACAGCTCTTTTTGTGACTATCAATTGTTTCTCTTGGGAAGATTCTCAAATCGTTGTGTGAAAAAAGTTATAGCTAAAAGAAATCTTCAAAAAATAGAAAAAAAACAAAATGTTTTCCTGTTTTACTTAAAGGCAAGTACTTGTTTAAGTATTAAGTTATCTCAAAAAGATATTATTAAAATAAAACGATAGAATATTCATAAAAATAGTCTATTACGTACCTACATAGGAATGTAGGTACAGGGTGTTTTTTGTCGTCGACGTTTGCGAATAATACGCATTTTTCTCGTCATCATGAACTTTTTTTCCATTATAGCATTACTGGGAAGTGACTGGTTCCAAGATATTAAGAGCTAAAGTTGAGACAACATTCTGTATACATAAGTCTTTCAAAGACAGATTATGGGTTGCCAGCTATCACATCATTAAGAAATGTAGCAGAACCAGCGTTTAAAGGCTGATACCTCGCAGGTAACTAATAAAACACTTGAATAAGCACTAAACCTTTAAGCAAAAATCAGAATACTTTGAGCTATAACTTATTTCTCACAACGATTTGCGAATCACCCCTATAGTAACAATTTGAGTCACAAAAAGAGCTTTCCAACGATATACATCTGATCGTTATTGGTCAGTGGGGACTCTCCTATACATTTTTGCCCATCACCTTTAATTTGGTATACATACAGGATTATCGATAATGAGAATAACTATAAGGACTTTATTACTAACATCAGTTTTTTCTGACTGCAAAGTTTTTACTTAGATGCTTGAACACTTACCGTAAGTGGCCGACCAATGATGTTCTTAGTCAGCTTGCTTTTTTTCAGGCTAACAATACAGTTAGATGTAAAACAGAAAATATAACGAAATTAGATAAATTAGCAAAGTTAGCACATTGACCAAAAACTCTGCATAACCCATGTTCTATCAAAATCAATGAGCAGCCTCCCCTAGCATGACCACGCATCGTGGATATCGTATCGTCTCTATACAAAATTCAACATGGCGGCTAAATTTATAGTAATTTGACAGGCTAAATGTCAACAAATCGGTTTATCATATCGTTTTCGCAAATCATGCTAGGGTTGCAGGATTGGCAAGTTATACCATAAAACTAATTAAACATTTAAATTTTATATATTTGCGTGATACAGTTTGATATCACACTTGTATCACAAACATCATACAAAGAATCGGGTGAAGAATTTTTTCCATTTTCTTTATTAATAATTTTATAATATACAGGATAACAGGTAACAGAAAGGGTATGTTAAGCGGAAAGCTACGTAAATAGCCCACTGTAAAGAACCTATTCACAAAATTTGAGACTCGAAATCACATGTTTGGTTTTCCGATAGTATGGAGAATTTTAAAATATCTCAGGAATTTTCATACAATCTTGGAAAATAAACATGTGATTTCGAGTCTCAAATTTTGTGGATAGGACATTGAGCTATTTACGTAGCTTTTCGCTTAACATACCCTTTTTGTTACATCCTGTATAATATCTTGACTAAGATAAATTTATAAAAACACTTCTCCATTAATATAATCCGTTAGGATATGGTTGATCGTTTCATCTTTTAACATTGTGCTGAGGGATTCAGCTTTGTTTGCCGAGATTTGGCTAGTGTATAGCTATCTGGATGAAAAATACCGTTGCCAATATGTAATTTAGAAAAGAGATGGTAAAATTCGTCATCCGAGTAATTGACCCGGTGGCTTAGTGGTTATAGCGGCTGGCACGGTTTGCAGTGGTTGTGGGTTCGATTCCCACTCAGGTGAAGAATCATTTCCATTTTCTTTATTAATAATTTTATCATACAAAGTGTATGTACGCACACCATTCAACATATTGAATAAATAGGTAAATAACAAAATATGTATTCATATTGGTGAGTTAAAAAAGTTCACAAACTAATATCATTGTGAATAAATTTCATGTTCTGATAACATAATTTAATACTAATCAGTATAGTATAGTAATTTAATGCTGCCAAAACCACAAACTTTTCTAGTAATACTTACAATTCGTCTTACCCTGATAGATAATATCTTATGTACATTGTACATGTAATGCACAGCATAGATTCCTTTTGAAAAACCAATTAGTCTAAGTCTTCATTTGTAAACTCATTCCTCGTTAGCACCAAATGCTAAGGGTATTGTTGGACCCTTACATAACAATGCACCTCAACTAAATATTAGATAACTTACACACAAATATGACCAGCAGGCACATATTAATAAAAAATGGTGATTGCCCAAACATATTTCTTCAAGTCACTGATTGAGTCCATGTAGATATAAATTTTCAGTCATAAATTTTTCTTACTGTTAATTTATTTTTCTTACTGTTAATTTTCCTTTAGCTATCCATAATATTCTAGTTTCATCCACAATACAGTCCAATGTAAATATATTGACAATGAAGAACACATATTTTTCACATAGTTTTCATATTTTCATTAAGACAGTTCAAAAAGGTATAAAATCTCTTCTATTTAATTATTTTTGATAAGGAACTTAATAAGGCACATAACTTATAACAGACCGAATGCTAATTTCTTTGCCCGTGACTTGTCCACATGTGCTCTTTAAAAGTTTCCCTCATTGTAAATGATCTCGGGCAAAGGTAGCAGCAAAGCCTGTTTGTGAGATCTGAGTGCATTAGCCTAACATGGTACTTTAGAGCAGATTGGTTGGAATATTTCATACCACAGTGCGGGCAGTCACCACATATGGCTGCATGATTTGATTGGTGAGAAACTCCTTGGGATGTTGACGCTCCAGTGCTCAATGCTGGCACACTAGACATTCCAGCCAATAGCAATAATGCCTGTGATTGTTCCTGAGAATACATTTCTGAATCTGAATTATCTTGTTGCTCTGACAATAGTATCTCTGGCTCATAATCAATGTCAGATTTAGGTGAGTGTTTCTCAGATTTTATGTACGAATCATCATTTGCTGTACATTTCAATGGGCTTTTTGATTGAGCGTTAAAGTTGTTTGATTCTGGAATTTCTTTAGCTCTAATTTGATGTAATTCTGCAACGATTGGCACTTTCTTAGCAGAAGAGTTATTGACAATGGCATCAGTTTTGGATGGATTTATACCTGGAATAATTAATTGAAATATGAATATAGAACCTTTTCATCACCTTAATAAACTTTGTTTCTAATCCAATATTTCGAGGGGTGAAAGGCTATTTGGGATAAGCGCCATATATATAAATGGTGCTTACCCTAAATAGCCTTTCACCCCTCGATTTGTAAAATCCAGTTATCTACATTCTTCTAAAACATTACTGTGGAAAGACTAAGCCAGACCAGAGTAGTGGTTAATAAATAACATAAGACTTGTTTACTAAGGTACTTAAAACACCAAAAATAATTACCTGATAGCAAAGACCTGGCAAGCATACTGTTCTCATAATCTGGAAGACTGTCCTCATTGTCTGAGTTGGTGTTTACATGAGGTACTGGAGAACTATTCTCATCAAACTTTTCAGTCTTTACTATTACTGGAATGTTCTCAGTATGGGTGTTTACCTGAAACATGTTTGTAAAAGGGTTTTAAGGTTTTACGGTAAATTACCTGGATAATAAGGTGATGATACTGGTGGTGCAATCAGGACAATTTTTTCAGTTTATAACAGCAAAAGCAGTGGTAGGGTATGGTATTGTATTGTAAACTTCATTGGGTAAATAATTCCCACTCGGGTGAAGATTTTTTTCCATTTTCTTTATTAATAATTTTATAAATACTTGTAGTTTATGGACTTGGCAAATGATTGGTTAAACAAAATTCTATTGTCTAATCTAATTCTTGAAGTAATACCTAAATACATATGGGTGATTCTACAAAAATTGGGTAACTCAGTGTCATCAGCCAATATATACAAAGTCTTATTATATTTTAATGAAATTATAATTGAGTTTAAAACAATGAAAAGTCCTTTATTTGGTCACCCAATTTCACTTCTTCATTTTAAATATAAGTTAATAAAAAAACAAAATTAATACTTAAAACGTCAGTCCTTTGGCATGTCACAATCCCGAAAACCAACAATCAAGTGACTATCCATTAAATATTATCAATGATTTTAGAAAACTTACTAATTGACTACAATCTGTGATATACATAGTATTCCATACTATAACTTTCATAATGCAATGTCCTCCACTTTATTTAATTTTTTAATAAGAAACTTTGTCATATGTTTCATTCATCAGTCCGTTGTGTTCTTTAAATTTGAAATTCGCGTCAAATATCACCGACTCAAGGTAAAATCCATGTTTGAGTTTTAATGTTGGCAATGAAGTTAGTTGTAGACCGCATAATTTGACGGCCGCCATAACTATACCAATGCTCGGGTTATGTTTGTCGTCTGTACACGTGCTGAGACAGTCAAAATTTCAGTCCTGTGGTAAGTCGTTATTTTCTTGTTAATCTAAGGTTTATTTTCATTTATATTTAGTCAACTATGACTTCTTAAAATGTAGTTTGTTGATATTCGAAATTACCAAAAAAAGCATATATTCTGATTATAAACTCAAATTTCGTCTTTTTCGTCAATCCTTTGGCGTCAGTCCTTTGTCAGGTATCGCGCTAGAGGACTGACGTGTTTCCATAGTACTGATGTTTTTTTGTTTTAGAACACTTTTATCTTAATTGCTACCGTGTATAAGCATTTCTACTTTATATTTCAGTTTAAAACATTGTGCGGCACGTTAAAATTAAATTGAACAAGGAAGAAATGTATAAAAAAGAGAGAAGCCGAAAAGGCTTACTTGGCAAGAATTAAAAGTGACCCCATTAAATAAGCGGAATACAAAGAGAAAAATATATCTCGTTAGATGCTTTTAAGGCATTTATGTTTACTTGATTTATTAGAAAATGTGTACCGTTAAATAAAATTACTTACGGGGTAGGCAGAGCACCAAGGGCCGATAGAACCACATGGTACCACTTCTGACCAATTTTGAGGGTATAGTTGAGATGTACAAGTTCGGTTAAGTAAAATTACCTCAAAATAATATAAATGTTATACACACATAACGGTCACGCCCATTATCTCCCAAGGAGGTTGGGCAGAAGTGTGCAAATTATACACTCACTTTTCACCAGTTACCCTATTAAGTCCCACGTGGTAAGTGGTGAGCCTACCGCTCCACGCATTTCGGAACAAATAAAACAATCTAGCGACCGGTAACGAATCCAATAGGAAATGTTTCCGTGCTAAATTGGTATTAAATATTTAACTGAGATAGTATTTTCTCTCAGTATAACATACGAGGCATGCCTTTTAAGTTCTGTCGTTTCCATATTTCCCGGCAATTTTGAATTTGGGTGGAACTGTTCTATATTCGAAATCGAATGTGTTTAAATTTTGAATCTCAAAACAGTTGAAAGTATTAGGATTATATTGTTTAGTCACAGCGTCGATTGGAATCTGTCAGGAAAATGAATCATTCTAAGGAAAATGTTCGTGCAATAATTTTCTAGAACTTTAGAAGAGGCCTGACACGGCTTCAGCATTTAGAAGAGCTAAAATCTGTGTTCAGCGATGAAGCCCCATGTCTGCGGACTGTCGAACGCTGGTATTTAGAATTCCAGCGTGGACATCAAAGTCAAGTGAATGCAGTGGAAATGAGAGCATTGAGAAGTATGTGTGGAGTCACTTTGAAAGATAGGATAAGAAATGAGGTGATCAGAAAGAAGTGTGGTATAAATGAGGACGTGGTGACGAAGATTGAGAAGGGTATGTTGAGGTGGTTTGGGCATGTGGAGAGGATGAGTGAAAGTAGACTGACAAAGAAAGTGTACAACGGAAGAGTGAATGGAAGGGTTGGAAGGGGAAGACCTCGCCGGACTTTCACCGATCAAATTGGTGAAATTCTAAAGAAAGGGCAGGTCAAGAGTACCCTAAACCGACGAGCGTGCATGAAAAATATCATGAAAGTAGATGAAGCGAAAGAGGTGTGTCAGGATCGTAGCAAATGGAGATCCGTGATCTCTGCCTACCCCTCCGGGAAAGAGGCGTGATTATTATGTATGTATTATGTATGTATGTACATACTAGTGTTAGTGACAAGTCTCGCGAAGGATGCCCAAAATCCGCCTTCACTAAAGATAACATCATTGCTATGAGACAACTAATTCTCGAAGATCGGCATGTGACGTATCGAGAGATACAGGCTCTATTAGGCATCTCAGGGACAACTATTCAGAAGATCTTGCATGAAGCGCTTGGTGTGTGAAAGCTAGTTTGCCGTTGGATACCGCATCTGCTTTCCGACGATCACAAGGCGGCCCGCGTCAGATGGTGTAAGAAAACTCTGCAAAGGTTCAACCGAGGAGTCAAATCACGTCTACATCATCAGTGGTGACGAATCTTGGATCTATGCGTAGGCCTGATTCCAAACAACAACCTACTATTTGGGTCTTTCAAGACGAGCCAAAGCCGACTAAACTTGTTCGTTCTCAAAGCTCTTCAAAGAAGATCGTGGCCACGTTCGTTGGAAAAACCGGCCATTTGCGACTATTGCATTTGAAGATCGTAGAACGGTTAACGCAGAGTGGTACCAGTATGTTTACCACAAGTCATCGCCGAACTTCGAAAATCTAACTCAAAGCGACGCATCATCCTGCACCATGACAACGCAAGCTCACACAGCGCTCGTCAAACGATTGAGTATTTGAAGCAGGAAAAGTAGAAATTTTTAACCATCCTCCATACAGTCCTGACCTTGACATTAATCCCTAACGATTTCTTTACATTTCCTAAAATTAAGAAAAGTCTTCGTGGTCAAAGGTTCCAGTCCGGTGAAGAAGCATTCGACGCTTTCAAGTCAGCCATTTTGAACGCCCCCACTTTAGAGTGGATTAAATGTTATAATAACTGGTTTGAGCGAATGGAAAAGTATATTAAGCTATGTGATGAATACTTTGAAAAACAATAAAAAGTACTATGTAATGTGTTTCTTTTCTGTGTACAATAATTAATTAGTTACTATAAGGTTCTAGTTGTGTTTTTTTCTTCAAACGACATAACTTAAACGGCATGCTTTGTATTAATAATTATTTTTAATTGTTACTAAGTTATTTTAATACTTAAAAGACATGTACCATTATTAAAACTAAGAGATTTGTACTAAATTTCATTGTAATTCTTACAAAATTGTGTATTTTATCAGTACTATGTTACCCTCGTCAGTCCCCTGGCAGCCAAATTCAGAAAATTTTTAATAATTCGCAATCTATTTAAAAAAGTGACTGGCCCGATTGAGAACAATATATTCATTAGATTAGCCATCATATACACCCGAATTTGTAATAATTTGATTTAATAACTACAGTAAACAAAATATGCTCAAAAGTTACAAAATTTTTGTATAATCACCCATATAACATATAAAATAATAAAGTACCTGATTGATAGAGCTCTTGCCATTAGCCATAACTGGGGTGTTTTCGTTTTTTGCATCATTTTTCTTCTCTATGTTATTTTCAGGTACAATCGGGGGATTATCAACTTTATTCAACTGTGGCACATTATTTCTGTTGTAAATATCACAGGTATCTAACAATTTACTCTTTTTGTGACCATCACCAATTGTTATATCATTGGGTTTGTCTGAAGTACTACTTCTTCTCTTCTTCTGGGCCGGTACCTTAGTTTCCTTATGAACATTGGGAGCTTGGTTCTTTGTTGATATAGTTAGTTGAGTATACAGTTTGTTTGTGTTTGGAGATATGAAGCTATCCTTCTGGAATAAATATAATGTATTCTAAAATATCTTGATACACAAACATCATAATTAAATGCCACTAGTCCTTATAATGAAATCAGTCTCTCCAATAACATATTTTATATTACATGTTTATGATTTTTTTTTTAATATTTCTAAACAAATTACAATTACTACCCAAAAAAATTAATAACTATTTACTTTTTGATCATAAAGAAAATTTTGTGTCATATTTTGCTTAAATAGCTAAGTACTTGATTTCAAGGGGATTTGGTTAGAAATAGAAATTTTCACTAAGAGTATAAAAAATAGACAAATAAGTACCTGCTGTGTTACACCAGTAAGTCCCTTAACTTGTAGCAGTGCAGCAGTATGAAGAAATGATGCTAACTTGCTCTCTTCAATAAATACCTCTCCTTGGTACATGTATGACAACAAACTGACGATATCATCTGCCGACACATCCTTCAGAATGATAACTGGATGCCGACATGGATTTTCCTAATAAGAAATGAGTAGAGTAAGGCCCCGGTAAACTAGTACTTGGTTATCATACTAAGCAAAATTATAAATACGAAGGTTATTATTGAACGTCATTCACCTTGAACACATTCCTGAAGTACGGACTGCACGCTGAGAGTATCACTTTGTGGGCCTTGATATTTTTTCCTTCGCAGGTGAGCGTAACGTCTACCAAATCTTCCGAACACTTCAATGAATCTAATGCACTCACAATGTTTGTTTGGAAATTATTCCATCGTAAACAAAATTGGTCTGCCATTGCCATGCTCCCAATTGTTTAGAAACTGCAACGAAATCACTTTATTGGTGGCAAAATGACAGCACAACAGACTGAAAGCTACAAACAAGTACAACATGAGAGAAACAAACCTTTCATATGAAATGCATAACGTGCATAACTTTATAATAACTCTATTAAGTCAACTTAAGTTTTTAATACTAAATTGGTTTTTAATAACACTAATAAATGTTGAAAAACCTTAAAAAATGCAATGCATGCATGACCTCCATTGACACTGTTTTCTTTCACTTTCATTCGTTCGTTCGCCGACGACCAGTCCATCGTTCGCTGTTCGCTCGCGTCATAGATTTTTTGTTTAGTTTATCCCGCAGGAAAGGCATGGGAAATTATGTTCATACAGCCACTGTCTTTTGCAAAATTAGGTACTTCTCAATTTTTGATCAATAATAATAAGGGATCTGACAAGTTACAATAACTGTCAAAGATAGATGGCAAATCCTACACATATTTTTTATACAGTTTTAATTTGACATGGACCTGTACTTACATTCTGTGAGTGGGTATGTCATTTATGTATATGAATTTAATCTTTCTCCAAATTGTGTTATGATATTTGAATTTATACACACTGAGTGAGTTAAGTGTTACTATGATTATCTGATATCTAATCCAATCTAAGATTTTTTTGTTAATATGTTAATAAGTTTTGACAGTGTCGCTGGGAGCTTTCTTGCTATTTCTTCTTCCAAGCAATAACACTTCACTGAAATAGTGTAACAGTAATAATAGAATCATGCGGTGTGTCAGACCTAATGTTGGTTTTTTCATAAAGGAGAACTGTCTAGCAGCTCTCCTGGATTTCGTCTTTAGGCGACCTTAACTCTTATAAGCTCCACGTTGGTGGCTATTAAGCCCCGAATCGCCAACTTATACCTGACAGACCGTAACAAATCGCACCTTGGGGTGGTGACCGTTGCCAAAGCAAAAGATTTGCGATTTATTTTTTTAGGTTGTTTAAATTCACCTCCTTTTTTTGTTTGGTTGCGGTTTCATTTTGGAGTGCGAACATAGAAAGTAACATAAAAAGACCAACGACAAACAAGTTGTTAATGCTTTCATGTCGATTAAATGATTTTTGATTTGAATGAATGATTTGACATCTCCTACCTAGCTCTTCCTTTACCTCCCCCTGCCTGGTATATTGTATAGTTCTATGAACTAGCCAAACTGTGCACGGCGCGGCGCTACACACGATGCAATACCATATCCAATCTATCAATTCTACTTACAAAGGAGGATGGGCAAAATGTACCCACCGACCAATAACGACCAGATGTATATCGTTGGAAAGCTCATGAATGACTATGAATTGTTTCTATTGATACGACTCTCAAATCGTTGTATAAAAAAAGTTATAGCTAAAAGAAACCTTCAAAACATTGAAAAAAAAACAATGTTTTTCTTCTTTGGACATCAACGTTTGTGAATACTACGCATTTTCCTCGTAATCATGAACATTTTTCTTCATGAAAGCATAACTGGGAAGTGTCTAGTTTCCAAGATATTAAGAGCCAAAGACGTGCGTGTGTGTGTGTAACAAACATACTTATTTTAAAAAACCTATTAACAAACCAACGTCACGACTAGATGCAAAACATTACGCGCGACCACATTAATTTTTAAAAATATTATATTGTTTCCCAGTAATTTTTGGGTACTCTATCTGAGTACGTAACCGTCGTATATTTTATAGGTTGTTCACTATCACATAATTTAGAAATGTAGCATGGCCAGCGTTTAAAGGCTGATACCTCGCAGGTAACTAACAAAACACTTGAATAAGTACTAAACTTTCAAGCAAAAAATCTGAATTCTTTGAGCTATAACTTTTTTCACACAACGAATTGAGAGAGAGAGATTTGAGAACCCCTATAGTATCAATTGATAGTCACAAAAAGAGCTTTCCAACGATATACTCGTACATGACGCGATCGTTATTGGTCAGTGGGGACTTTCCCATACATTTTTGCCCAAAATCCTTTTAAAAAGTCCTGGGGCGAATTGTAGGTACTGCTTTCACAATTTTCACCACCGCATCGCTATTGATCTGCTTCTGCAAGTTACCTTATCAGCCCACTGGTCTTTTAAATCAACGGAGAACCAAGCAATGCCTAATATCTTACATCAAAACATTCCTAGCGGCCCAATTTAGTCGGACGTATACTGGCCAAATACTGACACTGTCTGACACATCTAACGCGCCTGTCATATCTATTACACTCTTTTCTCTATGCGCCTGTCCAATTCCTATCCAGGTGATTTGCATATTTTTTTAAATTTTAAGTAGGTACTTAGTTGTCAGAAAATTCCTCATTTTAGAGGATTTTCCTGTCGCACTGTGAGCTGTCGATTTTTTTGCAAATATTGCTTCAATTGGCCATTACTATGCACAAAAATAATACCCGAGCTAGTTCTGTAATAACATTTTAGAAGAACCAACAAGTCTAAATTGGTATAAATTTAAACTTATCATTTTGAGATTTTTAAGTCACAGAGCAAAGAAGTAGTGCTAGCAGTTACAAAATTACGAACAAAGCTTAAAGCGAACAGATTGGGTGTCATTTTTCAAAAACTATCACATAAACGTGTCAAATTTGGCTCATTTATTGAGGCTTGCGGCTGCTTGTGAGAACTTGGCATCCCTTTAAATCACACTTTTTTTGTCGCTTAAGTCAACAATCAAGGCAAATATCATATTATATATCATAATATTGAACTTGGCTCTCATTTTTCATTTATGTTTATGATGATTATCACTATACTAAAGAGAAAGGTTGAATGGACATAGTTTGCCTTGTCTTTCCTTCGGGATCAACAAGGGAACCAAAAATGTCAATGTCAGTTGTTTATGGATTTCCTTTTCGTTTCATTCGGCGAAAAAAACGCAATTTCAAAATTATTTGCTGTTTAACGTTGCCAAGATAAATACGATTTCGTAGATCTAACGAAAGTGAAGAACAAATCTGAAGTGCACCTCATAAATCACAAAGCTTTTGTGTAAGGGTATTATTTTGTTATATCTGCTTGGTATTGAAGAACCGGTAACGATGTCAAACGACCCGGAAAAGTTTGACTCAATGCTTTTAGCTATGGCTCAGCAGCACGAAGGTGGTGTAAAAGATGTAGGTATCTTTATTGTAATTTGTTTCATGTAGGTACTAAAGATATTTTGGCCTGCGCATTTATAGCTGGCTAGCCTGCACCCAAACTGCATTCCCACAACACCGATTAACATAACCCTACTTATTTTGAAGCTCCACAAGTCATTGTTATTTCTTTATGCAGCTTTTTTTATAATTGACAGTGCAATTTGTATGCCTACCTACATAAAATAACTAATCAATATCAAACATCCAGAAAGTTCTATGGTGCTTTGTTGCTATCTGATTAAGGCAAAACAACCTCTCATTTAACAAATTTTAATGCCATTATGTATCTCATATTGTGATTATAATTTTGTTGATTTAAACTTCATGCAAATGGAAATATGCTAGACTGATATTTCCTATAAGACTTTGTATGCCACAACATAAGGAACTTGAAAAATAATACTGATTTTACTCTTTCCAGCTGCTTAACACCATTGTCAGTTTCTTAGCAAGAAAAACTGATTTCTTCACAGGAGGAAAAGATGGAGAGTGGGAGAAAGTAAGTAAATAAATTAGTGTTTTAATTTTTATGCACACTTTCTTTATATTGTTTCTTTTATAAATTACGCACAGAATCTCTCTCAATGCTTCTTTTTATACATATATTATACATACTTATACCTTTTTTTACTGATAGCCTATTTTTTACTGGTTTAAAAAAAAAATTCCCTCAGCTTGCCTTGGCAAAGACCTCCCCCAGAAAACTCCACTTCTATATTTCCATGGAGCATCTTCAACTATTTTCTACAACCTATTTCATTTCATCCTCCCATCTTACTCACATAGACAGTGAAGTCTACCAAGATGATTCTTAGAAGGGTGCAAATATTTTGCAATAGTAAATAGATTTGTATTAAATCTTTCAGGTAGTTAAGGATACATTCTACACTCATAGTAAGGTAGCCCGCGAAGAGGCGGAGAAGATAAAAAAAGAGAAGGAGGAGTCAGAGAGAAGGCTGAAAGAAATCAGACAGAAGAAGGACCAAGAGCGTCTGGAAAAAGACTTTCAGCCAGCAACAGTTACTGAACTAACGGACCAGGAAGCAGCCAAATTAGAAGAGGATATAAAGAAAAATAAAGAAGAAATTAGTATGTTGTCTATTTTAAAACTCACCCCATTTTTTAATAGAACAAAGACATAATAATAATAATATGTAATGTTTGCAATATTTTGCTAGCAGATTCTTGATATGATATTTTTACAATATATGATAAACATTGTACCTGATTTAAAAGGGGTAATAAATAAACTTAAAAACAGCAACCACCGTGCTAAATCAGTAGCATTATCATGAAAACAAACTATTTTTAAACCAAATTGATTTCTAATATTGGTTTTTGATGCTAGTAGTATTATTTGTAATTTCATTACAATGATAGTCATGATGGATAAAGTGTTATTTATAGTTTATTTATATAAGTACAATGTATGATATATCTATGTTATAGAAGAGGAAATTGGCAGTGGGGATGGAGCAAAAGCAGGAACTAGTGCTGAACCGGAAGATGATGATGCTGAAGAAGATGATCCAACAGAGAAGGGGAAGCTGAAGCCTAACTCTGGAAATGGATGTGATCTGCCGAACTACAAGTGGACCCAGACTTTAGAGGAGGTTGAGGTTAGTGACAGTAATATAATAAGTACATTTTTACTATACTGTGGTAAAGTGCAGTACACACGGGGGCTCTGTGTGCTTGTGAAGGAAGCTGTGTCATCCACAATCCCCGCCTCGCCTACATTCTTCCCCTGCGCACATCAGAATGTTTAAGGTAGATGCACTATCGCATAGGTTAAGATAGTGTGTAATCAGGATAAATAAATATTTACTGTGATGCGTTTCGCACGTATTCTTCACATTTGCGAAGATACGTCGCGTATAATGTACCAGTAATTATGCAGAACTTTATGGAAAGTTGCTATAAATTTGGTTGGGACAAAGGTGGCACCATGACAAGCCAATGAAATCCCCCAATTTAACAGTCATTAAATGCAATTTGATAAATCATAGTCATGTAACAGCAAATTTTCTCACATAAGTATTTAATTGCAATCAATTACAATACATGATTGATTCTCTATTGAAGGATGATGTGTAAATCTGTAAATAATAGTAGTTATTCATTATGCAGATCTAGACTTAGCATAAAGTATTGATCATTGAAGGTTAGGTCTCATAACAAATACTTTATAATTTTGCAAGGTAACCTAGTATTTCTAGGATAACTTGTTTTATTTTCGATTTAACACTACCATGGGCTCCTTGGCTTAACTTGAGATTCCTTATAAGATTCTTATTTGTAACAATTGCTTAAATTATAGTTTGAATATTATCTGGTTGCTATGGGAGTATATTTTATGATATTCTTCTCTCATCATTAAAAATGTTATTAGAGTGATGGCTTTTCTAAAAAGACCTCCTATGGCTATGTATACAGGGTGATTTTTGGTTATCAACATTCCCGAAAACTACGGAATCTTCTCATCATCACGATCATTTTTCTCCGTGGAAGCATACCTGGGAAGTGTCTGGTTTTCCAAAATATTAGAGTCCAAAGTTGAGTAAATAGACTGCGTTTTTCTGCATAAATGCACATAGACGCGCGTAGCAAGATTTTTTTACGAGAAATAATTAATATCTATCTATAAAAAAACTAGCATAAACACTAGACACTATAAATTTCGCCAGATCAAGTAACTATTTTTTTTTTTTTAATTTTCCCAGCATTTTTTTTGGCATAAACTTACTTTATTTGATGTATAGAGTACGTACCCTTCGTTAATGGTGGCCACAAAAAAACATCCTGTATTTAATTTTATATTTCTCTCTTAAATGCCATTGCTTAATTCTTTCTGAGGTTTATTAAATAACTAGTTATGGATTGTCTTGAGTTCCACAATTAAACCTAAGATCAAATGCTTACCACATACTGATATTTTATTTTGAAATGTTTGTAGTATGTACCTCTGTTTATTTTTCTCCTACATCTTTGATGTAAGTGCCTGTATGTAAGCTTTGAAACTTCACTCGTCATGTGAATTTGTGTCTACTATTGTCACAGCGCACAGTGACAAGTTCGAATTGTATGAGTTCTCAAGTTTGTGTTAGGCCTGCTCTACATTTCTTTTTATACGTACATACAATAGATAATGTGTAGGGTGCGTATCACCAAATAATTCCTTTCGATGATGCTGCTAGTTACTATGTGTATTATCTGTGTCACTGCACACAAAAAAGGTTAGTTTCGAAATCAGGCATAGAAGTCCATTCCATGAAGCGGTCTTTAGATAGGGAAGGTAAGGTGATGTCCGCTTTTGTGTAGATTCAACATTATTCAAAATTATTCTGTCAAAAAACCTACACACGCTCATAAGATGTGATGCATAGACATTGGGGAGGGACTTAGCGCTGTGCGAGATATTTCGCTCTTTACTATGTCAATGCGAGCTGATCTCTTATAAAGTTTTTAATCTGTGTGCTCCGTACCTTCCTGTACCACATAATATTCCGTGTCTGCGATGCGTTCCTAGGTCGATAATAGATTAGATCAGATAAATTGTACCTAATTTCGATACTAGGTATACCTATACCGCGCCATGATTCGTATTAACCTTCCCACATTATACAGTAGAAATGTATACCTTGGAGAGACAAAAGGACGGGTATTTATCGTACATAGAATCTGTGCTGTACTGTATTGCTGACACAAGGATATATTGAAATAAATTAAAACACTACAATAATGTAATTTTATTTGTGTTCTTTTATCACAGTTCTAACGAATCAACATTTTATCTATCTATATACATATAACAAAAATGTAACGGATCGCTGTCTGTACATGGAAGATATATAAGGAAAAATATTATAGAATACTTTATCAACGCAATAGTATCCAAAACTATGATTTTTGGATTTTTTGTCTGTTTGTCTGTGCGTTTGTGCACGCTAATCTCAGAAACGGCTGAACCGATTTCGATGCAGTTTTCAGGAATAGGTATATTGTGACAGGTCCCACTTAACATATAGGCTACTTTTTATCCCGGGAAAATGTTTTTATCCCGGATAATTTCGACATTTTGTTTTTTCTGTAGTACACGCGGACGGAGTCGCGGGCGTCCACTAGTTGCTAATAAATTGGACTGGTTAATATACGAGTACCTACAATATTTTAACATAGTCAATACAACTTAAAATTACCTAATTTACTAATAACTGTACAAAATGTGCACCTGTGATAATAAAGGGGAAACAAATTAAATGCTTTAATAACATTCATAAAACTGTATGGTATGTATCGCAGCTTTCATACTATAGGGGCATAACTCGAAAAAAAAAGGTTATTGGGAGAATGCGTTTAAGATGTTTGCATATTGATTTTGTACCGATATATTATAAAAACTCGAAATCACAAAATGTTCGAGATGTGCCCCTATAGTATGAAAGCTGCGGTATGTTCCCATAATTAAGATTGTGAGCACAGTTTATTATGTTTTCTCTAAAGCCCGCCAATTTTCCATCTCAACTTGTCTACCTTAATATAAAGGCAGTAAGACTAATGTCTCTAACATACTTAAAACCTACCTCATCAATTATGTCGAAATATGCCGACGAGGGGGTATTGCTTCTTTATTTTAAACAGTTAACTTATTATTACAGTTGATAACTTTATTTCGCTAACTTATTGCATTTACATTATTATTCTAATCACCATAAGGATAAATAAGGGCCGTATTACTGCTACCTTATCGACTACACAGCTTACTTACATACATGCTCAAACAATAAATAAAAAAACAACCCTAAATTATAAATACTTAATAGATATTATTGCACTGGCACCTAACTGGGATTATCTGAAAAATTCGGTACCAGGAACAACGAAAGATAGCTACACACATCTGCCTGCAGTCTTACCAGCAAAATATACTGACAATGATATATTACGTCATTTGACATAAGATCGTAAACTCTTGCTTGTCAGTCGTTTAATAAGCTCAGATGTACTCGATTAAACCCAGTAATGAATTATTTGGCACAAATCGTAAGATTTCTCTTGATCGCTTATGATGTTGCCATTAGAATTTTCGGGTAAGATTGCAGTTTGAATGATCTTGTGATCTCCTAAGTGTAACTATGAGAATCAACTACACCTCAGACCTTCTTTGTTAATATACAAAGAGGTCCAACTGGTCATATGATCTACAATTGAAATAATTAAATCTAAACATAATTTTTTATGTTTAGATTTAATTATTATGGACTCTGTCTGAAATAAATAGTTTTTATTTTTTTATTTTATATTATTTATAATATTTAGTATTACTGGATAATTACTGGTATTTATTGCACTAATCAAATATCTAACTAATTAATAATATACAGTTTTTATTGTTATATAAATCTTATTCTTTGTGATCGCAGCTGGTTTACATTCATGACATGATTTACGCTATTTATGACATCACATAAAGCAATGAAATTGATTTTTTATTAAAGCTAAGGGAATTTCAACATCTAAAAATATATTGGATGTAAAGATGTTCGTGCCAGTTGTGCCACAAAGACATTAGGGTCGATTCCGACAGTTACACTTAAACCTAAACCTAATCTTAGTCAGGTCTATCTCTCTCCGTTCTTAACATAAATGGCTGAGAGAGAAAATGACAGGTAGGACTAAATTTACGTTTAGGTTTAAGTGTGACTGCCGGAATCGACCATATTATTTCTATAAAATAATTATAATTATCAGATTTTAAGTGATGCATAAACTTGTTATTTTACAGCCTCTGATCTACGGAGAATATTCATATGAAGTTTATATTTGCATGTTGTATATAACGAAATCTTTAAATACGCATTCTATTTCTTCTGATTTTATAAGGCTTATGATTTGTTATATGTACATACTTTTATAAACAAAAACTTTTTTAATTTTAATTTACTTATAGCATTGCATTGGTATACATGTACATAGGTACCTACTTATCAGCATAAAAAATAATTTTACTTATAGTATTGCTTGCATTGGTTTAATACTTTCATTTAGCCTTCCGACCATGTCTTGTTACGAATACTTGTAGATTCCAGTCTCCTTGCGCATACGCACTGAAATAAAAAAAGGAAGCATTACTTTTACATGGTAGGTTCATGTATGTACCAAATTGATCAATAAAACTAGTAAATAATTAAGAAACTGCTCTCTAGAACTGATAGCATTCAATCAGTTGCAAGATACGTAGGTACGACTTAACTCACAATACAATTCGTTTTGTTTAATATCTTTAAAACATCGCCTGATAAGTTAAGCACATAACAGTAGTTGTCTGTTGGTACTGCCCATAATACTTGGCACCAATGCTTGTATCCAACTTATCCAACTTTTGCTTGTTGGTTTATTTCTAAAATATCTATTGACTGCAATCGCCTGTCGTTACTTGCGCCATATTCGGCGAGAAAATAATATGTCATACTCATACAGGCACTGACGACGCGACGTGACTCCTAGACATAACAGAGTGATTGCTGATTTATGCATTTGGATCAAGGACGATGTTATCTATTACACTACTACTAGATTCGCAGTCATCATTTTAAATCGCTATTAGGGGTCATTAATATGAAGCCGTATTTATATTGCCCATGTTACCGTTAGCAATAAATTTACTACAGCTATGCAAAACCATTAGACCGATATCTAACCATAGATTGGATATCAATCCTCACAACTTCATTTAACAAAACGAGAGAAATACTTACTTTCAACAAAGCATATTGCGGCTAGTATACACGCCGAGAATAGTATTGTCATCGATATCACCAATACTGTGATTTGATGTGAATGATCGCAGCAACAGGATTTTTTTTCTTTTCCGGGGTGTTGTTTCGTGAAGCCATTCACGACCGTAAAGTGTGTTGAACTAGCGACGGAGGTGGCGTCCTGTCCGGTGGCGGACCCGCGCTTCACTCCGTTCCAACCGTCTGTATCTCGAGTTTCTTCGGGAATGGCTACTACAGCTTCGGGATACGTCGACTTGCGTCCGTAACTGTCTAGTCTAGATTGGTACGGAGTCGTCTCCACTTGCCCAGGGCTTCTTCCATGCAGACGCGCTAGATGCGCGGCGCTTAGCAACAGCGATCCCGACGATACGCTCTGCAAAAAAAATGGACGTTAAATTTTCATTATGACACTGGAAAGAAATGACTTCGTGCAATATATCACATAATCAAATTGAAATGGCTTTGAACAGAATTCAATCAACGAAATGAGGAAGTGGGCGGCAAAAACTGGCGTGATAAACAACAAATATCGTGCCGAGCGCAATAGTGGAGTACGCCGCGGACCACATATTTGCTGTTGCGTCATTGTTGAACTTTTCAACAGGTCAATATCTAATTTTACCTTCAAAGGTCATTAGTTTGATGCAGGAACATCTAAGTCACTTACGTAAAAAAGATATTTTTCTTAAAATACAAGAATGTACATGTAATTCGTTGAAAAAAATGCGTAGTAAATTTAAAAAGCTAAAAATGATATAGCTGTTTGTTTTTTATGCCCAAGAAATTAAATGTGTAATTCATCACAGTACGTATAAGAATGTTAGTGGCTGACAGATCCTGTATGAAATTAGTAATTTGTTTCAATGGTTTTTGACCCCAACACAATATCAGAGCCGTAATTGCCAAATTGCTGTAAAAAATCTGACGGTTGTAATTGTTCTTTATGAGGTGAGCATTAATTGATCTGACGGAGGCGAGTTTTTTGCGGCTCATGAAGGCGGAATCCGGAGATGATGATAGATAAGTGTAGCTACGTAGAAGTGTGCTTACGTGGGTGCTGTGGTTGCTGGAAGAGCCTTGACTGGAGGCGGAGCCGCCTCGCGAGCGCGAGTCGCTGACGCTTCCAGTGCCGGTGCTGCCGGATAGCGACGGCCGGGGGATGTGCCATTCGTGGCATGAGATCTGAAAACAAAACGTAATTTTAAATCTAAAGTTGTTCCCTTTTCCCTTTTAAAGTTCGACCAGCCCACGTCTCTCCAACTTGCAGCATCGGTGATATCTCTATCATTTGTCTATCATACATGGCAATTACATAAGGATGTACATAGTAAGCTATTGTTGTTTAATAAATTGTCTGTTCACTTCAGTCATAAATTGCTGCTGTATAATCTATAGTTATTACTCATAAAACAAATTAACTTAGATCCTGATATGCCACATTAAGTATTGGATCATCGATGAAAAGGAGACCATTATAGCGTGTTTTTACTAAAGTTAATAGGTTCAAATTACTTAAGCACTCAAGTTTTTTGTATACCCGATGAAATAACTTTGAACTTGTGAATTACTACAGGCAGTATGGTACAGGTAATTACTGTCTTATGTTGTCAGTCGATGAATTAATGAATAAGTATTATAAATGCATGATGCGATGATGCGGACTAGCAAAAAGTTTTTCACTTCAATCCAGGAACTAAGTTGTTTAAAGTTGGTACTTCAATAACTAAGGACGACGAGACGTCTACTTTGTCCACATTTCCTTGTCGGTCTATTGAGTGTAATCTTATTATTCATATTGTCCAACAGAAGGTAGGCGATCTAATTATTTTACTGTGATTTATTGCAATTTATTTTAGAGATCCCTCGAGTATTGTTTGTGAGGTTCATACATAGCGTTAGTCGTCTTTAACTATTTTACGTGTACACGTAGGTTTGTTTATTTACTATACGTTATGCAATTCGTTGACATGGTAAGTTAACTATTGCCAAATTATTCTACGCTCGATTTTCAAGATGAAAAATGGTATTGCTGTTAGTATGGTTCCACAAACAAAAGCGTTGACGTAAAAACGAATGTGTCTGTCGTTATGCAACTACGTCGCTGTGTTCGCACGGAAATATTTGCTTCCTTTTCGTGATTTCTTAGATTAGGGGCGTCATCTTCATTTCTATTTATGCTGATGTCTCGGCATTCAGTTATGCAATGCAAATTACTATTATTAGAACTGTTTCCAATTTTTTATGTGAAATACTTCTTATTATGGGTATTTGTTGTATTTTTTAATGCAATAACTACGGAACCTCATTTATTTCCACTGTTTAACGAGATAACCGTCCTAGCCACAAATGATGCTAACGAATACATTGTAGTCCTGTTAACTAATATACATAAAGGTAATACCTACATACATAATACGATTTCATTTATACATAAAGGTCCTTAGATAACATTGTACTACAATCACGATCGATAAGGAAAATGGTAGATGCGGCCTTTCAACTCGGTATTTTTGGTGGAGTAACGAAATGGTCAATGATAAGGATGCATTGCAGTTCGTCCCTCAGCTAGGCTTAACATATTCGCTTGTGTTATGTAAAACTGAATGTGAGATGTGGGACGGGATTAAATTCTGTAATGCTAGTCCGTTGTTTTTTGTCCTTCTCGCAAATGGCAACTTGTTCTTTGTTGCGGTTGCGATTTAAGTCCATGGCTGTTCCTAAGTGTGGGATAAGCCTAACATTAAACGGGATTGTGGCCAGTAAAGTTTCATCAATTACATTTTTAGGTCAAGTTTTGTTCGGACTCCGATTGATTTTGTCAGATACAGTGCTCAAGGTTCGCGTTCTCTTTATTTGCGGTCTCGTTTCGCTGGCCTCTGTTGCAATAAATGCTTAGTTTTGCTTTCGGCTCCATGGTCCTCTTTGTTTCATTGATAACATGATGGATAGGCATTTTGGGTTGTATCATTTTAACATACATTTCTTTCATGTTACTGCAAGGTCTTTGCATATTGTGGCATTTCGAGTTTCAATGTTGCGATGAATTAAGATTATTGTGTGCAGAAGTTATCTAGACAGCCATCTTGATATTTCCAAGGGTCTTTGGATAAGCTTTTTAATGATGCGTTAAGGACACCGTTAAATGTTATATCTACAGGCACTATATTAGGTTTGCAAGTAAGGCGCGGTGGAGGCGTTGCAAAATATTTCGCCAAATGCAAGGAACTGGTTTCGTGATTGGCGTCTTGATCGTTGCGCTTACCTACTGCAAGCACCGGCTCTACTTGTCAAGTATCATGCGCGAGCACTTTCGCTCTTTGTGTGGGAGCAGATTTTGCTACACGAATGCCTACCGTTCTAACTAGATCACAGATATCAACTGGGAACTCGGTCGAATTTTATGAATTTTATATTATACACACCAACAATATACCTATAGTTATTGCAGTCTGGCTTTATTGTCTGTGTCGATGTGGAAATGTAACAGCTATGTTTGGTTTTTCTAAGTATTAGCAAATTTTTACTAGTAAACATGACGTTACAAAATGCTTATTTAAAACTTTATCTTGTATAGTGGCCATATAATGTAGGTAGGTAATATTTAAATGTCCATATAGAGATTTGAAAACTGGCCGCGTGGTGCCGGCAGAGTAGAATTCGTACCACCCCATGTCTGCCCGTGGGTATCGTACGAGGCGATTAAGGGTTTCCGGGAGCAGTGGCAGCAGCGCCTCCCCTGTTGACAACATAGTCCAAAATACAAACTGCGATCACTTGTGGCATGCCCTGGGGGAGGCCTACGTCCAGGAAGACTGCAATAGGCTGATGATGATAATGATGATGATGACACAGATTAGAAAATAGTAGATACTCGTAGTATAGTATTTTAAAATGCACTAGGAAGAATATTTTTAGCAATTGTCATCATTTTACTTTCGTCATAGTAGGTCAGGTATCGATATCAGTAGGTCGCAATGCACTTATTGCGCAACCACAACTGTTGTTGACCCGGCCTGTCATACAAGTGCAGTTTGTTTGGAGGCTGTACAGTTTTTTTTTACTTTTTTAACGCTATTACTTTTATTATGCCTAAGTAGTTTCGATTACAATGGATACGACAAGTTTTGCTCGGGGAATAATTTACATAATGTTTTGTAAAAATGTTAATTAGCTACACAAGAAAGGTATTTGCTGGTATTCTCCGCGCTAGAATTTACATGCGAGAATGTAGACATAAAGCCGGTCGTCGTTCGTGCTCGTGAGGTAACCGCATGGGTTAAAATTTTCTTCGTCCCACCTAGTAATGAGCAATGAGCATTAAATCTGTTAATTACTCTAATTAATGCATATTTCCATTATTCATATAAGGGATTGGAAATCCGGGACTGCACGTGTCGTTTGGGTAGACAAGGATATGCAACTCATGATTCAGAATTTTAATTAGTGTCAGCACGTGGTATGGCCACGTTTAGATATTTCCATAAGTATACATTAATAGATTTTTTATTATCTGTATCTTCGCCGTAGCCGTATGGACGAACACGTGGGTCAACATTGTTTTTGCAATAATATTGAGGTAGGTGATTATGTGAGAAAATATGTAAAGAGAATTAATTGCAGTTATAATTCATGCCACAGTCATTTTCATATTTCAAACAATACGAAGCCAGCTCGTGTTTGAATCTAAAAAGGTTATCATAAGTAGCCTTTTATGTCAAAACAATGATGGATCAATGTTGCAATTTATGCATTAAACCTTCTACAGTACCTTTGTGAATATTGTTCATTTTAATTGACCATATTCTTTACGGTAAGGGTTACGAAATATTTACTTAGATCTTTTTCATTGGTTGTTTTGGGCATGTTCTTTAGTGTTACCCATGTATGAGTGCTATCGATGATTTTTATGTAATTGATAAATAGAATCAAAAGTAATATGCAGAATGTGTTTAATTGTGTATGTAAACATTAAGTAGCTTACGTTCAATTCTTTTACACTTACCTACTTTGTGTAAAAAGTGCAACAACGAAGAACTAAGCAATTAAACAGCAATTAAAATTATTTAAGATGATATTGACCTTAACATGCGACATCGAATTGGTGTTGCTGGTTACAAGCTTTCGGTACCATTTAATCTAAAAGATCTATTTACGAAGACGTATGTACATCTTCGATTTGTATTAAATTGAAATTAAGCTGACGATCAAGTAAATTAGTTGATGAAAATGAGTCAGTTTCTCTCCCGAAACTTTAAACAGGCACATAAAAAGCCGGTACCAGATCATTGAGGGTAGCGATCTGTCACTGCTTTAATAGGTATCTGTCGAAAAAAAGTATGAAGATGATTAGAAATACGAAATGATAGATTTGTTTCTGCACGACAGTAAATTGTAAATTTTCCAATGTGACCCAGTTTCGAACGATGCAATTTGACGCTAATGAACAATGCCGATGATCTAGTTATCAGCATAATAACAGGTGCATGGGTTGTGAAACATGTTCGGTACAACAAGACAGTCTAGTTTCGTTATGCAACACATGTTATCTCCACAAATCAAAGCGATGTATGCATGCATGTATCTAACGGTCCCAACTAATCACGGAACTCATGAGAGATAACCTGTGATTCAAATGGCTTTGACACAATCCTAATCTTATGAGAGTCGTTAACATTGTCATTCGGTCAGACGACTATAAAATAATCGCTACAGTTACATAAACTAGAGGCGAATGTGAGCAAACTAATTGTTGGATTCAATTTGACGCTCACCAAATTAATCACATTTCCCTTTCAACTCTGACTCAACACCTTTTGTTAATGTTCTTAACAAGTCTTCGGCTTACAACGTTGACGCCTCCACTCAACTTTCATAACAACAAACAATAGCCACCACTCTTACTAAAAGTATGATAAATCAGTTAACGAGTTACTCGACTGTGCTCCTTAGAAGAGAAAGTGTATTATTCTAATACTACTCTTCTTGGAATACTTTCAGCATCGCAAATGTCACAATGGATAACGGATCGCTACACGATTTCGATTGGACGTTCCTCAGACGCATCGATTTCTATTAATCCGCTGTCTGCTGAATGTTGATCTGCTATAAGGCGATTATGCTAAATGCATGGGTCTATTCTACTTAGAGCACTCTGTCTCAATCACGTGATCTTTTCATTGATAATGTCATTGATGTTTTTTAGTCTTGTATTATGGATCGAAACAGATTGAAACTATCGGTTGGTGACTTATTTATATTTGGTTTTCATAAGTTATAATATCTATTGGCAGTATTTCCTTGCATGTACGAATAAATTGCCAAGTTTGCGAAGACGTGATTTTGAGCGTCCAATTATCATATTTTATACGCGATTGCATGAGGACGCCGCAACATAACTCATTGTTCACGCTGGTCACAAACGCTGACATGATGCTTATGCCCGTCCTTGAACTCAATTGGTTTTATTTATGAAGCTAACGGGAATCGTGTCAATGCAAATAGCTATGAGTAGATGAGTTGCTTGACTACCGAATGACAATGAGATTCACTGCTATACAGTGCTATCAGTCTGCTCATAATTTTGTGTTTATTATAGCCCTTTTTTGCTGGTCTGTTAATCATATAGGAATTTGGTATGTACATTCACGAGTTATATAACAACAACACATGTTTTAGTACCATTGAACTTTGTAATGCCCAAAATGATATGTTCCGTATGATAATTTATAGTATTTCTTAATTAATGGTTTAAAGTTTCTTCCCTATCGATTGGATCATCACGTCTGCAGTGTTATACCTGTGAGCTCGTATTAACGCCCATATTTCGAGTGGGATGTTACATTAGAAAAAAAAAGTGGCCATGAAATACATACATAGCCGGATTCTTCATCTATTCACGATGTTATGACATCATCACTGACGTCTGCTAATTTCTGTTTTGTACACAAACGTATACCTATCCTTAAATTTCTTAATGGTCTTATGTTCCATTTAATTGTTAATTAATTAGTTGAATGGTAGAATTCAAATAATAAGAATTGCATTAATAAACGCCTAAGTTTGTGTCTATCATTAACTTTCGCGTTAATTATAATTTTATTTACTTATATGATTTTACTACACTGTACTAAAAAAAGTCTATATATTTGGAGGTCAAATCATTTAATTTTTTTCATTCCGGCATTGCATCAACATGACTGAATCTATATACCTTCTAATATGGGCTAAGGTACCTAACTCTAGTCTATGTTAATTACCATTGGAAGACCAAACGGCTAGACGGATCTTATAATAATTTGTTAATGGGGCAGGTAGTATGACAATATTTTATGGAAATATAAGTAGATAGAGTCAAATGAACAGTCTTTTACATTCTTTAATTAACTTCATATTTTGGTGTGATGTCGTAACGTATTACGATGGTAGGTTATAAATGAATTCGCCATATGACTGTTCTAACTAGTGATCGGACTTCACACAATGACATCTTAATTTACCTTGACGGTTTGTAGTCTTTGTAAAATAGTTTGTGACACTTCCTGGCTATCGTGTTAAATGAAAACAAATTGTAACATCATTCCCTGTAACCTGAGGACGACTGGTATTGAGGTCACAGGTTTTTAGCTCAGACATGTTTTCAAAAACTTCTTGTTGCGTGTGTATTAACGCAATGACTCAATTAAGTGTGTACATATCACGTAACTTGTCTTAAACTCGATAGTTTGACAACTTAGTAAAAATGGCATTGACCTCGATAAATTTTTACATGGTGTTTATTTTTCTAGAATAATATAAGTTTATAAGGTCAGTCAGTCAGATGACCGTTTTTAAACCCGTAAGTTGTGTGTAGCCACACAGCTGCGCAGTGTGTCATTTCGATGATACCCGTGTCGCTAACTTTGTTTACCATATTTTTTAAAACTAGTCGCAATTGACCTTCTTTCTCTTGCGAGGTCGATTTACCTTTTTCCTAATCTTTGTTTTTATTTATTCCATTTTTCACTCACAGCCTCTTCAATTCGATACCTGTTTAGTAAATTACTGACGGTTGGGATAATATTTATATTTTGATGAAAAATATGTTGTTGACCTTTACCTGTCGTGTGCAGTCGTTAAATGGTGCGAAAAATTCTATTTACCAATACTGGTACGAAACTTGTCCAGTTTCTATGTCAGTGACAACATAAACGCAGTATGAAAAACGCAAATATGGCTTGAAAAATTATTAAACCCAGGGCCAAGTTCAGCAATCAGGTTTCACAAAAATACCTATAGTATAAACATTTGTCACATGTCTTATTTTAACACGTAAATAAAAGATGGGGATTCCCGATCATGTCATATTACGAGCATCGTAATAAATCCGATGGGTTTTAACAGTACTCATTGTTTTATTTCGAAAATAACATCATGAGCAGATTGCTTTTGTTGTATTGTGAGCTCCGTTTGGATTTGGGAAATCCGCCGCTGCCAGGATGTCGGTAGCATGTGGACTTGTACACACTTTAATCGCAGGGGATTCAATGTCAATGATAACACACTGCTAATGACGTAATATCCAGTCTGAAGCTAAAGGCTTTTTACTTTTGTTCAGCTTCAATGCAATAGAAGCATTGTTGTTGCTCACTGTTTAAGTTACATAGTCGCTTAACCTACTCAACTACAATACCTAAATGACAGAGCTCAATGCGTTATTGGGCAACTTTAACGTAGTTAATATTATATTTTTGCATTTGTATGGGTTTAATTAACTCACTTAATGCAACGCGTAGTAACAGATTTTCTATTAGACTTGGAACGTTGAAAGCCACTTCTAAAAATAAATTGTGAGCTTTTGAACTCTATACTATGCGATAATATTTTACAAAAATAATTAAATAGCTATTTAGCATACCTATCTTTTTTGATATTATTAATCGGTGTGCAAGCGATGACCGTGAACTACTACGCCTAACGAATTTTCATTAGCCTTTGACTTTAATAAAATCGGAAATTTCCGAACTTTTAATTTGTATTCTAGGAATTTGTTGTCCGAACGCGTGTCAATGTCACGGGAAAGATTAACCTTTGCATGGTATTGAGTTTCTAGATATGTGTTGATCAGTGGAATGTAGCTTTGAGTGGACACTAGTAAAATTCTTCGGCTCTTATGTAATAAATGGGTACATCGTGGATCTTTGGTTATTAATGAGCAAGCCTTTGCATTGTCAGGCGTACAAAGACAACAAACGATTGATGTGACGATTTTATCTCGGCATGACGATGTTAGGCGGCTAACGGAACTGTCTTTTCGTCATCGGCGTGAATGCACCACGGGCCGGCTGGATGCGGGCAAGTCCGGGTGTTTTGAAATGTGAAGGCCGAACGTTGAGGGCAATTCGTCGCAGTCCCTGTGCCATTTACTTGGGCCTCGGGCTAACTATAGCTCTTGTGAGCCGATTTCCAAAATGGCTGCAATGATTATTACAACCTTAGCTTTTAATTTAGCTATTAGTTCTCTACTTTAATTTACATGCATTATATGTAATAGCAGTTGCTTATGCTTATTTATTAGCAGAGGCGGCTACTGACATTTTTAGATGGGTGTTCACTCCCTTAACGAATGGGATGATGCAAGTTCAACCGTACACTTATAAAAATTCAGATGACCTAATGAAACACATTAAAGACAACCATATCGCGTTCTAACTCGGACTAAGCGGCCTCTAGTGGCCGCATACGCGAATTAAAGTGAGCGGCGCTCCAGATAAGACTAATCTACACTAATATTATAAAGAGGAAAACTTTGTTTGTTTGGTTGTAATGAATAGGCTCAAAAACTACTGGACCGATTTCAAAAATTCTTTCACCGTTAGAATCCTTATTGGACCTGGATGAACATAGGCTATAAGAATTTCCCGATATTCCCACGGGAAGGCGACCAACGGGAATTCTATATTTTTTACGAAAACCGCTATACATATGAAGCTGAAATCGGGCATATATGTTCATTGGGGACAGCGAGGGAGGACTAAAAACGGATTTCCCGAAATTCCCACGGGAAGGGGACAAACGGGAATTCATAGTTTTTACGAAAACCGCTATACATATGAAGCTGAAATCGGGCATATATGTTCATTGGGGACAGCGAGGGAGGACTAAAAACGGATTTCCCGAAATTCCCACGGGAAGGGGACAAACGGGAATTCATAGTTTTTACGAAAACCGCTATACATATGAAGCTGAAATTGGGCATATATGTTCATTAGGGACTGCGAGGAAACACTAGAACGGATTTCCCGAAATTCCCACGGGAAGGAGACCAACGGGAATTATTTATTTTTTACGAAAACGGTTAAACATGTGAATCTGAAGTTGAGCATATATGTTTATTTGGGACCCCGAGGAAGCACTGGGAACGGATTTCCCGAAATTCCCACGGGAAGGGGACAAACGTGAATTAATTTTTTACGACAACCGCGATAACATATAGGCTACTTTTTACACTTAACATATAGGCTACTTTTTATTTTTTCTGTAGTCCACGCGGACGGAGTCGCGGGCGTCCACTAGTTTTTCATATACGTACGAAATCTTCTGTTTCACGCGCCGCCCTATGTCGGTATGTCTCTTTCGCACTCATTGAATACAGTACTAGGAATCGTACCAAATTTCGTTTCATTGGAACGCGATCGCTAGAGCTCCACTCGATACATAAGATTATAACTTACTTGAGACGAGCGCGTAGACACTATTGTATAAACATAGTAGAATTGAAAGATAATTATAAATATGGAGAAATATAGATTGTCTATGTAATCTTCGTGGGTGGAAGTGCACCGCACCAGCGCTCCTTAGGACGAGCCGCCAGTGTTTATTAGTCGTTGATTTAATATTGAGTACTTTACGATTCAACGACGATATTATAGGTAGCTTTTTTAGTTTGAGTGCTAACTGCTAACTCAGTCGTGTTTTTTTTTCAGTAGCACCCTTCCGTGTGTATAACCTTCTATGCCTAATAGAGGATGACAGAATTATCATCTTGAGTCTGTATTCGTGTCGTATTGTAAACATTGTTGTTTAATTTTGCAGCCGTAAACGAAAACTGCTTTGTAGTAGCAAAGCAAATAATTGTGTTCTGTGTATTTACCCAAGCAACTAGGTAACTGTGAAAATTCCTTTATAATTACTTACCTTAAAGTTGCCAAGTTCCATTGTCTGTTTTAGGGTCATCGTTGATAATTGTTTCACGTTATGGTTTTCTCTGGATCCAACCCGGATCAGATAGGTTAACATATACCAATTTGATAAATATCGCGACAAGAGATTCTTTTACTATCATATAGAATAGGATAATAAAATTTGGATGCTCGAAACCAATAGCGAGCAAATCGTTCAATATATTCGTCATTTAGTATGTTGTAGGAAATACTAAACCGAGATTCGCCATGTTAAATAATAGCTTACTACATGTTTGCGAAATATCAGATGTATAGGTAATCGAGAGCCTCAAATGGCAAACCGTAGGAGTCTCCGTATTAAACTACACTACAGCTACAAGTAGGTAAAGAGTTGGCAAATCAGGCCTTAATTCATTCGCTTTTCACTAAAAGATTTCTCCTTCCTTTTGTCGACCCTTCTGATTTCATTCCCTTCCTGAAATGTTATTTACCTCCTAATTTCTCAGATAGACATGTCTTGCTAAAAAACGCTGACCATCCTTTTACGAGTATGATCCCGATCCCAAGTTCCCTTGCTTATCTTCTTATCAACTTATAAAATATTGGGTGGTAGAATTAGGCAGTTCTCGTTTATACTTATGTCAAGACCAGACATTCCTGAAGCACAGTGAAGCGAAATTCGTGGGCGACCGGTCGGAAAGTGTCATCATAATTTTTTTTAACTTTTATTCGTTGAAGAAACAAATTTAATGAAATTAGCTAGGTATGCTTTACCTATCTTACAAAATACGACATCGCAGTTTGCTTTATTTAATAAGTACAACAATCTTAAACTAGTCCATATCCTAAAACAACTCCCACTTCAATGTTTCTATATAATAACAAACATTTGGAATGGAACTGGCAAAAAAATATTATAATTAAGTAGTATTCATTAAATTTGTTGACGTTATTTAAAATTTACAAGAAATCCGGCGGCGCAATATTTTGTTTTTGCAAATTTGGAGCATGCGGATCTAATCAAGTTTTGGAGACGCTTATAATACCGATTTGTTATGGCAACAACATTCCGCACGCTATAGTGTGAAAACCTTAATTTTCTGCAAATTAATTAATTACAAAAAATGTAGAGTCCAGACAAGAGTTCGATGTTATTGATAAAAAGTGTGCTCAGCCCATTTAGTGACCGATGACCTTGTAATTTGTATAGATTTGGATTATTTAAGAAGTGTGTTTATTCCCCAAGAATCCTCAATCCTTCAATATATGACTAATAACTAATTAACTAATAACTAACTACTACTGCCATTGCGATTTATATTGACTGAACCTTTACCTTCCTCAACAGATAAATCTACCTATACATAATATTATAGCTTTATGATTTAACCTATACCCCTTTTAAATCTTGCGTTTTTGTGTCTATGTACATAATCCTGACGTAATTCAGCGAGCAGTGCCGTAAAGTAATCATACTGTCAAAGTTATTAAATAAATTGAAGAACATAATATTGGACATAATAAAGTTAGCAAATCCATTATAATGATTACCGTCGTAACCTTACAATCATTATTTTGTTATAGTTGGGTATATTATTGAATGTTCATTAAAATTATTAAATTACTTTATGTAATTGCGGACCGATGACCTGCCACTAATTAATTCAATAAGCTACCTGTGGATATAAATAGCTTATAGTGTCAAGTTGCTGATCCAAAAAGTAATATAACCTTACAAATAGAGCACCGGTTATATACCGGTAAACAAACAATCGACCCAAGGGAAGACCATCAAACCATCCCAAAAAAACATTCAGCTTATCCGCTAATAACAACCATTGTTTTAATCAATTCACGCTTCACTCACCGTGCTTTTGCTATCCATTGTTGAGGCGCCACCTCGAGGCTTTGTTCCTAATGATGTGGGCACTGTTACGTCACAACACTATCACTTGGTCCACATGTCTGTCGTTTGGTTCGTCTCGAGTTCGCTCTCTCACCCTAACCGTGTGGCCTGGCGCCGTTCGATCGACGCGCTTGCTCCAAGCGGCAAAGCGACTAGAGTCCGACTGAGTGTGTTGCAACAGTCGCCAAGGTTTATATATGAAGTTGCATGATGCCTTAAGCGCAGAGTTTGCAGTTGGTTTTCAGTCGGTTTGTTACAGACCTACCTAATATATTTTGTGTGTACGTCTTTATTTATCCTGCTACTTTACAATTTTCATAAATCTAAGCGTTAACGCAATTTTAGACATTTTTTGTTGTATGAAGAATTCGTTACTTCTTGGAATGAAGATCCGACGCTGATCAAAATCCGACTAATTTTTTTCACCATTTTCTGCTGACTAAGGTCCAGTGATCTTAGTCCTCGATACATGTACCACTCGTGTGCATGCTAATGTGTAGTTAAAAGGAAAAGCAGACAGTAGCTATTCAAAAGCTACGTGACTTCGTCCATTGGATTGTAGAAGCTATAAAATACATATGTCACATTAGGATAAACCCTTGGGAACCTGTCCTTATGAGGATACCTCGGGGAAACCCATTACGGGATATCTGCACGCTTGAAACGGACATTTATATCTTGATAGACTTTCGCTCGACGTAAAGTACAGTTTTTTTTTCGTTTGTCCGTGGGCATAACTGCATCCATGTGAGAGATGATTGATAATTTAACTAGGCTAATTTTTGCCATTTTGAATCATTATTTTTTTTACATACAAAACGTAGGTGTGTTTAATTTATTCACTACGCTGTGGGTAAAAACTACGAATTCGCATGGACGTGCATAGTCGTTATAATTTTTATTTATATAATTTTATTTAACTATAGTGCCTATACGTGTAGGCTGTAGGACTTACATACGAAATAGTGCTTTATCAAATAATTAGACAACCACGAAGAAAATTTATTGCTAAACCAAGATGCACGACGAAGGTACCAACAGATACTCAAGTATCGAACAGTTGAAAGGAAAACGCTAACGAAGGAATACAAGAGCGGCAGCACGTTAGCCGTATGCGCACGCGCACTATTAGTTCCCTTGCAGTTGTGCAAGGCGAGCCACAAGGACGCGACGTCGGCATTACGTTCCAGGAGCTCTATTAGTCATTGGCGTTGCTTCACCGAACAGATGCAGGCATTACCAGCATTATTCGGAAGCCCATTATCATAAATTATTTAATGTCGCATATCTGTGACTTGTTCGAAGAAGGAGGAAATAATTTCATTGAAATTTTGCACATTAGGTTACCTAGATATTCTGTGACGGTTGGCCTATAATAAGTTATATTTTCATTAGATATATTGGTGTCCATGTGAGGTGTATATTGATATGTCTTTAAAACCACTAAACACTTCTAAGCCTAGCCTACGGTACCATTTATGGGCGAGTTTGACTTGCAATTGGCTGCTTTTGTTAGAATCTCAGAAGTTTAGAATCTCAGAGATACTCAGGAAATAATATTAAGGATTGGACGAAAAACTGGGTCGTACTCGTGTACTGTTAGTTGATGTGGTATGTACACGTATGCCCAAAATATGTTAGAAGTAATATTACCAACATATTCTGATGAAATTTTAAATATATTATATACATATTATGTGTGATATTTGTAG
Source organism: Carposina sasakii (assembly GCA_014607495.2). NCBI lineage: Eukaryota > Metazoa > Arthropoda > Insecta > Lepidoptera > Carposinidae > Carposina > Carposina sasakii. The sequence continues at coordinate 8,312,566 of CP053153.1, forward strand.
CCTACATAATAAAACGTTGACTCTTTCTACTGATTGACCATAATCATGATGACATGAGCAAGAAAAAAATCTAGAGATACTTCTAGCACTCAGCTGAGACTTTTTTATTGTCACCTAACGGAATAGGTACTGTACAACCTTGCATTTTTATTAAAAATACATAAAATTGTGAATCTAAAGTAAATTTATTTTAAGAAATTTATAAATCTAATATACATAAGCGAGGACGTATCGCGTCGGTGGAATATATTACGGGAGGGTGTCTAATGTTTGCCCGAAAATTATATTCACGAATACTCATATGCCAGAGTTTTACTTGCCCGAATTTGTTATTTGCCATAATATTTATGTGCCAGAATTTTACTTGTCCGAATTTCATTTGCCCGAATTGGTTTTTTGCCATAATATTTATGTGTCATACTCTTTGTTTGCCCGAAAATTAGATTCCATAATACGCATTGTTTTCCATATTTATTTCTGATACTTACCTACTTATCACTATAAACACTAAAAAGCCATTAGCTAATTATGGCTTACTTAAAATTGTTTTTCTTTCTAAAACTTACCTACTTACCACTATAATCGAGCCTTTATCCTAAAACGCCATTAGCATTCTGGTTGTTGTTTGTCATACTCTAACCTAACCTACCCAAACCAAAGCTAAACCTATTCATCGATTATTTTAAACCGATTTTATGCTTGCTCTAGAATCAATTTCTATGGCAAATTATTTTATGGCACATGATAATTATGGATTACAATGTTTATGACAAATGATGTTATGGAAATTGACTTTATTTATGGAAAACAAAGTTTCTGGCATATGACTATTATGGCAAACAAGTGAGTATGACATTTGAAATTATGAGAAACAATATTGTCTGTTGACCATTATGACAAATGAAATTCTGGCAAGTGGAGGTATCCCATTAACGGGATGCACGCCTTGGGGTGGGTGACTATGACTAAATACAGTGACTCACTAAAAGATCATCTCGTGATTATTGATTTCCATACAAATAATCTTCTTTTAGGACTAAATAAGGAAGACGTGAAACTTATTAATTCTGCATATTACAAAGTTGTAAATTAAAAAGGTTAGGTATTTATTACTCGGTAATACTGCAGTAGTCTTGTTTTCCGGATGAACGAATGGTAACTAGGTAGACAGGACCTCTTCTTCTAGTCCTTCAATGACTATGATGACTGGAACTACTGTACACTACAGTACATCACACGGATCGATAATACCTTAAATATACAGGATGTTTTTTTTGCCACCCTTAACGAAGGGTACGTACTCTGTACATCAAATAGAGTAAGTTTATGCCAAAAAATGCAGGGAAACGATGTAATTTTTTAAATAATTTACTTGATCGGGCGAAATTTATAGCGTCCAGTGTTCATGTTAGTTTTTTTTATAGACAGATATTAATTATTTCTCGTGAAAAACAGCCTGTATACATACATATACCGGATGTTTTTTGGTCGTCAAAGGTCCCGAATACTACGGAATCTCCTCATCATCACGATCATTTTTCTCCATGGGAAGTGTCAGGTCCCCAAGATATTAGGGTCCAAAGTTGAGTAAATAGACCGCGTTTTTCTGCATAAATGCACATAGACGCGCGTAGCTAAATTTTTACGAGAAATAATTAATATCTGTGAGGTAAGCACGAAACTTTTTACGCGGCGTAACACTAGGGACTCGCTAGCAAATTCTATGTGATTTGACAGTTTGACGCTAGCGTTACCCCTCTGTCTAGAAAAACTGAAAAAACTAGCATACTATAAATATACTATAAACACTGGACACTATAAATTTCGCTCGATTAGGTAATTTAAAAAAATTACATCGTTTCCCAACATTATTTTGGCATAAACTTACTTTATTTGATGTATAGAGTACGGACCCTTCGTTAAGGGTGGCAACGAAAAAACACTCTGTATAACTAAAGCACGTTTTATATTTTGCTACTTCTCTGCATTATTACAGTACGTTATAACTCGTAATAGTCCTTGTGCAACGTGTGGCTCTGCTTGACCTAAAATCCAAAATGGGTTACTTTTATAGTTTTTTAACCGACTTCAAAAAAGAGAGGTTATCAATTCGTCTGTATGTTTTTTTTTTAATGTGTGTTACCTCAGAACTCCGTCATTTATGAACCGATTTCATTTTTTTTTAATGTTTGTCATGATATGCTTCCAAGTTGGTCCCATATTCACCATGTCAGGATCTGATGATGGGATCTTGGATAAATCGAGGGCAATCCTCAAATATTGTAGGCACATGTAGTCTGTTTTTATACTTTTACTGAGCGTTTTGATCACCTACATATAAAACAAAACATCTGATGATGGAATCTCTAAACAATTTTTTGCTTAGTAAGGACCTACCGTGTTTGATTCTACTTTCATTTCTTGTACTACCCTCATATAGAATTGCGCACGACTGTACAGACTCAGAAGTATTATTCCTGTACTAATAATGTTGAGTCACATATCTTTAAATAAATACTGTACCCACAGTAGGTCCTACCTACAGCCCGCGTGGCTCTAAGCTACCTGCGTTTCGCCGAATGGCTCCTGTGAATGATAGCTACTGAGCCGTGCACGCCCATAGGTACTAGTGGTAGCTAAGATAACGTATAGCTTTAAAAATAACATGCTATTTGTACATAGCGCAGTAACCAATGATTTCATTGACACGTTCCAATCTAAACGCTATAACGATTTGCGCGCTTCACGTGTCGCGTACGCATTACTCATCGCGCCTTCGTTCCACACGCGCACGCATAGCGTGTGACGGCTGGCGCCGGACTACCAATAATAGCTACCAGCTATTATGAATATGAAATAGCGTCAACTAGAATATAGCGTAGTCGTGACTTGTCATTGGCTGGCGTGATATTGGTATTGTGATATAGAACGTAACCTGCTATGAAAAGAATATAGCGTATTCGTTCGGTCGTATTCATTCATTCGTGACTTGTGATTTGCGGGATATTGGTATTGGTGATATAGAACGTAACAGCTCAGAATAGAGGTTCGTTCGGATTTATGACTCTTTATTGTCATGATGTTGGTGTTGTGATATAGAACGTAACAGCTCAGAATAGAGGTTCGTTCGGATTCGTGACTCTTTGTTGTCGTGATGTTGGTATTGTGATATAGAGCGTAACTGTTTGTTTCATAGAATTGCTCCGGTGCCCGATTCTGGAACTAACATTTTTTGTATGCAATTATATGGATTACATAATCATACACAAGGCAACTAGCGCCACCGTTCAAAGGAACTACATATATAACGTCACGGAAAAATAGCGCGCTATTTGCATGTAGCATATCACTTTCACGCGTTCCGAGAATATAGCTTTTTTGAACACCACTAATAGGTACTATCTACGCAGTGTAGTGTATATATTGTTGTATCTGTGTCTAATAAAAGTGACGGTTGTGAATAGATAAGTGTTTATAAAAAAAAGCGGCAATAGGAGCTATTCGGTGAAACATATAATTGTGTCCCAGGCAGGTACTGGATAAATGTAGTAAGTAATTTATAACTAATAGTTACATAAAGGGCGCCAAGTGAAACCCCTCCGGTTTAATGGCACCCTGAACCTAATTGTAATTCTTCTAAAATCAAAAACAAATTTAAAAAAAAGGAATCTAGGGATATCCTGAAATATAAAAGGCACGAGTAGTCCATTTTTAGATTTTTATAGAGAATTTTGGTCAGCTACACATAATATAAAGGAAACTGAGGTTCTGATGATGGAGCCGCCGAAAAACAGATAGTGGAACTTTTTAGTAACAAAATCCCCCTATGGCAGGGGGAGGCCTACGTCCAGTAGTGGACTGCAATAGGCTTATGAAGATGAAGATAATTGTGTTAAGTGGTGAAATTATATGTTGTGTTAAACCGTGTCCGAAGTAAGATGGTTATAGAGTAAGAGGTAGACATGAGAATAACGAGATGACGGATAACAGGGATGAATGAAAGAAGAGTACTTACATATTGCTCCGACCCCAAATGATTGGGAACAGGGCAGGAAGAAGGAGTGTAATAATATGTTGCTTAAATAACAGTGTACATGGCTGTCGTGCTGCCAAATCTCTTATATTACTCCGAGGCGTGGTGCATGTACCGTCGCCACATACGCACTCTGGATCGATTCCACCTCAAGGGCCTCCGATCCATCATGAGAATCAGATAGTCCGACCGAAGCGTAATACCGAAGTATTGCGAAGAGCCAATGTAAGTGGCATTGAGGCCTACTTAATGCGTCGGCAGCTTCGGTGGTGCGGTCATGTGTCTCGTATGGTGGAGGGGAGATTGGCTAAGCGCATCTTCTTTTCTGAACTGGAGGAGGGCAAGCGGAAACGTGGCTGGCAACTCCTCAGATACAAAGATGTTCAGAAAAGACATATGAAGAGATGCAATATAGATCCATCTAAATGGGAAGTTTTGGCAGCACAACGAACAGAGTGGCGCAGGATGGTGATGAAGCAAGTGCATGAGTTCGAGGAGCAGCGTCAAGTTGACCTTGACGATAAACGTGATGAACTAAAGACTCGTCCTTCTGCTGCCATTATCTATAATTACAATAATGGCGCACTAACCTGTCCTCTGTGTGCGCGGGCGTTCAGGGCGAACATTGGCTATGTAAGCCATCTCCGAGCGCATGAACGCCAACTTAGTAATATCTAGGAGTAGAAGTGGTCGCCATGACCGAAATCGGTCGGAGGTCATCATTATCATCATCATCATCATATTGTCAGACGTAAAGTTTCGAAGCCTAGTCATTCTCTCTTTTGTCATGTGGCCTATTTAATCATTTGCTGGCAAATAAATCTGACAATATTATGCCTTCTAAACTTCGTACACGGCTTAACGCAATATATATTTGCCCTTTAGTAAAATTTTACTTTAGTAAGCTCGAGTTTTGGGAGGAAGTCGGTTTTTCGTTTAAAATTTTTTATTTGTTATTGAGATTGTTCTATTGCTTTCGGGACGGCGCAGCGGGGGCTGGTTGGCAACAGCCAGCTCGTTGTATGAAATCGAGCTATAGGTGGCGCTGTTGTGGCGCGCAGATGTACCAACCCAATGGCACGGGTTGATCGGAATTCAGTTCGTTGTGAACCCAGTAAAAGAATTTAATAAACTACTCGGAAAGTTTATTTCCAGATTGTGTTAACTACCTTATTCTAAATTAAAATTAAAATCTGTTCCAGTACGAAACAGAACTAAATTGATATAATGTGTAAATATTGAACATCTCAATGTTTACATTGCAAAAATAAACATACTTGTGTCTAATAAAAAGTTACATACATTGCGTATGTTTTACCAAATTATTTAATAGTCGATGGCTTCAATATAAAATTACTACGACCATGAGGCTCTCAAAGTGCATACAAACAAGCTGAAGACATCTCAAGAACTGAATAATTAATTTTTATTTACGTTAAAACTCATAAGAATCATTTAATCTACACACTTTCCAATATTTTGCAAGGATAAGTAAAAAAATTATCGTGTCAAGCTTGTAATGAAAAATTTAATGAGATAATCTTTGAAGATAATTACATTTTTATATCATTTTGTTTAATACGTGCTCTTTGTTGATTGATGATACGAAGATGCAGTTTACTGGGTTAATGATACGAGTATCTGCATATTGTAACTTAGCAATTGCTTCCGAAATGATACAGCACAATTTTGTAAGAGTCAAGAGAGGCCAAATTTTGAGAAGAAACGTTGGTATTTAAATACTATGGCATCGGCAGTAATCAACACTCGCTTTTTAGGATTACCTAAATTCACAATAGAAATTCTCGTGGGCAACACTGTGACATAGAATACTTGCCTACTGTAATTTTGCCGCAACCACAGACGATTTCACTTATTTATTGAAACTAGTCAAATCGGTGGTAGGTACCTACCACGGCGTGCCTAGTTTCCAACCCACGATGTTAGAATTCTAAATTTGTAAATCTTAGTTAGCCTAGCCATTTATTACAATAACGTTCAGTGATATCAATGGGGTAGTTTCCTATGTTTGAATCCTAATAACATCTGCCAACAAAGCATCCTATTATTGGAATAAATAATCAAAATCATACCTATCTGTAAAATTACAGTTTGATTGTGTCCAAGTGAGGTAGTAATAATAAGCCTTCAAAGTTAGTGGACAAGTCCATTTTTCAAATGTGAAATTAATTGAATATTACAACATCACATGTCCACCTGCATCATTTACAGCAACTTTTCTTTTGTGACCATATTTTATAAACGCAATATTTAATATAGCTGTAGAACAAAAGTTCTTTTACGCGCATACAAGTTACTTAAAGAGTGACGTCACGTTGTGGTAGCCGTTTGTATGCAGCGTTTTTTGGCAAGTCTAAAATTTTGATTTTGAAATCGTTATATCCCGGAAAGTTTTTACGCTAGCGAAGTTTTTCTTTCGCAAATTTTTCTTTTATTTTATGATGTTTCGATATAAATACAAATAAAAAAACTGTAAACAACCCTATTGCTTCCGGAGAAGTTTTCAATTACATAAGGTTTTTTTTCAAATAATTTACACTTGCATTTCCTTATTAGTTGCAGTAAGTCGTTGCGCAAAACTTTCTCAGTTGGCCTAGGATGGTGCGCATCGTTGATGGCCTTCGGGCTTTGGTGATGGAGCCTCTTGAGGGCTGCTGCCGCCTGCAGGGGTCGCGGATGTGTGCGAAAGCGTTCCTGTAACCCCGTCACAAGGCGGTGAGGAGGAAGATGGGGGGTTGTTAGTGGGTATACCGTGAGTCTCATTAGCCTATACGGGAGTCCCACATAACCACTCGGGTATCCCCTGCGCCCGGGTGGTATGCGTAATGCATTTTCCCCCGGAAAAAAAAAACAAAAAAGGATGGGATACATTAATACAAATTTAAATTATGCATTAAGGGTTATCTACAATCAGTTTACCTAACTAACACCTCAGTTATTATCATCAGTAACTGGGACTATAATAATTTCTTGGTTAATTAGTATTGCCATTAAATGCCAACAAAGCATATCGTGAGTTATCAGACTTGAATTGTGTTAATTACTTGGCTTTAGGGAAACTAATGTTCGGGATCATTCCTTCATTATATCGGCGCCACAATCCGCGCGTAATCGTATGAAGGTATTATAACACTGCGCTATTGAGCTCTGCCTCCGCAAGGTTCTTACGAGAAGCAATTCGTTAGAGCAACAAAAGCTTGAAGGCTTGCTTAATTTCTCAGTCGCACGCACACTAAAACTTAATTGGAATGTAATTATATTATAAAGTTTGCTATATCATTAACCAATTATTTGTCATTCACCGCGAAATTTTCGTAGCAGGAAGCGCGTTGGACGTCGCGAATCGTTGTCAATCTCGTGCTCTCAGGCGTTTTGGAGTCGAGATCCGTGTGAATAAATTACCTAGTGTTAAACGTGTTATACTTCTGATTCTATGTAAAGTTAATTGCCCGGTGAAAAATGCTCTGGATTGTGTGTACCTATAGTACGTTCTACCATGCAAATAAAATAATTTACAAAAAACTTATAGCTAAAGAAAAGCTTTTGATTTAGTTTCGACATTCAGTGACAGGTGCTCTGTGTTTGACGAGAAAATAAATCTCCCTCTGGCCCCACCAATGGGACAAATCAGTGGGTTCATGAGAAAACAGGAGACACTAACTTAATCATCAACTAGTTGTGTGTTTGCCCGCTCTATGTTTCAATATACCTATTCTGAAAATACTGTCAAAATCTTATCTCTATTAGTTAATTGTTCAACACAAACAAGATAAAGGAAGACTAAATCCTAGGTACACGGTTAGTACATCGCAAATCTTGCATAATAAATTGCATTGCAAAAAACAATAGAGAAAGGTCATAAACCATTGACTTTGCACTGGCTGAGAATTTGCCACTGGCGCATATGGTCCCAAACGACCTTACGATTATTATAACTTGTTGCTTGTAAAATGATACGTATTTAGCTCCTCTGCACACGGACAATTATCTAAATTGTGACCTATGAACTTTTTGCGAGTCATCTTGCGTGTTAGAAACTGTAGTAAAGTGTCTTTACGATTTTGAAGCATTTCAAACCTTCAACCATTAAAGGAACTATCAACTTTAGCAAAATTTTACTATATTTAACTACATCTATTTATTTCTTTTGTTTACCCTTTTTAATCACTTCGGAAAAAATATTACAAAGACCGAGAGTTTGAGAATGCAATGACCTTTTATTCTTTTGGTTTCTTTAACTTTTATAGTCATCATAATCATCATCATCAGTGATTGACGTACAATACCTCCTCGCTTATATAGTACGTATTTATTATGTCTGTCTTGCAAATACAATTAATTACTTAATTTGGTGAAACATATTTGTTTTGTTTAATAATTTTAAATTGTTTTATAGGTTACTCTACTGTTATTTCTTTTATAATGCAAAATATAATCTTTGAACTTATGTCCTTGTTCCGGCGATAGAGCCACTTATTTTTGTATTGTTCTAACATAGCAATAGTACTTATACTACATATATATAAAGATATTTTGTACTAAGTATGTATCTTATAGTGCTGGAGCAGAATGGTAAGCATATTTATTTATACATATATACATATAATCACGCCTTTATCCCTTATGGGGTAGGTAGAGCACTAAGGGCCGATAGAAGCACATGGTGTCACTTCTGTCCAATTTTTAGGGTATAGTTGAGATGTGCAAGTTCGGTTAATAGTGATAGGTGGTCAGCCCATCGCCTACAAAACACCAAGACCCTCTTGTCCCTCTACTGGCTTGTACAGTATGCCCGGGAAGAGAAGCAGCTGTAGTATTACACGTTATTTTTTCACTCCCAGAGCAGCATAGAAGAATTTATTTATACAATTCTAGGATATGTGTTAGTTAACATTTATATAATATATTTTGTTAAAAATGAACGGTTAATCTATTTATTATGCATCATCTTTGCATAAGTAATTATGACGATCACCTTGTGAACATGTTGTTTATTTAGGAGTTATAATAGATTTAACGCTTTTATCAATCAGATAATAGCATCCTTAATAATAACTAGGTATTTTTGTCAGCTATCTACGCTATGTTTTGTTAGTTTCAGTCCTAAATATAGGTGTACATTTCTTAATATCAGTTGCGAGTTCGTTAGCCTTTTGTAGGCAATGACTTTAAATAGTAAAACGTTTAAATCTAAACATGGGCACAAACTTACCTCTTCCATTTTAGGTAAAATTTGAAGCTTTGCCCAAACTAAAGTTTATGAGGAAACATTTAAGATGTCAACATATAATGCACTTGGTTTTAGTGTTTCAAATGGATTGATGGTGGTTTCAAGTGGATGAATGGAGTCGATTTTATTTCTACATAGTCTAGCAGAGAACAGCGTTACGCCATGAAAATGGCTTCTTAAAACGGTTTAGCGTTACATTTATCCTATAATTCCGAGAAGTCGGTATAGTAATGTCTGTGGTCCGGCAGCGCAGACGTTTGCCCGGTATATTCATGCATATCGTCCTTGTCAGGAATGCGAGGTCATCACGCCTTCGGCCGCGTACTTTGGCTGTCCTCTTGTGAAATAATTGTTGTTTTAGACTCGTTCATTCTGTATTCTGCGCATGTTGTTAAGGCATCAGATGGCGGTTCACACCTTGTCCTCTCATCCTACTAAGGGCAATAAAATTCTATCGCATAGCTATGTACTGACTAATAGTCTTTATTAATTAAATTTAGATATTTTTCGCGAATCGTAAGATTACCTATTGTAGATTATTATCATTGCTTTAGATACATATTTCTACTATTTTTCTACCAAGTTATTATAACGTGTTAATGGCTTGATTACCACATATCTCGCTTCAAGTTTAAATGTCACACTAACAATTAGCGTCGTCGTTGCATCCTGCTTTATTTTACTTCTTGTGCGATCGAGTTTGTCTCTTCTTATTGCTTATTGTATTTTAAAGTACTTTATTTCATTTTTCTCTTGTTCTTACCTATGTTAATTTTGATGATTTTTTAAATTCCGTCTATGTTAATTCTTACTATTATTTACCCTCGGTGTCCATTTCTCTTTTTGTAGTAGACAATGATCGAGTTTAAGTATCGGAATTATTTCGATCTAGCTAAATTATGTGCTACAAGTGTTAAGAGGGAACCTCTTATAAATATTACTATTTTTAGTGTCGTGTATCAGGTAGATGACAGGTCTTTGATAGCGAAGCACCTATATCATGATTATCTTTCGCCAGTGTGCGTCGTGTCGGAATTCAAGAAAACAATAATTGTAACAGTATTATTTTATACCTATATTGACTTTGACTTGTAAAATTATTGGTCTTCAACTAATTGTACACCTGTACACTACAGAGTGATATGCGTGCCGTGATATCTAGTTGTCGAGTCGCACCTTGTCCTGTCCTCCTCAATAACAACTTGCGATGTTAAACAGGGATATAGCAATTATCTTCGCAGCAAGGATTTTATGTGCGCATGTATAATTGCTTTTTTGTTCTGATTTCCTTATAATTTTTTTGAAACTACTGAATAATTTATTTATGTAGATATTCATAGTGATTGTTGTTAATCTTGGCTAAGTAGGTTGAATAGACACGATGTTATTTTCGTCGTTTTTGTCGTCAACGTTTCCAAATACTACGGATTCTCCTTTCGGAATATTTTTTTCCATGGAAGCATACCTGGGAAGTATCTGGTTCTCAAGATATTAAGGTACAAAGTTGCGTTATTAAGTTATTATATTGTTTTTTTTTGCATAAATGCCTATACAGGGTGTAACAGAAAGGGTATGTTTCGCGAAAAGCTATGTAAATAGCCCACTATAGAGAATCTATTTCCAAAATTTGAGACTCAAAATCACATGTTTATTTTTCAAAATTGTATGAACATTCCTGCGTTGTTTAGGAATTCTCCATACTATCTGGAATAATAAAAATGTAATTTCGACTCTGAAATTTTGAGGGTAGGTTCCATTCACTGTGCTATTTACATGGCTTTTCGCTTAATGTTGACAATTTTTGAACATCCCCAAACTAACTCTACGTTCCCACTTACACTGGTCTTAAACCAGACAACAAATTAGTATTAAGCATAGTTTCTGTAGCGAAAAGTATATTAATAATCTTGTAATATGTAATAATCTAGTAATAATCTTGTATTATGTTAATTTAGATTCATTCATATTGGCTCGGCCAATCACAGCTCAGTAACATAAAATTGAAATGTAAATGCCGCCCCGTTATCACTTCGTACCTTACCGTACTTGAGAATGTATTTTCACATATTTTGTTTTAATCTTTGATGTAAATTCACTTGGAGTTATAACTTAGAAGCTTGTAATTGCCTTCAGCATTGAGTAATATCTGTATAATTAATCATAAAACTTAGCCCTAAATGATGCGTATCTTAAATACATAAAGCATCATAACATTTGTATAATCTTACCTTAGTTTCATTAGTTTGTAGGAGTACATACCAACCTGTTTGCTTAATTATTTTGATGAAACTTAACGTAAAATCTTATGTATGTATTCCAATTAGTAAAACAGCATTTTATATTGTAAAGTATATATTTCTCAACATAAGTACAAATAGTTTGTATCCATTGTTCGTTAATTACCTATTGTTTTGGATTAATTTAGAGTCATAGTGTAAAGAATATAGGTAAAATGTGTAATTTATGTATCGTAAAAGCTTTCTATATCCGCATAAACCTATCCTGTAGTTAGTAAGGATTAATGTGTAACCTTTCCTGGACTTGTCGCCTGAAAAACAGGCTAATTGTATAATTTAACGGTCATTTTAGCGGTCTTTCAGTGATAGAATCATATTGTACCATTTAACTTCATTAGCAACTTAGAATCTTATTGGAAAAGCCTAAATGTAATTAGTATGAGTTCAAATAACTAGAAAAACCTTAGTTTTGTATCAGTTTCGTATTAATTCTGTATTACGCAATACTTGTCAATATTGCATCATCTTTTTCCTCGTACCCCTCACCCCTCAGGTGAGTTGTCTAAATCGTTCTAAGCATTGTAATTGGTTAATAGATTCAAAGTACCTTCTTACCATAGTCTATCACATAAGTAGTGTCTGTATTGCATAAATATAAGTTCAATAAAATAAATTAGCCAGTCTTCGTCTGTCGCTGGAACCGTTCACATCGCGTTATTATTTCACACTCCACGCTTGTAACCCAGTCTGCAGCAAGTAAGGGGCTTGTGGGCAGAGTGGTGTCTAGACACCGAGGGTAGAGGGCCCTCAACAGTTTGGTCCTACGGAAGCCGGGTATCAGCGGGAAGGAAAGAAGGCGCAGTGGATGCAGGGCAGCGAAGATTCCATTCAGGGGCTCGTGTGGTGCGTGTCTGGTTCGCCGCGAGTGCTCTGGTAGCCCGGATCGGGGAGGTGCCGGAAGGAAGCACTGGGCCCGTGAAACGCTACGAGTCAGGTCTGTTGCCTGCAGATCGGGTCTGTCGCCCGAGGAAGCGGAAGTCCGTGTGGTGCGTGTCTGGTTCGCCGCGGGCTTCAGGAAAATTTTGTCGGGTCTGTTGCCCGAACACAACGAAGAAAGAAGAGCAAGTGCTTGCTTAGTAGCGTGTATGGTTCGCAGCAAGTACTTGTGAAGCAGAAGTGCAGGTGCTCACGCAGCGCAGAAATAGGCTGTGAGTACCTGTGAGGAGGACGGAGCTTGGAGTACCCGTCTCAAGGCTGTATAGCCGCGGGTACAAGAAGCAGATGTGCAGGTGCTCGTTCAGTGCTAACCCAAGCCACGAGTACCTGTGAAGTAGATGAGCAGGTGCTCACTCAGTGCATAAATAAGCCGTGAGTACCTGTGAAGTGGGAGAAGCCTTTGGAGTACCCGTTTCAAGGCTGTTTAGCCGCGGGTACAAGAAGCAGAGGTGCAGGTGCTCGTTCAGTGCTAACCCAAGCCACGAGTACCTGTGAAGTAGATGTGCAGGTGTTTGCTCAGGTGCATGTTGCCCGCAAGTACCTGCGAAAAGGAAACCGGAATTGTCACGAAGAGGTGGAGCGTGAGGTACCCGGTCAGAGCTGGGCAAGCCACGGGTACCTTCGAAGCCAACACAGTTTACTGTGGCCTAGTGTCTGCCACCTAACGGTGCCAAACGGTGGGCACTAGGTTAACCGCCTCATAGTAGCGGGTGTGGTGTGATCGAACAGCACCACCCGGCTGATTAGCAGCTGACCTAGTTCGGCCGGCGTCGGTAAGGTGTACGTGGATCATGGCTTGGCAATCATGGAGATTGTTTAGGCACGCGATTTCTGCTGAGCGTTCCTCTCAGTAGTTTACACTTGTGTTGAAGCGTACACTCTCTGCCGGGCGGTTCCTTGTCCTATACCCATTCCCTCCTTAGTTTCCTGTAGGCAGGTAGGGACAGCTTGCAGGTAGGTAGGGGTTCGTGGGTAGTAGCCGTAGGTAGGTAGGGACCTTGTCTCTTCATCTACAACTACGGCCAGAGCATCGGGATTCGACATGACTACAACAAGAAGTCACAAAAAGGGTAGCGAACAAACCTCCGTAAGTACAGAGCGAACGGGAGAATCGTCTGCCACTGTTAGTACAGAGCAGACCACTTCGACTGAGCGCACGATGTCGACCGACCACACGTCGGGTACGGAGCGTACTGATAGGGTTTCGTTACAAGGTAAGGTGGATAACGTCGCGGTAGCGTCCGGTAGTAGGGTCGATCCGCCATCCCGGGATGGAACGGTTGTCAACTGTCCGGTAACAACGCGTAAGCCGGCGGGATCACGAGCGTCGAGTAGTTCGAGTCAGCGACGACGAGCATTACTAGAGGCGCGTATCGAATTTGAGAAAGCGGAAGCGGCGCGGACAATAGCTAAGTCGCGTTTAGAGCTTGCGCAATTGGATGAGGAAGAAGCGTCGGGTTTAAGCGAGGTAGAATATAACCGCGATAACGTAACAAAATGGGTAACGAAGTCAATCGAGCAAAGTAAGACCGCAAGTAAGCCGATTGAACCGCGAGTAGTAACGCCGCGTAGAGTTCCCGAGTTAGAAGCGCCGAAACCGGAGATAGATAACCTCGCCTCCGCGTTAATACAGGCAATGCGATCAATTAGTCAACCGTCATCTAGACAGGCGCCGCGGTATATTAACGAGTTACATCATTTTAATGGCAACCCACGCGAGTGGATAGCTTTTCGTGCGGTTTTTAGGGACACGCGCGAATTCTTTAGCGACATAGAGAATATGGCTAGGTTACGTCGCGCTATACAGGGGCAGGCTAGGGAGGCTGTAAAGTCTATGCTTTACACGCATTCCGACCCCGAGGAGATAATGTACATGTTAGAGCGTAGATTCGGTCGTCCGACCCATCTTATTAAGAGCGAGATTGAAAGTTTACAAAAACTTCCGCCCATGTCGCAAGACGTCAAAGGTATAGGGGCGTTCGCCAGCGCGGTTGCCAACAGCGTAAACACAATTAAACAAATGGACCGAATCGAATATTTGTACTCTAGCGACGTATCCGACAGAATAATAGATAAGATGAATTTGTTAGTCAAGTTTCGATGGTACGAATATAGGTCGCGCAACGAAAAAGAACCTATTCTTATAGCGTTATCGGCTTTCCTAAACATCATAGCGGATCAGTTCGAAGCGTACGATAGCACGCCCGCGTCGGAAAGGCGTTATACGAGACATAGGGACGTTCAGCCGCCACCGCCGCGGCGGAATAGAGTTCACGCGGCCGTAGTACGGGAGACGACCTCTGACGAGTCAGATTCATCTCACTATTCGGACAGCTATTCCAGCGAAAGCGAGTTAGAAAGCGACCACCAGGTAGTTGCGGCAGCTTTCGGTGATAGGGATAGGAAATGTGTAAATTGCCGGGGTCGAGACCATACTCTAGAAAAATGTCCGCAATTTATAAAGGTAAATGTGAAAGAGCGATGGAACATAGTAAAGCGCTTAAGAGTATGTTTTCGATGTTTGAGCAGTAAACACATTAGCGACAAATGCAAGTCGAAGCATTGCGATGTAGACGGTTGTAGACGTAGGCATCATAGGTTGCTGCATAGCGAACCGCCTCCACCGGTGGAGGCGAAACCGGAGCCGCCGGCCACAGTATCGGTTAATCACTTATCCGAGCCGCGCGCATATCTTAAAATGGTACCAGTAGATCTATTAGGGCCAGAGGGCAGCACCTCCGTTATCGCATTGTTAGACGAAGGGTCAACCGTGACTCTATTGCTCGACGATATAGCCAATAGAATAGGGGCCGTAGGTCCGGTAGAAAAGTTAGCAATAGAGGGAGTCGGGGGTCACCGCATTAACAATATGTCGCAGCGACTAGATTTAAAGATCAAAGGTAGATTCACGCGTGATTACGAACCTATATGCGCGTTAACTATAACCGAATTAAGCTTATCTTCGCAGGGCGTGTATAAGCGCAACCTTTCAAATCATACTCACTTAGCGGACATAGCAGATCAGCTCACATACGATCAAGTGAGACCTTCACTTTTGATAGGACAAGATAACTGGCATCTTATCGTAACTAGGCAACTTAAGTCGGGCTCTTCAAGCCAACCGGTAGCTTCATTAACCCGTCTCGGATGGGTATTGCACGGGCGCAATAGCGATTCTATTAAAAAAGTAAATTTCGTAAATAACACAAATAATAATAACAATAGTTTAGAGCAAATTTCATCAAATAACTTAGAAAATTTAATAAAACGTAACTTCTCTATAGACGCATTAGGAATAGAACCAAAACGGCCCACGCACGATATAGAACAACGCGCTATTAGCATTCTAGATAAGACCACTAGGAAAACAACTGACGGGCGTTTCGAGTGCGGTTTACTATGGCGTCACGACGACGAAGTAATGCCTAAAAATAGAGATAACGCGTTGCAACGTTTGTTAAGAATAGAACGCAAATTAAATAAAAACCCGATTTATAAAAATCAATATGTAGAGCAGCTAAATAACTTATTTAAAAATGGTTACGCAGAGCCAGCCAAATCGATGCGTACGTGGTACCTACCACATTTCGCGGTAGTGTGTCCTCACAAGTTTAAGATGCGTCGTGTTTTCGATAAAGCGAGCCGTATTAGCTTAGATAAAATCTGACCCGCGTTCTTTTAGGCCCACCGTAGCGCATAGTCTCGCGGAAATCGAAGATCATTCACAAACATCGGAATGGAGATAGCTAGCTAGCGCTCTTAACGTAGCCGATGACGCGACGCGGGATTCCCCCACTAAGTTTTAATATAGACCATCGGTGGTTTAGAGGTCCGGATTTTTTGTACGACGATAACAGGCAATGGCCAGTAGACCGTAGTGAGCGAATAGCAACGCTTCCCACAGGAGAGGAGCGTACCGTAACAGTAGCTACTTTAATAAACACCAATCGAGTACCATTGCCCGATGTGACAAGGTTTTCGTCGTACAAACGATACCTTCGAACCACAGCGCGTATCTTGCAGTGTGCGGACACTTTTAAGTCTTTGATAGGTAACAATACTCAACTGGTAAGCGCACTCAAGCGTAAGATATCCGATAGGATCTGGCGAAAGTATGGCAGTGAAACGGTAGCGCGGCGCCATCTAGTCGATGACGAGGTAAAGTCTCAGCTGATGACTTTACCTACCGAATATTTAGTACGGGCGGAACGCATTGTTTTGGAAAGCATTCAATTAGATTCATTTAGTAACGAACGAAAATGCATAGTTAATAACAATAAATTGTCTAAGTCTTCCCGTGTAAAACATTTATCTTTGGTTATGAACGACGGATTATTGCGGCTTAACACGAGAGTTAGCGCAGCCGATTGCGTGCCGGACTCGTATAAAAACCCTATAGTCTTAGACGGTAAGCATCCGATTGTTAGATTGCTCGTACGTCAATATCATCTAGATTACGGACATGGTAATCATCAAACCATTATGAACGAAATTAGGCAGCGTTTTTACATACTATCGTTGCGAGTATTAGTTAAGTCCGTTGCACGGGAATGTAATTGGTGTAGATTGCATAAGGACACGCCACGAATGGCACCGTTGGGCGATTTACCTATAGAGCGGTTGCAACAATCTCAGCCGCCGTTCACGTGCACCGGTGTTGACTATTTCGGTCCGGTTCATATAACAGTAGGTCGTAGGAGCGAGAAGCGTTGGATAGCTTTATTCACCTGTCTTACCACGCGCGCAATCCACCTCGAGATAGCATCGTCATTGTCATCTGACTGTATGATATTAGCTTTGCGTCGAATGTCAGCTAGGCGCGGGTCTCCGAAGACACTTTATAGCGATAACGGTACGAATTTTGTTGGCGCGAATCGCGAGCTTAAGGAAGAATTCGAGAAATTAAAGATCGATATCGTTGATAAGGTAGAGTCGCGCGGGATTAAATGGAAGTTTATTCCACCCGGGGCCCCTAATATGGGAGGTGCGTGGGAACGAATGGTTCGCTCAGTCAAAGTGGCACTATCTGTTACTCTCAAGGAAAGACAGCCCCGCGAGGAAGTCCTTCATACTCTCCTACTCGAAGCAGAACATCTGATTAACTCGAGACCATTAACTGACGTCAGCCTAGATCCAGATGACACTGAGAGTCTAACGCCAAACCATTTTCTTATCGGGCGTTCGAACGGCTTACCTCAAATTGGCCTGTTCAGTAATAGCGATTTAATCGGCGCAGCTACGTGGCGTACTGTTCAGAGATTAACCGATAAATTTTGGAATCGCTGGGTGAGAGAATACTTACCAACTCTCACGCCTAAGTACGATCGCAACACCGGCTTCAGTAACCCTAATGTCGGAGATGTTGTATTGATTATAGACTCGTCATTACCGCGAGGTGTATGGCCCAAAGGTGTAATAACACATACTTATCCTGGTCCAGATGGCAAAGTCAGAACATCAGACGTAAGAACTTTAGCTGGCACACTGAGACGTCCAACTTCGAGGCTCATAAAGATAACAAGTAGCTCAAAAATCGTACCACCTGATATCTGTACTCAGACACTGTCTTCGCACGGAGGGGGGACTGTTGACAATTTTTGAACATCCCCAAACTAACTCTACGTTCCCACTTACACTGGTCTTAAACCAGACAACAAATTAGTATTAAGCATAGTTTCTGTAGCGAAAAGTATATTAATAATCTTGTAATATGTAATAATCTAGTAATAATCTTGTATTATGTTAATTTAGATTCATTCATATTGGCTCGGCCAATCACAGCTCAGTAACATAAAATTGAAATGTAAATGCCGCCCCGTTATCACTTCGTACCTTACCGTACTTGAGAATGTATTTTCACATATTTTGTAATAATCTTTGATGTAAATTCACTTGGAGTTATAACTTAGAAGCTTGTAATTGCCTTCAGCATTGAGTAATATCTGTATAATTAATCATAAAACTTAGCCCTAAATGATGCGTATCTTAAATACATAAAGCATCATAACATTTGTATAATCTTACCTTAGTTTCATTAGTTTGTAGGAGTACATACCAACCTGTTTGCTTAATTATTTTGATGAAACTTAACGTAAAATCTTATGTATGTATTCCAATTAGTAAAACAGCATTTTATATTGTAAAGTATATATTTCTCAACATAAGTACAAATAGTTTGTATCCATTGTTCGTTAATTACCTATTGTTTTGGATTAATTTAGAGTCATAGTGTAAAGAATATAGGTAAAATGTGTAATTTATGTATCGTAAAAGCTTTCTATATCCGCATAAACCTATCCTGTAGTTAGTAAGGATTAATGTGTAACCTTTCCTGGACTTGTCGCCTGAAAAACAGGCTAATTGTATAATTTAACGGTCATTTTAGCGGTCTTTCAGTGATAGAATCATATTGTACCATTTAACTTCATTAGCAACTTAGAATCTTATTGGAAAAGCCTAAATGTAATTAGTATGAGTTCAAATAACTAGAAAAACCTTAGTTTTGTATCAGTTTCGTATTAATTCTGTATTACGCAATACTTGTCAATATTGCATCATCTTTTTCCTCGTACCCCTCACCCCTCAGGTGAGTTGTCTAAATCGTTCTAAGCATTGTAATTGGTTAATAGATTCAAAATACCTTCTTACCATAGTCTATCACATAAGTAGTGTCTGTATTGCATAAATATAAGTTCAATAAAATAAATTAGCCAGTCTTCGTCTGTCGCTGGAACCGTTCACATCGCGTTATTATTTCACACTCCACGCTTGTAACCCAGTCTGCAGCAAGTAAGGGGCTTGTGGGCAGAGTGGTGTCTAGACACCGAGGGTAGAGGGCCCTCAACACTTAACATACCCCTTTTGTTACACTCTGTATAATAAACTAACAACACTGGACACCATACATTTCGCGCGTTCAACTCAATAAATCGTTTTCCTGCTATTTTTTTGGCATATACCTATACATACTTCATTTTATGTATATACCTTTCATAAACGGTGACAACGAAAAAGCATCCTGTAATTTTGTTTATTGTGTCAAAGAAAATTACAGGATGCTTTTACGGTTTGCAATACCTATATGTTTTATTTTATTTAACTCTGAAAGGAAAAATTTGGAACAAGTTTGTCTCCTTATCTTAATAATATCTAGCGCTAGACAGCGGTCTTTATAGACAAAATTTAATACCATAATGGATCTAAAAGTATATTCAACCCCATAAGAATAAGATCTGTTAATTCTTATGTATGTAATCTGTTACATTTACATTAAAGTACAAAAAACTATTTAGCAGACTAATAAGTCATGCTCTTAAATATTAATCACATCGTTAATTTCAGTTAGGTACCCACATAATATTATATTTAAATACGGATATAGCGTCTTTATACAAAAAAAAGATGACCTTATAATATCTGATTCAATTACTTGCCATAATATCTGTAACAGAATTTGTAAGTTTTTTAAAATTTGCGTCATATTTTGTATGATCTCGTGACATAACCACATTCTTGTTGCATTCCGTGTAGCCATTTCGAGTACCTGTACTTATATCATTAAAGTTTGCGGCTAATTATTATACCAATGATTATATTGTTCGCCATCTTATCCCATTTATGCGCGTTTATGCAGTGGAATCTATTCACTCTATTCACGGTCACTAATTTAAATAACTTATTATACCTACTATTTGCAATTATACTCGGATTTTTTTATTATTATATATTTCAATGTGCAATCCTTAGAATTAAAGTATTTAAATATGTATGAAACAAACAAAACAGTGACATCATATTATGATTTTATTTATCACTTGTAGATTCTTCCAGGTACCTTTTACTATTTTAGATATTTATTTGAAACTTATGTTTGTTTGTTTTTTGTTAACGGCCCTGAACAGTTCCATTTTCAATGTTTGTTTGTACCTTCGTAGTTATATTTATTGTACAAAGTCCGAGATTGTGAGTTGATGATCAACATACAGAAATTGAATTCCTCAAATTATTCGACCGTTACAAAAATAAAACTTTGTGGAGCTATATTACCTACATTTAATTATTCTAAGGTGCAAAGCTTAATGTTTAACGGCTCTACATAGTTTTAGCCATCACAATCTCGGACTTTGTACAATATCTATACTTAATAGAATAGGGTATAATATAAATTCAACAAGGAATAATTTCCGATAACCTGAAAAAAATACAGATATTCAAAGGTATTTAAAACAAACTTCGTTAAAAATATATTTTCCTACAATATGTCTTGTCTAGAAAAAAAAAATCGTTTATCAGACTTCTTGTAGCTTGACTAAGAACTCGGTTATAACGGATGCTTACGTCATACAAAGAACACACCCTCTAAGTTTCATATTTCTTTAAGATTAGCGAATTAGTCTGTGCATTGATCCGTCAGCCATGCCTGACGCGGGTCAAGTCGTGAGGCACAGCCAGTTGACTCCACCTATATGCATTGGTTGAATGAGCAAAAAATATCGAATTACACTATCTACAGTACGATCGACTACCTCCGCGTTTCAAGGTGACGAATTCTACGTCACTCGCGTGATGTTTTTTCGAGTTTGTGACACAATAGCAAATTATATTTGATCTCTATTCTGCTATGGTTAAAATGTCAATGCATTCGCCGGGTTTTTTTTGCGGTCTAAAAAAAGAACTGTAGGCTCTCATGAGACTGCATCCGCCTTTTAAAAAATAACTAAACTCGTTTACTGTAGTACCTGCAATTGCATCTTCTGACGGTGGTAGCCTTTGCCTTCCTTGTTTATATATAGAAAATGCTAACCTTGATATTATTATGTCATTATCTTAATTGTTACCTATGTATCGGGGTTTGGAAATAGCCCTTTGGGATTTTTTACGGACTTGTTTGCAGTTGGGATGATCAACAGTCATGACTTCGTTCAATAATAGGCATTGACTTATTTTTGACGTTACTCTCTTGCGTCAATTAACATTTATGTCTGTAGGTACAATAAGGACGAAGAAATAGATTTCTAGGCTAGTTATCCCTGTATCCAGAATTTATTTCTGTATATCCCTAACTATTTAGATTTCTAGTCAATCTTCGCACTTAACCTCATATTGGTCTACTAGGTCAATATTTTAAGTATAGGTACGTAAATATAAAATTGTACTTATTAAATTAACATTTTGTTTCCAGATTAGAGTACCCCTGCGCCAGACACTCCGACCTAGAGACTTGAATGTGACTATTGCCAAGAAACACCTGAAGGCCGGCATCAAAGGACAGCCTCTCATCATTGACGGGGAACTAGACGCCGAAGTCAAACTCGATGAGTCCACATGGGTTCTGCAAGATGGACGAAATCTACTCATCAACTTAGAAAAGGTAACTTAGTAATTTCTTTAAGATAAAGGTACATTTATCTATTATTTTATTAGACGCGTGGTGCCGGCAGAGTAGAGTTTGTACCACCCCATGCCTGTCCGTGGGTATCGTACGAGGTGATTAAGGGTTTCCGGGACGCGGGCAGCAGCGCCTTCCGTGCTGACAACGTAATCCAAAAATCAGAGCGGTCACCAATCCGCCTGCTCAGTGACTATGGGCAAAAAACCCCCTATGGCAGTAGCCTTGTGGCATGCGTCCAGCAGTGGTCTGTAATAGGTTATACATGATACATTATTCTAGGTTGGTAAATTTATGACAGGTGATGACAATCGTTGTGCAACTTAAAAGATCTTGGCGTGCATGCGACGACGATTCAATTATTAGTACATAAAGCTCGCTATCGAACATTTATTATGTCTGGCCCTGGTACTGTAGTAGCCTTTTACAGTAGTAGTTGATTTCTTATGGTAATCTGCAGATTGCAAATGCTGACCATCAGGCATTATATCCATCGCTGATATTCGAACCTGACGATTCGTGATTGCGATCACAGGCAACTACAGGTGCGATAACAGGCTGCCTCCCGTATCGGCTACCTTTTTTGACAGTTCATAGCGATTATCACTCATTGAAACTTAACAACTGGAAGTGGTATAAGTGGCGTAATGGCCTTTTCTAAAGGCAATTTTGGCAACACACACATTCATGTCACTTCCAGTTTGATAAGTTTCAATGAATAATACAAAAAACTAAGGCAGGACAAATTAAATCTATAGAGCACAGGACGTTAAAATTTGATGACTTCAAAACAATGGACTGTATCCTTTCCATTCATTCCTTTTGGTGTCAGTGTCGCACTTAGACATTATTGCGAAAACTTTAAAATTACAAGTAAATCATTAATACATTACCTACTGTAAAAAACTGAGTGGGCTATTTAATTAACTCTGACCGATTGAAATTTTTATATTTTATCTTTTGAATTTGATGCTAGCGCAAAATTTTTTTCGTCATATTTTCGTCAGTTTTACAAAACCTTATTTTTACTGACTGATAATTAGGAAAATGAAAATCTGCTTTTAGTGAGATAAAACATTATAAAGTACTTGTCCAAGAAGATGAAGCTAATACCTTCTTATACAAATTCTACAGTCTAACCACTGAGCGAAACCGGTCGGCAAAATGATATTAACTAATGTAACGTCAATAAATCTACCAACATCTGAATTCCGGCATATTATTGTGCTGCCTACCTGATAACTGTTACATACATGTAATAAGATTTTCCATACAAAAAAACACATAGCCTTGTAACACTTTTCTGAAATTGGTGAGGATAAATTATTTTGAGCGTCGCGGAATTATGTGCTTGGCGTCGAATAAAATTAATGATCAATTTAGTTCGGCCATTACAGTAATGATTCTTGCCGCAGGTCAATAAAATGAACTGGTGGAGTCGGCTCGTGTCTACTGACCCGGAGATTTCTACCAGGAAGATTAATCCAGGTAAGATACTTGTTATTCTTTTTCGCTAGTCCATGTTGACCGCAATTTTTGATGACGGATTCATCGTGTTGGTACATTTTGTGTGTAGTAAGTACATATATACGTTTTGCTTTTTTTGGCGTTTTGCTCCGAAGAGAAACAATAAAGTTAGTAAAAATTTTAAAAGACAAAAGAAGTTTTGCCTGCCTACAGTGCTACACATACAGATAAAAGATAATAAATACCTGTGGGATTGTTAAGAGAAAAAGATTATCCTCCTGTTCATGTTCAGTATTACGTTTATTGATAACGGATCGTTAGATCGAATTAACACGATATAAAGATCCGTTAAGATGAACAAATATTTTTACTTGAAGAATTAAAGATACCAAACATCTATTTGTGATAGTATAAGCTTCTCATTAATTTGTACTATATTTTTTAGAACCATCTAAATTATCTGACTTGGATGGCGAGACTCGGGGCCTAGTAGAAAAGATGATGTACGACCAAAGGCAAAAGGAACTCGGCTTACCTACCAGCGATGACCAAAAGAAACAGGACGTGCTCAAAAAGTAAATATATCTATATTTTTATTACAATTACGAATATCTCCCTTGCTGATGCGGGGCTTCACTAGAATACATCAGCTGCATCTCTTACCGTTGTCGTCCGTAAGAGTCGACTAGGAACTTGGACATTATGGGAATTCTCTCAGACCGAAGGTCATATGTAGAGAATGTTCATCAAACATGTTACTGTCTATCGAAATTGTTTGTGCTATAGATACACAGATAGGTGCCGGCAGAGTAGAGTTTGTACCACACCATGGCAGCTCGTGGGTATCGAAAAAGGCGATTAAGGGTTTCCGGGACGCGGGCAGCAGCGCCTCCCGTGCTGACAACATAGTCCGAAAATCACACTACGGTCACCAACCCGCCTGCCCAGCGTGGTGACTATGGGCAAAACCCCCTGTGACAGTAGCCTTGTGGTGTGCCCTGGGGAGGCCTACGTCCAGCAGTGGACTGCAATAGGCTGAAGACGAGACGGTTAAACAGTTCGGAAAATACGCCTCTTTAATATGGGAGCACAGCAGCGGGATGTTGCTCTTCAACATTTACAAAAATCTATACTTACTGGTTGGTTGGTTGGCTTATCTATGGTTTGGCGGCCAACTAATCAATATCGAAGGTGTTATTAAATTTCCAGAAAAATCGTTTGCTGGAGTCACTGCTTGATGCGATG
Source organism: Carposina sasakii (assembly GCA_014607495.2). NCBI lineage: Eukaryota > Metazoa > Arthropoda > Insecta > Lepidoptera > Carposinidae > Carposina > Carposina sasakii. The sequence continues at coordinate 8,337,183 of CP053153.1, forward strand.
ACATAATATGCAGCGACTAACATGGCAAATTGATTCTTATCTTAGTTTATGTTTACATTTTCAGGTTCATGGAGCAACACCCAGAGATGGATTTCAGCAAGTGCAAGTTTAATTAGATTAAACTTAAATTAGGCTACTATTAATTTTTTCTCGAACCAACTACCCAGTGGACACCTAATGACCTGCATCCATAACTTATGCCTGATTTAATAAGGCAGAATTAGAACCAATCACAGGCAAAGCAAATGACACACAGTCTTCTACCACCAATCACTAAACGCCATATACGCACTTCGCCACTTTTTTTTAAATATTCAATGCACGATGTATGGTGTCCATTGGATATATTATAATTGGTAGGTACTGAGGACATTTTTACGAACGATTAAGTGAGTGTTTTGATTTGTCATGCAAAAGTGAGATAATTACATTTGAACATGTTAGCAGACTAGGTGCTTTGAAAGCGTAATTCCATGTATTTTAAGTTGTAAGAAATAAACAATTTTTAAGCATAGGCTTTTATTTATTCTTTTAATATTCATCTTTTACGTTGATTTAATGTTGAGTGTAAATAACGTAAATAAGCACCTATAGGTTCAAATGAGGTAAACATGCGTTTACGTCCGACCGGTCGGAGTGGAGGTTGTTGGGGGAGGCCTATGTCCAACAGTGGACTTCTCCGGGCTGTAAATGATGATGATGAAACATGCGTTTACCTCTTATTGTGTTTTTTTCTTCATATAAATGATATTGTGTCGGCCTGGTCAGCTATGAAATGTCTTGTGTTTTATTCACAATTTCATTTTATGAGGCTTCTATAATAAAAAAAAATGTCAGTAAAATGTAGTAAGAACGCCTTGAATTTGACAAAGAAAAAGTTTAGAAAAGAGATGGTAAAATTAGTCATCCGAGTAATTGACCCGGTGGCTTAGTGGTTATAGCGGCTGGCACGGTTTGCAGTGGTCGTGGGTTCGATTCCCACTCGGATGAAATGCATTTTCTTTATTAATAATTTTATAATATATAATAGCTTGACTAAGATAAATTTATAAAAACACTTCTCCATTAATATAATCCGTTAGGATATGGTTGATTGTTTCATCTTTAAACATTGTGCTGAGGGATTCAGCTTTGTTTGCCGAGATTTGGCTAGCTATCGGGATGAAGAATAACGTTGCCAATGTGTCAAGTATCGGCAGTATTAATGTATTTTCCTGAATATACTATTGGTTTAACTTCTACTAGCGAAGGTCGACACGTTACTATGTTATATTCAAAGTTGGCAGTCCTACCCCCTATAATATCTGATTATCTGATCTGCAATAAAATTTCCACGATTGATTGGAGCGGTTGGGTATGTTAGTTGGTAAGTTAATAGTTTGTGTATATTGAGTTATTTTTAAAGGAATTAAATATGCCGCGATTATTTATTGATTCTTGATTTTTATAAAATTTTGTAAAAAAAGTGGTTTTTTAGAACCTATATAACAGATTTTCATTTCTACTGTATTTCTGCGAAATGAGAATCCGACCTTTTGAGAATCCGACCAAGTGCTAATAATGGCTCCGATACGCTAAACGTGGTTGTGTGATCTCCTTAAAGATCCTGCAGTTCTGGCTACCCCATTTCGGGAACATAGTCGTCTGTATAATATAAACCTATAAGAGGGTGGGGATGCGCTCACTCCATCTATTTTTAATAGTTATTTTAACTTATCAGAAAATCCCTCATTTTGTAAAATTCTCGCTATCACTTTGCTTTTGCTACATAGGTAATCAGGGATTAGGTATCTCATACATTTCTATGGGTAATAAATAAGCGAGTATAATAGGCCGTGCAAACATTGCCTCAGCAAGAAATTTAGACTGCAAAGATATTTTTAATCTGAGATTTATGTCAATGTCAGGCAATCAGGCAGCCAGCTGTCAACTGTCAAGTTTCACGCATCGTCAACAAAACACGTCCCAGTAATAAAAACTTTGGGTGTATTAAAATTTTAGATACTTACGATAGTATTTAGTTAAATAAATATTTACTAACCTCGCCACAATGGTTCAGACAGTGTATTCGCCGGAATATTGCTTGCAATATCTCGAACAATATGCGTCCAAAGAAAACTTTGTGATTGGACTCATTCTGGGTCAGGTACGTAAGCTCTTATTTGGTTTTCATAATAAAATAATTAGTACTCTATCATACGGCTAAGTAGAACAACTTTTTAGGGCTTGACGGTCACACCGTCTCAATACTTTACTCCACGAATCTTGTACCAAAAGATATATAAAATATTTTTCATGCAGCATCTTTACCTTGTAAGTCTAAGTTTGACACCTGTTATTTTTCCAGAGTACACAAGCACGAGACAATATAATTCATTTAGCGAGGACGCCAGAAGACAAAAGTCCAGATACAATATTTGAGGAGGATGAGGGTAATACTCGAACCCTCCTCAGTGTATCTGAGGTGTGGGTTGGTGATCATGCTAAACATGTCACACGGATGCTTCCAGGGGGCATATTTGTTCAAGGTTTGTAACAATGAAAGCTTAGGAGGATATACATACACTCTCGTTAGAGAGTAGTATATTCTTTGTACATACACATTCTATCTTTGCACAAAATTGTTGTTCTGTAATAATAAAAAATGTTAGGTCCTAAAATGCCATGTAAGTTGAGGTTAGATTACACCTGAATTACTACCCAAAATACTGTCTATTTTATGTTGATTGATGGTTAGATGCTTTGTGGTTCAGGATATTGGTCTATCTATTATTGAAAACAAATTTATTTTCATCACTTCCAGGTGTTTTCGTCATTTGTGATGAAGATTTATTTGAAGAACCAAATCACTTTTCTAAAATAAAGGCAATATTGAATCATGTATATAAAGTCATGAATGCTAACCAGTACATGTATGGTAATTGTCCTAACACAAGTGAGAGGCTTATTCTACACATGTCAACAAACACAAAGGTTCTTACTTGCAAAAGTGTTGATATGGTCTCCAGTAAGAATACTGTTATAAAACCTGTAGAGTGGAAGTTCTTGCCCAAAAGCCAGATGTGGCAACAATTGGACTGCTATTATGAGTTTGATGAAGTGTATCCAGTTATTGTGAAGAAAAGCGGCATTTCTGTTAAACAACAATTTCAGGTAATTACCTAGGTATTCTGAATCAAACAACTTAATGAATTGCTAACTAACCTAATGTACACATTACAATTTACTGATCAGCCATCACTATCATCATACAGATCACATTTACCCCCTGCTGGATATAGGCTTCCTTCTTCACTTTTATAGGTACATATATAAAATACACATATTTGTGGGGGTGTGGAAAAGGGAAGCGTTTCCAGCTACACTGGGCCACTAGTTGTTGTTTGGCGCATGTATAATATTCCAACCATTGTGAGAAACTTCAATATCTAGTTCTAAGATTTGTATTCAACTGTGGTTCTGTCTTGCGTCCGATATGTGGCTCCGCTACATGTTTACACATAACATGCACACACAGCAGTGTCCCCAAAAATGGACAACAAGTAGCATGACCTGCGAAACACGATATGATAACCGATTTATCGACATTTAGCCTGTCAAAATACGATAAATATAGCCATCAAGTTGAATTTTGTATAGAGACGATACGATATTCACGATGCGTGGTCATGCTAGGGGGGCTGGATCACAAAAGAGATTCTTATTTAGAATTGCAGGGTCAGATATAATTGATCACTGGCAAGTTGCTATCTCCTCACCTGTGGGAATGCACCTGAATTCTTTAGTTGACTCTTACAAAATGCAAAAAATATCAATTTCAATGGCTAGTGTCAGAAAAGCATTAAGTGTTACATCTAGAAAACCAAATAAATGTAAATACATAGACTTCAACAGTTAATTAATACATGTGTTAATAATGCTTTCTATATCTTACAGCAAATATTAGAATCTGCTCAAAAGACAATTGATATAAGTGTCATGTTCATTGATGGAGAGTTGAGGGATGGCTCCGAACCTCTAGAAATGCTGAATAAAAAGAAGAAACTCAAAAATAATGTCAAAACTATACAAGAACCACCCAAATCTATGCAGGTTTCATTATTTGTGCTATTTGTAAGTACATTTTAGTTATTGGGTTTTATTAGGATTTCAATAAATATGATAATGGGATTTTAACAAGATAATGGGAAACACGAATAAATTGCGCACTTCTGCCCAACCTCTTTGGGGGATAATAGGCGTGACTATATGTATGTATGTAATTAATAATTTAGGATGGAGTTTGTTTCTTAACTTTTTACTACAAAAATAGCTGCAGAAATGAACTTGCAAAGTTTGATACATAGATATAGAACAGCAGTGATACTAAGCACCATTAAAAATGTTTGCAGGAAAGCTCCATGCCAGAAACAGTAGAATACTTAGAATGTGATGGTAGCATACACTTCAGTGGAGTTGTATCGTCCAGTGTGTTTATGTTCCCGAAGGCGACAGTCAGTGAAGCCATTATGGCCGTCAAACAGGATGTTATAAGGTCTTTAGCATCACGTTTTACGATGCATTGTGATGCCTTGATTGATGATAATTTACTGCCAGAAGGTATGAACCTTTCTCTCCTAATTGTAACTAACATACTTTCATACGCAAAGTGTGTTTCAAAAAGCTGGAATTACACGATTTCAATGGAAATACCTACAGCCATGTTAAGCATAGCAAGCAAGGCAGGGTGTAATAGATTTAAATAGGTCAGACAAAAATATAATATGATAGACATTTCTTGAGAATAACCTAGTTACTTTATCTTTGTCGCTCATAGTGAAGGTGTTATTGCAGAGAAAGTGTGTTTCAACGAGCCGCCGCGCCGCGTGCTTGTGCCAGTCGGTCCGATATTCTTCTGTGACTACCTTTTCCCGGGAGAGGCACCAGCAGAGGCGTTGCTGTCTGTGAGGGAGCTGCTCGATCTGCAGATCACTGAGAATGATGTGGTCTGCGACGTGGAAACTCCTGCTGGTAAGGGTTTACACTTACATCATCATCATCAGCCTATGGCAGTCCACTGTTGGACGTAGGCCTCCCCCAGGGCATGCCACAAGACTGCCATGGGGGGTATTTGCCCATAGTCACCACGCTGGGCAGGCGGGTTGGTGACCGCAGTTTGTATTTTGGACTATGTTGTCAACACGGGAGGCGCGTTGGTGCGAATTCTACTCAGCCAGCACCACGCGGCCAACACTTACATTATTATTTATTTATTTATTATTTTACAATCAATCATTACATAGGTGTAAGAAACAGGAATACCACTTAAACCATTGAGGTTTGTGCGTGGTGCAGTCTACTCATAAAAAATTGGTTACTATAGTTATGTAATATAATACGAGGGCTGTTTGATAAGTCCTTTTAAAAACTATTTGTAAAACCTTTTTTCTGGTAAATGGCGTTAACACTGGCAGGCACAATCTTTCAAATGAAGACTGTCAAAAATTCAGCAAAAAAAAACAAGTTTTTGTCAGTATAACCATTGTTTAACTGTGATCACTCGTAAATATTCAACAACTATGGAAAAAACTGAATTTCGTGCCGTTATAAAACATTTTTTTATGAAGGGTTGCAGTGCTGCCACAATAAAAACTGAACTTGATTCTGTTCATGGCACTAAGGCACCAACGTTGCAGACTGTTTATAACTGGATAAATGATTTTAAACGTGGTCGGTCAAGCACATCTGATGCTCCACGCTCTGGTCGCCCAATCGAAGTCACTACTGAGGATGTTGTTGAAGAAGTCCATAATATTGTACTCGACGACCGCCGAGTGAAGGTGCGTGAAATAGCTGAGAACACAGGCATCTCCACTGAGCGAGTACATAAAATCCTGCATGAAGATTTGGGTATGACAAAGCTGTCTGCACGATGGGTGCCACGTTTGTTGACAATCGAACAAAAACACGAAAGAAAGCGAATTTCAAAACTGTGTTTGGATATGATGAAGCGTAATCCTCGGAATTTTTTGAGTCGATTTGTCACTGTGGACGAAACTTGGGTCCATCATTATACACCTGAATGAAAACAGCAATCAAAACAATGGATGGCGACTGGTGAACGTGCCCCAAAGAAGGCCAAGACTGTTTTGTCGGCTGGAAAGGTCATGGCGACAGTCTTCTGGGATGGCGAAGGAATCATTATGATTGATTACTTGGAAAAGGGAAAGACTATCACTGGCCGTTATTACGCAGAGTTATTGGACCGTTTTAATGCCGAATTGTTGGAAAAACGACCAAAATTGTCCCCCAAGAAAGTCCTCTTTCATCAAGACAATGCCCCAGTGCACACGTCAACTATTGCAATGGCCAAAATCCACGAGTTGGGCTTCGAACTGGTTCCGCATGCTCCGTATTCGCCGGATCTAGCTCCGTGCGATTATTACCTATTCCCAAATCTGAAAAGATGGCTTGGAGGGCAAAAATTTTTGACAAATGAGGACTGCATCGCTGGTGTAAACGCCTATTTTGAAGACCTCGACAAAACGTATTTTTTGGAGGGGATAAAAAAATTGGAAACTCGCTGGAACAAGTGTTTGGCCCTCAAAGGAGACTATGTTGAGAAATAAATGTAAATTGTTTAAAAAAAAAAAAATACTTTTTAAAACGACTTATCAAACAGCCTTCGTAGGTCATAATAAATTTGTCCAGGATAATAGATACCTACTTATTAAATTTATCGTTATAGTTACGAATAGGTTAGTGGCATGCAATTCTCAAGAATTCAATTACCTACCTAATTTTGTAATATACATACAGGGTATTTTTTGGTCGTCAACGTTTTTGAATACCACGTATTCTCCTCATCATCACGAACATTTTTCTCCATGGAAGCATACCTGGGAAGTGTCTGGTTTCCAAGATATTGAGGTCTAAAGTCTACTTATCAAGTTGCATTTTTTGGCAGAAATGCATGTAGGCATGACTAACAAACATCTTTCCCGAAGAAACGTTAGTTAAATTCCAAACATTTCCTATCAAAAATCCAAGGCAAAAGTTACAGAGCGCGGTGGGTAATGCTACGAGTAGTTCTACTCTAGCTTCTCGCGCGAAGCACACTAGGCTAACCTATAAACCTACACTAGGCTACACTGGCAGCAACAACCAACACGAAAAATCCAGCTAAGACAAAACTACTACTTTGTTACTAACACAAAAAAGTTAGTTTTTATTATTAATTAAGTAGGTACCTACCTACATTTACGATCGTATCCTTAGTGGAAAAGTTCGAGGAAACACAAATGAGAGATGGTGCACAATACCTACTAGGTATGACAGGAACGTGGTTCGCTAGCGATCAGCTGATTGCCCGATCGGGCTCTTGCCGGCTATCGATCGAGACTTCTCCAGTTTCCAGTGTCTATTTCTTACTAATCCTCATAACATACAGGAATAACCTAGCTAGGTAGGCACACTAACTTGAAACTACAGTACGTACAGTGTAAATTATTAATAATAGTAGTAGGTACTATTGACTACCAACGCGATACGCGGGAAACTTCCTTAATTTAGGTTCTTTCGAGCTACCTAAGCTACGAAACAATCGAGTAAGTAAGTAGGTACCTTTTCTAGGGCAAAAATCACAATACCAAACTTCTTCATCAATAACTTCTTCAAGTTTAATCAAATGACGAAGTTACACATAACATAAATAACAGAAAATTTATTATAAACAGTAAACACCATTGTCAAAATTAACGTAACAACAATAAATTATTCGCCGGTATTAGCATTTAGGTAACGAAATTCGAAAGCTATTACGCTACAGACGGTGGCACGTGTATAGCTGCCCGCCCTTGAACCTGTTTATGCACGTCGAGTCATGTCGAGTCGTCGACAGATGCACACAGTTTGGAGTGGTTATTCAATAACTGGTACTTATGCTAAAGACACCGTACCTACCTACACTCTCAGCCATTTATGTTAAAAACGGAGAGATGGGAGAGACCTGACTAAGATTAGGTTTAGGTTTAAGTGTGAATGCCGGAATCGACCCTATTATCTACCTAAATATCATACATTTCTATTCAAAATAGCAAAGCATAATTACAGCGCATTACGCGTTAAATATCTGCTACTTACTCTAGTCTAGTAATAACAAACAACAACACGAAAAACCTAGGATAAAACCGGAAAATGTAAGTACCTAAAGTAAAAAGTAAAGTTTAAAAAGCAAGTTCCTCAATAGTTCCTGATTTCGAAAATTCAGTGAACCAGATGGTCATACACATACTAACTAGCGCCATCATCCATCAAAACTGATTTTAATGAGCTTCTAAATGCGAAGATGCTTTGATTGGTAATGAAGCGAGGTATAAAATATTATTCTATGGGCGCTGTGCATCGCTTGAGGGGTTTGTTTTGCTATAAAGAGGTCGTCTAGTAGTTACCGTAACGTGTAAGCTAGTCGCAGTTTTTCTGCACACAAGTTTCCAGTCGGTTGGGTGGCGCAAGCGCGACCTTGGCGCACTGGTCACGTCGAGTCATATCGAGTCGTCGACAGATGCACACGTTGCGATTTTTTTTTTCATATTCAGTTCGGTTTGATACGTCACCTGATGCGTACGCTTTTTCTTTTCTCGAGTTGTGTTTTTGTGTTTTAAGTACTGATTACCGCGCGCGTGTGTGTGTGTGTGTATTTGTTTTATTGTGCAGTTTAGGTATTTATTGATTAACATTGAAAAAATGCCGCATCAGTACACTTCGCGCGAATACCTAAACATGGTGTATTGCTATGGCAGAGCCGATGGAAATGCAGCATTGGCTCTTCGTGAGTACGGCATCAGGCATCCTAAAGCACAGCAACCCACTGATTCTCGGGTGATTTTGAGGGCCGTCTACCGCATCCTGGAAAACCAGCCAATTGTCCCGGTTTCCCATGGCAGTGGCCAAGAAATTTCAGTTGCAGCTCAGGACGCTATTCTCGCCGTCATGAACGTGAATCCGGCGCTAGGGGTTCGGACAGCGGCTCGAGTGCTCCGCCAGCGGCATGGCCATCGCTCTCGACATGCCGTGTCCTACAGTAATTTAGCAATATTTGATACGTGTTGAGAGGCCTCCTCCCGACGACCCCGACAACAATTAGGTAAGTACCTGCTTCTCACATAACTATTTTGGTAGGTACCTAAGTTACCTAACTACTATTAATCAGATCTTTCTTTGTGTTCCGTTAAATTTGTTGGTAAATACTCGTACCTATCAGTTAGGTACTTAGGAACTTACGTAAAAAATATTGTCTTAGTTTAATTTCATGTGTTTCTTTATGATGTTAATTGTTTGTGATGGCTGTAGGTTTTCTGTGGTCCTTGGTGTTTCGCTTCGCGAGTTAGGCAATGGTAAAATGACGGCGATGCCGGTGGAAAATGCAGTACCTTCTTGCTATTAAGTATTCTGTTTGGAAGGTTTATGCTAGGATAAGATGGCAGATAATTCGCATTTGTTATAATATTTATTTCCGAGGATTTCTACTAAACAAATAGGTTAGTAGGTAGGTTTTATGCACTGATGTTATTCTCCGTTTTACGTAACCTCGTACCACGTTACGGACGAAGTTGAGCGATGTCAGCTTTACATTGCGCGCGACCAAATGTATAAAAAAAAATTACCTGAAAAATTAAACTCATTTCCCAGCAATATTTTTTGTATAAACAAACTTTATTTGATGTATAGAATACATACCTTTCGTATACGGTTGCAACCAAAAAACATCCTGTATAATGTTTTAAGTTTATTTTTGATATTACTCCGTATTAAAAATACTGTCATTTTATTGCAAGCAATGTATTCGTTTGATGCGCAAAGTACAAATGTACCTACAAAACTTACATTATAACATTTTTACATGGTATCTTTAAAAAAATATATACAGGGTGTTTTTTTGTGGCCACCTTTAACGAAGGGTACGTATTCTATACATGAAATAAAGTAAGTTTATGCCAAAAAAAATGCTGGGAATTTTTTTTTTTTTTTTTTTTTTAATTTTAAATTCCTTGATCGTGCGAAATTTATAGTGTCTAGTGTTTATGTTAGTTTTTTTATAGACAGATATTAATGATTTTTCGTGAAAAAATCCTGCTACGCGCGTCTATGTGCATTTATGCAGAAAAACGCAGTTTATTTACTCAACTTTGGACCCTAATATTTTGGAAACCAGACACTTCCCAGGTATGCTTCCATGGAGAAAAATGATCGTGATGATGAGGAGATTCCGTAGTTTTCGGAAACGTTGACGACCAAAAATCATCCTGTATATACAGGGTATTTTTTTGTGGCCACCTTTAACGAAGGGTACGTACTCTATACATGAAATAAAGTAAGTTTATGCCAAAAAAAATGCTGGGAAAAAAAATATATTTTTTTTTGAAATTTTTTTTTAAATTCCTTGATCGTGCGAAATTTATAGTGTCTAGTGTTTATGTTAGTTTTTTTATAGACAGATATTAATTATTTTTCGTGAAAAAATCCTGCTACGCGCGTCTATGTGCATTTATGCAGAAAAACGCAGTCTATTTACTCAACTTTGGACCCTAATATTTTGGAAACCAGACACTTCCCAGGTATGCTTCCATGGAGAAAAATGATCGTGATGATAAAAATATTGGCTGACTAGCACAGATGTCAAACGTAAGAATATTCTTAACAATGATTTTTATGCTCTCTCCTGTTGTTTTGGGTTTCTCAAGACAAAGGCTCATTTTATGTAACTTTAAAAAAAATTATGGATACAATGAACAGATTATTTATGTTAACACTAGTGGACATCGTTTTGAGTAGGTACGCAGCTGTGTGTATACTAGCGGTAGCCCCCGACTTGCCCGCGTAAACTTTAGAATTCCAGTCGTATCCCGTTCCCGTGGGATTCACGTAATTTTCTTAGCCGACGTCTCCTAGCCATAGGTTATCCTTATTATCTACTTTCCTAACATATATCGTCTTCATTGGTCAAATAGATTTCGTGATAAGAGAGTGAGTAACTGCCCTTACGTACCTATAAGTATAGAATTGAAATTCGTAACTTTACCTCTTTAGTATAGATAATTTTCTTCTTTTCGCAGACACGTCAGAGTTCGACGCATTAGATCGGGACGCGAGCAGCGAGGAGATGCTGGCCACGCCGCAAGAAGCAAGCCAGTTTATGTACATTACGGGCATCTGTTTTGCGATGTTCGTCCTAGTCGTATCGATTATAGTGCATTACTATAATGGTATATATGACTTCTTCAGTAAAATCCTCTCCAGGTCTTAGATTTTTACTGCAAATTGTGTGCAACTGCCGGCATGGATGAAAAAGTTCCTGGCTAATTTTATCATTGAGAACCTGTCTTATATTTTACATGAAATGTACTCATAACTTATTGAGGTTTTATTTTTAAATGTTCCGTTATTGCCTCTTTCTATTATGTACGGCCGATTGGTCTAGTAGGTAGTGACCCTGCCTACGACGCCATAGGTCCTGGGTTCGAATCCCGGTAGGTGCAAATATTGATATGATGAATATTGATGTTTGTTTCCGAGTCATGGATGTTTCTATACTTATCTATGTATTTATATACCGTTACTTAGTACCCACGACACAAGACCTTAGGGATCTTAGTGTAGGACTAGGTTAATGTGTTGTGTAGTGTGTGTGTGAATATATATATATATTTTATTAGTTATAATTCTGGTGATATGTTCAATATGCCTAGCCAAATGACAAGCTATGTGATCCACCAAAATTAAATGAGAAACTATGAAAAACCTCATTGGCCTGAAATGTAGGTAGATACAAGACTAATAGTTGAGTCACGAACAAGTATTTTCTACATAATTTAACTATTTCAATTTGCATTTATAATAATAAGCAAGTTAGGTATGTATGTCATGTAGTAACAAGGGTATTATAAATTTTCTCCTCATTTCCATATTTTTTGTGATATTTACAAATTAAAAATAATATAAGTACTTATGTGGTACTTATATGTTTTTCTGGTATGTGGCCAACTTTGCATTTTAAAGCATTTTACACATGGAGAAGGTATAAAAGAGGAGGTGGGACTATGAACTGAGTCGTATGGCAATCGTGAGGATCCTTTTTTACTAGAAGTGCTTTAAAGTTACTTGCTATCCTCTTTTCTATCACTCACAACACAAGTCACCACCAGCATTTTATTATAGGATCTCGAAATCTCTGTTATTTACTTATTATATAACTCTGTTATTTACTTATTATATACTTATATAAAATAATAACAGAATGACATGTTACATACGATAGGTACTATTATAAAGTAAAGAAAGTATTCATGGAAGTTAGCTAATTTTTATGTCCGTACCGGCAGTTGTAATTACGAAAATGCTATATTTCTTATATAAAACCATGATGATGTAATATAATAATATGTTAACTAATTTAATCTTTTTTATTAAGTGATTAATGGGTAGGTATTATTTTTCATTCGGACATGGATCTGTTGAAATGCACATTAGTTGGTATGTATTTCAAGAATATATTTTATGCCTTGACTTCATAGCTTTCGAGGTATCTACGTCATTTTTGTTTTATTATATAATTTCTTCTTGATACACTTCGGTTTCACTGGAATACATCAGCTGCATCTCCTTCTGTGCATGTCGTAAAGAACTCGGACATTCTCTTAGGCGAGAAGCTTGCAAATTGATTATTTACTTCTGCAAGCCTAGCATGACCTGTGAATCACGATATGATAAACCGATTTATCGACATTTAGCCTGTCAAATTACGATAAATATAGCCGCCATGTTGAATTTTGTATAGAGACGATACGATATCGTACTGTTATGAGCCTCGAGGGAAATAACTTTTTAAAAAAAACTACAATTTAGAATTAGAATAAGGCAGCCGTCTAGCGGGTATGGAGGATGGAACGAGACTGGCAGGAAACGTGGGAATGACGAGCACTATGGCGAGGAATTGCTGACGGGGCAAGATTGGAGCTTAGTAAGCTAAAAAGGGTACAATACGTATATATAACACCTCCCAGGGGTAGACTAAACTTCGGGGATGAAATTCGAAGTTTGGGAAAATGAACATTATATCTTTACTCTAATACTAGGAGATGGAACATCTTCCACTATTGGTCGATGTTGATGCATCTTAACAGGGACGATTTTAGGTTCAGGTTTAGGAGTCTGAATAGACTGAAGCTCAGTTGAAGCTACAGGATTGGATTGAGGTAAACGGAAGGAGCGACAGGATAGACGGCTGTGGGATTTAATTATAAAATAAAGTTTACACATACAGTATAACACAATTAGAGAAATAATCAATATTAATATAATGGAGTAATGAGTCTCATATTTAATTATTTGATGTTGATTTATCAGTTTATTAGTTTCGTGAGATAATGATTTTAATTTTAATTTTGATTCTAATGTGAAAGTATCTAAGTCAATATTTTTTAATTTTATATTAGGCTCATTCTCTGTATTTATTTCTAATTTAAATTTATCTAAAGTACAACATGAATCATTTATGATGTTGAAATCAGAATTAATTACAGATATATTAAACATTAAGTTATTGAATTTAGGTATTAATTTTGTAGTTTTACAATAGGCAATGCAATTGTTCGGAATAGTTACAATTCCTGTTCCGATAATATTAATTTCTTGAATTTTCATATTAATACATTCGACGTATAATATTGTAGTTTTGGATTGTACATAAATCCAACTATTACCGGATAGAGATTTCCAGATATCTATATTTCCATGAATAAAGTCCGTTTGACACTGCACTGGTAAAGCACTTATCACATTTGACAGTAGTTCACTTTCACAGATGGGATTTGCACTCGTAGGGAACACCGTCATTACGTCACAAATGTAGTTGCGGTAACTTATCGCTCTGCATTTTTCTAGTGACTCTAAGTTACAATATTCCGATTTATCTTTGGTCATTGCGATATACTTAGTACTAGGAACAATAAAACTGAACATATTAGGTTTCATATTATCATGTGGCGTCGGGAGAGCAAATGTATGAAACAAATTAAAGTCTTTAGATGATACTAACGGTATCCTAAGAACAAACATTATCTTATTGTGCAAACTAAAGCACACTACATTAGAAATATTTAATAGAATATGTATGTTTCTTAACTCTAAACTTACAGGTAATTTCATATCTATATCTAAATGCCTATAGTTATCGACAAGCTCTTGGTATAACAACGCGGGAGGCAATATCGCCGGATGAAGGATGTTTTGACTGCTGAACGCGATAGCGTTTGTTATGTCTTCTAACTGGAAAGATAAGGTGAGTAAAGCTGCTTCTAAGCTATTCAGGATCGAGATAATATTGGCTCTTGTATTTAAATCATTAATTAATACTGAAATATTTTTTATGTTTCCAGAAAGTTTGTCGATAGCATTATTAAGTCTAGCTTCGTTAATATTTAAGTCAAATAAGGTTTTATTAAATTTACTTAAAGTAGAAGTCGTAATTAATATGTTTTCGTTTACTAATGAGGCTAGTCTTTTATCATTATTCTGTAAATTTTGCAAGGCATTGTCGTATTTAATAGCATCGTCTTCGTCTAGAGTCCCAAAGATAGTTTTGGATAACTTGCCTATGCCACCTATCCATGCTTCACGTCTGAATCTATTATTGGTTACTAGATGAGAGATAGAAGAATATGCTGAGACTAGGTCATTATATCTAATAGTAAGCGGCTCTAAAACATTATGACATTCTAGGTAGTTTGGGACTTCTATTTGGACTTGATTGCAAATAAAGCGTGTCGTACCTAATATAGTATTAATGTTTTGAATATGGTGTTCGACATGCGAAATATCGAAAGGAGTTACAATATCTAAGTGACCAACATTAATTTTAAGTTCTCCGATTGAATCAAAGTATATGCCGGAGCTTGAATTAATTGCTCGGACATATTCTTGTTGACCTTGGGCCGGTACGCTGTAAAATAGGATAAGTGTATGATTATAATAAGATTAAGTAGATAGTATTTAGGATATTTATTCAAACTAAAATATTAACTCATAAACTACGAGTTTTGTCAATCTATTCTTAAATTAATCTAAGGTATGTAAGTGTATAAAGTTTAAGGGAATTGTACATTAAATAATATGTAGGTATATATTCTAAAGTAGATATAGGTATATACCTATATAAAAAGGTGTAAACTTGATGTACCTAATAATTATTTACGTAGGAGTTGCTACGTAACGTTGAACTTCATCATAGTGATGTTTTACATAGCGTCTATTTATAAGTAGAGATAAGGTATGGTTGCCATGTATTTTGACAACCTTGTAGGGACCTTTCCAAACGGGTGAAAGGGCCTTGCGTAGACGAAGATGATTCTTTAAGAGCACAAAGTCGCCTACTTTGTATTCTACAGGACGAGTGTGTGAGTCATAATAGTTTTTGGAGTTTATCTTAGATCGATTTATATATTCTAATGCTTTGTTTCGCGAATGAGTCATTCGGTGTTGTAATAGCTTCACATACTCAGGATAGGTAGTATTAGAGTTATCGTCGTATACTGAATTAGGGATATAAGGTTTGTGACCGAATAATAATTCATATGGTGAGTAATGCGTAGTTGAATGCACGGCGGTGTTGTATGCTAACATAGAGGTATAAACATATTTAGGCCAGTTATCTTGGCCGTTATTTACATAGGATTTAAGGTATTCCTTAAGAGTAGAGTGTGATCGTTCTAGTGCACCTTGTGTCTGCGGGTGATAAGGTGATGACCAGAGTTGTTTGATTTTTAGGAACTCGCATGTTTTCTTAAAGAGATCTGACGTAAAGTTAGTACCTTGGTCAGTAAGTATATGTTTCGGGATACCGAATAGAGAAATGAAATGGAGGAGACATTCGCTAGTTTCTTCAGCGGTAGTGCTGCGAATAGGATATGCTAACGTAAACTTGGTTAAGTCATCTTGCATGGTCAAGATATATTTGAGTTTAGCTCTGCCGGATTCCGGTAGAGGACCTACAATATCAAGGGCTAATCTTTCGAATGGAGATGAAGAAATTGACGTTATAACCATCGGTGCTCTATTTATTTTGCGGAGAGCTTTGTTGGTTTGACACGAGGGACATTTTTTACATAATTTTCAATGTCACTTCCCATGTTTTTCCAATAAAATTGTTCTTTGATGCGGTTGTACATTCTTGTTGAACCTAGATGTCCAGCCATTGGAATGTCATGGTTTTCTTTTAGAATTTTCTGAATTTCGCTGAGTGATGGATATATAATATTATTATGGTAAATATGTACAGTTATATTTTTATTTTGAAATAGATAGGCTAGCATGTTGTAAATCTTTGCGAATGAATGTCTATCGAAATGATTTTTGAAATCGGAAATGCCAATTTCTTTTATCCAAGGATATAAAGTTATTTCATCACGTACGGCTTTTATAGATTTAAAAATATCGGGATATGAGTGATCATCAAAGTGATGAACTTTTGTAAACATAAAGTAATAGACTTTATTAAAAGCTGTAATGGTTAAGAATGAGCACAGAGTTCTCTCGGATTTTAGGAATTCATCGCGATCAGGACTAGGGCAAGCTCTAAGGACATCTTGGACGTAAGGAATAGATTCATCCAAATCTATCGAGGTAGGTATTACTATTGCTTGTTGCACTGCTCTAAGCAGACTTTTATTATGTTCGGATATAGGAGTGGAATATGATTTTGAGTTTGATTTCAGGAATGTGTTATAGGATTCTTCTGATGATAGTATATTTTCAGGTGTTGGTGGGACTTCTTCTTGATTTGGATACATGGATTCAGGTAAGCTTACAGGGCTTTGACGACTTGTTGAAGGTTGAGGTTCTGGATTTTGACTACTTGTTGAAGGTTGAGGTTCTAGATTTTGACTTGGTTCATTAAACGTTGAAAGCGGATCAATAGGAATCGTGACAGGGTCAGTAGGCATCGAAAGAGGATCAATAGGAGTAGGACTCAGAGGTTCAAAATCAAGGTTTTGGTCATAGACCGGACTAAAGTCTACTTGGGTTAGTTCTTCCAAGGTTTCTTGTGGAATCACAGGTAGGGGTTCTATGTTTATATTAGAACCCTCAATAGGATCAGAGGGATTGGAGTCAAGGATAGGATTCACAGGGTATCGAGAAAGAGCATCAGCAGCAGAGTTCAACTGGCCTTTGCGGTATACTATTTCATAGTCGTATTCTTCCAACTTTAGCCGCCAGCGTTGAAGTTTGCTGCCTGGGTCTTTGTGATTAAATAACCACTTTAAAGGCCTGTGGTCTGTTACGATTTGAAATGTATGTCCATATAGATATGGACGAAAGGTTTTACAACCATATAAGATAGCTAACAATTCTTTTTCTGTTGTGCTGTAGTTTATTTCGCTTTTGTTTAGAGTACGAGACGCAAAAGCTACGGGTTGATCTTTACCGATAGGTCCTTGTGAGAGTACAGCACCTACGGCATAGTTAGAGGCATCGCAAGTGAGGACGAAAGGTTTGGAAAAATCTGGGTAAATAAGTAAAGGAGCAGTTGTTAATTTTTGTTTTAAGGTTTCAAAGGCGAGTTGTTGTTGATTTTCCCAATTAAAGGGTACATCTTTTTTCAGAAGACACGTAAGGGATTTTGCAGTTTTGGAAAAATCTGGGATAAATCGACGATAGTAAGATACCAAACCGAGGAATGATTTTATATCCTTGGGTGAGTTTGGAATTGGAAATTCAGTGACTGCCTTGATTTTATCTGGATTCGGTTTAACACCTTTTTCAGTGATAACGTGACCTAGGTAGCATACTTCGCGCCGCAAGAACTCACACTTGTCGGGTTGAAGTTTTAAATTGAATTCTCGAATCTTTTGAAAAATGGATTTAAGATTACTAATATGGCTTTTAATATCATAAGCATAGCAAACGACGTCGTCTAAATAGACAAAGCATCGTATACCTTGAATTCCCGATAGGGCAGAGTTCATAAGTCTCTGAAATGTGGAGGGGGCATTTTTAAGCCCGAAAGGCATTCTGAGGAATTGGAAATGTCCCTCAGGGACGTTGAAAGCCGTTTTAGCTTTGTCAGTTTCATTTAGTAAAATCTGGTGAAACCCAGATGCGAGATCTAGAGTGGAAAAGTATTTACTGTTACCAAGTTGATCCAGTATTTCCGCAATTTGTGGAATGGGGTAAGTATCACCAATGGTGACGTCGTTTAATTTTCTGTAGTCGATGACGACTCTCCATTTTTGGGTATTGGAAGCATCTAGTTTTTTAGG
Source organism: Carposina sasakii (assembly GCA_014607495.2). Taxonomy (NCBI): domain Eukaryota; kingdom Metazoa; phylum Arthropoda; class Insecta; order Lepidoptera; family Carposinidae; genus Carposina; species Carposina sasakii. The sequence goes on from CP053153.1 coordinate 8,355,476, forward strand.
GACAACCCATATGGGTGAGGACCAGGGAGAATTAGAAGGTTCTATGATATTTTGTTCCAGCATTTTGTTAATTTGATTTCGGACTTCAGGTTTATGGATTTCTGGGAAACGGTAGGTTTTTGTGTGGATTGGTATATCAGTTGTGGTTCTTATTTCGTGTTTTAGGGCATTAGTATAAGTGAGGTGCTCCCCGGGTAAATGAAATATGTCTGAATATTCGGAGCATAATTGGAAAAGCGATTCCTTTTCCTCCATATTAAGATGTGAAACGCGTAATTGTTTCAAGACTTCATCTGTACGCTTAATATTGTTTAACTCGGTATGTATATGATTCATAGGGTATGAAGGCGTTTCTTTGAATTCTACCGAGTTACACGGAATTAGTTTTAAATGTAGATTCGATTTAATTGATATGGGTTTTTCTGAAATATTAATAACTGATATGTTTATTCTATTGTTTTTCTTTACACGTACTAGGGAATTAGCGATCAGGAGGTTATCAGACAGTTTTTGGTCAAGAATTAATCCTTCTTTAATATGTGGATTTTGGACTGAACATTCAATTACTGTTTCAGTCCTAGCCGGGATTATATAGGCAGGATCATGGAATAGCAACTTCAGAGATGACTTACCTATGTAAAGAGCATTAGTGGTATAATCTATATTGCAATTATGAGCGTTAAGCAGATCGGAACCTATTATGCCATCATAAGGTAAGTGGATTTTATCAATAACGTGAAATTTATGATAAATATTATGTTTAGGTAATAGTAGTTTTAATTGAAAGTGACCTCTGGTTTGTATTGATTCTTCCGATGAATCAATTCCTTTTAATTGGATAAGTTCTTTTGTAAGTTTAGGTTGATTTTCTATGCATGAATGTTTTAGAAGGGATACAGAGGATCCTGAGTCTACAAGGAGGGTTAACGGAGTATTGGATACAGGGGATTCGACAAGAACATGGGGTAATAGCATTAATGCAGGATTATTCGATATTTCAAATATATTTGATTCCAAATTTTGTCGCATGTTCTGCTCGGGTATAGAGGATTTAGGAGGGTCAGCACATACGTGTGGTTGTGTAGATTCAGTGGACTGTGACAGACCAGCACTTCTGTGTGGCTGCACGGAAACAGTGGATTGTGACAGACCAGCACTTCTGTGTGGCTGCACGGATACAGTGGGTTGTGACAGACCAGCACTTCTGTGTGGCTGCACGGATACAGTGGGTTGTGACAGACCAGCACTTCTGTGTGGCTGCACGGATACAGTGGGTTGTGACAGACCAGCACTTCTGTGTGGCTGCACGGATACAGTGGGTTGTGACAGACCAGCACTTCTGTGTGGCTGCACGGATACAGTGGATTGAGACAGATCATCATGTAGCGATGTCGAGTAGGATTTAGAAGGGGTATCGATTTTGTTATGTGGAGAGCGTCCCGTACGATACCGAGACGAGACAATTATTCGTTTTTTGTTTCAGCATCGACAGTGTCGTAGCCATCGATTTCGACAGGATTAGTAGGGTATGGTTCATTTGTATTGGAGGTAAAATTGATTCGTTGGGGCTTTGATTGATATTGGTCCAATCTAAAGCGGTTATTATTATATTCGCGCTTACGGCACTGTTCTAGTGTGTGTCCTGGCGCTTTACAATAACGACAAATGGTCGTAGAAGGTGTGTTAGCATTCGGAGATTGAGAAGGATACACGTTTGGTTTAGGCTTAAACTTAAAAGGATTTGGATGAAATTCTTGATTTTGTTTTTGACGCATAAACTGACTGGACTTTAAATAATTAGGCTTTTCTTGACGTGTGCTAGACGGATTTTGCTTGAATAAGAATTGTTGTATTTTTTCTTCAGATATAGCTATATTAATAGCTTCGTTAAGTGTTTTGGGTGATTTGCATCTTACGATATTAGAAACACGGGGTGTCAAACCCATTTGGAAATGATGGAGGGCTAATTCTTCCATGGCTGCGGTACGACCAATCATTTCCCTACTTTTATGACCGTGGGAAATAGAAATTTCAGTAAGTAATTGTGAAAGATTTGTTTCTAATCTGAGAGCATATTGGCTCACAGGTTCGTTAGGTTGCTGCTTGCATTCCTGTAAGTCCGTTAGTAAATGTGCATAATGTTTTCTCTCGCTGAATTGTGTTTTTAGAAATTCTCTCAGTTGTAACCAATTTATAAATTCTTTGACAGAGCATGCTATCTGTGCTTTGCCGTGTAGCTGACATAGGATATATTTAAATAAAATATCTTTCTGACTCTCAGAAGCAAGATCATGAGCATTATTACAATTGACTAAGAAAGAATTTAAGGATTCTCTGGACCCGTCATAGGGCTTTATGAACTTCAAGAGAATTGACAGGTCTAACTCGACCTTATTTGCGGTTGCCAACTTCTTTTTTGTAACCGCAGATCTAGTAACAGGGCCTGAAGGCTGAGGGCCAGCAGGTGGAAGAAAGTATGCGTCGTCGTCTGTATCTGTGACGGCGACCTCAGGCTTAGGGCTTAGGCTTCTAGCTTCAGACATTTTTAGTCAACAGTGAGAATAGGAATTAAACAAATTAAAATTACAATAAGCGCAATGACCACAATGTATAGTTAACTTACTTTAGTAGTAACAGAGCGATAAGGGCAGTGAGCATTCCTGGAATTATACTGTAGAGATGAACTGCATAAGCGCCTTGACGTGGCGCCGGATGATTGTGTCAGACGGGCGTCTGAGCAAACAGGATATAGGCTCGCCTGGGGCCTACTGGATCTTGTAATAGGCTCGTCTCGAGCCTGCTGGATAAGTATACTGGATAGCCAGTACCGGTCAACGGGTACGGCTGATCAATAGTATATTGATGCGTGATTGGCACTAGCACTTTTTAGCACTTTCACCGTTGGCACTTGCACTTTTAACGCGCACTTTAGATACGGAGACGGACCGGGAATCTTACTCGAGATCCCACCGCTGCCACCAAATGTTATGAGCCTCGAGGGAAATAGCTTTTTAAAAAAAACTACAATTTAGAATTAGAATAAGGCAGCCGTCTAGCGGGTATGGAGGATGGAACGAGACTGGCAGGAAACGTGGGAATGACGAGCACTATGGCGAGGAATTGCTGACGGGGCAAGATTGGAGCTTAGTAAGCTAAAAAGGGTACAATACGTATATATAACAGTACGATACAATATCCACGATGTGTGGTCATGCTAGGGGGGCTGTTCTAGGGCATGAATATTGGAATCTCGTAATATCGGAATCTCGGATCGCGAGATCCGATATTACAATTCCGATACTGAGTGGTCCAGTGAATCATACAAAATGTTTGTTTTGAGTTTGAGATTAAAAATTTAAGCGCGCCACAACTATTAATAAACCTATACTATTCTATAATTGTTAAAATGTACGATTGTGTAATAAAATTGGGTAAATAATACCTATATTTTCGTTCCTTGTCGACCTGCAGCACCTCAGTCCCTTCTGCCCGCAATGCATGCGATATTGTTGTCTTGCTTGCTCTTTTCGTGTGCATAGGGCTGCCATCAGTTAAATTACGGATCAAGGACAAAAAACCGGACATTTGGGGTGAAATAAAGATTTTTCCCCGGATTCCCTCGACAAAAAGGGCAGAAGTGTGGTGGTGCTGTTCTTTAGAAAAGGCGATAAAGCCTTGCTGAAGAACTATAGATCCATCTCGCTTTTGAGCCATGTCTACAAATTGTTTTCAAGGGTAATTAGGTTAGATGACTTTCAGCCTACCGAACAAGCCGGTTTCCGAAAAGTACCATAGTGTCCGGATTTAGTACCATAGACCACACGCTACGGCAGTTTATACAAAAAGCGGAAGAGTATAATCGGCCACTATGCCTAGCGTTTGTGGACTTTGGGAAGGCCTTTGAGTCGATCGAGACATGGGTAGTGCTGTAGTCTCTCCAACGGTGCCATATTGACCATCGATATATTGAAGTGCTGAATTGTTTGTACAGCAACGCCACCATGCTGGTACGAGTATTGTTAAGAACAGCAGAGACTGTAAATAAGTGTTTTAAGTAATTGAGGACATTTAATCAAAAGTGAACTAAAAGTGATTATTGTGTTTTTAATAAGTGCTCGACGCTGATTGGTCAGATTATGTTTTACTATAGAGATTACGAATTACATAGGATAATTAATGTAAAATATAAAGTAGGTCACACATTTTATTATTTGTCAGTGTAGAGAACGTTACGACCTACAAAATGATATATAAAACATAGATATACCTCGAAAGATATGTTAAATAATTAATGAAAAAGGTTACATGAATGTCTAGTTTTCGTAGAACGTACCATTTGAATTGTAAATAGCTTTTTGATTTCAAGTTCTACATGAATAATTGTTTTGTTATAAGGTAAGGCACTGAAAAACCTGTAAAAATATGTAACTTTCAATAGTGTAAGATTAATATGTTTTGAGATTGCGACCGAAATAGGTATAAACCAAAGTAAAAATTGTAGTGAAAAGCGGTCAAGTTTGGTAGGCAAAATCTGCCTATTTACGGACGGTAAGGGAGAACCCGAGGGATAAAAATTCCGTCCGTATGAACTTTGTAGTTTTCCTATACAGTGCCTACAGTCAAGAAATAAGAAGAAAAATTGTAAATAGTTAGAAATAATAAGAAGCTTTGTGTAATAACTGTCTTCGAGGGAGTTAAGAAAATATACAGTCCACGAGCATCGAAAGTGTTTTATTCGGTCGGACGGGGCACCGCTATTGGGAAGTTTGTTCGGTAACCCGCCTGGCCCCCCAACCCCTTGTCGCCGGCGACGACCGAAGTCGGAGTCCGCGACAATTTTGGTCCTTCGAGCCGGATCAGAAGATTGAAGACTCAGCACCTGTGAAGATCGAAGATGGTTCGTACGCGAAGCCAACGTGGGGAGAGTCCCTGCCAACAGGAACGCTCGCCGCAGTCACCCTCCGAGACGACGGCCAGCACCGAGACCCACACCGCCGCCGGTGATCGGGAAGCCGCCACACGCGCCGCGGGCGGCTCGGACGCGACCGTGCGCACCGCTGCGCACGACGGCGGTCGGGACGCCGCAGATCGGTTCGCTACGCGTTCTGGCGGCGCCGCGCGCGCCGCTAGCGGTCGAGAAGCCGTCACGCGCGCCGCCGCGCGCGACGCCGGTTACTACGAGACATCCGCGCGCGCCGACGAGCGCTATGGTACTGACGAGCGCGGCGCCGAATATCACGATGCCGCCGGGCCCCACGACGTCTCGACGCACTCCGCCAGGGAAGAGGGAGCCGTCCCGCACCCCGCTACGTTGGAAGGTACTAGGACGCGCGCCGCCAACTTAATGGAAGCTCGTGCACACGCCGCTCGACTGCGCGAAGAATACAACGCCGCCGCCGCTCTTAACCCGGGGTCGCATACCTGCCGGTCCTTAGCTGTGAGGACCATCACTGCTACCGCCGCCAGAAATGTCAAACGGGGGGAGAGAGAAGCAACCGCTACGCCCTATGAAGAATACTCCGCCGCAAGTACTGCCACCGCCGCTGCACGAAGACCGTCCCCGCCGAGGTCGGTACGCTCCGGACGATCGACCACTAGCACTGTCGCCCGTATCCGGCAAGCAGAATATGAAGCAGAGGAGCGACTTGCATTCTTGCGAAGGAAAGAAATTGAAGTAGAAACTGAGCTAGTACGCAAGAAGCTAGCTATGGACGTCGCCCTAATCCACGAAGAAGCCGAAAGTGTCGGGTCAGAACCGGGGGATGCACCGAATGACCGCGTGGATGAATGGGTGCAAGGGGCTGTAGGCACTGCTATAGGAGGACACCATGAAGTGGGCCGCCTTCGCAGAAATGAAGGATCGCCGGAACCTGAACGACGCCGCGCCTGGGCTAATATTGAAGGCCTAGGAGGACGAGCAGATTCACCCCCACCACAGGGACGAATACGTTCAGAAAATGTGCCGCCATCGATGGAGCATCGCCAAGCTTGGGCCGATGAAGAGGGTCCTGAACCACGGGCGCGCTCACCGTCGATGATGGTGGCATCAAGAGGACAGCTTCGTCAGGAAGAATATAAGGAACGTCATCCCACCTGGGCCAACGAAGAAGGCGCCGGGAACCGTGAACGCTCACCTAGACGGAGGGTTCTTAAAGATGATTGCCCGGAAATAGGACCCCGCCGTGGCTGGAACGAGCCACCTACAGCGCGAAGAAATGAAGCCTATCCGGAAGAAACGCCAGCAAGAGAGCGTCGTACGCGCTCACCGCGAGGAAAGGGAATCGAGCAACTGGCCGTGACCCTGGAGAAGATGATGCGAATGCGTCCACCACCACGACAAGTGACGGAGCTTCCTACATTTTCAGGCTCTGCCGTGGAATGGCTCGCATTCAAAGCCGCCATGCGAGACTCAACGGACTTATATGACTTCTCGCCGGTGGAAAATATGGCACGGTTGAGGAACGCACTAAGAGGGGAAGCCCGAGAAGCGGTCGCAGCATTACTGCATACGACCAGAGATCCTGAAGCCATCATGAAGACTTTGGAACAATGCTTCGGGCGAAAGGAAGTCATCATCAACCGAGCACTAGAAGAGCTGAAGAAACTCAGTCGTCCGGGACCGTCAGCTGCGGACCTGAATGCCCTGGCGGTGAAGCTCCAGAATATAGTATACACCTTGAATGCAGTGGATGCACGAGGATGTTTGAACAATCCGATGTTGGCAAGAGACATCGTAGAGAAGCTAAGCCCATACCTGAGAACACGATGGTGTGACTTCGCTAGAAGCAATGAAGGTTCCGAAGAACCGGAAGTGGTTGCGCTGAGCCGATTTCTGATGAATGAAGCTGACTTGGCGCTCCGATACACATATACGGGGGGAGTGTCAGCCACGCCAACGAGCGAGATGAAGAAAAGAAATCCGCCAACGAAGACTCCAATGAAGCACCGAGTCTACAACACCACAGAAGAAGAACGCAAGTTGAGCTGCCCTAACTGTGGAGAGAACCACCACTTAGGAAGATGCACGAAGTTTGCCCGTCTAATCATGGATGATAGATGGAAGATAGTCAAAGAGAAGGGAATATGCTTCAAGTGCTTGAAAGGAAGGCACCGAAGTTTGTCATGCAGAGCCAAGCCTTGCGGCAAGGACAATTGTCGAAGACCTCATCATGTATTGCTGCACACAGAATACAAGAGAGTTTCCGATGAATCCCCAGAAAAGGAGGCCACGGATGAAGCTGTAATGACCACACAATCCGCCGAGACCGGTCGCGTCATACTGAAGTTATGTCCGGTAACAGTGTCCGGACCCAAGGGAGAAGTGGAGGTGTACGCACTGCTGGATGATGGCTCAACCGTCACACTGGTGGACCAAGAAATTGCGGAACAGGTCGGCGCAATGGGGAAGGAAGAGCAATTGAAGATAAGAGGGGTCAATTCGACGTCGAACGAAATGTCAAGCAAGAGGGTGACCCTTAACATAAAAGGGAGACAGTCACAGAACGGTCACTGCATAGAAGGAAGAACAGTGAAGAACTTAACACTGCATACCCAGACGGTACCCACATCCGTCTTGCAATGTCCTCACCTAAAGGATCTGAATGCAGAAAACGTATGCCACGCAAACGTGAAGCCGAAGATGCTGATAGGCGCTGACAACTGGAACCTACTAGTATCATCCAAGATACTAAGAGGAGGAACTAAGGAACCAGCAGCTGCCAAAACCGCACTAGGATGGGTCATATTTGGATGGGCATCCAAACCCAGCACAGCAGGAAGAGATGAAACGGTCCTTCACCTCTTCCACAGAAGAATCAATCAAGGAGTCCAACAGGAGCCTACGACCGGACAGGACACGGCCCTGGAAGAATTAGTGCAACGACATTACGATTTGGACGCCTTGGGAGTTTCTCTGGCCATCAAGAAGACGCCAAGAGAAGAACAAGCAATTAAAATATTCAATGAAACATCGCGTCGAATTGAAAAGAGATACGAAGTAGGACTTCCATGGCAAAGGGACAATGTGAAGATGCCACGAAGTTATGAAGCGGCGTACCGACGGCTGAAGAACATTGAAAATAAGATGAGCCGAGACTCGGAGTTCGCACGTGAATACACGGCTCAGATACGAAACCTACTGGAAAAGGGTTACGCAGAAAAATGCGACGGGACAGAACAAGACAGCCCTATCGCCTGGTATCTCCCGCACTTCGCAGTCCGGAACCCGAATAAGCCCGGAAAGATCCGCCTTGTGTTCGACGCAGCAGCCACCGTGAATGGGAAAAGTTTGAACAGCGAGCTCCTAGAGGGACCAGACCTTCTGAGATCGCTACCCGGAATATTGTTCCGATTTCGAGAAGAACCGGTGGCAGTAACAGCAGACATTCAAGAAATGTTTCTGCAAATAAAGATCAGGAAAGAAGACCAGCCAGCACAGATGTTCTTATGGAGAGAAGACAAGAGTGAACCACCAATGCTTCTTAAGATGACGTCGATGATATTTGGAGCCTCAAGTTCTCCGTTCCTGGCACACAGCGTAAGAAATCAGAACGCACTGGACCACGCGCTTACTCACCCAAAGGCGTTGAGGTCCATAACGAGAAATCACTACATGGACGACATGGTGGAGAGCTTCAGAACGGAAGAAGAAGCAATAGAAACAGCCGCGCAAGTGGACTACGTGCACCGACAAGCAAGCTTCAAATTAAGAGGATGGTACTCCAATAGCAGAAGATTGCTCGAAAAATTCCCAGCGGAAACTCGAAGATCGACACCAGCCAAACTCATGTCAAAAGAAAACCTCGGATACGAGAAGACCCTCGGCATGATTTGGGATGCCGACAAGGACGAGTTGGGATTCAACACTACGCTGGCTCGAGTACCAGAGGAAGTTCGCACAACCAAGCGTACACCGACCAAGAGGGAAGCTCTGAGCGCGGTGATGTCCGTGTACGACCCACTAGGCTTCTTGAGTCCATACACCATTGCGGCCAAGATACAATTGCAAGATATTTGGCGGCTGCAGATTGGATGGGATGAAGCTATTCCGAGAGAAGAGGCAAAAGAGTTTAACAATTGGTTAAATGGATTACAAAACGTTGCAACCTTGCGAATACCTCGCTGCTACGATAACACAGCGAAGTACAATCGACGAGAGCTCCATATATTCTGCGACGCAAGTGAACGAGCCTATGCTGTGGCGGCATATTGGAGGCTACAGAACCCGGACGGGAGAGTGAAGATATGTCTTGCGGCTGGCAAAGCCAAGGTAGCCCCAATGAAGACTCTCAGCATACCGAGACTGGAACTACAAGCAGCAGTCATCGGAACAAGGCTGGCGGAAACAATAAAGCACGAACACCGATGGGAAGTGGAGAAGACCGTATACTGGACGGACTCAAGAACGGTGTTACAATGGATTAGAAACAACGCGAAGAGATATACGCCCTTCGTAGCACATCGATTGGGTGAAATCGCCGAGCAAACGGAATCCGAACAATGGAGATGGATTCCCACAGACATGAACGTTGCAGACGATGCCACCCGAGAAAAATATGTCAACGGAGTTGGGGAAAGGTGGCTTCAAGGACCCGCCTTCCTATTGAACAGGGAAGAAGAATGGCCCAAAGAAGAAGAGGCTCACGAAATAGAGACTGTGCAGCATGTGGTCGAGATCAAGCCACCGCCGCACTGGGAAGCCATGCCGGACATTTCAAGATTTAGCTCCTATGACAAATTAATACGCACTACAGCACGAGTGCTGATGATAGCGGAGAAATGGCGTCATCTGGGAACAAAAAGCTTGGAAGTGAAACACTTAAATCAAGCAGAAAGACTGTGGATGGAACGCGCTCAGATCGAAGATTTCCCTGAGGAAATCCATAACCTCAGGAAGGGAAGAGCATTAACAAAGAGCAGTCGCTTATACAAACTGGACCCGGAATTAAAAGAAGGACTACTGCGAGTACAAAGCCGCATCGGAGCCACCAACATAGCTTCGGGAATGAAGAACCCAGTCATCCTGAGTGGAAGGCATCCACTCAGCCGCCTGCTTATCATGAAGCACCACAAAGCAGCGGGACATGGAAGCCACGAACGGGTAGTGAACGACCTACGACAGCAGTACTGGATCCTTCACCTAAGACCAGCCGTAAAAAACACGGCGAGAGAATGCACATGGTGCCGGGTCAGAAGAGCCAATCCTCGAATACCGAAGACAGGGGATCTGCCGCTAGCTAGAATGGACCCAGGATCACGCCCTTTCACCAATTGTGGCGTGGATTATTTCGGGCCCATGACGGTTACCATTGGAAGGCGACACGAGAAGAGATGGTGTGCACTCTTCACCTGTTTGACCACGCGAGCCATTCATCTGGAGCTCGTGGCCAGCCTGTCTACCGACTCTGCCATCATGGCACTAAGAAGAATGGCAGCAAGAAGAGGATGGCCCCGACTAATGTACAGCGACAACGGGACCAACTTTCGAGGAGCGGATGTTGAGTTACGCGCCGCCTATGAAGAATGGGCCCCAACTCTTGAAGACTTCGCGCTGACTCATCGGATGACATGGCGTTTCATCCCTCCTGGCGCACCTAATCAGGGAGGTGCATGGGAGCGCTTAGTGCGCTCGGTGAAGGTGGCACTCAACGCCACCCTGAACGAGAAATACCCCAAAGAAGAGGTATTACATACTTTACTGGTTGAGGCTGAGTACTCGGTAAATGCTCGCCCTTTAACCCATGTTTCCTGCAGTCCTGATGACCCAGAGGCATTAACTCCGAACCATTTTCTGCTGGGGTCATCGCAGGGTCTTCCTCAAACCGGTCCATGCCAACCAGCTGATAGAAAAGCCTGGCGCGTAGCCCAAGCGCTGGCTGACGAATTTTGGAGAAGATGGATCCGAGAGTACCTACCCACTTTGGTACCTCGAGGGAACTCCTCAGAAAACAGGCAGCAGATCCAACCCGGAGATTTGGTGGTGGTTTTAGATCAAGATCTCCCACGCAACGTCTGGCCACGAGGGATCGTCGAAGCCGTCCACCCAGGACCTGATGGTGAGGTGCGAACGGCTGACGTAAGGACCAGCGGAGGTGTTTTCCGGAGGCCGACCAGGAAATTGGCTGTTCTTCCGAAGTGAGGCTTCGAAGTAAACTTCTGCGCCGGGGGGAGAATGTTAAGAACAGCAGAGACTGTAAATAAGTGTTATAAGTAATTGAGGACATTTAATCAAAAGTGAACTAAAAGTGATTATTGTGTTTTTAATAAGTGCTCGACGCTGATTGGTCAGATTATGTTTTACTATAGAGATTACGAATTACATAGGATAATTAATGTAAAATATAAAGTAGGTCACACATTTTATTATTTGTCAGTGTAGAGAACGTTACGACCTACAAAATGATATATAAAACATAGATATACCTCGAAAGATATGTTAAATAATTAATGAAAAAGGTTACATGAATGTCTAGTTTTCGTAGAACGTACCATTTGAATTGTAAATAGCTTTTTGATTTCAAGTTCTACATGAATAATTGTTTTGTTATAAGGTAAGGCACTGAAAAACCTGTAAAAATATGTAACTTTCAATAGTGTAAGATTAATATGTTTTGAGATTGCGACCGAAATAGGTATAAACCAAAGTAAAAATTGTAGTGAAAAGCGGTCAAGTTTGGTAGGCAAAATCTGCCTATTTACGGACGGTAAGGGAGAACCCGAGGGATAAAAATTCCGTCCGTATGAACTTTGTAGTTTTCCTATACAGTGCCTACAGTCAAGAAATAAGAAGAAAAATTGTAAATAGTTAGAAATAATAAGAAGCTTTGTGTAATAACTGTCTTCGAGGGAGTTAAGAAAATATACAGTCCACGAGCATCGAAAGTGTTTTATTCGGTCGGACGGGGCACCGCTATTGGGAAGTTTGTTCGGTAACCCGCCTGGCCCCCCAACCCCTTGTCGCCGGCGACGACCGAAGTCGGAGTCCGCGACAAGTATAGTAGCGGTGAAACAAGGAGATGTTATTTCTCCGAAGCTCTTCACCAATGCAGTGGAAGACGCCTTTAAACTCCTCAAATGGAAAGGACTCGGCATCAATATCAATGGCGAATACATCACTCACCTTCGGTTCGCAGACGACATCATGGTCATGGCAGAATCGCTGGAGGATCTCAGCACAATACTCGACGGCCTCAATCGAGTCTCCCAATAGGTGGGCCTGAAGATGAACATGGACAAGACGAAGATCATATCGAACGTCCATGTGCCGCCCACTCCTGTACTAGATGGGAGCTCGATGCTCAAAGTTGTTGACGAGTATGTTTACCTAGGACAGATGGTCAAACTAGGTAGGTCTAACTTTTGAGAACGAGGTAAATCGGCGAATCCAACTCGGCTGGGCAGCGTTTGGAAAACTACGAAGCGTATTTGTGTCCGAGATACCTCAGTCCTTAAAGACGAAGGTATTCAACCAGTGCGTGTTGCCGGTGATGACCTACGGTACCGAGACGTGGTCTCTAACTGTCTGCCTCATAAAGAAGCTCAGGATTGCACAGCGGGCAACGGAGAGAGCTATGCTCGGGATCTCTCTGCATGATAGAATGGGAAATGAGGAGATCCGCAGACGTACAAAGTTCACTGACATAGCTCAACGGTCCAGCAAGCTAAAGTGACATAGCTTGAAGAACTGATGGCGGATGGAGCCGGAAAGTTCTAGAGCGGATACCACGTGCAAACGCAGCGTGGGAAGGCCACCCGCGAGATGGACGGACGACCTGGCCAAGGTCGCGGCCGTTGGTTGGATTCAGGCTGCTTCTGACCGGTGGGTATGGTGGTTGTTGGGGGAGGCCTATATCCAGCAGTGGACTTCCCAGGGCTGAAATGATGATGATGACCTATATTTTGAGTATTTTATTATTCACACGCGAGAATTTATATTTTTGCTTACACATGTTAGACCAGTAGCAGTGGCCCCGTATCATTGATACTGCGGTGGTAACTACATCTCGGTAGTGTAAATTTTTGTTATAGAATTCGCCGATTTTGATCTCAATTACATTTCTAACACTTTAGTGAATGAAACGATATTACAAAACATAGACACATGGTATATGAAATTCAATAATAATAGTGTAGATCTAACCATATTGCACCTAAATATTAGATCAATAAATAAGAACTTCAGTGAGTTCCTTGTCAGTATGGACAACAACATAGGCAATATGGATATATTGGTACTGACAGAGGCAAATGTTAACTTTAATAACGCATGTTTTTTCTGCATAGATGGGTTCGATCTCCGTAAATACACGCGAGAAGGTCGAAGAGGGGGCGGAGTACTAGTGTACACACGCTCGCGACTCTCGGGCCAGGTATGCTCAACACATGAACTCACTCGAATGTCAACAGCAGAATCCATTGTAGTTAAGGTACAAAGTGGTAACAGTCTTGTATATATAGTTTCTATCTATAGGCCTCCACGATTACAGAGAAATAATAGGGTGGCTAATTATATAACAGAACTGAGAGAATTGTTACATTGTATACCTAATAATAGTAGGGTGGTTTACTGTGGAGACATTAATATAGACTTACTAAATACTAATGATAGCGAAGTAATTTCCTATGAAAACTTATTGTATGAATTTGGATTCACAAAATGCATTAATTTTGTAACTAGGAGGGAAATTGTCGTTGACAGAGTGGTAGAGTCCTGTATAGACCACATTACATAAGGTCCCCGTGTGCCTCTATTAATGCCTCAGTTATAGAACATAAACTTTCTGATCCTTACTATGTGGTAGCAGCTATAAATTGGAGCTCTTAACAATAGCCATACATCAGAAACAGTCTGTTTTAGCATAGACAAGAAATTAGTATATAATAAATTAAAAACTATAAATCTTAACCACTTATTGAATATAGAGTGTCCACTAGAACTATACAATAATACAGGGTGTTTTTTTGTGGCCACCTTTAACGAAGGGTACGTATTCTATACATGAAATAAAGTAAGTTTATGCCAAAAAAATGGTGGGAAAAAAAAAAATTGAAAATTTTTTTAAATTCCTTGATCGTGCGAAATTTATAGTGTCTAGTGTTTATGTTAGTTTTTTTATAGACAGATATTAATTATTTTTCGTGAAAAAATCCTGCTACGCGCGTCTATGTGCATTTATGCAGAAAAACGCAGTCTATTTACTCAACTTTGGACCCTAATATTTTGGAAACCAGACACTTCCCAGGTATGCTTCCATGGAGAAAAATGATCGTGATGATGAGGAAATTCCGTAGTTTTCGGGAACGTTGACGACCAAAAATCACGCTGTATATTTAGAATCTTTAATAATATATGCGATGATTGTTATGTCCCGAAAATTATTAAAAATAATAGCACACGAAATAAAAACCCTTGGATTTCACAAAAACTTAAAAATCTTATTCAAGAAAAAGACAAATTGTTCAAAAGATGGAATAACGATCCTGAAAATATGAAAAAGGCTAGAATGCACAACATATAGAAATAGGTGCAATAAAGAAATAAGCAAAAGTAAAACGAAGTATGAAAAACAAAGCATTTATGAATGTAAAAGTAACATAAGAAAACTTTGGGAGTTTTTCCCTAATGCACTAATGCAAAAAAAATGCACTAATAGGAAGCAAGAAACAATCTGTCGACAGGACGTCTGTCGAAAGATTGTAATAATCTATCGAGATATGTACCAATTTTGCAGATACTTTCCAACATGAGGTAGAGGAAATAAAGCACCATGGTACAGAAAAAATGTTAAGGAGAAGTTCTTATGTAGAAACGCCAAAGATAAGTATGAGATAGATGACAGCAACTCCTGGAAAAATAATTAACAAAATGCCAATCAACAAATCGCCAGGAAGCGACCTGATCCGCATGGGAGATATCAAAACTATATCATCAAAAATGAGTCCTACTACTACTAGCACGTTATTATCTAAGTTTTCAAACGATGTCAATGAAATGCTGAATGAAAAGAAAATAGTTGTAACAGTATTCTTCGATTACAAGAAAGCATTCGACACGCTAGAGCATGGAACGCTACTTCAGGCCATGCGGGAGTGCGGTGTGGATCGACCGCTGTACCACTGGTTTCGCGATTACTTATCTTCACGCTCTTATAGCGTGAAGGTCGGTGATGCCCACAGTGAACCACACGCGGCGCTTAGTGGCGTCCCGCAGGGATCCGGGAGCGGGCCGGTCTGCTACCTCATGCATGTAAATAGCCTGACAAACATAATAAAAAATTGTCACGCATACATGTTTGCCGACGACCTGTGCATTCTTTTAGCTGGTACTGACCTGGCTGAGATCTGTAGAGCCATGCAAAACGACATTGACAATATAATAAAATGGTCTCACGATAATGGTATAGTAGTTAACGCGAAAAAAACTAAAATGCTTATAATTAGATCACCGCACTGTAAAATACCCATTAATAACCAACACCTCATAACTCACTCATATAATTGTATGCACAATAATAAAACATCATGTACATGTCCACCTATCGAAATAGTTCCCACTGTCCATACTTAGGTGTAATAGTTGACGAGCATTTTTCATGGGCCTCTCAGGTAAATCATGTTTGCAATAAACTGAAAATACTCCTTGGTAAATTCTACTATCTAAAGTATAGAGTACCAAGATCAGTACTAAAATCGATGTATTTAGCATTAGTAGACTCAGTGGTGTCATACGCCCTCGACAGCTATGGATTAACCTTCAAATCTTATTTACATAAAATACAAGCGCTTCAAATAAGATTCCTCAAACTATTAGTTGATAATAAAACAAAAATAAATATAAAGATGACTACTATAAACTATTCAAAATTTGTAACATTCTTCCGGTACATTACAAACACAAGACTTGTTGGCAAATAACTATGATTGTCGGGAGCGTCTGACTCCGCTGCAGCACCGCCTCCAAACAAGGGCGGAGATGCATGGCATGTTTGAGGTACCTAGAGTACACAACTATTATGGAGACCGAACCCTCAAAAAGCGCCTACCATACCTTATTATAAACGCGCTGCCACCGGAACTACAGGATATAAAAAGAAAAAACCAATATAAAATCAAGCTAAAAAAGTATTTTATTGATCTAATATAAGAATTATTTATTATAACTAATAATAATTAAACTTGCAGATAAACCATGAAAATGGTTTTGCAAGAACGCTATAAATATGTTTTTATATCGAAGTGTATAAATATATAAAATATAAATATATAAATATCTCTGATACATAGAGCAGGATGCGCAGAGCGGGGCGGTTATATTATTATAAACATATTTCAAAACCCCGCCCGAACGCTCCTCGGACGCCCTCTAAACTAGGACAAATCCGGGAAAACCTGGACGGATGGCAGCCCTATGTGTACGTAGTACGTACGCACAAAAAACAGTTGCGCTCGTGAATTTTTTGACGTGAAACGTCTTTAAAATCGCGCCGACACATACGGGTACCAGGTTTAAAAACTGGACCGTAACGAAAAGGTCTATATCATCGTACCTTAATAATTAAAAAACTATTAGTCTTAGAAACAAAAATGTGGTGTAAATATTTCACTTATATAGTCAGCTCGCTGTTATGACATTGAGTTCGTGTCGGGGTCAAGCGGGGCGGCGGGGGAGGGATACTGCGATAACTGTGCGAAACCGGCGCTCACGCTTGTTTCTATTCAGTGTAACTCGTGACTCCGACTTTATAGCGTGGTGATTCTTTCGTGTGTTTGTCAAGTTTATTTGAACCGATTGATTTATACAAAAATAAGTGTAATTTGGACAGTATTTATATCTATACTAATATTATAAAGCTGAAGAGTTTGTTTGTTTGTTTGTTTGAACGCGCTAATCTCAGGAACTACTGGTCTGATTTGAAAAATTCTTTCAGTGTTAGATAGCCCATTTACCAAGGAAGGCTACAGTCTATACAACAACCTGCCCGGCTTCGCACGGGTACAACGCCCCCTCACGCGGACGAAGTCGTGGGCGGCTGCTATTTAAAATAACCAGAAAGTGACAATAAATATATAAACATTTGCTATGTATTTTATGTTTCTATTACGTACCTGTTCTTTTTTTATTAAAATACTTAAAACAGCGTCCATCTTGTTTTCATTTCAATCTTTTACTTTAAAAGCGATTCGCTAACATAGACGTTTCACGTTAAAACCAACGGCCGTGTGCCCCGACACAGCCCCACCCGCTTTTTTTTATGATTGTTGTTCCTAAATTGTTGATTTTGCTTGATATTATTAAATTATAAGAGAGTTATTTAAAATAATTATAGAGGAAAGTGTGAATGTTACATAATTTTATTTTTAAATATTTTATATTACCTAATTATAATTATAAAAAAGTACAATAATTTAACGAATATGTGCAACTAATAACAAATATTTGCAATTCCGATATTGAGATCTAATATCGAAATTCAGTTTTGGAATTGAAAACCTTCCGATATTACATGCCCTAGGCTGTTCCCGCTGGGCTAAACGTGGCTGTTATGATACTGCAGATATTAGGCAACCCCATTCAAACATAGCCGTGTATGTTTTAATTTTCTTAACTGACTAGTTATCAAGCTATAATCGTGGTACGGCCATGTAACCAGAAGATCACAATTGTGAAAAAGTGCCATTCCATTCATGACAAGAAGAGGAGGGGAAGACCTCAAGCTACTTGCCGAATATCCAGTGGGACATGTATATGCTAGGAAAGTATGGTACATGCTTAGAGAATGAATGGAAGAAGAGGACATATTGCGCCGACCCCGAATGAATGGAAACAGGGCAGGAAGATGATGACTTTTATGGACTGGACTAGGACGATGCTGCAACGCCAAACGCTTTATAGGCTGGAGAAGATTATGGAGCAATAAAATTTTTTGGTGGATATCACAAGTATATAAAAGTCTCTTTTCATAGCATTTCGCTTTATATACCCTCTTGTTACACTATTCTTAGAGATCAGAGGCAGGTTTAATTTTAAAAAAAAGAAACACCAAGACGACCTAATCAAACTTTATGTACTCAAGGTTACAAATAATTTAACAGAAACGAATAACACGAATCGAACAATATATTGCAACTTCCTATAACCAATAGACAGCCTAAACACGTCCTATCAGTCCAAACGCCACGATCCAAAAACCCGCCAAGCTGCGGTCACCACCATTTTATAGATCTACCCGCTTGGTCCCGACGTTTCTGTGTTCAATCTGGGGGTAACTGCTAAGACGGCCGTTCCTGACTGTGGCGCGTCCTCGCCCACTTTATTTATATGCTGGTCATCGTCATACGAGTCATCATCTACAATGTACACAAAGACATATAAATGATCGAATAGTACGTCCTAAGCCGTGCTTTAAAAATTACCAATCTCAATTTATCTCCAGCTCTTCGATCACAAGTGTGCACTCAAGTGACCAAAGACAATAAAGATCAAAAGAAAATGATAAATTTTAAAAATAAAAACTTGATGTTTTTATGCGTCATAAGGTTCTAGACCCTTACCACACATAACAACATCACTGGACAGAGGCACAAAGTTCGCATGTCCCGACAACACTGGACAGAGGCACAAAGTTCGCATGTCCCGACGACACTGGACAGAGGCACAAAGTTCGCATGTCCCGACGACACTGGACAGAGGCACAAAGTTCGCATGTCCCGACACAACGGTCGCAATAGTAACCACGCAAGTGACCCAACTCGGACACAGGCGCTAGCCATACCGGCCACACGACACAACGGTCGCAATAGTAACCACGCAAGTGACCCAACTCGGACACAAGCGCTAGCCATACCGGCCACATGACACAACGGTCGCAATAGTAACCACGCAAGTGACCCAACTCGGACACAGGCGCTAGCCATACTCATGACTCCACAAAAAGCATCAAGCGCTTATCCTGGAGTTTAGAGCTACTTTTCCGGTCGAGTGGCATACTCGAAACTCGCCACCCTCAAAGAATGCCTCACACGCATCCGGGGTCCATACTCCCCGCCAGAGAACCATGTATTCGGCAGCAGCCCGTGTCTTTTTGCCATAGCACCCAGCAAGCAGCTGCAACTCGTAGCGGTCGTGAGGCAGCACGCGAAGCATCTTATGAGGTCCTTGCATGCCCGAGTCCAGCTTCCCGGAACTTTGAGAGCTTTTGTTCACAAAACAAAGTCACCAACAGAGAATGTTTTCGGCTGTCGGTGGCTTTTGTTGACACTCGTCCTGACGATGTTGATCATCTGTAAGCAGGTCAGAAACACATTGCCGATTCATGGTTAATAGAGCCTCACGGTTAGAGTGTGAGCTGTTCAATGCAAATTCACATACCAAAGATTGAATGACGGGTGTTGCACCTTCAACGCTAGTTAGCAACCGCAGCGCCGAACATTGTGCAGTTGCCCGCTTGATGATACCGAGCGTTAGCTGCATCTTCCATAAGGTATCAGACCATGAAACGCCCTTGTTGCTCGCAACACGCAGCATATCGAGGACCGCTCCGCAGCAACGTTCGGCCTGTCCATTCTCGCGGCGCATGCCAGGCGTGATAAAATGTATGAAGCTACCTAAACCACTCACCCAGTTTTGGAATGCAGAGCTTTCGTACATTCTGCCACGATCACAAACAATCATAGCCGGTGTGCCAATCAAAGCGATTGCGTTTGAAAACATTCGTTTCAGTTCTTCGGTTTCTCGTCTATGAAGGGAGTACAACAAGTATATTTAAATAAAAAAAATAGCCAGACCTAAGAATTGACGAACTTCCCTTACGTTTTTAGGTTTGGATGACTTAGTTAACGCTTTTACTTTCTCCGGACTCGGCCTAACCTGACCATTCCCAATTAGTCGTCCTAAATATTCTACCTCAACATCAAAGAAGGTACTTTTTTTTTGTTTATGGAAAAGTCTTCAGTACATCTTGCAATCTATCTAATCCCTCTTCAATTGTATTAGATAGAATGAGAACGTCATCGATATATTTCAAATTTTTATCACCATCAATTAGGTGTTTTAGAGTATGAGAGATGATTCTTTGATAGACAATGGGGGCGTTTGCCAAACCATAAGGCATATTTAAGTATTTGTAGTGCCCTGTAGAAGTTACAAATGCAGTCTTATCAATGGAATCATCTTTCATAGGAACCTGGTGAAAGCCAGTGGCCATGTCGAGACTCGTGAAATATTTACAACTACCAACTTATCTATGTGTCTTCGATTAGTGGCAAAGGGAAACGTTCTTTTACAGTAATCGCATTTAGTGCACGGTAGTCCACGCACATCCTATCGCTTCCATCCTTCTTTTCTCTCAAACTATTCTACTTCCTGACTTCCCAGACCACGCATCAATCTATAAGTTGGCTTTTTATGGAGCCTTACATACTTTAAAACTGATTCAGATACTAAAGAAATATCAGAGCCACTATCAATTACGATTTATACTGGGATTCAATTCCAAACAAAAATTTACATCGGTAGATTGTTTACCACCCGCTTTTCAACTCGTTGTTTTGTAAAACAGTTGTCCACAAGATACCCAGTCTTTTTACAGTAACTGCAAGTCTTAACAAATTTTGTCGCCGTATTTGGAACCGGATTAGAAGAAACTGAAGCTGTAATTTGTGCCTGACGTATAGTATTCAAAGACGTTGAGTTTAATCTTTGTTTCTTACGGCAGTCTGCCTTCAAATGTGCAAATTTTCCACAATGAAAACACGTTTTCGAATACTTTACGCTTGGTGTTTCACTAATACGAGAGTAGGTCGGTTTACTATTAGGAAAACTCGACGAACTAAGACTAGTTTTCGAATCTACCTTAGGCTTGAGATATACGGATAGGAACCCGACAAATTCCTTCGGTTGTAATTTGGCTTTTGCGGTGGCAGCTTTTGCTTGAGGATCAACGATACCGCGAACTATGATAGCAGTTTTTAGGTCGTCAGACAATCCCTTTAGTATACTTAGGCGTAATAATAACTTACGGGCGTATTCCGAGTATGTCGCATATTTGTTTGAATCGGTGCACATTTCTTCGAAGAGTATACTTGCCGTGTCTTTATTACGAGGACAAAGCGAACGGAATTCGGACTTAAACGTGGTTTTAATTACTGACCAAATCATTGAGCCATGTTTAAGCGTCGCCGCGTAAACAACTGCCTATGTGACCCAAACACTCGCTATCACCCCACTGGTTTAATTCCCTCGCACGTCGACTTCCGCGCACCATACGTCAAAGTCGTGGACACTGGGATCAAATTGAGAAATATAAAAATTCTTTGTCCGTGTTTTAGTAAGTAGTGACGTTATCGCCCCTATAAAAGTATCTGTAACCGTCTTACTTTTAAGCGATGCGCAATAATCAGTTTCGCGTGTCGTACTCTGAGGCGGAGGGGTATGACAGTGAACTAGCAGTTGGAGTAGTTGAAACTGGCATTTGCCCCTCAAGCGCCTTTTCTTCTTCTTCTTCTACATTCTAGCAAGAATACCAGAAAGTGGCTCGCGATGCGGACTACGACTACGTTCGAACGAATAATTACGGCGATCGCGACGACGTGAACGACTATCATGTCGACGCCTCGGAGACCTTTCACGCGAACACGTCTAAGAGCTACGATGCCTAGACTGTCTATCACAATCACGGTCATAGGAATCACGACAGTTGCGAGAATCGTTCTCTTTACGACGCTTACGCGTTTCATATTGTCAGTTACTAACATTTTTAGTTACACGTTCAGACATAATGAAAAATTCACTTAAAACAAAAATGTGGGTACTTACCAAAAATCACACAAAAACTACAAAACAAAGAGAACAATACTTACAACAATCGACACTTTTACAATTTGCAAGGATGGCTAAATAAGCGGCCTAACGCGTGGTAATTACCATCCCACTTCTGATCTTAGAGATCAGAGGCAGGTTTAATTTAAAAAAAAAGAAACACCAAGACGACCTAATCAAACTTTATGTACTCAAGGTTACAAATAATTTAACAGAAACGAATAACACGAATCGAACAATATATTGCAACTTCCTATAACCAATAGACAGCCTAAACACGTCCTATCAGTCCAAACGCCACGATCCAAAAACCCGCCAAGCTGCGGTCACCACCATTTTATAGATCTACCCGCTTGGTCCCGACGTTTCTGTGTTCAATCTGGGGGTAACTGCTAAGACTATATTTATCTTTTAAGTGTAATAAAATCATGAATTTAAAAAAGGCGTTAGAACAATCTACGATTTTACTTCAACTAAGAGCCGATTTTTCCAATGGTCACAGATGCTGTCTTTCTCTAAAACTTGATCAAGATAGAGCATTTCGCTTTATATATCCTTTTGTTTCATCATATGTACATCTTATAAGTGTAATAAAATCATGATCATAAAAAAAGCATTAGAACAATCTACGAATCTTACTTCAACCTTACCTTTTCAACTAAGAGCCGATTTTTCCAATTGTCAGAGCTGCTATCTTGAAAACTTGATTAAGAGACAAACATCATCAACTTTATCCTTTAGAGATAGGCTGAGCATTGGAAAACCGCCCCTTAATAGTGCCTAAAAGTATAGAAAAGCTACGCTAAGGTAACGATCTTGTTTTATATTTAGGAGCTTTGCTTGCTATGGCTGTAAATTTAAATCTCCGGACGATTTATTGGCTTTTTATTGTGCTGTTTTATAGCTAAATTACGCCTTTTATTTCCCCGCCTTCGTTTATTTTCAGGATACGTTCACATACAGCTGTAAAATGGAACATATTCGACAAAATTATAAAAATTATTTTGTATAGTGTAGTACTTACCTACCTATAGCTGGTATTTGCGTGTCACAGCTTTTGACATGAATGGCCCGTGCCTACTTACCTGCAGGTTGTAAAGTTTTTTTTGGTCCTTCGTACCGAATGACTGAAAAAACGTTCATGACTAGAAAATAATATAAAATCCTTTAAAAAAAAACATTTTAACGCGATTTAAGCCAACCGCCTAATAATTATGTATAGCCACCACCCTAAACATCGGATAATCTTATCTAGCTCCTAAAAACCTAGTTCGTTTTAGTTGTGACTTCAGTAATAAAATACTGCCGACTACTACCGACTGAAAGCGCTAGTGTCTTTGCAAGTTAAACACAGTTTCATTACGTGTATTTAGTTCCACGCGAATCCGTGATATTTCGTAATAAAAAGGACACAGTAAACGTCTATAACACCTAAAATTCTATCAAATAAATTCCCCAATGTTCGACAAGACAGTGATGACATAATGTTTATTGGCATGAATAAGACAGAGACGTCCGACTATAGTATAAGCTGCATTCTTATCTTTCGAAACCGTCGGTGTTATACGACGATAGTGGGCTGAGTTGTGTCAAGCAATGCGTATGCGCTCAGTCATGACACGAGTTTCACTTGAACAGGTAACTTCTGTACCGCGCTCATAGAACCGGTTGCACAATAGTGATGGCTGGTAATAATACCTAAATCTGCGGCATCCAAGAGTGTTTTTACACCAAGATGTGAAGAATACCCTAGTGAACAAGTTAAGTGATCTGTGTATACATTGCGTGTCAATTAGATTAATTTATTCGTTAAAAAACCGGTTTAATTGTGGATTCTGTGCACGTTAGCGATGTGCGGACTGTAATTTGTTTACAATGGCGTTTTCTCTGAGCAAACTCAAGAACATTCTGAATAGCAGGGATAAAGACTCCCAATTAGGGGGCACGGGGAGCCATGAACCGGAGATTGGGTTCAATTTGTCCCTACATCCTCTGACTAAACAGCTGTATGTGACGGTGATCGGCGCGAGGAATGTACCCACCTTGTTTGGATTGAACCGTGCCCATGGATTCGTTGTAAAGGTATGTAAGTCTAAACATTGCGTGCTGTTTGTTTATACTCGGTAATGTCTGAGGTATTTCTTAAAATTCTCATGTAGGTAGTTTCTAGTTGGATACTTAGGTAGTCTGTTTAGATTGGAGTATTACTTATTAATAATTTGAAGGAGACGAAATCGTGCTAATCAAAGTATTTTCCTGTAACTAGCTATCTTTACCTCAAATGGCTATCCCAAATTCCTCCACTGTAACTATCTATCTAGTAACGTTATCAAGTAATCGAACCATCAGTTTCAAGTGGTCTTTATATCAAACGCTCGATATCAAATACTAATTAGCTACAGATAGGTTTCGGGGTAGGCTAATATAAAACTTTATAAAATTAACTACAATTAACACTGCCATGGTTAGCACGAACTGGTATGTGCTAACATCCGTCTAATTGTTTTCCTAATTGGGGCCACAGTTTGGTTTGGGCCATGGAATTGTTTTGGCATGCTTGTCGGGCGCGACGGGTTTTACTCATTTTATTTTTATAGGATATCCTCGGAGTCTCCCTGAAGATATCATTTATCTCTTTAAGCACATTACATGCCTTTGGCTTAAACTGAGTCATAAGAACTACCCAAACCTACGATTAGTGTAATATCATCATCATCATCAGCCTATTGCAGTCCACTGCTGGACGTAGGCCTCCCCCAGGGCGCGCCACAAGACTGTCATAGGGGTTTTTATCCATAGTCACCACGCTGGGCAGGCGGGTTGGTGACCGCAGTTTGTATTTTGGACTATGTTGTCAACACAGGAGGCGCTGCTACCCACCTCCCGGAAACCCTTAATCGCCTCGTACGATACCCACGGGCAGATATGGGGTGGTACGAATTCTACTCTGCCGGCACCACGCGGCCAGTGTAATATCCTTCAAATCCTAAAAATATGAAGTTTATTTTTTAATCTGGGTAAAATGTTGGCCTATAACGTTTCACTACTTTAAATGTAATGTATCTAACTTTAACTACCTTATACAAACGTTTAAAATTAGGTCTAACACTTCGGTCTTGACTAGAGCTATAACGTAATCTATGATCTCCGAATTTAGTCTCGGATCTAAATATTTAAACTGCAAGACAAATTACCTACTAAGTTAAGATTAGGTAGTACCTAACAGTAGCAAAAGAAATAGTATCTAAATACACACACATATGTATACACACGGCTAAGTTCTCCAAGCGAAGAGGGTATCACTTTGAGGATCGCCAAGGCAAGAGCGACCTTCGCAGATCTGCGCCCCATTTGGCAATCACGGAAACTGACCAGGAGAGTCAAACTCAAGATATTCCGGTCTAATATTAAATAGTGTTTCTGTACGGGTGTGAAACGTGGAAGGTTACCAAGGACATCTCGCACCGGTTCCAGGGCATTATTTATTAATATCTGCAACAATGATGATGCCATTGTATGTTAGGGGCACAAAACACTACATACTCTCTAGGGAGTGAATAGTGTAGGAGGGACGCCCCTGAGTATTACCTTAGTTGCCTAACCAGCTGGTCGGAGACGTAGCTGACGTTTTCTGGTATACTGGGAGCCTAGGATAAAATTAAATCGTATCATCTGCTTACCTTGAAAGATGTTTGCTTTGGGTATTGGTGCCGGCGCAATTTCTATGGTACGGTACGCTTATAGAAACACCTCATTGTAGTTATGCGATTACATATCGATTATGCTCATCTGTGTAACCAATATGAACATTCAAATATAGCGAGCAGACTTATAGTTCGGTGGAAAATTTTGGTACTAAAAGTCTCTGTAACTAATGATCTTCATAAGGATAATAAGAAAAAAGTTACGTTAAAATTAAGCTATCTAAAGTTACGGCACATAAAGCAAGTAACTACACACTGTTCCTAATCAAACTTATAGGTAGTTATCTACTCTCGTAAAAAATAAATAAAGAAAGTAAGAGCAACATCTATTCGCATTAGGTAGTCTCTAAACAAATTTTCCTTACTTATCTACACCAAAAAACTGCAAGGAAATCTCTTAAAACTGGAAGCAGAAAATTGCGTAACGGAAAAGCCGCCTAGTTAAGCCGACATTCGTCTTGGTCTCGACTTTGGCCGTTGGCATCACGAGTCTTTTAAAAATGCGGGATCATATTGTTAAATGCGATCGTGTCCCTACTGCTGATCCAATGAATGTGGACACCAACTAACATGCCACAATATCGTCGTCGCTACCATTTGGATAGCAGCCTTTGGTTGTGCGATAAGCCAGCGGAAGGTATACTAAGTACCTACCATTGAAACCTCATGAAGCTGAGTCCTCTTCAGGATACTCCTGCAAACACCAGATGTGGGTGATGTAGATGTGGAACGCCCGCCACTATGTACTTTCAGACTTCGAGCATGATAGATTTTTACTGCTTTGCATTCATACCTTCGGGACTGCTGCACTACTGCAGTGCGTTTCATCAAATAGTTCCTTTGAATGATGTCGCTAGTTATTTATTATCATAGTATTCTAAACTATAGCGGTGATAGCCCAGTGGTTAGACGTGCATTTTCCAAGCGGGAGGCGTAAGTTCGATCCCGGTCACGGGCCTGTACCAATGAATTTATTTCATGTAGGTACAGATTTTAATGTTGCAAAATTGTCACTTGGCTCGTGCCTCGGAAAGCACGTAAAACCGTTGGTCCTGCGCCTGATCTCTCTCCGGTCGTGTCGGCTTCCCGTCCCATCGGACTATGAGAATAACGGAATAGAGAGTGCATCTGTGTTTACACTTGTGCACTATAATATCTCGTGCGTACCTGACCAATCCCCGTAGAGATTGGTCGCCTTGGCCGAAATATGGACGGAGATCATCATATCATCATTCTAAACGGGCTCTACATTAGGTATGAGTTTTATACATTGTTGTTTTGTGTGCAATGCAATGCATGAAGTGTGCAATGCAATGCATGAAGTGTGCAATGCAATGCATGAAGTGTGCAATGCAATGCATGAAGTGTGCGTGCAGTTTTGTTGGTTATTTCGGGGAGTCAGTGGATTTCCTATTCTGACCAACACACGAGGGTTCACTAGAATACATAAGCTTCATCTCCTTCGGTGCATTTCGCAAGACTCAAGAACTCAGTCGTCGACTAAAGGTCACAGCACACGTATCAACTCGGAAAGGGATCGTCACCGTATCGCCTCGAGCCGTTCAGTATTGTTTGTATGAAACTCCCTACTGCAACGCACACTAATCGGAATCGTAACGTAATCGCCTCGCCTCGGAACAGGCTCCGAACCGCGATGCGGTGCGTGGTCAACTTGCAGTTCCCGCGCTTACGGCTCGTTGTCCCCGCGCTTATGTCTCTCCGTACCCGAGCTCACGTCTCTTCGTCCACCCTTGCCCCTGCGCGGTGTCGCCTAGCCGTAGCCGAGTTGACGTAAAGGAGCTGCTGATACGCTTTGGTTACGTGCATACGTTAGGTTGACGCCTGGTTGACAGCGAGGCGAAAGGCGATACGGTGACGATCCCTTTCCGAGTTGATATGTGTGCTGTGACCTTAAGGTACTTGGGGATCCCCTCGGGCGATAAGCTTTGTTACATCTGGCCCCGGTAGGCTAAACGTGGTTGTTTGATTTCCTTTTTGATCTTGCAGTTCTAGCTACCTTATTTCGCAAATACAACCGTAAGTATATGTAAATAAATATTCGAAACACACATTATAAATCATTTAGGTACTCAGTGGTTATATTTTCCTGGAATTGGAATTATGAACTTATTTACTTTTTTCTATTAAATTTTATGTGTTATTCATGTAATACACAGAAAAAAATACCTACAAAGTAATGTAATACATGATACCTACGTAAGACGATAAGACACGTTAGGTCTATAGGTATATATTTCTAGACTATGCTACCTATAGATAACGATGAATTATTATGTAGGCTAGGGTCATAAACATAAAGGAAAGAAAAAGAGGAGGAGCAAGCCTAGCAAAAACGTCAACTTTGTGATTGAAGGAAGACTGGTAGGGGGCAAAAGTTATTATTTCATAAGAGATAGGGTACCTACCTAGTTGTTATAATTCCTACTTATAGGTACGACGTAGCAGTCTTTCATAGAATAATAAGTTCTCCAGAACCTAATGATCACCCACACTTTTCAAGTAACTTTAACAGCCAATTTCAGTAACAGATCTTGTGAGATTGTTGCATATTTCAGATTAAATCTTTAATTGATTTCATAGAATTTTTACATACATATAATCACGCCTTTATCCCTTACGGGATAGGCAGAGCACCAAGGGCCGAAAGGACCACATGGTGCCACTTTTGACCAATTTTGAGGGTATAGTTGAGATGTACAATTTCGGCTAGTAGTGACAGGTGGTCAGCCCATCGCCTACATGATACCAAGACCTTCTTGTCCCTCTACTGATTTCATAGAATTTTTTAAATTTGGAATAAAAAAATCCGAGATTCTTTATAATCTCTAGTATTGAAATTACCCGTAAGTGAGTCAAATTGACCTATTTGATTTTTATTTGTCTTCTTTAGGTATCAGTCACATTCACCCTATTCTTAGGTAGGTATACTATAATATCTTTTGATTGGTAACTATCTGCGGTTTAGAAAAGCGAAATATGCAGGGATTTTCGCCTCATTTTTGCCACCAGCATACATTTGTCATTGATGACTTATTATAGGGACTCGTTACTCTACATTAGCAGGTTTCTTTGGCAGTAACAGCGCCCGTAGCATGAATTTGGTTAACGAGATGACTCACATTTACGCGACAAATTCGCAGGGCCATTAGTGTATGTACTTCACGTGTAAAAAGGGATTGCAAAGCACATCTTTCTGGGCAAATTAATTCAGTCTTAGCTTGAAAACGAGTATCTATTCAAATTTCCAACTCCGTTTTTAACCGACTTCAAAAAAAGGAGGAGGTTCTCAATTCGTCTGTATGTAGGTATAATATTTTTTATTTTTTTTATGTATGTTCACCGATATTTCCGTCAATTATACAGATCATCAATGATACATAGAACATACACTTACTTTGTCTGGTTATTTTATAGCTCTGTGAATTTGACGTTTAAATGTGAAATATCTCGCCTCTAACCAAATTCATGCTACGGGAGCAGGTTTACCTACATTAAATTTCGCTTCTCCCCTTTGTCCTTCTTCGCGGTAGCATTAATACCTATCTCTACAGTAGAGGGGTTTATACGGGGCTTTGACTATGAAATAACGAGCAGCATGTGATAGTCTGCTTCTGATTTGCAGTACAGTGGTTACGGTAGTGCCTGTCAAATCCTATTAGGAGTTTCTCAAAGTATCAAGAATATATTTATTAAATAGATGGACTAGTATCAACGTACACGCTGCTCTGATGCTTAAAGCTTATAATATAAATTTTAATGACTTGGTAATATTTCCCATTGGATTCTTTACCGGTAGCAAATTGTTGTATTTGTGCCGAAAAGCGGCGATAGGCTTACCCCTGACCACGTGGAATAGACAAACTGGTAACTAATCAATAAACATTTTTCAATAACTTTTCGCTCGGGTGAAGAATTTTTTCCATTTTCTTTATCAATAATTTTATAATAACTTTTCAATTAGGTAACAAAAGCTCCAAATATCATGACGAGGCATAGTCATTGTGATAAAAGTGATTTCATCTACTATCAACAGTTAAGTAGGTATCTATATCCATTTTTACCTACTTTAACAAACAGAGGTTATCAATTCGTATTTTTTAAATGTTTGTTACCTTACTACTGCGTCATTTTTTTAAATGTACCTAGCCTTGATTTTATTTATAAACTAGCGGCCGCCCACGACTTCGTCCGCGTGAGGAGGCATTGTACCCGTGCAAAGCCGGGGCAGGTCTTAGCCATCCGCGATAAATGGGCTATCTAACACTGAAAGATTTTTCAAATCGGAGCAGTAGTTCCTAGACTGAGTTTAGTCGCGTTCAATCAACCAAACAATATTTCATTCACCACCAAATCGCTTTAATTCACCACTAACCGCCAATTTCTAATTGGCCGTAACTGCCAATTTCTATACAAGAGATCAAATAGAATCTCGGATTTTTTTAATCCTAATTTGAAATTTTGTATGAAAACAATTGAAGATTAAATCTGAGATAGGCAAAAAATCTCTCAAGATCAGTTATAGAAATTGGCTGTTAGAAACCTATAGGTAGGACTAAATAATATAAAGGGTGAAAAGTGGATGTGCTATGTTTAAGATGATGAATGATCATCACATTCCTGCCCTTCCCATTATAATGGGGTCGGCGCAATGTGATTTCTTCAGAAACTCATATTGCCAAAGATTTGGCGTTTATCTTACGGCTGCCTGTCTGACCCCAACCCTTCTCGGGTATAGCTAAGTGTCAATTTAAAAAAATTCATACATGAAATAAATTCAGTGGTACAGACCCGTGATTGGGATCGAAGATCGAACTTACGCCCCTCGCTTGTAAGGCGCACGTCTTATCCACTGGCCTATCCCCGCTTAAGATGATGAATGATATAGTGTTTAATTTTAAGCTTTGTATTTGTATAAGCACTGCCCTAAAATCTATCTCCAGCAATGTTTAACTGGAAGATATTGCTATGTATATGCTATTGATATGCAAAAAATAATTTACACTTACAAATCCCATTTATATGTCTATACCATTTTTACTCCAATAATCTCTCAGATGTCAGTGTGTATTCCAATCCAATTAATTTTCAAGTTAATTGATCCGACAACTTAAGCTCGTAATTAATTTTGTTTGCAGTCTGTCAAGCGTAACTTGGCATTGTTACCATTGATTACCGATATGACAAATTACAAGAATTGTCTCTTCCTAAGGAATGTTAAAAGTAAGTAAACATAACGTTACAGTGCAAACAGGTAGATAGGTACTCGTAATTGACTGTTTATTGAAGTTTACGATTAATACATTCATCATTCCTTACACTTGGCGCCTGTTATCAGCGCTATGTTAGATACAATAACCACATTGCAGTATTAGTATCATTCTGATATCTATGATATTATCATAATAGAACGTATTCACAATGTAAAAACATATACCTACACCAATAATTTGATGGTGTAGTTTCACCTTTCTTGTAATTTGACTCGAGTTCCTTAGCTCACTCCAGATATTTCCTAAGTTCTTACATGGTTTAATTAAGTTCAAGAAACAATGTAAAACAACTATTATGAGACAATAGTTATACTTGTAAGGTGTAACAGAAAGGGTATGTTAGAGGAAAGTGGGGTATTTGGGAACACCTCACTTACAACCCTGTAAATAATAAAAGAAAGTCATAAATGTAATCAACTTTTATTGCGACAGGAACGTTACTTATCCAGCTACAAAGAAATCAACTCAAAACTTTTGGAAATAAACTTTATAATAAAAAAAATTAAGAAACTAAAAAACATTGTCGTTCGTATTTACCCGATATCGTGTGGGGTAATTGAGATCAGTCCGCGGGGGAGACACGAACGATATGGGGTAAATGCGAACGACATACTTAAGTCTTAATAAGTTGGTGCTATAATTATTTAGTTTAGCACAAATCACATGTAACGTAATTTATCATGTGCCCAGGTATTGCAAATGATGCACCTAACGCAACGTTCCTAATTACCCGAACTTGGAAAGTCGAAACAAAATGACCGTTACTCGCAATATTAGTAGTGGTGAACTTAAAACTACTTGGAATTTATAAACTGATAGTACATGTAAGATGGCAACAAAATGTGTTGTCATTAACCTCAAAAATATTCTTTTTGTGTTGATTTTTACATGCGACAAAAATTTTAACAAAATACGTAAAAGATTATTTGACTCACCGTGACGAAATGCGTGCATCCTCTCACTCGCACTTTTGCGGGCATACTAAGGGCTGGCAAGCGCATCAGCTTAGATGTGTGCGGGCGATGTAGTGCGGGGGGTTTATTTGATATTCAACTGTTCTCAATTACCCGCCGTTCTCAATTACCCCACCTTCCCCTAAACGAAATGGTATGAATAAAACATATTCTATTATTTTGATAATTTGTTATCATGAGATTTAAAACCAAATATTATTCCAATATAAAAATAGGTACATAACATTTGATTTCAAGTCTTCATGAGAAAAGGTTTTTCGTAGTGAGCTATTTTCATAGCATTTCACAGAGCATATTTTACCCTCTTATATAGGTAATTGAGTACTTGTTAGGTAGGTAGATAAACTTTGCCAGACAGGACTCCAATGAAGGGTATCTCGGTATAAGACGATTAGAAGCATCACCATTAGACAAAACCCGTCATCATGCTTCCTACGCACTTTATGGTAACTAACAATCTGCCTCATTATTGCGAATGTAATTATAGAGTCAGTTGTATCGTAGGCGGCTGAAAACATCCCATTCTACGTTGCTTAAGTAATTGATTAATATGAAATTCACGGATCGCTGTGTAAATATTTATTTAGGAACCTAGTTTTGTGAAGTAAAACGTATATAATTGAATTTCCGTTCATCTTTACAGGTGAAAGTGTTCCCTGGAGACAACAAGTTCGAGACTTCAGTAAAGGACAGCTCTTGGCCTGTATGGAACGAAGACTTCAAATTTCAATTGAAACAAAAAGAGACTACCGCAAAAAAGCAAACATACAAAGGCGATCTTCAAAGTCTAGTTGCTGGTCATTTTTTATCCCTCACCATATACGCTTTATTGGATCCACCAAAAGATGACAAACGAAAAAGTAGTACATTAGACACAAAAAACAATGCAGCCAAAACTATAGAGACTGAATCAAATGAAGGTAAAAGCAGAGGCTTTCTTGGAAAACTTGGTAGTTTTAAATCTTCTAAAACCGAGGCATCAGTTTTGAAATCGATACTAGATAGGCGCAGGACAGTGGGTGCTGCTACATGGAACTTTGACTCGAAGCTATTTCAGAATGATCTTAAAAATGGACTGATAGGTACTCCAGATATATGGAGACCTATCAATGCTATTGCTAGCGGGCTTACAGCGAGCGACTCTAGGGTGAGTTTTGTTTCAACGTAAAATTTTATCAATGTAGTTATTAGTTTCTCTAGGCTTAATTTCATCTCGTTTGCGAGTACTTAAAATATATAAAATCAATAACAGATAAGCTCTTTATACGAGAATAGGTTGACAACTTTCTTCGAATATAGCTGGATAAAGAAAGTAGGTAGATGTTATTATATTTCCAGTGTAAATGGATAAGTATGTAGGCCATCCTTACCTTCTCTTGAATCAAGAACACACAATTTAGCATTAGGTTGTAATCAATATAAAATTATAATATAACTCCCGGAAGTACCTACAAATCGGCTGATTCGGAATCAGCGCGTCATGGTAGCTAAAGTAGAATTTATTTATTAAAAAAGTTACGACAAGGCGTAAAATATAAGTGACTCAATTCGTTTCAGAAAATTGGGAAAAGTTGTTTTGAATTGTCTACCAAAATTTGATTGTGAATGATTTATGGAAGATATTATTTTACATGATAGGTGCGATTGCGAATACGATGTCTCTGAAGGAAATACTATTACTTCTATCTAAATATAAAGATCTCGGGATTAAATTTGATTGAGATTAAATTGCAATCAAGCTTGATATTAGAGGTCGCAGCAGGTCATTTTTTATGGAATACATATTATAATCACACACATACTTTACAACACATTAACCTATTCCTAAGATCCCTTATGTTTTGTATCGCATATACTAAGCAACGGTTTTAAATAAATACATAGATAATTATAAAAACATCCATGACTCGGAAACAAACATCGATACTCATGATATCGATGTTTGCATCTACCGGGATTCGAACCGGCGAGTAAATGAGCAAGTATTTTTGCGGTAGTAAAATAAATTATCCGTACACATTCCCGTGCTTTTATTAATACTGAAAAATATTGAAAAACCCTTTGTTGTCCTATAAGTAATATAGAATAATAGTATTGCGTCTGAAAAAGGCCTCATAAATCAACAACATCGCATTTTACACTCGCAAGAATGCTATGAAAATTACAAATAATAATTAATTAATATAATTATGTATGTAGCTGGTGGTCTTCCAAATGAATAAATGACATCCATCCCTCATCGACGACCGTGTGTCTATCTATGGTACTATGGGAGATCGTGCTTTACAGGAAATTAATTGAACAGCCTATACACCTCGTGCACGGAAACAAATATTCCAAGTACTTATACTCCTAGAATTTTTAGTAGACGAAATTTGTAACTTTACTTATACCTTATAAAATATTAATAAGAAAATGAAAATTGAACTCACGACCTCTTGCATTCCGTGCATCGTTCTTACCAACTGAGCTATCGGGTCACTTAACTCGGATGACGAATTTTACCATCTCTTTTAAATTACGTTTAAATTAAGTACTTATACCAACTTACGCTCCAACTCTAGTAATTGGGCATCACTATTGATTACTATTTCGAATCTTTACGCCACAATTTGACTTTGTAAAATTAAAAAAAATACAATTTAATTTGTTGCTTTAAATTAACATATCAAACAGTAGCAACTGCAGTGTTTATCGTAAAAAGCTAATTCTAGTTCGTATAGATTACTATTCTAAACCTTTACGCTACATACAACTGACATTGAAAAATTCTAAAATACAACATATTTTTCCAGTAACATATAGTATTAAACGTAATCGTAAAAGTAGGGTATATTGGGTACATACCTAATGTAAGTGATATTTTTGTGATACAATAATAATAGTGCAATAGTATACAGGCTGTTTGTGACAGCCAGGCAAATATTGATACCATGACTTCAGACCATGATTCTGAGGCGAAAAACACTGAAAATTTTCGCAGGAATGTTCCAGTATTTTCCTACATTTTTTTTTCATATTTTTAGGAAAACAATAGTTTAGTTCGTTTAATAGATATAACTTTAAAAAAATATTTTCCAACAAAAAGTCGCCCTCATAAAAGTTCAAATAACTGATCAACCCTAATGGAGGAACAAGTGATCCACATAGTGATAAACAGCAATAGGTACATACCTATGTCACACAATAACAAATAAGCCCATTTATTTAGTCACAGGATGGCCCGGATACAATTGGCGCGGAGAGCAAAGATTACCTACTCATAATCAAACCAAAAATAAATATATTTCCTGCGAATAATAACACTGTCGTAACTTAACACAATGACACTTGTTCAGCATTTCAATATTTGCCTGGCTGTCACCCACACCCTGTATACTAGTGCTCCTCTCAATTAGGTTCCATTAAATTTGTCGGCTCGCTCGTATTTATTTTATGCTACTCTCCCAATCCTTATAATTACAATTTGCCCGTGGAGCAGCTTCATGAATTTGCCCTAGTAGACGCTATAAAAATGTATTATTTGGTATAATCCATGTTTACAATTTTCAATTGTGACGTTTAGTTCATATATCTGTTTCCATTTTTTTCTAGAATTAGTACTCTTTCTTTACTATTCAATAAAGATTACTAATATGTAGAGTATAGTATGAGTTGTCACAGTAGGTCCTACCCTACCGAATTCTGGTTAGGATTAGCTTAGGTTATTAGATTATCAGATTTTTTCCAGTGTGCTTCGTCATCAGTATCAATATTTACCGTTGTTTCTGCGCATTAAATTTTCCGTTTCTGTAAATCTTAATATATATAAATCTCGTGTCACAATGTTTGTCCTCAATGGACTCCTAAACCACTTAACCGATTATAATAAAATTCGCACACCATGTGCTGTTCGATCCAACTTGAGAGATAGGATAGTTTAAATCTCAAATTATAGTCGCAATTTTAATTTATTGCTAATTATTTGTCTGTTATACCTTTCGACTTGGTTGAGTAAGTAATCAATAGATGGCGCTGCTTTGGTAAACCGACAAACGTGTCATATAAGCTACAATTCAATTTCCACGCGGACGAAGTCGCGGGCGTCCACTAGTATTTATATATTTTTATAATGCACCTCATATAAATAAATAAGTAAAATTTATGTGTTAAATTCGTGACCTTTGTTGTCAATCTAGCCAGTCGTTTCGTTTACGTTCTGCAAATGATTAATGAGATTTAGATAAGAAAAATTGTACCAATTTCATCGTTTCGATGTGGGAAAATTAATAAGTATCTACATATTTAGGTAATTATTTTAATTTTGTGGCTAAAATGTGGGCTTAAGGTTATTAAAATTTGTTCATTTCTGTGTTTTATATTATTTATAGCCCCTATAGTCCCTCAGACGGTATTGCAGACATCTAATCATCGTTTCTATTGGTTGAAAGTTATATGTATGCTAGCCAATGTTTCGCCTCATTCGTTTTACTTTCGCCATTTTCACTGTGTGTTCCTAAGTAGACCCTACGTTTATTAGAACTGTTTTATTAGGACTTTCTGAATTAGTTGTGGACCTAATTTCCTCTATGTCTCTGTTTGATGAGGGTTCTGTTTTTCGGATAATCTAGCCTCACTTCAATACATTTCATTAGTTTTGTTGTTTGGTAAATCTTTAAAAGTTTTAATAGTTAGAATAATCCGGGATATCAGGTTATTTTTGATGTTATCTAAGTAAGCTAGTAGTAACTAAAATGTAGCTTTATCATCAAGCCTCCCAAATGACATTCGCGAACATGGCTAAATCGTCCGTCCTTGTTCTGTGCTTAAAATGTCGCATTGCTAATCAAAAACGCATCTACTTCGGTACTTTACGCAGTTAAATATCACTTTCCTATGTTTTACAATTGCTAAGAAAAATCGATGTAGCCAACACCAATTTTACCAATTCGTCGTTTTAAAATATTAACTTAAATTAGATATCCTTTTTCCATCGAAGGTTAATTTTTAAAATCTTTATAGGTAGCATTCCTGCAAGCAACTAATATTATTATAGAAATAGCCAAGAATTTACCTATAATTCAATCGGTACCTAGTCCTAGTTTAATCGTAGACTATTGTGACATGACTAACTCGATGACTCACGAGAGATACGATTTCTAACTTCTAATTGGTAAACGCAACTAATTTATGTAGTATGTTTGGTGAACTACGATCTACGTAGGTATATCAACGTAGATTGACAATAGAATAGATTTGACCTCGACGTTCCCAGTCTCAGACACTCAGTAGGATTTATACCCATTATGATTTGTGATTACTTTGGATGACGCCAGTTATGTGTTTCTTTATGATGTTTCTTTTTTATAGCCTCGAGAGTTGTTGTTCGTATATTTTATTCTAAGTGCGCATTATAGTTTTTTCGTGATAATTTCTGTACCTAACCATTTTATTTACTGTGAGAATATAGTTCTTCCGGAAGTATATTTGGTAATGGCATAATAATGATACCTACCATCCCGTCCCTATGCATATGTATAAGTAGATCTTACTGAACCTTACTATGTGTAATTTATTTTAGTCCAGATCGCTGGTAAAAGAAAGATCTCTTTTGCCAAATGTCTAGGGGAGGCCCAACGCTTCAAAGCAGGGCAACATTCAACTGTGCCAATCTTTTCGTCATTCGTTTATTTAATTTCCATGGCATTCTCTACCAGCTAACCTGGCTACTTGGGAACATAATTCAAAAGAAAGCTACAAGCTAACAGATTATTAAATTAGCGATTAGCGAAAATAACACATACATCAATGATGATGCCATTCATCAGTTATACCATTAATGATAAAAAAATGTTGGGTGTTTACAAAAGTGTAGGCACAGATATGATTGAAAACATTTACATTACATTCTAGTAGGTATACTGGTCAGTCTAACAAAATTTTACCATTTTTTGACCTTGACCGTCTCCTGTACAAGTTTGTTTGCTAAGCGGCCTAACTCAATAGTATAAGCTTACAGGTACCTAAAATGGTATTTGTACCGAGCAGTACCGTATTCAGTCATAAATGTTTTTATAAATAAATAATTAAGCTAAAAAGTCATTTTTTGAAAATTATTTGAATGCACTGTAGGTAAGTAGTTGTTCTTTTTGGGTCATATCATAACCCGCCTATTGTAACTAAGGAGTTAAGAAGGAGGCTTTAGTTTAATCGAATGACGAATATATACATAGATATGCATAAAAGATATAAATAAGAGTCAATAAACTGTACTTCTTTAGGATCAACAATGAAAGCTATAAAAGGATATTCTCAGAGGTCTATGAATAATGGTAGTAATATTATAGAATGATTCGCCTGAAGTGACATTTTAGGCCCACATACCAAATATCTACCTATATATACAGTGTAGGTACACAAATACCCTACGCTCACAACGGCTTTATACTTAGTTCTATACTGACGTATTTCTACCTGTAGGTACTTACCTATATGATTATTGTATTGTATGAGTAGCAAATACATATCTACCTAGTAGGGAAAATCTTGAGCTTTCTTGTACCTAAGCTTTTTTGAGTAATGGCGGTGCCACTACATTACACCATGTAATGGTCTATTGGCTTTTACGACATAATATAACTAAAACGGAATTGAAATAAGAAGTTAAGGTAAAAAAATATTTTTGTGTTAAATGTCTTTTTTTTTAGGTTAATGGTTAAGGCATAAACTTGCCTATAATAAAATTGATAGCAGATTCTCGTCTTTTATCAGTAAAACATTATTGATATTAGATTATAAGTAGGACCTACATAGGTACCTAATTGTCTATTTATATGTATTAAGAAAGCAAATTCGGTAGGTAGAACTTTCATTATTATCCTACTAATATTATTAATGAGAAAGTTTGTAAGTATGGATGGATGGATGTATGTTTGTTACTCTTGCACGTAAAAACGGCTGGAGGGATTTTAATAAAATATTGTATGTAGTTAGCTGACACCCTGGATTAACACAATGGCTACTTTTTATCCCGGGAAAATATTTTTAACCCGGATAATTTCGACATTTTGTTTTTTCTGCAGTCCACGCGGACGAAATCGCGAGCGTCCACTAGTTATGCATAAAATATTGTTTTTATTTCTCTACGTACTCGGAACCTAATCTTATTACATATATATTATACTAGCTGTTGCCAGCGGCTCCGCTCGCGTGGGTGTCGCTTATTGAGTAGAAGGGTTATGAAAAATAGATAGTAGCCGATTCTCAGACCTACTGAATATGCATGTAAATTTTCATAAGAATCGGTCAAGCCGTTTCGGAGGAGTATGGTAACTAACACTGTGACACGAGAATTTTATATAACTATAAGATTAATCTAATCTTAAATGCAAAAAATGCTGTAACAAAATATTGGTAAATGATTAATTGGGGTTCCCATGTTCCCAAATCCATGGAAAAAATCCGTAAATCCTTTTATTTAGGTGATCTTTTTTATCGCTCAACCGCACTCACCACTTTCGGGTATCCTTACCCACCCCATTGTCCGTCAAACCGTCCGTAAATTAAAGGCAAATGTGTATCTTCCTTAAAAAGTGTTATGAAAAATCTTAAAGAGTATTTAAAAGTCGCTTCCCTCGTATACGTACGCTTCGATTTTAACATAAACAGAGAGAATCAAGCATAACTGTACCTATACGTACAGTCATGACTAATAAGATGTATACATTATTGTTGGACTTCGAACCTTAACGTAAAGGTATAAGGTGATTTGTGTATACAACTATTTGCTCGTGGCTGTACCTACGTAAGGCATTTAAGGTGAGTTTAAGTAGAAAGAAAACAAAGTTGTGCCCATCTACTTAGAAAATAAACTTTATGAATGCGATGGTTGACTTTCTGTGAGAAACTTCGTGAACTGTACCGAGAGCGCTATTCTTTGCGGAAAAAAGTTGTGGAACTGAGGTCCGACTGGGTCCGATATTTTTTATTGTGTGCATTTTGTACCTTATCTA
Source organism: Carposina sasakii (assembly GCA_014607495.2). Classification (NCBI taxonomy): domain Eukaryota; kingdom Metazoa; phylum Arthropoda; class Insecta; order Lepidoptera; family Carposinidae; genus Carposina; species Carposina sasakii. The sequence continues at coordinate 8,395,250 of CP053153.1, forward strand.
TGTGAAGAATATACCACGGGACATATCTAATCTACTACTGTCTTTTGTTCCGTCAATCTGTATTTTGTCCCTCAGAAAAAACACCACATCCAATTTCATTTAATACATATATACATATAATCACGCCTTTATAATATTATGATTTAGGTAGAATGCGCTGATATAGCTTTTGTTGATGTTTCGAAGCATTAACAAGTAGTCAAAACGTAGTAAAGCTTCAACCATAGATTATAAATCGATGGCTATAATACAACTTAATACTGACTGAAGTTTTAAACTTGTTTTAAAATACGTAGCTGAATGATGAGTAATACAAAGATGTCAAGTTCTTATTCTACATAGTTCAGACCCCTTTTTATAAAGGGACCAATGGCCACTCTGACCCCGTTAGGCTTGAAATCTATCTATGTATGTATCTATAATATAACTAGATATTTTCTTTGGAGACTTTGACATTTCTTGTAGATACTTGATGCACATAGAAATGGCGCTTTACGTACGGTCGCGGTCTGAAAAACAATTTTTCGAATTAGATTCTACATTACGCTGTTTTCACTAGTCTAAAATGTTAGGTATTTATTTATTACTTACATTATTTGGTATTTTTAACATGAAATTAATTTCATTCATGCGATGACTTTTCTCAAAAATAATTATAATAAAAAGAGTTTTGTCATAGTTTTTCAATGATTGAGTGTGCGTTAAGTTTGAATCAATAATAATGTCTTAATAATGTAGATGAGGGTTTTTTTGTTAAAAAGGTTATCTATAAATCGAACCTTGGTAGTACTTTATCTCTTCAACCAACTGACTTAATATTATTAGAAAAGAGTCTATGGTCAATCAATTTTATTTAGGTCTTGTTACAAAGTGTGCATACTCGTACAATAGGGAATATGCGTCTGACACGAAAACTGTTTTTTCATATTTTATTCAAAAGATATTAAAAATATACAAACCGAATAGTGCAAAAATAACACAGGTAAATCGGTTAGTAAATACCAGTTACAGGGGTTTAAATTAAAAAAAATTATAAAATTTTACCCAAATTTTTAATCATCTCATTGATTTAATAAATACTTTATTAATATCTGTACCTATTGATAAACAATTTTTATTGACAACCATATACAAAAATGTGATATTACGTTTATAAAATAACATAGCATTTTTTCCCATACTAATATAAGCTTGTTTTGTCCTATGACGTCAAAGTCTATGCCATTTTAGTATGGAGCAAACAAAGCGTATTTTTGAATCGCTGTAAATTTAAAACGGTTAGACTAAGGCACTCGTATGCCATTTCGACGGCAAACTTTATTAATTTTTTACGTAAAATCTAAAAATGTGATAAAAAAATTCATACATATATCTACCCTATTGTGATTCTTAACGTGGCAAATATTTTCTGTCCGCGACTGTACTTGCCCTATCCATTTTTCCTGAACACTTGTATTCTAATTTCCTCATTCAATGCAGGGTGCGCGTGGGTTGAATCCTTTGAGAAATATTTATATTTACCTATACATCATTACGTTATCATCTTGAGTCTCTAAAGGAAACATTCAAAGAACGTGATGCTACTCATATCTAATGAGAACAGACGTCATTACCCCGTCATACAATATTTTTTGTCGTCAATTCTAATGTAGATCTGGTAATAAAATGTATAAGTATACGTTTTATGTTTTTATGTTACTCGCTTCGAAATCGGTACTTGGTAGATACTGACTCAGTAGGTAGGTATCTACCGCAGCTTTAAACTAATAAGTGTGTATGCTGGTTCGCTGCTTCATGGTATGTGCCTAGGATTCCCGTGATAGGTATGTACTATTAATGGGACTAGGTGTACTTATTATAAATCAGGTTCAAGATCACTTACCTATGTGCATTATCATCATAATTTTGCTATGCTGTTTAACTTCATATTTTGGTGTCGGCGAAATGTCCTCTTTTTTCCAAACATTCCTATTATCCGTCATCTCGTTACTCATTCCTAAGTCCTGGTACCAGGTACACGCATATCCTCCTTTACACCGTCCATCCAATACGTGCAATCTCTATTTATTGACTCATTAAAACGATAAATCTGTGTGTGATGAACTGATGATATCTACTTACCTTCTCAATAATTTGATGATGTTAGATACCTATCTATTGCTCCATTAGCTGTGATAAAAAAATCGTAAAATTAGAGTCGTTGTGCAGTTATTTAATTATTAACTTATCGATAGCATTTACCGTTCTTAAACTTTATTATGCATGAAAAAAATAAAACTACCTAATAGGTAAAACAGATTACAGAAGGATTAATTACTTTTCTAAATCATAATAATAAATAAAAAATATTCACACACTTCACACACATTAACTTAGTCCCACATTAAGATCCATAAGGTGGGTACTACGCAATGTTTTAATAATTGTGTACGTCAGGCTCATATTTATTAATTTCATAAATGGAATATCACCTAATGTTTATACAGGATGTTTTTTTGTGGCCACCTTTAACGAAGGGTACGTATTCTATACATGAAATAAAGTAAGTTTATGCCAAAAAAAATGCTGGGAATTTTTTTTTTTTAAATTTTTTTTTTTAATTCCTTGATCGTGCGAAATTTATAGTGTCTAGTGTTTATGTTAGTTTTTTTATAGACAGATATTAATTATTTTTCGTGAAAAAATCCTGCTACGCGCGTCTATGTGCATTTATGCAGAAAAACGCAGTCTATTTACTCAACTTTGGACCCTAATATTTTGGAAACCAGACACTTCCCAGGTATGCTTCCATGGAGAAAAATGATCGTGATGATGAGGAGATTCCGTAGTTTTCGGGAACGTTGACGACCAAAAATCATCCTGTACATTTAAGATTTTTTGTATTTCAAGTTTTTATGCATTTCTTAGATTTTCCTACCGTTTTTAACCCGACTATAAAATGCACCCGCTCTTGCAAGTAACTTTCTTATTTAAATTACTATTTACTTACCTATAAAGGAAATATATTAAACCACACTATTCCTGTTTCCGTAATTCGTACCTACTAACCACACTTATGCAAAATTGTACCTATGTGTCAACCAACCAACGTGGAATTTATATTCAATGAAGGTGCTAATTTTGATTCAACTTTCTCCCTATGCAAATAGGCTTGCTACCTACTATCTATAGGTGTTAGTTTACCTAAAAGTTTGTTCAAGCATTGAATGTGCCTTGGAAAATATTAGAAGCAAAGAAGAAATATTACACTAGCTGTCTAACTCTGGGATAATCCACGTTTAGTCCACGACCCGTTATTAAGTATTTAAAGAACGAATAAATATCCGGCTAAGTGCTAGTCGGACTCGGTTGATGGTGACAACATGGTTCATGAGATTCTGCATGGTGACAGAGGGACGGACAGGACGGGCAGAGAGCGTAGGCAAAACAATAGGGTCTCGTCTGGAACCCTTCGGGTACTGTATCCTAAAATGTATACGTTAATTCAATCACAGTTTCGGTTTAGTTCTTACTTTATGTATTTGTATTTATGAGTGGATAGGTGTAAGTAATTTTAGAATACTTACGAAAAAATCAGGAAACTTTCAGTTGCTATCGTTAACAGGAATATAATTATTGATTGCACTATAAAACATTTATGCGTTTAACAACCATCTAAATCAATATCTCAGTTTTTGTACCTGCAATTATAAACCTACTGATCAGCGTAGATATTTATTCTGTCCCTAATTTGTCGACAGAGAGAAAATAAAAAGGGGCAATTGGAGGTGACCTTAATGTACACGGCGAGCGAAGACGGGTTCAACGATGTGGTCCAGTTGACGGTTAACCGACTGCGTTGTAGTGTGCAAACTATGCAGGAACAAGAGCAGTTTAAAGGTAAAACAGTAGGTATAATTCCAACAAGCAACACCTAGTCCCACTTAATATTCATCATTTTTTTTCCTGCCTATTATTTATGGGACCTTCGCAATATGGTTTCTTTCGAAACTCATATTGCCGAGGATATTTGGCCTTTGTTTTACGGCCGCTTTCCTGCCTGACGGCAACTCTCCTCGGGTATGGCTAAGTTGTCACTTAGCCGAGTAGTTTACCCATTGGTTCACTAGATGTCGCTAGTAGCAGAATAGAACGCGATCTCGTTTACTAGCACCTTCTATCGTAGTCTCGGCGTGTTTATCGTTTGCGTTGTTGAATGAACGCCCGAGAACGTTCCAGGCTTGCCCGGATAACACCTACGGTAGTGTTGCCAACCCGAATTTTAGAAAATTAGTAGGTTATGTGCCAAATGTTGTTAGAAGTTGGTAGAATGTTAAATGCAAAATTGGTAGATCTACCACCTCAATTTGGAAGATTTTTTAAGATTAAAAATGCATGAACTGTTCTTAAAATGTTTATTTTTGGAAATTATACAGGGCAATTCCACGCATAAGTCTACCATAAATGAAAAAAATTAATATCTGATTTTGGTAGTAAAAATACTTAAGTATGGTGGCAACATTATATTACTTTTAAGTTTTTATAATGGCAACAATTTTTTGATATTATTTTTCTGGCAACACTGTCATTTACGAGATGGTGTCGTGAGCTCAGCTGATAGTGATTTTTTGTGGTGAAGTTTTAATTAATTTTCACGGTAAGTCTTTTGAATTATTGTTATATTTTTTTACATACTGACTGTTCAAATGATGACATATCGATAAAGAGTCCGTAATTCATAGAAATTGAATTTTTTAAAGAGATATTAGGTTTATAAGTTTACAGTGTGAAGTTGTAGTGTCGGTCACAGAATAGACATTACATATCGCTTTAACTACAGCAATATTACTTAATTATCATGAAAATAAGTATTTTCCTACTTGACGATATAAGTCAAATGATGCCGACGTTAAAAATTTATTATCTTTTTTATAATGCCTAAACTCTATAAGAATCATTTTTGTAGTGTCAGTCACGTTGTAGAGTCGGTCACGTCGTAGGTAGAGTCAGTCACAGCCTGTATCATAATTAAATGTAGCTTTTTGTTTGTTTTTTTTTCTCATAGATGGCGAAAACAGCTGCAGAAAGGAAGCGCAAGCAGAGAGAGAATCTGAAAGCTAAAGGATTATTTAAATAATTTTAAAAAAAGGAATCTGAGAACAGAAAACGCCAACGGCGTTTGATAAAACAAACAGCATCGCTTGATATGCTTAAAGCTTTACGTGAAAAAAAATCCGAAGATATGAGAAGATACAGAAGAAAGATTAAAGAAAAAAAACTAATGTTAGAATCCACTGATACACCTGCCAGAGATGAGACTCCTACTAAGGCATTTGCCTCAAAAAGCTCTTATGGAAAAGCGGTCGCAAAAGTCAAACGGAATCTGCCATTCAGTCCATCGAAGTGTAGAGCAGTTGTGCATACATTAGCAAGACAAATAACTCCTGAAATAGTAACGCCTAAACACAAAATACCGAAGAAAACAATCTCTGCTGACACAGTTGAAAAGGTCAATTTTTTTTATCTCCGTGATGATATTAGTCGCCAAAATCCTGGCATTAAAGACACAACAATAGTCCATCTCGAAGATGGAAAAAAAGTTAAAATGCAAAACAGGCATTTGTACAGCAATGTTCTAGAAACATATGCTCTGTTTTGTGATGAATTCGGAACGATTTTAGGTAAAAGTAAATTTGCTGAACTACGACCAAAACATGTTCTCCTGAGCTGCCAAACACCTGAAAATGTTTGCCTTTGCAAGTATCATGAAAATTACATATTAGCTGTAAACGCGCTGTCCAAAAATTGCAATGACATCCCTGGTTACGACCAAAACATTTTGATAAAAACTGCTCTTTGTGAAGCACCAACAACATCCTGTTGGAATGATAAATGTATAAAATGTAAAACTATGATGCAATCTAAATTAGACAAAGCTACTTGTTCCATTAAAGATAGGGAAGTTAGCTGGTATGAATGGAAATAGGAAAATGGACGGCTTAGAAAGGTTTTACTAAAAGATACAGTGTCGATGCTTTGTGAACATATTTCGAAAATGACTCCACAGTTTAAGGAGCACAGTTACATAAAAAGGGAACAAGCACAGCGTTACAATCAAGATCGCATTGATTGTATGAGCTCAGACTGCAACTTTGCGCTTCTGCAAGTGGATTTTGCAGAAAATTATACCTGTGTTTCGCAGGATGAAATTCAATCGTATCATTGGGTGCAGCCGCAAGTTTCTTTATTTACTGTGTCTTTGTGGTATCATCAAAAACAGCATGCAATTGCGATAGCATCGGATAATCTTCACCACAATAAAGATACGGTAATAGCATATATTGATAGAATATTAACAGAAATACCAGAAGATGTAAAAGAAGTACGCATATGGTCAGATGGTCCAGCTTCACAATTCAAAAACCGATTTATTGCTAACTCTCTTCCAATGATGGAAAAACGTCATAATTTGAAAATTATGTGGAATTTTTTCGCAACGTCTCATGGGAAAGGGCCAGTAGACGGAATCGGAGGTGCTCTCAAACGTCAGGTACGAAATTCAGTGATGAGGAGAGAGAAAATTGTGTCAAATGCACGCGATTTTTCTGAAGCTGTAAACAAAAACTCAAAGGTACAAATAATTGTAATGACGGATAAGGACTTCAGTAAATGCCATGAAGACCTAGCATTAAAGATGGTTTTTGAGAAAGCTATGGTTATTAAGAACATTAAAAAAATGCACAAATTTTACGTAAATAAGTTTAATTACGTCAAAGCCCTGCAACTATCTCTCTTGCAAAAAACAACGTATGAAGAAGTGTTTTCTGATGAATCGGCAGACGATGATGAAAGTGATCTTCTAATGCCTGATAAATCATCAGACGAAAAAGAAAATAATGCTCCAATATTAGACGTTGGGCCCAGTAGTTTAGAACTTACTGCTAATAACATCCGAAATGGTGTGTTTGTACTGGCACAGTTTGCCACAAAAAATAAACGACAGATGTATCGTTACGTCACTATTTGCCAGAGTGATGTAGATGAAGAGGGCGAAGTCAAACTTATGAGCCTAAAAGTAACAAATAACGATGCTTCTTTATTTAAAGCTGATGAGGAAGATATATCTTATGTGTCTTTTGATGACATACTGGAGATATTACCTAATCCTAGTCTGATTCTTAAGGGCAATAGAGTCTACTATAAGTTTCCAAAGAGTCTAGATGTCTTTGAAAAGGCTTAAAAGAATTTATACTTTGTTAAAGAAATTGTTTAAGTTTTTTAATTACTTATATTTCTTATTTCCAAAAAGATTTTGTTTTGAATTATTTTAGTTTCAATGTTGGTTTCTAACATATTATTAATGATTTCGTTTAGGTGGTGTTTTTGTTCATAAATAGAATTTTAACGAGTTCATTAATTACACCTGTCTTTCTTTAAAATAATTTTAGAGTTGTTATTTCATGTGCTGTGATTTGAATACTAAGGTTTCATGTAAAAATACTGACTTTTACACTATAAAAAGTGAATGTAGTGTCGGTCACGTTTTGGCCTGTAGTGTCAGTCACAATTTATTTTACTAATATTTTTTTTTTTAAATAACTTAAAGCTTTTATTTCACCATTTTATAATAGTTTGTTTCATGCACTTTCGATAAAAACACAAATTAAAGTTATTACGCCAGTACAGAGGAAGATTATTGATGTTTCAAAACCCTCTCGAAAATGACTTCCTTTTGCATGTAGTGTCAGTCACGTTTATATTTTACTAAATAAATGATATTTCACAATATCATTGGTTGCCATTTTGTCTCTATACGATAATTGTTGAAGCTGCTACAAAGACATGTTTAAATTGAAACTAAAAACATAGTACTAATCGTAATAAAAGGTAAAACAAAACGCAAATTGTGTCAAATGTAGAGTCAGTCACATATGGAATTACCCTACATATTTTTATTGAAAATTTTTTAATGTTCTGCGCTAGGCTGCCCGTTGTTTGCTATGAATCATTTAGTACGCAATAATCCCTCTAGATTCTCCGTGCAAATTCTATTTCTCTGGGGAAACATTGGAGACTGGTCTCCTTTTTTAATGGATGAAACATGCTTCCAGAATTCTTCAGGTGTAGGATCCACATTTTTTTCTGTGAAATGAAATGTCATGTTTCTTAATAATCTCTTGATCTCCACTCTCGGTCCAATTCGGTCATGTTTTCTGAGCATAGTCCTAAAAAAAAAAATGTAGCTAATGTAAATTTAAAAAATATTCTAGAGTGAACAACATTAATAATTGTTTAACTTGCCTGGCGAACTGTTGCTGACGTTTTTTTTTGTGGTTTATGCCCTGGACTCTATGTATACCTGACACATCGTCGCATGGCTCATGCAACACATCGCAACGTCACTCGTCGATATAAAAATAATTCAAAGTGTTGATATGTCAAAGTAATTTTAAAAAATAGGTAGTTTTTAGGTCTAGGGTGGTAGATAGGTAGAATGAAGTGAAAATTGGTAGATCTACCTAAAAGTTAGTAGATATGACATCACTGACCTACGGGATTTTTGTAGGTAGAAGAGAAGTCGCTCGGGTATATTCCCGAATGTTCGGGACCGAACGTCGAGCCGTATAAATAAATACGGCGGATCTCGGCCGACGTAGTCAGTATTAATTGAAGAGTCTTAAGTTAGTCTTGGGATAAGACAAGGAAAGCTAAACAAGCGATTATGAAGAAAGTGAATAGTGAAGAAGTTTATAGTGGAACTGTTGGAAGTGTCTTGTACTAGAGTTATAGTGAATAGTGCTGGAATTCTGTAACCTGCTCCACCTAATAAAGAGTTCTTACACCTACGCCTACCTTTTAATCGGCAGCTCCGAATCACCCGTACCCAGTACGTAACAGTACATTAAAGTCCGTACAGGAAATAAAATCAGTGGTCCAGGCCCGTGACTGGCATTGAACCTACGGCTTGCGACTGAAAGGCGCACGTCTTGGCACTTCCCGTAATCTAAGTGTGGTCCTTTAAGTTAATAGTCGCCTCGTATTTAGTCAGTAAGTGTAGTCCTATAAGTCGGTCAAAGTAATAATTAATTTAATGTTATAAATGTAAAAGTAAGTTTGTCTCTTTGTTATCTTTTCACGGTTTATTTCCTCAAACGATCTTCTTGAAATTTTGTATACGTTATAGTTAATAGTATGGAAAAGAACATAGGCTACCTACATTCTGTAGTCCACGCAGACGAAATTACGAGCAATAGCTAGTTATATAATATTTTGTTGTAAGATTGTAAGTTTGGTTTCACCAGTCCAACGGGAGATTACCATAACAAATTAATTCTCATCACGAACCAGGAATGGCCATTGCGACGGTCTATAGCCTGATGTGGGTATGGTTCTTATTAAGTATTACTCAGCGAAACGCTCTTTGATTACTAAAGAGGAGAGAGTTGAATTCGTCTAGGAAATAGGCGGAGGAACCCGCAATAGTAGATATAAGATACAAGAAAATTGTCCAATGTAGGGTTTGCTTCCGTTTAAAATTGCAACATTATTTTCATCCTGTAGTACACAGATTCAAATACTTAAAAAATAATCCATCTCAACGTAGGTCCTTCGAGCCGAATCTTAAAACATTTATTTATTTCATTTCAGCTCAGCTGTACCTGAAAGCGACGATATTCGAAGCGAACAAAGCAGAATGCTACTGGAAAAGCGACCGGTTTTCGCCCACGATTTCAGCGCGGTGGGATCCCAACTCTGCCACGGTTAAGCTGTCAGTCTTCAAGGCTAATTTGAGCAAAGTCAGCGTTTACCTAACCCTGGGATGTAAGAGTACGATGTCGAAGAAAGAACATCTTGGAAAAGCGACCATAGACGAAAACTCCGCGAATTCGGACACTTGGAAAGAATGTATAAAAAAACCGGGTGTACCTAAAACGTTTTGGGTCAACTTGGAATAAAATCTCTGCTTAGTTTATAATGTATTACTATTATTAAAACTAAATTAAGTATTGATTTTACTAGGCATTAACTATGGACGTTAATTACTAATCTTACAGACGCTCACTGGTTTTAATGAGTGAAATGTATGCCTTAAGTATCTAGAAAAGGGAAGTTCTACTTCCGAGGTAACTATGAATATCTTATGTGGTGGTAAGATACTTACCAATAATAATGACCATCTAGTGATTTTATTTTCTCCGTCCACAACAAAGAAGCGATATTGGAATAAGGGCAGTCATCGTCAATGTTAAAAGGAACAGTTTTACATAACTAAATGACAGCAATGATCATTAATTACTGTTCCATGTTTCATTAATAATAATACAGATGCAGCCCGGTGTAATGAGCATTATTTTGAAACGGTGTCTTTGTAGGGTGTGAGTAACAGCCAGGCAAATACTGATATGAAAAACAATTATTATTGTGTTGAGTGATACGATAGTGTTATTATTACTCGCTGGAAATGCATTTTTAAATTTGAGTATCCGCAATTTTTGCTTTCGCGCCTGTTTATCGGTTATTGTTATACATGTCTGTTTTGATCACTTGTGACTGTTGTCCACAACTGTTCAATCCTAATGGTTGATCATCAGTTATTTGAACTGAGTGCAACTTTTTAGGACTAATTAAATGAACTACAGAATTTACCTGCAAAACTTTTCATGGCGTTCGTCTCAGAATCATGGTCTGATGTCAGCATATCAATATTAATCTGGTTGCCACTTACACTAATGTATATGTGTTTGATTAATATATAAGTTAATTCTGTATATTTTTGGACAGAGCTTGAAATAATATTAGATATAGGTAGATAAGATCGAAATTTAAAAATTCTATGTTTAATATTATGAATTCAGATAAAAAATCTAAATCAAGATCTAATCATACATGGGGACAGATAGACAGCGGGTAGCAACTTTGCTTTATACTATGCTATGGTTATGATACTCGTAACTCGATATTACCTATACTCTTGTTACATGACAAATTCTGGTTATAGGCGGTATTGATATTAGTAATCTATATTTTATTCACATTTGTAAATTTGTTAACATATAAGAACATTTCTTTATTAATAATTTTTACATTATTCTATTCTCAATATTTATAAGTATATTAGATTCCACTTCCGGATGGTTTTAACTTACTAAATAGGTATTTAGTTTACATATTGTACCTCTATTTTTTTTTTAGTGACAAATATAACAATGAATATAATGAATCAGATGGAGGTATTTCAATTGCCTAACCCACCTGTCAGTCTACTACTGATGCCAAACTTCAGAAAAATTACTAAAGCACTTTGGCGATTTGTGACATTAGAAGCGTAGGTACCCTGTCGTAGACATTATATGAAAAAAAATGCGATGAATAAAGTCATAGACAAAAACTTAGCACGTTATGTAGCTTTTTAACGTATCATGGACCAAAGGTAGCCACGGAGCAAAGCAAAGGTAACTAAATTGACGTTTGCTTGGGTGATTTTGCATTTTGAGCAACCTACATCTGTCTCTTTCCAATAAGTGTATAAGAAATTAGAGACGTCTATACAGGATGATTTTTGGTCGTCAACGTTCCCAAAAACTACGAAATCTCCTCATCATCACAATCATTTTTGTCCAAGATATTAAGAGTCCAAAGTTGAGTAAATAGACTGCGTTTTTCTGATGCACATACATGCGCGTAGCAAGATTTTTTCACGAGAAATAATTAATATCTGTCTATGATAAAACTAGCATATACACCAATCAAAAAATAAAAATAAAAAAATTGAAAAATTTAGATACATCGTTTCCCAGCGTTTTTTTGGGCATAATTTTACTTTATTTGCTGTATAGAGTACATACCCTTCCTTAAGGGACGCAACGAAAAAACACCCTGTACAGGTAAAATTCCATTTCCATGCATTAGTCATTATCCTGAGTATAACACCCATAATCATGCATGTCAAAAACAATGACCAAATCTCCCCGGTCACTGAAAATGGGTGTTTTCGACGGCAATAGACGACATGATCACGACATTTCGTCATCTGCTATGGGAGGCCGTGTCGTGGTCGTGTCGTCTAATGGGGAAAAACAAGCCATACTAGATGTATACAAAACAATTTGTTCTAGCGAAAGGTGTTTTGTCGCTTGTCCAGTGATGGCTCGCCTTAATACATTTTTTCTGCCAAAAAAGCCGTGGTCGCGTCGCTGGCGTGGTGGAAATCTTCTAGTGGAAAAACGCCCATCCTTGCGAATACGCGAACCAGCAAGTGGAGTATGCTAAGTATGATTTCTTTCGAAACTCATATTGCCAAGGATTACCAAGGATTGCCAAGTCTACCAGACGCCAACCCTCCTCGGGTATAGCTTAGTATCAAGTTTAGAAATCGTGAATCCGTCCATAAAACGTGACTAGGATCGGACCTACGACCTTCTGACTATACCTACCAACATATTCGATGTTAAATGTTCGATGCTTACTGGCAATAGCTATTTTAGTAGCTAATAAAGAAAACTGCAAATGCAACAAGAATATAATATCGTTCCGCATCGACGTTCTTTGTGACATTTCACTTATAAGTACTCCTTTCTTTATACATTTCACGAACCGGACTTCAACACGTCATTTAACGAACGACTGAAGATAGTTTCGAGCGCCTATGTTTTTGAAATAGTTACTTAGCAAGGTAAGAGTACTGACAAAAATATTTAGGTACTTACAAATGAGCAGAGCTATAGAGGCTTGAAAATATTATTTAGAAGTTAGCATTTCAATATTTGAAGGTACCTGTATATATAGTATAATGCCTATGTATGTATGTATCTAGACTTAAATTGGATTTATGATTATTGAAACAATTTCATAGAACAAATCCTTCCTAATTAGCTCTACGTAGGTACATTAAGTCCGTAAAGAATTATCCAAGTAATTTTGTGTTCTGAATTAGTGTTTCCTTGTGAAATTTAAATGAGTAGAGGACGAAAGGAATGTCTAAACACGAGTTGGTACTGTGTAATTTTCTACACTTTCAATATACCTATATCAACAGAAAAAGTATACCCGCTCTCTTTTAGCTTTTCCTGCCCTTTGATAGTGAGTTTGGCATACTTATATGAGTAGGTAGGTAGGCACTTTATGACCGATACCTAGTAAATAACTTATTTTATAGTATCGATACTAATAGTAGGTTCTAGGTATCGGAGAAAAGTATCGAGTAGCTATGTATGTACGTGTAATTTTGTTTCGTTTCATCCCGATCTACATTAACTTTACGTTACCTACGTAAGTACCTACCTAAATATCGACGCCGAAAAAAAGGTGAAAACGCTAAATCGCCACTGTACGAACCATATTTTCGACCTTCTTGGATAAAACACCCCATTGTTGGCAATTATTTTGAATGAAATTGTATTAGGCGTTACAATTCTTTTATTTTAAACTAGCGGACCTGACAGACGTTGTCCTGTCCCACACCTTTGAACTAACGTTACCCAATTGTTTTGCCTTCCCGGACTTTTAAATTTCGAACAAGTTGTTTGTATGGGAATGTAGAAAAGGAATGTTTTAGACATGTTCAGGTATTTTTTTAAATTTTTCTCTAGAACGTTAGAACCATCCCTGTACTTCAAGGAATACGCTAAAAAAAGAATTAGTGAAATCGGTTCAGCCGTTCTCCAGATTCGCGCTTACCAACACATTTAGCGAGTCATTTTTATATTATAGATTATTTTGAATTTTAGACCCACATAGAATTGCGAGTTGATGCAGAGCTTCACATACAAAAGCTGCATCTTCATTCGTGCGTGTCATAAGAGTCGTCGAGTTGAGCACAAACATTACTCATTTCAAAGTCGAAGCCACTTCGTAACATGTTACGAGTTTATAGGTTTACGTAAATTACGTAACGTAATCGTCCCAGGGAACGTATTATTAGCTATTAGCAGCGCCAACCATGAACAATTTGGGACCAGACACATATTAGCGACGAATTAAATTACACTGGTTAAGAGGCGCTTTTCTATCGGTCAGTAGCTGTCCTTTTCTAAAACTTTATCAAGATAACATCAGCTTTATCGTACAGATCTGACCATTAGAAAAATCAACTCGAAGTACCTATAAAAAAGTTTAACTACTTACATATCTATATTTTCAAATCAAATATTTAGGTTCAGTTTTTTATGGAACGAGTATTTCTATCTATGGAATCAGTACTGAACGTATGGAATGAGAAGGTTCCTCACAGCGTCTTCTGCAGCCCGGTAAACCTTATCTGCACGCGGTCGTTCTGCTGACCACTGAAAGAGGCTCTACCTACCGAGAAACTCCATCCTGCACTGGACCAATTTGGTGATGGTCCATTATTGATAGCAGGTATAATGACCGTGAGGTGTGGTCTAAGAGGCCTATGTCCCAGTGGGGACATGTTTTAAGTCAAAAAAGAAATATGGCACTCAACAAAACCCATTCTAGTGCGTCTATGTCGAATGATTTTATTAATTTAGCTGAAACTGACAGTAATATGTACTCGCAACTCTGGCCGCGTAGACTGCAGAAGTTTCGGAGCCTATTTGCTGAAAACAAGTAAGCAAAAATACTACCTAAATGTTAATGGGTGCCCATCACAATACATTCCCGAAAACTAAAGTGTGTACAAACCAAGAGCGATCAATTATAGTTTTTGTACATGTATAGATAAATTAAGGGTTAAATCGATTTCTGTCATCAGGTAGCGTAGCCAAAATGCAGGTTGAATTGCAGCGAAAGTATACTTACAATTTGGTGACGTGACCTTGTGGCTGATGGACTCGGGTTGCGCAGCCTTTTGTAGTAGGTACGGGATCCCCAGTCTCCAAGTTTTCCGAAGATTCAGCCGCCTACCCAGTGACGACGTTTCAAAAGGAAATGTATAAGACTGAATCTTAACAACATAATAAAATTGTTGCATCTTTAAATTATCGAATTTAGAAGCGTTCCCTAAGCGGATGAGCCAGTAATTTATCCCTGATCTTTTAGAAATCCTGTAGATTATTTTTGGGATCAAAGTAGTGTACCTACTCTTATAGTCCGTTTTATTATAATCACATACATTTTGTCATAAGACGAAGAATTTAATTCAATTTACGATAAACTAATTTGAAGTAGTTAGTTCGATAAAGTTAATAGTTAGTTATCTAATAGATAGCCAACCATGACCGTGTTGAAGGTCGGAAGTTCATTCTTTTAAATATATTTTATGACGAAGCCTGCTGAAAAGTGTTTTTAATATACCTTTTAACGTTACGACTCATGTCACTCACTTAAGAACTGTTATTATACCTAAGGGTTAGCTAAACCTTATTTACATGATATCCTATATTTTGAACATTCAAGAGCAATTGTTGATATGCGATTATCTAATCTACCAAAATGTCTTGACCGATTTTTATGAAATTTCAAATGTATATTTGGTAGTTCTGAGAATAGGTCGTAAAGTATTTTTTATACCCTTTCCACGCAATAAGCGATTTCCACGCGAGCGGAGCAACAGCTACAACAGCTCAAGAACGGGTGAAGGTATCAAGCTGAAATTTATATTAAATACGCAGGTCCACTGCCTCTAGAAACTGTGAAAAAATCAAACTTCTAAGCCAACGAAATCAAAAGACTCTACCGTTTATGTCGCAAATTTTCGACACTTGCAAGGGAATTAAAAGTGGTAGTACCCTACAGGGTACTTCCCGTGAACTCAGAATATTGAAATTTGGTACGAAGCAACGTCATATAGCACGGATATAGGAAAAATAGCGAAAATAGTAAATTTTTTGTTACGTTATATAATAAACAATTTGTTCGATTTTTTCCTTTTACTCATTTATATAATTTAATACAAGTTGGGTCATAAAGTACAACATTTTGTAGGTAAATATACCTAAATATATTATTTCATGACACAACATATTTATCAAAGTCCTTACATGATGCCTTAAAAACAAGATTTTAAACAAAGATGATTTTAAAATATTACTCATGTTCAAATAAATTTGTTGAAATTGTGATGGAGTGTCACAGTTTGGTCTCAAGTTCTAGTCGAAAATTGGACATTTGCAGCGGTCTTTGCGAAACCCACCGAAACAATAAGTAAGTGTACATACCTAACTTGGTAGGTACTTAGATGTAGTCTGTGAACTATTTTTTTCCAAAATAAAAGAAAATTTAAGGGGTACACGTAGAATGGAAGGTGTCTTTAATTGGATAGGTCTTTAAAAATAAAACGAGAAGTTCGAATTTTTTTTGTTGTTAAAGTTAATTATTTGAAAGCTAGATGAGGGAATACACGGAATGTTCCTCTCACCTTACATTTGAACTATGCAAGTGAATAATCTAAAAAAAGTAATCAAAAAAAGCTTGTAAAAAATTATGTTGTATTCGTAGATAGTTACCCATATCAAAATTAATTTAATGACACCTACAGTCAGCAGCTTTTTAAATACAGCTGAAGGATGGAAGACGATTAACGAAAGAGATATATATGGCAGAAGTGATTGGCAATGCTGGGAGAGGTCGCCCTAGACGAACTTACATATACCAAATTGGGGATGTGCTAAAAAAAAGGGCTAGTGCTCTTGAGCACCCGAAACCGTCGAGCATGTATGAAGAAGTTAATGAATTTGGATGTGGCGAAAGAGGTGTGTTTGGAACGTACTAAATGGAGATCTGTAGTCTCTGCCTACCCCTATGGGATATAGGCGTGAGGTTATGTATGTAATTATTTAAAAGTTAGATGAGGGAATACACGGAATGTTCCTCTCACCTTACATTTGAACTATGCAAGAGAACAAACTAAAAAAGCGGGTGGGGCTGTGTCGGGGCACACGGCCGTTGGTTTTAACGTGAAACGTCTATGTTAGCGAATCGCTTTTAAAGTAAAAGATTGAAATGAAAACAAGATGGACGCTGTTTTAAGTATTTTAATAAAAAAAGAACAGGTACGTAATAGAAACATAAAATACATAGCAAATGTTTATATATTTATTGTCACTTTCTGGTTATTTTAAATAGCAGCCGCCCACGACTTCGTCCGCGTGAGGGGGCGTTGTAC
Organism: Carposina sasakii; assembly: GCA_014607495.2. Taxonomy (NCBI): domain Eukaryota; kingdom Metazoa; phylum Arthropoda; class Insecta; order Lepidoptera; family Carposinidae; genus Carposina; species Carposina sasakii. Next base: position 8,412,294 of record CP053153.1, read on the forward strand.
CCGTGCGAAGCCGGGCAGGTTGTTGTATAGACTGTAGCCTTCCTTGGTAAATGGGCTATCTAACACTGAAAGAATTTTTCAAATCAGACCAGTAGTTCCTGAGATTAGCGCGTTCAAACAAACAAACAAACAAACTCTTCAGCTTTATAATATTAATATAGATATAAATACTGTCCAAATTACACTTATTTTTGTATAAATCAATTGGTTCAAATAAACTTGACAAACACACGAAAGAATCACCACGCTATAAAGTCGGAGTCACGAGTTACACTGAATAGAAACAAGCGTGAGCGCCGGTTTCGCACAGTTATCGCAGTATCCCTCCCCCCCCGCCCCGCTTGACCCCGACACGAACTCAATGTCATAACAGCGAGCTGACTATATAAGTGAAATATTTACACCACATTTTTGTTTCTAAGACCAATAGTTTTTTAATTATTAAGGTACGATGATATAGACCTTTTCGTTACGGTCCAGTTTTTAAACCTGGTACCCGTATGTGTCGGCGCGATTTTAAAGACGTTTCACGTCAAAAAGTAATCAAAAAAATTATGTTGTATTCGTAGATAGATTACCTATATCAAAATTTGTTTAATGACACCTATAGTCAGCAGCTTTTTAAATACAGCTCATTTTCAAAACCGAAAATTATATTTTTGTTATTTATTCATACACGAGGTACCTATCGGGCGACTCGGACCGCTGCTTATCTCTCACCGCAGTCCGAGTTGACTGATTCTCTTTTATTAATTTATTTTGTCAGGCGACTCGGACCGCTTGTAATTTTAACAACAAATCCATTGTTTATGTACCACTTTTAGAACAGTTAACATGAAGATTGTTAGAAATCAAACAAATGTATTATTTTTTATTTTTATTATTTAATAACATAACACTAAATAGAGGCTCAATTTCGCAAGTAAATACATATTTCCTATTAAAAATATACACATAAAATTATTTGAACCAATCTCTACACAGATACACTCTCTATTCCCTCACTCTCATAGTCCGATGGGACGGAAAGCCGACACGACCGGAGAGAGATCAGGCGTAGGACCAACGGTTTTACGTGCTTGCCGAGGAATAATGATCATGTAAATCGAATACAGTAGGTATCGTCGTTGTCTGATGAACTATCGAAGGAAATAATTAAGGAAATCTAAGTAATTCTTTCAATGCTTATTACATTAGAAAGTGGACATCTTCTCCTTTACTTTTATAACCTTTTTATATCGACTTTTCCATTTTAGATTTGTAAATAAAAGTGAATGAACAAAGCTTCAAAGCCCTTTTTTAATTATAGGGACCAGTCGAGACAATCCGTCCAAGCAAAAAAATATTCAAATTGATCCTAATGAACCTGTTATTGACTTGGGTGAGGATAATGATTTTCTAAATAAAATTTAACAGGGTTCCGTTTGTCACCCTTTTGGGATGAAACTCTAAAAGCATTGTAATTTATACTTTTATTTCTACCGTTTATGACGGATACGTACTCTTTACATCAAATAAAGTAAGTATATGCAAAAAAAAAATGCTGGGAAATTATTTAATTAATGATTTAATTAGTAATGGCACAGAATGCAGAGGTCGTGGGTTCGAGTCCCACTCAGGTGAGGAATTATTTCTATTTCTTTATTAATAATTTAATTAGTAATATTTTCTAATGATTTGATCGAGCGAAATGTATGGTGTCCAGTGTTAGTATTAGTTTTTTTATATGCAGTTTTTTTTCTTGAAAAATGTTTATTACATGCGTCTTTGTGGATTTATGCAAAAAATTAAATATTTATCCCTTACGGGGTAGACAGAGCACCAAGGGCCGATAGGACCACATGGTGCCACTTCTGACCAATTTTGAGGGTATAGTTGAGATGTACAAGTTCGGCTAGTAGTGACAGGTGGTCAATCCATCGCCTACAAAACACCAAGACCCCCTTGTCCCTCTACTGACTTGTACAGTATGCCCGGGAAGAGAAGCAGCTTTTTTTTCACTGCCAGAGCAGCATAGAAGCAACTCAATTTTGGACCTTAATAATCTTCGAAACCAGACATTTCCCAGGTATGCTTCCAAGGAGAAAATTATTCGTGATGATGAGAGGAATCCGTAGTATTCGAAAACGTTGACGACCAAACAACACCCTGACCTTAAACAGAAGCAAATCATCCTTCAAATATCTTCGAATCGATTTTTTAATCTCCCAAGGAGATGAATACCAATCTCACAACTGCCGCCTCCGGTATTTTGAATATGACAATTGACTATAATGTAAAATGCAAATTAAATTGAAGCAAGGAATCACGTTGTCCCATATAAACTTAGTCACTCTTTTTCACCCCTTTGAAGGTTGAATTATGAGAAATCCTTCTTTAGTGGATGGCAATGTCATAAAAGGAATACCTACGCGAAATCTTATGTTACAAGCCCTGGTTTGGCCTGCAACGTCTAAGTTCTATACAAACTATTTTTACTTATTTTACAGTCTTTGATACCTATCGTATTTAAAAATGACGTAATATCCATCCAAACGCCTCACATACGCATTCATACAAACAACAGACGCAGTTTCTTTCGCATTTACAACTTACTCGTAACGAGTGTCCGAGGATTACTACGAGTACGAGTCAGTGATGAGAACGGGTTTTACCAAACCGTTAACTTTTTCGGCACTTAGGTTTTCACCTTAGTATTAGTAGTTAATTTTTCATCACAAATGACGTAACTACGCTTTCTATATCTTTTACTACTGTGTTCAAGATATAGTTAATATCATAGTAACACGTCACTCATTTAAAACTGTGCAAATAGTTGATCTCGTTGGGTCAATGTGCTCGTGTTATCGCTTCTCGTATAGTATAGAACTAGTACATAATCTCGAAGCCGGTCAAAGACAGGATTTTGTTTATAGAATAGTAGATTAGATTAGATTTTATTTATAGAGTAAATTAGGAAGTTATTCACATAATGGAAACAATAAGAACATTAGTCTTAATTTTGGTGGGGTTTTGGTAAAACGATTTAAAAATTTGGGGCAATTTTTTATATAAGCATGTTACATACTTAAGTACCGTTTTATTTTAGAATTTTAGTTTTACATTTATACGTCAGCTTTAGTATAGGTAGGTACTCATTTTATATCTCTATACAAAAGTCAGTATTTTCGCTATATAAACGATTTATTAACACATTATTAAGAATAAATAGAACCAAAAGTAGGTAAAATAAAGAGTAAGTTAGTGTCTAATAAAGTATTTTGTACCTTAACTGGTTTCACAAAGCTCGCTAATACGCCACGTTTAATTTAACCATACCAGAAGAAATATAACACACACATCAGCCTATTGGAGACCACTGTTGGAATTAGGCCTTCAGCAGCACACGACACAACGCTTGGTCTACCGTTTTCGCCAATCACTATTCAATTCAATTTTGCGATATGTCGTCTCTCTATCGCTTACACGGAGACAATCACTATTCACTACCCGCCGCTCTCTTCAAGTCATCAGTCTATTTAGCCGGCCTGTCTAAACGTCCAAATGCCACGCTTGCCGAGTCGTCCATCGGTTGAACGGTGTGACCAGCCCACTGCAACTTCAATTTGCTTTACTTACTTTAGATTATGTCTGTTACATGCTATGCTAATGGAAACTATCCCCTACCGGATAGTTGTTTAGGACTTTTCTATTAGCGAGATACCGATCATTTCACCTTTTCATAGTTCTCTGAGAGACATGCTTCCACGTTTTGGCTCCGTAGGTCATACATAACTGTAGGACGCACTGATCAAACACCCGGGTCTTTTGACATTTTGGCAATGATGGCTCATTGATATGACACAACTTTTCCCGAATGCCGCTCAGACAAACTGTACTCCGGTGCTTTCACTCTCAGAGTTGTCTTTTCCCAACTTTTATTTATTTATAGTGGACGCCCGCGACTCCGTCCGCGTGGACTACAGAAAAAACAAAATGTCGAAATTATCCGGGATAAAAACATTTTCCCGGGATAAAAACCTATATGTTAAGTGGAACCTGTCACAATATATTCCTGAAAACTGCATCGAAATCGGTTCACCCGTTTCTGAGATTAGGGTGCACAAACATACAGATAAACAGACAAAAATGTGTTGATAAAGGTCTCCTATAATATTTTTTCTCACATATCTTCCATATACAGACAGCGATCCGTTACATTTTTATTATATGTATAGAAGATAGAAAAAGATGTATTTTAATTACTGCGAAAGTCCATCACTTCCATCGCTTGCCGATTTTACGCTCGGCGTGTCATCATCGTGAATGCTAGACAACGTGCGCGCGCGCATAGTCTGTCGGTTCAGTGTTGCTCTGATCTCGATCGGTGGTTTACGCGATATTAACATTATCTAAAATGTATTGCGTTTCACGTGTGCGAAGTTAATCGAGTTATGAAGCATATGTAAAATTTTAGGTGAGTACTGATTTTCCCCATTGACTTTCCCCAATGAAACATGACAAATGTTAAAAATTTACTTTATATGTAATATTTTATATAAAAAAATCATTATGCTAATACGATGTGTTCCATTTACTTTATACTTATTAATTATTTTTTATGTAAGTATTATTGTTAAAGTTATTGCTAGGTATTAAGGGTTCCTGGATAGAACAGCTAAATTGTAGAAAATTGTTAATCAACGACCAACTCTTGAATTGTTAACTAAAATCATTATAAATATACAGTATTTTTGTGACAGCCAGGGAAATATTGATATGGTGACTTCAGACCATAATTCTGAGGCGAAAACTAGTGAAAATGTTCGCAGGCCAGTTCCTAAATTTTTCGATTTTTTAAAGTTTTTTCAGAAAAAAAAATTAGTGTAGTTCGTTTAAGTGGGCCTTAGATAATGACTTTAAAACAAAATTTTTACCTGTGGATGATATAAAAAAAATTGAAGTCAAAAAAGTTCAATTAACTGATCGACCCCAATGGAGAGTCACAACTCACAAGTGATCCAAAAAACAGCAATGTATCACTCAATAACCAATAAGCCAATTTAACTACTCACAGGACCGCCCTATACAATGTATAATAACACTGTAGTGTACTCCGATTATTTATTTATTTATTAGGGTAAATACAGTGTATCACACATTTTAATATTCGGTTACCTCTAAACCTGTATAGGTTTGTGGAGGCAATGACATTCGGTTACTCCATTTGTACACGACGCCTTTTAGTATATTTATTACATTTAGTATTCAGATGAAGTCGTATAACTCAAAACAATTTGCCTGGCTGTCTCACACACCCTGCATAAAGGGAATACTCCTTTTGAGCGAAAGGCTATGAATAGATACGATAAGATAAAACCTCCTCCTTTATAGGGTGCCGTACCCAGCGGGTAAAAATGGGACCTATTACCAACTATTACTAAGACTTCGCTGTCTGTCTGTCCGTCCATCCGTCTGTCTGTCATCAGGCTGTAGGTATCTCAAGAACCGCCATAGATAGTTGCAATTTTCACAAATTATAAGTTCTTATTCTTTATTATACACACAGAAAACACAAATGATAATAAAGATAATGTACAAAGGCGAGCTTATCTCTGACAGAGATTTCTTCTAGTTCAGTTAACATTTTGTGATTGGTAAATGTAAGGATATCATACGTGCACATCCAAATTATAAAAAAACACAATAAATCTGTTGCCGCTATACCAACAAATACTAAAAACAAACCGTTTACCAAGTCAATGGTACGGAACCCTTCGTGCGCGAGTACGACTCGCTTTTAGCCGGCTTTTAAGTCGCCAAGCCAAAACAAACTCTCTCATCATATTTTATTTGGTTGTTGGAAATGCCACGGTTAAGTGGTCAATGAAATGTCAGAAATCACGATTCAATTACCATTTACAATAGCGTAATTAGGGCTGAGTAGGTTTATCTTACAACCACCGTCGTCGGTTAAATTGTAAAATCTGTTTTTGGCCATTAATTTAATTCATAAATATATACATATCACACGGTGTGTTCCCGAAATGGGGTAGCCGGAACTGCAAGTTCATAAAGGAGATCTCACAGACACTTTAGCAAAGAGAGGATAGATGTAAATGATCAGTGTCAAGTTGCTAGCTTATCGCCTGAGAGAATGCCCAAGTTCCTGAGTCGACTCTTACGACACACACAGACGGGGATGAAGCTGATCTTAGGTTAATGATTGGTCTAAGTAGCTGATGTATTCTCATTAAATAATTTAATACGTATACATACATAGGCCGCGTGGTGCCGACAGAGTAGAATTCGTACCACCCCATGTCTGCCCGTGGGTATCGTACGAGGCGATTAAGGGTTTCCGGGAGGTGGGCAGCAGCGCCTCCCGTGTTGACAACATAGTCCAAAATACAAACTGCGGTCACCAAACCGCCTGCCCAGCGTGGTGACTATGGGCAAATTCCCCCATGGCAGTCTTGTGGCGTGCCCTGGGGGAGGCCTACATCCAGCAGTGGACTGCAATAGACTTTAATTGAATAGTGAATCAAAATACCTATATATGTATACAATTAGGTATACTTATTAGGGTGCCTATATTAAATAAATGACTCGTTTTAAGTGCACATAGCGTATTATGGATAGCTGAGAAACCTAACGTAGCTTGACAGGCACTCTGTCGGTTTTTCAAAAGAAAAATCTCAAAGGTTTTTCTTCGGTTCCCAGTATTATGTTGCTGGATAAAGGATCGCTGCCAGAAAATATGGTTTTATTTTAAATGACCTCTTTTGTATTCAGACGCTGAATTCTCATCATAGCAATAAAAATATTCCGAGTTATTAAATAAATAAGTATACAAGGTGATTTTTGGTCGTCAACGTTCCCAAAAACGACGGAATCTCCTCATCATTACGATCATTTTTCTTCATGGAAGCATACCTGGGAAGTGTCGGATTTCCAAAATATTAAAGTCCAAAGTTAAGTAAATAGACTGCGTTTTTCTGCATAAATGCAAATTGACGCGTGTAGCAAGATTTTTTCACGAGAAATAATCAATATCTGTCTATGAAAAAACAAGCATAAATACTGAACACTATAAATTTCGCCCGATCAAGTAATTAAAAGAATTTTTTCAAAAAAATTTACATCGATTCCCAGATTTTTTTTGGCATAAACTTACTTTATTTGATGTATAGAGTACGTACCCTTCGTTAAGGATAGCAACGAAAAAACATCCTGTATATTATATTAGCGGACCCAAGCGCCACCGTCAATACTTTATGAATGAGGGGTTTCGGGGTTTTTGGATTCAATACATTATTCTGCCCTCGATTCAACATTAAGAATTAAGGCCCACCTGCAGTGAATGCGGTAATTTACTTAGATTTAATTTAAATGTCCAATTAGCACACACTATGTCGTCTTGCTTCTTCCCATATAAACAGAAAAATCGACGTGATAGACGTCATTCAGAGGTAAATCTTGATGATGTGGTTCGGATCTCAATCGAGTAATGCAAATAAACTATAATAATAAAATTATTTATAAAGAAATGGAAAAAATTCTTCACCGGAGTGGGAATCGAACCCACGACCTCTGCATACCGTGCTAGTGCTCTTACCACTGAGCTACCGGGTCACTATAATAATCTCGGAGGCATCAAAAATGGGACTAAAGCAAAACGTGTCAATACCAACAGGTTCCTACGCGAAGCATCTCGTATCTAATCATTTCGAACCCATAAACCATCGTAAGGTAATAGAAACCACATCTTACGCATTTTCCGCATGTGGTCCTTAGAGCTTGTTGCCATTTGTTACAAATGCTTAATCTAGATTCAAGTTAATTGATTAATTCATGCTCGCTGCTTAGCTGTTTTGACATTAACTCAAAGAGTGTACGTGTATAAATAGTAATATAAACAGAAGCATTTGCTGCAAGTGGCCCTAAAATAAATAAAAATAAAGAAGACTTATGAGTGAATCTGGCCTTGAAATTAACAAAATTAAAAGTTTATTATAAGAGCATAGGCCTTTGATCGAGATCCCTCACCAAGGTATGAGCTTTAATTAAAAGTTAGATGAACATAATTGATTGACTGCATCGAATGTTAAGCAAAACAAAACGATGTTGTTATTTGAAATTTAAAGGCTCTGTTTAATGAAATTATAGAAATGAAGTAAAAGGCTTGAGTGATATACAGGGTGTTTGTGACAGCCAGGCAAATACTGAGATACTGAACAGTACCATTGTTTTGAGTTAAACGACAGTGTTATCACTCGCAGGAAATTAATTTTCGATTTGATTATTCGCAATGTTTGCTTTCTGTGCCAATTGTATCGGGCGATCCTGTGCCTAGTTAAATAGGTTTATTGGTTATTTTGTGATACATTTCTGTTTTTTGGATCACTTGTGACTCTCCTTTGGGGTTGATCAGTTCATTTAATTTTTTTGAAAGCAACTTTTTTTTATTATCCAAACGTTAAAATTTTATTTTTAAGTAATTATTTAAGGAACTACTTAAACGAACCACACTATTTTTTCCCTGAAAATGTCGGAAATATTTAGAATTTTCCTGCAAAAATTTTCACTGGTTTTCATCTCAGAATCATGGTCTGAAGTCACCATATCAATATTTGCCTGGCTGTCACAAACACCCTGTATACTTATCTTTGTAGGTATAAAGGCAAAATTGAATTATTATTACAGGCAGTGTCTTGCTTTATTGCCAAGTTATTATTTTTAATTAAGGGCTTATTTTTCCTTATGGGCAGATAGTGAAGGGTAAAGTTGACCCAGTCCCTATCTTATTCAAATTTTAGAGAAAGACAGGAAAAACGCACTTAAAGCTTTCTTATAACTTATACGCAATGAACATACTATGCTTTATTCTAGTACCGTCTAATAAGTAAAACGAATAGCTCTCTAGGGCTGTTTGTTAAAGTATCTATTTATGGACTACGGAACCTCTATTTCAGTAGCAGTTTATTACTCAAGGGACTGCGTTATACAAGGGTGTAAAAAGAGGATTTGACACTAAGTTGCTTCAAATGTGTGTACGTGGTCACGGGTTCTGGAGAACTTCTTATTCTATGACGTATATACCTATAGAAGTTTTACAAAACCAAAATCCGTGCGGACGGAAAACTTACATTACAATGTCAAGTGTCATAATAATCAACTGCTACAAAAGACGTGTGCGGACCGGATGTGCCTTTGGTACCTCCGCTTCCATCACCTAATTAATTCTCCCACGAATTGGTCTGCGTCAACTAAGATGTCGTATTCTAAGTAGGTGCAGATGGTGAGCCAAGACAGTGCTAAAAATATGGGTCACACTCATCGATAAAACGGACTAATAAATAATTGACATCCCAACACGTTATTCAAGATAAGAGAACATATAGATATTAGCGATGCTTTGCGATACAATTTATTAATAACTAAGTACCAAATATAATTTAATGATAATAATATTTATTGATGAATGAACCTTCCCATTTTATTAACAGACCTTGACGAAGGGACACTCTGTCAATTTTTCCGTTAGTTTAGTTTAGTGAGCAATTCACGTTTATTTATGGGTCATAAATTAATTGGTCTTTGAGCAAAGTGTAGCACTTACTACGTAGAGCTAGGAATTAATTTATGGGGCATTCATGCATAGCATAGGCCTACACAAATCGCAGGCAGTAATGAGTCTAACTAATTATAGCAACGGCTGTGTAGGAATGTATTTTAGTATCTACTTACTAGTATACATTTTAAATAATTAAAATTAAATGTTGGCATTCTCGAAACAAAAAATGTAGAAACAAAATTTGAGAATCGAAATTACATATTTATTTTGCATGATTTTATGAAGTTCACTTTCTCCCTTTCTCAATCATCATCATCAGCCTATTGCAGTCCACTGCTGGACATAGGCCTCCCCCAGGGCACGCTACAAGACTGCCTTGGGGGGTATTTGCACATAGTCACCACGCTGGGCAGGCGGGTTGGAGATTTGCAGTTTGTATTTTGGACTATGTTGTCAACACGGGAGGCGCTGCTGCCCACCTCCCGTAGGTACTTTCTTTCTCCATACTATCTGGAAAAATAAACATGTGATTCCAGGTCTCAAATTTTGTTGATAGATTATAAGATTACCCATCACTACATCTAATCAAAGCCCCTAAAGTATTAGTGCAGTATATAGGGATATTACGTGTGTGTCATTCATGCGTGAATGCGTATCATGCTGTTCAAGCGTACCTACATAAACTTTATGAAGCGAATCTATTACGTACATATACCTACCTTTGAGGCCGTTAACTTGTGTCATTATGGCTTCCGGCAAGTGTATCATTCATCAAAACTCTTTGGTTATTATTGGATTGAAACCATAAGCATAACTTGATTGCATTACAAATTACGCGAAATTCTTTGTGGTACTCGTACTTATTTATTTGTCGGGTTTGACCCACCACTCATTCCCGCCACTGCAACTCCTGCAGTAATTATTCAGGTTTCTGTTAAAATTACAACATACGAATAAAGATCTTTAATTTAGTTGTAAAAATAAATAAAATACCCAGACTTTAAAATTAAGTATACAGCTTCAGTATTTATCTTAATGAGAATTAATGTTCAAGAGATATAGAGATTTCATCCTGAACTCCAAATTATTCGCTCATTTACAAGATTACATTATTTTGAAATGAGAGAGTTTAATTACATCCTACTCGTACTAATATTACAAACGCGAAAATTTGTGAGGATGAGTATGTAAGTATTGCTTTTTCACGCAAAAACTTCTGAATGGATATTGAAGAAACTTCACAATAATATAGCTTACATATCAAAATAATACACCTTCAATACATTATCCCGGGAAAATATTTTTATTCCGGATAATTTCGACTTTTTTTTTCTGCAGTCCAGACGGACGGAGTCGCGGGCGTCCACTAGTAAAAAATAAAGTAGCATTACGTTTAATAAATTAATGAAAAAGTTTAACATTGTTATAACATTTTTAATAACGAACTCCGAGATGAATGACTCAGTATGAAGTGATATATTCCGTTCCGATCCCAGCAAGTGATCCCGCAAAGGATCCGTTTTATTTAATTTTATAATTTTATTCCTATCCGATCCCGTTGCGGGATCAGATGAATATTTCATTTTAATCTATCTCTAAAATACTTTTTTCAAAGCGAACTTTAAACTAACATTTCATATCAGTAATCACCACGGCTTTAAACTAACAAACATTAATAAATAGGTATACACAGCGATCTTTTGTTTATTTTAAAAATATGAGTCAGAAAGATCAGCGTATCAAAAATGTTGATTCGATTATGACACTGAACTACGGTTCAGCATATCGAATAAATGAACAGACTCACTTAAGTTTTTGCTTAATTTGTAGATTAAAAATCCCGTTAATTTCCATTCTCGTGGGAACTTCGGAAAATCCTTTATTATTGGATTCTTATGTCATACAAAGAACACACACTGCAAGTTTCAGGTCTCTATCATTAGCTGTTGATCATTCAGGACAAAGCATTTTATATGTAGATACCAATTACCATTCAATTTGTCCTATGCGGAATACATCAGCTGCATCCCCTTCCGTGCATATCGTAAGTATCGACTAATGGGAACTAAGGGGCGTTCTTCTAGCTGGTAACTTATCTCTGATCATTTATTTATATGTATGTTATCATAGCGGTAGGATCTCCTTCTAATTAAATGTAGATATAATCAATTTGTCGCAGCAGTCAGACTTATTTCACTAAACAATTTGTCTTCATTTGCACTGAATTGAACTCTTTATGAATGATACAGCGCCAGCTGAGTCAAGACGGGTTACGTTTGATAAAGATAAATACTCGGGGACATTGAACTGTTGGATTTAAATTATTATATAAAACATGTTACACTCGTTATTACAGTTTTAAATCCGAGGTTGTAAAGTGAAATTAGCCCCTTTGATATCTGCTATTACTCATGAAGTTACGACCCGAGGATTATTGATTTACACCAGAAAGTAAATTACATTAGGGCACTCACAATATGGTTCGGGATATGAGTAGTAAAATTGTCTTCTTGTCTTCTGTCACCAGCTGACTTCTTAGACTCGTCTAAATTAAAATTATTGACACCTTTGTTCAAGAGACCCATTTCACTTGACCCGTTTTACTGTTTTGGTGGTAGTAATTTGACCATACCAAGTATGAAACAATAGGCGGTTCAGCAATCATACCGTAAACAGCGTGGGTGAAACACAGTTGTTTCTAATGTTTAGAATTTCATGTCACAACCAATTTTATTCTTTTTACCTCCTTTAGGCGACAACTTTATTTGAGTTTGTTTATTCGATTCTGTATCTACTTTACATATATCTTTTTTGTAAAAGTCTTTATTTTGACAATAGGGAATATAAAAAATAGATACCTAGGTATATAAAATTTAATCAGAGACTATTTTTAGGCATGTACTTAATTTATTATGATCGAACACAGATATTCAGCACATAAATGCTGAAAGTATGGAAGAACCACCTTTAGTGTTTCCCTTTTTACGCTTATATAACTTATCAACCCTTAGAGTGTCATAAGTGATTCAAAAAAGCAATGTATTACACAATTACCAATAAGCCCATTTAATTAGTCGCAGGATTACCCGTTACAGCGCGGAAACCAAACATTGCGGATACTCTATAATATTACACAATTACCAATAAGCCCATTTAATTAGTCGCAGGATTACCCGTAACAGCGCGGAAACCAAACATTGCGGATACTCTATAAAAATGAATTTCCTTGCATACTTAATATATATATATATAATCACGCCTTTATCCATTACGGGGTAGGCAGAGCACCAAGGGCCGATAGAACCACATGGTGCCACTTCTGACCAATTTTGAGGGTATAGTTGAGATGTACAAGTTCAGTTAGTAGTGACAGGTGGTCAGCCCATCGCCTACAAAACACCAAGACCCTCTTGTCCCTCTACTGACTTGTACAGTATGCCCGGGAAGAGAAGCAGCTATATATTATACGTTTTTTTTTCACTCCCAGAGCAGCATAGAATATAAATACTTATAAATATAAACACACTTAATATAAATAAATAAATAATATAAATAAATAAATAAATATTCATACACTTCACAACTACATTGTCGTATAACTAACTCATCACAATGTTACTTGTTCAGTATTTGCCTGGCTGTCACTCACACCCTGTATGTATAGATATAACCCGAAATTGACTATGAAATGCTTCAGTCTGCCTACCGCACTAAAAACATGTTGCTGTGCCCAACAGGGTCATATGTTATCTGTATACTATTAATTAAGATCCTTAACTACATATGAATGCAATAAATGATTGAGTATTGAGCAATACTTTGTTTTCAGATATTGGATGCTCACGGAATAAAGGAAGTGGAATATGAAGTGGAGAAGCATCTACATGTTTTTCCTCATTACAGTCATGAAGTCTAGTCAAATAAGTTATGTAAGTATCTTTTGAAGTTGACTAGATTATGAGTTAAAATATAAGATAGTGTAGTCTTTTCACTTGGAAATGTACCTGGTATCATGGGAGGGTTTCCGAGAGGTGGCAGCGCCTCTCATGTTTACAACATAGTGTGGAAATCACCAATCCGCCTGGCAAGCGCAGTGACTATGGGCAAAAACACCCCTGTGGCCGTAGCCTTGTGGCTGACCATTTTCAGTATTTAGATAATGCGTTAAAGTTAAATAGACAAATCTAACACCAGACTGTGAGGTAATAATGGAAGGACGAAATCCAAAACGTAATTGCAAAGCCGATCGATATTTTATTTTAAACCACTTGAGCCAGTGGATAATTGTACCGCTTTGTAGGTGTTGTGTAGAAGAGGATGCCTACTAACTTTTAAATTTATTTCTTACTTACTAGTGGACGCCTGCGACTCCGTCCGCGTGGGCTACAGAAAAAACAAAATGTCGAAATTATCAGGGATAAAAACATTTTCCCGGGATAAAAAGAAGCCTATATGTTAAGTGAGACCTGCTACAATATATTACTGAAAACTGCATCGAAATCGGTTCAGCCGTTTCTGAGATTAGCGTGCACAAACGCACAGGTAAACAGTCAAACCGACAAACAGCCAAAAATCATTTTTTGGGTACTATTGCGTAGATAAAGGTCTCCTATAATATTTTTTCTCATATATCTTCATGTACAGACAGCGATCCGTTACGTTTTTATTATATGTAGGTATAGAAGATATAGATAATGATTTTTGTGATCGGGCAAAATGATTCTAAAGCACGTTTTTGGAAGGTATGTATATTTACAATGCCTTTGTCCATTAACACGGAAAATTCACGAACGGTTTGTTGATCATAAAGCGAGATAGTATATCTAGATACCTACCTATACGGTAGCTATATGATAATATAGGTATATGGTCATTTTATTCGGGAAACAAACGTCTGACACATCTATGCACTCACGACATTATTGTCGATTCTAATCTAACCCTTATAGGGTGAGTGGGGGGAAGATGGAAAAAGGGGTAAGACAAAAATCACTCATAACGCCCAATTATGTACCTACAGGATGTTTTTTTGTGGCCACCTTTAACGAAGGGTACGTATTCTATACATGAAATAAAGTAAGTTTATGCCAAAAAAAATGCTGGGAAAAAAAAAATTTTTTTTTGAAAAAATTTTTTTAATTCCTTGATCGTGCGAAATTTATAGTGTCTAGTATTTATGTTAGTTTTTTTATAGACAGATATTAATTATTTTTCTTGAAAAAATCCTGCTACGCGCGTCTATGTGCATTTATGCAGAAAAACGCAGTCTATTTACTCAACTTTGGACCCTAATATTTTGGAAACCAGACACTTCCCAGGTATGCTTCCATGGAGAAAAATGATCATGATGATGAGGAGATTCCGCAGTTTTCGGGAACGTTGACGACCAAAAATCAACCTGTATAGTATTTTAAGCGCTAGCAACTTTGTTCAAGCCGGCATTTTATTACCCCTCGCCCCTCAGCGGCAGCCATCGCTCAGATCGTGCAGTTGTGTTTGCGAGCATAATTTGTGGCCGTCATGTGGCCGGTGACCATTGAGTTATACAGGGTGTAAAAAGACAACAATGTTTTTTTAATACCTCGTATTCTTTGTAAGGTTACGATCATTTTCTTCTATGGAACCAACCCTGGGAAATGACAAAAAAATTATGAAAAAATACTGTCATTTTATTGCAAGCAATGTAGGTATTCGTTTGTTGCGCAAAGTACAAATGTACCTACAAAACTAACATTATAATATTTTGACATGATATCTTTGAAAAAAATGCTTGTTAACCGATTTCAGATGGATTTATGTCAAAAAAAAATGATAATATTAATGTAACTTTGGACCTGAATATCTTGGAAACCCGTGGTTTCCCAGGGGTGCTTCCATAGAAAAAAATGATCGTTATCTTACAAAGAATATGAGGTATTAAAAGAACAAAGTTGTCTTTTTACACCCAGTATAGTTATGGAGTGAACATTATGATCTATACAGGATGATTTTTGGTCGTCAACGTTCCCAAAAACTACGGAATCTCCTCATCATCACGATCATTTTTCTCCATGGAAGCATACATGGGAAGTGTCTGGTTCCCAAAATATTAGGGTCCAAAGTTGAGTAAATACTCGTAGACTGCGTTTTTCTGCATAAATGCACATAGACGCGCGTAGCAAGATTTTTTCACGAGAAATAATTAATATCTGTCTATAAAAAAACTAACATAAACACTAGACACTATAAATTACGCCAGATCAAGTAATAAAAAAAAATAAAAAAAAAAAAATCCCAGCATTTTTTTTTGGCATAAACTTACTTTATTTGATGTATAGAGTACGTACCCTTCGTTAAAGGTGGCCACAAAAAAACATCCTGTATACAGTATACAGTTACAGTTTCGATGTAATGAAATTTTTTCTTCACACACTACACATATATGTAAATAATCGGTTATATGATGCAATTCGACATCGTACTCATAAACTTGTATTTGTCTCTCTTTCACCAACCTATAATTTTACGAGTAAAAAAGAGACAACAATATGTTGACTTAAACAAAATTTGGCTACGCACACCTAGGCAACGCTGCGTAATACACAAAGGCGGCCAAATCCCGACCATTTTGAAATACTCATAACTCATTACGGTAGCTAACTACATTAGGTAACTAGTTTTATCTTTGTCTTTATTGAGTAGGTACTCTATTTAAATTGGATAATCACGTTCTAAGTTATATTTTTTGGCAATTATGACCTGTTCTTCGATGAATATAATTTTCATTATAATTTATGTAAGTTGATTTTGTAATTTTTGGCTAAAACATTTATGTCTTCTTGATACACTTTATTTCAGATTACTCAAAACTAAAGATAAAAAAACATAGACCTTGCTACCAAGATTAACTTGTTCATAACATGTCCATGGTAAGAAGTATATCTGACTATAAAATAACCAAAATCAAATAGCGACAGACACAACGCCATAAACGCATTGCCTATCGACAACAAAAAATGCAAAATTTCATCAAAATCCGTTTTTTAGCCGTTAAGCGTGTTGTTGAAAAAATGCAATCAAATGGTATCAAAGTATAGAGAAAGGAAATGATATCGCGTTCTATTTCGAAGGTAGCGCCATCTAGTCATTTAATAAAACAATGAACATTGTTAAACTTCGTGACAATACCACGCCGCCGTTTCGAATATTACTGGTAATTATTTTGAATTTTCTTATTTATAAATTATAAAACGGAGCTTGGTTAAATCACATTTTTATTATGTTTCAGTTTCTGCATTTGCCTTACCAGGAATTTGCTTGCTAGAACCAGCGTGTTATGGAATATAAAGGACCTATCAAGGAGACCGCTGACACCGCCCATTACTCCAACACATTGCTATTCCCTAGAATTGGGTAAACTGCTGATGCCAGCTACACGTGTAACCTCGATTGGCGACAGCCAGGATACAACCGGAGACATACCAACCACTCTGTACCTAATATCGGAAGTCGTTAGTTAAGTTAATTGTAATTTTTATATTTTTGATAATTCTAATAAACGTTTAAAAGTATGTAACTCGGTTTTTTTGAGCTCTCCTGCGCTGTGATTCGTAATTAGCGCTGTTGCCGCCGCAAAAAATATTTTTGTGGCAATCAATACAATGTCATCAATATTTTAATGTAGTCATACACATAGTAACTAGCGCCATCATTTAAAGTAAATATTTGATGAAACGCACTATAGTTCCGAAATCCGGCATACGAGTTGTTCTATAAGAAACGGCCCCCTGATTACGTAAAATTAGCGATCAGCAAAATTCGCGCGGTGGTCGCGCCAAAGACGCGCGATCTGTCAAAATAAATTCGTATTACCTACCTAAGCCTATCATTCGCTAATCGTTTGCAAAATTTTTGCTAGCACACTAGCGCCAAAGACATATAAAGTAACAAAAAAAAATACAATGTAAAATGGCGACTGAGGAAACAGCTGATCTCACTTTATAAAACATTCTGAACGAATGGCAAAGGAATTTTTTAATAACACAGCATGAAGAGATCTACTGCTGATGTTGCACACGCACTGACTTACTAATTGAAAACATCACTTTACGGACACATGAACCTTTTTTTAGAAAAACACATTGCTACTTCTTAGAAAATAATAAAAAATGTGCTAAATTATAAAAACATACTCGACGTGAAAAGCTAAAGAGATATAAATGGAATACAATATAAATTATTTTACCACAGAATTGGCTGTACCTATGGTAGTTCGTTTCTGCCAACCTAATATTTATCGCAGTTTGACAGTTCGTTTGCTGGCTGGCTGATCGTTTTGCGAACTTTACGTAATACGAAAAAATGACAAATATATGAGGAAAAGACGATTTTATCGCTTTGCTTCTGCTTGATTGCTTTGGCTCTGCTATTGATCTTAGCTAATACGAATTTGACATTTAAATGCGAAAATTGTGCAAAATTCGCACAATTTTCGCTATCGCTTTGCTTTTGCAAGTTAGGTAATCAGCGGGGTAAGAATAAAATACTTTTTTTGATAATTTAGATTATCTTCTTCTAATGTAAATTTGGCAAATTTATTTAGTTTTCTGTTCACACTTATTTAAAGCTGGAGGTTACAATTCAACAATATCGAGTAGCGTTCATAATAACGATTTTGGATATTATGTTCTTCTTACCCCGCCACCTATTCATCTTACCCCTGCATTATTTTTATGCTTAACATATTTTTGACCATTCATATTACATAAAGTAGTACCGAACGCAAAAGAAAAATGTTTTCCCTTTACCTACTCCTATCACTTTTTTTAAAACATAAACTTCCGTTTTATCAAGTTTCTAATACAACACTACCTATCTCATAAAAAAACCATTCCATCTTCCCCCTACTGACCTTAAACCTAAACTTAAGATTAGACCTACCTGTCCTTTTATGTCGCATCCATTAATGTCAAGAATGGAGACGAACATACCTACCTGTCCAATTTTAAGTTTGCGTTTAAGTGTAAGTCAGAAATATTACAATAATCGTGCCAACCACCGTTTATCGATGTGCTTACATCTCAACGATTTGGCAGCATTAGGGTAGCATACAATTTTTTATACAATGCAGCAAGTCCAAAAATTCAACCGGACTATGCATTCGACAAAAAACCTTTGGATGCCTGCCAAATTGAAATTTGCCTTTTGTGATCTACCCGAGCATTGACTAGTGAATGGTACGAAATCAAAGAAATGACCTAGATAACTGAATAGATTGTGTGTAGTTATAATTGATTGGCTTATCATTCACATTAAGTACATTTGGGTAACTAATTGAATCCTATCCTTGGACACAATATGTTAACAGACTCTGTCCGCGTGAACTGCAAAAAAAAAAAACAAAATGTTGAATATATACAGTGTGTTTTTTCGTTGCCACCCTTAACGAAGGGTACGTACGCTATACATCAAATTAAGTAAGTTTATGCCAAAAAAAAATGCTGGGAAACGATGTAAATTTTTTTGATTTTTTTTTAAATTACTTGATCGGGCGAAATTTATAGTGTCCAGTGTTTATGCTAGTTTTTTTCATGGACAGAAATTAATTATTTCTCGTGAAAAAATCTTGCTACACCTTGCATTTATGCAGAAAAACGTAGTCTATTTACTCAACTTTAGACCCTAATATTTTGGAAACCAGACACTTCTCAGGTATGCTTCCATAGAGAAAAATGATCGTGATGATGAGGAGATTCCGTAGTTTTCGGGAACGTTGACGACCAAAAATCAACCTGTATATAGATACATAGATGCAGTTTAGAGCCTGAGAAACGACATAGGCTACTTTTTAATATTCCCGGAAAATATTTTTATAACGTATAATGTTATTAAAAATTATTAAAAATATTAAAAAGTAGCCTATGTCGTTTTTAAGGCTCTAAACTTCATGTATGTATATACCATTTTTCATTTTAATCAGTTCAGAACTTTTGGCGTGTAAGCGAGACAGAATTACTTTTCCATTTATAATAGGTATTAGTAAGGATTTACCAGTATGTGAACTTACGTTCTTATTATTACTGATGATATTTTCCCCTGTGCTGATTCAAGGCTTCACTAGATTAAGCTGCATCGTTTTCTATGTATGTCGTAAGTAAGAGTCGACTAAGGAACTCGGTAGGTACTCTTATTTTGTAACTTGAGACCGGTCGGCAACCGGTCGCTAAACGTCAAAAGACGACTACGCGACCGATTCCAAGAAACCCTATTCTGTAATCAAGCAGTATGGTGCACTGACTACTTTTTAATCTAGTGGGATCCAGCGATTGCGACCGGTTGCAAGTTACAAAATCAGCCTGCGGATATTAGGTATCTAAGGCGATAAACTAGCAACTTCTCACTGATCATTTATATCTGTCCCCACTAAGTTAAACAGGGCGTTGGTATTTATCTCCTTTATGACCCTGCAGTTCTAGGTACCCCATTTCAGGAACACAGCCGTGTTTATATGTGTTTTTAGAATAAAAGGACATTTGATTCCCTTGTTCTTTCTCAATTTCCCAAAGTTGTCCTGCATATATCTTTTAATCTATGGGGACGTATTGTAATGCTATTGTACTTCGTAGCCTATTAAATGATTAATAAGCACCTTTATTCTGTATATGTGTATGTTTCTATTGTTACAGGTAGATAGTGATACCGCCCTAAGCAACAAAAATACTTCCACTGCAGATAGACTTTCCAAAATATCTCTTATTAAAGGTAAGCGTATTTATAGATATATACAAATAATCATTTCTGAAAAAAACTATAAAAGTTCAAAAATGCATCGCTCAGTCTCAAACTAAATAAGAATATGGAAGGATTTTAGTGACCAATTCTCCATACTATCTGGAAAAATAGACATGTCATTTAAAGGTGATTATAACTTCAAAATTATGTAAGTATTGTAATAAACAAAAATATTATATAAATATAAAATTAACTAATACATAATTTAAATGAATTATTATTTATCTTATCGCGTTTATTTAGTTAATAGTACCTACAGCTAATATATAGATATGTATTTATTTTCTATAATATATTCATAATATGAAAGTTTCGGAACCCAGATAAGAGATGGAGCTTTAAATAAGGTAAGCAAGGTGACAGATAATGGAGTTGGATCTCTATTCCTCTATAGGTAGTTGTTCTCATCTATGAAATGATCGCACACCGTGTGCGTTGAGTCCGCGATGGTCTGCGGTAAATCCTCGGCGTATTTTCCTCCCCCACGTTCTGCGTAGGCTATTATAGACAATTTCAATAACCGATCTCGAGAGATTTTATGCATGGTTCAGATTAAGGCATCTTCTCACTTTAAGCGCCTCAAAAATAGGCTGTTTTTGCGATTTTTTTTCGAGGATTTTTGCTTAAAATTATGGGATAAAACGGATCCTATGTAATAAACACATCTTTCAAGTACATGAAAAAATTTTTTTTTTATTTTTTTAAACAATTATTATAATACATCAGTAGCATCGAAAAACCCGTGTAAAAATGTTATGGTCGTGGCTTGTTGATGGTATCTCCGAGACGGGTCGTCTGAAACAAAAAAATAAAACTGTTTTAGATTCAGTATGTCAGTGGCTATAGCGCATATCATCAGATTTTTGATATTCGCGAAAATAACAAAATGGCGCACGTTTTTCGAAAAAGTAAAAAAAAACCACGATTTTTTTGCAGTTTTTTGTAAAAAAAAAATTCTTAAAATCAAAATTTCAAAAATCTGATGATATGCGCTATAGCCATAACTATGAAGCATATGTCATTCAAATTTCATGACAATCGGCCGGATAGTTTCCGAAATTTCATCAACAAAGCACCGAAAAACCTTGTTTTGAGATAACTGCGTTTAGTTTTGGTTGCAGAAAAATCATGAAAAAACCTTACCTCGGGTTAATCAGCGATGCCTGCTCCATACAATGGACCTTCCGATTCTTCGTAGAAGGTGTGTTCGTCCAAAATAGCTTCCCTTCGTCTCGACCTAGTCTCTTTTGAAGCGTTAGAGCTGCGGCGGTTCCCTACGCGTACGCGATCACTGTCGCGTTTCTCGGCGTATTGAACGGCGATAGGGCCTAGTTTGACACCCATCACCTCCAAAATTTTTAAAACAGGTTGTAGCCCTTCGTTATAAATGCATGCCGCTGTTTGGCAAGCAATTTCCACGGTTTTTCTTCCCGTAAAAACGTGTTTCGGCGCCATTGCCCAGACACAGCTGTTGAAACACTCGTTGTTATTTTGGGTATTTCCTCCGAGGCATCGTTCCAGTAACTCGTCCTTCGTCAGTTCTTCATAGATCGGTTTCAAAACCTCTTGAACATCATCAGCTAGAGCAGGAGGATGTTTAAAAGTTTCTATCTGATTGTTTTTCACTGCTTTCTTGTACTTGCACCATGAGTCTGAACAATACGTATGCTGTGGGTTGCTGTCGGTTGAAATTTTATGATAGTATCCTGCCCAGATCTCCCTGCGCATATCTTCGACAGAATTCAGGTTTCTTCGAATTGCCAATGAGTAATTTGTTGATAATTCTGTCATCAATTTTATTGTTAAATCTTGGGTTTTTACGACAGGAACTTTTTTTATAACAACTTTTTTTTTTTTTACTACAACTTTCTTGGCTGCTTTTTTCTTTGGTGAAGGTTTTTCAGCGTCTTTCTTTGCAGCTTTTCTCTTTTGTGTAAGAATTTTCTTAGCGTCCTTAGCACGCTTGAAAATTCTTTTCGCAACGTGTAATACGCACTCCAACTTCTTAACCACAAAGTCTTCACCATACGGTGCTGTATCGAACAATATTTTAAAAGTTTTAGTGTCACCATCACCGATGTAAAAACCGTAGTGCACAGCAAATTTTTCGAGTGATCGCAAAAACATCTCACATATACCGTCAACCTCCATTTTTCCAGAACTACCTGAATGATTAGCACTACAAACTAGTTTGTGCTTTTCATACCACTGTGCATATTCGATCGTGTCTTTCATACCTTTTTTCGATTCACAGCTTTTGCAGTGACTCGACTTCACAACGACGTCTGCAATTTTTTTACTGTGTTTATATATTAATGACACGATTCCAATAAGAGAAGAAAATCCTCTTTTCTGCCAGGAACCGTCACCTGAAACGGTTAAAACGTCTTCGGGTTCTCCGTGTTGAGCGTTCAACAGTTTTTCTTCTTTGACAGACTTGCTCGTCACTATATCGAACACACTTTGCACTGCGATGGCGATCGAATTGAGTATTTGATAATAAACGGTGGAATTGATTCCATGTCCCAGTTCCATGAGCCCACAAAACGTATTGATACCACTCAATCCAACACCAATCAAACGCATAACGTACACTAAACGACGATTGATTTCGTACCCAGTTGAGATTAATGGGCATGAGTTAATATATTTTTCTCCGCAATCACAAGTCACACAAATTTTGAAACCGAGTCCTCGCTGACCGTACTTTGTAAAAGAAACATCTTTGTTACAAACTTTACACTTCACATATTGTTGTAATGTAGAAAAAACAAGAAAAAACTGAATAATACTATATCCAGCCGTTGGATCGATGTGTACATCGAAACTTGTATCGTCCGATTTTTTTAATTTTGCTGCACTCGCACTAGCATGACTCGTATCTGCTTCAGACTGGTGTGGAAGCACTCCACGAAATTTTCTTTTTTTAGATTTCGAACTTGGACGTCGCCACGTGGCACTTTGTTGCGAAGTCTTTTTATCCATTATAACAATCCTGAGCGCAGAGATGTTGCCGTTACGAAGTTTCAAATTAGACTGATGAAATAACAGTTTAGCATCGTTGCCGAGTGATTTTCTTTTGAAAAATGCACGTGTTAAGGTCTTATTACATGAGTATAGACCCGAAAACAGAATATACCTAAGCAAGGGGTACTACATTAACAAAAGAACACGGCTATTCAATTGTATAGAGTCAGATATACAGGAACCGTCCGAGCGGCGTGAAAGGGATCGCCGGGTACTCTCAGGTAGTCACCTAACGGTCGCCAAAAAATGTAGTTAGACTCGTCCGATCTTTATGAAATTTCGAGATGACATTTTTGAAGATATGTACTTTCAAAATTTAAAAAAAAAAAAAAACGATTTTTTTAAATTTCCAAAGTGAGAAGACGCCTTAAAATCTTCAATTGTCTTCATACAAAATTTCAAATGACTTTTATATCGCAACGCGAATTGTACAATTTTGACTGTTGCATTGCTACTGCTTTGCTCTTGCAAGAGACGTTATCAGCCTGTACTTTATATCAGAGTAGATATCTACATATTGAACCAGATTGTTGTTAATTTTAATTAAACAGTAGACAGGAATTAGAAAACTTATTCAATTTCTCTTTACAAGCACACTATACTGAATATAAAAATAAACAGAATAAAAAATTTAATTTATGTATTTACATGAAAATATTAACGCATAATGCAAATAATAAATGTTAAATAAGTATTGCAGCTTCTTCTACTGGGGGGCTTTTGGGTACTGCGTTGATAAAGGTCTCCTATAATATTTTTTCTCATATATCTCCCATGTACGAGAGCGATCCGTTACATTTTTATTATACATAATGTTTTTTGGTCGTCAACGTTTCCAAAAACTACGGAATCTCCTCATCACCACGATCATTTTTCTCCATGGAAGTATTCCTGGGAAGTGTCTGGTAAATGTACTGCGTTCTTCTGCATAAATGCACATAGACGCGCGTAGCAAGATTTTTTCACGAGAAATAATTAATATCTGTCTATGAAAAAACTAGCATAAACACTGGACACTATAAATTTAGCCTGATCATGTAACAAAAAAAATTTACATCGTTTCCCAGCATTTTTTTGGCATAAACTTACTTTATTTCATGTATAGAGTTCGTAGTTACGTACCCTTCGTTAAGGGTAGCCACGAAAAAACACCCTGTGTGTATGTATAGACTAGGGACCCGTCCCGGTTTAGCACGGGTGCAATACATCCTCACGCGGACGAAGTTGCGGGCAGTCGCTAGTTGATAAATAATTCTCGAATCAACAAAAAAACACAGTACCTACTTACCTAATTACCATCTTTGACGGAGTGCTCTATGAGAAAAGTCACAACCTCAGGTCACAACTAAGAATACGAACTTCAAACTGCAATAAGATCAATGTAATCCAGAACAGTATTTGTTTATTTTTAATGAACTTTTAATGAACTCGTACCATATGCACGGAAGGAGATGTAGCTAATGTATTTTAGTAAAGCGCATCAGCACATTATTTATTTTGTTTGTACTAAACTTAATAAACTGAGTGTTATATTTGACTCTTCTTAGTATTAAAAGTAGCGTCAATATACTTGAAAAGGCGGCAACATAAAATGTGTAGGTTCCCGTAATTACGGAGGATGGTATGTGGATGAAAGACATTAGAATAATTTTAAAAGGTATTTTTTCTTGTAAATCCCCACTGGCTTAGCTGAACGAGAATGAAATTATGGCAGTAGGAAAGAGGCGCTGAGAAAATAAGAGGATCAGCCCCAAAACAAAAGATTTAAGTGCAAGTACATGGCCCAGTTTTCTTCTGATGACTAACTTACTTTTAATTGTGCTTTTCTACCTATATTAGTAGGTATAGGCAGTTTGATAGACGATTTAAAATTATAGCAAGCTTAAGTGCTGATCAAATAACTAGAACTTAGTAGAGCTGCCTATGACGACGAGCTATTGGCAGATAGTCAACACAAACTGTTATTGCCAAAGTCCGAAGTGTTATTAACTGCTGTTAAACTTAAGTTTAGATCTAACTTAGATTTGTGTCAATGTTTGGAACAACTGTAAATCTTTCTCTGTTAAGGTGTACAAGATTATAAGATAAGAACGTCCCTACACATGAAAAATGTCGACTGCATTATACTAGGAAAATTTAGTTTAAATTTGTACCAGCGAACGAAAAGTTGGTTTCTACCCGTGTCATTTCAAAAGAATTTAAACATTGTTTTTTCATTACACAGCCTAAATTTGACACATATTCCGTACATTTTGCTGTGAAATTTCATTTTTAAATAGTGTTTACTTTCAGAGACGGTTATATATAGGTAGTAACATCGTAAATATTTTCATATGTTGTTTGCAGATGCAAAAGCCCCTATATTTTCACCGTGGTCTCACTGGAGCTCATGCCATAAAGGACAGAAGACAAGACGTAGACATTGTGTGATTCGACATGTATGCAGAGGATCTCTACGTATAGAAGTAGCGAGGTAACATATACAAATGAGACATGTTCTTAGCTTTTTATTTATTATATTATTTTACTATACTATACGCCAACCGTCGTGGCACAAGCAGTCATAAAACATTATATGACAGCGCGTGCCACGACGGTTGGCGTGTAGTATAGTGATCAAGCCGCGACTTTTTCCTTGTGAAGTATGAAAGTGCCTTGACTTTGTAATATCTGC
Organism: Carposina sasakii; assembly: GCA_014607495.2. Taxonomy (NCBI): domain Eukaryota; kingdom Metazoa; phylum Arthropoda; class Insecta; order Lepidoptera; family Carposinidae; genus Carposina; species Carposina sasakii. The sequence goes on from CP053153.1 coordinate 8,438,321, forward strand.
ACCACATACTTGACTAGTAGTATCTGTATCCATCTAAGTAAGTACGTAAATATCTTGTAGTGATATGCTTATATTTCCTTTATACGTTCCTATTTATTGACTGAAGAATGGAAAAAGAATAAGAAAAAATGGCCGACCTTCCTTTAGAAAAACACAAAATTATACTAAAAGGACTAATATATAAAGAGTAGATATCCTACCTTCTATCCACTTTCGAACTCGCTGTCAGTCAGTAAGCCAGTAGGTATAATTATTGAGAAATAAAACTTTAAAAAGTGAAAATATTTAACATTATGCTGTTTTTTGGCGCCAACGCCATTAACGATTGCGTTACAGTTTTTGTCGATTTTTATATTCTTTTTATCAATTTTATTACCTACTTTGTGTTCTTTATATGCCGTTATATAAGAAAGAGTTAAAGGTGTACGTACCTTAATGATGACATTCTACTAAGTGGCTCGACTCCAATTTTACATACATACATACACATACTCGTACATATAAACACGGCCGTGTGGGAACTGTGGAAATGGGGTAGCCAGAACTGTACAATAGTAGAAGAGATCCCACAGCCACGTTTAGCATTCCAGGGACAGTACCAAGTCGCTAGCTTATCGCCTGAGAGAATGCCCGAGTTCCTGAGTGAACTCTTACTCAATTTTTTTATTCTGTATAAATTATACCTAATAATTTTAATTATTATTGTTTAAGTTTGGGGACAAACTGTACTAGCCAAACTGCTGTTCCTATTCGTTTTATAATTAATTTCAATGAAATTCCAGAAAATTATGTTGACATTTATCTGTAAGGGTGAATTAATTTATTTCTGAAGATTTGATTTGATTTGTTGAGTTATTTTAATAGAGAATGAGATTAACATAAGATACAAATATTTAAAAGCACTAGGACTATAGTAAGGTATGATTTGGCATTTTTTTTACGGCCGAACGTTGCACAGGTCTTAGTAGATATTAGTAGTACCAAGTCTAGAAGATAAAAATATGTGTAAAGAACATAACCACAAGTAAATTTAAACTTTTATTCCAAAATCACAATATTATTCCAAAATCATGATATTACCTACTCTTCGTGGTTTAACGCTTTAACGTTAAAGTAGTTCGAATTATCTAGAAACTTCATGGGTAAAGCTAAATCCACTGTAAATCTTACAATGCGGAAACCTGTATGTTTACTAATACCTGTCTACACCAGTTACTTATAGATATACGCAGTGTTGAGATACTCTTTCAATCGTTAGCGTAGTTGTTTGAAATTCCAGTGAATCAGTCGAGAGTTCATATTTCTAAACTAGACGGTTGGCGAAGCTTGTAATAAAGTTATTGACCCTGCATGCCACACCATAGTATTGATATACCTATAATATAGCAATCTATGCATTAATAATAATTATTATCATAAATTTGTAAAATAATTTTATACCCAGTTGTACATACCATGTTTGGTGTGATTAATAATAAGTAAATAAAAAATAATAATTAATATTCATGTTAATTGTTTTCGAATAATGAAATTGTACCTAAATATTCACATACTTTCAAACATTGACCAAGTCACAAATAATATCCTCAAAATCGATAAAGATTACGCACTTAGGAAGGCCATGTAAATAAATACATGAGTATCATGAGTTCAAGAACGAATAAAATAATGAACAAGACTCAATAAAGAAACAAAAAAAAGTTTGAGAAACTGGCGATTAATCTGTCTCTATTATAAGATTGATGATCAAAGTGTTTCCATAAAAAAAGTCTCCTATGAGAACGATTCGACAATGTCGTGGCTATAGATTACGAGTATCATCTTTATTTTGGTTGAATAGCTGGGCGACGCATGAAGCCAAACCTCTTCAAAGCAGCAGTAATATTTTTAAATGGACATAAATACCATGACACAAATCTTTTCTTTCTTTGGATTTTAAAGCATGACCTTCGCATTGCAATTGCGGTAAAACCAATGAAGCATAATCCCATAGATAGCCTATTGTCGAAGGTTGGATGTAGGTCAGTGAGACTAGCTATGTATTACATCGTGTTTTGAACTGGTTGCTCATCACAACTGGTATCTGTGAATGAGTTGTCAGATCCGAGAGTCAGTGGGGGGTGTAGGGAAGGTCAGCCCTATTTGAAAACTTTAATAATACTGGGTGTAAAAAGACAACTTTGTTCTTTTAGTACCTAGTATTATTTGTAACATCACGATCATTTTCTTCTATGGAAGCACCCCTAGGAAACCACGGGTTGCCAAGATATTGAGGTCCACTTTGGACCATACTTACATTATTACCATACCTATTACCATACCATTATTACCAGACCATACTTACTTACAACATACATTAATATTATTATTTTTTTTTTACATAAATCCATCTGAAATCGGTTAACAAACATTTTTTTTTTCAAAGATACCATGTCAAAATGTTATAATTTTAGTACTGTAGGTACATTTGTACTTTGCGCATCAAACGAATACATTGCTTTCAATAAAATGACAGTATTTTTTCATAATTTTTTAAGAAAACGATCGTAACCATACAAAGAATACGAGGTATTAAAAAGACATTGTTGTCTTTTTATACCCTGTATACTTATAGATAAACAACTGTTTAAGTTATGTGCTGTGCTGGTGCGGGGCTTTACTATACAGGGTGTAACAAAAAGGGTATGTTAAGCGAAAAGCTATGTAAATAGCCCACTATAGAGAACCTATCCACAAAATTTTAGACCCGAAATCACATGTTTATTTTTCCCGATAGTATGGAGAATTTTTAAATATCTCAGAAATTTTCATACAATCTTGAAAAATAAAAATGTGATTTCCAGTCTCAAATTTTGTAGATAGATTCTCTATAGTGGACTATTTACATAACTTTTCGCTTAACATACCCGTTTTGTTACACCCTGTATACGCGTACATCAGCTGCACTGCATCTCTCTCAACGTAGCAACTTGTTACTGATCATTTACTTATTAGTATTACTGTCCTCGGTATGCTAACCGTGCCTAAAGGTTTTCCTTTATGATCCTGCAGTGCAGAATACCCTATTTTGCGAACACAGTCGTGTATATTTATGTGTTAGTTAAAACTGTAACCTAGTTTATAGGTATGAATGATGATGTGTAGTTTTACCTTCTGTTCTTTTTTATAAAATATGTATGTATATATGTATTTATTTAGTTATATTGTATGCATTTATTTGATTGTTTGTTTATATCAAGTACATTGTTTTTTTTTATTATTATTTAGTTGTGCACGTATGATTTCCTTTTTCTTCGCTAATAACTTTATATTAAATGGTTGGCTGGAAGAAATCTCTGTTAGAGATAAGCTCGCCTTTGTACATTATCTTATAAAATATTGTATCTTGTGTGTTTTTTTTCTGTGTACAATAAAGAATATATAAAATATATAATATATGTTTTGTTTACAGTTGCGTGTCATCGTCTCCGTTAAAAATACAGAGGAAACGCAACCACATTGGCCGACTACGGATTCAAACTAAGGTAGATAATAATAGTTACTTATGTGCAATTTCGAATAATTTGTTACGATATATTTAGGTACCTTCGAATTCACTTCTGAATTTCGAAGAAGGAAATAAAAATAAAAAACATATTTCAACTATAGGTAAGTTCACCTGAAGTTGTCAATAATATTATGTACATTTTTAGGGCTAATTTTGCCAAACGTCAGATAGGCTATCAGAAGAATAATGTTGATGATGCCTTTTTCTAAAACTTGATCAGGATAGAGATAGCATCTACTTTATTTTTCAGATAGACTGTCTGACGTTTGGAAAAAAAAAGCCCTTATTTAAATAAAATTCTCCCTAGAACTGTTTTATGTATAGCTCGCAGATGGTAACAATTTCATACCTACAAATACTTACATACAAACATACATTTCTTACGGGGTAGGCTGAGCACGAAAGGCCGGCCGATAGAACCACATAGTGCCACTTCTGACCAATTTTGAGGGCATAGCTGATATGTACAAGTTCGGTTAATAGTGACAGGTGGTCAGCCCATCGACTACAAAACACCAAAACCCTCCTGTCCCTCTACTGACTTGTACTGTATTCCCGGGAAGAGAAGCAGCTGCAGTATTTATACGTTTTTTTCACTCCCAGAGCAGCATAGAAGAAATTTATTAAATTAATTTAAACCTATTGAAGATGTTCAAAATGGTTAAAACCTACGCAACCAACGTGCTCCTGAAATGATTATGTGATTTATCTCATCTGTGTATGATTAAGTGAAGTTTATTTATAACCCACTCTGATTGTAATTTAAGTTTCTGTAAATCAACGACTTGTCTTCAATTTGTTGGGTAAATTTTATATAACTGTAGCGGAGCCATCTATCGGATGCAGGAGAGAACCACAATCGAATGCAAAATCCTAGAACGCGATATCGAAATTCCTCACAACGATTGGAATATATAGGTATACATGGACCAAACAACGACTAGCGGCCCGTTGGGGCCGGAAGCGCTTTCTTTTTTCACCTCCCCCACATAACCTTCTCATAAATTTTCCTCGACTAATGAGAGTTCAATTATATTTAATTCCAAGAATGTATACAGAATGTTTTTTCGTTGCCACCCTTAACGAAGGGTACATACTCTGTACATCAAATTAACTAAGTTTTTGCCAAAAAAGACTGGGAAACGATGAAAATTTTTTGGAAAAAAAAATATTACTTGATCGGCCGAAATTTATAGTGTCCAGTGTTTATGCTAGTTTTTTTCATAGACAGATAATAATTATTTCTCGTGAAAAAATCTTGCTACGCGCGTCTATGTGCACTTATGCAGAAAAACGCAGTCTATTTACTCAACTTTGGACCCTAATATCTTGGAAACTAGACACTTCCCAGGTATGCTTCCATGGAGAAAAATGATCGTGATGATGAGGAGATTCCGTAGTTTTCGGGAATGTTGACGACCAAAAATCAACCTGTATATACTCAGAAATTGAACTTTCAGGCGATAAGCTAGCTGGTCACTGATCATTTACTTCTGTCCCTGCTATGCGAAACGTGGCTATATATAGGATCTTTATTACGATCCTGCAGTTCAGGCTACCGGGAACACAGCCGTGTGTGTACAAAATATTAAAGAAATTTCGTAACTACTTGTAAATGTCTTAATTAAAAAAAACAAAAATGTTGATAATGTGCTTAATTTCAGCATCTACGACAGTTAGAAGTGGAAGATATTCAAAAGAGATTCCGAGGTTTTTCCCCCTGGGGGGCTTGGAGTTCGTGTTCCCGGAAATGTACTACAGTCAGGAGACGGTGAGAGTTATTTCTATTCCATCTACATATTTATATATATTATAATTTCATGGCTTACAACGTGTAAGTGGCAGTTAGGCAAATTGATAGCCATGATTTAAACACAACCCCGAAATTTTCCGCCTTTTTTATTAAAGGTCTGTTGTGATAAAATTTAATAATATAGCTGTTTAACTACATACCTAACTACCTATACTTACATTCTACATACATAAAACAAACATCATTAGTTTTAATCGTATCCAGTTTGATGTAACAATAGTTTTCTTTAATCTTGAAATACGTAGGTACCTATATCATTTAAATAAATATATTTATTAAAATTATGTACCTATTTTCTTAAATTAGGAGCAGCTTTGGTTACAATTCATACAAAATGGGCGTTTTTCCACTAGACGATACGGCCACGGAACGACCACGGCAAGTCGTCATCTAATAGGAAGAGGTGGGGCAGATTGATGCTAAGATATTTAATGTCATGTTTTATGTACGTATCAATTAATATAGGCACAATATACAGGATGTTTGTGACAGTCAGTCAAATATTGATATTGCGACTTTAGACCATAATTCTGAGGCGAAAACCACAGAAAATTTTCGCAGGAAAATTAAAAAAAATTCCAACTTTGGGAAAATTGTTTCGTATGGCAGTCGTCGGCCGTGCTGTCCAGTGGAAAAACCATGCATAAGTACTATTTCATACATTTTTGCTTCCAAAAAAGCCGGGCGGCTGCTGTGGCCGTGTTGTAAAATGGAAAAACGCCCAATGTCTAAGAGAGTTTGCCATTGACAGTTTAACGGATTTATGTAAAGTTGGCAATATCCAGGTATTGTCAGAGACCAGAATTATGTAGCCGGAAGACTGTAAGGCAATCGGCGTACTGCTACCTCGAGGGCAGTTTTTGCCACCAATGGATTCGCCGACGTATGCAGAGACGCAAGGACCCAGGTGAAATTGCACATAGGTATTTTGATTGCAACTAACACTTCCCTTAAGGCTTTTTCCTTATTTCTCAGTTGTTTTCAAAAGCTCAATTACGTAATTTAATAAAGTAATTCACAATGCAGAGTATTAAGGACAGAAACATGTACATAAGTACAACAAAAGAAGATAATATGCGAGAGGTAGAATAGCTACTTGGATGGCTGATATAAGTCTAGCTACATAAAGATCATTCTATAGAAGACATCAACAAGACGCATTGAATATCTTGTTTTCTTCTCTTGGAAAGGCGTATCGCTGTTGGGCGTACAATTAGTATATTGGCGGATGAATAATACAAATGCTCAAGTTACGCTATGTCGCAAGGGTAAACACACATTCGTAGAATATAAAACAGCGACACTAATTTGGGAATGAGCACATTTGATCCCTCCGTGATTTTTGCTGTTAACACCATTCGTTGGATTTGTTGTTTACGATTTGTTTTCTTCTTTGTTGTTGCGATGATTTAGGTATTTAGTACAATCACTCAAAGGCATGATGGCAGTGACCAGAACCGCAATAAAAAAATAACAGTAAAGTTCATCTCATTTATATAAAATAGAGATATTTACTATATCTCTATTATATTTATCCTTGAATGCAAGCGAATCAGAATAAAATATTTTCTTTTATATTAGGCATTTTTTAAATCATGCGAATCAATAATAACTGTATTTTTGTCATGGAAAACCTGTTTCTGTTCTGTTCATGATAAAACTGTTGCTTCTGTTTACATTAATAATATAATTAAAACATACGAGTACATTAGAACGTCATGTCTTACTAAAAGGGCACGATTAGTACGGCTTGAAACATTAGTATTATCGTACTGACAGACGTGCTCAAAACATAGCGCTCATTAGCATGCTTAAAATAAGCTTGCTCTACAACTGTTCATATTTGCCTGCATTAATAAGCATGGTTATATAATTATCATAAATACATGCTCAAATGTCTATTCAGATGCCCCTTCCACTCGTACCTCAGGTAGCATGCTTGGTTGATTTTTGAGCATGATCCAAATAAGCATGCTCATAACTAGCAATGCCTAGACACACATGCTACTAGTGAGTGAGTACGTGCTCAATAAAAGCATGCTTACGTGCTAGTAATGAGCACGTCTGTCCGTACATTTGGCACTTATGAACAATCTGTAAAAAATATATAATAATAATAATCGCTCGGCCATACGCTAAGGTTTGCTTTATTGCCAAACTTAGCAGATGTCATCGATTAAAGACAAAACATAAAACAAAATTATAGCCTGTTATTTTTATAGGATACACTGTAGTAGAGGACATGCCGCCGCCGTCTCCTGCCATACACCCAGAGGACTCGTACGCATCCATAGCACCACCGCCTTGTGGTATCCTGGGACACGTTTACGGCTCGCCCGCAGACCGTATGCGGTCCCGAATGCAGGACATGATCCGCATCATCGGGGGACGGCCATCTCCGCCCGGAAAGTGGCCATGGCAGGTTGCTGTACTTAATCGGTATAAGGTACAAACCGTTATTGTCGCTATACATGGTATTAAAAGACAACGTTGTTTTTTTAATACTTCGTTTTGTAAGGTTACGAGCATTTTTTTCTATGGAACCAACCCTGGGAAACGATAAAAAAAATTATGTAAAAAATGACATTTTATTGCAAGCAATGTATTCGTTTGATGCGCAAAGTAAAATGTCTACAAAACTAACATTTTTACGTGGTATCTTTAAAAAAAATGTTTATTAACCGATTCCAGATGGATTTATGTAAAAAAATGCTAATATTAATGTAACTTTGGACCTCAATATCTTGGAAACCTGTGGTTTCCCAGGGGTGCTTTCATAGAAAAATAATGATCGTGATATTTATTACAAAGAGTACGAGGTCTTTTTACACCGCGGGGCTTTACTAGAATACATCAGTGGCATGCATCTCTCTCCGAGCATGTCGTAACACTGACCACGCTAAGCTAAACGTGGCTGTGGGCTCTCTCCTTTACGATTCCACGGTTCTGACTAACCCATTTCGGGAACACAGCCGTGTATACCACACACCTACCTTGTACACCTACCTTGTACACCTACCTTGTACACCTACCTTGTACACCTACCTTGTACACCTACCTTGTACACCTACCTTCCGAAAATTGCATGAAAATAAGATCGCCAAGTCGAGCGCAAAGCAAACACTGCCGTACCATCCTTTACCGGAACCATTTCGCCGCATTTTCAGGCCCCTATTTGAGAACCTCTGGATAAGACCAGAACGCAAAAATTTTCGTCATCCAGTAAGCTATAATCACATACTTGAAATCCAAAATTTCAAGTCTGTAGGTCATTTAGTTGTGAAGTTAAGCGAAGGCAAAGTTTCGCATTTATGACACTCACGTACTCATTCACTCATGATCATCAAAATAGAACTAGTGCTTCCCATAAACTCAGAAAGCTGAAATTTGGTACAGAGTTAGGGTTTAATGGCCATATAAAGGGTAAACTATAAAAACTAGGATAATCGAAGATCTGGAGTACCTGGTGACCCTGATTAGAAAACACAAGAGCCCAACCAAACTATTAGAGATCGACATACCGCCTTTACAAAAGATATTCAACTTGGTGGGCCGCTTCATTTGATGTCAAAAATCTAAGGTCTGAAGTATCTGATGAAGAACCCTCAGCTGGTCTCAGCTGTATTAGAGATATGGTAATGCCCCCTTCTACTATTGATACATAAAAAAATCTACTGTCATTGCAAAAATCTAGCGTAGTGGGACACATCTTCTAATTTAATCTAGCCTATAGCGTCCCACTGCTAGGCGAATGCCTCCCCTTCTGCTTTTAATACGCATATAAATATTTAAGGAAATAAATCAATGGGCCCACGTTTCTACAAAAAGAAGTGAAATCCCACCAAAAACATTCTGTAAAAAACTAGCCAAGTCTCGATGGAGCTGCTTGTTTATCTCTAAAAAGTAATGAAATCTAGACAAAGTCGTGCCAAGTCTAAGGTTCTTTACTGCGATTTTTTTATTATTATAGGTAATGTGTGACTTGGCCGTTGAACATATGTAACATGAAATATAGATAATATGGCTACACAGATTATAATTATATATCTGACATTGTAAAAATCGGGACCCTTACTTAAATAATGCGAATTCCGTAAATTTTAGGAGGCGTTCTGTGGCGGTACTTTGGTACACCTTCGATGGGTGATAACCGCGGCCCACTGCATCAGGAAGCGCCTGTATATACGGTTAGGAGAGCACGACCTGCTAGTCAAGAACTATGGCGAAGTGGAGATGCGCGTCTCCAGAGCAGTCGTCCATCCTCTTTACGACCCTGATACCGTGGTGAATGACGTCGCCTTGCTGAGGTAGGTCAATGTAACATCGATATATTATTTAAATACCCTTAATTGCACACAAATATTTTATATAGAAGAACAGTTTATACAAAAAAACGTCAGAAAGTCTCGGAATCTACCTGTGAAAAATTTTCAGTGCTTACTGCTTTATTACAGTGTTATCATTCAATTATTGCTTAAATCATACCTACAAACCCTGATATGCACAAAAAATCTAAAAATGCTCGTGGTTTCCATAATTTTTATTTTTATATATACTAATAAATAAAATTGGAGTATCTGTGTGTAATATTAAAATAATCACGTCAATGCATAATGTAATATGTATTGTATACATGGTATATATACCAAAATAAAATATTTTTAAATTTTTTGTCTGTCTGTTTGTTCTGGCTAGGTAATCTCTGAAACGGCTGGAGCATTTTTCATTAACAGATAGCTGATATAAAAAGGAGTAACTAGGGCTGCTGTTAATCCCGAAATTCCAGCATAACGGGAGATCTAACTAAAACATACAGAAGGTAAATAGCATTTTGGTACACTTTTGCTGTAATTGACACGCGCACACTCTGTCACGGTCATGTTTATGTACGACCCTTATTGAAAGGGCCCTGAATAGGTCCAATTAAGAGTACTCACACGTTCTGGTGTATTTATGTACGTCATATTGTAAACAGGATGTTACTGACATCAACATAAACAGGAAAAGATTTTAAATGTGTTTAAATGTTTTTGTTGCTATCGTTTCATATTCTGATATTAGTTTTATTTTTTTAACATTTACCAGTAATTTTTGGTTACATGATTATACGTTTCATCTAATAATTATTCATTTTATGGTGTGCGGCATTATTTGATCTGTGGCCCGTATCGATTCGGTAGCACCTAGGTAAGTACCTAGGTATACTATTTATATTCTTATCATTGTAGCAAAAAAGGTCTAATTATGAGTAGGTAAAGAAAATTGATAACTAATAAAAATAGCATAGTCAATATCTCGCCGTAGCGGATTCGTAGTTCGTAGTAGGTGCTACGAATAGCGCACACGCGGCGGGAAAACGTTAAGTAGGTACTTATATTGTGTTATTTAAATTAACAACTTCCTTAACCTTCACATAATTATGACAATACAAAGAGATACCATAAGGGTGTTCACTCGCCCACGTCCGACAATCGGTGAGCGATTTTTTGTTGGAAAAAAATAGAACATACTGATTGCAATAGCGCAACGCACATGTCCTACAAAAAGTAGGGCAGAAAATCACAAAATCGAAGAACAAAAGAATCGAAGGAAAAATCGGTCCTACAAAAAGTCTGACGTGGGCGAGCACCCTAAGTTTTATAGAATGACAGTATCATTTAAGGACCGATTTTTCCAAACGCCTACCAGATGAATAAAGTTGATGCTGTCGTTCCCTAAAACTTGATACTTATAGAGACAGCATCAAATTTTTTAATCAAATAGGCTACCTATCTTACGTTTAAAAAAATCAGCCCTTAACCTTGAGTTAGGCTATCTGAGCAAATTGATGAACAAATTGCCCATAATAGCAATTAGCAATATAATTTTGTTCCAGATTGCCGTCTACAGCTCGACCAGATTTAGGGCATGGTTTAGCCTGCCTGCCTGAGCCCGACCTGACCCTCCCCCCTCACTCCGCCTGCGTCATACTGGGATGGGGTAAAAAGAGGTCCACAGATGTTCACGGGACAAGGATCTTACATGAAGCACAGGTTTATGTTGTATATTCTAAAATCGCAGCTGTTGGCATTAAACATCTTCTGTAATATAACAGCCAATTTTAATAACCGATCTCGAGTTAGCATATTATTTCGGATTTAATGTTCCATTGTTTTCATACAAAATTTCAAATTTTGAAATTTAATAAATCGGAGTTTCTTTATTATCTCTAGTATTGAAATTGGCCGTAAAATGTTTTGTTCTAAGTGACTGACGGATCAACGCACAGCCTACAGGATGTAAAAAGACAACGTTGTTTTTTTAATACCTCGTATTCTTTGTAAGGTTACGATCATTTTTTTCTATGGAACCAACCCTGGAAAATGACTTAAAATTATATATGTTTTTTTATTGCAAGCAATGTATTCGTTTGATGTTCAAAGTACAAAATATGTACCTACAAAACTAACATTATAACATTTTGACACGATACCTTTGAAAAAAAAAATGTTTTTTAACCGATTCCAGATGGATTTAGGTAAAAAATAATGTTAAAATTAATGTAACCTACAAAACTAACATTATAACATTATGACATGGTATCTTCGAAAAAAATGTTTGTTCACCGATTTCAGATCGATTTATGTAAAAAAATGGTAATATTGATGTAACTTTGGACCTCAATATCTTGGAAACCCGTGGTTTCTTAGGAGTGCTTCCATAGAAAAATATGATCGTGATATTACAAAGAATACGAGGTATTAAAAGAACAACGTTATCTTTTTACACCCAATATACTGCTGAAATCTTTAAGCCTAAAAACTTGGAGGGTGTGTGTGTTTGTGTGGGTGAGATGTACCATAACCCGTACTTTGTGTGACGTAGGCATTCCATAAGAAAAGATTTTCCGAAATTCCCATGAGACTGGAAATTAACGGGTTTTCTAAAGTTTATGCGGACAATGTCGCGGGTGACCACTAGTACCGTACAAAGAGTTCGTTGAATTAGGGTAGCGTTAAATAATGTAGAAGGAAATATTAAGTCATTTTGACTAGATGTTTCTTCTATGTTTCTAAAAGATTATTAATAACTAGTGGACGCCCGCGACTTCGTCCGTGTGGACTGCAGAAAAAAACAAAATGTCGAAATTATCCGGGATAAAAATATTTTCACGGGATAAAAAGTAGTCTATGTGTTAATCCAGAGTGTCAGCTAACTCCATACCAAATTTTATTAAAATCTTTCCACCCGTTTTTACGTGAAAGAGTAACAAACATCCACCCATCCATCCAAACTCACAAACTTTCGCGTTTATAAATATTAGTGGGATTTTACGCCATCAACTCCGTATGTCAGAAATAGATACATTTGTCAAATAACTTTTATTACCCACAATAATGGTTTATTACTATGAAACACCTTAATACGAAATACCTATTAGGTATATTATGTTAATATATAAGTATAAGGTAATATTATGTTAAGCTCAATAATCCACCGCATGCAGTACGTACCTAATTAGTAGACAGATAGTAAGGGTATATTGGTCCCCAAATTGGTACACAAATTGTATAATACAACAGTCGCTAATGGGGTATATCTACGTATAACGTACATACATAGGTACTTATACGTATGTAATTTTCCATTTTCCTCGTATTGAACGTAATATTTTATGGGCGTTACTAATGAAAAAAGGGCGGGTAAAGACATCCTACAATCCTTTGTCTGATCTTCAACATAGGGATCCGATACGTACCTACAGTCTACCGTGCGAAATCTTTTCACAAGTCCAATACATTACAAAACTTGCCTATACATATAGTGCATAATTTATAAATCTGTACAGGGTGTGCGTGACATACTGAAATGCTGAACCAGTACCATTATGTTCAGTTATACGACAGTGTTTTACTTGCAGGAAATGCATTTAAAATTAAAATGTTTGCTTTGCGTGCTAATCCCATTGGTGGATCCTGCTAGTCTTCTATCAGTTATTCTGTGATACATAGTTTTAATAATTATTTATTTATTGGACAAAACACTCTAATGTTATTTTTACAGCATTATCTAAGGTCCAAAAAGACAATTACTCTCCCTCTTTTTATTTTGGTCCTGAATTTTTTTTTTAAGTTTAGTGGTTTTCACTTCAATCATGTCTGTCTGCAATCTGTCTGCAGTCTGAAAGCCAACCTATCAGTATTGGCCTGCCTGTCACTTACATCCTGTATATGAATACTATTTTCTCGTACTTTCTGTTAGGTTAACTTACGATGTAAGCAATGTATCCACCAGAAACACGATATTCGCACAATAAATTCTCCTTTTTGAATTAATTATCTTCAAGCGTTCTTGGAGAACAACATTTATTTTTCTAGAGGGTTTTGAAATTGTATCCGTCTTTGTTGAGGATTTATATTTAACAAACTTACGAATATAATTAAAATAAAATTAAAAATATAATAAAATTATAATATATAAGGGTAATTAAAAAACCCTCCAATCGCATTTAATTCTGTTTTTTAACGAATAAGGGCGCCTTCATATTAGCCGCAAAGAGCCATCTTGTAGCCGCGCTGCTATGTGAACCCATAATGCGGCCGCGCATTAGTTCATCGATCCACTAGTACAATGCGTTGCCAGATTTGTTTACCTAATCTTTTTCATTTTAATAGTAACACTAAAATCCGTGTTTCTTTGTCAGAGTCCATCGTAATTATATGTACAGCGACGTACAGTAGATGCGCTGCCCCGCGCGGCTGTTTGCGGCAAGTTTGGAAATAGATTTATTATACACGTACTCGTACAATGGATATAAAAAAACAATCTTGATGAATGTAACTGTTAAAACTTGCGTAACTATCATAAAGAATGAACAATGGCAATATCTTTTCCCGGCTTTCTTTGCAGGTATCAACAATTCAGCAAGGTGTCTGCAGACGATCGTACTGGCAGTATGCGATTACAGACAACATGGTCTGCGCCGGCCGAGGGAGGCGGGACTCTTGCGCAGGAGACTCTGGCGGTCCCTTACTATGTAAAGGGAGGGACATGCGGTACTATTTGCAGGTAAACTTCATGAGCTTTCCTCTTCTTATGAGCCTAGTTACGCAGGAGGCTAGTATGTATTTTCGATCAATTTAAATTGCTATTATAATTGGCGTTGTGCTCTTTTGTTTGAGTAGGTATTATTTTTGCTTCGTTTTGATTTACAGATCACCTTTTAAGCGTTTACTTCCTTGAAATTTCTTTTTTTTTCGTGCCGAATCTAGCCCGAAGCCTAAAAGTATAGATATCTACTCATAAAAGCAGCTTTATTTGTACCTAATTATACAAAGACACTTTTTCTTCAGGGAATAACAAGTTTCGGCGACGGTTGTGGCAAGCGAGGCAAGTTCGGCATCTACACACGCACTGCCGGCTATGTCACATGGATTCAAGACATTATGAACAGGGACTATTTCGACGATTGAACACTTTAGTATATTTTGACATAAACTCTCATTCAGCGTTTTCCTGTTCGACCAATTAAGCTTTAGTCAACAATCTATAAATAGTAACAGTTGAGCAAGCCTAAAATTCGCCTTCTCTTTTTGCGGATATGGTGTAGTACCTACCTACGTGAGTGGAAAGGTAACAGACGGCTTTCTTTATACCTTTTAAAAGACTGTTTTTTTCACGCTCGAAAAAAGTTATTTTGCAAGAGATAACGAACTGTATGTTTGATGTACCTACTTAGAGGTAGATCTCACCACTTTTCTGTGCACTAACCAGTTTATAATTATTATTATGACTTCTCTGGCTGTACTATACCGGGTATGGGTGACAGCCAGGCAAATACTGAAATGCTGAACAAGAACCATTGTGTTGAGTTATACAACAGTGTTATTACTCGCAGCAAATCTTCGCTGTCCGCGCCAATTGTATTGGGCTATCCTGTGACTAATTAAATGGACTTATTGGTTATTGTGTGACACATCGCTGTTTTTTGGATCACTTATGACTCTCCATTAGGGATGATCAGTTATTTGAACTTTTGGGGGCATCTTTTTTTCAAAATCACCTTTTGGCTAAAATATTATTTTTAAGTCAGTATACCTATATAAAGCCTAATTAAACGAAGTAAAAAATTTTTTCCTGAAAATATGAAAAAAACTGAAAATTTTGGAAATTTCTTCCAAAAAATTTCAGTGCTTTCCGCCTCAGAATCATGGTCTGAAGTCATGGTATCAATATTTTCCTGGCTGTCACAACCACCCTGTATACCATTCTGCTTTATATTATCAAAATAATATTGAAATGTTAAAATAAAGAGGAAAGTATGGTAAAGTAAGTTCTGTTGAACCCTTATTTTCCCCCGGAAACACAATAATGTACGTACATACCTACGGCCGCGCGGTCAGCGCAATATGGTTCCTTTCGAAAATCATACATACCTACATGGTACAAGAAACATATGTCGGAGATCAAGATGTCATATCCTACAGTCGGATCTCCAACGCCATCTATTTTCAATCGTTGAAGTTAGAAACGTCAAGTCGACAGCTATCACTGACTTGAGGACAACTGTCACTTGGGTAAAGATAAGACAGAGTACTGAGAGGGCGCCACTGTAGATTTACAACGACCACCGGGTCGTTTGAATTGAGCCGGAGGGTATTCTGTGCTGGCTGGTTGCGTCTGTCGAGCGAAGCACGGGTGCTAATCAGCCTCTGTCTTGTACTTACCACGTTTCTACGTTATCCGCTAGAATCCTAGTAATCTTGTGCGTAGATACAGTGAAAGTGTTTGTGATTCCTAATTAAGCTTGTTTACTACACGCCGCATTCTTTATTTCGGATTTTGGAAGATGTCGGACACACCTAACGGCACGCCACTCGACCCATTTACGTCATCAGAAGTGGGATGCAACCCGGATCACCCACATGAAACACGTGCTTCAAATAGTGACTCGAGCGAAGAAAAATGGCGTCTTCTCTTCGAGCAACAAAATCAAAATTTTCTGGCGTTGGTGCAAGCAATAAAACTACCTGCATCTTCGGACTCTATTCGCCTTCCTGATTTCGACCCAGAGAAAAGAGACATCGACGCCCGAGCTTGGATAACGACCGCGGACATGTGTATCACAGATCGACATCGCCATGGATCTTCTCTGATGATCGCGTTAAGCCACGCACTCAAGGGCGAAGCATCATCTTGGCTGTCTTCAATATCGTTTCCTAATATGACGTGGGCCGATTTTAAGGAGCTTTTCGTAGCAAGGTATGACTGTCCTGAAACTGCTGCTTCCTTTCTCATCAGTATGCACGACAAGAATTACAACACACGACAACACACAACCGAGAGATTAGATTACGAGTGCCTGGCCTCATACGCCGCTACCCTCATAACATCCTTAATGGCAAGGTGGAATGGACTGACTACAGAACAGATAGCAATAGCCACTGTCTTAGCTCATATTTCAAAACAAGAGCCACGTGTTCAGAGGATTGCTATAACGACTGACATCAAGACGCGTAACCATTTACAAAAGGAACTGAAGGCTGTCTCGTTCCTGAAGAGAAGTTATTCATCAAGTATTTATCGTGATGGACCCGACCTAAAAAGAAACCGACCTAATGGATCTGCTGTGACCATCAAGTGCTTTAATTGTGGACAACTAGGCCACAAATCTCTTCAATGTCGCAACAAAGCCAATTCGAAGAAGCAAGATGACCGGTCCAAACACAGGTCCTTTCACGGGGACCATAACTCGACCAACCAACCTACAGGGAGAACCGATCGCATCACCTGCTTCAACTGCCGGGAACAAGGCCACTATGCATCCGACTCCCCGAAGAGGAAAATCAAGGAGGGGAACAACGGTACCGGCGGCGGCACTGGAACTGGTCCAGCTAAGGAAAAGCGAGTAGACGTGTGCATTGTGAATGCGCCTTCGGGTTCTCTGCGTCACTCTGGTGAGTCATTCCCATTTACTTACGACTCAGGTTCAGAGTGTTCCTTAGTTAAAGAATCGATTGCTTTGAAATTTAGTGGTAAGCGAATTTATGACAATGTTTCTATGACTGGTATAGGACAAACTTCTATAGCTTCAACAATTCATTGGGTTAGCTTCGTACTTCCGCCAATTTGTTCCTAAATTTTCACAAATTTTATCTCCTCTATATTCATTGACGTCTGGTAATGGTAAAATAAAATGGGAACCGCAACATGAGTTAATCAGGCAACAGATCATTTCTATGCTAACGAGGGAGCCGGTATTGACGATTTACGATCCTAGTCTAGTGACTGAGCTGCATACTGACGCGAGCGCGATTGGCTATGGAGCAGTCCTCATTCAACTCAAAGAAGGTAAGCCTCATGTGGTAGCCTATTACAGCAAGCGCACGACATCTGCAGAATCCAAGTACCACTCTTACGAGTTGGAGACTCTTGCTGTCGTGAACGCTGTGAAACATTTCCGGCAGTATCTACACGGGCGCAAATTTGACGTTGTGACCGACTGCAGTTCACTCCAATCGACGCGTAAAAAGCTTGACCTAACCCCACGTGTACACCGATGGTGGGCTTTTCTGCAGGGGTTTGATTTCGACATAATCCATCGTAGTGGTAAGCGCATGTCACATGCTGATTTCTTCTCCAGGAACCCTTTACCAGCCGAGAGCGAGAAAAGTAGTCGGAGCGCAGTTACGAGAGTAGAGCCGAAACAGGTAAACTTGGCTGAGATTACTAGCAACTGGTTAATGGCTGAACAACAGAGGGATGGTGAACTTTCAAAACTGATATCCGATCTGAAAGAATGTAATATTCCAGCCGAGGTATCAAAGACGTACGAATTTCGATCTGGTGTACTTCATCGTAAAATTCAAAGAAACAATAAGACTCGTTGTCTGCCTATGATACCCAGGTCCTTCCGTTGGTCAATTATTAACAATGTGCACGAAGGATTGCTACATTTGGGATGGGAGAAGACACTAGAAAAGGTTTATGACTTGTATTGGTTCGACAATATGTCCAAATACGTTAGGAAATTTGTCGCGAACTGTGTAACATGCAATATCTCCAAATCTCATTCCGGTAAGGTGCAAGCTGAAATGCATCCAATCCCAAAAATAGCAATCCCGTGGCACACGATACATATAGACGCGACTGGCAAACTAAGCGGGAAGAATGACAAAAAGGAGTATGTCTTCGTGCTTATAGATGCCTTCACCAAGTTTGTCATGCTCCATCATACACTACACATTGACACGGCTAGCAGTATCAAAGCTCTTAAGGCTAGTGTTGCTCTATTTGGGGCACCAAGTCGTCTGATCGCTGACCAGGGCCGCTGTTTTGCCAGCAGAGATTTTAAGGACTACTGTGAGTCTGTCAATATCAAGTTACATTTAATCGCAACAGGTAGCTCACGTGCAAATGGCCAGGTAGAAAGGGTCATGAGCACACTGAAGAACATGCTGACAGCCGTTGAGACCAGTTCACGTTCATGGCAGGACGCTTTACCTGACGTACAGCTTGCTCTCAATTGTGCCACGAGTAGGATTACCAAAGCCAGCCCACTGGAGTTACTTATTGGTAAGGTTGCACGACCTCTTGATATTTTATTAGCCGGAGATGAAGAACCTCAAGTTGATATCGACCAGGTACGAGCCCAAGCAGTAGAGAATATGGAGAAAAGCGCTTCATACGATAAGGTACGATTTGATAAAACTAAAGCTCACATAACACCTTTCTTAGTTGGAGACTTTGTTCTTCTACAAAATGAAGAGCGTAATCAAACCAAGCTTGATCCGAAGTATAGAGGTCCTTTTAGGGTATCGGAGGTACTTGAAGGTAATCGTTATGTTCTTAAAGCCCTTAATTCCAATAGAACCTATAAGTACGCACATGACAGACTTAGGCGAATGCCTGCGAATGACATTACTAATGACACGCTGACATGTGACCGTGATGATAATCTGTGCGAACTTGACGGGGATGGACCGTCATGTTCTAATTAATGTTGAGTTGACTGATTGAGAGTGGTTTACGGATACCGGATAGAGGTATTCAAGAGTCACTGGATGGAAGTGACTAGACTGGTATACGGAAGCTGGATGGAAGTTTCTAAGAGTCACTGGATGGAAGTGACTAGACTGGTATACGGAAGCTGGATGGAAGTTTCCAAGAGTCACTGGATGGAAGTGACTAGACTGGTTTACGGAAGCTGGATGGAAGTTTCCAAGAGTTGCTAGATTGAGGCAACTAGACTTACTTGTCTGACGTTACTCTATATGGATTGTGTATACTGTAGCCTTGTTTTGGAATTATTTACCTTGTGTGTGACGATTATAGTCGATTTCTTTGTTTAATAGTATGCAAGTAAATTTGTAACAATTTGGTATAGTAAAATGATTTTCAATTTTGATTATGATGATATTGGTTCGTTTGATATAAAGGTTTAGTAACGTTTAAATGAAGTTTTTACTGTCCCAATGGTCAGAAAGACCGAGCGTGATACATGTTACTTTGCAAAATCCTCTTTCTTTCCAGAAACCCCACGCGAGGACGCGTGAGTTGTCAAAATGGCCGTGTCGGAGATCAAGATGTCATATCCTACAGTCGGATCTCCAACGCCATCTATTTTCAATCGTTGAAGTTAGAAACGTCAAGTCGACAGCTATCACTGACTTGAGGACAGCTGTCACTTGGGTAAAGATAAGACAGAGTACTGAGAGGGCGCCACTGTAGATTTACAACGACCACCGGGTCGTTTGAATTGAGCCGGAGGGTATTCTGTGCTGGCTGGTTGCGTCTGTCGAGCGAAGCACGGGTGCTAATCAGCCTCTGTCTTGTACTTACCACGTTTCTACGTTATCCGCTAGAATCCTAGTAATCTTGTGCGTAGATACAGTGAAAGTGTTTGTGATTCCTAATTAAGCTTGTTTACTACACGCCGCATTCTTTATTTCGGATTTTGGAAGATGTCGGACACACCTAACGGCACGCCACTCGACCCATCTACGTCACATATATTATATCGGAGACATGTTTCGCCGGACATGCAGGGGGCAGAGCGGACAAAAATACGCGGGAGTCCTCGAAAAAAGACAGCCTCGGTTATTTTGTGTCACTTCACTTACGTTACGTTTGAAGCACTACGAGTATCTCTATTCTGGGTTCCGAAACATTGATATCTAGGTAGGTGCCTACACAGGGTGTAACAGAAAGGGTATATTAAGTGAAAAGCTATGTAAATTAGCCATCTTCAGAGAACCTATTTTGAGACTCGAAATCGCATGTTTGTTTTTCAAGATTGTGTGAATATTCCTGAATTTTTTTGAATTTTAATTTATCTTATGTGTAGATATGTATCTATTTTCTATAATATAATAATATGCTATATCCATAATACGAGTATAATATCAAAGTATCGGAACCAAGAAAAGAGGTGGAGCTTCAAATAACGTAAGTAAGGTGACAGAAAATAACCCAGTTGGCTCTCTATTCCTTTATAGTCATTCTCTTCTATGAAATGATCGTATACCGTGTGCGTTGAGTCCGCGGTAAATCCTCGGCGTACTTTTCTCCCCCGCGGAGAAAACTCTGTCGTCTACGTAGGCTATATAATCCATAGATATAATCTGTCCGTATACTCTCAGTAATATACGAGTATTTACGCTGACTCTATTCAAGTTAGTGAAGTAAGATATCTTAACTCTACTATGGTGTGATTCATTGTTATAGAATGAGAGCTTACGTACCTACATTGTACTATTTAGTAAGATGGCATCCAAATGATAACAATTAAATTATTTTCTGAAATTTTTCGTTTTATAGGTAGTTATAATTTTTTTTAGATTATATTAAGTATTTATTCTACTTGTAGTGCCTAATGGCAGAAAGCTCCTTTTATTCTTTGATTGTTTCTATATCTTATAGTAAGATCTCGTAGCCGTCTAGCTCTGCTTATCTTGCTGTATTCACCGTGATTTACTACTACATTTGGCTTCATCTAACAAATCTGCCTGACCCCACTTGAGCTGAATAGCTTTTCTGTGATTGCAGCGATTTAAGCCTCATGATTGAGATTCACCGTATTATTCTGTACCCATAGAGTAAAAATGGATCCTATTTACAGACACTAATAGTATATTGCAGTCAAGCTGTCTGTCACAAGGTTGTAATTTGTGCACCGTAATCAGTGACGTGATTATAGGACCGTAATAGCAGTTGAAATTTTCACAAATGATTCTACTCGTTATTACGAGTCAAGGTATGATTCCGAGCTAAGCAGCACGCTGCACCGCTAGCCTTTTTAGTGCTGCCACTGCAGTGCTGCCGCGACATTGCAGCGTAGCTCGGAATAATATACTCTCATATAAACCTGTAGACAATGTATGCGGACCAGTATTGCTGCGGCAGAAATGAAGCGGCGGCAGTGCAGCGTGCTGCTTAGCTCAGAATCATACCTTTATTATACAAGTTATTGTTGCCTGCTTTTACAACCAATACCTTTTTTAGGTAGTCATTATGCTTCCATTGCAGGGCGAAGGCCTCCTCATGTTACATTTACATCTCTATCCTCGCCCCATGTTCGACTCATCCACAACAGAAACGAGTCAAGACCAATTTGCCCTCGCCGTCTTGGCTTACCCTTATGCTGGCATCCGTCCTGTGGCACGACTCCAATGGAACTGGGCTGGGCCATGTCTGCCGCATGAATACAAAACTAATATTAGAAACTAAAGAGTATGTAAGAGTGGCTTCTACTTTTTTTTAAACATAAATAGTACGAAACCCTTCGTATGCGAGTCCGTTATATAACTTATAAAGGAAAATAATTATTCTAATTATGACTATTTCTGAGGTTAACTTATTAAAGGTAGGTACCTTTAGAGATACCTGAGGAGTGATACTAACTCATTCAGCAAATTGCTCCTCGACTACCATTGAAGTTGCTTCCCGTACGGCTTACATAAATCAATCTAATCGCAGTTACACAACATGATGCGGCACTACGAGATGTGATATTCTACTGATCAGAATTTAACAACCCGTAGTTAATAAATGGCATATTACCTACATAATGACTTTCTCTCGGAACTTCCATGTTCTCGATTACCTACTTATTTCGACTGTTTTATTTCAGGCTCACTAATAAAGCAGTATATCTCAGTAAATAGGCCATAATTTAAAGACTTATTCGTCATCTCGCCCGACAAAAACTCGCCCGATCGGGCGACTTGGTACCTTTCGAATTTAAATAATATTTCTGTCGTCAGCTCGCCCGACTATAAAATTGTGAGGTAACTATGTACCTATACAGTCAACTACAAAAATCCTTTTTAAAAACGTTTAATATTTTATAGTTGGACTAGATATATTTTAGGTATATTTCACAAATCAACATCTCAAAAATATATATTACACCAAATAATAATCAGGTAAAAAAAAAATATAATTATAGGTACTGAAAAGCATTTGGCTTGTTTATTAGCCAAGTACAAAAATATGATCAAGAATATCAAATATAATCAACGACATTAATTAAATATCGAAATCCATTTAATGAAATGTCGTTTTATTCGAAGTCGTTTCTAAAATTTAATTTCACATTTATTTACCTGGCTGTACTTTGTACTAGTGTGCGAGTTGACAACAGAAATATTATTTAAATTCGAAAGGTGCCAAGTCGCCCGATCGGGCGAGTTTTTATAGGGCAAGATGACGAATAACCCAATTTAAGAAGATGCCTAACATACATTGGCACCGAAATAAAATAATTATAGAATATGAATAACTTATACATAAAATTCTCTCTTGTCTCAGTGTTTGTAACTAAACTCTTCCAAAACGACTTTACCAATCTTTATGAAAATTTATATCTGAGAGTAGATCGTAAAGGTATATCATAACATAACGCTAGGTGATCATGAGCTATCTATTGTCCATGCAGACGTCATGGGTGGGTATTAATAACAACATATAATAATTCACAGACCTACATCTTGCGTTTTTATGACATTAACTTTAATTGACAAAAGTGTAGGTTGCCCACAAATTAATATTGTCGTAAACCAGGTTTATCTCCAATTTGACAGTAGGTAATGTTCACTTTATTACCGTTGAGACTGTGATAAGTGAATACTTACTCAGTAATAACTGATTATAATAACGCAAGTTTACATTTGGTATAAGAGAGTATTAAAATAAACACCTGCCGGGATTGGCCCACCATTCATTCCCGCCTCTGCAACTCCTGTAAGCCAGGATCAACAGAGGCGACCAGAAAAATGCAATCAAAGCATAGAAAATCCCGGGGACCTAACAAGCGACTTAAAAGTATTAAAACTAATAGACAAAACAGAATGTGAAGTATGAATATAGGTACACTTAATGTCCCTCGACATAATTACTTGCTCGCACTAGTCAGTGATCAGAATGCGCGTAGGTAGAGCATCGACTAGCGACGAGTCACACGACGCGTAAATGTCGCAAACGACATCGGAAAATATCGCGCTGGACACAAAATAACGTGTTGGACAAAAACCTCAAGGGCCAAACGTAGTATAAAACGTAGATACGCGCGTTCTAGAACCTGTTAGTGGATATAAATTATACGTGTAATATTATAGTAAGTATAATAACGTCGATTCCGACAGTCACAACTTATTCTTAAACGTAATTAAACCTAAAAAAATAGGTTAAAGCATGTCAAAAGCTATTCTGGCAGTCACTTTTCTGACAGGTGGCTGATAATTACCAAATCCCTGATAATTACCGTTGTTAGAGAAGCAAAAGTGGTAAAAAAGACGACAAAATTATCCAGTGATTATCCACTCCTACAAGAACTCCTTCTGTGCCAGTTTTATTTTATTTATTTTGATGTTTTAAGAACATTAGACCCGTTTCCAATGTTTTCTACAAAGTTTCCGTTCATTACTATCCCTCATAATCTGATATTTTTTTACGAAAGACATGGACATGGACGCATGGTCCGTAGATTTCTTTGCCTTTCTTTCGGGATGAAATAAGAGTATAATATTTTTTTTTTATCATTCATTTTTTGCTCTTTCGTTAACTCTTTTCTTTTTTTGACGGCATATACTGGCAACTAAAAGTATTAAATTTAGAAGTGTCAGCTTTTTGGGTTTAGGGTAAAGTGTTCGGTCAGAATAGCTTTAGCGACTAAGTTAAAAAATTCAAACAACAATTTTATTGTTTTAAGCAGAAATGATAGATTTTATCGTGATTTAAATTATTTCATGATATTCCTTTCTTAAAGTAGAATATCATAGGCGTGTTTTTTCTCCAGCTTGATCAAAATACATGAATTTCAAATTTAGATATTTTTACGTAAATTTAGGTTTAAGTGTGTGACTGCCGGAATCGACCACAATTGTATTAAACCTAATAGTAAGTATAATACTATACAATTTCTTATTCTGTGCGTGAACATCGTGTATATTTATAAAATTATCGTAAAAAGGATTGTACTAATAGTGTTTTATAGCTACAGTTCTAATAATATTCAATCGTTCGTACGTGAAAATCAGAAAAATAACAGATGGAAAAATATTATGCCCAAGGGGAATTAAAATAATTATGTATAAAAATGAGTAAAATATGCAGGAGAGCTATGAAAAAGCTTCTATAAATGGTGTTTCTGAAATCACATTTTTACGAACTTTAAAAGATAAAAAAATACTCGTGGAAATGTTCTCGAGGAAGGCATGTTGGCCGTTATTTCCTATTATAACTTGGGCTTTTACTGGAAGGGACCTAGTTTAAGTGGGAATATGGGTGTTAGTAGGTATTGCTAGTAAAAAGAAAGACAGCGTGTTTTTCTAAGTAGAGACCTTTATTTCCAAAGATTTTGTATGAAGGATAGAGGTTACAGAGGTCTTTGGTCCACGTAAGGAGTTGTCCCTTTTTGGAGTAAGATGGATTGGCTAATCACCCTGGACTACGCGCATTCCAAGAAGCTGCTTAGATTTTTTTCGGGTGACTAGTACCAACTATAATTAATTATAATTATAGCTACCTATAGTGTAAGGATGTTTTTGCATAGAAAAAATAATTTGCAGCTATAACAAAACATTTTATTTTTGTATTAAAAATGCAATAACATAGAAACAAATTAATATGACACGCGATTTATTTTTACAGTAGGTACATTTTAGATACATACAAATATATTACATACAAAATACAATACATACAGTACAATACAGTCTACAAACATTATAATATTTTTTTTTACAAATATGAAAGCATTGATATACGAAAATATTACAGATACATTGCTGATACGATTTCACAAAGTGTAATAATATATTTTTGTATAAAACCTTTAATATATTTTATCTAAATATTTCAAAGAACACACAGCATTTTTGCATATTTTTCCTCTTCACCCGATTTACGAATACCTACTTTCAAAATAATACTATAATAATACAATTATTATTATTAACGCAACTCCACACCGCTCTGCTCAAAATACGCTAATGGTACCGAATCGTACGGACGTGTAACATTACGACGATACTTTTCCCACCACGGTCGGATCGGTGCGGGCTGGTCCGCGTCCGTCCGCAATCTCACACACCATGGGAAGCTAGCATTAGAAAGATTTTGACATTCTTCCAAAAGTATAAAGCATGAGAAAAAAAATGGTATAAGTACCATGCGTGACCGTGATTGCGTATCGTACCTGTATTTTAAGCAGCCTTGTGTTAGTAGATAGTAGTCAGGTAATTTCTATTTACTTGGCTATTTCCACGCGCCCCACTATGGCAGTTCTATCTAACTAAGCAAAATAATGCTAATTACATTTCTATGGGAGCATCTTCAAACTCCCTTGCGACGCTGAGCACCCATGGGATCAGACTTGATATACCGGTATACTGTGCCGATTGCTCCCCCCAAGCTCGCCTTTCTTCCTATAAAAATAAAAGGAAAAAAATTATCCTTAATTTTTTTATACAAACAGGACGTGTATGTAATGAGATACAGTGAAAATACCCAAAACTCCTTGTTTGTGTTGGACTGTTTTCATGTGATTGAACTTACATTGTGCACCAGTAGGTACGTATGCAATATAATATTGACGGAAATAGACAGACACAAACTCACTATAAATAAGTCAATTAAAGTTACACCAGTGTGGATGTAGACTATATAATTTAATTTCCATAGAAATATATTATGAATTTTATTGAATGCTGTATGGAGTTATACCTGATATACCATATGACAAATGAGAGAAATCTAATATTATCCCTAACCAACAAAAATTACACAGGTATCTTAAAAGAAGATTTTCGATCTGTTAAATAAAGTTGCAACTCATAATGACGTCGTACATTTTCTTTTCAACCAACTTTATATATTAAATATTTTATTAATGTACAGATTTTAATGTTGTAAAATTGTCACTTAGCTCGTGCTAAAGTTCGTAAAACCGTTGGTCCTGCGTCTGATCTCTCTCCGGTCGTGTCGGCTTTCCGTCCCATCGGAATAATTCTCATAGAATAACGGAATAGAGAGTGCATCTGTGTTTGCGCACACACTTGTGCACTATAATATCTCCTGCGTACCTGGCCAATCTCCGTAGAGATTGGTCGCCTTGGCCGAAGTACGGTCGGAGATCATCATGTTAAAATTATAATTATGTACCTATATTAAGAATAAAAAGATGTTGACCTATCGGATTATGTTTATGGGTCATTTACCGACTTATTTCTAAGTAAGCTTCGCTTTATTTTATGTTTAAGCTGTGATAGCTCAAGGGCTTGACGTGTGCTTTCCAGTTAGTTCGATCCAAGATACGTAGATATACCTACCACCGAATATATTTCATGTATGGATTTTAATGTTGTAAAAGTATAGCTTTACTATTCCGAGAATTGAAAAGCATGTAATGCTGTTGTCCTACTCGTGCACTCAAATGCGTCCGATGTCTGATCCCGCCCCATCGGATTATGAAAAAGGGAATAAAGAGTGCACCTATACTTGCGCACCCACTTGTGATCCTCTTCTTTGTAGATATTTAATGTATTTTCAAACCTCCGTTGTGATTCGCCACCATGACCGAAAAAAAATCTGAAGAAGATTTGACATAATTATTCAACTTACCTGTAAATAAAGAGCTATCAGTTTGCCGCCATGCATCAGTAGACCGCCATGGACGAGATCGTTCTGCTCACCATTATACGGGGGTAGGAGGAGACAGTATATGTTAGTTACGCCGTGCAATGGATCTTCTTCCCTAGCTTCCCTGCGAACAAAACTAATCTTTTTAGGGTCCTATTAAATTAGACTAGTTTATTATTCTTATGTATTTGCAGACTAAATAAATATCTGTAACATTATGACGATTAGTGCATTACAAACCGTGGTTATATTCATGTTTTCCTTACTAATCTCGGATTTGTTATACAAGCAGAAATTAATTTACACAAGTAGACTTCTGTGAATTTCAAGTAACATTTTCATCTTTGATTTTGTATAACACATAATATAGTCGGCAATTTAATTTACATTGTGATATGTAATTAGTGCTATTATTTATATTATCTAAACAATTTTATTATTCTAGCTCGATATTTTATGTTATATATTGTAAAATATTGTATCTACAAGACTACATAGGTAGTACCTACTTACCTACATTGTGTGAAACACATAATTCATTTACGGAAACAAATCCACCCCTACAGGATTAATCGAATATATTGCCCCGAGGACTTAACCCGAAAATTTCCATTTATCGAATGAATAGTAATGGCATCCTATGCATATTTCTTTACCCGTGTTTCTAAAACCTTTTCACAAAACGCGCAATCAAAGTTATAGAAATATAATTTTCACTTTTCAAAATAGCCATAGATCATAAGTGATAGTCATCAACATCAGCTTATCAGTCCACTGCTGGACGTAAACCTCCCCCAGGCTAGGTACTGTAGCCACAAGGCTACTGTCGTAAGGGAGTTAGTTAACAAAGTACTACCATCACTCACTCGAGTGCTCAAGGGAAATTTTACAATTCAGAATACGAGCGTACGTAGTCCCAGCCACAATAACTTAAAAACTCTTTGCCCTACCCTGTACTCATAAGATAAGCAACCTTACGAAACCCTGTACCGACATAACGGACATAGCTACAGCAAAAGTAAGGGTTGGCTATTTCTTAAGATTGCATGGTCGATCATCTCACCAAAAGGAAACCTTTCTACCCTAACTTTACATTATGATTAGTGGATGCCCACGTCTTCGTACGCCAAAATTTTAGAAATCCCGTTAATTTCCGTTCCCGAGAGAAGTTCGGAAAATCCTTCCTTATCGCATACGTACGTCATATAAAGTTCCTTCAAGTTTTAGATTTGCGATCTGCAGTTCAGGATGTACGTTGATACATTAGTGATTCAAAAAAGTGATACAAATTGAGTTCTGAGTAGATACGAGTATGCGGTTGGGGTTAAATTCTATTATATATTAAGGGTTTTAGTAATTTTATCAGAATACCTTGAAATTTTCAATAGATTTTTCTTGGATTTATGCTGTTGTAAGGCATAGCGAGATTCTCACTCGACTTTATTTTATAACTATAAACACAAAATGGTAGGTCTGGTGAGAATTAAGTAAATTCTGACACATAATAATATACCTATGAAGTTTTTAATCAGTACCGACGATTTGCATCATGTGACATACCTACTAGAGAAATCCCATATGAGTATGGGATATACAATATATAGCATTGCCCACTATTTATTTATACGTTTATTATGATTTAGACATAAATAATATATTATTTAGACTTTATTTACCCAGATAGTATACAGGATGTAACAAAAGGGTATGTTAAGCGAAAAGCTACGTAATTAGCCCACTGTAGAGAACCTATCCACAAAATTTGAGACTCGAAATCATATGCTTATTTTTCCCGATAGTATGGAGAATTTTTAAATATCTCAGGAATTTTCATACAATCTTGAAAAATAAACATGTGATTTCGAGTCTCAAATTTTGTGGATAGGTTCTCTACAGTGGGCTATTTACGTAGCTTTTCGCTTAACATACCCTTTTTGTTACACCCTGTATAGGTAGATAAATTCCTAAACCATCAATCTATGTTCGTTCATACATAATTAAAAATTAAACATGTAGGTAATGTTGAATCTTAAATTGTGTGGATTAGTTCTTAATACTTACCCATTTTTGTCACAACCTGTATATTGAAAGAACCTAAAATAGCTCAAAACGATTGGAATACAAACCTGTATCCGATGTGTCCCGGACAAGAGTCAGAGAAAACTGTCGCTTGATAGGTCATCAGCATTGTGTCCGGTAACTCTGAGTAGGAGAAACGAGTGTCGAACCTATGTAAAAGAAAAATAAATAAATAAAATTCGCTCTGCTCGCCTGTTTATCTATAAACCCTATTTATGTTATCCCATAAAAAGGGTTCGCCCATTCCTTATGTTTCTTGTTTCAAGAAAACGTCTATAATGCAATATCATATACCGAGATATTTTGTATAGATAGGAAATTATGTATAGTCTGTATAGACATTAATAGTTCTTAGGAACTAGATAGGCGGTAGGTAGATGTGCCACTATATGGTCAATATTCACCGGGCAGGGGGAGGTGAAGGGGGTGGGAGCTCATATTACTCTTTGGTAGGAGATGTACGTTGATTTGCTCCATTAAATTAACAAAGCTTCCGTTTTACAATACTTGAAGAATCTAAAAAAAATCGAATAAATTTATGTGCGTAATTAAACAAATACGAGTACATACGTAAAATTTCTTAGATGGTGATCCGTAGTCTTTAAGATATATTCTACGTTGCTTGAGGAAATAACATTTCAAAAGCATGTTTTTAAATTACCTGTCTAAACCCCATCCCAATGCTGTGACTACAGTGCCTTGTCGGTTAGAAGCGAATGGGTGGGTCATTAAAGTTACTGGTGTCCATATGTTACAAGCCGATGACATGGAGTTGGAGACTTGCACAAGCCCTGATATACAAAAAAAAAGAATATAATTTGTCATTCAGAAATGAATACTTTGAGTAAAAATCTAGGAAAAGCCGGGAATTATTTCCTATTTTTTATTGTGTAATATAATAAATAGGTAAACTTTGATTGTTTCTTTCTTTGTTTATTTGTAGCGAACAGGCTCTGCAACTACTGGACCGATTTCAAAAATTCTTTCACTGTTAGAATCCTTATTAGACCTGAGTGAACATAGGCTATAAGAGTTTCGCAAAACAACTGAGCTGGAACAAATGCGAATTCGATAACAAAAAAAAGAACAAATAAAAAAATTTGGTATGTATGTTCGTTAGGAAGTGTGAGGAAGTACTAAGAACGAATTTCCCGAAATTCCTACGGAAACGGGACAGACGGGAATTCCAAATTTATACAAAAACTACTTGACACATAATGATAAAATTTGGCATGTATGTTCGGTAGGGAGTGTGAGGAAGCACTGAGATCGTATTTCTCTAAACTCCCACCGGAACGGTACAAACGGGAATTCCATCCAAATTAGTCTAGTCTATTAATGAAATAGAAAAAGTGGTCATAGATAGCGGGAAAAGAAAAAACTTATAAGTATGTTATAGGGAAATTGTTACCTGTTGTTAAGAAAAGGGAATCATTCCTTACCAATATTATACAGTTGTCTTCTAATTCTGTCCCTGCGATGAAAGTTCGGATGAACAACGCTATACTTAACGTAGGCAATGTGTTCTGGTATTCGCCAGCTATCTCCACAGTAGGCGACGTATGCTGACCGTTTCACTGACAACGAACTGTGATGCTTATGATGTCGCGCGAGGCAAGATCCAGATACTATTAGCCAATGAGAACTGATGCCAGCGGCATCACATCGTACCTGATTTTAATAAAAACGAAATTGGTAATTATTTTAAATTTAACTCCAACAATATGTATAAATATCAATTACTAGGGATTCGCCCCGGTTTTGCACGGGTGTAATGTCCTTGCACGTTGAGAAAGTTGCAGACGGCCGCTATAGTATTTTTCAAATTTTTCTCTCCATAGGAACCATTCTCATACTTTAAGGAATATTCTAAAAAAAGAATTTGCGAAATCGGTTCAGATGTTCTCGAGATCTGTGCTTAGCAACACATTCAGTGATTTTTTTTTTATTATAGAAAGAAGAAGATAGATTACTTTATACTTACTTGATAAGGTTCATAGATGTAAACTGCGACAAAGGGATACTGATACCATGAGGTCCGGCTCTGGTTAAAATCGGGACTATTAGAATAGTTTACAGCTATTACTTTAGGTTCAGCATTTATTTTATCGGTGTAAGCATTATATTCTTCTTGATCATTTAATGTAGTTGTACTCAGAATATCCACAGATTCCAGTCTACTTACAGAGTTGAGACTATGTAAAGGCTCCGTTGTTTCATAATACTTTGATCTATTTTTCCTCTTACCAAAACAGTCTTCAAATTCTTTTGAAAAGTCATCAAACCTTGACTTTTTTGTACTTCATTGTTTTCTCCAACGGTTTTCCTGTCATACATTTCAAAAAACTTTATTCTATCATAAACCGTGGTTAATTCCTTATTTGTATTAAAATTAAAACTTGTTGCAATAGTTTTTGTTTCCGCAGAACTCGAAGTGCTCCTCATAGTTGTATTATCAGTGTTTTTTCTTTTATTTTTTAACGGATATCTCCTGTGCATTTTCGTTGGGTTGGAAGTGGTAGGATTATTTTTAAATTCATGTATAAATAAATCTAACCATTTGTTTTCTTTACTTTGAGGAGTTCTATTCGTTCTTGCTTGATTTAATCGGGTTTGCGACAATTTTAGTCTCTGTTGCGTTGTGGAAAATTTCAGCTGTGACTTAAGTGGTACCTTACTTGTTCTTACTTTGCGTATATGTGTTTTAGTTTGTGAAGTTATAGGCCGCGATGAAAGTACCTCTCTGATTTTATGAATATGATTATTTGTCTGAAAACCCATTGGCGGAGATAACTTAATTTGATTTTTCATACTAGAGTCCCTGCGTTTAAATCGTTCATCATTTTACATCTAAATCTATATAAGAAAATTCTATAAAACTTGGTGAAGGCGATTGTTTGAATGAATGTAGAGTTCGTTGACTTGCCCTGGTAAACGGCATCCCAATATAATGTGAGCTTGTCATTCTAAATTGCTTAATTTCGTCTGGTTTAGTAGTTTTATCGCCATTCTTATCATTAATATCCTGATTTGTTTTTATTATTTTCATACCAATTTTTTCATTTCGTTTTTGTAGAATACTATCGAATTGCCATAATGCTTCTGTTCTACGATTTCGGATTGGTGTTTTATAATTATTATTTGTAAATTGGTAAACATATCCTGAACCATTTTGCCAATATAAATTACTGCTAGTACTAATTTTGTTTTGATGAGGAAACTTGTACTTCAAAGCTACGAGGAACTGCCCACATGGTTCTTTATTGCAAATGTATGCATCTTGAAATTTATTACCACAAGTTGAAGTTATAAGGAAAATAAAGAAATGTATGATTAGTTTGGCCATGTTTGGAACTAACCAAAACTTAAATATTCACATTACTTAGTAATTAACACATTTCAGGTTTTGACACTGGAATATTATAATAATGTATATGCAAATTTTACTGAATTATTTTATGTGTAACATGGATAAATGATATTATTTAATTTTACTATCAAAAAGTGAGGTTATAAATTTATTATCAATCATTTTATCTATTGTGATTTGATTTTAATTGTTGCCAATGTCAACTTCATTTAAAAATATATATTTTTTTGTTTATTCTCCATTCTCCTAAAGCTAGATACTCTATGCTTTATAGTACTCAGCGTACACTTGGTAAATTCTAAAACGCAATACCTACACACTGAGCTCGCTGGGCCGCTGACACAGCCAGCCGACACAGCCAGCCGACACAGCCCGGCAGTCTATACAGGGTGTTTTTCGTTGCCACCCTTAACGAAGAGTACATACTTTATACATAAGATAAAGTAAGTTTACGCCAAAAAAATGCTGGGAAACGATGTAAATTTTTTTGATTTTTTTTTAATAACTTAAACGGGCGAAATTTATAGTGTCTAGTGTTTATGTTAGTTTTTTCATAGACAGATATTAATTATTTCTCGTGAAAAAATCTTGCTACGCGCGTCTATGAGCTTTTATGCAGAAAAACACAGTCTATTTACTCAACTTTAGACCCTAATATCTTGGGAACTAGACACTTTCCAGGTATGCTTCCATGGAGAAAAATGATCGTGATTGTTAAAGAAATTATTACTTCAGCATTCAAAAATGTTTCACAATACAGCCAAACAGAAAAACAAAGTGTGTTTTATTATGTTGTATCTATGTAAGTGTAAGTGTGGTAGTGTGTTTTTGTACTTACACCGACAGATGTACAGGAAATTACCTAGGGACAAAATTAGAAAACCTACAATCCTTCAGCGTGTCCTAACTGACCGAACAGCCCTAACACCCTAAAGTCCTAGCAGGCCCTAGCCTTATCTATATGGTTTAAAATATATAAATAAGTACGGGATATCTGTGCCTATGAGACCTAAGGTCACAGACGGAAAGTGGGAAGGAAAAAGGGGTGTGCGTACTAGGTGCAATGTACACACGGATGGATTTCTCACAGCCGGTCAAGTAGACTCACAAGACCGTGGTTAGGCTAAGGGTGTCTTGGCCACAGTGAGGGGATGCCGTAATTTATGAACTGGTCCTCTGCTCATTTACATAAACTGGGAACTTCACTGCTCATCCAGGCAAGCTGGGGACCTCTTTACTCATCCAGGCTAGGCTGGGAACTTCTTGGTACACGGGACTCGGCCGGAGATGAGTGAGACACGCTTCTTAGTTGACGAGTGGTTTATTACAATAAAATTAAAACTATTTATACAATTTACACCTATACACACAAACAAATATTTTTCTACACGTGGTCTTAAATCTATATCTCAGCTGATCTAGTAATCTAGTTAAAATTTGACTGACACATGTTGTTGTCGTCGTTTTGGTTACGGCTAGTCAGCCATTTTTGGAGATTACGCCGTCTTGTAGGGTTCCTCGGTGCATGTTCATTGGTTCCGTGAACAGGTACAGTATTAATTAACAACAGAATAATATGCCGGACTTTTCGGTGCTAGAATTTGATCACGTATCTCACTTTTGTAAAGAGTTAAAATGGCTCCCGATTCGTTTTAGCCGGAATACTCATTTATTAACACTCCTTTTTTAAATTTTAAATTATCACCTTTCTCCGTTATATCTCAGTGAGCGCTTTAAATATCTCTTTTCAAGAGATCGGCCTCTCCGATCCAATACGGCATCACTGCTACAAACTCCCCGATTTAATTCTGGGGCTTTTGGGTATTCTTTCTCGGTTCGGGCGGTTAAGCTCTGGAATGAAACGTGGACACGGATAAAGATTGTCGCACTGTTGGCACATTTAGGGAAAAGCTGAAGAATCACTACCTGTCCATTATTTGAATATGCTGTCATTTGTTTCTCTCCTTTTTTTCTGAATGTAGTTTTGTAGTTTCTTTGAATTTGTTTTAATTGCACATGTTACCCTGTTGTTAACAATTTCTCTTTACTTGCTTGGCTTGCTGGAAGAGATCTCTGGTAGAGATAAGCTTGCCATTGTACATGCATCTCTTCTTTAATGCTGTATGCCATATTTCTTTTTGTGTATGTGCAATAAAGAATAAGAATATAATTTCATATCGCATTTCTCTTTTGAAAAGGAATTCCAATAGGTAAGTGGGGAATTCAATCGTTAGGGCCACTCCTTTAGCTATGAATCGAAGATCTGATAATTTAAATAATTTCTGACATTTCAGGCACTATAATATAGCTTCGTGAGCGTGAGTGCTAACCTCAGAACAATGACTAAAGCATAGAAAGAGCTTTATGACATTTATACATAGATATTAAAAGCGTACAAGCGTACCCTGTCTTAGACATCATACGGTAAAATCTCAGGGTAAAATGCAAATTGCGATAAACAAAGTCATAGACAAAAACTTGACACGTTATGTAGCTTTTCAACTTAGTATCATGATCAAAAGGTAGCCAAGGAACCTTTGACTATGGATCTAATAGACAGACAGCTAGCGTGCCGCCGATAGGGACGGAATATTTTGTCTATGGATAGAACTGATAGAGAAGATAGAAATTTAGGGTTACCAGTAATGGGAAAAGTGCCCAATCACTTGCGATGTACCTATCTTATTTAGCTTACATTTCGAGAAGAACCTTCTGCTTACAAAGTATCAGAAGGCCGATCGCGCTAAACGATGTTTTTACTTTTCAACTGAACGTTTTTGGTTATGCTTTAGCCTTGATGTGACTGTTCATTTGAGTTTTAGATATTTTCAACGTCTCACTTCTACTTTAAACGTTGTCAAAATTCTTCGCGATACTAAATTTGCATAACAACAGTGGTTCAGCTTTGGTAAATACGTTCAACAATAGCGCGATTGTCCGCCTAGGGTCTCTTGAAGGTGTTGCGAGATCACCAGTAACCTTTAAAGTTAACATCGTGTTTGAACTTTTACTATTAACAAGAAATAGAGACAATGTATAGTCGATTCTGACAGTCACACTTAAGGTTCGAGCACACCGGATGCGTGTGCGTGCACGTAAGCGTAGACGTATACGTATCTCTGAGTTGTAATGTATGGAACTGTATAGGCACGGGCAGACCAGATGCGTATGCGTAGACGTAAGCATAGACGTCAAGCGGTGACAGTTCTATACATTTAACTCAGAGGTACGTGTACGTCTACGCTTACGTGCATGCATACGCAACCGGTGTGCTCGAGCCTTTAAATATATACTCAAATTCAATCCAATTTAAATAATGTATATAAAATAAATAATCTTTTTAAGAAACAGTCTTTATTACCTAAATATGTTACATATTAATTCCAACGGAAAATATTTACATGTAATACTTGTTTGTCTTTCCTGTAAGTAAAAATTATAAATCAATTTCATATTTTACTATGGTTTTTTATGTAGGTAGATCAGAACGAATATTCAGAAGGGTATGTTGAGATGATTTGGGCATGTGGAGAGGATGAGTGTAAGTAGACTGACAAAGAAAGTGTACGACGGAAGAGTGGATGGAAGGGTTGGAAGGGGAAAACCTCGCTGGACCTTCACCGATCAAATTGTTGAAATTCTAGAGAAAGGTCAGGTCAAGAGTACCCTAAACCGACGAGCGCGCATGAAGATTATCATGAAAGTAGATGAAGCGAAAGAGGTGTGTCATGATCGTAGCAAATGGAGAACCGTGATCTCTGCCTACCCCTCCGGGAAAGAGACGTGATTTTTATGTATGTATATGTATGTAGGTATATTTCTGCGTCTCCTACAAGTAGGTCTGTTAACGTTTGTATTGGTTCCAAGTTCCAATGAAATAAAATTATTTCTTGCAAGTGGGCTTTAACATGTTTATAGAACATCGTATTGCATTTTTATTTTATAATTCACATTTTTCAAATTACCCGTAATAGCTCTAATAATTTGCAGGGAAATTTGTGACGGAAACCTAGCAACATTAAACAAAATATATTTTAAGGTTATAAATATTTCGATATGATGTTTTTGATTCAGTATTTATTGAAACTTATTACTTCACGTGAAATAACATTAGCAATACATTTCGGCATTATGTAAAAATACTATTAGCTACAGGAATATAATAAAAAGAATGTCATAGTTATTAATGTATTCTTATATTTCACATTTACCACTGGTGATTCAAAAACGTCTACGACCATGGAGAAGAAACATCCAGAAACTCTATTGGACATATTATCTTTCTAAATTAGTTAATTAACTAGTATATGTTACTTAACTAAAAATATTTAAAATATATAAATTCAAAGAAATTCCTTGTGTAAGGTATGAAACCAATACACGGCTATTAGCTACATATCAATAATTGACACTTTTAATAAGGATGCCTATGATTTACACCGATTTAATAAGTAAAATAATTCGAGGAGGAATGGCATCCGTGTATATGTTAAACAACTATATATAAATCTATAAATCAGATTAACCTAATCATTTACAGATCTTAATTTACATTTTAACAACAAAATATAACTAAATACTTATCTTGTACAATAATAATTCACTTATTCTGTCTTATATTCAACCTCCAGCAATGGCGCCAGACCGAAAGTGCCATTTTTTTATATTTTTTTTAAATATCTACAGGCAAAATCCTAACGTCATTTTGTTCGTGCTGCCAGGTATCGGTTAAAATATCCTTATTTATTTTACATTAAATTAAACAATCGATTCTTATTAAACTTAAATTTCCACTTATTATGCGCTATATTTATCTTTAATCCTCATGTATTTCATTTCCAATCACCTGCTCCAGCCATCGATGACACAATATCATAACAATCGTCCATCCTGACACTATTTGCGTCCCTGCAAATAAGATTAGCAATAATTTTATCAGTGCTGATGACGAGAAAGAGGTAGGCAGACCGTTTGCAATATCATTACTACTATTACTTATATAGAATATACTAAGAGATAGTTAGATATCAATCTGTACTTCAAAACAATCGTTACCAATGGGTAGCTGTCCCTAGATCAATCGAATTACAAAATCGAATGAACTGAACTGAATTAATAACTAAGTTCAATCGTTACCAATAGGCAACGGCCCAGCGATAAGATATATTCTGAATAAGCAAGTCCTTAATACTCGACAAATTGCATTGACATAAAGAAACCATAAGAGTAATAAATAGACCAATTCCATTCGTTACTAGTATGTAACGGCACAGAGATAACTATATAATTGTGCGTAAATTAATATCAATCATTACCAACAAGTAATGGCCCAGTGATAAGGTAAGTAAACCAGTTACATTCGTTACTAGTCGGTAACGGCCCAAAAATGATGTGAATTATAATGCCAAATTAAACGGTTACATTCGTTACTTTCATTAGGTAACGGCGCAAAGATAATGTATAATACCAAGTTAGTCGGATACATTCGTTACCTTCATTAGATAACGGCCCAAAGATAATGTAGTCAATAACAACAAGTTAATCCGTTACATTCGTTACCTCCATTAGATAACGGCCCATAGATAATGTAGTAATTAACAATAAGTTAATCTGTTACATTCGTTACCTTCATTAGATAACGGCCCATAGATAATGTAGTAATTAACAACAAGTTAATCCGTTACATTCGTTACCTTCATTAGATAACGGCCCAAAGATATTTAATTAATAACAAGTCAATCAGTTACATTCGTTACCTTCATTAGATAACGGCCCAAAGATATGAAGAAAGATACACTTAAATGAACTATGACATTCACACTCGATATTCTTTCGTTATTTTTTTATTATTTATTATTACCTTATTACCTTCGAGAAGGTCAATCAATTCTTATTATTGACATCGCTATCACTTGATCCTTATGCACACTGATGTTAAATCTTCTTATTGCGTCAGAAGCGACTACAGCAGTAATTTCTTGTACCCTTTCATCCCTTTCATAGCCGTTATAGCGTATCTATCATTTCCTAGGCACTTAGTAACTTTATATGGACCACTAACTTTTCTTTAAGTTTTCGTCTAACATCCTTAGTACCAGTATCAGACTTTTTCCATAATACTAAATCATTAACTTTATGTTTTATAGGCTTTTTGTGCTTAGCATCAAATCTCTTCTTCATTTTGATGGCGGTTTTCTCAATGTTTCGACCTGCTTCCCTAAGATTGTTATTTGAAATTTGGTCACTATCCAAAACATTTTCTTCCAGACCTTGTAACAAACCTCGCTTCGCTTTGAACATGAGCCTGTATGCACTAAATCCTGTGGTCGAATTATTGTATTATTTAAGCCCCAAGTTACTTCCCTAAACAAGAATCCCAATCTCTTTCTTCGCTTGTACTTTTATTGATTGCTTCTACTTTAAACGAAATTGTATTAGGCGTTACAATTCGGAAGTTCAAACATTCACTATGGGTGCGCCCACCACCGGGCCCTACACCCTCCACTGACCCTCGGATCTGATAACTCATAATTGCGACAACAGGCACTTGCACTAACTACAATCGCCATGAGAAACCAGACCCGAGCACCTAGCATGCAAGACGATACATTGCACCATTCCGAAATCAAAAACTAGATAAATAATCTACATATGTTTCGCCAACAACCACGGCGGTTGTTGGCGAAACATATGTAGATTATTTATCTAGTTTTTGATTTCGGAATGGTGCAATGTATCGTCTTGCATGCTAGGTGCTCGGGTCTGGTTTCTCATGGCGATTGTAGTTAGTGCAAGTGCCTGTTGTCGCAATTATGAGTTATCAGATCCGAGGGTCAGTGGAGGGTGTAGGGCCCGGTGGTGGGCGCACCCATAGTGAATCTACTTTAAACGTTGTCAAAATTCTTCGCGATACTAAATTTGCATAACAACAGTGGTTCAGCTTTGGTAAATACGTTCAACAATAGCGCGATTGTCCG
Source organism: Carposina sasakii (assembly GCA_014607495.2). Classification (NCBI taxonomy): domain Eukaryota; kingdom Metazoa; phylum Arthropoda; class Insecta; order Lepidoptera; family Carposinidae; genus Carposina; species Carposina sasakii. Next base: position 8,478,226 of record CP053153.1, read on the forward strand.
CCTAGGGTCTCTTGAAGGTGTTGCGAGATCACCAGTAACCTTTAAAGTTAACATCGTGTTTGAACTTTTACTATTAACAAGAAATAGAGACAATGTATAGTCGATTCTGACAGTCACACTTAAGGTTCGAGCACACCGGATGCGTGTGCGTGCACGTAAGCGTAGACGTATACGTATCTCTGAGTTGTAATGTATGGAACTGTATAGGCACGGGCAGACCAGATGCGTATGCGTAGACGTAAGCATAGACGTCAAGCGGTGACAGTTCTATACATTTAACTCAGAGGTACGTGTACGTCTACGCTTACGTGCATGCATACGCAACCGGTGTGCTCGAGCCTTTAAATATATACTCAAATTCAATCCAATTTAAATAATGTATATAAAATAAATAATCTTTTTAAGAAACAGTCTTTATTACCTAAATATGTTACATATTAATTCCAACGGAAAATATTTACATGTAATACTTGTTTGTCTTTCCTGTAAGTAAAAATTATAAATCAATTTCATATTTTACTATGGTTTTTTATGTAGGTAGATCAGAACGAATATTCAGAAGGGTATGTTGAGATGATTTGGGCATGTGGAGAGGATGAGTGTAAGTAGACTGACAAAGAAAGTGTACGACGGAAGAGTGGATGGAAGGGTTGGAAGGGGAAAACCTCGCTGGACCTTCACCGATCAAATTGTTGAAATTCTAGAGAAAGGTCAGGTCAAGAGTACCCTAAACCGACGAGCGCGCATGAAGATTATCATGAAAGTAGATGAAGCGAAAGAGGTGTGTCATGATCGTAGCAAATGGAGAACCGTGATCTCTGCCTACCCCTCCGGGAAAGAGACGTGATTTTTATGTATGTATATGTATGTAGGTATATTTCTGCGTCTCCTACAAGTAGGTCTGTTAACGTTTGTATTGGTTCCAAGTTCCAATGAAATAAAATTATTTCTTGCAAGTGGGCTTTAACATGTTTATAGAACATCGTATTGCATTTTTATTTTATAATTCACATTTTTCAAATTACCCGTAATAGCTCTAATAATTTGCAGGGAAATTTGTGACGGAAACCTAGCAACATTAAACAAAATATATTTTAAGGTTATAAATATTTCGATATGATGTTTTTGATTCAGTATTTATTGAAACTTATTACTTCACGTGAAATAACATTAGCAATACATTTCGGCATTATGTTAAAAATACTATTAGCTACAGGAATATTACAATAAAAAGAATGTCATAGTTATTAATGTATTCTTATATTTCACATTTTACCACTGGTGCTTCAAAACGTCTACGACCATGGAGAAGAAACATCACAAGAAACTCTATTGGACATATTATCTTTTCCAAATTAGTTAATTAACTAGTATATGTTACTTAACTAAAAATATTTAAAATATATAAATTCAAAGAAATTCCTTGTGTAAGGTATGAAACCAATACACGGCTATTAGCTACATATCAATAATTGACACTTTTAATAAGGATGCCTATGATTTACACCGATTTAATAAGTAAAATAATTCGAGGAGGAATGGCATCCGTGTATATGTTAAACAACTATATATAAATCTATAAATCAGATTAACCTAATCATTTACAGATCTTAATTTACATTTTAACAACAAAATATAACTAAATACTTATCTTGTACAATAATAATTCACTTATTCTGTCTTATATTCAACCTCCAGCAATGGCGCCAGACCGAAAGTGCCATTTTTTTATATTTTTTTTTAAATATCTACAGGCAAAATCCTAACGTCATTTTGTTCGTGCTGCCAGGTATCGGTTAAAATATCCTTATTTATTTTACATTAAATTAAACAATCGATTCTTATTAAACTTAAATTTCCACTTATTATGCGCTATATTTATCTTTAATCCTCATGTATTTCATTTCCAATCACCTGCTCCAGCCATCGATGACACAATATCATAACAATCGTCCATCCTGACACTATTTGCGTCCCTGCAAATAAGATTAGCAATAATTTTATCAGTGCTGATGACGAGAAAGAGGTAGGCAGACCGTTTGCAATATCATTACTATTTACTTATATAGAATATACTAAGAGATAGTTAGATATCAATCTGTACTTCAAAACAATCGTTACCAATGGGTAGCTGTCCCTAGATCAATCGAATTACAAAATCGAATGAACTGAACTGAATTAATAACTAAGTTCAATCGTTACCAATAGGCAACGGCCCAGCGATAAGATATATTCTGAATAAGCAAGTCCTTAATACTCGACAAATTGCATTGTCATAAAGAAACCATAAGAGTAATAAATAGACCAATTCCATTCGTTACTAGTATGTAACGGCACAGAGATAACTATATAATTGTGCGTAAATTAATATCAATCATTACCAACAAGTAATGGCCCAGTGATAAGGTAAGTAAACCAGTTACATTCGTTACTAGTCGGTAACGGCCCAAAAATGATGTGAATTATAATGCCAAATTAAACGGTTACATTCGTTACTTTCATTAGGTAACGGCGCAAAGATAATGTAAATAATACCAAGTTAGTCGGATACATTCGTTACCTTCATTAGATAACGGCCCAAAGATAATGTAGTCAATAACAACAAGTTAATCCGTTACATTCGTTACCTCCATTAGATAACGGCCCATAGATAATGTAGTAATTAACAATAAGTTAATCTGTTACATTCGTTACCTTCATTAGATAACGGCCCATAGATAATGTAGTAATTAACAACAAGTTAATCCGTTACATTCGTTACCTTCATTAGATAACGGCCCAAAGATATTTAATTAATAACAAGTCAATCAGTTACATTCGTTACCTTCATTAGATAACGGCCCAAAGATATGAAGAAAGATACACTTTAAATGAACTATGGACATCGCTATTCGACTCGAGATAATTTGCCTTTGTTTTATTATTATTATTACCTTATTAACCTTCGAGAAGGTCAATCAATTCTTCTGTACTATTGACATCGCTATCACTTGATCCTGTATCGCTTTGCGCACCTGAGTTAAATCTTCTTATTGCGTCAGAAGCGACTACAGCAGTAAATTTCTTGTACCCTTTCATCCCTTTCATAGCCGTTATAGCGTATCTATCATTTCCTAGGCACTTAGTAACTTTATATGGACCACTAAACTTTTCTTTAAGTTTTCGTCTAACATCCTTAGTACCAGTATCAGACTTTTTCCATAATACTAAATCATTAACTTTATGTTTTATAGGCTTTTTGTGCTTAGCATCAAATCTCTTCTTCATTTTGATGGCGGTTTTCTCAATGTTTCGACCTGCTTCCCTAAGATTGTTATTTGAAATTTGGTCACTATCCAAAACATTTTCTTCCAGACCTTGTAACAAACCTCGCTTCGCTTTGAACATGAGCCTGTATGCACTAAATCCTGTGGTCGAATTTATTGTATTATTTAAGCCCCAAGTTACTTTCCCTAAACAAGAATCCCAATCTCTTTCTTCGCTTGTACTTTTATTGATTGCTTCTATTAGAGTCCTATTGTACCTTTCAACTTGTCCGTTTGAACGAGGAGACGCTATTGCATTTTTAATGTGTTTAATCTGATTAGTGATACAAAATTCATGAAAAGATTTACTTGTAAACGCACTACCGCTATCTGAAATAATACGATTCGGATAACCGAACATACAAAATATCTCCGCTAACTTTTCGATAGCTTCTACAGATTTAGTGCTTTTACATGGCTTTGCCCATACGAACTTTGTGAATGAATCCACCACTACGAACAAATATGAATGTCCCTTTTTACTTTTGCAAAACGGGCCAGCATGATCTATGTGTAAGGTATGAAGAGGTTCACTAACCTTCTGAATAGGGTGAAGCTCACCTTCAATCATACCGTACTGTCCCCGTTTATACGCACAGTCCAGACAACCGTCAACATATTTTCTAATAAACCTGGTCATTTTAGGGAACCAGTAAGTCTCCTTAACCAATGCCTCACATTTTTTTAACCCCGGATGACCAATATCATCATGGTATTTTCTCAAAATATTCCACCTACAATATTTGGGGACTATAAGTCTTAATTGGTTATTGGAACATTTACGATAAAGTTTGTTGCATTTCAAAACGTAATCTTTTTGCAATTCGGGATCATTTTCATTAGACTTAATTTTTTCTCTAATCACGAAAAGATTAGGATCTTGATTCTGCATACAAACAACCCAATCCAAGATATCAAGAACAAGTACTTCTGTTGGTCCCTCAACAGGGGTACGGCTTAAGGCATCGACGTGTTTATGCATAACTCCTGGACGATGAACGATTGTAAAGTTGTACTCCTGTATGCTTAACCACCACCTAGCGATTCTCGGTAGTAAGTCCTTTTTCTCAAACGTCTGTCTTACAGCGGCGCAATCTGTTACTACAGTGAACTCTATCCCGGCCAAATAAACACGAAACCGTTTCAAAGTCTCAACAACGGCTAGAGATTCTAATTCATATGAGTGATATACTGCCTCTTCTTTTGATGTTTTTCTGCTAAAATATGCTACTGGCCTCATATTATTTTCACTTTTTTGTAATAATATACCAGCAACGCCCTTACAAGACGCATCTGTATGGACTTCTGTTACCGCATTGGAGTTATATATGGTAAGTATGGGTCGTGTAGTAAGAATAGTCTTTAACTCATTAAAAGCTTTTTGTTGCGAAACACCCCAGACCCAAGGTTCGTTCTTTTTCAATAGTTTATAAAGATCGTAAGCAATAAGGGCGTAGCTTCTGACAAATTTTCTGAAGTAGCTTGTTAATCCAAGGAACATTCTAAGCTCATGGACGTTCTCGGGTTCTTTATATTTTGTGACTGCTTCTATCTTTCTATCTCCTGGACGTATGCCAGTGCCACTTATCTCATACCCAAGATACTGTATTTGCTTTTGTAAAAATTTACATTTGGAAAGATTTAACGTTAAGTTGGCGTCCCTGATAATATCGAGAACAGTTTTCAAGGTTGCTATTGCCTCGGATTCATCAACGGTAGCTATCAATAGGTCATCCATATAGGGTAATACTTTATCATATCGAAGGGAGCCCAGTATTTTATCCATAAGACGTTGATAAACGCTAGGTGAGTTGGCTAGACCAAAAGGCATCCTCAAAAACTCATAGTGCCCTTCCGGAGTTGAAAACCCAGTTTTAGGTATAGATTGCGCTTCTAAGGGAATTTGGTAAAATCCCTGTGACATGTCTAAACTTGTAAACAATTTTTTTCCTCCTAATTTCTCCACTTGTTCTTCGATTATTGGTAACGGGTAACGGTCTTTGATGGTAATACTATTGAGCTTCCGATAATCTACACAAAGCCTGTAGTCACCATCACGTTTTTTGACTAAGACGATCGGGCTCGAAAACGGAGAGCTAGATTCCCTAATGATTTTATTTTCCAATAGGTCTGTGATTTTATCTCTAACAATAGCTTTTTCTACAGCAGACAGTCGATAAGGCCGATAGAAACAGGTCTGTCGGAATTTAGCTCTATTTTCATGTTGATTTTATCTGTACAGCCTAACTCTTGAGTGTCAACCGAAAAGCAGTCCGAATAACTTTTCAGTAAAGTTATTAACTTTGATCGAATCATAGGATTAGACGAGTCACATACTATATTATCTATATTAATAGACAATATATTCGGCGAATTAAGTATTGGAATGTCATCAGCCAGAATGGCTGGTATACAGCGGGTACCTCTAGCCAATAGTTGATGTTTATTCAACAACAATGGGGATGAAGAGTTATTACGTATTTCCATTGCCCTTGCATCAATCGACAAGAGAGCCGAAGGAAAAGAAAAATCTATGCTATCATAAAATCGAGGTTGCTCCTCCACTAACATGTAGCCTTTGGCCTCACCACTATAAATGCAATTAGTTGCAACAAAAACCCTACTATGAGGAGGTATAATTTGGTCTTCCGGACAGACAATTTGTATACGATTTGAGTGATGTATCTCATCGATAAGCAATATGTCATTGGCAGTTTCCGATTGTATTTCCGTTATTTTTAAATTCGTGCCCGAAACCGTAAATTTAATACGCGGGCTATTAATAATTGGCTGACCTATAATTACTGGTAACTGATAATTTTTCAAATCAACGATGATAAGAGTGGTATTGAATGATATTTCATTAACCGTCAATATCACATTATGCTGTCCTCGAGCTAACGTGGTACTACCCCCAAAACCTGTTATTAAGTAATCGCACGGGAGAAGCGGTGAATTTAACTGTTTAGAGACATCTAAGCTAGCTACATTTATTTTTGCACCAGAATCGAAATACGCTCTAACTTTAATGTGATCAATGGTAACATCTAAAAAATAAGTTTCATTTACCTCCGACGATATGGCGTTAACTGATGTAATTTTATTATTGGTTAGACCTGATTCCGCTGTCTTTGACCAACATTTCTCACTGGGGTGGCCAGTTTTACCACAATGTGTGCAAGAGGGACGATTTTGGTTTTTGGGGCATCGTCGCACTGTATGGCCTGACTCATTGCACAAAAAACAGACGAATGGCTTTCTATTATTAAAGGATTTGTTTTGTTCTTCTGATCTTGAAGTTTCAATTCGAGAACGTACAAAGGGTAAATTTGATTTTAATTTGTCTTCCATCATTACCAAGAACTTTGAATATAGTTCGCGGGGTGTCATAAAATTACCCGCTCGCGCAGGCGCTTTCATATGTGCAGGAAGGCCGTCGATAATACAAGCTACGGCTTTTTCATCGTACAGTTCAAGTTTGGTAAGCATAGCATTTTTGTGGTAGAAGTATTGAGTCATAGATTCAAGAATATTTTTTTTTCTATTAAGCATATCCCGTAAGGATTCAGGATAATCAACATTGTATGGAAAGGCATTAAGCAATTCACGTTTCCATTCATCCCAGCTTAAATTATATTCACGCAAAGAAGCATGCCATGTCTTAGCAATACCACTTAATCTACACTGCATATAATAACTTTTTACTGAGTCTGACCAACTATGTACTTGAGCTAATTGCTCTATTTTACTAATCCACTGTGGTGTAAAACTTTCAGATTTCTCTGGATCAAATAATGGTATAATGTCGGCCTTAGCCATTTGATTGGTAAGGGAACATGGAACGAGCTTACCAGCGTCCAAATTAGGGTCAGAAACAAGTAATTGTGGTTCTAGACTTGTAGAGGCACCGTTACCCTCTGCGGAAACACATGGCTCTAGCGAATCCTTCGAACGCCAGGGTCTCCATTGCTTTGATGTGGTAGGCCCCTCATCACATCCAATGTCTTCGACAGTAAAGTTATTGGCATATTTGCGTGGGCGTTTGGACATCGTGAATCCCACTTCTGAAATGTTAAAAATACTATTAGCTACAGGAATATTACAATAAAAAGAATGTCATAGTTATTAATGTATTCTTATATTTCACATTTTACCACTGGTGCTTCAAAACGTCTACGACCATGGAGAAGAAACATCACAAGAAACTCTATTGGACATATTATCTTTTCCAAATTAGTTAATTAACTAGTATATGTTACTTAACTAAAAATATTTAAAATATATAAATTCAAAGAAATTCCTTGTGTAAGGTATGAAACCAATACACGGCTATTAGCTACATATCAATAATTGACACTTTTAATAAGGATGCCTATGATTTACACCGATTTAATAAGTAAAATAATTCGAGGAGGAATGGCATCCGTGTATATGTTAAACAACTATATATAAATCTATAAATCAGATTAACCTAATCATTTACAGATCTTAATTTACATTTTAACAACAAAATATAACTAAATACTTATCTTGTACAATAATAATTCACTTATTCTGTCTTATATTCAACCTCCAGCAATGGCGCCAGACCGAAAGTGCCATTTTTTTATATTTTTTTTTAAATATCTACAGGCAAAATCCTAACGTCATTTTGTTCGTGCTGCCAGGTATCGGTTAAAATATCCTTATTTATTTTACATTAAATTAAACAATCGATTCTTATTAAACTTAAATTTCCACTTATTATGCGCTATATTTATCTTTAATCCTCATGTATTTCATTTCCAATCACCTGCTCCAGCCATCGATGACACAATATCATAACAATTAATCTTGAATACATTTGGGCTGGAAATTATTAAAAAACAGCTAGTACTTACGAATTAAATTATGTGCTGAGTTGTTTTCTTTCTGAGTCACCGCACCATGTTTTTGTTCATAATAACGAAAAGTGGGTTAATCACACTATTTTGTTTATCCTAGAATTGGAATTTCGCTCGTAATTTATATTTTTTTCCAAAATAGAAAACTGAAAGTAACATTCACGATGTTAGCTGTCAAGTTTGTTTAGCCAACGAGAGATGGCTCCGGAAAAGCGGCACGGTGTCGAGACAAAAAATAAATGATTCTTACTCATTTCGATACATTACATTTAGCATATTTCTGTCCTATTCTGTGCGAATGCGACGGAAGATCACGTCTTCTATACCATTCTCTTTCTACGTAAGGAACAAAGGAAAGGTATTCAAATTGACGTTTGCTTTGTATTACGTTTGGCATTTTGAGTAACCTACATCTGTCTCTTTCTAATGCAGTTATAAATATATGTTGACGTAGACTCCTGGGTAAGATCGGTTGGAGTGACTTCTTGAGGGTTCGGATGGTTAGCGTCGCCCATAGCGTAGGTCTCAGGTGGAAAATCCCAAACTCGAGTAAAGTAATAAATCGATGTATTGCAGATATTAATTAAATGTGTACAACCAAGATTCGGTGCTGAGTAAACCAACGGTCTCGTGTTAGACGTCTTACTAGTCCGGTAGTTCGTTTAAGACTGCCTCGAAGCAGGCCGGTCCGTAGGTAGTGGGGGACTACCTGCTCGACCACCTGCGGTCGTTACGATTCAGGTAAACAACCCTATTAGCGCGCAGCTGCAATTGCACGTGCAAAGCAGGTAGAAAGGGAAATCCCCGACACGGCCATTCTGACAAACTCGCACGTCCTCGTGCGAGGATCTAATCAGGTTTTCGCTAACACGATTCCGTTCACGATCAATCACACCACGTGTGGTTTTACGGCGTTCACTCAACACCGTTACATAATTAACTAAAAATAAACACTAATTTATTGTTACAAAATGTATCTTTAAATAATTTTCTTTCGACTGTTTAACGGACGCTGGATCGGTTAGGCGCCGTTTTGGGTATCTGGAAAAGAAAACCAAACTGAAGTCCTCTATTTCAGTTCGGCCTTCCTGACCTGATCATAAAATGTTAATAAAATAAGTTGATACAAGAAAAATGCCACAAGTCTTGATTGTACAATAAAAAAATACTAACTTGAACGAAATGAAATACTAACTAAAATAAGTCTCTAGAATCATAATAAAACAGCCGACATTTACTAGTTGTTACAAACTAATAAAGCCTTGATTACAACAGCCGGATTACGTCAGTCCATTTAACTGATGAAACCTTGAAAGCAGCCGGTCTGTCTGTCAGTCCTCACTGATAAGACCTTGATAACAGCCAGTCTAAGTCAGTCATTACTGAAAAGACCTTGATAACAGCCAGTCTATGTGCTTTTCGCACTGTCTAGACTTTGATTCATATTGCAGGATGTGCCTTCGCCAGCATCCTCAATATCTGTCTCTTCAGACATATCTAACTCATCAAGTCGACTGTTGGGCATTTTTCTTATACGATCATGTGCATACTTATACACCCTATTTCCGGTAAGTGACTTTAACATATAACGATCGCCTTCAAGCAACTCGATGACCTTAAATGGTCCTTTGAATTTTTGATCGAGTTTGACTTGATTGCGCTCATTCTTTATTAAAACCAAATCACCTACAGCAAATTTATTAAGCTTAGCTTAATTTTTGTCAAATCGAGATTTTTCGTAAATTGCATTTTTTTTTCATATTCCGTACCGCGTGTTCTCTCACTTCCTCAATATTAACTAAAGGTTCGCTATCATCTAATGTCAAAAGGTTAAGAGGTCTCGCCACTTTACCTATCAAGAGCTCTAGGGGACTTGCCTTCGTGACGCGATTAATAGTACAGTTAATAGCTAGTTGCACGTCTTCTAAGGCATCTTGCCACGACCTGTCGGATGTTTCGACCGATGTAAGCAGATTTTTTAATGTACCCATAACTCTTTCGACTTGGCCGTTCGCACGTGCCGAGCCGGTAGCAATGAGATGTAATGAAATTCCGTGCGATTCGTAAAACTCTTTGAAGTCCTTGCTTGAAAAACACCGGCCTTGATCAGCAATTATACGGTTTGGTGTACCAAAAAGGGAAATACCGGACTTGAAAGCTTTAATCGCACTCTCGGTATCTAGACGTGTAGTGTGATATAATAAAACGAATTTAGTGAAAGCGTCAATGAAAACGATAACATATTCTCTGTTGTCATTTTTGCCACTGAGCTTGCCCGATATGTCTACGTGCACAGTATTCCATGGGATACTGATCTTCGGGATTGGATGAAGTTCAGCTTGCACCCGGCCAGAAGAAGACTTCGATACTTTGCATGTCATACAATTATCAACAAATTTACGTACGTACTTAGACATGTGGTCGAACCAATAATGCTCGTAAAGTTTCTCTACAGTCTTTTCCCAGCCGAGGTGCATAACTGCCTCATGAACATGGTTCACTACTGACCATCGGAATGCCCGTGGCACAATAGGCAAGCACCGGGTGCGATTATTCCTTTGGACCTTTCGAAATAAAGTACCAGAACGTATTTCATAGGTTTTCTGGTCATCAACTGAAAGTTGGCGATCTTTGATTTTTGAAATAAGAGACTGAATTTCTTGATCGCGTATTTGTTCCGCTAATAGCCAGTTATTCGATAAATTTACAATGTCCACGCGTTTCTGCTCTAATTTTTGCACTACTCCCGTAACAGGATGGGTGGGAAGTGGATTACGGGATAGAAAATCCACGTGACTCATTTGTTTACCAGGTCTGTAAGCAATGCTAAAATCAAATGCTTGAAGAAACGCCCACCAACGGTGTACTCTCGGTGTCAAATCAACTTTATTATGGGATGATTTTAGGGAATTACAATCGGTCACAATAGTAAAATGACGACTTTGCAAATAATGTCGAAAGTGTTTTATGGAATTGACCACTGCCAGAGTTTCCAACTCGTACGAGTGGTACTTTGATTCGGCGTTAGTGGTGCGTTTGCTGAAATATTCAACGACATGCAGTTGAGCGTCTATTTCTTGAAAAAGAATTCCGCCATAACCTTCTGCACTTGCGTCTGTGTGCAACTGGATGGGGAGATCAGGGTTGAAAATTACAAGAACAGGTTTGTTCGTTATGATCAAAATTATGCGTTGGCGAATCTTCTCATGTTCAGGTTTCCAAACGAAATCTTTTGCAGAAGTTAAGTGAAAAAGAGGAGTCATTATCTGAGAGAAGCTAGACACAAATTTCCTAAAATAGGACGCGAGGCCAATAAATTGCCTGAGCTGATGAACGTTCTCGGGAGGGGGTAATTTAGTAAGGGCCTCAACCTTTCTTGGATTTGGCCTAATTTCACCAGCAGTTATTTCATATCCGAGAAACTCCACTCGACGCTTCAGAAAGGAACATTTTAACAGGTTGAGACAGAAACCGGCTTTTGTGAGGCACTCTAATACTTCGCGCAATCTTTCTAGTCCTTCGTCTTCGCTACTAGAAGGAATGAGAATATCATCCATGTAAATGACCGCATAGGAGTAGACAAGATCTCCTAAAGCATTAGAAACAGCACGCTGGAAAACGCTTGGAGCATTGCGTAAACCGAAAGGCATTGCTAAATATTCGTACTGCCCATCAGGTGTAACGAACGCAGTATGTTCAATGCTTTCTGGATTTACAGGGATCTGGTTAAATCCACTAGTACAGTCTAGACAAGTATAGTAATTGGCTCCAGACAACCTCGCGATCTGATCAGATATTAAAGGCAGAGGGAAGCGATCAGGCACTGTATTTCGATTAAGTTCGCGATAGTCAACACATAAACGATCACTTCCATCGCGCTTTTTAACCAGTAAAATGGGACTTGCGAATGGGGAGCAACTGGGGCGAATAATTTCTGCTTTCAACAATTCGGTAATTTTGGAACGTACAATTTGTCTTTCATTGGGACTAAGCCGATATGGACGGCGTTGAACAGTCAGGTTTGGGTTTTCTAAACGAATATGCAATTCTCCGGTAGTCACACGAGTTTTTGGGAGACCGTTAGCGAACGAACATTTAAAGTTTTTCAATAATTTTGTGAGCTTTTCTTTATTTTCCGAGGAACTATCTGTATCAATATTTAGGAAATTAATAGGTAGATCACAAAAATTTACTTCGTTGAATTTTGCAACTGTCAGTACCAAGTCCGTCATATTTACTGATACGCCGAGTTTTAAAATTTCGCGACCGATCATTATGTCTCGTTTTAGTGCTGTGTCAGGTAGGATATGAAATAATAATTTTAAATGATTACCGTCAATAACAACGTCACTTAGAACTTGCTCCCTGCAATCAAGATTTGAATGACCTATACCAGTTATGCGTATTATGGAATAGAATCGTTTCCCCGAAAACTTCTTAGATAAACTTTCCTTGAGGAGAGAACACTCGGCACCGGAATCAAAATAAAAAGTGTACGACTCACCGTTATGTTCTAACTGACCCGACACTCCGCGAATTTCACAATACTCTACGCGGCGCTGCTGCTGAGATGCACCGCCACCACCACTGCTGCTGCGCGAGCCGGACTTCGGACAGCTCCGCGCGATATGACCCTTCTCGTTGCATGTATAGCAAACAATATCCTTCTTGGTAGTGGAAGTGCTAGGTGTTGATGCAGTACTAGTAATAGAGTTCGTTGTGTTATTTAAAGGGGGGCGGTCTATTTGGTAGAAACTTGATACTCCGAAACCTATTTGGGATAACTGACTTCGCAGAAACTTCTTTAGTCGATCATTTATTAGGCATAAAAAATATTTGACATAAATATTTTTAGGTATAATGTGCTTATGACCGAATTTAGAATGGCATACATTTAAGATAGTAGAATTTTTATTGGCATATTTACCTTTGGCATAGTTATAATTTTGTATAATATCATTTAGCATAACGTTCATTTAGAGTACAGATTATTTGGCATAATTTAACTAGGCATACTATGAAGATCATAGAATTTCAATTAGAATAATATAGATTGGGTTACTTTCTTCTTTAAAAATGCGTAGGTTAGGTTAGGTTAGAACTGTGACCTCTTATGCACGAGCCGAGCGAGCGAAGCGAGCGTGCCGCGGCAGCGGCCGGCGAGTGCCAGAAACGAACATGCTCTCATGGGCAATAATAATGATTCATGTGATTACTACCTCCAACAAATAGCAATAGTAAAAATGATAACGCCTGATTAGAAAAGTGTTGCAATAATCATAAAAGATGATTCTTGCTGTAAGCATTATGGTTCGAAATGATGGTTCTACTTTTAAATAGTTATGGATAAGAAATATATGCCAAAAGATGAATCTGGTTTTGAACTTTCTGCGATGTGATGATTATACATTGTGATTATTATGGATACCAAAATTATGCGTACAGATAATTCTGACTTACAGAAATATGGGTTTCAATGTATGCTAAATGAGTTAATGCCAAACGATATTCTGCGAAAAGAGGTTTATGCTATTAGTTGTTATGCAATATAAAATTATTACTTAAAAAGTTCTACTATAATAGGTATACCCTATTTAAAGCTGATGGTGGTTGATTCAACTTAAATTTTCTCTTGCGGCAATCAATCGCCTTGTGGCCAATTCTCCCGCAGTAATTGCAAGTAATTGTATCCATTGTTCTGAATTTGTAACGTTTAGGATCAGACGATTTAATGTCCATGTCACTTTTGCGTTTCAAGTTAGGGAATGACTTCATTTCTTGCAACAATTTTATTCTTGTCGATATTTCTGTAGTGTATGCCAAGCGATGTAAACGGGAGTCAAACTGAGAGGTGTGTGCAAGCACATAAGATATAGCAATCTCTTCCGGTGTAAGATTCTTCCATTTAGCCACCACAGTTGTCATAAGACGACTGGCATATGCAGCAAGACATTCTCCGGTTTTAGGACGGCTGTTGTTGACACCAATGAGGGTAGCTGCAACTGTTTCAGAACTGTCATATCTTATCAGGAACAAATCTTTGAAGTAAGCCCAAGTCATGCCAGGATAAGCTATTTGTGATAGCCATGGAGAAGCACTGCCTTTAAGTGATTTACTCAGCGGAATAAGCAAAGCTCCACCCTCCAGCGCTTGTACCTCCATACAAATGTCAATAGTTGAGCACCAGGCACGTGCGTCTGCATCACTTAAATCAGAGTTGAATTCTGGCAAGCTGATTGTAGTTGGAGAAGGCACCTTCATGGCTGCAATCAACTGCATCATGTTTTGCTGCTGAATTTCAAACATTTTACGCCACTGGTCTTCGATTGTAGTCGGGATTTCCGCCACCCGATTAGATCCCACTTCTGATGTTGACGTAGACTCCTGGGTAAGATCGGTTGGAGTGACTTCTTGAGGGTTCGGATGGTTAGCGTCGCCCAAAGCGTAGGTCTCAGGTGGAAAATCCCAAACTCGAGTAAAGTAATAAATCGATGTATTGCAGATATTAATTAAATGTGTACAACCAAGATTCGGTGCTGGGTAAACCAACGGTCTCGTGTTAGACGTCTTACTAGTCCGGTAGTTCGTTTAAGACTGCCTCGAAGAAGGCCAGTCCGTAGGTAGTGGGGGACTACCTGCTCGACCACCTGCGGTCGTTACGATTCAGGTAAACAACCCTATTAGCGCGCAGCTGCAATTGCACGTGCAAAGCAGGTAGAAAGGGAAATCCCCGACATATATAAGAAAACAGAGACGACTATATTAGTCAAAATTTTGTTACTTCGTTGCTACTTTGCTTACTCATTGTTCTGAGGTGTTAACTATGAAATGTAATGTCTTTGTGAACCTAGGGCATTCTCGGCATAAATTGAAACCAGTAGTTTAGTTAAAAGATATGCGTAGTTATCCTCTATAGTTATTCTGACTTTGAATCATATTATAAAATCATATTATAAAATTATTAATAAAGAAATGGAAAGAATTCCTCACCCGGGTGGGAATCGAACCCACGACCTCTGCATTCCGTGCCAGCGCTCTTACCACTGAGCCACCGGGTTGATTCATATGTTCCCCCTCCTTCCTCCTTCTTGCCACTTTCAGGAGGAATAAGTAACCAAAATACCCTACGAAGATCATATATGATTCACGAACTTGTCAGTGTCTCGGTACAAAAAGTGTTGCGTGAATCAAATGTAATTCATGGAACCTGAACCTGTTAACTCCATTTGCCGGCAAAAAAGTTTTTAAATTATCCAATCAAGCTGACCCTATGTGCTGACCATAGATGCTGACACATTACAGATCTGACATAATCGTGACATTGCATGACATAATCTGGCAACGCATTTGACAGGTTTTTTCAGTTTTAAAAATTTTCATTTTTACAAAATTGCAAACAAAATTATAGTTAATAGATATTTATTTTAACTTTATTGTAAATCAACTGGAGCGTTATATAAATTCAATTCATAATCGTAAGTTTTTTTTTTTTTTTTTTTTTTGGTTTTATTAATAATGGTAATCCTGGTATCAATATGCTTACCAATATCAGTAGGTAAGTAGGTATTTGAACGTAGGTACCCTATAGGTATCACAATATTCAATACAGTACGTCGTCAGAATCAACATCACGTATAGGAACCGTCATTTCTCCAGGAGTAGCGATACTGACTGTTCGTGCTAACTCATAACATATGTATTAAACTTACAAGTGGACACCTGCAACTGTCCGCGTAAACTGCAGTAGTTTCGGAGCCTATTTGTTGCAAATAAACAAACAAACAAAAATTCACTAAATGTTAAGTGATATTATTTCCGAAAACTGCATCCAAATAGCTTATGCCGTTTCTGAGCCTAGCATACACAAACATCGACCTGTTACAGTATTATCATAAAGTAGGTATAGATAGATACAGATAGAGACAGACTGAAGTGACAGTGGGCTAGTCACATCGGTCGAGGAACAGATGGATGGTGGAATAAACTGGAGTAAGCAGGTTCTCAAATAGAGACCGCGCCACGGCAAGCGTAGCGTTGGACGCTCTTCGGCTAGTTGGACCGATGGCTTAAAGAGGGTGGCTGGTAGTAACTGGATGGCAAAAACGGGAGATCGAGCCTTGTGGTGTGCTCTGGGGGAGAACTATGTCCGGCGGTGGACGGCAATGTACGAGGTATAAATAGAAGATATAGAAGATTATCTCAGTATTGGTGGTTGGAAAAAATGGTCCTAAGTGAACCTCTAATGAAACAATTTTGTAATTCAGCATTGAAATTGATTGGTTCCAAATTAAAATTGTATTACTAAGGTACCAAAAATTGTCAATAAAAAGTACCTAATCTACGTTTAAATCTTACTGGGAAACATTTTCACTTTGACTTTGAACATTTGAAAAATGTACATATTTCTATGAGTAAAAAAATATTGTTCTCAATTTATTTTTTTGTGATCTCTATTTTTTTCAAATTCATCCAATAAATTGACATAAATAAATCAGAAAATATGATTTTTTAATTGCACTAAATTAAAACGAATGTATAATCGATTGGTTCAAACTTATGAACCAGTTTCTGAAGTTTACTTACTATACACATAAGTAATATTATTATTGTTCCCAGTACCACGATGAATACCGTACCAATAGCTCTAAACAAAGCTGCTATGCGTAAGTATGAAGACCTCGAGGTGCCTTGCGAATCAGTTCTGGCCAGTTACATATGGGTGGATGGTACAGGCATCGACTTGCGGTCTAAGGATAGAACTTTTAACTTTGTTCCCAAAACAAATAAAGGTAAACACCACTGTACTTAATGTCTCTACTACATACTTACGCCAGGTGTACTTATCCAATTTCTGTTGAATGGTTTTTTTACTTTGAATTTTGATGTTTTTCCTGACTGGCCAGAAGAATTGTTTTTCTAGTGTATATTTGTATGTGAGTATTTATATTTCTTTGGCACGCTCTTGAGCCTAAACAGTTTGTCGCTTCATTTAGATTTGTCTTAGTCGAGAGAAGGACACTAGGTTAAAATTTTAATGCAGTCAGGTTTAGTCATATTTACTTAAGTAAATGAGGTTATTTTAGAAATAATACCCGTTTCGGGTACACAGCCATGTGTATTGTATTATTTATAGTAAGTATGGAGACAATAACAGTTTAGGGGCACGTCTTCGTGAATGGCACTGTCCTCGTATAGTACTAGATACCTACATGTCGTGTCCTATGATCCATGAATACAGGTATATGTACGAGTACCTATATTCTATGCGGTATCACTGTATGGTATTTACGGAATATCGTTAAAGTCACAGCACACATATCAACTCGGAAAGGGATCATCACCGTATCGCCTCGAGCCGTTCAGGTATTGTTTGTATGAAACTCCCTACTACAATGCACACTAAGCGGATTCGGAGCATAACAGCACGATAACATTTTTTTTAGTGAGTGACAGCCAAGCAAATATTGATATGCTGACTTCGGACTATGATTCTGTTTGACCACTGTAAATTTTCACCGGAATATCCCTAGTTTTTCCTTTTTGTCAGTACCAAAATAATCAGCGAGTTTTAGTAGGCTGAGATGATACAAAAAACTACAAGATAATAAAACATGATATAATACAAAAAGGAGGGCTCAAATAAGATCAAATAACTCATCAACTCAAAGAGTCACAAATGATCCAAAAATATTAATGTATCACGCCACAATTGATAAGCCAATATTATATCGACTTACACTTGCGAATTTATATTGTGAATAATCAGATTAAAAATGCCTACAGTCCTGCAAGTAAAATACAAACGTTTAGCTTAACAAAATGACACTTGTCCAGCATTTCAGTATTTGCTTGGCTGTAATCTGGCTGTCACATTCTGTATTTTCATAGCCAATAGGTAAGTACTGAACAAAACCTGTCAGACAGAAGTTTTTCTTTACAATTTAGGTACTTACATCACTCCATGTCGTTGCAGATCTCCCAGTATGGTATTTTGACGGAAGCAATACGGGCCAGTCCACCGTGGATAACTCGGATACATTCCTGTTCCCTGAAGTTATTTATCATGATCCATTCCGACGTGGCAATCACATTATGGTACTTGCTGACACCTACCAGCATAACTACCAACCAACAGGTGAGTAGTTTGATCTAAAAATATGACAAAGATCTAGTCTGTTATCAGAAAATTTACGGTTTACAAGCTACATTTATATTTGGAGTGCTAGAAATTATTCAGCAAAAACTTACACCTGACTGACTTTTAATCCTCTTCTTCAGTCACAGGCTTAGAACAGTAACTTCATTATCTAAAGGAAATCGTGTACAATACACAAGATTCTGAGTATTTGTTCCACCGTCGGCTATACACGAGAATAGCGAGCTGGAACAGCGTGAGCTCAACAAACAATAATACAGTTTCGACAAAAGAGCCTCTGGTGGCAAATTCTATTTCTGAATTTCTTTTTACTGAAATTATTTTTCGTTTTTTGCCCGAGGAAACATGTTCTGTGTTACCCCTACATAGATATCTATTTGACATGGGTTCTATATTTGAGTACGTTTCTTGAAACGGAAAAAAACATTAACTTCTCATCGATTAGTAGGATAAGTGAAACGAAAGATAATAAGATAGTGATGTGACAACGCATACATCTATCGATATAAGTATTGGAAGATTTCCATTCTTTTTCTTCTTAATTTTATGTCTTTCATTTTATTGTTATTCATAGCATTCATTATGATTGATATTGCATTAAATGGGCATAAATAAATTTAATTGATATTATCTTATACTTAGTTCTGTGCAGATAATGAGAAGTTGTATTTTTGAGAATTTGACATTTCAAGAAGTTGACTTTCTGAAAAAGAGACATTTCGTGTCCGGTTGTAATTTTGAGAAGTTTTCATCATGGGCCGAAACGGAAAATTGGTACAATGTACCTACTTATCTTATTAATTCTCATGTAATTGTTGGATACTATAAGATAAAAACAATATCATGTAAACTTGACAACTCTAAGAGGCAACCTTCATTTGGAAATATTGTGGTAAACTGCATACTCGTAGTAGGGATTGCACAGACTTTAGGAAAATGAGCTTTGAAGTAGGATTTCAAATTTTGCTGCCGATGTGCATTGTCTATATTTTATTATTGAGATTACGATGTTAGTGTTTATTTATTTATTTATTAAATTAGAAAGCCAAGCCTAATAAAAAGTATATGGCGTTAAATATACAAATTTAAGTATCCTATAAAAATTACATTAATGCCTTTCATTTAGTTGATATATTTTTCATAATAAATGTGTTATGTATTTAAAATAATATCCATAGTTATTATCCCATTTTGAAAACACGGTATAATAATGCTTAATTAATTAATTAATGCTTGATAATGCACGCTCTTAGTGTAAGGTACCTACCATAAAAATTTGAATGAATGAACATAAATAAGTGAAATTAGTTTTTTTTTTTCACCTTACTTAGAGTCAAACCATCGTAAGGAATGTGTGGGATTGACAGAGAAAGGAGATATAGAAGAACCCTGGTTTGGCTTCAACCAGGAGTTCTTCTTGATGACGACAGATGGTAGGCCATTAGGTTGGCCCCCAGGCGGCTTCCCAGCGCCTCCAGGGCCCTACTACTGTGCTACAGGCGCCAACAAGATTGTTGCCAGAGACCTTATGGAAGCCTTCTTCAGGTAAATATTACTACAGATATTTGTGAGAAATATTGTGAGAACCAAAGAACTTTAATAAAAACCATAAAATGAGGTGTCTATTTTGGGATGTATACTGAAATAAGGTACCTGACTTTGCTAGTACCTAAACTCTTAACATTACCTTCTCAAGAGTACCTTATCTGCCCTCCTAGCATGACCACGCATCGTGGATATCGTATCGTCTCTATACAAAATTCAACATGGCGGCTATATTTAACGTATTTTGACAGGCTAAATGACGATAAATCGGTTTATCACATCGTGTTTCGCATGTCATGCTACTAGAGCTGGTCCAATAACCCTAGATAATCACGCGGTCACTTACAATACACCTGTAAATAGGACATCTAAAATGAAAACCGTTAATAAAGTGAGGCGGGTGGGTCGCCAGTGTAAATAATTAAATTAACGTTAATTTGTATTACTAAACGAATGAGGCAAATTTAATTACTGTCCTCTACCAGTTTGGTACCTATATACAGAAATTTAATGTTGCCAGCCTTTTATGTTACTTTACATTTTTCGGTGATACATTATATACTTCTTGTTATGTTCTAATCATGGGTTACGGCGGTTTCCATGGCTTAGGCCGCACTACAGCTAAACCGCCGCGGATTTTATTTAACCGCCTGATTTTGTGAGTATGGCTGAGCAGAATCGTCAGTGCAACAGCTTCCATCAGTTTCCTTTACACACAAAATCAGGCGGTCAATATCCTGGGCGGTTTAGCCGAAGTGCGGCCTAAGCCTAAGCATTTCGCGGTTGAAGTTCGGGGTTCGCGTAATATTCAGCGTAATGCTTATGGCATGTTCCGGTGTTCTGTCTTTAGTCATATTATTATCATAATAGATATATATATACCTGGCAGTGTTCCCGAAATGTTGTAGCCATAGCTGCATGATCCTAAAGGTGATCTCACAACCACGCTCAGCATAGCGGGGGCCAGATGTAAAATATCACTTAGAAGTTGGTAGCACATCGCCTGTTAGAACGACCCTTAGTCGACTGGTTATAGGCTTACATGAAAACGTTTTCATCTAAGGTTATAGGCCGTGTTTTTTCCAGTAGGCAAACTGTTAGCGGTCGACTGAGTTAGCGACGTATATATAGGTTTAGTACGCGCTTTCATATATTTGAAATGGAGTGTCCACAGATTGCTAGTTTTGCACTCACCACAAATTGATCTGAGTTTGCAGCTGACTCAAATTTCATTTCGCCACAAATATGCGGCCCACTCAGTCTACTGCCAATAGTTTCATTACTGGCGGACACAGCTATAATATGCGCGGAACGATATTCAGCTGATGTATTCTAGTGAAGCCACGCATCAGCACAACACTGTTAATACCACTTATTAGAGTAGGTATATGACGCTTGTAATATAATTGTGCTTTATGACTCGTGTCCATAAAGATAGGGTGGGTCCACTAAATTATACAGGGTGTAACAAAACACTGTAATGAATCTAAATTTTGAGAACCGAAATCGCGTGAAACCTATGCTGATGCGGGGCTTTGCCAGAATACATCAACTGCATTTCCTTCCGGTTGGTTGGTTCAAAGTCCAACATTGATGTTGGACTTTGAACCTTAACGCAATGACAAGTATGACGTAAGAGTCGACTACAGAAATCAGGGGCGTTCCCTCAGGCAACTGGACAACTGGACACTGGTCATGAACATCTGTCCACACTGTGCTATACGTGGTTATAAGGATCTCCTTTGTAATCCTGCAGTTTTTGCTACCCCATTGTATGTAATTATGTCGATTTGCGAAGATATTTTCTTTATGTGATGTATTATAGGTAGAAATAGTTGCCAATAGTTACACTACGCTAGTTTAAAATATATTTTTTTAAATTTATCGATCAATTTTTCAATAAAGGGACCAAGTTAAATAAAACCCCATTTACACGTAGAAAAAAAAAACCGACTGCGTATAAGAAATATTGTCACTCTCAAAAGACGATACATTTTCATACATATACATATAATCACCCCTTTATCCCTTACGGGGTAGGCAGAGCACCAAGGGCCAATAGAACCACATGGTGCCACTTCTGACCAATTTTGAGAGTATAGTTGAGATGTACAAGTTCGGTTAGTAGTGACAGGTGGTTAGCCCATCGCCAGTCAGTACAAAACACCAAGACCCTCTTGTCCCTCTACTGACTTGTACAGTACCTATGCCCGGAAAGAGAAGTAGCTGTAGTATTATACGTTTTTTTTTCACTCCCAGAGCAGCATAGAAGAAATAAGACGAATTTCATAATAATTCTTCAAGCCCTAATAAGACTAGCCGCCCCCTGATTACGATAGCAAAGCCGAAGCAAAGCGATAGCGAAAATTGTACAATATTCGCCTTAAAATGTCAAAGTTCCTTTGAAATTCATTTTACGTAATACGAATTTGACAAGTAATCAGCGATTTTTGTAAAATTTTCGCTATCGCTTTGCTTTTGCTAGTTAGGTAATAAGGGGGCCGTTTAGGCTTGAGCGTGTCAAAAATATCCTGTATATTTTGTTTGGCACCGTTTGCGAGGGGTACATACATATTTGATACATTAATTGCTTTAGTCTCTAGTGTTTGCGTTAATTTTTTTATAGGACATTTTAAATTTTTTAAGGAAAAAATTCTGCAAAAAAATGCTATCTAATAGATAACTCAGGTTTGGACCTAAATATATTGGAAACCACACACTTCCCAGGTATGCTTTCATGAAGAAAAATGTTCGTGATGATGAGGAGAATGCGTTGTATTCGGAAATGTTGACGTATAAAAAACATCCTATATACGAGTACACACATACATACACTCGAAAATCATACCCCTACTTCTGGCGCAGTCGGTAAAAAAGTAAAAAACAAAATTCTTGCAGATGTTGTTTGTACGCCGGCATCCATATTAACGGAATTAATCCCGGGACCACTCCATCACAGTGGAATTTTCAGGTTAGTACATAAGTAATTAAACCTAGAGCTTACTGGCTAAGTAAACTGGCAGTAATGTCGACCACAAAAGGATTCATTATTAATTTGATTGATGAATTTTGATGAATTTATGGATTTGTTAGCTGTTGCATAGTAATGTTGCTATACCTTTAACTATGTTTCATTTAAACCTTCTTCTTAATCAAGTAATGGTTCAAGAACTATAGGTATAGCATCGGAACTGTAGTGTAGGTACCAAATACATAGTAAGTACGAGTATTACGTAAGTACAGCCAGCGTTATTTATCAATAAATATGTATTTCAATTTTGAAATTCTATACAGGATGTTTTTGGCTTGCCACCGTTTACGAGGGACACCTAAGTAAATTAAGTTTATTACCACACAAATTGCTGGAAAACGATTTAAATTGTCATTGTGATGTTTTCATTGGATATTGTTTTTGCGCAAAATGATTGTTATACGCGTCTACCTACATGTATTTCTGCAAAAAAAGTGCAATTCGAAAACTCAACTTTGGACCTTAATATCTTTGAAACCAGACACTTTCCAGGTATGCTTCCATCGAGTAAAATGTTCCTGTTGATGAGGAGAATGCATAGTGTGTTTGGAAATGTTGATGATGAAAAAATACCCTGTATGGCTGAGAAGGGGCAATACCTACAAGACAGTTAACACATTGAAGGACAGATTTTACTGTGCAAATGCACAGTGTATGGTACCCGCAGGGCTATTACGTAACTTGCAGTAGCAAATTGCGACATTCGCATATAATTTTAAACTTGACTGCCATACGCTACGCGACGAGGGGTGGTGCAGTAATGCATCGCTTAAAGGGAACCCGGGCGTGGTCGCAACGTACATAAATATTTCATATCGTTTAATTAACTATAGGTATATTATCTTCTATAATATCATAATTTGAATGTCACACAGGGCGTTTCAACGTGCGTAGACCGACTATGTGTCAATATAATTATGCTCTAATTACAAACTTATTGATTATTATTTTATGTATAAAGTAATATAGTTGGCGGCAACTCGATCTAAAATTACTCAGCTAAATATTATTCCATACATATACAGGGTTAATTTTAAAACATCAATAACCTCGCAAGACTAGGTAGCTACCATCATAAACAACAACATTTGTTCTACGAGTTTTAATAATTTGTCACATTTTACTTTCATACAAAAATAAATATCAATTTAATATTACCTCTAAATGTTCTTAAGTCTGTGCATAATATTAAAGCGCGTGCGATCGCGGGCGTCAACCTTTTCGTATACCTACGAATGGAACATAGACTTTCAAATGTTACGACAGTACATTATGAGCTTGGAAAATCATTTTTAAATAATGTATTGAGTTATGATAAAACTCGTAGAACAAATGTTATTGTTTATGATTATCTAGTCCATTATCTAGTAGACTATCTAGTTCTGCGAGGTTATTGATTTTTTAAAATTAACCCTGTATATACATTAAACCTCGCCTCTTTCCCGGAGGGGTAGGCAGAGACCTCCATTGGTTAGGCCCTAACACATTTTTCTCGCTTCGTCTACTCTCATGATATTCTTTATGTTCACCTGTCGGTTTAGGATAATCTTGGCTGGACCTTTTTCTAGGATTTCTCCAATTAAATCGGTGAAAGTCTGGCTAGAGCTTCCCCTTCCAATACTTCCATTCACTGTTCCAGTGTAGATTATTTGTTATCTCATTCATCCTTTTCACATGCTCACATTACCTCAACATACCTTCCCTACCATTTACCTAACATTTTCTTTAGTAATAATTTTATAATATATAATATCTTGACTAAGATATAATTCAGCTTTGTTTGCCGAGATTTGGCTAGTGTATAGCTATCGGGATGAAAGAATAAGGTTGCCAATATGTAATTTCGAAAAGAGATGGTAAAATTCGTCATCCGACTAATTGACCTGGTGGCTTAGTGGTTATAGCGGCTGGCACGGTTTGCAGTGGTCGTGGGTTCGATTCCCACTCGGGTGAAGAATTTTTTCCATTTTCTTTATTAATAATTTTATAATACCTTCCCTTGTCAATCTTCATTGCTACGTCTTCATTTACAACACACTTCTTTCTTATCATCTCATACATATATTTCTTATCTGATCTGTCCTGTCCTTCACCGCTACTCTACCCATACTTACTACTCTAATTTCCACTTTATTTTGATGCTGAAGTTACTGCCATACACAACTTTCACTACTATACATAAGTGTCGGCACCAAAATTAATCTATAAGGAGTTAGTCGTGCCTAAATCTATTTTAATTAATCATAATAATTATATTATAATATTAATTCTAATGCGGTTCTGCATAGATTGGTCCATCACCTGGCATACGTGCAGCGGATGACTTGTGGATGGCCCGCTATGTGTTGGCTCGCTTGGCCGAAGAATACGGCAGTGTCGCCAATTTTGATGCCCAACCCGTTCCTGATTGGCCAGGCAATGGTACTTTCACGTACTACTCTACTAAGGACATGAGGGAGGACGAGGGAATATTGTAAGTATATGTATATTTTCATATTAAGTATAAAATGTATTGCTATGCACTGATGGACTTGCTGTGACTCACCGATGAATGGACCAATAAAGAAGGCTATGTGTATTTGTGCCTTAGCTGTTTCATTACTACAACATGATGAACTGTAGGTATCTACCTTATGCCTAATGTCAATATAGCGAAACGGGCAAGCATTCTCTACGAGGGCGTGAGATCTAATCTTTTTGACAATGCGAGGATTGACAACATATTACATGGAAATGTTTCGCCTTTCTACTATTTCTTTTACAACATACTGTCTAAGATAAATATTATGTGTACAATAAAGAATTATGAATTATGTTTTGGTGGGATCTTTTCTTACCTTGCCACGTATTGCCAAGTTTATGTGCCCTCTTTAGATAAAGTTGATTAAAATACGCCTACTATTCATTTTTATTTTACATACACGTGTATTTTTGTATCTACCAGTACTTAAATTATTGCACTTGTACTTTATTCCCTTTCGAGTAGATTGTTATAAAATATTCTGGAAACTTCTAGAGTGATCGAGAGAGCTATAGACAAGCTGGCGAGAAGGCACGGCGTGCACATTAATGAATACGATGCGAACAACGGCGCTGACAATGTGAAAAGACTCACCGGAAAGCAAGGCAACTCTTACATACGAGACTTTACCGCAGGTTTGTTTGATTATATACGTTAGCTTGTGAGTTGCATGCTTGTACAAAGTTACACAGGTAAAATGTCTCAAAATTTGCAACGTCTCTTTTATTTTAAGACTCATATGAATTTATAGTTAAGCGACAAGAAAATAGCATTATATTTAAAGTTCCAAAAATTGGGTAGCAAAACTTTCTTAATATTATTACTAACGTTACCTACTATTTATTGAAAAATAAATGTTTACCATCTTTCTATTATTAGAAAAAATAAAATTTTAGCCTTTTAAAATAACATTATTAGCCTCCCTATGTAACATCACAACAATTATAATAACACTGAGTAAGTCAGCCTAGAGAACGAGTGTTACGGTGGCGAACGGACGGCTCGTTTTGGCGAAATACAAAAATAACTCTAGGTACCGGTTACATATGTTAAACATTCTAGGTAGTATATCATTCCCAAAGCATGTAGATAGGAATCCTTTACGGCGAGCTTGATTTATAAGATGCAATCGTAACAATACAAAGAGTGCATCAAAGATCCAGGCGCTTTAAAGATTCACCAATGCCCGACTTCGATAATACCAGTCGGCTTAGTGACGCAAATGCACTCCAGTGATGTGCTCGTAAAAGTATCGCAAACGAACTGGCCGGTAGATCAATATCGTAAATACGGCGGTAAACATTTCTCAAAGTCCGTTCAACGAGAACTGTAATTTATGAAACTACCTATATCTGTTACCCGTTTATTTACGTACTAGTGGCCCGCCCTCGCTTCGCTTCGGTACATATCCTCTAAAATTTGGTATTCCCATTTGTCCCGTTCCCGTGGGAATTTCGGGAAATCCATTCTATGTGCGTCCTCGCAGTCCCAAATGAATATAAACGAGAACTGATGTAAAAGATCAGTGACAAGTTGCCAGCTTATCGCATGAGAGAAGAACGCCTCTAAGTTCTTTAGTCGACCCTTACGACATGCACGGAAGGAGATGCTGCTGATCAATGTATTTTAGTGAAGGCCTGCATCAGCGTAGCAGATTTTCCATCGTGGCGGCGTATAGTGTGAATGGGTCCTTAGATATATATATTAAAAATAGAAGGGTTTGCCAAAATTAAAATAGGCAATAGAGCACTAATGCTCTCCTGATTTTTGGTTGATCTGTTGTCAAAAAAAAAAGATTGTGTTCGGGGTATTTTTACTTAGATAAAGAGCATTTTAGCGAGATTGAAATGTTGACTCACTGAGATTTTTCCTGTACGATAGTAAAAAAATGGAATAAGTAAATGAAATATATAAAGCACTGTAATAAAGGGTAACTTTAGCCCAGGTAGGAGTTTGGTCCAAGTCAAAAAACAATTTGATTAACTTCTGACAAGCAGCTTGGCGTACTTTGAATTTAATGTTATGATTTGTTTTGATCTGGGTTCAAAGTTACCCCCTAGGTTAAAAGTACCTCATTGTTATATATAGGTAGGTATGTATTAGGTACATATAAATATGCGGTTCCCAGGTGTGGCTAACCGGTGCTGCAGTGTGCGCATTCCTCGTCAAGTATCAGAAGATAAAAAAGGCTACTTTGAAGATCGACGTCCAGCAGCCAATGCTGACCCTTACAAGGTTATCTCCATCATGCTCAGAACCTGCCTTTTTGATGAATAAAGCGATTGCATGCAATTGAAGAGGCATTTTAAAAATATTTCTTGGATCTTAGTAAGTTTTATTAAGTATATTTAATGTATTTTGTACCTTTATTTTTTTTTCTCGTTCAGTTGTGAGTACTCCTATATTATCTATGTTCTATATATCTACTGTAACTATGAATTAAATAAAAATTGCCAAGATTTTACTGAATAATGGTTTTTTTCTACTCATATGATTTTTAATTGAAAAATTAAAATTTGATACACCGTTTTTACTATTTACAGTTCAGATCGTTATCTACTACTACATATACATAGCACTGACACGCGGAATGCAGAGGTCGTGGGTTCGATTCCCACCCGGGTGAGGAATTTTTTCCATTTTCTTTATTAATAATTTTATACTACTACATATATACAATACATTAATTTAATTATCACCGTTACAAAAAAAGTTTATACCTAGTTTGTGAAGTTCTAAGTCCTAGTGAATTTGGGACTAAAGTGTAGTTCAGGGGGCAATCTACATAAGTTTTGTTATTTGAAACTTACGTCATATTAACAAAATCCTTGCTAGGAGTTTATGTTAGTCTTAACCTTTAACTGACGTCGTGTGGTCTCACAGACCGCTGCCGTTTTCGAAACGTCTAGATTGTCTTATGTCCCGAGCGTCTCAGTACCTTCAAGTCTAGTTGAGCTCACATCATGGCGGAGGGTAGTCTTAAGGATGATTCACGCACGCATTCACTATACCGTGTCGCGACCGAGCCGTGCCCCGGCCGGGGCACGTCCGCCATGCGCCCGGCCGGACGAGTCATTCATGTTACACCGGTCTGTTTGAGTGTATTATTTGCACGACTATATCTGTGTTCGTAATTTTTGTTAGCGGACCGTGCCGGAGCCGGGAAACAATACAACAATACAACAATACGCACGGCCCGGTCGCGACACGGTGTAGTGTGAATCATCCTTTATCGATAGAAGCAATTCTGGTGAGATATTTGAATCTAAAATTCGACCACGGTCTGTGGGACCGCACGTCCCAGACGACGTAACTGTTTTTATCGTAACTTGGTTTTGTGCTGTAAAATATTTATTTTCACAAAAATGTCGTGCCCCGGGCCATCTTAAACCTAGAAAAAGAATTTAAATGTCTTCTGAAAACTTCCAGCACTAAATGTGCAGGGAACAAGAGATTGGCTTTGTCAGATGTACATCTTGTCGGAATGTTGGAGTCTTGTCTCTATGAATTTGATAGTGAATCAGAGTTTGATGCCGTTGGAGAAGTTTTTGTATACCACAAAAAAGTGACCATAGATAGATAGATAGATAAAATTCTTTATTGTACTACAGCAAAAAACACATGTACAAGGGCGAGCTTAATGCCTTGCAAGGCATTCTCTACCAGCTAACCTGGTTACTTATGAATAAAATCTGTTGGTAGCACTATCAGAGATGTGGATAAGAAAAACAATACATTCATCTAAAATTACATATCATTACATTATAAATAAAATACTATTAATTTATTGATAAAATTATACTAATAATCAAATAACATTTAATTTAATTGATAAAGTTATAATTAATACTTACTATGTCAGAACATAAACGAAAAATAAATAAAATTAAAAATGCCCAAACAAATTTCACACGGTTACGAATTCTGCCTTTTTAGGTAGAACTCGCAAACTTTGACCTTAAATACCTCCATAGAAGTAGATTCGCGGATTGACACTGGCAAATCATTCCACAACCGGACGGCCGTGGCAGTAAAGGAGCTAAAATAGAGAGCGGCATTGCGCTCGGGCTCACGCAGAGTTTTGTTGCGACTAGATCGAAGTGGTCTACCTGAGGAAGTAAAGAACAAAAAACGTTCAGAGATGTATTGGGGAGCAAGTGAGTGGTTTATATTATTAAACAGAAAAGTGAGAAGATGGAGATTACGTCGGTTTCTGATGTTGAGCCACTTTAACTGCTCACGGAATCCGGATACGTGATCATACTTGCGTAGGCCGAAGACATATCTTATACACACATTCAGCAGGCGATCAAGCTTATCCAGTAGTTCCTCCGTAATGTCCGGATAGCACATATCAGCGTAGTCGATGAGAGGCAACAACAGAGAGTTGACCAGTGTGATCTTAGCTGATTGGGGTAAAAAGTTTTTTAATAGCCTAAGAGAATGCATACTGGCGAAGACTCTTCTGCTGATCTCAGATACTTGTGCTGTCCAAGACATGTCCTCACTCATAAAGATTCCCAGATTTTTCACTTTAGGCGACCATTCAAGAGGAATGCCGTCGAAAAATACTCTAGGCATAGTGAGAGAATTGACCCGGGAAAGCAAATATCTGCTGCCTGTCAACATTAGCTGTGTCTTCCGTGGATTGACCACGAGACCGAAGGACCTCGACCATGTCACAATTTCCTCAAGATCTTCCGAAACACTCGCAATACTGGCAGTTAAATCCTCGGGTTTGGTGCTATTGTAGATCTGCAAGTCATCTGCATATAAATGGTATTTACACTGTTTTATATGAGGAACTAGAGTATTTATAAATATGCTGAACAGAAGAGGGGACAAAACACAACCCTGTGGTACACCGGCAGCTAAATTATCCCAGTCAGATTGAGTATTATTAATGCGTATGCACTGCTGTCGCTCCCCCAGGTAGCTCTGGAACCAGTTTATAGTCGATTTTGAGACATTTAATGAGGCCAGGATTGCTAAAAGAATGTCGTGATCAACGCAATTAAATGCGTTGCTGAAGTCTAGAAGAACGAGAATAGTTAGCTTTCTCTCGTCTCGAGCAAACCGAATGTCATCTGTTATTTTGGCTAGTGCTGTGCAAGTGCTATGAGCAGGACGAAAACCTGATTGGAAAGTGTTAAACAGACCATTGGAATTTAAGAATTTGGAGGACCATCAATATGACAGTGAGACAACGGAATCTGGTTTAGGTGAACTCAAGTAATATCTGTAAATTTACGTCTCCTAAAAGTTTGTGATATTATTTAATCTAAATAAAATGTTAATTCTTTTTAATTTGTGTGAATTTGAAATTTTCATACTATAACAACGCCATAAAAATTATAACAGTTGCATTTAATATCAAATACATCACTATTTTTTGACAAAATATTATAGCGGTCTCCAATACCGCACGTCGCAGACAGCGTGACAAAAAAATTACGACGTCGTCAGTCAAAGGTTGATTCAAAATTAGTCTATAGTATTATCCTGCAGTAGCAACTCGCAAGGTAACTGTATTTATTATAATAATAACGTATTTGTTATGTACAAAGAAAAAATAAATAAAAGCATTACATATATCCACTTTTATATTGTATTGACTATGTTTACATAAAGTAAACCAACAGTAATAAATAAATCTCACTATATTTATCTTTGAACTGAGACATGCCCACAATGTAAGTAATGTTATAAAATGTTTGTGAAAATGTTATTCATCATCAGCCTATTGCAGTCCACTGCTGAACGTAGGCCTCCCCCAGGGCACGCCACAAGGCTACTGCCACATGGGGGTTTTTCCCATAGTCACCACGCTGGGCAGGCGGGTTGGTGACCGCAGTGTGATTTTCAGACTATGTTGTTAGCACGGAAGGCGCTGCTGCCCGCCTCCCGGAAACCCTTAATCGCCTCGTACGATACCAACGGGCAGGCAGGGGTGGTACAAACTCTACTCTGCCGGCACCACGCGGCTAAATGACAAGTATCTGCTATATCTTTGTTTTTCCTAGCGGACCGATTTTTATTCGTAGTCGAACGTGTACAGCACACTATAGTCTGCTTCGTCTATCTATAGTGCTTAGGAACTATTGATGTCTTTGGTTGAAGGGTGAGGTGGGGGGATTAGGGTAGGTCTGGGTAGGTGATGCGCTCACGCCATCTATCCAGGTGATTTGTACAAATTTTTTTACTTTTAATAGTTGTCAGTAATTCCCTCATTGTTTCTCCAAGTTTCAAAATGAGAGCACGTATAGCCGTAACCCAGTTTCAGAGATCGGTACTATTAAAAGTAATTTAATTCTTATACTATTTATTCATCAGTAAACATTTTAATTATATGTTACAATCTTAAAATAAATGTTTTTTTATATCACATTTGCATGAATTACAACACGTTCTGAAAGTCTTTTAAACTTTGTCTTCATTATTTACATCTGTGAATTCTACAATACTGCTATTAGGAAATATATACAATTCACTTATTCTTTCATCACCAATAGGGTTGATAGCATCATTTTCTAACGAAATTTTTAATTTATTGTCTGTTGTATTTCCATTTTCACGTTTTACGCTTAAATGTCTTTTCTCATGCGTAGTCTTGATATTATTCTGCAGTTTTTGCAAGTCTTTTTCTTCAGCAGAATGCCTTTGGTTTTTCACACAGTGACAT
The DNA here is from genome assembly GCA_014607495.2 of Carposina sasakii. Taxonomy (NCBI): domain Eukaryota; kingdom Metazoa; phylum Arthropoda; class Insecta; order Lepidoptera; family Carposinidae; genus Carposina; species Carposina sasakii. Next base: position 8,510,349 of record CP053153.1, read on the forward strand.
ATATTTATCGGAGGCGATCTAAAGTCGGTTTGAGGGTTACTAATCGACTTTCTGACACTATACAAGCTTCTCTCGTTCGTTGATCGGAATGATAGCACACGTGTACGATATGACTGGCCATCCTGAGTGGAAAAACAAAAATAAATACATATAATCACGCCTTTATCCCTTACGGGGTAGGCAGAGCACCAAGGGCCGATAGAACATGTGGTGCCACTTCTGACCAATTTTGAGGGTATAGTTGAGATGTACAAGTTCGGTTAGTAGTTACAGGTGGTCAGCCCATCGCCTACAAAACACCAAGACCCTCTTGCCCCTTTACTGACTTGTGCAGTATGCCCGGGAAGAGAAACAGCTGTAGTATTATACTTTTTTTTTCACGCCCAGAGTAGCATAGAAGAATGAGTGGGAAAACATTACTATAATTAAATTACCGTCCAAAAGTAAATAACGATGGGTCGGGGGTTCAAATTTTACACATAAGGGCCGATTTTTCCAATAGTCATATAACCTATCTGAAGGATAAAGTTGAGGCTATCTTTCTTTTAAATATGGTCAAGAGAGACAGCATCTACTTTATATACTTATACATATACTTCTATATATACTTATAATTTTATATACTTACTTATACAGTATATAACAAAAAGGGTATGTTAAGCGAAAAGATATGTAAATAGCACACTATAGAGAACTTATTTCCAATATTTGAGACTCGAAATCATGTGTTAATTTTTTAAGATTGTATGAATATTTCTGAGTTCTGCATACTATCTGGAAAAATAAACATGTAATTGCGAGTCTGAAATTTTGTGGATAGGTTCCTTTTACTGGGCTATTCACATAGCTTCTCGCTTAACCTAACCCTTTTGTTACACCCTGTATATACTTCAGATAGGTTATCTGACCATTGCAAAAATTGACCTTAAATAATATTATAATATGTTGTTAGGTACCTATATTTATAATGGTTATGTTATTCCAACTGCACTTGTGCTACTGCTCTTTGTAAAACAAATAACGGGCTTCGTTTTACGTTTATTAATAATTTTGTAAACATGTTAATATACAATGTTAAAGTAATAAAAAACATAAACTTACGTCGAAGCTGTCGTTTAAATATCTGCTTGGTTTCTGTTTAAAAGTGAATCGCTGCTTGAATTCCTTTTTGAACTTTTCCTGTAAAAATATGTCTTATATTGATATCTAAAATAGATCTGTCTGTAATAAATACTACACTAAAAGTTTGCAATTTTTTTTCTAGATGGTGATAAAAATAACGTCGCGGGCGACAACTACATAGTCTCGTATATTATATCTCTATCTAGCTAGATTCTAGCACATTCTTCACAAATAAGTTAAACAGTACCTAAGTAGGTAAGTGCTCCAGACATTCATTTTACAAATGTCTTATTGGCGACGATCTACGGAACTAACGATAACTACGTTTCTATCACATAATAAGTAGGTAGCTTGTTATATGGTTTATACCAGTTTAGAGTCTTACACCCTACTGCTTGTACTAACTTACGCCATATCAGATTCTGACAAAAACCCAGATTATCGGCCGGCGTCAATTTTAATGAAGATTCGTCAACCAGCAGCAGTAATTCAAGCCAACACTCTCCTCCTCAAGACCCCTCAAATGTTCAAGAGAGACGCTATTAGTCAATAAGTGTTTCATTTTGACTATTTTTCTATTATTATAACTCACTTAGATTCTATTTCATAGACTTTTATAAAAAAAAACACCCTTCAAATAATCCATCATAATATCATCCTAGAAATACGATTATTTTTTGTAAATTGCAGGAAATGAATAAAATTTTTAACTGTTGGCATATTTTTCTAGGATGCCGCGCTCTGTAAAAATTGTATAAAAATGCGAGGTCGTAGAGGACCGCACGGTCTATTACTATGTATAAACACGTCATGAGCCCGCTGGCTGCCCGCATGGCGTGCTGCAATAATTTTGTCTTTGGCCTGTATGCATGGGTGAGGGTGCGGCCGCGGGCGCACCGCATGGCCTGCTAAAGTCGGAAATTCATATAATTATTTTGTCGCGGGCCGCACTTTGACCACCACGGGTTTAGACAGATAATGCTGAAATACAGGGTGTGAGTGACCGCCAGGCAAATGCTGAATAAGTACCGCTGTGTTGAAATGCATTTTTATTCAATAGGGTAGGTATTAACAGTGTGGTAAGCACGTAACGCTAACGACTCAAGCGAAATTTATAACATATGACGAAATTTGTAACGATAGCGTTACGGACTATCGAGAGTGTGTTTTAAATGGATCCTGGAGAATTTTACAAGACCGGAATGTGCCTTACTCACCTAATTTCAATTTTTGAGTTTAAATTTTTGCTAGCTACCATGCTGTAAAGTTAGTCTAATAGATTAGTGTGTGGTATGATGGTAAATAATACGTTCGATTGCGCATACTTTGATTACTCTATGGATGGCATTACAAAATGGCTGATGGCGTTTCAGATTCATTTTAAGTGTTTGCAAAACAGATTAAAAAAGTATATTTTTTAAATTGAATTATAAAAACTGAAATAAATTTTTATGAATAGATATCGATGTTTCTCGATAACTTTAGACAAAATCTGTTATATACATGGTATACATGCAATTTTATATTGTTTCTTACATGTCGTATTACTATATTATCCGCAATGTTTGCTTTCCGCGCCGTTTGTATCGAGCGATCCTGTGACTAGTTGAATGGATTTTTTGTTAATGTGTGATATATTGCTGTTTTTGTGTCTCTATTAGGGTTGATCTGTTATTTTAACTTAATTGAGCGCAACATTATTTGAATATTATCTTTTGTTTAAAGTTTACTATTTATGCCATTATCTAAGGCTAATTAAACGAAATACACTATTTTTAAAGGAGTCTGAAAGTTTTGGAATTTACCTGCCACAATTTTTCACTGGTTTTCGCCTCAGAATCATAGTCTAAAGTCATATCAATATTTGCGTGGCTGTCATTTACACCCTGTCTAATATAGTTCATCCAGTGACTAAACTTACATTATAAATTGCATAGATGAAAGGATTGTAGCAAGAGTTGCTCATTGCCAGCCAGTCAAAGCAAAAGAACAGGATATTGATGTATTTGTAGCTGAAAAGTAATCATTGGTTAGGTTAATCTATATTAGTTCCTTACTACTTGCATCAAATACGTTATTTTAAATTTCATTTTATCCGCATACAAGCACATATGCCGGTCTTGCTTTTTTACTTGCTTTACAGAAAGATACTTCCTGACTTGACTGTCATTCCCGTGTAATATATAATAGGTATCTTCCTATCTATGGTACAAATGGTGTGTACAAACGATGATATTATTGATATCTTAACTAGGTTTTTATGTTAAAATACATTTTGATAGGCATCCTAATCGTAAATGTAATGAGGTTTTATTTAATAAACAGATACATGTCGTACATCTGCAGTGGGATCTCATAATTGTTGTTAACATTATTTAATTAATCAGTACATATATGACCAGCCAGTGTAATATTACGATGTAGCAGTTTTATGGCAGATCCTTAATCCTATTTTCTAGATAAATATATAAGCATGGCAGTAAAAACTATTGTATTGATTTCATAAAGTTGCAATAATGTAGTGGGTATGTTAGTGTTCATGTTCATGAGAACATCGAATATTGCGTCTTAATGCCCGCGTACGGATTAAGTTTCCAAATGCCTGATTAGGGTTTCCGTATTAGAGTTACGATCCTGTTAGATATGGCATTGTCCCCTAATTATTATTGTCTCCTAACGTTGTAGAAACGCAGCATTTAGTAATATTTACTTTGGTTATCAATAAGACACATAGTAGATATTTATTTTTATTCTGCCATGCTTGTGATCGCTGCGTGTTATATTATATCATAAAGTTCAAGCGTTTATCTATATTGCGCCGTATCACGCATTTCATAAGCAGTTCCGAGCACAGGTTCCGAGGGCTTAGTGCGAGTTTTCACTTCGAACTCGATTGCGTTAACGTAGACCAATCACATAGTGCCGTTATTCTCACTTTTATATGGGAAGTATATTTTCTGTCACCAAAATTTATATTTGTCATCAAGTTGTATCACCAAATAATTAGTTCTATCGCCACGAAATATTTTCGTTCTCAGATAAACAAATGTGTTCCCAGGTATGAATCACCGAATTACTGTTAATATGTAAAATAAAAGATGGATCACCAAAGAAATTGTAGTGCATTGATTGAATATAAACGTCGTAAAATAAAAGATGGATCTGTCACCAAAAGAAATTGTAGTGCATTCCGATTGCAATAATATAAACATGTTTAAGTCGATTTCTAGCACAATAATAGTTTTGTGATACTTAAATAATAGGTGGTACTGTCCTCTGAAAATGATAGAAATCTATTATTTTGGGGGTCACTTCAAAGCTTATTGCCTTGCAAGTTGCCATTTGCCCAGGAGCTGGCAATTGCCACTTGAATGCAATGTTACAGGCGTTTGAAATTTCCCGGTAGAGGCGGTGAGCACTTGGTCCCCACGGTCCCATCCGAAGTCTCTGGCAACCTGCATAGGTTTTAGAGCAGAATGAGTACCGCGGCGCAAGGGACAAGGCAAGCGCCAAGGCCTAGGGTCATATTTCATTGGGTTCGAACTGTGGCGCGTTAGGCTTTTTACATCGTTGATATTTGCGTGCCGTGTTTAAGTCCATCTACGGTGTCCCCACACTGGCAAATGTGGGGACCGTTTTGGCCCCTAGGCGAAGCGACAAACGGAATATGTTCTATCATGGTGCCCTTAGAGCCTTAGCCAAAATTCATTTGCGAGTTCAATACTTATCCGTAGCGGCTCGTCCCACTGTCGCTGAGAAAACAGGTCTACGTTTGGGCAATCCAGTCATCGGCCAAGCCGCATTGGCCAAAAATATTAATTTGAAATTTTCCGTACTAGACCTGATTTAAGGATCCAGATCTCCGATATGATTTTAGGTGATTTTTCGTGGAACTGATTTTATATTGTTTGGTGACTAGATAGACGGTCCGATTGGTATTTTGAGAAATCTATTATTTTGGGGGCAAACTCTATTATTAAGGAAACAGAAAACGACTTCAATTGGTGACAGCTTAAATCATACCCCTTTTATATTACATAACGTCATCACGCCATAATGTGATTTGTTGGCTGCTTTACGTCAACGGGCGTTTTTCCACTAGATGACACGACAACGATACGACAACGACACGACCACGACATATCGTCATATAGTATGGGAGGCCGTGTCGTGGTCGTGCGTATCGTCTAGTGGAAAAACGACCCATACTATCTATATATTTTTGCTTCCAGAAAAGCCGTGGTAGTGTCGTGTCGTCTAGTGAAAAAATGCCCAACGTGAACGAATTCGAAGTGAATACTTACACTAAGCCCTGAGTTTTAGCTGCGTTTAAATGAAATCTTTAGCAAAAACCTTTGGCAAAAAGTGTTAAATAAAATAACATAACGTCTGATAATTTTTTTTCAGTAGGGCTAGATGCCTTAAAATATGATAACACAATAAAAAAAATCGTGGGCTAGATGCCTTAAAAAAGATGATAAAAAACTCAATAAAAATTTTCTTTTACAAAAATGTTCATTAAAATTTTCATTAAGTATAATGTTTCATTTTCATTAGGTTCACTAAATGTTAAATCAAGATGGCTTTTGCAGGTTTGTTTGAAAAAGATGACCTAAAATTATTTGAAAGAATATCAGATGTGAAATACTTACTCATTTATATCTGGGAAATACGACTGTAGCAAATTGTATGTCTGTAGTGGAAGCCAGCAAAGAGCGAATAGCGCTACTACCAGCACCAACATTTTGATCACCTGAAAATAGGATTTTTGGTTATTATGTGACTATCTGAATATTTAGGTCTTTGGAATATATTTTACGGCAAAAGACAATTAAGGCCATCCATATTAGTTTTGTTGAATATAGCACGTGTAGGTACAGATTGTGAGTAGAAAATATATATGCTGACTTCAGACGCGATTCTGAAGCGAAAGCCACTGAAATTTTCCCAGTTTTTATTTTATTTTTACATAAACAAATTGGCATAATTCTTGAAAATTGAAACCCCTCTACACTCTCCGAGGATCCTCGAAATTGACAATTCATGACCATGATCAGACAACTGCAATCATAAATTATATTATAACAGAACGAGCAGAACGAGATACAATTTAATTTCTGAGTATGTATGAGTATATTTTTCTTCACGGGCCATAGACATTTCATATAATGTCTATGCTTTCCTGCCTACCTTCATCTGAGTGCCTACCCTTAAAACAGAAATAAAACGCACTGTCATCAAGGGCTGTTTCGAGAAAGTTACGTCATGCTATCAATCATAGGTGCCCACTCGGTACGCACATGCCGGCAAAAAGTGAACATTAACTCCTACCGTTTACATTACTACAGTTAAATTGATTTGGTTATTTTTGTCAAATCAATTAACTGTAAGATATGTAAACAGTAGGTTTTATGTCAATGAATTTAAGCAATTTCCTTCAGTGTTTACCATTAAAACCCACATGATCTAGAAATATCTTACGGATTGTAAAGGAAAAAACCCCCCCAATACAATTTAAAATATTTTTGGTTAAAAATCCTTTAAATGAAGATATTATCGTGTGTCTATCGCCACTATTGTAAGCACTAATTTCTTATGTCATTTACATAGGCTACATGCCTAGGGTAAAGTCATAAAGTGGTAGCTCTATATTTAAAAGAAAATAATTATTTACTACGGCGATCTTTTCAGTGAAATGTAGTCGCATAATGCACCAACGTCATGCCAAGCCTCCTTGAGCAAAAATAATTACTCCCTAACGACTTTTATTCAAAAACTACTGTTATTTCTTGCGCACAAGGCTATAGAAACCTACTAAATAATGAATGCATTAGTGAAATCACGGTGTGTTACTATTACTTTACTGATGAACTATAAAACTCCATATAAACAGTACCTACTAACATTATTTATTAGATCGTAGAGGTGAGGCACACCAGGAAGGGCGCTATCTCAATAGGATACCACGGCTTTGGCACTAATTTCTACCAAAATATACCTTTTTTTAGTAATTAACTGAGAAAGAGGAGTTATCAATTCGTACAGTATTTTTTTTTAATGTTACCTCAGAACTTCGTCATTTACGAACCGATTTCATTTTTTTAAAGTTGTACATGATATGCTTTCATGTTGGTCCTATGTCCAGCATCTGATAATCCTGAAATATTGTAGACGTGCCTACAATATTATATTTGAGGATTGTCCTCATTTCTCTGTAATCTGTATTACTGAGACTATTTGGAATGCAAACGTATAAAATCTAGTTTGAACGTATAATTTAAAGTTAATTCGACGAAATTCCACAATATTGCGTAGACATTCAACTAATTCTTCATTAAAATTACTATTGACATCCATCTTTAAAATAATGAGAACGCAAGTATTTAAGCTTTAATTTTTCTACTCTAATAACATATGTACTAGTATTAATTAACTAATATCATATGATCAATCATTTACTCAAATGTAAATCTCAGTCAACAGTCAATCAGAGAAAATCTCGAGCCGTTCTAAATAGGTATGGATTTTATGCTACTTATCGTCAGAGCCTCGTTAAATAGCAGGGTGCACCACGGGCAGGTGAGGTTGACTTTGGGTTCTAAGGTATTAGTCGAACCCACATACTCGTACACCTACTAATGGTGTCACTGTGAATATAAGCGTGGCTAATGAAAGAACATTATCTTCGCCATGAATAGTGTGAAGTAGTAGTGAACCTTCCTTTTGCATTAGCGCGCCCACCCACACATCCGACAATCGGTGAGCAATTTTTTGTAGGAGAAAAATAGAACGTACTGATTGTAATAGCGCAATGCACACATCCTACAAAAAGTAGGGCAGAAAATTACAAAATTGAAGAACATAGAATCTAAGAAAAAATCGGTCCTACAAAAAGTCTGACGTGGGCGAGCCGCCTTACCCACCTTCTTTTTATTCCTCATCTGGTTAGCGTCCCTCATTTCTTGCGCGTTACCAGGAGCTCTCGCGCCCCATAGTTTCAAGGCCATGTGTGCGTACGCGTACGTTATAACACACAGTGGTATTACATACTGGAATAGAAAGAACTTATAAAATAATAGTATAAGGATAAATAGTATACAAGCTGTTGTTTTTGTTTAGTTTTTTTTAAACAAAGTTCGGGATACTAAGCGAACGTGTCCGTTTTGGAATTTTGATCTATATTCTGGAGGCAGCAGAGGATTTCTACGTATATAACGCATTAGGAACGATTAAGTTACAGGCTGCAGCATCCATATTTGGCCCTCACAAAGCGAAGCCACTTAGGAAAGAAATTAGATTATAATATACAGGATGTCCCGGAAGTCGACGTCAAGCCGGAAACGGGAGATAGGCCAAATCATAATAGTACTCAGAAAAATAAAAAAAAATATAAGTTATGTACCTATACTTTAAAAATTATAGGACTTTTTAAAAAATCGAGAAAATCTACACCCTGTAATAGTTTTTTAACTCCTGTTGCTACAAATCTTCACTTTTTGACAATTTCTTTTTTATTCTGTAATCCTGAAAAGTGCTTCTGTAAACTTGTTGCCTAAAATTCAAAAACAACTGCTCCAGTTTGGATGAAAATGTCACGTTTTGCCCAACCAACTATTTAAAATTAATACTTCGCCCAACCTTAACTGGATGTACTGAAAAAAAATTTACACAACTTAGATTTTTTTAAATTTTTCTGATAACTATTGACTTGGCCTATCTCCCGTTTCCAGCTTGACGTCGACTTCCGGGCTTGACGTCGACTTCCGGGACAGCCTGTATATTACCCAGTGACGTAATTATAGGCATAAGGCTCGACTTCGCTTGTAATAATTTTATGTCAATAGACGCCCATTCATACCTTTGTGCGTCTATTTATCGTGCCATATTTTGAGCGCTGTCATATTCATCCAAGTCGTTACCACTAAAAGTACGTACCTGGAATACATATAATAACAGTCTATACATAGCCAAGTATTTCTCCCCGAACTCGTTAGCAGCGCAGAATGGCTTTTTGTATGAGATTTTTGTAACTGTAAGAGAAAATCACATTAAAAAAATTAGGAACAATGTACTAAATTGAAGAATTATACAGAATGTAACCGAAGGGGTATGTTCAGCGGAATGCTATGTAAAAAGCCCACTATAGAGAACCTATTCACAAAATTTGAGACTGGAAATCACATGTTAATCACATGTCCAGGTAGTATGAATTTCGAGTGTCAAATTTAGTAGGTACCTACCTAGATTTATTATAGTAGGCTATATTCGTAGCATTTCACTTAAAATACCCCTTCTGTTACACGAATAGAGCTTAGGTATACCTTCTATTTCGTACAACCCAATTAGGTAGACCTAATCAGTTTACAACACTTTGAACGTATCTACTTACTGCTACTGCACTAACTTGGTACACAGTAGGTACACACTACACATATAGGTACACTGGACTAGAACACATAAAGCGCGACACAAACGTCAAACAACGTGAAACATGAACCTGTCTTTAATTAAATATGCAGGTGGGTATAGCTTGATTCCAAACGTGAGTATGAATGTGTATAGAAACAGTCGTAGGCCGGATAAATAACCGAATAACACATCATCTAGATCAAAGACGCCCAAAAAAGTTTAATTAACTGATCGACCTCAAAGGAGACTCACAAGTGATCCAAAAACACCAATGTATCACATAATAACCAATAAGCCCATTTAACTAGTCACAGGATCGCCCGATACCATTGGCGCAGAAATCATACAGATAATCAAATTAAAAATGCATTTCTTGCGAGTAAAAACACTGTCGTGTAACTCAAAATAATGGTACTTCAGTATTTGCCTGGCTGTCACACACACCCTGTATAGGTACATAATATACACATGGCTATTTTCAAAAAAGCAGCCAGAGTTGCGGGATCGCGATGGAGATCCTACAGTCACGTTTAGCATTGCGGGGCCAGATGTAAAAGATCCGTGATGAGAAAGCTCATCGCCTGTGGGAACGTCCCTAACTTCCGTAGTTATATCCCACGACATGCACGGAGGGAGATGCAGCTGATATTTTTTAGGGAAGCCCCGCATCACCAAACGCAAAAGATCCACTATAGTAGGTATAACTTAATTTTTATTAATTTGCTGTGAGTTAGAAATTTGTGTACTTTTTCTCCACGTTTTTTCAGGTGTTCATAATACATAACGGTAACATTACGGTCGGTTTTTCATATAATATAATATATATAAAAAAGCCGACTTTAAACTTAAACTTGGTCCAACATAAAAACTAGCTTCAAAGAAGAGTCCGATTTTTTTTGTTAACACAGCCATCTGTTTCAGTAGAGGAGGCTTACATGCCATGCAGCTATTTAGGTACCATCATAGAAAAAAGTTTTCACTTTGTTTTTCATATATTTTTTTTATGTAAGTAATTGTTTAGTATAACATATATTACGTAAATACTATAAGGAATTTTTTAAACAATTATCTGATTATTTCCTATGTAATTTTAATATTGTAATAGTTTTGAAAGAAACCATATTGCGACGATCCCAAAATATAATAGGATAAGAGCAAAAATTATATAAAAATCATCATCAAGAAGATGATATAACAGTTCAGTACAACACAAAGAGCGCGTTGTCACGGCTTCTGTATTCCGAAGCCATTATAGTTTCGCAAACCTCTTTGGCATATGCCATCATTGTATTCCTTACCGATATCTACTTCGTCTTCCATAATGACCTCCCTGGACATGGCCATCGGGGCTGCCAAAACTAATGCCAGAGCCCATATGAACACTATGATCACTTTGGCTATCCTTTTCGATGTGTGAGCACTGAAACAAAGATTTTTAATATTTACTAGTGGAGTGTACGCCCGCGACTCCGTCCGTGTAGACTGCAGAAAAATCTAAAAGTCGAAATAAATTATTCGGGATTAAAATATTTTTCCCGGGATAAGATGTTTACGGTTTTTTATATTTGTATTTATATCGAAAGATCACAAAATAAAAGAAACATTTGCGAAAGAAAAACTTCGCTAATGTGAAAACTTTCCGGGATATAACGATTTCAAAATTACAATTTTAGACTTTCCAAAAAACGCTCCACTCTTTCACGTGTCACGTCACTCTTTCGTAACTTGTATGCGCGTAAAAGAACTTTTGTTCTGCAGCTATTTTAAATATTGCGTTTATAAATATGGTATCAAAGCAAAAGGTTGCTGTAAATGATGCAGGTGGATATGTGATGTTGTAATTTTCAATTAATTTTACGTTTGAAAAATGGACTTGCCCACTTTACTTTGAAGGCTTATTACTACCTCATTTGGACATTTAATCAAATTGTAATTTTACAGATAGGTATGATTTTGATGATTTATTCTGATAAGCATAAAATATCATTAAAATTCAACCATAATAAACATTCCTATTGTAGTCTATGTGTTATTCTGATATGTAAGCTATATTATTGTGAAGTTTCATCAAAATCCATTCAGTAGTTTTTGCGTGAAAAAGCAACAAGCATCCTTACAAACTTTCGCGTTGATGATATTAGTAGGATTATTCATTTTCGAATCTGTATTATGCACATTGATGTTTTGCATGGATGGTTTAAAGGGTCCAAAAAAGCGATTTCGGTGAACAGAATGTATTATTATTTATGTAGTATTTGCCTGTCAATTAAGCTTAAACGCATCATCATCATCATTATTACCACCTACTCCTAGTAGGCTACTTCAAAAGTCAAATGGGAAACTGTAGGTAATGTTTATGTAGTACCATAATAACGCAGACAGAGCAGTATTTGCGAAATACTCGATATGGTTAATAACAACGTACACAATAACATTATGTTTGACTACTTCGACGAATATTATGTTACATATAAAAACAACATTAAAAAGAAAAATTGCGTTCTAGGAAAGAGACGTAGGAACTTATTTATTCTCGAGGTAAAAGGTCTACCTTCAAATAACTCTTTAAAGATTCTCTTTGTGTAATTCTTATTCTTTATACAGTCGACTAACATTAATTTGAAAATTATGAGACTTAGTAATGAATACTACGAATTATCGAGAAATCGAAATAGGTATGACGACCTATATTTTGATTTATCGAGAGCTTTAAATATCAATTACGTAGTTGGATTTGTTTATTTTGTTTGTAAGAAAAAAGTTAGAATTATTGAGTAATAATGAGAGATGTGCCGAATAATGGTTTCACCGAATAACCGAATATTATTCGGTTCAACATTTACCGAATCGAATATTCGGCCGGATTATTCGGTTTTCCATTTCATTGTTTAGCCGCGTAGATTCAATGGGTAAGAAGGGCACCAAATGTTTTTTTACAAGAAATTTGTCAATCTATATAGAAATTTAATATATTTTTGTTGTTTTCACTCATATATTACATACATAAAATCACGCCTCTCTCCTGGAGGGGTAGGCAGATATCACGGATCACCACTTGCGACGGTCCTGACACACCTCTTTCTAGCAAGCTCATCGGTTCAGAAGTAGGTACTCTAGACCTGATATTTTCTCTAGAATGTCATCAATTTGATCGGTGTACGAGTACTTCAAGAAATTCTACTTATTATAAAATTATTAATAAAGAAAATGGAAAAAATTCTTCACCCGAGTGGGAATCGAACCCAACTTCTACTTATAAAAAAATTGTACCCATTCACCCGACTCCTAGCATTCACTTTCTTTACAATATCTTTGTCATGATTTTCCTTGTAAACAAAGTCTCCAGATACACAAACTCTGTCACTTGCTCTAATCTTTCTTCGCCAATATTTTTTTTGCAATCCGCTTTTTGCATTACCTCATCCTTATCAAAAACCATCACTTTCATGTAACTTACATTCATCGTCATCTCTTTCATTTCAAATGATCCATGCAATATGTGGTAAAATACCCATTCCCGCGCTAAAGTAATAACAATCAACAACAAAATGTCAGACATATAATTTTATTCTGTTGATATTTTATTTAATACGAGTAATTTATAATTTTGTAAAAATAAATGAGATTATCGAATAAATTAAAATATTGTAATAATAACTTTATCGTACCATGTTTTGAGCAAATAAATAATCATTTCATTTTGTTTTTTATTTGTAGATACCTCTAACTATTATGGAATGTTCATACTTTCTTTAAAAATGAACATTTTAATCTCTTGACAGTTTCTCCATAGTAGGCTATGTTCAAAGCATTTCGTCATATGTTTTACCTTGTGTAGGTAATTCGATGCATAAAGTGTTTATTGCTTTTGAACTCAAAGTAGTCAAGAGCTTTATAATTATGTACTAAAATTAATACAATAGTCAAACTTAGCTAGGCCAAGATTGTATATTCCCCAAAAGCCCCCGTTCACTCGTAGTTAATTAAATACATTAAAAGACTTGATTACTCCGAAACTTGGAAGCACTTCGAAGTAATATTATTTGGGGCGTTTGTCACAAAGCCTCAAAACTACCATCAAAGGCTGTAAGGACTATTCTAACGACGTCCTTCTAGGTAGTATATGGTATGTGTTATAGTATGACATCCCACTGCAGATGTACGACGCATATATAAAACGTAGCATACTCGTATACCCATTCTCAGGCTCATGACAATCTGTATACAAGTGACGCGACAAACAGAGTTACTTTCGCAATTGTAATATTAGTAAGGAAGTAAGAATTGCCGAAGATGATTATACTGTGTAGGCGATAAAATGACTATGTTAATGATAATTATACCTGAGTGGTGTGATGATAGCTCGATGCCTGTCCACAGCGATGGCGGTCAGAGTAAAAACACTGACGTTGACGCTGAGAGCCTGCACGAACGGACAGAACGGACACATGAAGTGCGGCAGCAGCCATCGCTGCAGTAGCGCTGCTTGGAACTGTTGACAATATCATTTTATTAATTCAGAAGCCGTTTTTAATGTTGTTGATTGCAGGAATGGGGGGTGTTGTGTGTGACCCAAGTCATAATAGGTACAAGTATCTAGCTAATACGTAGATATGTAACAAAAATATGAATGTTATGTTTAAAGCGGGCGACGTCGTGGTTAAAATGATACTTAGTGATATTACCCTGGTAATATACATATAGGTATACCTAATGTAAGACGTTTTTTAAATCAGTAACTTATTATTGACGCGAGACTACATAGGTCAAAATAGATAACTTTAGGACCAACACCGAAATCGTAAAAAAACACCTGTTCCGCACAAACTTGAACACTAACTGCACCAAAATGTATGGAACAGTGCTGATTATTTTTACGATTTGGGGCTGGTCCCATAGTAAAAGTTGTTTCTTTATACCTATAGTCTCGTGTCAACAATTACTTTCTAGTTTTAATATGTATAGTAAACTGCACTTTTTTTCTGCGTCTATTCGTCTTTACAACCTAATACTCGTATCGACCACAACGGCGTTTTACAATTTTACTTTTCCCCTGCCGATATATCTATATCTTTTTACGTAACAATGAAAACTTACTTCACCCTTAAAATCGTTATCCGGCTATTGGTAGGCAATTGGGAATACCGAACAAATGATCTCTAATAAATTTGACCCTTAACCTTTAGGTTTATCACAAAATTGTCGACAAATTGAGCCTTTACAGCGCCTTTGGCGCGCAAATTGCGTCATTAATGATCACTAGATTGCCTAGAGACAGAAATGTTACCCCCTACCATCCCCCTACCAAATACTGAATCAGCCATTTTGGTGATAGTTTCTTTAAAAGTGCAGCTATCTCTAGTCTATTACAATGTGAACTGAATTAAAGTCGTTTTATGTATTTTTCTACATGGGATTGTTTGAGATATTGGGTTTAGGCACATCACATAACCATGCCGAGTTTACGTCTCCTAACTTAGCTAAAGTTGCCGTGACGTGCTCACATGTGGGAGTCGTATATAATATACAATGTACAAACTATTTCCGTGAACCCTACCTATATAACTTCAAACAATAACTACGAGTTCTTTTGGTAAAGTAATCTTTACCTCATAGCCCAGGTGTTCCATCGTATTTTTATGGTAATGTTATATATCTACAAGTACCTATATACCAAGTTATTTTTTTACCAACTTTCTTGTACACAGGATGGTGTTTTAATTGAAGAAAACTCTGTCACGCTCCATTTCACGATTTCTTTATCGCGCGCTGAAGGGCGAAGCTGAGCGGATTAAGGGTAGTAATTAAATCTCAGATTATTTTATAAAACACTCAATTTTCATACCTTATTTTTATTTATTCACACTAAAAGAAACATAATACTTCACAGTTATAGAAGGTCACATAATCCATAGAAAAAAACGAAATCAAAGCATGTGCATGAATGATGTTCATCGATATACAAGAAATTTCTTAAACACCAAATTATGTATTTGATTCCATTAATAATAGAAAATAGGATAAAACGAAAAATACAAAAACCTATAGGGCATAAATTAGTAGTTTTTTTTTATTAACTCGCATTCACACTACTCTCTTCCATACCCTATCATCAGCATAGCTCTTGTGCCTGCCTACTTAAGAACTCGATGTATCAGACTTGTGGTGTTGACGCTAGTACAGAATTCAGAAGATCCACAGATTTTTTGTATCTGGCATTAACTGTTTTAATCTCGAAAACTCGTCTGGATTTATTTTATGCCGTAGCTGATACGTTCCTTATGAAATGCTAAGTGCCTGTCACGTTCCCATTACGGCCATAGTACCTATGCTAGGATCAGTCAGTGGGCAAACTATCTAATAAACTAACAGCAAATTCTCACCTGGAATGGTACGGCGAAGAGTCCTATGACGATGTCTGCTAGAGCCAGGTTAGATATGTAACAGTTGGTGACACTTTGCATCCTTCTCGAGGTGGCCACCACCCACATAACTAGGAAGTTGCCCACGACCGCCATTACAGATATTGACCCGTAAAGGCATGAGAGCAATATTATTATACTTGTCGGTACATCGTATAAATTTTCTGGAACAAAAAAACTGTGTTAATTAATTTTTCATTTTAGATGCGAATAGGAGCCAATATTAGCTCAGTTAATATTGGCTCACTCACAAACCTACTTTTCTGAATTTTGAGCGTATTCATATATAGGTATATACCTACCTATATAAACCCAGATAGATTTAATTCATTTCAATACAAATGGAAATGGGGTACTTTATATAAAAAGCGGGCTACGACACTCGACGGTAAGTGTGAAAAAAGTAAAAACGCGACGAAGAAATTGGAAAACAAATGACAGCGAGATAGCGGAGCGGAGAGAGGATATCATTACGCTACATCATTCACTAATTCACTTCCACAAATCTCGGATTCGCTTAGCAGTAAACGGGTTAATGCGCAAATGAAATATATGTAGATCGATTAGAGCCAATGTATGTATAATACATACATATTCGTACCTACATAATAATGCAAAAGATCAGTAACAAAATGTCGACAAATTGCTGGCTCATCGCCAGAGAACGCCTCTGAGATCCTTTACTGCATGTACGGAAGGAGATGTATGATATATTCTAGTAAAGCTCCGCATCAGCACAGGACTGACGAAATTATATACAGGTGTTTTTTCGTTGCCACCCTTAACGAAGGCTACGTACTCTATACATCAAATAAAGTAAGTTTATGCAAAAAAAATGCTGGATAACGATGTAAATTTTTTTGAAAAAAAAATATATTACTTGATCGGGCGAAATTTATAGTGTCCAGTGTTTATGCTAGTTTTCTTATAGACAGATATTAATGATTCTTCGTGAAAAAATCTTGCTACACGCGTCAATGTGCATTTATGCAAAAAAACGCAGTCTATTTACTCAACTTTGGACCCTAATATTTTGGAAACATAGCAAAAATCTCAGCTAAAAAACTAGGGGTCTTATCCAAGGTTAGGCGGTAAGCGCAAGTTCGCCCTTGTATGGATGCCCTGCCACCTTTGGGATGGATCAGCTAAATATCAGCTAGCCGCACTGGACTCGGTGGAAAAACGGGCAATAAAACTTATTGGAAATGAAACCGTAGCAAATTCGAAACTCCAGGACCTGTACCACCGCCGTAAAATTGCTGCCTTGTCAGTGTTTTACAGGATACACTTTGGAAAGTGTGCATGGGAACTTCACAATACAGTTCCACCAGCCCCTTTTCACCATCGGGATACTAGACGCAGACTAGCGTATCACCCTTATGTTGTTGATATCCCACCCATCCGCACCAAACGTTATGCTAACTCGTTTGTAATGCGAACGGCTAAGGAGTGGAATGCACTTCCTGCCGATGTATTTCCCGAGCACTACAACATTGGTCTCTTCAAAGCTAGAGTGAATAGGCATTTTCTAGGCAAACATGTACCACCCTAGGCCGCATTTTGCTTAACATCAGGCACGATGGGGGTCAAATCTAAAAAATAACAGACAGTTCCCAGGAATGCTTCCATGGAGAAAAATGATCGTGATGACGGGGAGATTCTGTAGTTTTCGGGAACGTTGTCGACCGAAAATCACTATGTATACGCAAGATTTAATCTCATAATAGCACCCACATAGTTTTTATTTAGAAAAATCTGATAATGCTTTTCCGAATCACGAATTGTATGTAGGCAAGGTAAACCCAAGGCTGTTTCCTTATTACAGAAAATGTTCTACTAGTACCAAGTAGTTCTACGGTAGGACTAGTGAGATTTTTTTTTATCATTGTATAGGTATAGTACACGTGGATTGTAACATCGGATAGAAACGTCTATGTAGCTATATTTACTTTTTTCTAAGTGAGTTCCATCATAACAGATGACCTAGGACGTGTACCTGGTCGTCGAATTAAGTTGAGAGATGTTAATCGATTCGTTATTGTGGTCAGCGTGATATGGGATACCCATTTTAATTTTAAACCGGTTATTATGTTTATGTCTGAAGTAGCAGTTGTAAGCTCACCCTCGTGATTATTTTATTATGTACGAATAATAAATAAATCATAAATAATTATGTATTTCTTTGTAAACTCTACAATAAATAACTGTAAATGAACTGAAATTACTCTATTTATCACTAATAGATCAGACCTGCTCTCTGGAGTATTAACTACTAGTCTCTCTCTATAGCATTTGTAAATGTATTATAGTTTTAGTGGTATAGTAGTTCATTTAGCGTCAAAAAAGGCTAAGGTCAAACCAGATTTGTATGGCCAAGGTCATTCATGACATTACTATTACGGGCCTTAAATGAGGCGAGGGGTTCAGTACATCGTAGGCTTCAGTACGCTCTCGTACGTAAATAAATGTCCCGCTCCCTATCTGTAGCTGAGAGTAAGTAGGGCGACTTCGCAACTGTTGCGGCGTGAAATTGGAAGTGGTATAGAAAACGTGACCCACTTATATTTTGACGTTATGTATGGGGTAGATTTAAGCACTTCCTTTTGTCGGTAAATTCTGCTACACACTACTGTCAATGAAGCCTACAGCTAACATTTGCAAGTACAAGTCACGAGTAAGTATTACCCTACCGCCCCAGTAACCTGCCAAAAATCCGGGACAGGGCGCGGTGCAGCGTGATTAATCGCCTTTCGGCCAATTTCAATATTAGAGATAAAAAATCATCTCAGCCTTTTAAATTATTTTTTAAAGAAGAAGAGAAAATCCGATATGATATATAAAATATCTCTCAAGATATATTGAAATCGGCTATTGTGAGTGTTTTCTATTTGACTCAGCGTTGCCAGATGCACGATAATTATCGTAGATCCACGACAATTTGAAGTGCCATTTTATTCGTTGAAGTTCTACGATATTTTTGTCAAATCTACGATAATTTTGTAAACATCCAATTTTACCCCCAAGAATTTTGAATTTTTCCCCTAAAATCCACTAAATTCCAACTCGTGAGGGGGGGGGTAGGATTTCATACCTTGTCTATATATTCTATAATGCGATAAAAACACGTTAATTTTGCAACAAATATAAGATAATTTCGCAATGTACGATCTGGCAACACTGATTGACTGTTGTTAGGCTCCTAGTGTATGTCTCTTTCGTGGTACGCCTCTGCCTCGAATTTGGCCGACGACGCGCGCGCGTGCGGCGTATCTGCACACTGCTGTCAATCGGTGACTACCCGCGCTTCAGCAATATACTCGTATAGGTAATTTTGTGCAGTTTATTTTTGTAAAGGAAAATAAGCGGGTGCAATATTTATTTAAATCAAAATTCATTTGCATAGCTTGCATTTGTCCGTGAAGTAATTTTTCCTCATAGATAAGTGTTATATTCTGTTTATTTCTGATGATTTGAGAGAAGGGTACGATTACCTACTTATGTTGATGTGTTTTGGGCATGTGGAGAGGATAAATGAAAGTAGACTGACAAAAAAAGTCGAAAACATTCAAGTCAGAAATTTTGTTCGCGAACGCAAAAAAAAATAACTCGCCGACACAACACGTGCCTCGGCAAGCGAAGCATTGGACGCCCTCCGGCCAAGTGGACCAATGAGTTAAAGAGGGCGGCTAGTAGTGACTGGATAGCAAAAGCGAGAGATCGAGCTTTGTGGCGTGCTCTGGGGGAGGCCTACGTCCAGCAGTGGACCGGAATTAGGCTGTCGACACAACACTACGTCGCATTCACAAAGCTGCGCGAGTTGGTTTTGAGAACGGGTCAGCGTGGCCAGCCCCGCCGCAGCTCCCACCCTGCTCTCTGCCAAATTCGGGGCAGAGGCCTAGTATGAGCAGTAATATATCCGTTTCATTCTTTAGACATATTGGCCAAGATTTGGTAATATTTAAAGGCTTTTATAACTGGCTACACATTTAGGTAAAAAGGGTGTAGGTATACCTATAATTTTAGGCCAAAATGTTTTATGAATGAAGACTTATCTTTTTATCGTCCATCGTGACGAGACGCTTTCAAATTCGCACAAAAGGCTTTTATAGCCCACGTGACTTCAACGTCTAAAATAAAATGAAAATGATTGTAAAATGTCGTAAAATATGTGTTATTGCTTGGAACTTCGGGTTGTTAGAGACATTTGTTTAAGTTCAGTAGGCAGAGGTACTACGACTGAAATGATGAAATGGTATAATCTGCACTAGGCTAGTTTCTAAACTCTATAATCTATATTCTAAAATCTATCTAAAAAATGGTTACTAAAGAAAAGTATGCTCGTATAAGAAATTAATAAAATCCACTTCATAATACATATTTAAATTTGTATCTTGAAAAAAGTTATGTAGATATTAGCATATCTGTGGTATTAGCCAAAATATCTTAATTTTAGTTTGTACTTGTCCAGTATAGTAGCGTTCATAATTTAAATGACCTTCCTACACCAAGTTTATAAGATAATAATTAACTTGAAATAACAGTTTGAAAAGGAAGAACATTTTACATAAAACATTTCAGGTAACGAGCGAATTTTATGGAAATGTAGACTTATAGTAAATTTTAATGTGAAAACATTTTTCGTTTCTTAAGTTATAAAAAGGGCAGACACGTAATTTACGGCTGTTTATTTGATAAATGATAGATTACGTCCATGTTTACGAAAAAGCCGAATAAATAAAATTTTACTGGTTTCGGAACCTATCATATCCTAAAACTAGCTAGATAAATGCAAAGGTAAGTATAACTAATCATCTCGAAATATTTTGCGTAGGTAGGATATACAGAGAACGACAAAAGATATATAGTCCAAGCGACCGAAGTCACGAGCAACATCTAGTCGAATAAATGAGATTGCATTAGGCGTTACAATTCGGAAGTTCAAACATTCACTATGGGTGCGCCCACCACCGGGCCCTACACCCTCCACTGACCCTCGGATCTTTTCGTTGGGTTTTAGAGTTTCATAATAATAAGTAGTTTACTAATTTACTAATTTCTATAATCCTGAGGATGTCACGGTTGGCGAAACATATGTAGATTATTAATCTAGTTTTTGATTTCGGAAATAGTGCGATGTTTTATCTTGCAAGCTAGTTGCTTGGGTCTGGTTTCTCGTGGCGATTGTAGGTAGTGCACTTGCACTACTTACACTTGCTTGTTTTCGCAGTTATGAGTTATCAGATCCAAGGGTCAGTGGAGGGTGTAGGCCTCTGTGGTGGACGCACCCAATGAATCTAGTCGAATACTCGTATAAAATAGAACATAAGTTGTAACTTTCATACTCACCATTGTCTATAGTAAAATTCTGTACGATATAATCTTCTAACGTTGTTCTTCTCAACCAGTCAGCGTCTTCATCTTGGGTAGAATTTGATGTGCTGGAAAAAAATATACAAATTAATGTAGGTTTTCACGTTACAATACTTACACGCAATTTAAAAGCAAGCGTGGATACGAACTCTTGTAGGAGGATTATTTACATTCTGAACACAAGGCGTTGTCGCTTAGGCTGTATACATGGACAACATTACAACTGCTAAATAGCAGCGCAATATTTTGCAGTTGAAATGCAGTCCGTCTGTATAATATAGCTTTAGAACCTTTCAAAATGATAGAAAACAACCAGGGCTAAAAATGAAAAAGTGGACAGAAACACAGTAAACTAGAATGCATAGATTTATGTTACATACAAGGCTGCTTCAAAAGAACATTACGCTTTGCAGCAGTGACGTGATAATTTCATCGAAGCTCTATGGAGTCGAAATTACCCTACTATCTCAGTTCAAAATGCAACATTAATTTGCCCTATGCTGTCCATATGTCAGTACTGATAATTTACATCAATCCCCCGTGCTAAACGTGCCCATGGAATCTCCATTATGATTCTGCATTTCTGGCTACCCCATTTTGGTAACTTAGCCGTATGTTATACAGGATGTGGGTGACACACAGGCAAAAGTTGAACAAGTAGCATTCTGTTGAGTATACGACAGTGACTTGCAGGAAATGTACGAGTATATTTGATTTGATTATCGGTAATCTTTGCTCTCCGCGCCAATTGTATCGGGCGATCCTATGACTAATTAAATGGGCTTATTGGTTATTGTGTGACACATTGCTGCTTTTTGGATCACTTGTGACTCTCCATTAGGGTTAATCAAGTTTTTGAGGGAAACTTTTTTTTGAAAATCATCTTTTGGTTAAAATTTTATTTTCAAATCATTATCTAAGGCCTAATTAAACGAACTAAACAATTTTTTTCTGAAAATATGAAAAAATTTCGGAAAATTATTGAATTTTCCTGCGAAAATTTTCAGTGTTTGCCGCCTCAGAATCATGGTCTGAAATCATGGTATCAATATTTGCTTGGCTGTCACAAACACCTTGTATATTTCTTTGTAGGATTTTAATGTTGATTCCTCATGATCAAGATTGCCCCGCAGATACAAAGATACTTTTACCCACACAGAATGAAAATTAAACAGTCATAACTGATTTTGTGATTTGTCCGTTGTACAATGTGAAATTAGATGCTCAGAGTGCTTATACATGTTCAGTAGCCCCATGAGCGTGCGCTGCCCACTGCATTAGATGGTCACAACATAGGCAAAGTTGGAGCCTTTATGGACTTTTTGAATGAAAAGTTTTGTGTAATACTGCTTCGTGCTCTTTGGTCAAACGAAATTAAGTTTTACAATGTTTGTTTGTTCATAATGCTTGTAGTATTAATATTTGACCCTTTTCAAAAACGATGTTCAAAAAAAATTGTGAAGCTTCAAAGGTCTGCTGTTAGTTTAATTGAAAAAATCCTAAGCCATAAAAATTGTTCCGCCCAACGGGAAGTTATAAATGGTGTTACATTTACTACTTGTAAACAATTAACCTTGTCGCCTCGTGGGTGAAATTTGGCTATATTAGGGTTAGGTTTAATATATAATTACCTATATTTTCTACTTAGACCATTTCATAGAAAAAATATTATATCTACCTTTATGTATCATCTGCTTAAATTTCTTAAAAAAGGGGTACAAAGTTTTCATTTAAGTAGTTACTTACCTAAATTATTTTGAATAATATCGTCGTTTTGCAGAAAGAGACCAATCAAAAACAGACGCAAAACACACACGAATTGAACCTCTCTTTTGTTGGAATCGGTTAAAAAAGAGTTGGCTGATTGGCTCATATTTCACATTATAACTTAATTATAATACTAGTGGACGCTCGTGACTCCGTCCGTATGGACTGTAGAAAAACAAAATATCGAAATTATCCGTGATAAAAATATTTTCCCGGGATAAAAAGTAGCCTTTGTGTTATGTAAGCAATTATTGTGAAGTTTCCTCAAAATCCATTCAGTATTTTTTGCGTGAAAGAGCAACAAACATCCTGACATACATCCTCACAAACTGTCGCGATTATAATATTAAAAATTAATTGATCGTTTCATCATTAAAACATTGTGCTGAGGGATTCAGCTTTGTTTGCCGAGATTTGGCTTATACAGGATGATTTTTGGTCGTCAACGTTTCCGAAAACTACGGAATCTCCTCATCATCACGATCATTTTTCTCCATGGAAGCATACCTGGGAAGTGTCTGGTTTCCAAAATATTAGGGTCCAAAGTTGAGTAAATAGACTGCGTTTTTCTGCATAAATGCACATAGACGCGCGTAGCAGGACTTTTTCACGAAAAATAATTAATATCTGTCTATAAAAAAACTAACATAAACACTAGACACTATAAATTTCGCACGATCAAGGAATTTAAAATTTTTTTCAAAAAAAAATTTTTTTTTCCCAGCATTTTTTTTGGCATAAACTTACTTTATTTCATGTATAGAATACGTACCCTTCGTTAAAGGTGGCCACAAAAAACACCCTGTATATAGCTATCGGGATGAAAAAATAACGTTGCCAAAAGTGTAATAAAAAAAAGAGATGGTAAAATTCGTCATCCGAGTAATTGACCCGGTGGCTCAGTGGTAAGAGCGCTGGCACGGAATGCAGAGGTCGTGGGTTCGATTTCCACCCGGGTTAGGAATTTTAATAATTTTATAATTTAATAATAACATTAGTAGGATGTAGAATTAGCGCCTAACGATCTGTTGCTGATTTTATGTACTGAGCTATATTTCCAATTAAATGAAGTGCAAGCTAAATAGGTACTTCCTAAAACTGTGAGCTTCAATAATCTATCATGTAGGTAGTATAGGATTAAAGCAGAACATGGGCTGGATTAGATAAACAATCTATAGTTTAAAATTAGAACACGTATGCTGCCGTCATATGTAAAAAGGGCGCTTCTACATACAGTTGAAAATGGAGAAAAAAAATATTTTGTGGTTTTAAAATGAAAAACGTTGCTGCTTAGTAGAAAATAGGTATTTTAATAAATTTGCAATTTGAAAACTTTTATACTAAGGTAGGCTATCAGTACATATGAAATAAATTATATTATATAAATATTATTTAATAAAAAATCGTGATTTTCCTTTTCATTTTAGTAAAAAAAATCCAAAGAAAATTGCAATATTTTATTGAAAAGGCGTTTGTGGCTAGATACGTCTTTTCAACGTACTAAATTTTTGGAACGCTTTTTCATCGTATTAAAATATAAATCAGGCTAAATAAAAAAGGGCGTATTTAGCCATTTACTGTTTTTTTACTTAGTATTGCAACACCAATTTGAAGACAATGTTTCTATAAACGTCCTTTATTTTTTTGTTTTTAACGAGCAATCTTTGAAGTTTAAGGATATTTTTAGTCTATGATGGTTTTTGATAATAATACGAAGATAATTTATGCAATTCAATTGTATTCACCTTAAGAAATCAAATGATTATTTATTACACAGATGTTTATATTAGAATGAATAGGAACCATAATCATAGTTTCGTTAATTACTAGTAGTAGTTTTCATTAAAACCTAATTTTTTACTAATATGGCTTTCTTGATAAAAAATTAATACAAAATAAAAGTTAAATGTCACTTCTTTAACAATATTATTTATACATACATACATATAATCACGCCTTTATCCCTTACGGGGTAGGCAGAGCACCAAGGGCCGATAGAACCACATGGTGCCACTTCTGATCAATTTTAAGGGTATAATTGAGATGTACAAGTTCCGTTATTAGTGACAGGTGGTCAGCCCATCGCCTACAAAACACCAAGACCCTCTTGTCCCTCTACTGACTTGTACAGTATGCCCGGGAAGAGAAGCAGCTGTAGTATTATACTTTTTTTTTCACTTCCAGAGCAGCATAGAAGCTGATTCCGAATAACAATATTATTGAATTATTCCCAAAAGATACTTTAACAGTCATTACAATATTAATCTAATATAACATGTGATCAAAACTACTTCTTTACCTCTAAAACAGCCACTGTAATTCTTTAATAGCAATGGCTGTTTTAGAGATGAAGAAGAAAATAATCTGTGTCCAAAACTTAAATTTTACTTTTTAGTAAACATAACAATAAAAATAATTATCTTCTCTAATAATAATTAATTAATTCTATAATTATTTCATTCATGTTGAGAAAATAATTATTATAAAAAATATCTAAAACTTAAATAAAATCACAACCATAAACATGAAAATTAATCGCGTTCTATTCTTAATCTTAATCAGAAATTGCGTGAGATCTACACTCCTCATATTAATTGGCAGATCATGCCAAAAGGCTCTCCAGTTTTCACGCATTAACGGTGTCAACTTCTCAATAATCTCCGTCTTGCGCTCCAGGGTAATGCCTCTGCATCTTGTGATAGGCTTTAGAAGAGGTATTCCTGATTTAATATTCTTCGACTTCAAAAAGTCCAAATAAAATTCATTTTCGTCATAAAAGGCAGTCTTTTTTGGTTGATTAGTATTTTTCACTTTTTTGGGACCAACTTTTTTTTATAATCATCCATAGGTAAAAAAAATATTTTAAGTCATTATCTAAGGCCTACTTAAACGACTACATAATTTTTTTCCTGAAATATGAAAAATATGTCGGAAAATTTTGGAATTTTTCTGGGAAAATTTAAGTGGTTTTCGCCACAGAATCATGGTTTGAAGTCGCCATATCAATATTGGCCTGGCTGTCACAAACACTCTGTATACTAGCTAAGATGGACGCAACTGATGTAACATGTTCTTTACCGCAGCTCCCACTTCCCCGCGCACACGCAACAATACTAAGTAGAAAAGACGCTACTGCCACGTACGCCTTACCAATTTTTATAATACTTAGATGGTAAGACACATCTACTCAGGTGCGTCTTTTCTTCTTAGTATCATGTAGTTACGCCATTTCAAGCTATGAATATTAATATATTTTTATAAAAGAATAAGACTCTTCTACTTAGTTACGCCTTTTCATCTAAGTATAGTACAGACACGTCTTTCCAATTTAGTAATCCACAAGAAATTTGGTAGATAAGTTCTTTTTCGTTGTTAATAAAAGCAAGGGTAATTCGCATTTCACACATTAAAAAATACTAGTAGGTGGGCCTTTTTCTGCTGATTCCGAATCACTATATAACTCAATTTTGAAAAAAATGTTAGATGCGCCCTTTTTCCGTATGACGGCAGAATGTATCTCAATTACCTTACATAGGGGCTTTGGTAATTAGAAATTCACCCCATTCGGCCCAGATCAAAAATAAAATAGGCAAATATCTTCAATAACACTTATCAAAGGATTATAATCCGCCATTTCTTACTTGTTAACTATATGAATAAGTTCATAGAGCCATGTTTAGCATAGCAGGCTAAATGTAAAATGGTCAGTGCCAAATTGCTACCGGAGGCGACCAGAAAAATTCAAATAAAGCGTAGAAAATCCCGGAGGGACCTAAAAAACGACTTTTAGATATTAAAAGTAAGTGAAGTATGAAGGAAGAAAGGTACGGTTAATATAAGGCTTATTTGCCTGAAAGAACGTCTCTAACATAAGTTATATATAACTATTATAAAATAGTCGATTTTTACGACATACACAGAAGATGCAGCTCATGTACTCTAATAAAGCCCCACATCAGCAATGCAATTATTGTTATTACCTATGTATGTACTAATAAAACCAGCAATAAACTGTAAATTAACAAAGAATAAGTGTAAGTAGTCAGCGTTGCCAACCCACATCTAATGTTACCCCCAAGATTTTTGAATTTTCCGCAATATGTGGTCGTACACATAGTAATTAGCGTCATCACCATCAGAACTACTCTATGAAACGGACAATACACGTCGAGTCGTTATACCCCTAAAAAAACCTTTAAAAACTTCTGCCCCTAAAAGTCCCCCAAGTTATCTTTTTTCCGCCTAAATTTAGGGTTAAAACCCCTAAGTTGTCACCGCTGAGATTTGTACCTTGTTAGGATATATTTAGGCTCTAAACATCAAAATAGCATGTGCTATCATTAAACACGGAAATAAGATCAATGGCGCCAAATTTTTATACTACCTATCTATTTTTGTACTGTACCTCGTATCGGATATATTTCCTTTTTGATTTTTGAGGAATATTCCGATCTGTCAAAAGGTTTGATCCGTACCATTTTTTATTATACAAATAATGGGACAGTTCACACATTTCCTTTTTCCCTTACAAGCGACTAGCGACTATAAAGTATTAAATTAATAGAAAAACAGAATGTGAAGTATGAAGATAGGTACGCACTGTCAAAATTATTACAATTGAACATATATGACTACTTTATGTTACCTACTCGTATAAGATATATGTCAATAATAAGTGTGACCAAAATTCTTTGCAGGCACGTTGTGCTTAGATGAGATAAGGTTATAATAATAAATTGATCTAGAGACAGATTTGATTAAATTTAACATTAAATTACGGGCATTGGACCAGAGTGTACATTCCCAAAGGATGTCATGGGATGTTTGTTCTACAGGACATTCGTTAGCGAAGGAATAGTCACAGTAAGGTGTAGGAACGAATTGGAAGGTGTATAATTTGCTTCTAAAATTACCATGGCCGGTCAGAAACTGCGCTGTGGGGTGGTCTTCTTCTATTCAAGGCATATTTAATCATCCGGTTACAGACGGAAAAAATTGAACAAGCTGCCTTTAGTTGACGAGTCCCACCTAGACTGCCACTCATCAACTAAGGTATCATCATTATTTATATTCTTATCAATCAAACAAACTATTTATTCTAAGACTATCACGACCCTACGCTGCAGTTCCAGATCGACAGGCAATACACCAGCAAGAACTGGCAAGGCATCGGTGTTACCGGTCTATTTTGTTAGAAAATTTAACGCTGTGCGCTGGCTTTGTAGTAATTTTCAACGCAAAGTAGAAAATGTCGATCTTTCAAGAATCGAATGTCGAACTACCCAAGAATATTGATTTATACATTATACTCGGTATACCTTTAGTTCACCTTTAAGTAGAAGTTGTACAGTTTTATGAGCAGCAAATTCTAGTTTATTTCTCTTACCCCAATCTGATATTCTAGTTAATGAAATAGAAGCAGCATATTGTATTGCCTAAAGATGCCACTCCTATTTAATAAATGTTAATGAGTGATCTATTTACACACGTATCTGTTTAGATAAAAGGCCCACTGAAATAACAGTGTACTGCTTATCATTAAAAAAATTCACAAACAGATGTTTGTCACATCTGGATATCAATGAAGTTGTCAGCATCATTTTATTGATATACTCGTATAGGTAGTAAATATAGCTTTGTTTCTAAAATGGGGTGTCCAGACCTGTAGGATCACACAGGAGATCACGTTTAGCATAAATAGCGCGGACAGATGTAAATAATCACTACCAAGTTGCTATTGCCTGAGAGAATGCCCGAGTTGCTTAGTTGACTCTTGCGATACTCGTATGCACGGAAGGAGAAACGGTTGATGTACTCTAGTGATGCCCCGCATCAGCACAGTTACAATGAAATATAAAATAACAAATATGCGAAGCTCTAAAAAAATATTAGTCAGTAGGTATATAGAGCTGATCTCTAACAATATTTCTAAACTCTCCATATCTACTATCTACAAAAGTAAGCATGTGATTTCGAATCTCAAATTTTGTGGACATGTTCTCGTGGACTATTTTGAATCAATTCGCTTAACATACCGATTTTGTTACACCTCGTTTATTTTAAAGAGATCCAACTAAATCGCCAATGACAGCTTGAATTATAGGTAATTGAAAAGTTTTTCTTGAGTAGTTTTCTACTTGCGTAAGTTCACTTTCCTGATTCATTAATAAAGCTCTGAAGGTTTATCAAAGTAATCAGTTTGCAAATATGGGTGCGATGAGAAACGCGATTGTTAACAAAGAAAAATAAAATATTAGCTATACGATTTTGCGTCCATGAGATTTAAGTTGTATAAAAAATAATGGATTTGTATACATACAGAAACCTAGTTTGCAACTTTCAAATTTTAAGGTTCTATTCTCAATATGCTTCACGAAGCTATGTGATCTCCTTTATGGTCCTGCATTTCTGGCCATTTCAGAAACACAGCCGTTTGTTTAGTATAGACTCTGTAACGAATATTTTATACAATCTGTGTTCGTTGCCTAGAAGCGAGTTGGTTACAGTTTGAAGTTTGTGAAAACTCTCCAAATAATTTCAATTATAAATAAATCGGTACTCCTATTGAACAAATAGCCGTATTTATTTGTGACAGACTCGTTACCTCTTGACGATTCCACAGAATTGGAATAATAGGTACTCGGAAATATACTACCTACTATGATTATATCGAAACAGTTTTTACATGTTTAGACATGATTTGAAACGTTTCATTTCAGTGCATTAGCAATGATAATGTTATTGTTATGTGATTAAGATAGTAATATGAGGATGATAAAGATTTGCAAACAAATGGATGATAAGTTGTATTAGAATTTCGAAATAAAACGTCTGAAAACTTTTAACATCATAAAATCAGAGCTATAAAATACTTGTAACGTAAATACTCGAGGCAAGAAAATAGTACCAAGAAAAATAAACATCAAAATAATCTCGTGACTGAACTAAAGAAATCCGAATTTCAAATTTTCTCGTTAGGAAAAACAAACATTTTTACGCGCCCGTGATTTATTGCAAATAGAGTTTCTTTTGGTAAGCTTACCTGGAATCCATAGTGATGTGGTATTTTAAAGATTAGGGTAGTTGTTATCAGACTGCTCTTTGTTCAGCGAGGCCTCCGGAGCGTTGTGCTAACAACTTCAGCATACACAGGGCACAAAAAGAGACACCTTACATACTGTTTGCAGAGCGATTAGCACTTGTGTCCCGCTACTAAAGCAGACATTGCGCATTTAGCAATTCTTTTCAACCTTGCCACTACACTGAAACAACTTGAGCAAACTCCTGTATTTTCACTTCACTCTGGCTGACATGTTTGTACTCGCGCACAGTACAGTGACATGTATTTATTTTTGCATTCACGAACTCGAGATAAATCACATCACTATATAATGTAACAAACGTATTCCGCAAACATTTTATTTATCGTTGGACAATAATGTGGGGCATTATTAGGCGTTAATATTTTTATAGCATTGATATGTTGTTTGCGGATGTTTTAACAAGTTTGTGAAGTTAGAGCCTTTAGGATACACTCACGGTTGATAATTTATCGAAACTTAACTTGAGTGCAAGTTTTCGAAGGAGTTAGGGACACCGCCGCGGCACGTCTGTCGCTGCGGCTGCGGATCGCCGACTGAAACGACTGAATTTCAGTCACTGAAACACCCACCCTTGTTTGTGAAAACGTTTCGAGTTAACATCACTTCAGTGAGTAGATATTAATTTACTGGACTATATTAGGTACAATTTGAATCAGGTAAAGGTTCCAATAAAATTGTATTGTAGTTAGCTTCGTTTTAAAAGACTTATTAGGAGGTACCTACTGGATTGGGCATATTACGTTTTTATTCATGCTAGAAGTTGAAAAAATATGAACAATACATTCTTATAAACAAAAATTTATCTTCTTCAACCTATATCAGTCCACTGCTGGACGTAAGCCTCCCCCAGGGCACACCACAAGGTTACTGCCACAGGGGGGGGGGGGGTTTGCCCATAGTCACCACGCTCTGGGCACAGGCGTCAGTCTGATTTTTGTACTATATTGTCAGCACGGGAGGCGCTGCTGCCCACCTCCTGGAAACCCTTAATCGCCTCGTATGATACCCATGGGCAGGCATGGGATAGTAGATGGTAGATGATAGTCTACTATTACAGTCTACCGCTGAACTTAGACCTCTCCCAGAGTTTGCCACAAGACTCGTTCTCCCATTTCGCTACCCAGTCAATAATATAATACGGGGTGTGTGTGAATTGTTTTGAGTTATACGACAGTGTTATTACTCGCAAGAAATGCATTTTTAATTTGATTATCCGCAATGTTTCCTTTTCGCGCTAATTGTATCGGGCGATCCTGTGACATTGTGTTATACATAGCTGTTTTGTGGATCACTTGTGACTCTCCATTGGGGTTGATCACTTAATTGAACTTATGTGGTCAACTTTTTTAAATCATCTTCAGATTAAAACTTTACTTTTAAATTAAAATTTCCTTTAAAAATCAAAAAAGTCGGATAATTTTGGAATTTTCCTGCTAAAATTCCCAATTTTCGCCTCAGAATCATGGTCTGAAGTCACCTTATCAATATTTGCCTGGCTATCACTTTCACCCTGTATAAGATAATTATTTATTTGCACATAAACATAGTAGTTACAGATATTATACAGGGTGAGGGTGACAACCAAGCAAATACTGCAATGTTTTTGATTTGATTGTCAGTAATCTTTGCTCTGTGCGCCAATTGTGTCGGGCTATCCTGTGACTAATTAAATGGGCTTATTGGTTATTGTGTGACATATTGCTGTTTTTTTGGATCACTTGTGACTCTTCATTAGGGTTGATCAGTTATTTGATCTGTTTTGAAGGCAACTTTTTTTTGAAAATCATGTTTTGGAAAAAAAAATATTTTCAGGCATAATTAAACGAACTAAACTATTTTTTTTTCTGAAAATATGAAAAAAATATCGGAAAATTTTGGAATTTTCCTGCGAAAACCTCCAGTGTTTTCCGTCTCAGAATCATGATCTGAAGTCAAGGTATTAATATTTGCCGTCTGTCACAAACACCCTGTATTTATAATTGTCCTTATGTTTGGCCAGTCAAAATTAGCATGCAAAATTATATCAGCCGCTGCCACTGTTCAAGTCATCGGTCCATCGGGCCGGAGGGCATCACTAACATCTAAGATACACTAAATACTTGTCGAGGCGCGGTCTCCACTTCATCGGTTCTACGACAGATCTGTTTATTTTATATCTTATAAGAAAATAAACAAGTACTAGTAATTAGTGACTAAGACAATATGTAATCCTAGATACATAATAATATGTTAGAACTTTTGAATAAATTTTTATTAAATTTATTAAATTGCGAAAATTTTAATGTCTGCTTCAGTAGGTACGACGGTATCTCTAATTTTTCTTACCGATTTACCGGGAAAAACCAATTACCTTATCACAGTTAACATTTTCCAGAAAATAATTACTTTACTTACCTAGGTAGCGGATAACGCCGCAAGCTACCGCAAAAGTTTCCCAAATCTCTTTCTCTCATTTAACTTTAGCTCCACTTCATTGCCAGGGGCACAAAATTCGTATGATTCAATCAAATGTTCACGGAGCTTAACCCTTAGTAGCCTGATTTACGAAAGTGATTTTTTTTTATATTATTGTGTTTGCTTGAGGGTCTAGATGAAGGGAAAAATTGCTAAAAAAATCACAATGATTTTTAATTTCGTTGGAAAAAATATTATACAACAGTAAAATACGAAGGGGCGTTTTTAAGTTCGCGGAATAGGGGGTAAGACGTGGAAATAAAAATACAAGTTTATTTTTCCTTTTCAATATATTCTCCTGCAACCCTAATACATTTTTCAGATCTTTCAATTAGCTTATGTATACCCTCGAAAAAAAATGTTTTTTCTTTGTCTGAAAAATAAGCTGAAACTGCTTCCTTCACTTCTTCATCGCTTGAGAACTTCTTCCCCCGAAGTGCTTTTTTCATTTTTGGAAAGAGATAATAATCACTGGGAGCCAGGTCAGGACTGTAGGGTGGATGAACCAAAATATCGAAGCCCACCTTATGCAGGGAAGCCAACGCAACACGGCTCTTGTGCACAGGCGCGTTGTCGTGCAGAAGGAGGACACCTTTGGTTAATTTTCCCCTTCTTTTTGCCTTGATTGCTTCCTTTAATCGCTCTAAGATTGAAGCGTAGTATTCTCCGGTTATGGAGACACCTTTATCTTTATAATCTATCAACAAGATCCCTTCTGAGTCCCAAAAGATTGTCGCCATGATTTTTCCCGCCGACTGTGACACCTTAAATTTCTTTGGTGGTGGTGTACCTTTTTTGTGCCACTGCATAGAATCTTGTTTGGACTCAGGTTCATAATGATGAACCCAAGTTTCATCCCCAGTAACAATTCGAGTCAATACTCCATCCTGGTCTTCATGACAGAGGTCCAAAAACGCGCGAGAACACTCTACGCGCTGTTGTTTTTGAGGCGGCGTGAGCATTCTCGGCACCCACCTTGCACTGACTTTGGTCATGCCGAGATGATCGTGACGAATTTTAAATATGGTTGTATCGGATACTCCAACCATTTCTGCGAGCTGTTTCTTCTTTAGTCTAGCATCTTCCAGTATTAATTTTTCCACTTTTTGAATTATTTCCGGAGTGGTCACCTCGATCGGCCGTCTACTCGTACCTACAAAACTCTAGCAACACGTGTTTGAATTTAAAACCGGTTAAAAGAGGTCGAAAACTGGCTTTTATAAAAGGGTTTTGCGCGGAGCGTTACTTACGGAGAGACCATCAAAAACCCAAATAAACCGGTTTACACCAGAAACAGTACGTACTTACCGTACGTACATACCAAAGCCTGCTGCCGACTTGCTTGCATTTTACGGAAATTAAAGAAAAATAAAAAAACCTCTATCAATCGGTTAATTGGTTCAAAACCCTTATATTTTTTGTATATCTTTTGAGTCGTTCGACAGTGTGTGTTACTCACGAATCTTGCCAGCGAACTACCAACCGAAACGTATGTAGGGGCAAAGATGGAAAAAGGGATGGAAAAATCTACCTTCGAGTGGACTGTATTTGATGTTGGTTGTTGCGCAGGCGCCTGGCAGTCCAGTTGGTAAATTTGCCAGTATTGTGGGTTTCCTCCTTCGCCAATCAGTACGTAAGGTATAACCGACTTCAAACTTTAATTAAAAAGCGATAAATAACGTAACTAATTTATCTACTTAATACATATTAAGTATCTAAAATTATTTAAATATTTACAACTTAATACCTAATACTTTAACAAAGTCATCTTTAACTATTTAAATATTCATAATTATCACTTATTTTTGGAGTCGGTGCCAGCCTAGGTAACGTAGTCTGTTGTGTTGATGGACTTGCGCGGCTGGCAAAGCCACACACACGGCAAAATACAATACGATGTAGTAGGCAGGGCACGCGGTAATGCAATTTCTTATTCTTGGTTTTACTATGAATTTTAGTTTCGGTCAGTTTTCTAAATTACATTTATTTATTTGGCTGGTACCGACTCCAAAAATAAGTGATAATTATAAATATTTAAATAGTTAAAGATGACTTTGTTAAAGTATTAGTTTCACTATGGGCGCACTCATAGTGAATGTTTGAACTTCCGAATCGTAACGCCTAATACAATTTCATTTATAAAGTATTAGGTATTAAGTTGTAAATATTTAAATAATTTTAGATATTTAATATGTAATAAGTAGATAAATTAGTTACGTTATTTATCGCTTTTTAGTTAAAGTTTGAAGTCGGTTAATTTTTTTTTAAAGTTAGTTTATTTCTCGATTTTTTGTCATGTTAATGCGTTGTGGACTTAAATTGATGTTAGTTTATACAGGGTGATTTTTGGTCGTTAACGTTCCCGAAAACTACGTGATCTCCCAACATCACGATTATTTTTCTCCTTGGAAGCATACCTGGGAAGTATCTGGTTTCCAAAATATTAGGCTCCAAAGTTGAGTATTCTGCATAAATGCACATAGAGGCGCGTAGCAAGATTTTTTCACGAGAAATAATAATATCTGTCTATGAAAAAACTAGCATAAACACTGAACACTATAAATTTCGCCCGATCAAGTAATAAAAAGATTGTTTCAAAGAAATTTATATCGTTTCTCAGCATTTTTTTTGGCATAAACGTTAAGGGTGGCAACGAAAAAACACCCTGTATACTTAAGGATTTCATCGTTACCATCTCAGGAGTAGTACCTACCCGTTGCGTGAAAATGAAACCACCTCAGAGTTCACTTCTGAGGTGGTTTCATTTTCACCAGGTCAGGATCTGATGATGGGATCCAGGAGAAATCTAGGGCAACCACCGAAAATTGTATGCTCGTATGGTGCTTTTGTTACTTAATCATGTCTTACTCAGGTATATGCTTCAGGGTGTCAACATCTAATGCTGCTGTGTTGATGATGAAGCTACAGAACTCCTTAACGGTTAGAAGTTGGGATACAGTACTGCAATTGGTCAATGGAAACTATTTAGTAGTATGTGGGGCTAACGTGTTACTGGAATCAACATCTGATGCTGCTGTGCTGATGATGAAGATACAGAACTCCTTAACGGTTAGGAGTTGGGAGACAGTACTGCCATTGGTCGATGAAAACTATTTAGTAATATATAGGGCTAACGTGTTACTTGAATCAACATCTGATGCTGCTGTGCTGATGATGAAGCTACAGAACTCCTTAACAGTTAGGAGTTGGGAGACAGTACAGCAATTGGTCGATGAAAATTATTTAGTAGTGTGTAGGACAGACGTGTTACTTGAATCAACATCTGATGCTGCTGTGCTAATGATGAAGCTACAGAACTCCTTAACGGTTAGGAGTTGGGATACAGTACTGCAATTGGTCGATGGAAACTATTTAGTAGTATGTAGGGCTAACGTGTTAGTTGAATCAACATCTGATGCTGTTGTGCTGATGATGAAGCTACAGAACTCCTTCACGGTTAGGACTTGGGAGACAGTACTAAAATTGGTCGATGGAAACTACATAGTGATATGTAGGGCTAACTTGTTGCTTGTGAGGTATACTTGAATCAACATCTGATGCTGCTGTGCTGATGATGAAGCTACAGAACTCCTTAACGGTTAGGAGTTGGGAGACAGTACTAAAATTGGTCGATGGAAACTATATAGTGGTATGTAGGGCTAACTTGTTGCTTGTGAGGTATACTTGAATCAACATCTGATGCTGCTGTGCTGTTGATGAAGCTACAGAACTCCTTAACGGTTAGGAGTTGGGAGACAGTACTGCAATTGGTCGATGAAAACTATTTAGTAGTGTGTAGAGCTGACGTGTTACTTGAATCAACATCTGATGCTGCTGTGCTGATGATGAAGCTACAGAACTCCTTAACGGTTAGGAGTTGGGAGACAGTACTGCATTGGTCGATGGAAACTATTTAGTAGTATGTAGGGCTAAGTGTTACTTGAATCAACATCTGATGCTGTTGTGCTGATGATGAAGCTACAGAACTCCTTAACGGTTAGGAGTTGGGAGACAGTACTGCAATTGGTCGATGGAAACTATTTAGTAGTGTGTAGGGCTGACGTGTTACTTGAATCAACATCTGATGCTGCTGTGCTGATGATGAAGCTACAGAACTCCTTAACGGTTAGGAGTTGGGAGACAGTACTGCAATTGGTCGATGGAAACTATTTAAAAGTATGTAGGGCTAACGTGTTACATCAACATCTGATGCTGTTGTGCTGATGATGAAGCTACAGATCTCCTTAACGGTTAGGAGTTAGGGGACAGTACTGCAATCGGTCGATGGAAACTATACAGGGTGTTTTTTGTGGCCACCATTAACGAAGGGTACGTACTCTATACATCAAATAAAGTAAGTTTATGCCAAAAAAAAAGCTGTTTTTTTTAAATTTAATAACTCGATCTGGCGAAATTTATAGTGTTTATGCTAGTTTTTTTATAGACAGCATATATAATTATTTCTCGTGAAAAAAACTACGTTCTATATACATTTATGCATTAAAACGCAGTCTATTTACTCAACTTTGGACCCTAATATTTTGGAAACCAGACACTTCCCAGGTATGCTTCCATGGAGAAAAATGATCGTGATGATGAGGAGATTACGTAGTTTTCGGGAACGTTGACTACCAAAAATCACCATGTATAAACTAGTATCTATTTAAGTCCACAACGCATTAACACAACTAAAAATCGAGAAATAAACTGACTTTTAGATAAAAAATTTAACCGACTTCAAACTTTAACTAAAAAGCGATAAATAACGTAACAAATTTATCAACTTAATACATATTAAATATCTCAAATTATTTAAATATTTACAACTTAATACCTAATACTTTAACAAAGTCATCTTTAACTATTTAAATATTTATAATTATCACTTATTTTTTGGAGTCGGTGCCAGCCAAACAAATAAATGTAATTAAGAAAACTGACCCACACTAAATAGTAAAACCAAGAATAGGAAATTGCATTACAACTGCCTACTATGTATACCGTAATGTATTTTGCCGTGTGTGTGGCTTTGCCAGCCGCGCGCGTCCATCAACACAACAGACTACGTTACCTAGGCTGGCACCGACTCCAAAAAATAAGTGATAATTATAAATATTTAAATAGTTAAAGATG
The DNA here is from genome assembly GCA_014607495.2 of Carposina sasakii. NCBI lineage: Eukaryota > Metazoa > Arthropoda > Insecta > Lepidoptera > Carposinidae > Carposina > Carposina sasakii. The sequence continues at coordinate 8,548,129 of CP053153.1, forward strand.
ACTTTGTTAAAGTATTAGGTATTAAGTTGTAAATATTTAAATAATTTGAGATATTTAATATGTATTAAGTAGATAAGTTAGTTACGTTATTTATTGCTTTTTAGTTAAACTTTGAAGTCGGTTAAATTTTTTTTCTAAAAGTCAGTTTTTTTAAGTCGGTTAAAAAGGGTGACACTCGCGACGTATCTGGATGATTTTTACCAACCCACCTGCCCAATATGGGGAGTATGGACAAATACCCCCTATGGCAGTAGCTTTGTGGCGTACTCTAGAGGAGACATACGTACGTCCAGCAGTGACCTAATGAGAAACCAGATCCGAGTACCCTGCTTAAATTATAAATGTGTTCTTGTTTCTTTTTTAATTAAATACATTTCATTCTACCGGCTATAAAACATTTTATTTAGAATGCCAGCGCGGCGTTATCTTTAGGACAAAGGTTGGATAAACAAATCCCAAGATCGCCATGAAAAGATTTTTTATTGTGATTAGATAAACGAAACAAAAACAGTAAAAAGTCTCAATGAAGTCAAGCTTATTATGATAATTATTTATTTGTAATAATAAAATGATTTAAATATAGGTAGGTTCTTTGTACAGGGTGTAATAGAAGGGGTAGATATGTTAAGCGAAATGCTATGAATAGCCTACTATATTATAGAGAACTTATTGAGACTCGAAATCTTATGTTTATTTTTATATTATATGATTACTTCTGAGTTGTTTAGGAATTTTCTATACTGTCTGAAAAATAAACATTTATACCTAGGTTCTACAGTGGGCTATAATAATTTCGTTCGCTTAACATACCCCTTTTGTTCATGGTCATGGCAGAATGGCTGAAGGATCTAAACACAATGCTTGACGGCCTCAATCGAGTCTCCCAACAGGTGGGCCTGAAGATGAACATGGAAAGACGAAGATCATGTCGAACGTCCATATGCTGCCCACTCCTGTACTGGTTGGGAGCTCGATGCTTGAAGTTGTTGACGAGTATGTTTATCTAGGACAGACGGTCAAAATAGGTAAGTCTAACTTTGAGAAGGAGGTAACTCGGCGAATCCAACTCGGCTGGGCAGCGTTCGGGAAACTAAGAAGCTTATTTGTGTCCAAGATACCCCAGTCCTTAAAGACGAAGGTATTCAACCAGTGCGTGCTGCCGGTGATGACCTACGGTGCCGAGACGTGGTCTCTAACTATGTGCCTCATAATGAAGTTCAGGGTCACACAGCGAGCGATGGAGAGAGCTATGCTTGGGAGCTCTCTGCGTGATCGAATCAGAAATGAGGAGATCCGCAGACGTACAAAGATCACCGACATAGCTCAACGGTCCAGCAAGCGGAGCCAGCAAGTGGCAATGGGCAGGGCACATAGCTCGAAGAACTGATGGCCGATGGAATCGGAACGTTCTAGAGTGGATACCACGTATCGGCAAGCGCAGCGTGGGAAGGCCACCCGCGAGGTGGACGGATGACCTGGCCAAGGTCGCGGGCGTCGGTTGGATGCAGGCTGCTTCCGACCGGTCGGAGTGGAGGTTGTTGGGGGAGGCCTATGTCCAACAGTGGACTTCTCAGGGTTGTAAATGATGATGATGAGCTAGATTATTGTATTTGTGCCCGAAAAGCGGTGGTAAGCTCACCCCTTACCACGTGGGACTCAATAGGCTGACTGGTGAAAAGTGGGTGAGTAATTTGCACACTTCTGCCCAACCTCTTTGGGGATAATGGGCGTGACTATATGTAATGTAATGTAGAGGTCAAATCAAAGTTTAAAGTTCCTAACCTCCATGTAACGGAGGCAAACAATTCCACTAAGTGGTTAATTGCTGATTGCAGGACAACAGTGAGGACGGCATCATGCAATAAAAAACAACGCGTGGGAATTAATGTTTGTTTATTGTGAACCAATTTGCTGAACCAATAGTGTTGATTATTTGAAATACCTAGGATACTAGAGACACACTACAGAGCGGCGCCTTAAAAGCTGAATAAATATATAACTATCCAGATCACCCGTAATTATAAGCCAAATACAAGATGTTCCAACGTTGTATCGATCGAATGGAATCAAGGGTACAAATACATTTGCGTTGTTTGTTTTCTTAAAAAAATACACCAGTTTGTTTGATTTATGTTTTTAGTTCTCAATCACTTGTTTTTTCGGATATCGTCTACATAATATATTTTCAGGCAAAATCATATGAATTTTAAATTCCTTGATCGTGCGAAATTTATAGTATCTAGTATTTATGTTAGTTTTTTTATAGACAGATATAAATTATTTTTCGTGAAAAAATCCTGCTACGCGCGTCTATGTGCATTTATGCAGAAAAACGCAGTCTATTTACTCAACTTTGGACCCTAATATTTTGGAAACCAGACACTTCCCAGGTATGCTCCCATGGAGAAAAATGATCGTGATGATGAGGAGATTCCGTAGTTTTCGGGAACGTTGACGACCAAAAATCACCCTGTATATTATCGTCATATGATAGAAGCGATCAGACATAAATAGGGCTTGACCGGTAGCGACATATTTTTGATGGATCGAATGATAGGAAATTCTATATTTTATTGGACAGATTATTTCCTTTAAGGATGATCGAACGTTATCTGTTTTAGGCCTGCTATAAGATCTTACATTGTCTACTGTTGTATCTAACATTTATTAATATTACTTATCTTGATATTTCTATAAACTACTGTCTATAATTTTTTTGTTAATTCTTGAACACCAATAATTTACTAGCGGATGTCCGTGGCTAGTTCCACATGGATTAATGGGCGTAGTAACTATTATATAATCTGTACTATATGTACAGCCAAAAAGCAACATCAGTCCGTTTTGTAGGTTTAATAAAAGTTAATAGAAGCAATAATGGAAATTGGAGAATGGTCCTTCGCATATTACCTATAGCGCTGTATCTAAAGTGGTCCGACCCTCAGGGGTCCACAGAAGAATGGGGGTCAACGTTGCTCGAATTCATAGGCCTGCAGGGGGTCCACCATCAGTTAATTGCTATGATAAAAAAAGTGGAATGTCTATTATATTATCAATGATACGCTTACAATTTTCAGGCTTACAGTAAGTAAACTATTCATTACTAAGGGCTTTCGCTATTCAATATGAAATGTAGCTCAGTTCGGAACATTAGATATGCGTGGGTGATTTCCGACCAGCATCGGATTCCCTATGGGAGAATATACTACTGCAGATTATTATAATTGATAGGTAGGAAGCATAACTCGAAAATGAAGTTTTGGTATCTTGACGCATGAACATTACTTTTACACATTAATTAAACAATTGCTCTGCATACGTACTTTTGCTAGTAAACTCAGTACTGTTTCATACCATCCTAGTGCCACGGTCACAATGTTAGGAGTTGTAAAAATATTTTTTATATTAACTTTTTCTCAAATTAGAGGTAAGATATTCTTTTTTAAACTTTAAGTTTTGAGATACCTAAAGCTTCAAAAAATGTCATGTGACTTTACTGTCTTGGGAGTTTACTTAGGTAGGTGCAAAATATTTCCAGTATCAATTTTATAAGCAAATAAAACATACTTAGTAATTCCCATAAAGCCTTTGTAGTTTATTTAGTGTCCGCCTCAACTTATTAACCATTATTAATAGTTCGACAAAATCACCAATCAATGTCAATAGTTCAGCAGTATTACACAGAGACTGTCTAAAATTAGTTTCGAACATTGATTGGCAATTTCGTTGTTTGGTCCTACTAGCGGTACTACTTTTCACCAGCGGACTTCGTCCATAAACTTTGTTGCCACTGTCAGCACTTTAAATTTTATTTTGTTGAATTCTGAAACACTGTCAATAATTCTGAATTTAAAGAAAAAAATACAACCAAATATCTTTCCCCATAAAAATTTTAATAGGTTCCCCTATTTAACCTCTTTAGGGTTATTTTTTTTAATCCATAAAGGACCTCACAACCATCGTCAAAAAAACTTGTTAATAAATAATTGATTCCGCAAAAAATTTGAGCCGAAACGCAACCACTAACGAACCGTTAACGAAACGCGGTGCGAAGAAATATATAGGTACTTACCGCTTGAGTAATAAGATATATTTTAACACGCATCAGTCGCGAGTGTGACAGAATTAAATCAAATATCTGTCTCGTGCTGACATGTGTCTAATTACGTCACCGTAAAGTAATTATTGCTTTGTTCTGAGCGTCTACAACGGTTCCGTTTCGGCTTCGTTCCAACTCGAGAATTGACCCCCAGCTATCTACCAGTGAATGTCAAAATCGGTCTAGCCATTTCAGAGCTAAGCCGTAACAAACAAACAGACAGACATACCAATATATTGTCAAAAATTGTAATAAATATTATTTTGATATATTTACGTACCTGAGTACTTGTATTATCACGTAGTAAAAGTGTTCATTTTGATATAAATAATATAGACACTCTAATTATATTTATCTGCAAGTTTAGAGTATACATAAAGTATATGGGGCGGTTGTGTGGATGCTCAAGTTATGTAAATTGGCTTAAAATGAACAAAATTTACATTACACTTACATACTCTGAAATATTGGTAGGTCTCCCTGACCTATCATCAACTTAATAGACGTCGAACAAAGTTATAAATTAATTAAAGCTTAGAATTTATAAATGCTTTAATAAATAATGTGAAGCACTTAAATAGCCTTTGTTAAACTAGGATTCGTGATTATTATTTATACAAGACCTAGAAATAAATTCTATTTAAAATTATAGGGGTATAATTTGTTTTATATACCCTTATAAATTTGCAACGTGCTCTCTATTCACAAAGTTTATTTTAAACCATCGCTAAAGAAATAACTGTCGCGTCGTGTTTTTGATAAAATAAATACTCACTCTTAGTAGAACCAGAACCCTAGAGAATGTCGTCAAATTCAGTCACTGTTACTAAGAGCAAACTTCAGCTTTGCTTAGGTATTTATCTACTCTTTTCTTTAGCTTTTTATCATCGTGGAAATTTCGGGAAATGCTTTATTAGAGATACCTCTAAACTCCTTAAAGTATTTTTATGCCAAATTTTAAAAAGATTGGACTAAAGAATTACGTTGTCCCGTACAAACTTAGCCCCCTGTTTTCACCTCCTTAGGGAAAGAGTTTCGAAAAAGCCCTTTTCATCGGATACCTTCGTCATACATACGGTGTTATTACAAAACAATTAGACGACTGTCGAACGCGCGATTTAAAAAATCTCTATTACAAAAACGTTTTTAGCCATCATATGCCATTTAGACTTTGTTTAAAAACTGACACACGACAATGCTTAGCCTGTTTAACCTAAGTTTTCTCATTACAAAATAGTTGGAACACAATTGAACGCTTGTTTTAAAAAATATCTATTACAAAAACGTATTTAGGCGTCAGCTAGAGTGAGACGCTGTATAGACATGGTTTAATAGTCAAATAAAAAGGGTAGTTTTAAGATGGTTTTAAGCCTGATTAACGTCAAATTTCTGAGATTTTGTTTGACATTTTTCAAAAAGGTTACCATAACAACAAAAAAGGGGAAACGAGGGATTATAGTAGCAATATCTTGCAGAGCTTTTGGAATATCTGAACTATAATTTAGTACCTTTACTATATCATAGATATATTAAAAATAAAAATATCATAGATATATTAAATTAGGGTTACACAACTGGTCGCTAGTCGATGATCTGCGAATGTCGAAAGACGCGACAATCGTGTCCCTTAACAGTCGCCAGACAGGCTTTGAGCAGTCAGAACGTATGTCGCTTTGTGATCTGAAAATCGCAGTAGTGTTATGATGGCACAGAACAACACCCTCTCTTTCAAATTTTATAGCGACTAATACGTGAATATCGAGCGATAAGACTCTGCTGCTAATTAAAACGCAGCTTTGTACTAAATATTTGAATATTTGTTTCCATTGCAATAACAAAGCATATTGTCAAATATGTTTTTGGACCCTTATTAGCTGGCAACCAGGACACAAATTCAGCTCTGTTTTTTACTATACAGCTCCAGCAAGATCTGTTAAAAAACAGTGTTTCAGGCATGAGTGATATAATATAAATGCATTTTACTTAATATTACTAGTATATATTGACAGAAAAAATACTAAATCTAATTTTATTTCAGTTTACTTTTAATATTCATAAAAATCCTGCTCAACATGATTTTAGGAAAAGTTCAACTAATAGTTGTAACAGACGTTACGGTATACCTGAAATAATGAATGTATCTCTGTTTAAATTCTCGGGACTACAGAGTCCCGGTCCTTTGAAACGAATTATCATGGCGGATACCATCGCCGACCGCACAATATGATACATCCGGCGATGGTCCCCGCTCAACATGATGCAGATCTATTTAGGCCCGGTTGTTTGGTCGCCTGCCATTACAACTAACTATAGTGACTCGCCGACTATTTCATGGGCCCCCTGAAACGGCCGCACGCATCAACAATTGAGCGGCTAGGGTGGAGGGATGCCCCTGGTCAGCCAACTCGCCACTTTGACGGGCACGTCCACCCTCGAGCTGTCATAGTTCGCGACTCCACTCTGCCCGGCCGGCGAACAGAAACACGTTCCTCGTCAGACCTCACTCCGGCGCCGAAATATTATTTAAGTATAGTAAAATACAACCAATCCTACTGATATAACAAACGCAAAATTTTGTGAAGATGGTAATTGTATATAAATTTAACAAAAAGTCAGAATCTGTGACGTATTTTTACCAATAATAAGCTTGACTACAGATTAAACAACAAAAGCAAATTTTATTAAAATCGCTCCAGCCGTTTTTACGTGAAAGACTAATAATATTAGTAAGATTCACTCTCACGTGCTGTAAAAAACCCGGGCTGAAATATTCAAAATAAAATCATAAACAAAAAGGTATTTTTGGTTTTTGGTCGTTACTTATGTAGGACGTAGGTGCCTGCGATTTATACGGTAATGAGACCTATCTACCTATAAAATCATACCCTACTTTATTTCCCTTCATCGAATGTTACTTTCCATATATCTGCAGTTGCCCAATATTTTTCATGAACAATGACATTTATTTTTCATAGTAAGTAGAAGGGAAAATTCACTCAATAATATATTTATAATAGGCCGGTTTTTTTTTGGTTGGGTTTATCCAACCTTTGGAGGCTCTTATAAAGGTATATTGCATTAAGTGCCAAACAATCGTTGAAGATTGTAAACATCACATTTCCATAGGTAACCTGTTTAAGCCTTAACATTTTAGAATAGTGGTACGTATGTATACTATTAGTAAATACTTGCGGTTATACATCCCCACGAGCAATAAATTCTCAGTAGCAGCTGAGAATGTTATTTATAAATAATAACTAATACGAGATTCAATTCAACGAGGATATTTCAACGATTTAAACGATGATTCCGTTTATTTCACGTAGTTCGTAGAGTCACGTTATGGATATAATTTACGTCAGGTATAGGTAGTTAAATAAATGTTATATTCAGGTACTAGGTATATCTGGCCATCGTTATTCGTTCTACGGTAATGATTTTGAAAAATATGCAACATAATGTATCAGAATTTAGTTATCTGCCTTTGCTACGTTTCTCATATTTGAATGCATTAGTTTGCTCATGCATGCGTAGGCTGTGATAAGCGTGCAATAATATTTGGATTTCTAAATAGATAGCGCTGTAGTTTATGAGAACGAATATACATATAACATAATAACAAGAGTAAACTTAAATACAGCAGTCGGATTACCTTGTCGAAATAACTGGTCCGAATCGGGAATAAGTGGCAAGGGACTTATTCATGTAACATTTTATGCACATGAAATAAAGGTAAGATGTAATTACTCGTCCGTTATACTCAAAGGGTTTAGGTGTTATTACACACTCCTTATTCACCAGTTGGCCTATTGACCCCTATGTGGTAACGGATAAGTCTGTCGCCGCATTTTGGCCACAGACAACAACAGGGATTGACAACAAACCAATATAGAAAATGCTTTCGAGTTTTTCTAGACAGGTGTCTATGCTGTTAGCATTACGAGTACATACACGTAGTAGAATAATAATAATTATTAAAGTTTTCACAAATAAAGTTTATGACAAAGAAAATGTACAAAGGCGTGCTTATCTCTAAAAGAGATTTCTTCCAGCAAACCAACCGTGAAAGAGAAATTAACATAAGAGTAACAATAATACTGCTATTGCAAAAATAACTATTTACCCAGATAATTATTAATTCATTGGTAAATATCGCTGGTCTATAATGAACTATATTTTTCCAGCACTTTCAGCGCCTAGTGAGGAGTGCGGCCTAACAGCCTGTGATGTCCTTAAACACCCTGACCCGAGGTGTCAAGGACTCGCCGGGGTCGGGGTGCATGGCCGACGTGCAATGGCGTCAGCTCGATCGTCGGTTACGAGCGATAGAACAACCAGGTTCACGTTTCGATCAATATCTGCATGCTAAAAATGAAAAATAGGTTTAATTATAGGATGATTAGTAGGTTAAAAGATATTTTAAGGGAATAAACTTCCAAAGAAAAGTCTATCTACAATCTACCTAAGTACCTATACATGATAAGTAATTCTACAGCCACGCCTAGCGGGCCAGAAAGATCAGTGACAAGCTCATCGTTTGAATGAACGCCCCTGAGCTCTTCTTGTTTTGCATCAGTGACGATAATTCATCTAAGTTTTGCATAGACAAACATTATTACCTACATAAATGCATCCTGTTACGGTCGAGTTCTTAAAAGTAGCTCTCCGATAGCAACCAAAATTATCTATCCCGCGTAAATAAATCGTTGATCAATGCAGATAATTTTTGAACAAAAAATATTTTTTTATCAGTGGTGAGATATTTATCATGTAAATCCGATTTTCCAACGTAAAAAGGTCATTGTGTAATTTAATTCTCTAATATCAAAAAACTTTGAACCACGCGATACGACCCGCGTACGACGTGCATACCAATACCTGAAAGGAATGCAAACTTTATCAATTACCTATAAGTCTTCCCGCAGTTCGGAAGCCAATAAGAGGACTGGGGGTGCGACTTTGAAACAAGCTGCGACTACATCAATTTTTTATTCCGTCTAAGGACCGATTTTTCCAAATCCGTCAGATAGCCTATCTGAAGAATAAAGTTGATGCTGTCTCTATCATGATCAAGTTTTAGAGAAAGACAGCTTCAACTTTATTCTTTTGTTAGACTATCTAACGTTTGGAAAAATCGGCTCTTAAATCTTAGTTGTAAATATATGAAGTAGCTACTCGTATATGTAAACGAACATACGAAGTCATCAACCGAAAATTTTACTTAGCTTTTTTAGTTCTATTTGTATAATTTTACCTTTTATTTTATTTTATAAAATATTACCTGCCCCAGCGAACTTTATATCACCTTATTTTTTTGGTTAATAGTTTCTTAATTTCTTAAAGTCAAACAAATTTTATTTTATACAAACCTTGTCCTAGAAATAACAAACAAGAACTTGCTCATTTGGGGGCGGGCCTCAATACGTTCGTCTTGTCTTCAGCCTATCCTTAATCGCCTCGTACGATGCCCACGGACAGGCATGGGGTGGTACAAACTCTACTCTGCCGACACCACGTGGCTTAGAAAACGTTAGCTGCATCTTATTCCGTGGATGTCGTAAGTATACCAATGTCTTGGGTAATGAGCTGGCAATTTGTCTATAATCTTATACATCACGCTCCGTTATGCTAAACGAGGCTGTAGGATCCTTCACGAAGGTCTGGCTAACATATGTATAAAATCATTGTGAAATGTGACATAAGTTTTTTTTGTTTTAATTGGGGTTGTTGAATTTGCTTTCAGCATGGACAATCAGCGTTAGCCAGTCCCGTTGGCGACAGTGCGGCAAGAGGTCTTGTCGATGCGACGTGGTTAAGAAGTCGCTTAACTGCTGGCGGGCAGGCCTGACTTCTCTTACATCCGATATTACTGTTCCTGCCGATATTGTTAATATGTATGTATGTTAATGGCAAAAGTACCTACACAGGGTGAAATTGACACAAAAAATGCCAAGACTGAAATTTTTTTGATTTCTGTTCAGCACCAAAATACCTAAAATGTCTTTGCTTTATGTAGGCCGGGATAGTACTTCGAAACAAAACACATGATCCATAAATTTAAAGAACTCATCTACCTTATTGGAGTTGTCACAAGTGATCCGAAAAAAACCGGCCAAGTGCATAGAGGAATAAGATGTTATAGAGTGCTAATGTCATACTAACAGTTTCGATGCACCATTAGACTTTTCGGTGCCTCACAATTCCAGTCCTTGACACTTATATTGCATTACTATACGTTACAATACATTAGTCATGTAGTACATTACTATACATTACACTAATATAATCTAAGTGTCAAGGACTGGAATTGTGAGGCACCGAAAAGTCTAATGGTGCATCGAAACTATTAGTATTAGCACTCTATGACATCTTATTCCTCTATGCCAAGTGCAAGTCGGACTCGCGCACCGAGGGTTCCGTAGGTACTAACCTGTTTTAATATATGACGTATCTGAATTTTTTTCGAAATTTATCCTTTATCTGTGCTATATGACGATGCTTCGTACCAAATTTTAAGATTCTATGTTCACAGGAAGTATCCTGTAGATTTTGATTCCCTTGCGAAAGTCGAAAATTTGCGAAAATTGCGGCAAAACGGCTGTATCTTTTGATTGCGTTGGCTTAGAAGTTTGAATTTTCACAGCTCCAAGGGACAGTAGACTTAAGTCGTCGTCGTCGTCAGCCTATTGCAGTCCACTGCTGGACGTAGGCTTCCGCCAGTGTATGCCACATGGCTCGATCTCCCGTTTTTGCCATCCAGTCACTACCAGCCGTCCTCTTTAAGTCATCGGTCTTGTCGATAAAAAAACTCGCTTGCCGAGGCGTGGTCTCCATTCGAGAACCCGTTTACTCCACCGTCCATCGGTTCTACGACAGATATGGCCTGCCCACTGCTACTTCAGTCTGCTACATTTCGAGACTATGAGTAGACTTGAGTATTTGATATGTCAGCTTGATAACTCCACGCGTTCCTGAGAAAAAGGGTCTTGACAGACAGACGGATGGACGGACGGACTCACGGACGGACGGACGGACTGACGGACGGCCGGACAACAAAGTGATCCTATAAGGGTTCCGTTTTTACCTTTCGAGGTACGTAACCCTAAAAACAGCAATAATAAAAGTCACTCAATAACTAATAAACCCATATTAGAGAGTCACACGAACGCCAGATACAATAACCCCTTAAGTCTGACTTCTATTACGTGTGATATAACTGGATATGGGTAACTAGCATTAAATCTATGGTAACTAGTGTCTGCCCTCTGGTTGATCAATCCAACCTAAGATAATTTTTCAGGGCATTTTTATTAAGTTACATGGAATTTTAAATCGTCTCTCTAAATAAAACGCCTCTCACTATTCTATCACCTTTAAAATGTTTTATATATCTTTATATGTCTTCGAAAGCATTTTTAAAATTAATATTATTTTATATAAAGTTGAAATGTTCCAGAGATCTTGGCACCAACAAACTACGGACGCTGCACAAAAACACGTTCAAAGGAATGCGATCTCTAACTGAATTGGACATGTTTGATAACCGCGTGGAATATCTACCGGCTGGCATATTCGACTCTCTTGTCAATTTGAGGATATTGTAAGTAAGATTCCTTGTTCGTAAACCTAACAGCACAATTTTAGTATTTTATACATTAAAAAATTTCATAATTATTTTTAATACGCGTCAATTGATGTACCTATCTTATTCATTTGGAGAAAATTGAATTTTTGCTACGTTAATAAAATAACAAAAATAGTGTGGTGTAAAAGCTACGATTTCTTCTAACATTAATCTACCTTAATAAAATATTATTATTGTTGACGGAAAAACCATTAAATATTTAGATATTATTTTAGATATGCACGCAATATGAAATACAAGTTTACATCAAAATAGGAATAAGCTTACGAGTGATATCGATTTTTATACTAATTTAGAATTCTATCTTACTACGAAACTGACGACAATACGATAAGACAATTTACATCGCACGATACGTGGGTACAATTTTGTTATATAGAGTGTGCCTAGACTTTATTTATGTATAAATATAACTATATAATAAAAGATATTATAGTTTATATTAGAAAATAAGGTCTTGTTTAGTTTGAGTGAATAAAGATTTCAAATAGTCAAATGTGCCGAAGCGAGTATGTACTGATTCTTAATCTTGAGAGAGTCTGAATATTCTGTAGTTATCCACATTTTTTTTTGCTATTAAGTCATATTCTGTGGTTTGGTCTAAGGATTTTAAGCGTAGCGGCTTGAAAGTGGGACGCACTTGGGTTTGACGCTTTACTACAGAGTTCAGTGAAAGTGAAGTCCATCAGGCTTCCTAAAAAAAAATCATAATAACATTATCATTCCAGGCGTCTGCAGCGAAACCACATGGAGGAAATCGACAGCGGCGCTTTCCGATGGACAAAGAAACTGTTCCACGTTGACTTGTCTAATAACTTCCTATACACCCTCCCAGAGAGGCTGTTCTACAACAATACATACTTAGAGACAATCGATATTTCCAATAACCAAGTAATGTACATACCGTCCGACAGCTTTATCGGTTTGGATTCGCTTCTGATGCTGGACCTGTCAAAAAATAAAATACAACGCATCGAAAATGGAACATTTTCGCTTAACACACTACAGATATTAAAGCTATCTGAAAACAAAATCGGTGATATTACCGAAAATGCTTTTGAAAACTTGTTGGCATTGGAAACTCTACTGATCGACAGGAATAAACTGAAGAATGTTCCGACCACCTTGTTTCAGAATCTAAAGTGTCTTATTTTTTTAGACTTGTCAAGCAATAATTTAATAAGTGTGAGTACATACATGGATGAATGGATGGATGGATGTTTGTTAATCTTTCACGTAAAAACGGCTAGAACGATTTTAATAAAATTTGGTATGGAGTTAGCTGATACCCTGGATTAACACATAGGTTTCTTTTTATCCCGGTAAAATATTTTTATCCCGGATAATTTCGACATTTTGTTTTTTCTGCAGTCCACGCGGACGAAGTCGCGGGCGTCCACTAGTTATAAATAATTTTATGTAAAATCAACATGACACGACTCGATGTGCTGTACGAAAATAAAGTCGTAGTGAACGACTTGTTAGAATACATAATATTCAAGTAACGATACTAAAACAAGTAGGTACCTATATACCTACTAAATTCGAAATCTCGTTAATTTAGAAAAAGATAGTAATACAAAAAACATCATTGTCGAAATTCATACAATTACGAGTATCTCAGTGCAAAATCAATCTATCAAGAGTTGGTAGGGAAACACCTCACCGAACTTGCTCAGACAAAACCGGAGAAATGCTGGATAATGGTCATGTAAGTTCATGAAGCGAAAGAGGTGTATCGTCCCAAATAGATGACTGGGATCTCTATCTACCCTTCCGGCAAAAAACAAGTTTCCATAAATATGAGATTCATTGAACTGGATATTATGTATTCATGGAGTTATGTAGCATAATGAAAAGAATTACTTAATGTTAATGATCACAACAACAATGAGGGCCGTTTTTTTCAATGGTCAGATAAAGTTGATGCTGTCTCTATTTTGATCAAGTTTTAGAAGAAAAAACAGCAACCAGACCAGTTGGAAAAATTGACCCTAAACAGATTTCACAGGTCATAGTTATACCATTGTTAAAACTTTTTTTCAGTTAGCAGGAGTTGAATTCGAAAATTTAAATCAACTGCAAACATTAGACTTAAAAGCGAACGCTTTATCCGAAATTCCAGATTATACATTCGCAAACTGTTCTAGTCTAGAAAAGCTAGACCTTTCTAGAAATAAATTGCGTTACTTAAACGTCACCACGTTCCACGGTCTTGAAAATTTAACCTCACTTCTGCTGTCGGATAACAAACTTTACGAAGTACATTTTAAAGCATTTTCTACTTTGAAGAACATCACTACCTTGTAAGTATTTATATCGCTACTCTTTTGAGGTATTTTCCACTCCTTCTTAAGGATTTCCCCGTCGTTTCCATTCATCATTTCATCCATCATAAATTCAGAAATCATTTACTAAAGACAATGGCTGTATGGGCTTAGTCCCCCTTGCCTTTCCTTCGGGATAAACTAAACAACAAAAAAATTATATCGCTACTCATATCCTATCTGTATCTGTATGTTAAAATGAATCAAAATTGCTATCAAATTCATATATTAGTTGCTTTGCTCTACATTATTAACTTTTATAGCGTTAGCTTCATTTTACGAGTTACCCATAAGTATATGAGTTTTAAAATACACACCTTTTCAGAAGGAAGTAGCTTTGACACAAATTACGCGATTTTTACCTTGAAGAACCTTAAAGATAATCTCGGGCTGTCCCCTTGATTTACAGGTGTACCCAAAAAAAATCTTTAATTACTCAAAGTAAAAAATGTAATTACCTAGGCGGGAGGCTCAGCCCTTACCACGTGGAACTTAATAGGCTAACTGGTGAAAAGTGGGTTTATAATTTGCACTCTTCTGGTTAATCTCTTTGGGGAATAATAGGCGTGGCTACTTATCTATACATATAATAAAATTGTAACGGATAGATGTTTGTGCACGCTAATCTCAGAAACGGCTGAACCGATTTCGATGCAGTTTTCTATAGTACATATAATAAAATTGTAACAGATCGATGTTTGTGCACGCTAATTTCAGAAACGGCTGAATCGATTTCGATGCAGTTTTCAGGAATATGTTGTGACAGGTCCCACTTAACATATAGGCTACTTTTTATCCCGGATAATTTCAATATTTTATTTTTTCTGCAGTCCACGCGGACGGAGTCGCGGGCGTCCACTAGTACATAATATGTATTACATGCATACATATAATCACGCCTTTATCCCTTAAATATGTATTATGTTAACATATTATGCTTGTATTTAGGAAAAAAGGAAAAGAATTTTGAATGATAAGAATTTGTACTGCATACTTATCATGGTTATAAACTTAAGTTCTCGAAGTATGATTTTAGTTTAGACATCGCACTTCAGTAAAACATGTGTTTAATTTCCGCAATGTCTTTGGTCACGTCGCGTCGGTATGATGGCGGAGGGACTGATAAAATATCATTTCTAATGATGTTGTTAGCGTTACCTAATTTTAACAAATTTAGCAAAATATATTGTAAATATATTATAACTCCAAGACAACCTATTCGTCATTAATGGCAGCACAAAAAAAATATATGAAACAATCAATATTATTAAATTAAATTATTAGCATAATTTTGTATTTGAACATAATTTTGTCAACCGAATGGTGTTTTTTTGTCTACAATTCACTATTGCCCCTAGCTCCTAAGTGGCCGAAGCACTTGGAAATTTTTCATGATGTAAAATAATAAAAATAATTCAATGTTCTTCTTCTTCAGACCAAATTGAATTTTTGCTTTACAATTCTTGATGAAAAATACGATGCTATGTACATATTTGTGATCGACTTTTTCATGAATGATTCGTATGAACAAGCTCATTCACGATTACAGTCATCTTAAATCTTTTGCAGATATCTGGATAACAACATGTTTCCTTCCTTGCCCTCACGCACTCTGGACTACATGCCAAAACTGGCGAAAGTAAAACTTTCTGGAAATCCATGGCATTGTGATTGTCATACTCTGTATATTTCTGCGTAAGTACCTACCTATAAGTATAAATCATCATCATCATCAGCCTATTGCCACTACTCGTCGACTACTGGACGTAAGCCTCCCCCAGGGCACGCCACAAGACTACCATGGGGGGTATTTGCCCATAATCACCACGCTGGGCAGGCGGGTTGGTGACCGCAGTTTGTATTTTGGACTATGTTGTCAACACGGGAAGCGCTACTGCCCACCTCCCGAAAACCCTTACGTGCAGACATTCCCACGGACAGACATGGGTTGGTACGAATTCTATTCTGCTGGCACCACGCGGCCTACTTAGGTCTTTAGCTTTATTTATACTTATAAATAAAGGTAAAAAATATGGTTCTTTATTACATCGCGAGCAAAGTACCTACCTAACTAAATTAAAAATATCCTACTCATTCGTTTTTCAGCCTGTAAAAACACACAATTACTACGTAGTGACAGATTTTCCTACCAAATCACCTGAATAGAAATGCGTAATATGCGAGTAGATATGTGGATATATTTGATTTTTTTATAATACGATGTAAGAAAATTTAAAAAGAAATGTTGCCCTGTTTGTTAACAATTTCTCTTTAGTTGCTTGGCTTGCTGGAAGAGATCTCAGGTAGAGAAAAGCTTGCCATTGTACATGCATCTCTTCTTTTATGTTGTATGCCATATTTCTTTTTGTGTATGTGCAATAAAGAATAAGAATAAGTTTTTACTGAACACTTTCTTACAGCTGGGTACGTCTGAACGAAATGAAAATATGGGATTATTCTCCTACATGCGTGTCACCCTGGTACTTGGAAGGTCATTTTCTAAAGAAGTTGAAATTTCCTGAACTATGTACCGGTCAATGGGCCAGTATGGTCAACCTCTCTCCAAGACTGCCTATTCATCAGCTTCTAGCTCTGAATGTATCTGTTAACAGGAAACCACAAGACAGCATGGAACAGAATCATGAAGTAACAACAGTGGACTCATGGCATTAGAATTTATTTGGTTTATATAGAAAGATGTAGGTGATGAGTTTAATATTATTCTACTGATAAATAGGGAATTGTGTTTCTATAAAAAATAAAGAAACTATTTTTGTTATAACAGTTTTTTTGCCAAACATAATACATGTACCTACACACGACTGTGTTCTCGAAATGGTGTATCCAAAGCTGCAGGATCATCAAGGAGATCATAGCCACATTTAGCATACCGGGGATAAATGTTAATGATCACTGACAAGTCGCTAGCTTATCGCCTGAGAGAATGCCCGAGTTTCTTAGTCGACTCTTACGACATGCGCGGAAGGAGATATGCAATTGTTGTATAAAGCCCCGCAACAGATCAAGATAAAAATGTGGTAAAATAACTTATTTGTAATGTGTATGTGATATACACATAAAGTTGCCGTCCCTTGTCGCACGCCTGTAAAAATAATGCTTTATCAAGTCATTTTCCGAATTATCAAACAAATGAAGCGTTATTCGTCGAGGAAAGGTTAATTGATATAGAACTTATTTTTTGCATGAATAGAGCTATTATAATATGCCATATGCCATCGATTCATGTTATCTCGCTGGCATATTCAAATATTACTAAAAATACGTCACTAAATACATTAGCTACTTTATCTTTCGCGGTATGTGTTTTAACATTAAATAAGTATAATTATAATCGGATAGATAAAATAAGTGGTGACAATGTTATCACTGATATCTGTGATTAATATCTACATAATATTTCCTCCAAATATTTTTTATAAATCTTTCTAATATGTATCATATTTTAATAGGTGCTAAAGTACCTCCGTGTCATATATTACCATCCGGTATCTACGAGTATTGTGATTTTATGTTTTGTTACATTTTATCATTTTGTGTGGGTCTGTAAATGTGACCTTTTAGTTTCAGGGTGCCATTAATATTCAATATTACAGTATCAAGATTATACCGATGCTCTTAACAACTCTAACTTTTGAAAGGTTTTTTGAAACATTATACAAAGACATAAATTATGTTTTTTCTCTGCAGATTTTCTATTCGCCGACGACGATAACATCTTTCAATTATCTACAGATAGTAACCAATCATAATCACTTGATCGGTTCGACTTGGTCAAAGATAATAATAATGTGATAAATGATAATAACATAAGTAAATTCCTTTATTTAGTTCCAATAACAATATTCGAGGAATTAACGCATTTTACGGAAGGGCAGTGATTGACAGTGTTGGATCTATTGGTGTAAGAACTTTCGGAATACAACGTTTCTTAAACATTTATTTTCTAAGTGTTAGTGTTGACAGGTGTATTCTTTTAATAACATTATGACACATTCTTGTACGTATTGCACAATAACATAGTGAACATGGAGCTTAAAATATTACTCATGCTGGCCACGCTAATTGCGTGCGTCACTGACATTAAAGGTGAGTAAAATTAATAAGTACACCTATTTACCGATACAAATCAGCCTGTTGCAGTCCACTGCTATACGTAGGCCTTCCCTAGGGTACACCCGAAGGCTATTTATTGCCATAGAGGATTTTTATCCATGGTCACCATGCTGGGCAGGACAACAAATAAATTCCATCAGACCAAATATAAGTAGGTAAATTGAGTTGCTACTGTAGAAATTTCACCAAAATAAATCATCTCTCTTTTAAAAAATCTTAGTGAGGAACGCTCTTGGGATATAAACTTTAAAATAACTTTAAATATCTTTAGCCACTTTTTCTTCGATCTTTTTATGTTTTGCTTAAGTTTCATACTGCTATATGTAGAGAACTTTTAAAGTGGATATAAAAGTCATAAATTTAAATATACATGTATGTCCATAAAATAGGGGATAAAATTTCAAATTCTGACAAGTTGTTTATCTGTCTATGGGAGCACATTTTGTAATAATAATATTATTTCCTAATTTTCTGATATTTTTTATAAACATTGATATCGAATAGCGGCGCTAGTAGTAGACCTTTTTCGTTTTAAGAAATAATTTCTATTGTTACGAAAACAATTTACGCCTTAAAGGATATGGGCGAAACTTCCAATAATGGGCCCTTCTGAATTTCACGCCAGGCACTGCCAAACCTTACGCTTTGCCCTAACAATTGAAATAAAATAGCATCTGAAATGTAAGTATCTAAATATATATATATTAATAGTGGACGCCCGCCCTGCATGGACTGCAGAAAAAAACTAAATGTGGAAATTATCCCGGATAAAAATATTTTCCCGGGACAAAATGTCCCTATCCCATGCCCGTCTCTTGGTCCAAGCTACCTTCCCACCGATTTTCAGCCAGCCGTTCTTGAGTTATACGAGTAAATAGTGTATCTAACATGACTTTCTTTTTTGGTACGTATATGGTACTGGTCCAGTGTTTATGCTAGTTTTTCATAAACAGATATTGATTATTTCTCGTGAAAAAGTCTTGCTCCACGCGTCAATGTGCATTTATGCAGAAAACGCAGTCTATTTACTCAATTTTGGACCCTAATATTTTGGAAACCAGACACTTCCCAGGTATGCTTCCATGGAGAAAAATGATCGTAATGATGAGAAGATTCCGTAGTTTTCGGGAACGTTGACGACCAAAAATCACCCTGTGTAGATATTAAATATCTCATATTAAATAGTATTAGGTTCCCAGTCACGGGCCTGTACCACTGAATTTATTTCAAGTACAGATTTAAATAAACTAAAATTGTCACTTAGCTGTACCCGAAGAAGGTTGGTGTCAGGTAGGCAGCCAGCTGTAAAACAAATGTCAAACCCTTTGCAATATGAGTTTTGAAAGAAACCATATCGTGCCGATTCCTTAAATTTTAATAATGGGATAAGGCCAGGAAAATTATAGGATACATACAATACACACATTCTTTGGAAGAAACATCATATTATAATATGTTGGACCTTATTTTTATTTTTTCAGGATGTACTATGGACGGAGCTAATTGGGGGACTCCTCAAACAATAAGTATATTAGACACAACTAGGGGAACACTATTTTCAAGAACAACTTCTGACGTCCAAAGTAATTATAAATCTTATAATAATAAGAATATAAATTACAAACTCTAATATTAAAAACCTTTTGTATAATATCTACTAATCGAAATCTTATAATTTATATCCTCAATATTTTAAATAAATTTTAATGTTGAATATGTAAGTTAAATTATTTTATTTTAGGCTTAAATTCTGTGACCCATGGAGAAGATTTGAATGCAGGGCCATATGTCACAGTCAGTTATGAAAATTCACAGTTTGAAATATCAACAAATGACGCCTATGAAAGCTACGAGGAGCTTGAAACAGCCCAGACAATGGGTGTGACTGTGACCTTTAGCTGCACAAACGGCAACGTTGTGTTCTTGGTAATTATCTTAATAACTATAATTATGCATACTATATATAAATTGATATATGTATGTACTAAATGAAAAGACAACGTATGTACAAGCGGATGGAAATCATGCCAACAAGTCGTTAAAGAAAATTATTTCATTTTTTAGATTTTCATCATATCGGTACAAGACACCAACAATAATAGTCCTCAGTTTATACCAACAAATGAACTAGATTTTACTGTGATGCCACCACTACCACCAGGATATTTAATCACTGGCTGTCTCAACGAGATCGTGGTTCGCGACATCGATTTGACGACACAAAGAATCGATTTTGCTATTATTGGCAATTCCGATTTTGAAATTGAATATGATGCCGATTCGTCTACCACTTCAAAAGAATTTAAAGCGGTTTTAAGAACTACAACATTTATAAGAACTATTCCCGAATCCATTGTTCTGGAAATCAGTGCAACGGTAAGTTTTAAAATTCACTTATGTTACTAATCCCTAATGGTGCTGCGATAAATTTGATCTTAATCATCTTCCTCTTTAATGTAATGTTAGTCTAGGTTTTTGCTTTAATAATAATATAATAAACATTTATTTCAGATAACGAGATCCATATTTTGTTAGGTTGTTAGTTACAAATTACTTAGTCTATGTTAGTTGGTAAATGATAATATAAAACTTAATTGTAAATAAATTAAAACATAAATTAGCAGGCAGATACATGAGCGGCTCTAATTCATGTAACTGCCCTTAAAGCCTCTATTTGCCGGTGGGATTCCTGAGACTATTTTCATCCAAAAATTCAAAATGGAACCATCTACCCGCTTGGCAATTACCGATAGAATGCTGTCCGGGCTACCCCGCAGCCTGTGCATCAAGGAGGCGACCCTTTTTCGCCTTATCGCTTGGAAGCCATCCGTGTGAGCCTCGGCGAACATACCCGATGCACTGCAAAAGCGAGGCAGCCCCATCAGCATCCTAAAAGCATTGTTGTATTGGACCTGCAGGGCCCTAATGGCCCTCTGCGAATACCTGACCCACAGGCTGCTCGTGTAAAATGATTGGCAATAAGCCTTAAACAACGTGATTTTTACTTGTTTTGAACAGCGAGCAAACCTGCGCGCCAACATATTCACCCGGACCGCCAGGGCCCTGCGTTCCCTATCAATGTCTAAGTCATCATTCAGATCTTCCGTGATAATATGACCAAGATATTTAAAAGAACTGGTTCTGCAGAGCTCCTTCCCATACAATGTTATGGGAGGCACATAGCTAGGCAGCTTGTTACCTGTCCGGAAGACCATCCACTCGCTTTTTCCGGTATTGTATGATAAGCCATGCTCACCCGCATACCGCTCGCATACACCTAACATTTTCTCAGACCACTGACTGATGGGCTCAGCAGCACCATATCGTCTGCATAGCTTATGTTATTGCAGCTTTGACCATCTATATAACATCCGGCATGCATGCTACTAAGCTCACCAATCAGCTCATTTACATAGAGATTGAACAGTTTAGGAGAAGTCAATCCCCCCTGTCTTACCCCACACTCTAGTATATACGGGTCTGACATTGTTATCCCCCACTTGACCTTGTTATTTTGGTGCCTGTACCAAAACTTAAAAATATTAGTTATTTCCGGTGGTATATTCATTTCACGACACTTCCTCCACAGGATATCATAGGAGACCAAATCAAAAGCCTTGGAGAGATCCAAAAAACAGGCATATATGTTTGTTCTTCTTTCCGTATAGTATACAATTGTATGCTTGAGACCCAGAATTGCACTCTCAGTGGACAGCCCGGATCGAAAGCCGAACTGTCCATCATGTAGTTGGAGGTATTTATTGAGCTGAGTATCCAACAAACCATCAAACACCTTGGCTATTATAGTGGCTAGCGAAATCGGTCTATAATTATTTATATCCGATATGTCGCCTGTCCTATTTTTCAAAATCGGCACCACAATGGTCTCCATCATATCCCGCGGAAGATACCCATGTCCAACACACAGTGTGTAAAACATAGATAGAACCCTCGGGAGATGAACCCCCGCATATTGCAGGTGCTCTATGCTAAGTCCATCATGACCAGGAGATTTACCCCGCGTCATATTTTTAACGATTAAGGCCACCTCTTTGGCAGTAAATCTGATAATATGTTTACCATATATTTCACCATCGATCACCTGCTGCAAAGGACCCAACGGAGATTTCACTCTAAACTGTTCAGAGAACAAATTTGCAATGGACTTAGGCTCTGCTGCCCCACCTATTGACACTGGAAGACTAACTTTGTTACTAAGTTTTTTAGTGCATTTCCAAAAATTTTTAAAGTCATTATTTTTTCTGTGCGAGGCTATCATATCCATTACTATTTGTTCTTGGTTGTTCTGGCACCATTTAAGTCTAGATTTAAAAATTTTCCTACTTTCGTACATTTCGTCATATACGGTACCCGAGCTAGGCTTACCATAACTAACCCATAATTTAAATTTTTGTCTAGCTAGGTTATGTGCCTCCCCAACATGCATATTCCACCCTGTGACTTTTGCTTTCTTGCCTGACTGTTTATTGCTACTACTACTACGACTACATATAGCCGCCTCACTTAACGCTACAACAATGTTATTATATAAACCATCTAACACCCTTCTATGTTCTATGTTATCACAATAATTATCACAGCAGTGGCTTAACTCAACTGGAAAGTCAATATCCCTTAATTTACAGTGGCTTACATCTAAATATTTTTGTACATCCTCCGGTTTTCTGTTACCCCACAGTATTTTGTTATTCTTCAGATAGTTAACTTGACATTCAGTTTTTCTTTTAATAAGATTTAATTTACATTGGATTACAATAGGAAAATGGTCAGACCACTGCACATCGTTATAAACCTTTATACCAGCAATCGTGCTGTGTGCTGCTCGCGTCACTAGGCAGTGATCTAACCAACTTCTCGTACCATGGAATTCGTCTAAAAAAGTATATGTATCTGAATTATTACCTAATAACTCTATATCAGCACATATCCATTCTTGTTCTCTACAAAAGCTCAACATATTTCTTCCGAATAGCTTGTGAGGATTAGCATTAAAATCCCCTAAGATGTAAACAGACTCCACGCCACTAGTTTCTATTATTGCATTTAATTCACTAAGGCACTCTATAAATTCCACTAGGTTTTCTTTGCCTTGATCTAAACTGGTTGTTCTTTTAATTATTAAAAATTAATATAACCGATACATAGATTATTTTTTGTACAGGACGTGGATTTGACTGGAGACCCAGCACTTACGACATATGCTACTATTACCGTACATAGTGATAATGAATTTGAGATTCCAGAGGAGCCCGTATTCTCACAGGCGATCTACTCAGCAGATTATTCTGCTGATCATCAACTAATTATGCAGGATACCATCTCTCTGATTCAGGGTTACAGCGATGAAGTACATTTTAGCCTTACAGGAGGTAATAGAAATTGCCATAGCGATGTCACGACATATTCACAGGAAGCAAAAAAGATCGTACCTATAAATCGAATTTGTATATTTCAGTATATTCCGATAATTTTGACTTGGATCTTGGAAACAACCAGGTGTCATTAACAGTGACCTCAGAACTATCAGCAGATGTACTAGAATTGGACAGTATTTTGCTCGTCATCCATGCAACTAGAGAGTTTACCAGTGGAGCGGTAGCTACCATTGCAATTCACTTGCCCAAAGGTCTATAATTACATTAGTTTTTATTACTTATTTCATTTTAAATTAATTTATACAATCCCTAATATTTTTAACAGCGTCATATATTACTCAAAGTATTGATACATGTATTATTCAATCAAGAAATTGTGTTCTTAGTGCGGGCTATATGAATTTTATGTTATTTCATTATTATATTCAAGCTATACTAGACTTTATTGTTAGTAAACAGTACCTTAACCCTATTGTTAGTAGTCTACAAACAAAACATTTAATTATATTACAGAAATAAGGCCAGGGGGGTTAATGATGTTCTAATAATATAAAACAAAAATTTAAACAATTCAATCAAATAAAATAACAATGACGCTATAACGAGGAATATTCTTTTAGTAAGACACAAATTTAACATTAGATCACTCTTTGATAACAAAATTACTATATTTTACAGTTGATATCTTGGGATTTGAACAGGCACTGTATGAAGGACGGATTGTGGATAATACCTTAGAACTATCAGGACTTGTATTACTACAAGGTTATGAAGATGAAACTATCACCGTATCGTTCATAACTGGTAAGTTTCTTATGCTTTATTGTACACAGTAAAATTTTCACAAATAAAGTTCATAACAAAGATTATGTACATAGGCGTGCATCGCTTAGAAGTTTAGTATAAAACAAGATTAAAAATATGTTCGACGCAGCAAAAATTGTTGGTTTGTACATATTATTTTAAATGTGTGGGTTTGAATTTAATACATACATATAGTCACACCTTTATCCCTCCCGGGGTAGGCAGAGCACCAAGGGCCGATAGAACCACATGGTGCCACTTCTGACCAATTTTGAGGGTATAATTGAGATGTACAAGTTCGGTTAGCAGTGACAGGTGGTCACAGCCCATCGCCTACAAAATACCAAGACCCTCTTGTCCCTCTACTGACTTGTACAGTATGCCCGGGAAGAGAAGCAGCTGTAGTATTGTACTTTTTTTTCACTCCCAGAGCAGCATAGAAGAATAAATTTAATACAATAATAAATTAATTGTTTTAGATTATGCCGCATACTTTAATGCTGTAATTAATGAAAATACTATCACAGTTATAATGTTTCCACTTGAAACCAGTATCATTGACGAAAATAACTTTATAAACATGCAAGTTATTGCTTCGACCGGAAGCAGTACTGCTACAACTGCTGTTACACTTGAAATAGTTAAAGATGACAGTGTGACTCCGGTTTTTGAAAGGACTATTTACCTTGGTTCATATGATACAAATACAGGATTGAATCTCCAGGACATCGTAATAAGTCAGGGTTACGATGAAACTGTTACGTTGGATTTGACTGGTGGTATGTTGATTCTTTTAAAATAATAAATATTATAGTAACGTCAATTTATTATTAAACTTACATTGACACTGGCCCTTGAGTTAAAACAAACAATAAAATATTAACTGTTACTATGAAAACCGACCTCATAAAAATTTTTAACCATCGAAAATTTTATTCAATTGATTGCGGGCGATAAATCACTTGTAGAGTCATCTTATAAATAAAGTTTATAATTAACAATTTCAATGCTGATACGATATAAATAAACCTTATTCTTGAATGACTCTGTCTATTTAAAAAAATCGCATTGAAATCTATTACGTAGTTTAAAAGATCTAAGCATACATAGGGACAAACAGACAGCGGAAAGCAACTTTGTTTTATACAATTTTTAACTTTCAGAATACAGTGAATATTTTACTTATACAACTGGGTCTATAATAAGTTTATCTGTAAGCTCCCAATTACCAATTGAGGACATCCAAGAATCACAAATACTGCTCTCTTTAGAAGCCTCAAAACCACTTACTGTTGGAGGAAATACGGTGATATCTATATCGCTACCAGGAGGTAGGTATTTATTCATTAATTATTATATACGATATATGTATAACAAACATGTTTATTAACATTAGACTATGGTTATGGTTAAGTTTAATACTAGAAATCAAAATTAATCTCAAAATTTTTAACCTATATCCCCAATTTGCAATTTTGTATAAAAACAATTGAGGACTAAATCTGAGATATGTAAAAAAATCTTTCATTTTCGGTTATTAAAATTGCATGTAAGTTGTAGTACATGAGATCAAATTAACTTTATACGAGTATGATATATACCTGAATGATTATATTGGTTCTTAAATTATCAAGCACCATGATAATTTAAGACCCAATATAAGTAAACCACACACAATATTCATTTTGTTACCTTACTTAATGTTAGTTAATTATTTTGTTGATACTACTATGTCTTACCAAGTTTTGTTAGTAAAAAATCTAATTATATAACACGTAAGTATTTGTTTAAGTTTTAGTACCTAAGTTAGCCCAGTAAAAGTATTTACATTAGATATGAATGAAGACCACAATGAGTTTCAATCTAACATTATAACATTATACCTGCTATAGATACACCAGTATCTATAGCAGGTATAATGTTACGTGAGTACAAATCCCTTAATGCATTCTTTCTACCCTTCTTTTCTTCTTTAGCTTTTTCTCTTCCCCTTCTTTTTAACCCTTTATTTCAGCCAGAAGTTTAGGTTTCGAATCACAAAGTTATAGGGGAATCATTCAGGACAACATATTGACACATGAACCTATCCTGCTAAACACGGGTTACGACTACGACGTTCAATTTTACCTCTTTGGAGGTAAGTATTTTTTGTTGTTTTAACTCATTATGAATCACGATATTAAATAATTTAGAATAGTAATCAAATGAAAGTTATTAATTTCAGGAGACTCGGAATACTTTACTACTTCAAACATAGAGAATCAAGTCACAATAGACCTGTATGGATCCTTACCCGAAAACGTTATAAATGATAATAATATCCTAACTGTTCACGTTGGTGCTTTTGGTGTTACTACACTAAACACGTCAACTACTGTTGTATTTGAAATTATAAAAGATGACACAGAAACGCCAGTTTTCAGCCAAAATATATATAACGGGATTTATTCAGGGCCCCAGGCTTTAGCCATTGAAGACATAAGTCTCATACAGGGTTACGATGATACAGTTACATTTAATATCATTGGAGGTAAGATGTACATACATATGAAAGAATATAACTGTGGTCAAAGTAATTATGTGATGTTAAACTAATCTATACATATAATAAAAATGTAACGGATCGCTGTCTGTACATGGAAGATATATGAGAAAAAATATTATAGGAGACCTTTATTAACGCAATAGTACCCAAAAGAATGATTTTTGGAATTTTTGTTTGTTTGTCGGTTTGTCTGTTTGTCTGTGCGTTTGTGCACGCTAATCTCAGAAACGGCTCAACCGATTTCGATGCAGTTTTCTGGAATATATTGTTACAGGTCCCACTTAACATAAAGGCAACTTTTTATCCCGGGAAAATGTTTTTATCCTGGATAATTTCGACATTTTGTTTTTTCTGTAGTCCACGCGGACGGAGTCGCGGGCGTCCACTAGTTATAAATAAATCGTTATTTTTAACTTCGTTACAGAACATGCATCATACTTTACATTTAGCCAGTCTGATCATAATGTTTTGATTATCTTACAATCGTCAATACCTGAAGAATTAATATTTACTGAAAAGAAGTTATTATTTCAAATTGAAGCTATAAAACCATACACAGTTGGAGCAACCTCCGTAATTACCATTGACTTTCCGGAAGGTATGAGTTTAAATTTAAATAGTTGTTTAACATATCAATCGAGTTTTTTGGTGTAATAAGGTTTCATGCTTAATTGTTTATTTTGCAGAACTTATCAATCCCACTGTAATGTCATTTGCTCAGAGGACTTATATTGGATCTATAGAAGAAAACAATTTAATCATCGATGACATAATACTAGCAAACGGGTTTGCCACTGGCACTGCATTTGAACTAATAGGAGGTAATAGATACTTGCATTATACTGTGATCCAAATAAATCATTATTTATTGTGTATATTTTATAAAAATTAAAAGATATTATGTATAAATATGTTTGGGTTAGATTTAATTTAGCCACACTTTTCTCTTAAGAAAATCTAAACTATTTATTTCTACTTTTATTGCAGTTTATAGTTCATACTTCACACTGTCTGATACAGATAATGTCTTACACATAACTTTGACAAATGACTTACCAGAAGCAATTTATGGAAATAAATTCATAATATTAGAAATAGAGGCTTCTAGAGAAAGAGCTGTATCTACGACTACTACAATAGTTATAGAAGTTATAACAGCTGAGATAATACCACCAGTTTTCTCAGAGTCATTTTATAAAGGACTTTATGCAGAAGAAAGCAGCAGCATTCAGTTAGAAGATACAATTACTTTGTTGCAAGGTTATGATGACACGGTGACTTTCTATTTAGAAGATGGTAAATCTATTGTTTTTTATCTCTACTTATTTGTTTTAAGTATTTCACAAAAACACTAACATTATTTCATCACTCTTTTCAGACTATGCTGCTTGGTTCTCTTTAGTAGACAATGAAAATACAGTTTCATTAATTGTAAATAATATACCTGAAAATGTAATTGAGAGTAATGATCACTTGATGTTCACCATATATGCAAACAAATTGGACATAATAACGGCACGTGCAGCTATATTTATTGACTTGGGAAAAGGTAGATTTTTAAGACAGTTTTTGTATACTCGTAGTTGTGTAACTTTTAGTCATTCGACTGATCACATAGCAAACATGATATTATAATAATATCAGAAGAATAAAGTTGATACGGTCTTTCTCTAAAACTTGATATCGATAGAGCAGCATCATCAGCATCAACTTTATTCTTTCTTCTGATAGGCTATCTGATGTTTGGAAAAATCAGCCTCTCTAATACAATAAGAATTTTTATACAAATTTAATAATTATGCTCTACTCTACACCATAATCGATGTAAGTTAATGTATGCTATTATAATATTTTATAGATGACGCATATAGATCCTTACGTTTTACTCAAGACTTTTATATGGGTTCAATAGATGAAGGCATATTGTCTCTCGAATCAATTACTTTTGAAGACGGCTACTCAGAGGATATTAGTATCACCTTGACTGGAGGTAAGATTTAATACATCTATATGGATTTAATTTTCACTGATATCAAAGCCTGCATTTCTAGTCTCTTTTAGATCATGAAAATTATTTCCAGCTCATAGATGAAAATGGTGTATTTTCGATACAAATGTCACCCGACATACCTGATGAAATTCTAAATACCAATAATGTATTGGTTTTAACATTGCAAGCTGAAGTTGAAAATGTAAGAACTCATGCTGCTATAGTCTTTGAAATAATAAGGAACCTTGATACAAATGATATTCAATTTGAGGAGACTTATTATACTGGAACTTATGCAGAAGGTGAATTAAATATCAACCAAGAGATACAAGTCATTCAACAAAATGAAGAATTAATAACATTCGCACTAAGTGGAGGTGAGTCTTTTGGTATTTTGATCCATTGTAAATACGATAATGATAGCATATTATGTACATATTTTCATTGCATGTTTCATTAATATTTTATGAAACAACTATCTAATAAGCTAAATTCGTGTTAAAAAAACTGAATATAAACTAGAGTATAAATATAGGTACTGTATAAAACGTGTACTATGATTAATTTACCAATATTTAATTTCTCTTTAGATGACTCACAGTATTTCGATATTGTTCAGAATGGCAACTCAGTCACATTAACTCTACTCAACCCGATACCAGCAGGGGTAGTAGCAGCTAATCATCAACTTATATTCATCATTACCGCATCATCAGGGATGGTAACTGCTCGAGCGACAATTGTAATTTTGTTAACAGACGGTATGATAATACAGTTTTGAATTAGTATTCATTCTCAATAAAAAAAACTATTCTCCAAAGCAGTTTTCATTCAAATATTATATAAAATTTCAGAGTATACAGAAACTACAATTCTTACATTTGACCGCGTGAACTATGTAGGATCCATAGATAATGAGGATTTAGTAATACAACCAATAACATTGATCGAAGGATTTTCCGATACTGTAACTTTCAGCTTAATCGGAGGTAAGATAACTAAAGTAAATACCATGTTTTAAAATAATCTAGATTGTATGTTGTAAGCTTTATTTTCGTATCGCTAGTGTTCACCTTATTGGACTCAATTTTGTAGCGTTCATACATTACTATTACGAATAATCATTAACATGCCTTCGAGAAAATAGTATTGATAATCTACATAGACAAATTAACCGCACGGTATATTTTTAGAATATCAATCTTATTTCAACGTTGTGTGGAACACTGAGGGCGTTGTAACATTAAGTCTAAACAGTGCCATTCCCGACGATGCCTTGCCATCGAATGGTTTGATTGTACTGGAATTGCAAGCCTCCGCTGCTGGAACTGTTCCTACGTATGCCACAATTGTTTTGGAAGTGATTAGAGCAGACAGTGAAGACGATGTAGTGACTCCAGTATTCAGCGAAACCTACTACACCGGTCGCTACACTGAATCTGAGCTAATAGAACTCGATCAGACGATTTATTTGTCTCAAGGCTTCGATGAAGACGTAGCATTTGCTGTTGAAGGAGGTAATCAACACTTAGTAGTCAATTTAATAGATATAAAATATGGTTTAGAAAATTATTGTAAATAACTTAATAAACTTCTACATTATTCATTTTATTTTCAGATGATTCGCAGTATTTTACTATCGCTCAGAATGGTAACTCGATAACATTCGATCTGTCAAGTCCTATACCGCCAGGAGTAGTGACAAATAACCAACAGTTAATTTTCGTCCTGACTGCAACATCAGGAACGGTCACTGCACGAGCAACAATAGTTATTCTACTGACAGATGGTATGATTCAATTTCTTGGCTTAGGTTATTAGCATGTTATTATTTTCTATGCACGGAAATAATTTACTATATACAAACATTCAATGTATTTCAGAGTTTACGGACACAACAACTCTTGCATTTGATCGCGTCAACTATGTGGGATCCATAGACAACGAGGATTTAGTAATACAACCAATTACTTTGACTGAAGGATTTTCAGATGCTGTGACTTTCAACTTGCTCGGAGGTGAGACACCGTCAGAGCATATAAAAATAGTTAACTGGGCACTTTTAACCAAACATAGTATTTTTTTGGTCCATAAAAATTATTCAGGATTTTTTTGTTTGAAAAACAGTTTTAAAATACATTCACAGTCTGAACGAACTACTTTTCATTTTAAAAATTAAATTTAACACATTAAAGATTTAAACCTTAAATAAAGTTATTAAAAGTAGGTAATCAATATTACATTTTTAGAATATCAATCCTACTTCAACGTTATGTGGAACACTGAGGGCGTTGTAACGTTAAGTCTAAACAGTGCCATTCCCGACGATGCCTTACCATCGAATGGTTTGATTGTTCTGGAACTGCAAGCCTCCGCTGATGGAACTATTCCTACGTATGCCACAATTGTTTTGGAAGTGATTAGAGCAGACAATGAAGACGATGTAGTGACTCCAGTGTTCAGCGAAACCTACTACACCGGTCGCTATACTGAATCTGAGCTAATAGAACTCGATCAGACGATTTATTTGTCTCAAGGCTTCGATGAAGACGTAGCGTTTGCTGTTGAAGGAGGTAATCAACACTTAGTAGTCAATTTAATAGATATAAAATATGGTTTAGAAAATTATTGTAAATAACTTAATAAACCTCTACATTATTCATTTTATTTTCAGATGATTCGCAGTATTTTACTATCGCTCAGAATGGTAACTCGATAACATTCGATCTGTCAAGTCCTATACCGCCAGGAGTAGTG
Source organism: Carposina sasakii (assembly GCA_014607495.2). Lineage (NCBI taxonomy): Eukaryota > Metazoa > Arthropoda > Insecta > Lepidoptera > Carposinidae > Carposina > Carposina sasakii. Next base: position 8,579,826 of record CP053153.1, read on the forward strand.
ACAAATAACCAACAGTTAATTTTCGTCCTGACTGCAACATCAGGAACGGTCACTGCACGAGCAACAATAGTTATTCTACTGACAGATGGTATGATTTAATTTCTTTGGCTTTGAATATCAGCAACTCCCATAATCTCTACAAATTACTAACTAGGTAATTACAATTTATCCACTACATTTCAGAATACACGGACACAACAACTCTAGCATTTGACCGAGTCAACTATGTGGGATCCATAGACAATGAAGATTTAGTAATACAACCAATTACTTTGACTGAAGGATTTTCAGATGCTGTAACTTTCAACTTACTCGGAGGTGAGACACCGTCAGAGCATTTAAAAATAGTTAACTAGGTATTTAACAAAATATACTTAATATTTTCTTCGGTCTAGAAAAACTATTAAGGATTTTTTTGTTTGGTAAATATTTTTTCTCTGCTTAATGTTTTTTGAAGAGGTCGGCTGGTAGTAACTGGATGGCAAAAACGGGAGATAGAGCCGTGTGTCATGGTTTGAGGGAGGCCTACATCTAGCAGTGGACTGCAATAGGCTGACAACGATTGAACACAGTCTAAACGAACAAGTTTTTATCGGAAAAGCTAACTTTAACACATTGTAGATTTAATACAGGAGTGTGGGCATTCAAATTAACTCGATGTTACGTTTTTAGAATATCAATCATACTTCAACGTTATGTGGAACACTGAGGGCGTTGTAACATTAAGTCTAAACAGTGCCATTCCCGATGACGCCTTGCCATCGAATGGTTTGATTGTACTGGAATTGCAAGCCTCCGCTGCTGGAACTGTTCCCACGTATGCCACAATTGTTTTGGAGGTGAGGAGAGCAGACAGTGAGAATGATGTAGTGACTCCAGTATTCAGCGAAACCTACTACACCGGTCGCTACACTGAATCTGAGCTAATAGAACTAGATCAAACAATTTATTTGTCCCAAGGCTTCGATGAAGATGTATCGTTTGCTGTTGAAGGAGGTAATTATCACTTAGCAGTCAATTTATTATGTATATTATACATAAGCAATTGGTAACTTCTCTACGTTTTTTATGTATTTTCAGACGACTCGCAGTACTTTACTGTCGCTCAGGATGGTAACTCGATAACATTCGATCTGTCAAGTCCTATACCACCAGGAGTAGTGACAAATAACCAACAATTAATTTTCGTCCTGACCGCAACATCAGGAACGGTCACTGCACGAGCAACAATAGTTATTCTACTGACAGATGGTATGGTTTAATTTCTTTGGCTTTGAATATCAGCAACTCCCATAATCTCTACAAATTACTAACTAGGTAATTACAATTTATCCACTATATTTCAGAATACACGGACACAACAACTCTAGCATTTGACCGCATCAACTATGTGGGATCCATAGACAACGAGGATTTAGTAATACAACCAATTACTTTGACTGAAGGATTTTCAGATGCTGTAACTTTCAACTTGCTCGGAGGTGAGAAACCGTCGAAGTATTTAAAAATAGTTAACTAGGCGCTTAATAAAACATAATATTTTGTCGAAGCTAAAAAAATTTGACGATTTTTTTTTGTTCGGTTAACATGTAAGTACCAACATTTTCGAAACACATTTAACAAAGTCTGAATATAAATGTTTTCGTTTGTTAAACTAAATATTAGACATTGGCGACTATAAACTGATATGTGGGCATTTATTTCTATGTTACGTTTACAGAATATCAATCCTACTTCAACGTTGTATGGAACACTGAGGGCGTTGTAACATTAAGTCTAAACAGTGCCATTCCCGATGACGCCTTGCCATCGAATGGTTTGATTGTACTGGAATTGCAAGCCTCCGCTGCTGGAACTGTTCCCACGTATGCCACAATTGTTTTGGAGGTGAGGAGAGCAGACAGTGAGAATGATGTAGTGACTCCAGTATTCAGCGAAACCTACTACACCGGTCGCTACACTGAATCTGAGCTAATAGAACTAGATCAAACAATTTATTTGTCCCAAGGCTTCGATGAAGATGTATCGTTTGCTGTTGAAGGAGGTAATTATCACTTAGCAGTCAATTTAATATGTATATGTAATACATAAGCAATTGGTAACTTCTCTACGTTTTTTATGTATTTTCAGACGACTCGCAGTACTTTACTGTCGCTCAGGATGGTAACTCGATAACATTCGATCTGTCAAGTCCTATACCACCAGGAGTAGTGACAAATAACCAACAATTAATTTTCGTCCTGACCGCAACATCAGGAACGGTCACTGCACGAGCAACAATAGTTATTCTACTGACAGATGGTATGATTTAATTTCTTTGGCTTTGAATATCAGCAACTCCCATAATCTCTGCAAATTACTAACTAGGTAATTACAATTTATCCACTATATTTCAGAATACACGGACACAACAACTCTAGCATTTGACCGCATCAACTATGTGGGATCCATAGACAACGAGGATTTAGTAATACAACCAATTACTTTGACTGGAGGATTTTCAGATGCTGTAACTTTCAACTTGCTCGGAGGTGAGAAACCGTCGAAGTATTTAAAAATAGTTAACTAGGCACTTAATAAAACATAATATTTTGTCGAAGCTAAAAAAATTTGACGATTTTTTTTTGTTCGGTTAACATGTAAGTACCAACATTTTCGAAACACATTTAACAAAGTCTGAATATAAATGTTTTCGTTTGTTAAACTAAATATTAGACATTGGCGACTATAAACTGATATGTGGGCATTTATTTCTATGTTACGTTTACAGAATATCAATCCTACTTCAACGTTGTATGGAACACTGAGGGCGTTGTAACATTAAGTCTAAACAGTGCCATTCCCGATGATGCCTTGCCATCGAATGGTTTGATTGTACTGGAATTGCAAGCCTCCGCTGCTGGAACTGTTCCCACGTATGCCACAATTGTTTTTGAGGTGAAGAGAGCAGACAGTGAGGACGATGTAGTGACTCCAGTATTCAGCGAAACCTACTACACCGGTCGCTACACTGAATCTGAGCTAATAGAACTAGATCAAACAATTTATTTGTCCCAAGGCTTCGATGAAGATGTATCGTTTGCTGTTGAAGGAGGTAATTATCACTTAGCAATCAATTTAATATGTATATGTAGTACATAAGCAATTGGTAACTTTTCTACGTTTTTTATGTATTTTCAGACGACTCGCAGTACTTTACTGTCGCTCAGGATGGTAACTCGATAACATTCGATCTGTCAAGTCCTATACCACCAGGAGTAGTGACAAATAACCAACAATTAATTTTCGTCCTGACCGCAACATCAGGAACGGTCACTGCACGAGCAACAATAGTTATTCTACTGACAGATGGTATGATTTAATTTCTTTGGATTTGAATATCAGCAACTCCCATAATTTCTACAAATTACTAACCAGGTAATTACAATTCATCCACTATATTTCAGAATACACGGACACAACAACTCTAGCATTTGACCGCATCAACTATGTGGGATCCGTAGACAACGAGGATTTAGTAATACAACCAATTACTTTGACTGAAGGATTTTCAGATGCTGTAACTTTCAACTTGCTCGGAGGTGAGAAACCGTCGAAGTATTTAAAAATAGTTAACTAGGCACTTAATAAAACATAATATTTTGTCGAAGCTGAAAAAATATTACGATTTTTTTTTGTTCGGTTAACATGTAAGTACCAACATTTTCGAAACACATTTAACACAGTCTGAATAAAAAAGTTTTCGTTTGTTTAACTAAATAAAGGCATTGGCGACTATAAACAAATATGTGGGCATTTATTTCTATGTTACGTTCACAGAATATCAATCCTACTTCAACGTTGTGTGGAACACTGAGGGCGTGGTAACATTAAGTCTAAACAGTGCCATTCCCGATGATGCCTTGCCATCGAATGGTTTGATTGTACTGGAATTGCAAGCCTCCGCTGCTGGAACTGTTCCCACGTATGCCACAATTGTTTTTGAGGTGAGGAGAGCAGACAGTGAGGACGATGTAGTGACTCCAGTATTCAGCGAAACCTACTACACCGGTCGCTACACTGAATCTGAGCTAATAGAACTAGATCAAACAATTTATTTGTCCCAAGGCTTCCATGAAGATGTATCGTTTGCTGTTGAAGGAGGTAATTATCACTTAGCAGTCAATTTAATATGTATGTGTAGTACATAAGCAATTGGTAACTTCTCTACGTTTTTTATGTATTTTCAGATGACTCGCAGTACTTTACTGTCGCTCAGGATGGTAACTCGATAACATTCGATCTGTCAAGTCCTATACCACCAGGAGTAGTGACAAATAACCAACAATTAATTTTCGTCCTGACCGCAACATCAGGAACGGTCACTGCACGAGCAACAATAGTTATTCTACTGACAGATGGTATGATTTAATTTCTTTGGATTTGAATATCAGCAACTCCCATAATTTCTACAAATTACTAACCAGGTAATTACAATTCATCCACTATATTTCAGAATACACGGACACAACAACTCTAGCATTTGACCGCATCAACTATGTGGGATCCGTAGACAACGAGGATTTAGTAATACAACCAATTACTTTGACTGAAGGATTTTCAGATGCTGTAACTTTCAACTTGCTCGGAGGTGAGAAACCGTCGAAGCATTTAAAAATAGTTAACTAGGCACTTAATAAAACATAATATTTTGTCGAAGCTGAAAAAATATTACGATTTTTTTTTGTTCGGTTAACATGTAAGTACCAACATTTTCGAAACACATTTAACACAGTCTGAATAAAAAAGTTTTCGTTTGTTAAACTAAATATAGGCATTGGCGACTATAAACAAATATGTGGGCATTTATTTCTATGTTACGTTCACAGAATATCAATCCTACTTCAACGTTGTGTGGAACACTGAGGGCGTGGTAACATTAAGTCTAAACAGTGCCATTCCCGATGATGCCTTGCCATCGAATGGTTTGATTGTACTGGAATTGCAAGCCTCCGCTGCTGGAACTGTTCCCACGTATGCCACAATTGTTTTTGAGGTGAGGAGAGCAGACAGTGAGGACGATGTAGTGACTCCAGTATTCAGCGAAACCTACTACACCGGTCGCTACACTGAATCTGAGCTAATAGAACTAGATCAAACAATTTATTTGTCCCAAGGCTTCCATGAAGATGTATCGTTTGCTGTTGAAGGAGGTAATTATCACTTAGCAGTCAATTTAATATGTATGTGTAGTACATAAGCAATTGGTAACTTCTCTACGTTTTTTATGTATTTTCAGATGACTCGCAGTACTTTACTGTCGCTCAGGATGGTAAGTCGATAACATTCGATCTGTCAAGTCCTATACCACCAGGAGTAGTGACAAATAACCAACAATTAATTTTTGTCCTGACCGCAACATCAGGAACGGTCACTGCACGAGCAACAATAGTTATTCTACTGACAGATGGTATGATTTAATTTCTTTGGATTTGAATATCAGCAACTCCCATAATTTCTACAAATTACTAACCAGGTAATTACAATTCATCCACTATATTTCAGAATACACGGACACAACAACTCTAGCATTTGACCGCATCAACTATGTGGGATCCGTAGACAACGAGGATTTAGTAATACAACCAATTACTTTGACTGAAGGATTTTCAGATGCTGTAACTTTCAACTTGCTCGGAGGTGAGAAACCGTCGAAGTATTTAAAAATAGTTAACTAGGCACTTAATAAAACATAATATTTTGTCGAAGCTGAAAAAATATTACGATTTTTTTTTGTTCGGTTAACATGTAAGTACCAACATTTTCGAAACACATTTAACACAGTCTGAATAAAAAAGTTTTCGTTTGTTAAACTAAATATAGGCATTGGCGACTATAAACAAATATGTGGGCATTTATTTCTATGTTACGTTCACAGAATATCAATCCTACTTCAACGTTGTGTGGAACACTGAGGGCGTGGTAACATTAAGTCTAAACAGTGCCATTCCCGATGATGCCTTGCCATCGAATGGTTTGATTGTACTGGAATTGCAAGCCTCCGCTGCTGGAACTGTTCCCACGTATGCCACAATTGTTTTTGAGGTGAGGAGAGCAGACAGTGAGGACGATGTAGTGACTCCAGTATTCAGCGAAACCTACTACACCGGTCGCTACACTGAATCTGAGCTAATAGAACTTGATCAGACAATTTATTTATCTCAAGGCTTCGATGAAGATGTAGCTTTTGGTGTTGAAGGAGGTAAATTATCACTTAGCAGTCTATTTTATCTATGATTTTTAACCATTACAGATTTTGTGAGATCAGTTTATGAATCTCTACATTTTTTATTCGTTTTCAGATAACTCGGAGTACTTTTCTGTCGCTCAAGATGGTAACTCGATAACATTCGATCTGTCAAGTCCTATACCACCAGGAGTAGTGACGAATAACCAACAATTAATTTTCGTCCTGACTGCAACATCAGGATCGGTCACTGCGCGAGCAACAATAATCATCCTGCTAACAAACGGTAAACTTAAATTTGTTTATTCATTTATTGACAGTTATTCTCTTTCAGTATATTTAAATTAATTTGCAGTATCTTATCACGCAAAACATGTAATCCCAAGATTACAGTATCGATAACTTTGTCAACTACTTACCTATACCTACAACATACATCAAGTCGCCATTTCTATTTTACTTTTGACTTCCACAGGATTTTCCCGTTTGATTTTATATTATTTTTAGGTTTTTAATCTCTTTGTGGTTTTCATTCATTAGGGCTTTAATTATGTAGTTTTAAGTTTAATTTTAAGGATCTGAATTTTTTATTGTAAGCTATTAATATCAACACATTTATTTTTCAGGTGAATCGGAATTAAATCTTGAAGAATTTGACAAAATTATTTACGAGGGTATTATTCAAGTTGATGCTGTAAGCCACGAAATAATTACTTTATTAAGATATACCGGTGATTCTATTTATATAGAAGGAGGTAAGACATAGTTTTTTCCAAGAATTATAAGTTTTTCATAAATTTAATGTATGTATAATGTAGATGTGTATGGATGGTGTGACGTGTAATATTTTTGGAAAATTGGTAAATTTAATAACATTTTTTTTTCACAGTGTACTCTGAATTATTCACGGCGTCAATTGCTGATAATACGGTGACCGTGACTGCAGCTGGATCACTGGCATTCCCAGAAGGAATAAGCTTTGCCATCCTTGTACTTCAAGCTGGTGAAGCTAGCTCTGTTCTTGTCCTGAACATTGTAGATACAGGTAGTGCACAACTTTAATTTAAAATATCATATAGATATGTTTTTATTTCTTTGGGTCGATCTTGCCAATGGTCTAATAGCTTATCTGAATGATAAAGTTTATTCTGTCTCTATTTCGTTCAAGTTTTAGGGAAAGACAGCATCAAATTTATTATTCATTTTGGCTATCGAAAAATCGGTCCTTAAAATATTTTTTACCGTAATAGAGTGTAAGAATCTTTATTATTTAGTATTCTTTCAGTCTAAGCTAGTATTTTCTGGAACATTATAATAATTTACTAAACATAATTTATTATTTCTAGACACTCCTGTCCTGCCAAGTGTTACCTTTAGCTCCCCGTTATACGTTCTCAACGTAGATACAGTCCAGACTGGAGTAGTTGGACAAGTGCAGGCTGTGGCTGACAACGGGGAATCTGTCACATATTCGCTGGATATAAATGATGGTATGTTTCATGCTTTATATAAAACTCCATCGCAAGATAGCCGTAGCTCTTCCCTTACTGAGTGTTGTGTTGTTATAGACTTACATACAACGCACTGCCGAAACTTTTGGATGCATGAATCTGAACTATTACTCGCATGGTTTAGTAGCTCTTCAGCTTTTTTAATATGAAGCGTTAAAAATTTTCAAAGTTATCAACAAGGTTCATTTCTCGCGTGCATTTCTTCTTATACAAAAAGAAATATCTACACCTACTACATATAATATTAAACGCCTTTTTTAAACTAATGAGCAATATTATACCTCCTTATCATGCTATTTGTAATAATGAAATGAGAAACCAGAAACAGTTAATCTAAGACCAGAAACGACATTTTAAAAAATATGTCATAATGTAGGTATTTTAATTAGGTAGGTAGGTATCCTATAAAATCTAATAATAAGGAAGTAGTAGATATATGACGGATTACATTGATTACGACTAGTTGATAAGAATAAATGATAGCATCTAACATAATATTTCATTCAAATGAATAAATATAACTTGCAACGTAATTACCGATCTCTAGATCAGTGATTCCCAAAGTGGTCCATGTGGACCCCCAGGGGTCCACAGGAGACTCGATGGAGTGGCGTGAAAAAAAGGTGTAGGCCTGTAACGGATCCACCAGAACCAGTTCAATTTTGAAAGGGGTATATGAAAAAACAAGTTTGGAAACCCCTGCTCTAGATGAATATGTCGCAGGCATATTGTACTATAATACCTACCTACGTGGTATTTCAAAAACTTCCAGTCCAGCAATTTGATGGTAGCTCCTGCGACACTCGCTTCAGTAGCTTGACTTGTGCACTTTTAACATAACCTAAGCTAATTAATAAAGCGGACAATGTGCTAGAAGAGTATCTCCCTCAAAAACGCATACTATTCAAAATGCCTAGCGCTTTTATAATACGACGTGTTATTTGATGTGCCTTATGTACATAATTTAATTATATACACGACTGTGTTCCAAAAATGGGGTAGCTTGAACTGCAGGATCACGAGGGATATCCTACGGCCATATTATATAACCTATATACCTATATATTAAGTATTAAGATTGGAAGTCCATGTTAATTATAATAAACACTTAGGTACATAGCGGTCACTAAAAGTTTCAAATCTTATTTTTTTCAGAGCATCTTCAGGAACGCGTCTCAGTTAATAATGAAGGTGAAATACATCTATCTGCACCAGCCAATATTGGAGAATTTAGTTTCCAAGTTCGAGCTACTACAGTTTTCACTCAAGTCACGGCCACCGCAACAGTAAGCAATGTCTATTTCATGTTATGCGAATTTTCATGAAGCTAAGAGCCTCGTTCACTACCTCCAAATAAAATGTCGAGTAAAGTATTCGTCAAAAAAATACTCTTTTTTAGTTTCAGTTTCATGTATGGGATGCACCCCTTTTATTTTTTTAAAATTAATTGTAAAGCGGTTCACAGAATACATCTACCGACCAAGTGTCAGACATGACGAAACTGTAAGGGCTCCGTTTTTTGCTATTTGGCTACGGAGCCCTAATAAGACAGGCGGGGTCACAATAGTTGAATATGATGAAGCCAAAGTCAACGAATAATGATATAGAGACGATGATAGGGATTAAAGTTACCTACAAAAAAATCTCGATCTTGAAGATAAATTACCTCAAACTACTCCATAACTGAAATAATATCTTTATTGAAGAATTTTGTTTGCCTTCGGCACAGTGCCAAAACTTTACGGTTGATAACTTAGGGCGGCAGCGCTGAAGTCCGTAAACCATAAAACCATTTTGTTTCGTCTGTTATACTATTGTGTTTCATAAGCAAAAACTTGATTACATGTTGATTATTGTTGATGTTATAGGTATATAATATGATAATATACCCAAGCTAAGCATTATTTTATAATCATATTGTACATAATTGTACGGGCAATGACCGCACAGGCTTTTAGTACGCGTCAGCACAGAGCGCGCAATAAATACTATTGTTTTCTTATATTTTTATGCATTCTATTACATCGGATAGATCAGCATCCAACTTTCACTATAAGTTGTAACTATAACTAAATATATAACGGTTTTACTTAAACGTCCTTTCAACTACTACTACCAACAACAAGTCAACAAATATTTAATGATCAAACGAACTTACCTGTACGTGAAGTTCTATCATAATTATATGAGCAGCTTCATTCGACGCGATTAGGTTTACATATTGTAGCTATGCTCCTACACTTTAGCTTCGCACGGATTTTTAAAGAATAAATAAAAATAAAAGCACTATTTGACCCAATGCCGCCCGGTGAATACCGCTATTTTCATACTCATTTTGCTGAACGTACCTCTAAACTTATTTCACGTACATCGGGTGGGGTAATATTTGGATTAAGTCCTATTATATATAAGTCATATTAAAATAAGGGTTGGGTTATTATTAATCGCGTCGAATGAAGCTGCTCATATAATTATGATCGAACTTCACGTACAGGTAAGTTCGTTTGATCATTAATTATATTTTACAGCTTCATTCTTAGCGATTAGGTTTACATATTGTAGAATGTTTAGAGCTTAAGTGAAATAAGCAATGTTTTACTATTGACAGTAATAACCTTTAATATATAAATACATTCTTGGGAAATAATCAATAAATCATATACCATAAATCACAAATTTTGATCTTATCTTATGTAGATTACTTAATCATCTACATGTATAGAAAGTATTGCATTTGCAAATTCGTTGGAATCATAGACAATTTCTCTATTATAAAATTTTGCAAATACACTCGAGGAACTTGTCCACCCAGCTGTATTTCTAATTACTTCGAGGTTGACACCAGTTCTATTAGCTGACGAGGTGGCCGCGTGACGAGTACTGTGACCACTAAACACGGATATGTCCAAACCACTGTTTTGAAGATTTTCTTTTATCCATTTACTAAGTGTTTGAGAAGAAACCCTTGAAAATGGTTTTCTGTGACTAATAAATAAATATTGTGAATCACCAATGCGTAAATTTTTTGTCTTTTCTAAATATGTGACCAAACATTGAGCAGGACATATTTCAGGCTTAATGTTATAAAACGGTAGCTTCAATACTGGTTGGACTGAGTTTACTCTTGAGGTCTTTATCAATTCATCAATTTTAATTATAATTTCAGTATTGTATATCTTAATATTAGCAAGCTTTATTAAAGAAAAGGTTTGTACTCGATGCGCAGTCACTAGCGCCAATAAAGTAATTATTTTCTTGGAGAGAGTTTTCAAATCAAGATTAGTATTAGGCCACATTTGTGACAAATAATTTAAAACAATGGCTGGATCCCAAGTCAGATTATATCTTGGAACCGGTGGTCTTAATTTGAAAACGCCCTTCATGAACCGTTTAACATCGTTGTCATAAATAGGTCCATCAATTATCAATGCCAAAGCTGATTTATACGAATTTACAGTACCATATTTTGCTCAAATATGTTTGACAAAAAATGTATTACCTCCGAAACTGATGGTTGCAAGAAATTTAAGTTATGTATGTTTTGTAACATCTTTAGTATTAATGCAAATGGAGGAAATGCGTAAAATAATAGGTTAGACCAGGAAAATGTGAATGCATCTACAGCCCAGGCCTCTGGATCCGGTTTCCAAGAAACATATTTATTACATTTAGCATTACATCTACTTGCAAATAAATCTATTTTAGGAACACCAAAGCTATGTACAATATGATAATATGCATAGTTATTTAATTCCCATTCTATATCTACAAATCTTTTACGTGATAAGACGTCAGCTTCATAATTATCCTTCGTATTAATGTAAGAAGCAAAAACAACAATTTTACGCTTTTTACACAATTTCCAGATATTTTTAGTAATTTTATCAAGATGTGGGTATTGAACACTACCCATTCTATTAATACAAGAAATTGCCGTCACATTATCTATACGCATTAAAATCTCACAATCATGCACACCCTGTGTAAACATTTTTAACGCACCTTTTAATTCTAAGACATTTATATGCATTTGTTTTTCATCTACCTTCCAATAGCCATAAGATTTGTTATTGTTGCAGTGAGCACCCCAGCCGGTGGTTGAGGCATCTGAATATATTTCTAATTTGAAATCGTTAAATCTAAAAGGATTACTACCTGTATCTATGTTAGATAACCACCAGTTAATATCATCTTCAAAGGTATTAGGTAGATCTATAATCTGGTCATAACTTTGTTTATTTAGTAAACATAAATATTTGTGTCTTTCAAACTCCTTGGTGTACATCCATGCATACTGTATTGCGGGACAAGCTGATATTAACAGACCAATTATCTTTGCAAAATCACGCAATTTCAATCTTTTTAATACTTTTAATTTTAATAGAGCATCCTTAATTTTTACTCTTTTTTAGCAACATGTTTTTTGAATCAAATAAAAATCCTAAGAATCTACATTCCATTTTTGGAACTAAACAACTTTTATCTAGATTAATCATAAAACCTAACCGATCAAATAGGTTTTTAGTTTCCATAATGTTATGTTCACATTCGGTGTAAGTCCGACCAATGCAAAGTAAATCGTCTAAATACGAAACTGAAATTAAGTTACGGGATCTTAAATATTCGACCACTGGCTTTAAGATCTTAGTGAAAACGTAAGGCGCAGTCGATAAACCAAACGGTAGACAGTTAAATTTATACAGAATATTATTAAACTTAAATTTTAGGTACTTTTTATATGTGTCACAAATTGGTACAAAAAAATAAGAGTCTTTTAAATCTATTGTTGCCATATAACAATATTTTGTTATAAGTTTAGATGCAGTACGATAATCCTCCATTTTAAAATGAGAGGTGCAAACAAACTTATTCAAAGGTTTAAGGTTAAGTATAAATCTACAGTCACCGTTTGGTTTAGGAACAAGAAATATACTTGACAAAAACTCGCCTTCTTCATGACAACATTCAGAAATGGCGCCTATTTTTAATAAAGAATTTATAGATTTGTAATACTGATCAAATTCACATTTCGATTTCGGAACTGTAGCTGGATAAAAAGATTGTTCTGGTTTTGAAGCAAAAGGGATTTTATAACCCCTAACCCACGATAGAATTGTAGGGTCATCAGTAATTTGTGCCCATGAATGTGTAAAATATTGTAAACGACCAGAATATTTTACCTCATCGTCTAATGCCTCCTGGAAGGTGGTGCACGGTACGGGCGATGACTGTGAGTCGTGTACGGCTGTTTCGTTGTTATTGGCCGAGTTGGTGGGACTTGGCTTTGCCTCCCTACATCAGGTTTGATTGGTAGTTTCCGATGCAGGGTCCTTGAGTTTAAATGACCCTTAAAGTTGGTGTTTGTCCTTAACGTAAAGTTATTCTTATTAAATTTCGGGATTTTATTTTGCTTAAGATCAGCACCGGATCTTTGAATAGATTTAGCTGATTTTAGCTTATCTGAAATATTTTCTCCGAATAAATATTTGTCACGTGTCGTTTCCATGAGGGTATCTTTAAGTTCATTATTTGTAGACGAAATGGCAAATCCTCGAAGTGTCTTTGTATCTTGGAAATGACTGTCGCATAAAAGTCAACATGCATCACTGACAGCTTTTAGGACCTTAGAATGGGATTCCTTCGCAATAAGCATTACTGTTGCTTTTGATAATGCTGCGAGGGCAATGCCAATCTGCTTTTGCTTATCTAATAAAACTGTATCTCTTTTGACAAGAGAATCAGGTATTGCAGCCTTAACCTCCGCATTGAGAACTGGTGGAACAAGGAATTCACAATTTGCCTGCACAATATATTCTTTTAACATTGCATCTTTAACTTCCTTAGTTAATCCTTTTTTTAGTATATCCTGCCATCTTGTGGCGATGTCCTTATGAATGTTTGGTCCCAATGCAGTTTCAATATTAGGCGCTTCACCCAAAAGTAACAAGGTTTCTTCATCCAATTCCGGTTCAGCGTTCGCCGGCTGCGTCGCCAAATTGTCAGTTAACGGGTTATTGGATGAACATGGAACGATATCTTCATGCTTGTCCATTATTTCAGAATCTGAAAGAACATAAAGTGTTCTTGAGGTGAAAGAGATAGCGCTAGTAGCTACTCGCAACACCTTTATAGGTAATGCATACATATGTGACAGGAAAAACCCTGCTAGTTAGTCCGCGTCACTAGCACACGTGACAGAATCAAGCCTGGTACTTGTTTGCATCACTCGCTATGGCGATATTACTCGACAATAACGTTATATATATAAAGTAAGTACATAACATGACAGAGACAACCCTGGTAGTTGCTCGCGTCAATAGGTTAACTTTAGAAATAAAAGTTGAAAGTACCCACATTTTTCTAAGTCGAGTTTAAATTACTATTTGTCATCATCATTAACCTTTGGTAAGTACTTACCACTGAGTTCATTTTCTGAAGACGATGAAATTACACGAAGACGACGCCGTTTCCTTTTGAACTTGGATTCCAGTTTTCTTATCTTCTTTTGAATGTGATCCTCAGTGTGATCGCGGCTTCTCTTCTTCCCCATATTTAAAGACTAATCCTTGTTTATTTAACTATCACTAAATTAAACACTAGGTAAAATTTTTATACAATATCGCGAAGTTGGGTCCGAGCGTGCGAAGCCTACAGCACGGAAACAAAGAATGAGTATGAAAATGGCGGTATTCACCGGGCGGCATTGGGTCAAATAGTGCTTTTATTTTTATTTATTCTTTAAAAATCCGTGCGAAGCTAAAGCGTAGGAGCATAGCTACAATATGTAAACCTAATCGCTAAGAATGAAGCTGTAAAATATAATAAGTGTACAGGCCTTACAAACCCGAACAATAATGGTAATAAGGATATGATTGTTTTAGAAACGTACCCTAGACATCTGTTTATCAAAGGTTTTTTTTCTTAGGTGCAACTTAAAGTAGAAGATTCCACGATCTGTGTGAATGACGACATCGTTATACCACCATTGATCATCATAGATGCTGACGAAGAAGAACCGCATCTGAACTTAGTATCAAGTCCCCATGAGGGTTGCTCCTACAGCATTAGGAATGTATGGCCGGTCGATCAGTCTTGGTTGTATGTTGACGAAAATGGCTTACACACTACTGCTATTGACAGAGAACATGAGTCTATTGCTTTCATGGCTCTATCGCAGGTAGATAACAATATTTTGAAGTGTTAATATTGAGTGATTTTTCTAAGAGAAACCCCTTTATCTTAGTCCGAGAATACTCCTATCTGAAACCGACATTTATATAAGTACAAACCTCAGGGTAAAATTATGACGTCCTACATTTTATTCCCTGAACATATAGATCTGCTCCTATTGGTATTCAAAGTGGATAATATTTTATTAATTACCTACATCTCACCGTATTTTTTGTTTGATTAAATAATTGGGTACAATTCTGAATGATTTTAATAAGACCTTTATGTACTGAAAATTCAAAATTACCTACTCATTATAAATTTCTACAGGTGCAAGTGGAACTGATTCTCCACTGCGAAAGTGATGCTAGTAGAAGTAAACGTTCCACCAATATACAAACCAGACTCGACTGGCTTGGTCCCTACGACTACGGCACTAGCAAGTGGACTCTCACAGATAGCATTGAATACAACTCCAAAAGGAGCCTTGTGAACTTGATTGTGAACGATATCAACGACAATGATCCAATATTTATTGGCAAGGAAAACGAGCCTATTGCTGTTGGCTATCCCAATTCTGAATTACGCGAACTTATTATGCCACGGTCTTTAGCTGAATTGACGGTAAGTATAAAGTCAAAAGATCTAAAAAGAATAAATCAGCCATGATTGCTTAATAAAAAAAAAATTAAAAACATCCGAGGTCTTTATGATCTCTAGAATTGAAAGAAGCCATAAGTCCGTTCATATTTGATCAAAAAGCTTATGAGAATCGATGTTATTACTCTTTCATGCAAAACCAATGAAGGAATTTCGATAAAACTTGGCATAGACCTGAGCTAATCACATATGTAATTCCAGAGATGAATTTGCTGGCGTTTGTTTGTATCGAAATAATAAAAATATTACTAACGTAGATAATAATGACATGGCAGATAACAAAATAATGACCACCATTTAAAATTCCATAGTTGTCCAGTTTTTTATGCGTTAACACATTTAATAGGTAATTTAAATAGGTATCAGGTTTCTCTAATGGTTTCTTATGGCATATTTTAAGCGGACATCGACGTTGCAAATGTTTTTAGGGTTCCGTACGTCTGAATACAAAAACGGAACCCTTATAGGATCACTCGTGTGTCTGTCCGTCCGTCGCTTACAGTCAATTATTTCCGAACCTATTAGACCGATTAAGTTGAAATTTGGTACACATATCAATTCCTGTGACCCAAACACAGAGGTGTGACGTGAGCAGATGAAATCTGTATATGGGGGGTCATTTTTGGGGGGGAAGGGGAAAATTAAAAAAAAAATCTGAAAACTGCATCGTATCAAATGAAAGGTCTTGTTGAGAAGATCTTAAATGTATTTTTTTGTAATTTTAAAATAAATAGTTTCCAAGTTATTCAAGAAAATAGACGAAAATTGACCATTCCCCCCCCCCCTTATCTCCGAAACTACTAAACCTAAAATTTTGAAAAAAATACAGAAATTAGTTTTCTCCTTATAGATTATAGGAAAACCTATAAGAAGTCCATGATATTAAAATAACATGGTAAATCACTCAATATTGTGCGTACCAACTTTTTGTCAGATTTAAAAAAACATGATAGGTAACATCGTACGGAACCCTCTTCACGCGAGTTCAACTCGCACTTGTTTTCAATGCGGGGAGCTGGTGATGGGTACGTTTTCTGGAAGATCAAAGAATCTTTCTTCTATGTTGTATTGTACCTAACATTACAATCACAAATCATGCAAAATTTATCGTCCGTAGTGTTTCGATCGATTCGATTTTTTAAGATGAAAAAAAAACTTCTCTATTTGTCGAATTAACATCACTTTGTCGCATCCCACTAAATATCAAGTAGGTATAATAATATAGCTTTACCTACTTATTAGGAAAATACCTATAATAACGGACCTAATTTTTTTTTTAAGGCAACTGACGCGGATGTAGGGATAAATGCAGAATTGGTATATTGGAGTTCTGATCCAACACTAGCAGTGTCACCTGCAACCGGCTTCGTTCACATTAGAGAAGCTGAAGAACTGGAAGATTACTACGAAACGACAGTTCATGCCACTGATGAAAATGGTATAGGGCGGACGGGATCAATTAATTTAATGGTAAGATTTTGATTTCCCATTATTCTTTCGGATTTGTTGACTGATGTATATAAATAGCCTCTTCTTCTAAAACTTCAATAGAATAGTTGGTAGCAATAGTAGCATAGACTTGAAGATTATATAAAATGGAGTAGCCAGAACTGCAGAATTGCAAAGGAGATCGTACAGTAACATTAAACATAGCGGGGTCAAAAGGCGGCCTTTCCACCAGAAATGCGCCACGCCTAGATGCCACGGACGCGGACGCACGAATTATATTATGTATTTTATAATTTTCCCCAAATTTTACTAAAGATTTTGAACTAAGTAGGTAGGACTTATCTCTCAGGGGTATTACGTCCTCAAGATTTGCGAGTCAGTATTGTAATGCAAATCTTGTAATCTCGTTATATCCCGTGATATCAAAGCTCTCAATCTCTAAAGACTCCACCATCATTGAAATATGAATGAATACTGTATCGCACGTACATTACATTATGTTAATGTACCACAAAAGGTACATTAACTAAATAGGTATACCCTAGGCGTATACAATATAATATGCGAGGAGAAACATGGTTTACGTAATGGCATGAAGAACAAAACATTGGAATTATGAATTATAATTTTATTATACAGGATGTCTGTGACAGCCAAGCAAATATTGATACCATGACTTCAGACCATAATTCTGAGACGGAAAACACTGAAAATTTTCGCAGGAAAGTTCAGGAAAAAAGTTTTGTTCGTTTAATTAGGCCTTATAAAATGACTTAAAAGTAAAAAAAATACCAAAAGATGATTTTCAAAAAATAAATTGACCTAAAAAAAGTTTAAATAACTGATCAACCCTAATGGAGAGTCATCCAAAAAACAGCAATGTGTCACACTAACTAATAAGCCCATTAAATTTATCACAGGATCGTCCGATATAATTGGCGGGCAGAGCAAAGATTACTGATAGTCAAATCAAATAGTATATTTCATTACGAGTGCGGAAAGCCTGTCATTGCAAAGAGTTCCGACAAATGTCTACCCGAGCCGAGGCGCAGCCGAAGGTGATGGTTGACAGTCGGAACAAGTATTTTTATACAGTTGCGAAAAAATGAAGCAATTTAATCTATACTTCTATACTAATATTATACAGAGGTAAACTTTGATTGTTTGTTTATTTGTTTGTTTTTTGCAGCGAATAGGCTCCGAAACTACTGGACCGAATTCAAAAAATCTTTCACCGTTAGAATCCTTATTGGACCCGGATGAACATAGGCTATATGATTTCGTATAATTTCCTCTGGGCTGAAATAGATATGAATTAAATACAATTTTTTTTTAGCATTTGACACATGGAGGTATAAGTTTGACATACACCATAGAATAACAAATCCCCAGAAGGAGTCATCAATGACAGATGTATATTTCGGGTAGTGAATCTAAAACGAGTCAAAAATTCCGCATCTTCCGCTCATCTTACCCGCCGATTGTTGCCAAATCGATAAATATTATCCGTTTTTTAGATACAGTAAATAGGTTTCAAAAATTTTACATATTAGAAAGTTGCTTCAAAAGTGTGCGTGATAACCGGTTCTGGGAATTTATTAATCTGTGACGTACAGATGACATGACACAACATGACAGATGAAATTTGTTTTTTTTTTGTTTGGTTAATCACGAAGAAAGAGTATGAGGAATACAGCATCCATACAGCCATTGTTTTTAGTACTAATGATTTCTGAATTTATGATGGATGATAACAATGATGAATGGAAACGTCGGCAAAATCCTCAAAAACGAGTGTAAAATTAGTCAAAATCAAAAAGAATTGCGAAAACAACATACCTACATGACCCCATGAAGAAACGGACACATACAAATAAATTTTACATTTCACAAGTAAATTACACCCACTCCCTTTGGGTGTTTATGTTCGTTAGGGGGTATAAGAGAGTACGGACGGATTTCCCAAAATTCCCATGGGAATGGGGCAGACAGGAATTTCAAACTTTTACCGAAATTTTCACTGTACCGGAACAAAAGCTTATTCAATAAGTACAAAAATAAACCGTTTGCCGTACACAGATGATATTTGGTGTGTATGTTTGTTAGGGGGTGTAAAAGACCATTAAGAACGGGTTTCCCGATATTCCCACGGGAACGGGACAAACGGGAATTCCCAATTTTTACGCAAACCACTTGACACATAATGATGAAATATGACAGGTACATTCGGTAGGGAGTGTAAGGAAGCACTGAGGATATATTTCCCGAAATTCCCACGGGAACGGGGCAAACGGGAATTCCAAATGTTAGAGGATATGTACCGAAGTGAAGCGAGGGCGGGTCACTATTAAAATAATAAAAACACAACAAAACAAAATGGCGCCAACCGTAAAAGAATATAAGCAGAGATTTTTTGTTTTCTTCACCCATTCTGGATAGATAAAGGGAACTATGCCCATACAGCCAAGTCATCAGTAGATTTTTTTTATTGATATGAAATGAAATTTAATGAGATCAAATAAAATGATACCTAACCTAACTCATTTAATCAAATCATTAAATCTGATATTGAAACAAATTAGTAGCTTCTTTTTAGAAATATTTGCATGAATCATAAAACTTCTATGATTTTTTTTTTTGTAAAAATTCGTGGTTGGTTTTTTTCCTTTTAATAGACATTATTTTGACAGTTGGGAATGAAAACGCACGAGTTCGGAAAAGGTAAAGAAAAAGCACGAGTATGTAATAGCCCACATCTCGAACGCTATACGTCCCTGCAATACGCCACTTTTTGAGCAACTGTATTAAAAAATATATTTCCTGCGAGTAATAACACTGTCGTATAACTCAACACAATGGTACATGTTCAGCATATCAGTATTTGCCTGGCTGTCGCCCACACCCTTTATGTAATAAACAGCACACTACAGTCTTATAAAAATAGGGCAAAACATTAAAAAATTGACTAAACTTTTTCCCAGATCACGTGATTAAAATTTTGGTCTTAAGATATCATATTTTTGTAAGCAAAAAAGGCCATTCGATGTTAAAGAACAAAACGGTACCCAGTTACGTGTCTTTCCATATGACACATAAATTGTTCACCTAAGGTGGACATCACGTTTTACCGAAAAAGGCAAAACAACAGGTCGGCCTTAAACGTTTAAGAATGTGTATTAAAGCTGCAATATATTTGGGTTCGAATAATTATAATCAATGATTATAGGTATTATTTCAATATCAAACACGCAATTTGTCATCCAGTGCTAAATTACCAAAAACAAATAAGAAAGAAAAGTATATTTACAAAATATTGCTTCAGAGCATGAAAATTGAATTTATGTGTTATTTTTGTTTAGGTAAATACGAATTTTGACTTTATGTAGTAAAATTTATATAATTTATTACAAATGGTCACGTCACTGCAAATGGTCGATGGAAACTCTAATATTTTGTTCAATTTAATTATTATCAAGAACACTTGAATCAGCTGTTGGCCTCATACTTGCGAAAGACCAATTAGGATCTTTTTTATTTTACCAGAGTTATTACCATGTTAAAAAAGCCTCTTAATATAGCTTAATTAGTCTAACTTTGACTGATATCCCATTTTTTTGTCAAAGGCATACAGGGTATGAATGAAGTGTGTTTAATTTAGATGCGGTTTTTTAATAACACCCCTATATTTTTACAGGTACAAATTTTAAACAGCAATGAGATTGCGGTTGTGACAGTTCGAGATGCATTCCTAGATAACGAAGCTTATATTATTGCAAACTTGAGCTCTGCAGTTGGCTATGATGTTAAGGTACTTAACTCTGTAGTAATTGCTGACAGTGAGGAATCTGATATAGCTATACGAAACAAGCGCCAAACATCCAGCGCAGGAGCTATATTACAAATATACGTCTACGGATTAATTGAACGCGATCCTGTATCTGCAGAACGTCTTATACTGTAAGTACCTTTTAAAAATTCAGTTTTTATTTATAATTTGCATTTTAAAATCTTACTAAGATTATCCCAGAGATAGGTAAATATAATTATTTAATAAATCTAGATTACATTGTATTCTAATCCTATTTGATTAATAAGTATTTATGATATGATGATTCAATTTAATAAATAACTAAGCAGGTGCATACTTAACTATACTTAACTAGAAATAATTAACACATTGGATGATTTTAGCGACATTGAAAGTAACAATATTGCATCAGTGAACATAGTAAATACTCTATCATTGGAAGATCATCTCGAGAATATTCAGATATGCCCAGTGCCAGGACGTGATACCGGCTTGTTAGTGTCTACAATCATCTTAGCCATCCTGCTGTTCATACCGATCGTGGCTATAGTTGTCTGGTTCGTCCTTAAATGGTAAGTCACCGTTAGTTAAAATTATATAGCTGTTTAAATTCTAAACATTTTCCTCAAAACTATGTAGTACAAAATACCGAAATGTTGTTTTTTAGGAGAAAGGAACACAGTTACAGTGAATTTAGTGACGAACGCAGTTTGGCATCACTAGCTATATCAGAAGATATTCCCAAGCCAGATACGTTGACCAGACCAAGACTTGATATATTAGAGTTAAAGAGAAGTGAAAGAAGATTACAGGAAATGTTAGATGCCCCGATAGAAGATACGGCTGCGTCATCCACCAGAAACCTCAATGATACAATAGTAAACATACCTTCCGATAACAATCCGATAGTTATACAATCCATTGACAAACTAAAACGCGGAGATGAGACTGAAGACGAAGATGAATTTGGCGAAGTCAAGAAACCGAGAAGAAAATCAGTAGTCACCTTTAATGAGAACGTCGAAAAAATCATACACGTAGAAGATGCTCTTGATAATACAGCACCTGAATACGAAGTGTATAAACTTTAGTATCCATTCTCACATGTAAATAAAAAATAAACTACTGTAATAACATTAATTAATAAAGTATAGCATTTTCACTAAATCTGGTTTCCTTGTATGACTAAATCAAAGGCATCGTCCGCTTTATGACTGAGAGCAAGATCGTATCTGCCTTTTAAATTAGTAAACCTTGCATGTAGGTAGAGGCATCTTATACGGTTAACACAATTGAAAATAAACTATTTTATAACTGACTATTCGCTTTGTAATCATAAAATTTAAAACATAGGCATATATTTTAGACTCAACTACCTTTTATAAACCCACTACAGAAAATTCAATGTATGTGCTAAGAAGTTTTATTATAATCAAGTTATCATATACTGGGTGTTTTTTCGTTGCCACCCTTAACGAAGGGTACGTACTCTATAGGTACTATACATCAAATAAAGTAAGTATATGCCAAAAAAATGCTGGAACACGATGTACATTTTTTTAAGGGAATTACTTCATCGAGTGAAATTTATAGTGTCCAGTATTTATGCTAGTTTTTTCATAGACATATATTAATTATTTCTCGTAAAAAAATCTTGCTACGCGCGGCTATGTGCATATACAGAAAAAGGCAGTCTATTTACTCAAATTTGGACCCCAATATCTTGGGAACCAGACACTTCCCAGGTATGCTTCCATGGAAAAAATAAACGTGACGATGAGAAGATTCCATAGATTTCGGGAACGTTGACGACCAAAAAATAACCCTATTTAAAAAAAAAATCAAAAAATTTACATCGTTTCCCAGCATTTTTTGGCATTAACTTACTTTATTTTATGTATAGAGTACGTACCCTTTGTTAAAGGTGGCCACGAAAAAACACCCTGTATGTATATAGATCGACCGCGTAAAATATAATGTATATTTATTCCTAAGTTTATACCCGATTAATCTTAAAGTTGTCAATGCAATTAATCAAGAAAAAACAATTAAAGAGTTAAGAGACGTTACTACACTCCCATGACATTTAATTCATGTGACAACTAACGCCTCCACAAGTTTTAACACTTGATTAATTGCATGTATCACAGTTTGTATCCAGTGTTATAGCTCGTATAAAAAGTAGAATAATAGGATTTTTTATAAGTGATCTAAATTTATTATTTGGTAGCTTACTTTTTGGATACGCTTTAAATATGTTTTCGCATATTTTTCAAATTCCCTAACCATGTTAATTTGCGAAAAGTTTAGCTAAAACACCTAATAAAATAATTTAAATGTAAAAAATATTGTACAATATAAAATATTATAGTATAATAAATTAATTTAGCCACTACAATGCAAAAAGTGGTGGCGCTAGTATATGGTAGTCTCACTCTTAAAAAGAGATGATAATCTATCTGCAATTTATGTTCAAGGAAAAGTAAACTTTTTTTCTGTTTCTCGATATTTATTATAGAGCTAGACTTTTATAGCCTCATAAATATGCATCGACAGGATATGCTTAGCTATTATTCAGAAAAACATATTTTTAAAACTAGATTCTATGTATTGATAATCATTTCCTTTGGTTCAATTGGCCTGCAGGCTTATTGGCTATCTTTTTTGACAGTTCATAGTGATTATCACTTATTGAAACTTGATGAAGTGGAAGTGACATGTATGCGTGTGTTAGCAAATTCCGACAAGGCATTACCCACTATTCTATTTGTTAATTTTCATTGAGTGATCATCACTATAAACTGTTGAAAAGATAGCCGATACGGATACTGCATCTGGGTGAATTTCCCAGGTACGTTTTTAGCGCGGCGTGGATGAAAATCGTAGTGGAAAGTGCAAAATGCACATTTATTAATTTTTTTTCATTAAGTTCAGACAGTGATCTAGACTAACGTTTAAAACTTAAGACCAAAATCTATTTGTTTACGCATTAAAAAAATTATCAAAGGCTCTAAATCTAATTGCGGTGCTATGTCCCCACTTCATTTGCAAAAATAAATTTGGCTATTTAAATTTTCGGGTGAATTAATTTAACAGAATACATACATATTTTAAAAATACATTAAATAACACTATTATTTACACCATGAGCAGTAATTTAACTTAACCCGGTAGTACCTGTAACAGCTTTTTAAAAATGTCCCGCGGAAAAAGTCAATAACGCTGGCGCATTTTGAACATTACACTATTTCATCATAATGAATGAGATAGATGCTAAGCTATCTTTCCCCGCACTGCTCTGTCAAGCCATCGTATACCAAGTACAAGGATGTTTGATACACTGAACAGTTTTCCCGCCAAAAACGTAAGTATAACCTGCGGTGGCGCAGGAATACAAATTTATCATATAACGGTGTCATGTGTATTTAAAAAACTAAAAGGCTGTTTAAAAAGAAATTTTACAGATGATTAAAGATTAGATGTATCGACGTAATTGTAAATGAATTATTACAATTAAAATAATAGTGTCCGTTATAATTTGAAATGTGTTACTTAATTCTAAGTACGGTGTCGCAACTCCAGTGGCTCCGGTGGCAAAAAAGAGGGCCACCGTAATATAATAATGTCACCGTAATTGATATTTTGTCTTTTTGTATACAGGATGACTGGAAAACGGGTATTATTTCTATTGAGATGTAAAAGTACAGCCCATTTTCTACCTTCATGGGTAGGAAGACCCATTAAAAAAATTACGGCTTCAGGGTTATGCCCCATTTTGTAATGTTTTTAAAATCACCTTATTATTAAATGGAAATGCATAAAAAACTAAAATACGTGTATATTTCAGTAATTCAACTAGATAAATAAATAATCATTGGAGACAAAACAACAGACATCAACTTGGCATTGTCAAAGTACAATTACCAAAAGGTTTATAATTTTTTTTCCTGATTCTTTCCTATTCATTCAAAATAATGATTTCACGTAATTCGCACACTTAATTAAACTAAATTCAAAAGGTATAATTATGGAAAAGCTTACCAACAGCTAACTAATAAGAATTTTAAAAGTGCTATCCTATGGCGCGACAACCTTTTTTAACAAGTAACCTAAGTTTGTAGTCAAATTTAAAAAATACAAAGGTGATGAACTGACATTATAATATATATATTATAGCATAGGAATCTTACTGCTATCCAAAGGCCTTTTCATGATGCAGTTCAACTCGAATCGAGGTCATACTGCCACCTCCATCTCGTCTTACTCCTACCCCAGGCAGCCGCTCTGTAGCATCCAGCCAGTTGCACTGTTCGTCTATCTTTCGGTGTCTAAACGACTAACATGGCCGGCACTTTTACTGTCCGGTTCCTTTTTGGTAGGCGATTAGCATACCTAATGGTGTTCCTGATACAGTCTGAGCACTGTAGGTCAATCGATAGACAGCATAAGCACACATATCGACAAGTAGACGTTATAAGATCATAGGAAGGGAACCGTTCCTAAATGAACTAAGTTCTTCCAGGCACTTAAGATTCATCTCTCAATATTAATAGCTGACCAATAAGAATGTAATATTTTTCTGAGTCCTGACTGTTCTCAGAAAAAATATCTATATATTGAATGTTCTACTGGCCTAGTAGAAGGAAACCACCCAAAATTTCTTCTATAAACCCGAGTAACTTTGCGATAAACCCGAGTAGCTTGAACAAGTACGCCTGATTATAACAGAAGAGTTCTACATTCTACTTGCCTCAATATAACACTGCTATAGGCTGTAGCGCCACGGAATGTATTTTTTTAACCTATATTGGTCAGCTGCTAGTAAGCTTTCTCATAATAAATTACACCTTTTTGAGTAGCTTATTAAATAAGGAATTTAGTTTGATAAAGGGTGACGCAGTATATTATTTTGAAAGAGTAGGGGCTTAATTGGCAAAAACATTTAACAAATTTTGCTTGACCATTCCATGTTGATAGATTTTTGGAAAGTCAAAGTATAAAATGTGATTTATTTCTTATATGCCATACTACTCATCTAAAAGGAGATTTTAAAAAAATAAATAAAATGTCATATCTCCGACACTGTGAATTTCCGGATGGGGTGTTCCTTATATATAAAGATAGCTAACGAGGTGCACTTTCAAATGTGAAAAGAAATGATCCTTATTTCTGGTTTTCGAAGATTTTTACGTACATATAAATAAATACGGCTAGGTTCCTGAAATGGTGTAGTCAGAACTGCGAGATCTTATAGGAGATACCATGGCCACTACGTTTTATGCTAAGAAAAAAGTTACTAGGAAGCATTTTAAAGTATGTAATAAAATATTTCCCTAACTGTTAATGTGTTCCTTAAATTTGTTATCATAGTTTCTAAGCTATAATCATGATGATAAACATTATTACCAACTAATAAACGAAAAATCTAAAGTTTTCATATTCTTATAAAATAAATAAATAGGTAATTCGTATGATGTTCTCCTGTATTTATAATTCCGCTGGTTGTAATAAATTTCAGTGGAGAGATTAACAATTTCGGTGGTTTGATAATAATATCGGTGGCGATTGAAAATTTTAAATGCAGATATCTCAAGAAATAATACGTTTTTAAAAATGTGTACCATATGACTGAATATTATATATTTTTAGCTATTACTTCGAATACAAAAAAGTTATTGAAAATGGATATAAAATTTCGCCAGCGTAATTAGTCAAAAATCGAGGTTGTTGAAATTCACCCATCTCCTTCCATACATATCAAAGAGTCGTTCCCTCAAGTGATGAGCTAGCAACTCTATACTTGCCTAAAATAATTTCTAAGCCTACCTAAGAGAGAGATTGCTCAATAACAAACTCATCATATAGTGGTGTAACTACTGAAGCTCAAAAATGCCAAAATACTCAAAGCGTGTTCAACACGGTGTGCAGTGTTAAGTTTTACATCATAGGTAATAATAAAATATTCTACAAGAGAAACGAATATATTGCTGAATGATGTCAGATTTTTATGAAGAAACAGTAGGAGACTCTTATTTAAATATAGAATCGGAAATAGAGGGCCAGTTAAGTAAATTTTCTCCTTTAGAGTTTGAAAAGAAACAACATGAAAAACAGAATGTAACTGTAACCATATGATGTGCAAAATAATTATTCATGACACTTATCCTTAATAATTCCTCCCTCATCTTTTTTCAACGAAAATGTCAAGCCTCCATTCCTAAGCTTTTAATCAATGATACGGACCGAAGTATTTGCTTCCTTCCTTCGTAGGCGTTGTAAGTCCTACTATACGAGTAATAGGGTCGATCCCGGCAGTCACACCTAAACCTAATCTTTGTCAGGTCTATCTCTCTCCGTTCTTAATATAAATGGCTGTGGGAGAAAAGGACAGGTAGGACTAATTTTACGTTTAGGTTTTTAGTGTGACTGCCGGAATCGACCATAATAACTATAGGTACTATGTATGGTATTTCTTTTAATAAAGTCCGCAATGTGGAACTTTATTTTGTGTAATTAAAGTCCATATTGCTTAGAGATATTGCTTAAAATTTTGTAGAACAAAAAACAATATTGGTAAGAAATTATTAAGGTTAGAAATTATTACATTTATCTACTCCTAATAGCATACATATACGTACTTATAAACAAAGTATATGTTTTACGTCGTCACGTTTTTTTAAAAAAAATCCTTACAATTATTAAAGGCATTAGAAAAATAAATAAATTAGTATTGAAAAATACCTCCGAAAATATAGAGGATTGGTATGGACTTTCAAAAATATCTTTACTTCTCAAACCTAAGTATTTTAAAAAACCTAGTTTGATGAGACTTTTTATACAGAAATAAGTTTTTAATTGTTATTAACATATGTACATTATCTTTAAAATATTTTATTATGTGTTTTTTTTGTGCACAATAAAGAATTATGAATATGTGCATAATTATGATGATCATAAATTTGTGGACTTTAGATAAGTATTCTTTATGACTACCCTCTAAAATAATTTGTATTTTTAGCTACCTTAATATGAAAAGGAATTTCAAAGTGAAGTGCAAGAACTTCAGGGAACTTCATAGTACCTATATTATTAGAATTATTACATAGCAGTTTAGACAGGATATGAAATATACACAAGGTTATTCTGAGAACGTGCTGAGGATATCAAACATACCTACCTCTCTTTGAAAAGAAAAAATACATCTTAACCGCGCCCGACAGATTTATAATGTTGTGATCCTAACTTAAGTATGATGAAATGGATAAACCCTTCCAAAATTACTTTGGATTTATAATACCAAGTTAAGTACAACCATGTAAATTATTAAAACAATGTAACTAGACGTTAATTTAGTTCACAAACTAAAAACAAAAGCAGGTAATCACAAAAAGGAAAATACAAAAGTTTTGCGACGAGTTTATTTTTATACTTAGACACTAATATTTTGACTGTATTTTATGTCTGAGTTTGCTAATTAGGTATTGTATTAGTATCCAAATTACCGTAACATACATAAGGCAGTAGAGTTTTTTTCGTATCGAGAATGTGATAATTAAATTGCCACATCGCCGAGGACGCAAATTATTTATAAATATTACCTAATGCTAGTTCCGCTTTGTTTGTCTCTTTGCAAATGTAACTTATTAGAATATTCTTACCAAAGGAAATATACCGAAGGAGATATATATATATATATATATATACAAAGATAGACATTATTGTGAGAATTCGGGTAACAAACTTTAGACGTTGCCATCAGAATGAGTAATTCTTACTTCATTGCAATAAAATTTATTTTACATTCTTTGAGTAAATTACTAACTATAAATATAACGTATTATTAAAGTTTTAAGCACACTTGCAGTAAATACATAGATTAAATTAATACATCAATTAAATCGAGGATTAGAATGCTCTTTCGTTTTATGTCACAAATTAAATTTTTAATGGTCTTTACCTTATATATTTATGATATTAGTGGACGACCGCGACTCCGTCCGCGTGGACTACAGAAAAAACCAAAATGTCGAAATTATTCGGGATTAAAACATTTTCCAGGGATAAAAAGTAGTTATATATTAAGTGGAACCTGTCACAATATATTCCTGAAAACTGCATCTAAATCGGTTCAGCCGTTTCTGAGATTAGCGTGCACAAACATCGATCCGTTACAATTTTATTATATGTATATATAGAAGATTATAGACCGATTGGATAGATGGGATAGATATCTAAGTGAAAATATAAATCCATTTTTAATAATAATTTCTTTCTACAAATAGATCCGTCTTCAATTTTTATGTACAGCTTTTAGCCGTAGGAATAAAAAAAACATGCGTAAGTACAGATTTTGATATACAAGGCTACTAAATAACTAATAGGTTAAATATGGAGATCATAATAAGTAGGTATCTCACAAGTTTTGGCACAGGAAGTTTTTTTTGCAAGTCAAATATGTATGAGTATTAGTACCTAAACGTATTACCAACTCAATACTCTTAGATGATGTAATATAGGTAATACGACAGTTATACAGGATGTTTTTTGGTGGCCACCCTTAACGAAGGGTACGTACTCTATACATCAAATAAAGTAAGTTTATGACAAAAATAATGCTGGGAAACGATGTTAATTTTTTTGAAAAAAAAAATGAATTACTTGTTCGGGTGGAATTTATAGTGTCCAGTGTTTATGCTAGTTTTTTCATAGACAGATAATAATTATTTCTCGTGAAAAAATCTTGCTACGCGCGTCAATGCGCATTTATGCAGAAAAACGCAGTCTATTTACTCAACTTTGGACCCTAATATCTTGGAAACCAGACACTTCCCAGGTATGCTTCCATGGAGAAAAATTATCGTGATGATGAGGAGATGCCATAGTTTTCGGGAACGTTGACGACTAAAAATCATCCTGTATAGGTAATTGGTGCCAAGTGTAATGGTTAATACCTGCTTGTCGCTTTTAAAATGCAAAATGGTCGTAGGTAGACTCGAACCTCGGCATATTTTGTCGTAGTCTGTCGTATACCGGCCATTCACCGTTTTTAAATGGAGGGATATAACTACTGTCATTTTGCTTTATTTATATTCGAAGAGAGCACCGAGTCAATACGCTAAAAAAAACTTATGTTGATAGTGAGTGATGTGTAATCTATTCACAAAATTTGCGACTCAAAATGACATATTTATTTTTCAAGATTGTATGAACATTCCTTAGTTGTTTAGGTATTTCTCCATACTACCTAGAAAATTTAAAAAAATTTGGAAAGTGCAATTTCAAGGGCTTTTAGTACAATTTCATTCAGTCCGTACTCGAAGGCTCTCGCTCGAGTCATCCTAATTGCATCATCACAAATATTTTCACCATGAAAGTATAGTAAGCCTACCTGAGAAGTGTTTGGTCTCCAAGATATTAAGGTCCAAAGTTGAGTTATCAGATTGCACATTAAGCAAAAACGCATATAGACGCGTGTAACCGTGTAACAAACATTTATTTATTTAGTAATTTAAAAACTTCCTATCAAAAAACCGAACGCAAACAGTGGAGACCAAATACATTACGCGTGATCAATTCAATAAAAACAAATAATCCTAATAAATTAAAACCGTTTCCCAACTTTTTTTTACTTTGTTTGATGTAAGTATACCTACGATTGCCTCGTAAACGGTGGCAACACACCCTGTATGACGTAACCTGATCTGCCCGATTCGTCAACGCTAAGGCAAAATTACTAATGCTAGAAATGTGAAATTTGGCCTTGAGCTTCGTTTTGTAAGAAGTTCGAGATTTTTCTAAATTCCCACGGGAACGAGAAATAGAAATAACGAGAATTCTAAGGTTTATGCAGACGGAGTCGTGGGCGGCCGCTAATTCGACAATAAACTTATGGATAGGTACTATTATTAGGTACCTATGCAAGCGCTTTAAGCAGATTTTTATTTAATTTATACGAAGACTTCATAAAGCATGTTTATATTATTATCTGTCCATTTTAATAATAAAAGAGAAAGGTGTGGTCATTATTTAGTTTTTATAATAACCGCATTAGGATCTGCTTTTTTATAGTACCTACCTACTAATAATCACTACCTGTGATCACTACTATAAGAATAAATAAATAATATTAATTTGGCAGATTTAAAATGTTGAAGTTGAGAGGATACATTTGCAGTTATAACACATGAGTAAAAATTTTAATTAATTTCTTTGAATGCCTCAGGTATCTGCCTATTATTGGCAATCAATGATTCTGCAAATTTAAATACTGTCTTGACTTTCAGCAAGTTCTTTCTTTGACTAGAATAATTGAAAGTTAGTAGATGTTGATTTTCAAAAACAAAATTTCCTAGTATTTTTACTTTGCTTGAGCTTACAGCACACATTAACTTAGCTTAGAGTTTATTCTTTATAAACTGGTACGATAATGAATCACTTGAACGTTTCAAACAAATAACAGGCATATTTAAAGTAACTTCCACTTTTACAAACTTCATTTTAATTATGAAGTCCCAGTATCGATAAAACTCTATTAATATGTAGTTCCTAAAGCGAGATCTATGTAAGTAACCCTTTTAATGGAAATTACTCGAAAGGATGAACGTAAACGCGAAGTTAAAGTTAAGAAGTGCATGAATATGTATATAGCCCACTATAGTTATTTTCCACTATGAACCCTGATGATGAGCCCACTATATATGTATAGCCTACTCCTCAATAAGCGCCTCGCCCGTCCGTTGCTAGGCGACCGCCACCTATTTCATTGGCGGGTCCATTCGATTAATTTTTAAAGCTTTCTACTAAAACCAAATCGAAATGTTCTGCACCAGAGATATTTACGTAAGTACTAAATAAATGTAGCAGGTAGGGTGTTGTTTATACAGACGGAGTTCATGGTCCGTATCAAAATTGATTACTTTGATTATTTTCACGACTCAATGATACATTAAAGCTTTTTAATACATCCGTTATTAATCAAAATGTAAAAGTTTGTTGGAATCGCAAAAGAAAAAAAATACGCGCGTTTTACGTAGGTATAGGTAGATTTTGCTTCAGCTTTTTTTTTAACTAGTGGACGCCCGCGACTCCGTCCGCGTGGACTACAGAAAAAAAAACAAAATATCGAAATTATCCGGAAAAAAACATTTTCCGGGATAAAAAGTAGCCTATATGTTAAGTGGGACCTGTCACAATATATTCCTGAAAACTACATCGAAATCGGTTCAGCCGTTTCTGAGATTAGCGTGCACAAACGCACAGACAAACCGATAAACAGACAATAATTCCAAAAATCATTGTTTTGGGTACTATTGCGTTGATAAAGTATTCTATAATATTTTTTCTTATATATCTTCCATGTACAGACAGCGATCCGTTACATTTTTATTATATGTATAGATCACAAATGGCCTTGAAAACAGTCGAAGGTAAAATAATTAATAAATTCAGATCAAACAAGTTAGATAAGTGTGTATTTAAGTATTGTTATCACAAATGGTTACGTGGACAATTATTACTAAAGTATTCACGATGTATATAGATAGGTATATGATAATGTATAAGTATGAGATAATGAGACACATCTATTTATAATATACTAGTGGACGCCCGCGACTCCGCGTGGACTACAGACAAAACAAAATGTCGAAATTATCCGGATTAAAAATTATTGCAATCATTAGTTATTTGATGGAATTTTGATTTTTATACGTTTTTGGTTACATTTGGACATAATGACATACAAATAAAATGTACAAAACGACATGGTATGGTATGGTTGTAATGAGGATGAAATAAATATTCCTGCTTCCAAAAACGTTTAGAGAAGAGGATCAGAGAATTGAGAGCATCGAGGCAACGTACAACTGCTCTGATAGATTATAGCTCAGCAAGCGAAGATTTTTCATGCGAGGCAAATGACGACGATAGTGACTGCGCTTGCATTTATTGCAATGACCTCTTTTCCCGTTCTAAGCCCGGCGAAGGTTGATTACGATGTATGACTTGTTCCCTTTGGGCTCATGCGTCGTGTGCTGATGTCCCAAAGAATACCAAACGATTTAATTGAGATCTTTGTTCTTAAAAATTTTTATGTTATTATGTCCTTACCTTATATGTCATTTTGTCCATACTATGTGGACAAAATGGTTTTTGTGATTAGTCATATTTTTTCTTATTATATATTTTATTATAGTTCCTACTTTATTAAAAGACTGTGTTACCGATTGTCAATGAACCTAAGATGACTATAAACGATTGAGTCTGATTATAATGCCATTAAATAAATAAATATGATTGAAAAACAAAACACCCTGTCATTTTGTCCGTACATCCCCTGTAGGCTACTTTTTATCCCGGCAAAATGTTTCCGTTTTGTTTTTTCTGTAGTCCACGCGGACGGAGTCGCGGGCGTCCACTAGTTTTGAAATAAAATACGAGCGAATTTTAAAAACCTTTCTCATTCTTCCTGTAACAAAGTTAGGTATTACATAATTTACATTAAGAAAGTAAAAGCCTAACTTACAAGTATTTTGACTTAACTAAAACTCATAACTTCACCTTAAAATACCCTAAAGTACTTAGTTTATGCCCCAAGTTTCTTCAAGCAGGTACTATACTTTTATATTACGCAAATTGGAATCTTACACCAAGGTAGTCAGAGTTTAAATTGATCGGTAGGTACAATAAGTTTGCCTGCTAATTTACTTGGTAATACTAAGAGGTGGTAAAGAACAAGATAAACTTTAGTTTCAGTTAAACCATTTATTTAATATTAATTACCGAAGAGATTTGTCTATGACTTGGCAAAAAGTCTTAAAGAAATTAAGGGGAATTAACGAGGAAGTCTTTCAATTTATATATTTTAATAAATTTCTATATTTAAAACAATTTTACAATTATATTTTAAAATTATTTAATCTAAATTTTATTGCAACATTTCTTGAATTCATAAAAGAAAGATATCTTGACTTTTGTAGGTAAAGTAAGTTTCAAAATTTATGAGAATCTGCCAAAAAGCTGATTGAAAATTAGAATCTTTATCGCCAGCTTGCAGTGATATTAAAGTAATAAATGGAAGAACTTTACTTTATCTTTCTTTCTACTTTGCATTTTGTACCATTAGCATTAAAACTTATTAGTATAATACTTAGGTAGGTAAGTAGGTACTGACTGTCTACTGTATAAGATATAAATAATTAGACAACGACTACCGATTCTATTAGTAGTTTAGATCGATAGGATATGCACTTCCCATATATGTACCTAGTTATAATAAATTACTATAGAACTCAATCTTTCTCGATAAATAGGTACGGCTCTATGGTACAGCTGTATTGATAACTCGATAAATCTACAGTTGATTTTCCAGATTTGCCGACAACTCTATCGACTATAGCAGAGAAATATCAGAGAGAAGTTGCCTGGTTGATAATAATGTCTGACCTTTACCATCTCAATCAATCTTGAAGTAATCACAAAACTTAATAGAAACATAAATCAAATGATAGAACATAATACAAGCTGCAATCTATGATGTTGAGAAGTTGTCGAGTCACTGGACCCTTTGCCGACATCTTACATTTTGTAGGGATCCTTCTAGGCCTCTTGAAGGTAAAGATATTAGGACTTTGTCCATCGAAGCAGAACTTTTTGATGGTTTCAATGCAGGTAAAATAATAACATATTGTAGATTAGAGATAATTCTTCTACATGTTTGTTTATATCGTACCGTACTGAAAAACAAAGAAAATAAGTATACATTAACACTATAGGTAGACCGCAAGACTGAGGTGTCGCTGGGCTGGACACGTATGTCGAATGCACCCAGATAGATGCAAAGATAGCCACTGATTGGATACCTACAATCGGAAACCGGCGGCGTAGGAAAAGCCCAGAAGAAGTTGGACTATCTGGATAAGTTGCAGTCAGAGTGGACCAATATAGCGGGAACAAGATAAGCGTGGGCACAGATCGGGGAGGCCTTTTCCCAGCGGTGGGACACGGTTTAACCTATTAAAAGTATAAATTACAACTATGATACATTACAATATCACCATAGGTTGAATAAGGCGATTTAAGTACCCTTCAAAGTGATCCTGTGCTATAATAGGGTTAACCACACAAATCAATTACCATCACACTCCATTGAGTGTGTGTGCCCAAATGGCCCAAGTTTTAGGTTTAGGTATATTATAGAAGGTATAAATGTTGGCTTGTATAGTCACCACTTTGTTGAGAGTCATCCTTATATACAAAAGACATACTCATCCTCTCGAGTAGATAAATGTTAAAGTTCGATAAACCGATAATCGGCACTAGCAGTCTCCAATAACTATGAAGCAAGGTGTTAAAATGCAGAATATTATGACCATCTGGTTGGAGGGACCAAGTTCAATAGAAATGTTAAGTCGGATTAATTACCTTAAAGGCACTTTTAAACTTTAATGTTCTAAATGAGACTCAGTAGCGTTATCCAGATAGTAACACCTAATAATGATATAGTATAGACACGGCTGTGTTACCGAAATCGGGTAGCCTGGAGGATCATAAAGGAGATCTTACAGTCACGTTTAGCATAGCGGGGCAAGATATTAATAATCAGTAACAAGTTGCTAGCTTATCGCCTGAAAGATAGCCCGGATTTCTTCGACTCTAACGACATGTACCTACTGAAGGTAATCTAGTGAAGCTCCACATTTAGTACAGGCATTTCTTAAATTACGGCAGTATTAAATAGTAAGTAGATTAGAATAGGTTTTTAATTGAGGATTATACACAGATTCAATTGAAACAATTGAAACAATTAGGTACTTAATTAAGTTACAGTCATGAGTATAATATATATACTATACCAATACCATAAAACCGGTATATAGTAATAAATTACAAATTAACAGTGACTTCGATAGGAATTTGTTTAATTTAGAGCAGGATCTACATTCCTGATTATTAATTTCCTCAAACAGATTTATTTTCATTGAAATTAAGTTGCTTTGGTGTTCCAACAATAGAAATAATTTCAATCTTGAACAATAGTAATTTAATTATATGTTACCTTTGAATTGAGAAATCTGTTTACCAAATCTGAGGGCCAATTCTCAAAAAGTCTCGAGTTGGAACGAATCCGAAACGGAACCGCTGTAGACGCTGAAGATAACATCATTGCTGTGAGACAACTAATTCTCGAAGATCGTTATGCGACGTATCAAGAGATAGATGTTCTATTAGGCATCTCAGGGACAACCATTCAGAAGATCTTGCATGAAGCGCTTGGTGTGAGAAAGCTAGTTTGCCGTTGAATACTGCATCTGCTTTCCGAGGATTACAAGGCGGCCCGCATCAGATGGTGTAAAAAAACTCTGCAAAGGTTCAACCGAGGAGAGTCAAATCACGTCTACGACATCATCAGTGGTGACGAATCTTGTATCTATGCCTACGATCCTGATTCCAAACAACAATCTACAATCTGGGTCTTTCAAGACGAGCCAAAGCCGACTAAAGTTGTTCGTTCTCGAAGCACTTCAAAGAAGATGGTGGCCACGTTCGTTGGAATAACCGGCCATTTTGCGACTATTGCCCTTGAAGATCGTGGTATACCACAGTTTGTTTACCACAAGTCATCGTCGAACTTCGAAAATCTATAAACTCATAGCGGCGCATCATCCTGCACCACGACAACGCAAGGTCACACAGCGCTCGTCAGTTAATTGAGTATTTGAAGCAGAAAAAAGTTGAAATTCTTGACAATCCTCCATACAGTCCTGAACTAAGCTCTAACGATTATCTAAAATTAAGAAATGTCTTCGAGGTCAAAGGTTCCAGTCCGGTGAAAAAGCAGTCGATGCTTTCAAGCCTACTGCTTTCAAGTCAGCCATTTTGAACACCCCCACTTTAGAGTGGAATAAATGTTATAATAACTGCTTTGAGCGAATGGAAAAGAGTATTAAGCTACGTGGTGAATACTTTGAAAAACAACAAAAAGTACTATAAGGTTCTAGTTGTGTTTTTTCTTCAAACGACAAAACTTAAAGGAACCAACCAAAAGAAAAATAAATAATAGAAACCTCCTGAATTAGGAGTCTTCCGGCGACTCGGACCACTTGAAACTCGGACCGCGGTCTCAATCGCCGGATCTAGTAAATTTAATATTTTTCTTCCGGCGACTGGGACCACGCTCAATATAGATAAAAAAATCTGTTGTTCCGATCGATTTGTAGTAAAGTCAGAAGAAAAAGAATTTGAATAAGAACAATTTTTTTATGAAAATCGTTTTAAATCCGACAAATTGTTGAAAAAAATCAGTTTCAATACCTCATGCAAATAACAATTATGTAAGGTGATAACAATTACTATAAATTAATATAACAATATAAAAATATATTTTTTTAACTTAAACAAACAATTTAAAAAATCACAATCTGTTTATCAAACCAGTTCCTTACAAAAAGTTTAATGACAAATTTAAATTTTTAAAAATCTGCCTTTTATATATTAACTATTAATTATCTATACATATAATAAAAATGTGACGGATCGCTGTCTGTATGGAAGATATATGAGAAAAAATATTATAGGAGACCTTTATATTACCTAGGAGACCTAATAGAACCCAAAACAATGATTTTTTGAATTTTTGTCTGTTTGTCTGTGCGTTTGTGCACGGTAATCTCAGGAACGGCTAAACCGATTTCAATTCAGTTTTCAGGAATATATTGTGACAGGTCCCACTTAACATATAGGCTACTTTTTTCCCGGGAAAATGTTTTTATCCCGGATAATTTAGACATTTTGTTTTTTCTGTAGTCCACGCGGACCGAGTCGCAGGCGTCCACTAGTCTTATACTAAAATTGTATAGCAATGAATATGCTACGGGAACAATATTCAAGTTGGTTTCAGTACTTCCTACATCTGCATGTAGCGTATGAAGTTGATATTGATACAGATTTTAAAGGTGCCATCAATAAAAAAACGCTTACATGTCTTTAGGTATTTCTTCATTTCTTCACCAGCGAACACTAAAATGTGCTTTTTTCTTTCTCTGTAGTAAGCAAGCAACAAATTTTGGTCCTTTTTAGGCACTTCAACATCGGCTGCTTTACGGAAAGTTAGTTTTCTTGCTCCAACAAAATTATTCCGTTTCTTGTACAATCGCTTTTCCATATTATAAAAACCGGCAATTTGGATACAACGTGTAGTTGTTTACTGTATACTTCGCGAGGGATCGAGAGAGCTAAAATAAATACTACTGTAGTGATGCATTGTTATTGGATTGCCTACAATCCGGCGATTGGGACCGCGGTCCGAGTCGCCGGAAGACTCGAATTAGTCCATTTTTATATAACACATTTATGATAAAATATGTATGTATATACTTTTATTTACAGTAGAGTTAAAGGAAAACCAGAAAACATTACGCTCTTTTGAAAATTCAGATGAAATAAAAATGTGAGCCCATTTACAATTCACTAAGTACATAAAACATACTGAGGGTACATAGTGATAGAAACATTACATTTTATATAAATCGTTTCGCAAAGTACCTATTTAATCTCTCTAAGCATTAAAAATACAACCTAAAAAAACTCTAAGATGACACAGCCACAGTCAAAATTAATAGCAAATTATCTTTGAAGCAACATTTTAACCGCAACATTTTACTCGTAAAATTCATCTTCGATTGATATCATTGTCAATTCTTTGGCCAAAAAAGTAATTAGGATTTTAGTGATTTACCCCAGATTATTAAAAATTTGTTACGCTACATAAAACAATCTTATTCGTCACTGGCGTCATTAAGGAGGTCTCCATGCCGGTCGAGTACCTTTCGTTACTGATAAGGAAAAAAAAGGCCTTTCTTCTTGTACGTTCTGTATCTCAACGTCTACCGTTGGATTCGAAGAATGAACTGATTAGGTTGAGACCATATTGGTAAAGCTAAGGCGATTTTTCTACTATTTACAAGATTGAACTTGCAAA
Organism: Carposina sasakii; assembly: GCA_014607495.2. Taxonomy (NCBI): domain Eukaryota; kingdom Metazoa; phylum Arthropoda; class Insecta; order Lepidoptera; family Carposinidae; genus Carposina; species Carposina sasakii. The sequence continues at coordinate 8,618,627 of CP053153.1, forward strand.
AAACATATTTAGTCGCTAAACATATAAAATGATACCCTGCAGAAGTATGTGTATGTATTTTATTATGGAGTAACTAGAGGCAAAGGAGGCCGATTTAGTAAACAGATCACTGCCATCAGTTTATGTCGTAAGTCGTAAAGTATACATTGGACGTTTTTCCATTAGACGACGCGACAACGACACGATATTTCGTCATCTTATGGGGAGCCGTGTTGTGGTCGTGTCATCTAGTGGAAAAACGAGCCATATTATTTAATACATTTTTGCTTCCAAAGAAGCCGTGGTCGTGTCGGGTCGTGGTAGTATCGTGGCCGTGTCGTCTAGTGGAAAAGCGACCATTATGACCATTATTGGGCGTTTTTCCACTAGAAGACAAAACAACGATACGACCATGACGTTTCGTCATTTAATAGGGAGAACGTTAATACAAAAAAACAGTCGTGTCGTTGTCGTGGTTGTGTCGTTGCCGTGTCGTTTAGTGGAAAAACGCCCATTGTGCCTGTCCCTATCCGTTCTTACAGCCATTTTGCAGCAAATATTGGCCTTGAAATAATGCTTCACTAATAGAAATAGATATAAATGGATGCGACACATAGGGATAGGTAGACCAAATTTTAAGTTTATGTTTGTGACGTAAATGTGACGGTCAGAATCGACAGATAATCGCAGTGAAACAGCTGCCTTAATGCATTCCTTTTATGTACCGCTATTTCGCTTCGACCAAAATAAATATTTTGTATCTTCCTTCTACAGAAAGTACTGCATACCTATCATAATGCACATAATAATGTTGACACCTGCAGTTGGCAGCTTGTCATATTATTCTTAATTACGAGTATATACAATGAAGCATTACTTCAAGGCCAATATTTGGCTGCAAGGTAGGTATGTTCAATCCTACTAATATTATAAACGCGAAAGTTTGTGAATGTATGTATAAGTATGTAAAGAAAGATGTAAGGACATTTGTTGCTCTTTCACTTCCAAACTACCATTTATCCCCGGAAAATATTTTTATCCCGAATGATTTTCACATTTTGTTCTTTCTGCAGTCCACGCGGACGGGTCGCGGGCGTCCACTAGTAATTTAATAATATTTCAATATAACAATACTTATAACTAATAAAATAAATAAACAAACAAGTAAGTACATTATACATTACATATTGTAACATAGTTACATAATATTATACGTCATTGTTAAAGGACTGAAACGAATGGTAAATAATACAATTTAAATAACATAATACAGGATGATTTTTGGTCGTCAACGTTCCCGAAAACTACGGAATCTCCTCATCATCACGATCATTTTTCTCCATGGAAGCATACCTGGGAAGTGTCTGGTTTCCAAAATATTAGGGTCCAAAGTTGAGTAAATAGACTGCGTTTTTCTGCATAAATGCACATAGACGCGCGTAGCAGGATTTTTTCACGAAAAATAATTAATATCTGTCTATAAAAAACTAACATAAACACTAGACACTATAAATTTCGCACGATCAAGGAATTTAAAATTTAAAAAAAAAAAATTCCCAGTATTTTTTTTGGCATAAATTTACTTTATTTCATGTATAGAATACGTACCCTTCGTTAAAGGTGGCCACAAAAAAACACCCTGTATACCTACTTAGGTAAAGTGCTTCAATACAAACAGTTAATTCTATATCTAAAGGGACAGGAATTCGATTCAAATTCATAACTTAATTTGAGAAGTTTGGTTGAATTATAATTGAATAAACTTGTTAAGATAACTTTGATGTTGAGCTATTTAAGCTTTTAATTTAAATTAAAATTTTGGTTGTAGGTCTGTGCCTTTAATGCCGAGGGCCTTTACCTACTCGTAAAAATAGATCCCACTCAATAGACGAGAATATTTGCTAAGCTCTTATTCTTTATTACACATACACAAAAAGAAATATGGCATACAAGATAAAAGAAGAGATGCATGTACAATGGCAAGCTTATCTCTACCAGAGATCTCTTCCAGCAAGCCAAGCAAGTAAAGAGAAATTGTTAACAAACAGGGTAACATGTGCAATTAAACAAATTCAAAGAAACTTCATAACTACATTGAGAAAAAAAGGAGATAAACAAATGACAGGATATTCAAATAATGGACAGGTAGTGATTCTTCAGCTTTTCCCTAAATGTGCCAACTGTGCGACAATCTCTAACAGTATGGGGTAATTCATTCCAGAGCTTCTTATTCCTATTCATTTTTGTACACAAATGAAAAAATATGACATTTGATCAGTAGGTATACAGAAGATATGTAGGTACAATGGCGTGCTTATCTCAACAAGATTTTTTTTGGCATAAACTTACTTTATTTCATGTATAGAATACGTACCCTTCGTTAAAGGTGGCCACAAAAAAACACTCTGTATGTACCTATGTTTTTGTATTGGATGTGATTGTGGTGTGGCGCACGATCGCCAAGCTAAAGTGGCATACCCCCGTCAGGTAGGAGAATGTGAAACCTACTGGGTTTCACAGGAGGGCTTCCGGAGTAGAGGCTAAAACAGAGATGGCGAAAAGACAAAGATTTTCCCACTGTGAACGAAGTTAGCAAAAAACCGATTTGTGTGGGCTCAAAAGGGAAAAGCTATGTGCACCGGTCGGATGCTATTATCACAGCTACTTAAAAACAGGTGTTATTATGCTGGAACTAACCTTTATGGGACCATACGAGTATTCCATATGTATTTTGCTGTCAAAAATCAAGTATTAATGAGGTTGTGACTTTACTCGCGGTGCATTAGTAACGGGGTGTAGGTAAGTTTATCCTTGATTGTCACTTGTATATGTACTACGTATATATTCTCTTTTTTATTTTTATGAAACATTTAATCCGAAAGATTCCATTTTATTCATGCTAAGATACCCACGCGGATTACACAGCTAAAGCTCCGTTAGGTACCTAAATTCATTATTTCATTTCGGATTCCACCAGTTACTTGTTCATTTATAACTGTCTATAGATATCTTTCCCTTCTAGATCCTTTAATCGCAATAGTCTCAGTATTAAATCCTGGGAAATAATGTCTACCAAGAGGCTATAGACAGGGTTTATGTATAAATTATTATTTAAAAGGTACCTACTTACATTATGAAGCCTTATCTAAATACCATACATAAGAGAAGCCATCAGGCTTACACTAAATGCGATGTAGATAACAATCACAAATACGAGATTTCATAACTTTTTTAAACGATCTAAATATTAGTTACAGCTTTCTGCTAAACCAGGTTCATTAAACCTATTTGTTATTTAACATCCGATAGAACGAGTCCTCGCTACGCAAAACAGGTCGATGCCCAGATTATTGGGAAAATGTTCCAAAATCTATTCGCCGCAGTTCCGTCGTCTACCAATATGTAAATACGACCGCTTTTATCTTTATAACAAATAGTAAGTAGGATATATACATACATGATTCGGGGCGTTTTTGTGGAAGCATGCAGTTGAGAGGAGATTTAAACCTTTGTGTTTTAAAGATCGTGTGAAAAAAAATTAGTTGACGTTTCATGGACTATCTACGTACTTTCGAAAATTAGATTTTCACCAAAAAAGAATTGACCAAAAATGTCTGCCTTATAATATATAGGTATACCTAGGTAGATAAAGCAGCAGAAAGCACAAAGATTAATCTCGAAAAAATACTTCTCCCAGGCCCAGGTTATTTCCGTATCTTAGCTTAGGTACAATCTGGTACAATATTCTAAATGAGTCGTTTAATTTTTTTAATTTCCAAATTTCGAAATTAAGTGGTTTTTCAGTGAAATTTTCTCTTAACTGTAAAATAAACTAACTAAGCTGGCGTGATATATACCAAATTATAATGACGAATGAATAGAAATTCGTGGAAGTTACCTGAACTTTGCACATCTGTTACTTTTCTTCTGTTCCGTCACCGTTTTTTTGGTTTGCTACTTAGTTTGCTGGAAAGAATCTCTTGTTGAGATAAGCACGCCATTGTACCTACATATCTTCTGTATACCTACTGATCAAATGTCATATTTTTTCATTTGTGTACAAAAATTAATAGGAATAAGAAGCTCTGGAATGAATTACCCCATACTGTTAGAGATTGTCGCACAGTTGGCACATTTAGGGAAAAGCTGAAGAATCACTACCTGTCCATTATTTGAATATCCTGTCATTTGTTTATCTCCTTTTTTTCTCAATGTAGTTATGAAGTTTCTTTGAATTTGTTTAATTGCACATGTTACCCTGTTTGTTAACAATTTCTCTTTACTTGCTTGGCTTGCTGGAAGAGATCTCTGGTAGAGATAAGCTTGCCATTGTACATGCATCTCTTCTTTTATCTTGTATGCCATATTTCTTTTTGTGTATGTGTAATAAAGAATAAGAGCTTAGCAAATATTCTCGTCTATTGAGTGGGATCTATTTTTACGAGTAGGTAAAGGCCCTCGGCATTAAAGGCACAGACCTACAACCAAAATTTTAATTTAAATTAAAAGCTTGAATAGCTCAACATCAAAGTTATCTTAACAAGTTTATTCAATTATAATTCAACCAAACTTCTCAAATTAAGTTATGAATTTGAATCGAATTCCTGTCCCTTTAGATATAGAATTAACTGTTTGTATTGAAGCACTTTACCTAAGTAGGTATACAGGATGTTTTTTTGTGGCCACCTTTAACGAAGGGTACGTATTCTATACATGAAATAAAGTAAATTTATGCCAAAAAAAATACTGGGAATTTTTTTTTTTTTAATTTTAAATTCCTTGATCGTGCGAAATTTATAGTGTCTAGTGTTTATGTTAGTTTTTTTATAGACAGATATTAATTATTTTTCGTGAAAAAATCCTGCTACGCGCGTCTATGTGCATTTATGCAGAAAAACGCAGTCTATTTACTCAACTTTGGACCCTAATATTTTGGAAACCAGACACTTCCCAGGTATGCTTCCATGGAGAAAAATGATCGTGATGATGAGGAGATTCCGTAGTTTTCGGAAACGTTGACGACCAAAAATCACCCTGTATTTTACAGGCATCAGGTAGTCTTCTCCGCCAAAACAAAACACAATGTTTACAAACGTTACAATTGACGCGTGTAGCAAGATTTATTACGAGAAATAATTAATATCTATCTATGTAAAAACTATCATGAACACTGGACACTATAAATTTCGCTCGATCAAGTAATTTTAAAAAAATCTGAAAAATTTACTTAGGTACTTTATTTGATGTATAAAGTACGTACCCTTCGTTAAAGGTGACAACGAAAAAACATCCTGTATGTAATGTATGTATGTACTAGGTTCATCATTAAAATTCTTTAAAGGTAACGTAAAGTCGGCTCAATCATACTGAATAACTTCAAGGGCATCTATTACGTTACAATCCAGAGAAAAAACTGCGTTTGATAAATTATTCCTTCCATTTCTTAGATATATTTACATTGAAGTAGCGTTCTGTATAATTATAAATATACCACTTTTAAATACATTATTTTTTCTAAATTACTCGAGTACCTACCTACCTACCTAGAACACGATTTCTTTTCTATTTTAAAATTTACATCGAGTTGGTAATACCAATATCACCCTTCAAAGTTAGTCCACATTTTAATGATAGGTACCCTTAAAAAAGAAATAAACTGACTTTAAAAAAAAAATTAACCGACTTCAAACTTTAACTAAAAAGCGATAAATAACGTAACTAATTTATCTGCTAAATACATATTAAATATCTCAAATTATTTAAATATTTACAACTTAATACCTAATACTGTAACAAAGTCATCTTTAACTATTTAAATATTTATAATTATCACTTATTTTTTGGAGTCGGTGCCAGCCAAACAAATAAATGTAATTAAGAAAACTGACCCACACTAAATAGTAAAACCAAGAATAGGAAATTGCATTAACGCTGCCTACTACGCCATATTGTATTTTGCCGTGTGTGTGGCTTTGCCAGCCACGCGCGTCCATCAACACAACAGACTACGTTACCTAGGCTGGCACCGACTCCAAAAAATAAGTGATAATTATAAATATTTAAATAGTTAAAGATGACTTTGTTACAGTATTAGGTATTAAGTTGTAAATATTTAAATAATTTGAGATATTTAATATGTATTTAGCAGATAAATTAGTTACGTTATTTATCGCTTTTTAGTTAAAGTTTGAAGTCGGTTAATTTTTTTTTTAAAAGTCAGTTTATTTCTCGATTTTTAGTTGTGTTAATGCGTTGTGGACTTAAATAGATGCTAGTTTATACATGGTGATTTTTGGTCGTTAACGTTCCCGAAAACTACGTAATCTCCTCATCATCACGATCATTTTTCTCCTTGGAAGCATACCTGGGAAGTGTCTGGTTTTCAAAATATTAGGGTCCAAAGTTGAGTAAATAGACTGCGTTTTTCTGCATGAATGCACATAGACGCGCGTAGCAAGATTTTTCACAAGAAATAATTAATATATTTCTATGAAAAAACTAGCATAAACACTAGACACTATAAATTTCGCCAGATCAAGTAATTAAAATTAAAAAAAAATTAAAAATTCCAAGCATTTTTTTGGCATAAACTTACTTTATTTGATGTATAGAGTACGTACCCTTCGTTAATGGTGGCCACAAAAAAACATCCTGTATAGTTTCCATCGACCAAAAACAGTACTGTCCCCTAACTCCTAACCGTTAAGGAGTTCTGTAGCTTGACCATCAGCACAGCAGCATCAGATGTTGATTCAAGTATACCTCACAAGCAATAAGTTAGCCCTACATACCACTATATAGTTTCCATCGACCAATTGCAGTACTGTCTCCCAACTCCTAACCGTTAAGGAGTTCTGTAGCTTCATCATCAGCACAGCAGCATCAGATGTTGATTCAAGTAACACGTTAGCCCTGCATACTACTAAATAGTTTCCATCGACCAATTGCAGTACTGTCTCCCAACTCCTAACCGTTAAGGAGTTCTGTAGCTTCATCATCAGCACAGCAGCATCAGATATTGATTCAAGTAACACGTAAGCCCTGCATACTACTAAATAATTTCCATCGACCAATTGCAGTACTGTCTCCCAACTCCTAACCGTTAAGGAGTTCTGTAGCTTCATCATCAGCACAGCAGCATCAGATATTGATTCAAGTAACACGTCAGCCCTACACACTACTAAATAGTTTTCATCGACCAATTGCTGTATTGTCTCCGAACTCCTAACCGTTAAGGAGTTCTGTAGCTTCATCATCAGCACAGAAGCATCAGATGTTGATTCAAGTAACACGTTAGCCCTACATACTACTAAATAGTTTCCATTGACCAATTGCAGTACTGTATCCCAACTCCTAACCGCTAAGGAGTTCTGTAGCTTAACCATCATCACAGCAGCATCAGATGTTGATTCAAGTATACCTCACAAGCAACAAGTTAGCCCTACATACCACTATATAGTTTCCATCGACCAATTGCAGTACTGTCTCCCAACTCCTAACCGTTAAGGAGTTCTGTAGCTTCATCATCAGCACAGCAGCATCAGATGTTGATTCAAGTAACACGTTAGCCCTGCATACTACTAAATAGTTTCCATCGACCAATTGCAGTACTGTCTCCCAACTCCTAACCGTTAAGGAGTTCTGTAGCTTCATCATCAGCACAGCAGCATCAGATGTTGATTCAAGTAACACGTCAGCCCTACACACTACTAAATAGTTTTCATCGACCCATTGCTGTACTGTCTCCCAACTCCTAACCGTCAAGGAGTTCTATAGCTTCATCATCAGCACAGAAGCCTCAGATGTTGATTCAAGTAACACGTTAGCCCTACATACTACTTAATAGTTTCCATTGACCAATTGCAGTACTGTATCCCAACTCCTAACCGTTAAGGAGTTCTGTAGCTTCATCATCAGCACAGCAGCATTAGATGTTGACACCCTGAAGCATATACCTGAGTAGGACATGATTAGGTAACAAAAGCACCATACGAGCATACAATTTTCGGTGGTTGCCCTAGATTTCTCCTGGATCCCATCATCAGATCCTGACCTGGTGAAAATGGGACCACCTCAGAAGTGAACTCTATCCAACCAAAAAAAAATTTTTGAAATCCGTTTATAACTGACGGAAATATCGGTGAACATACATAAAAAAATATTATACATACAGACGAATTGAGAACCTCCTCCTTTTTTTGAAGTCGGTAATAAAAGAGAAGGTACATGACTTTTGTTTCAATAGAATCGTAAAAACCGGGCAAAAACTTTTATGAACCTTCATTTTTATGGTTTATGTGTGATAAGCTTTTATTGCGAATCCTGTCACCTGTATCGTGTCATTTTTCCTCTTTTGGTGGCACGGCGCTGCTCTTGTTTTATTATAAATAGAAATTATCCTCTTCTGGGAAAGACCATAAAAAACAGATCAACAAACATCCTATTGACAGCTTTTGTTCTCAAGCCTGAAGATTTCTTATCAACATCCTGAAATCATCAAGTTAAAAAAGCATACAAAGTATTCAAAATGTCCTATCAATATTATTAGTGTTAATAATAAGAATATATTTAACGTAATCATATTTCCTGTACCAAATCCACACACAATCCGTACAAAGTTAATGACCTGTCACAAATTGTTTGGCGTATTAATAAAATATAATTCAGAACACGTAGTATGTTATGTGGGAGTAATAATCCGGCCGGTATCTAATATGAAGCTACTTACTTCAGAAGTAATACTAAAGGTAAGTACACAGGTCCGTTTAGGTGCTTAAAATTTATATATCTATGATATCCTTTGCTTAAGACCCGGCAGTCAAATAAAAATCCCACGGTTGCTCCGCCCACATACCCCGCCACCCGCAACACAAAGTTCTTACGCGTAAAATCTGCGAAGTTATAATTCAAAATTCGCGCGCTTTCGAGCAGGCGGGTCAATGCTAGGTCAAGCGCAGAGAACATAAAAACCACGGAGTCATATAAGTAATTTATTTCAAAGTAGTGTTGATTAACCCCCGACGCAAAAACGACGGGGTGTTATAAGTTTGACGCGTCTCTCTCTCTCTCTCTCTCTCTCTCTCTGTGTGTGTGTGTGTGTGTGTGTGTGAGTGTGTGTGTAAATGTGTATATGTCTGCTGTGGCAACGTAGCTCCCAAACGGATGATCCGATTTTAATGCGGTTTTTTTTTGTTTGAAAGGTATATCAGTCGAGAGTGTTCTTAGCTATGTTTGACGCGACAAAATTTAATTAAAAATTTCATACGTACGGTTAACAGCAGGCCAAGATAACCATTTGCAAGTTAAAATTAGCGGTTATGCCTCCGACATAAAGGTGGCACAAAGTCCCGAGTAGATAGTCGGACATGCTTTAGTTGGTACTTACGTAGTGTTAAAAGTTATTTTTTGCTTTTTATAGTGTTTCGCATTTTAAACCTTTTGTCATAATAATTGGGTACTTTTTTTGGGTCGGGGGTTTTCTTAATTTTTTAAAATTTTTGTTTGCATAAATTTAGTTACTAATAAGTAACGTGATCAACTATATATCTACAGGGTGTTTTTTCGTTGCCACCCTTAACGGAGGGTATATTATATATCAAATAAAGTATATAACTTTATACATCAAATAAAGTAAGTTTATGCCAAAAAAAAATGCTGGGTAACAATGTTTTTTTTATTTATTTCTCGATCGGGCGAAATTTATAGTGACCAGTGTTTATGCTAGTTTTTTCATAGACAAATATTAATTATTTCTCGTGAAAAAATCTTGCTACACGCGTCAATGTGCCTTTATGCAAAAAAGGCAGTCTATTTACTCAACTTTGGACCCTAATATTTTGGAAACCGGACACTTCCCAGGTATGCTTCCATGGAGAAAAATGATCGTGATAATTAGGAGATTCCGTAGTTTCATATACATATACAATTCATGCATACACCCTAATGACTCATTGAATGTCCGATTCAGACCGCTTTAAAAAATATTTTTTAACAAAATCATTGTTTTTTTTTTTTAATTATGACCTCTTCAAAATGGGTATCAAATGAAAGAGCTTTGCATTGGAACATAGTTCAGTATGAATAAATATTAAAAATTTAAATATAAGTAAAAGATTTTTCTTCAGTTAAACGATTTTATTGAAAACAATGTAAATAAATTATTTGTTTAAATAATAGGTAATCTCAATCTGCGATATTAATCAGAATAAAAGATAATCGTGGGGCACTTCCTACGACATTCACATTGTATAATAATTAATAATATACCTACCACATTGATGAGGAGAGTGGTGTTATGACTAGTAAATTATTACTTTTAGCTGTCTGTAAATAATGTATACGAGTATAGGGATCTTAGTGTGGGACTAGGTTAACGTGTTGTATAGTGTATGAATATTATTATGCACGGAATTCACGTCGTAGGTTCGAGTCCCCCTCGGGTGAGGATTTTTTTCATCTCTTTATCAATAATTTTTATTATTATTATGTATTATTATAAATAAACTAACTTCGAGCACTACAACATTGGTCTCTTCAAAGCTAGAGTGAATAGGCACTTTATAGGCAAACATGTACCACCTTGGGCCGCATCTTGTTTAACATCAGGCACGATTGCGGTAAAATGTCTGCCTATCTAATTGTAAAAAAAAACTTTCTTACGCATTTCTAATATTAGCTAGGATATAGTACGCTAAATGTTACCGACAATCTGTATAATCAGGTATTGTTTACAATACCTAGGCAAAGTATAGAATACCTAAAACGTGTAGGTAATGAATGAAATATTACTTAATTTATACTTTGCCTAGGTTTTCTATGCAATACCGAATTAGCAGCCGATAATGTCTATAAAAGAAGAGTTTCTGAAATTATTTAGGAAATCTATAAAATATTATTTAACAAAAATTCCTTCTGCTGTCGCGACACGCTCGCTACGCTCGCTCGGCTCGTGCGTTGTTTTTGTTGAATATTTTAACAGTGCTATTATAACCTAACCTAATCTACAGATATAATAAAAATTTTACGGATCGCTGTCTGTACATGGAAGATATATGAGAAAAAAATATTATAGGAGACCATTATCAACGCAATAGTACCCAAAATAATTATGTTTGTAATTTTTGTCTGTGTCTGTGCGTTTATGCACGCTGATCTCAGAAACGGTTGAACCGATTTCAAAGCAGTTGTCAGGAATATATTGTGACATCAATATTCGTTCCCTAGTTGGAAAGATCTAAGCATACATAGGGACGGATAGACAGCGGCAAGCGACTTTGTTTTATAATATGTAGTGATAATATAAAAGTTTTTTCTTTTAATTTTATAATTGGAATTTTACGATGGGGTTGCGTCGTTTAATTACGGAGTTTCTATGGCCACATTCCAGCTCTATCATTAGATGATGGTTAACAACTAGTATCAAAGTACTCGTCAAGACGAATTAAACGAGCCCAAACTCGATGGGGTTGTGTCGTTAAATTACGGAGATTTCTATGGCAACCTTCCAGCTCCATTATCAGACCTTGATCACCATATAGTATAAAAGAAGTCATCAAGTCGAATCGAATGAGCCCAAACTTGATGGGGTTAATTACGGACTTTCTGTCCACCTTCCAGCTCTGTCATCAGATCAGCTCTATGTTGTGATAATATTGTATTGATATCCGATTTATAGTACATGCATGCAAAATTTTAGCTCAATCGGAAGCCAGGAAGTGGATCAAATTTAACTTGGACGATTTGAGCTTGTAAAAAGCTTCATATTTTTATGCATACAGGGTGATTTTTGGTCGTCAACGTTTCCGAAAACTACGGAATCTCCTCATCATCACGATCATTTTTCTCCATGGAAGCATACCTGGGAAGTGTCTGGTTTCCAAAATATTAGGGTCCAAAGTTGAGTAAATAGACTGCGTTTTTCTGCATAAATGCACATAGACGCGCGTAGCAGGATTTTTTCACGAAAAATAATTAATATCTGTCTATAAAAAAAACTAACATAAACACTAGACACTATAAATTTCGCACGATCAAGGAATTTAAATTTTTTTTTCAAAAAAAAATTTTTTTTTCCCAGTATTTTTTTTGCCATAAACTTACTTTATTTCATGTATAGAATACGTACCCTTCGTTAAAGGTGGCCACAAAAAAACACCCTGTATACATATATATATATTTTTTAACGTTAGTATTTTGTGTTATTTTGTATATTTTAACCTAGGCTCATTCCACAAACTTGTACAATTTCCTGGTCTAAACATGGGAATATAAATAAAAAATTAAAAAAACCCCCGACCCAAAAAAAGTACAATGCAATCATTATGATATATATAAAAATTTTACCCTATAAAGATTTCCACCAAAAATAGCTAAGAACACTCTCGACCGATATACCTTTCAAACAAAAAAAAAACCGCATTAAAATCGGATTATCACACCCCGTAGTTTTTGCGTCGGGGGTTAAAAATGACAAAAAATTCACGGTAAATAAAAAATATTTACATGCGATTGCGACTCCTATTATTCCTATGTTCCTAATGCCAGCGATAAGGTAAGGTAAGGTAATTCTTACAATTTTATACTTTATTTAAATAGCATTAGAGTTATTTTCCTTGATAAATATTTTTTGTTGTGTGTGCGCGTGTGTGTGTGTGTGTGTGTGTGTAGTTAACAGAACTGTGTGATTGGATTATTGCTTTAACGTAAATGGCTATACAGGGTGTTTGTGACAGCCAGGCAAATGTTGATACCATGACTTCAGACCATGATTCTCAGGCGGAAAACACTGAAAATTTTCGCAGAAAAATTCCAAAATTTTACCGATTTTTTTTCATATATTAAGGAAAAAATAATTTAGTTCGTTTAATTAGGCCCAATGACTTGAAAATCAAATTTTAACCAAAAGATGATTATCCAAAACAAAAGTTTTCTTCAAAAAAGTTCAAATAACTGATCAACCCTAATGGAGACTCATAAGTGATCCAAAAAACAGCACTCACACAATAACCAATAAGCCCATTTAATCAGTCACAGGATCGCCCGATACAATTGGCGCGGAGAGAAAAGATTACTAAAAATCAAATCAACAATACATTTCCTGCAAGTAATAACACTGTCGTATAACTTAACACAATGGTACTTGTTCAGCATTTCAGTATTTGCCTGCCTGTCACCCACACCCTGTATGTCAGAATCGGGTGCAAATGTGTACAACTTTAATACTAAGATATAAGGTTTAACTTAACAAACTTGTTACCCAACTTACGTCTTTTTAATTAACAGCAACTCCAACAGTTTACATCTCTATAAGTACGTATAAAGTATTGATACGGAGACATCGATTAATGCTTGATGTAGTATGAGACTGTGCATCTACCATTATATTTGATCGAAGTGGAAATATGAATGTTTTTCGATTTTATTTCCCATGAGTTCGAACTAGGTCGAGTACACCAAAAATAATAAATATTACTAGCGTGGGCGCAAGCGACATAGACCCTGCGTCGTCGGCGCACAGCGCGGTACTGAGCGCCAGCAGGCACGAAGTTACCATTTAATGCTATTCAGAGAGCGTTAGAGTAGAATATCGCTTGCGCACTTAACATCTGATTGAGCTCAGAAGTAAAGGGCGTAAGTCTCAAAAAGATTTTTGTTAATTGTGTGTTCAATTATGATTGTTTTTTTTATTTTGGCTTTACAAAAGATCACTATCATTATTATCTTGACATCCGAATTTATTTTAAACGCCTATCTCAAGTAATAGCCGAAATAAATGGAAAAATGTCTAAAAAAACATGTTGATTTCAAAAAACAAAACTATCGAGCGAAAGTCATTAAATCATGTTTTTGGCTTTACATAACATAGTTAAGGGTACTAAGAATATACTGTAAAAGTTTCACATTAAACAAACATGCACCCTCTTCAGCATATTACATCAAAATGATGCTAAATAACGTCTGCTTCCTCTTAATTCCCTAAATACAAACGTAAGTCGAATGCCGAATTAGCTTCAAGAATAACATTATGAATAGTCTTGTAGCGAAATAGATACCATTTTCTATTAAAGTTCTAATAAAAATTAATATTGCTGGGGGGAAAATAAGGTTTTGACGGTTGGAAAATATTCAAAACACCAAACGGTCAGTCGCAGATTTGATGAGATTTCATCCTTTATTTAGTGCGTTCGTTAAATGACGTTAACTGCTATATGTGGATGCGTATCGTTAACATTGCGAACTACCCTGTCGCTCGTGACCATATTTTGATAGGCAATCTGTACTAAAAACCATAATTCGAGAGACTAATTTGACAAGCAAGTGACAGATGAAGGGTTACCAGAATTAGAAGAAATTAAATAGTGACGTTACAGTCGATATCGATAATTGTCGATTAGATTATAATCAAGTAAGGCTTGACTGTTTAAATTGACAAAATTTCATATTATACTTAGTTAATTTTAACTACAATGAAGAATAAGTGCTAATGCTGGAACCCAAAAACTGATGTACGAATTGCAAAAACGTTCCGTAAAAGTGATGTTAATAAATAATATTACGAAATCCAAATGTACAAACAACCTTTTTTCTTGAATTGTATTGTAATATTATACCTCAAACTCTTAATTGATTAACAAATTGATTGTTTTAATAAAAATATATACGTAAAATACCTACTAATCTGTATTTTATAATATCGATACGAACAGCACTAGCCCGGCAACACTTGTGCAAAATGAACTGTCAAACTAGTCTCTCGAATGATTGTTTCTTTTTTTTTTTAGTTTATCCTGAAGGAAAGGCAAGGGGAACTAAGCCCATACAGCCATTGTCTTTAGTAAATGATTTCTGAATGTAATGATAGATGATGATGATGACGATGAATGGAAACGTCGAGAAAATCCTCAAGAATAAGTGTAAAGTTAGTCAAAATGAAAAATAATTACAAAATCAACTTACGTACATGAAGAGATCGTATTCCGGCTAAAGTTTTACTCAGCTTACCTGCGTATAAAACCATGCACACACACTAGATTCACATCACAAGTAATCAAAATATAACTTATTTACCAGAAAACATCACTTTACGGACACATGCAAGCCATTTACAAATATTTTTTGATTTTCACAAGAAAATTAAAATTTAAGCTTTTCCCGCCGAATCCCGAATGATTGTTTCAAGTATATGTAGTAGATTATATAAATTATTCTCCTAATCGTAAATGTATGTAATAAAGAGGTTTTATTCAATAAACAGATGAGGGTCGTACATCTGCAGAAGGTTCTCATACTATACTATGAATATTACATTTACTAATGAAATGTATTACACGTTACTTCCTAAATCAACGTATTCGATCGTTTTACTTAAGGTTAAATTTACGCTTTGGCTAACCGCATTGGATAGTTAATGAGAACCTTTGAAAGAGGAACGTTCTAAAGCCCAATGTAATAAACATGTAAATGTCCAGTTTATATGAACATATTCTTTAGTTGCTCAGAAATGTTCATTCATGGTACATATATGGAAAACGAAATATTCAGAATTGAAAAAATTCTACCGTGGCTATGGGAAAAAATGAAAATGTAAATAATGAAAAAAATAAGTACAACTTATTATCGAATTTCCATCTTTTTCATTCTGAATTGTGTCGTTCGTTGCTGAAAGAAATATATTTTGATTCTTTCGCGGACAGTCACAGATTACATACCTAAAGCTTGAAAATATTTAAAAAAATTATTCCCAACATATAGTACCTGGGCAAGTGAGAAACCTCTATTATTGAGATAAGTACCTAAATAGATATGTTTTCATTTTTGTTCCGGTACTTAATAGTGGTTTATAATTTTATTAATATCCATCTTTTCGTAACGATGTAGGGCTCGGGGTGGTGGGCGAATCCTCGATGGAAATTTGAACTTCCGAATAGTGACGCCTGATACAATTAAATATTTAACACAGTGATTTAATAGTCATCGATTTACCTACCTGTGTAAAATCCTGGAAACCAAATCATTGAGTAAGGTTCAAAAAGTCCCATTAGACAAGAATTAACACTCTTTGAACTTTACTCAATGATTAGCTCGATCAACAACTTTCCGATTCAGCGATTCCCTGTATAAGTGAGACATTTTACCAGGTTCGAAATTTTACATAGATACAAATATCTACATCATTTTATTAATATTCCCAACTCTATAAATGGAACGGTAAGTAGGTACATTGCAACTTCACTCTATGTATACAAAGAGTCTCATCATTAAAGAAGGCCCGCTCTTTAAAAGAAACAACTGTGACTTTAAACTTTTCTAATTTGTAAACTAGGCAAATAACAACCTATATAAATGGTACAAACTTCTCCGTCCTTTGAGTAACAATAAACCAGGTTTCACTTATTATGAAAGGTCCATTGATAGAAGGACACAGAGGAGGTGGCTTAACTGCGATTGTTCATAGGAAATAGTATCGCTGTAGCACGGGTCACGGGCGGAAAGGATTAGTGAGATACTATGTCAACCAGTGATTAACCACACTGCGTATAGGTAATCAACATAGGCGATTGTAGGTCTTCATTTATTATCCTACCATCTCTACGCCCATCCTCCATGTTCAGACCAATTTCAAATTCAGCCAAGTAACAGTCTGTAATAATTGCGTAGGAAAAGTTGTAGACTTGGTTCTGGACAAGTCAAGTTGGCAAGTAAAATCGTACATCTGTCGGCACTAGCCACGCATAAATCTAAATCTAAATCATTGAACATACATACATAGCCAACTATAGAGAACCTATCCACGAATTTCGAGACTTGATATCATTATTTTTCCAGATAGGAAAGACTCAGGAATGATGTTATAGCATATATACTTATCTATGTATTTATATACCGTTGCTTAGTACCCACGACATAAGACCTTAGGGATCTTAGTGTGGGACTAGGTCAATGTGTTGTAAAGTGTGTGAATAAATAAAAAAAAAATATATAAAAAAATATATATATATATCACACCTTTATGTGCAGGCACTACTTTGTCCAATAAACTTTCTATATACCTACTACACTGGTACATGTTCCCAAATTAGTTAAGTTACCTGTAGGTTTCGCTTCGCCTGCTCTAATCAAAGTTTCTTTGAACTTGGTAATTCAAAGAGAGTTGAATTCATGTATCAGGCGATTCTAAAGCACACAAACTAATTCCTACTAATATTATTAAGTTTGTAAGAATATGGGCGAAATAAGTAAAGGCCGTCGACTTCCCAAAATGCTTACGGAAACGGAAATCCTTTCTTATTGCTCCCCTACACTCCAAAAAAAAAAAATATATATATATATATTTACCTAAATACCCTAATTCCTATGCGTCGTGAATCAGTTGCGGCGGTAAAGAAGAGTTTAATTTTGTGTGTTTGGAATGACGTCCATTGAAATTTTTTCAATTATTTTCATTTATCAAATTGAATTTGTTATAACATCCAAGGTATTTTAACTTTTTAAAGCATTTTAATCCAATAATCAATAAATTATAAATTAATAAGTTTCGAAACCATGAATTTATATTAGTATACCCCATTTGCTACCATATAAGTACAGAGATATTACCAGAAACAGAGACATACTCGTATAGACCAACAAGTGACCCGCCCGGCGTTGCAGCTATGCATGTACAACAAACCTTCCACTTGAAACACTATCTATTTAAAAAAACCGCATCAATATCCGTTGCGTAGTTTAAAAGACCTAAGCATATATGGACAGACAGACAGCGGGAGCAACTTTGTTTTATACTATGTTATAATTACGAGTAGAGCCGATATTTTATACAATCCTATTGGTTATCAACTCCGTTTCTCAGTGGACACCTTTACAGCCTTAAGTCCTTTAACTATAAAATTTGGTATGAACTATGAATACGTTTCAACTATGAAAAATACCTAATATTATAAGTATTTGAGTAAATATACCTACAGGATGTTTTTTCGTTGCCACCCTTACCGAAGGGTACGTACTCTATACATCAAATAAAGTAAGTTTATGCCAAAAATAATCCTGGGAAACGATGTAAATGTTTTGATTTTATTTAATTAATAGATCGGGCGAAATTTATAGTGTCACGTGTTTATGCTAGTTTTTCATAGACATATATTAATTATTTCTCGTGAAAAAATCTTGCTACACGCGTCAATATGCATTTATGCAAAAAAACGCACTCTATTTACTCAACTTTGGACCGTAATATTTTGAAAACCAGACACTTCCCAGGTATGCTTCCGTGGAGAAAAATGATCGTGATGATGAGGAGATTCCGTAGTTTTCGGGAACGTTGACGACCAAAAATCTGCCTGTATACATATGGGTAGGTCATAAGTCATAGACACATGTAAGTATTAAACATCCTATTCTTTTATTGCGTAAATAAGTTAAGTAGACTCTACGGATATCCACAGAGAGTGGCCGTTAGATGCTCGCATATTACCTATATGTATATTATACATCGCCATTTATGTAGTAATTTATTTTTATAAACCCTTAAAGTCCCTTAGATTACAACCTTAACATTTAACTTAAACACACTCGTAAACATGGCTACAAAAGTGTAAATTACATGCAAATGGACAATTTAGCATAATATGCCAAATGCTAAAAGTATAGATAAGAGGGAATTATCGTAAATCTGTTTTATTCACTGCTCATATAGGACTTATAAATCCTTCCGAAGAATTTTGCCAAAGGAGTCGGCACACATATGCGGGCCGCGTGCCCACGAGACTGTCGCAAGGAAACTATACGAGCCTTCGTCACCGAAAAACACCCACACATCGCCGGAACATAGTCGTATACGTTTAAGAAGTAATATAAGAGGCGCATCTTCGGCTTTGCACATTTTAGTATAACGGCCGGTCGCCGAGAGCGGGTCAATTGGCGAATTTTTGCAAACCGCTCCGAGTGAAGAAGCTTTTAGTTCTTTTTTGTGAATTGCGAATATTTAGGATAGAGGCGGCCGGAACGGCCCACACCGGCCATGGGGCCAGGAAAGTTTATTTTAGTTTTGGTAAGTTTTTTTTGCAGTTTATTATTTTTTTATATTTGGTTGGTGTGATAACTCTGAAAGCTATGTTTATCTGTATTATAATATTTATTTTTAATTAATTGTAAAAGTATCGCAAAGTGCATTAAGTACTCAATATAAGTATTCAGTATTAATAGTTAAATTGCTTTTCTATAACAAATCAAATAGAACCTGGCTATATCACACCCGAGGTTAAATAAATTCATAAAACAGGTCATTTCATTTTATAACCTAGTACTTATAATATTTGATTTACTTGAAACTTTCTTATGGTCAAATACCATTCATTTTCTAATAAACGTATTATTAGAAAATAATGGCAAGTAGGTAAGTACCTAAAACTGATTTGAAAATAAGGATATGAGTAGATATCCTTAATGTGAATATTGATATCGTTGATGTTATCATAATTGCTAGGTAATATACAGGATGTTTTTTTGTGGCCACCTTTAACGAAGGGTACGTATTCTATACATGAAATAAAGTAAGTTTATGCCAAAAAAAATGCTGGGAAATAAAAATTTTTTTTTTGAAAAAAAAATTTAAATTCCTTGATTGTGCGAAATTTATAGTGTCTAGTGTTTATGTTAGTTTTTTCATAGACAGATATTAATTATTTTTCGTGAAAAAAATCCTGCTACGCGCGTCTATGTGCATTTAGGTATGCAGAAAAACGCAGTCTATTTACTCAACTTTGGACCCTAATATTTTGGAAACCAGACACTTCCCAGGTATGCTTCCATGGAGAAAAATGATCGTGATGATGAGGAGATTCCGTAGTTTTCGGGAACGTTGACGACCAAAAATCATCCTGTATAAATATTCACAAGAAAATAATAATGAATTTATTCTGAACTAGTGGACGCCCGCGACTCCGTCCGCGTGGACTACAGAAAAAACAAAATGTCGAAATTATCCGGGATAAAAACATTTTCCCGGGATAAAAAATACCCTAAATGTTAAGTGGGACCTGTCACAATATATTTCTGAAAACTGTATCGAAATCGGTTCAGCCGTTTTTGAGATTAGCGTGCAAAAACGCACAGACAAACCGACAAACAGACAAAAATTTCAAAAATCATTCTTTTGGGTACTATTACGTTGATAAAGGTCTCCTATAATATTTTTTCTCATATATCTTCCATGTACAGACAGCGATCCCTTAGATCTTTATTATATGTATAGATTAATTTAAATTATAAAAGAACACAAATCACGATTTTCCTATAATAATGTTTTTTTTTCGCATTATACCTATGTAAATTTTGAGGTACATACTTAGATAATTTAAAAAAATGCAATTCGTAGCACACGTTTTTTAAATCATCAAACAAATCACTTATCAATAAGAATCCATGAATGGGAGATTATTCCCCTGAATCCCGTAACCTTCACCCGTACAGAAATCCCGTAGTCAACTGATATAAAATCTGTTCATCCTACGGGTAATAAATCACGTCAACCTGTCGAACATTATTTAGTACGCTTCAAAAAATATTTCCCAGAGTGATTTATATGGACTGTATCTTGGTCTGACTTGATGCGGTGCTGTGGTGCGGGGCTTCATTGGAATACATCAGCTGCATCTCCTTCCGTGCATGAAGTAACTAAAAGTCGACTAAGGAACTCGAGTCTGAGACAATCTTAGGCGAGGAACTAGCAACTTTGAGCTGATCACTCATCTGTCCCCGCTATGCTAAACGTGGCTATAGGATCTCCCTTATGATCGTGCAGTTCTGGCCACCCTATTTCGGGAAATCAGCCCTGACCAAGATACCATATAGGTTTTCTTGTATCTTGGTCAATAAGCATACCTATATAATATAAAGCTTTCTCAGGTGGCTTTTTGGAGCGCATTGAAAAACATGTTTCCTTGTTGACATTTCTCTCTAGCCGTTTGTTTCTGATATCTATGCTCTCTAGTTTACTAAATATTTGGTTAAGTTGCTTTTAAATTATATTAAAGGATGTTCGTTCCTTTAACATGAGATTTGGGGTAACATTTTTTTCACTTCCAATGTTCCTAAACTTTTATCCTTATAAAAATTGTATTGTTTCAAAGTTATTGGAAGAAAAATATATTCGATTGATAGACCTAAGGTTAAAAAAGTACTTTTTTTTTAAACTGCTGTTCTATACAAACTTGAATACTTACCTACTGCACAAAAATTTTATTTACTTATTAGCAAATTTTTTCCATGATTTCAAGTTGGTTAGTAAAAGTTGATTCTTTCAACTTACCTAGTTTACGTCTCGTTTAAAAAATAAATAATCTAATCTTAACACCATACATACTTTAAAACACCTTACCTATACCTACATACATACAGGTGATTTTTGGTCTTTAACGTTCCCGAAAACTACGGAATCTCCTCATCATTACGATCATTTGAAGTTATCCATGGAATCATACCTGGGAAGTGTCTGGTTCCCAAGATATTGGGGTCCAAAGTTAAGTAAATAAACTGCGTTTTTCTGCATAAATGCACATTGACGCGCATAGCAAGATATTTTCACGAGAAATAATTAATATCTGTCTATGAAAAAACTAGCATAAGCACTGGACACTATAAATTTCACCCGATGAAATAATTTAATTTTTTTTTTTTATTTACATAGTTTCCTAGCATTTTTTTGGCATAAAATTACTTTATTTGATGTATACAGTAGGTACGTACCCTTCGTTAAGGGTGGCAACGAAAAACACCCTGTATAAAAAGAAGTCAAATGTCAAAGTTAGTTTGTGATGTGGTATGGGATGTACCTAATCCTTTTACTACTATTAAGGCTAAGCGAAATTCTCTTTTATTTATCAAAAGTATCCAAACATCATTGACTAGTATTCCCTAGGAAATAAGAAAAATAGTGCCTAAATTATAAAGGTTATGTTACATAGGTATTACATTAATTAACATAACAAGCGAATCAAGGGAGGGTTACTAGCGCTAAATATAAAATAATTGCAGTTCCTTACAGTACAACGTCAAAGGTAAATTTAATTCCTTAACAACCGGTTTAGCTTAACGGTCAAAGGTTTATAACCGGGCTTTGGATTCGAGTCCTGGCTTTATAAAGGTTTATCATTATAAATATAGCATTCTTATTATTAAACAAAATGCTTTATTAAAATGTAAAGGCATTACGGTATAAATGTGCTCTATAATAGATTAGGAATTCTTTAGGTACCTAATGAAGATCGATAAGGTCTGATCTAAACTTTGAGAAGTTATGAATTAGAATAAAAATGACGAAAACGAGAGATGATTAGGTAAATAAGGTATTAGATATTGGAAATACTTTAATGTAAAATTATACGAAATGCATGCACATTTTACAATAACCATATTTGTAGATACTTATGAGTAATGTTCATATACTAGCCTACCATATATGAACACACTGATCCTGTTAGATACATGGAATGCGTTTATCTTTCCAGCAAAAAATGTGTTTCTAAAAAGAGCTTAGGTAAGTTCATAGAAAAATTACACGCGTCGGTACTAATAGTTTAGGTAAGTAATAAAATCGTATAAAATATATTTATTCCTTCTTCCCATAAATGTTAATGAGAAATATCAGAGACGTATCTTTTGAACTTGAAACAAAATTAATGAACTTCAAACAAGAAAAAAAGCAAGCTGTAGGTGGATAAAAATGATCGTAAAACATAACAATATTATCATGTTGCCGATCAGGAAACATTTCATTGGCAACAATGTGCTATAGTTATGGAAGCTACTGGACTCTCATCGATCAAGGTGACATCTGTTCTGTATACAGATATCATGAGGGTTCTATGACCTCATCAGAACCATTACCATGTTAGTGTAGAACGCCATCTCGCCCTACATCGTGGAAACAATATTGTTATATTATAAAATTATTGTTATAGTTTTCGGTTACCTGTTCATACTAAACAGCAGCTTCCTTTTAGCGCTTGCTAATACAACACTCGTACGGGTACCGCAATTTGTCTCAAGTTCTTCCTATTCAACTAGACTCACTCATTTAATTATTGACAATTTCGTAATAGAATTTGATTGATTTCACTTTTTTCTTTAATTTATTGACTGTTATACACGATGCACATGCTGCTCTGAGAGTGAAAAAAAACCTACCTATAATACTACAGCTGTTTCTCTTCCCGGGCATACTATATTACTACTAACCGAACTTGTACATCTCAACTATACCCTCAAAATTTGTCAGAAGTGGCACCATGTGGTTCTATCGGCCCTTGGTGTTCTGCCTACCCCGTATGGGATAAAGGCGTGATTATATGTATGTATGTTATACACGAAAAATCGAGGTAGGAACAAGATGTTTTACAAAAAAAAATAGTCTCACGTAATTTACATACCTACCTACGAATAATAAGTAAACCAACAGAGTAGATAGTAGATATTTTAGAGTAGTAAAGTTATTTGCGGAAACCTGTCTGGATGACACATGAAACCTTATAAAATGTTAGGTCTATTGTTATTATGTATGTGTTGTGTTTAATACGATTGTAGATTAAAATTGATGGATGGATGACCAACAAACAGCTCATTCATTCATTCAGCCCAATCATTTTCATAAAATGTTCTAAGCCTAATCAAAAACACGTAAGATTTCGCTTTTTTGACATACTCGTAGAATACCTATTAACAAAAAGAGTAGTGATTGAAGGAACGAGGAGAATTAGGTCTATAGGTAGACTAGACAGTAATGCCTAGTTCTACTAAACTAAATTTGAACCTGTAACCGTTCTTTAAATCTCTACATGAATGGAGACAAAAGTGATGAACAGACAAAAATGGCTAGAGGCTCATTTGGTTCTTATTTGTGTATTGTTTAGTTTACATAACAAATGATAGTTTTAGTGGAGCGCAAAAAAACAGGCCCGTTAACAGATGAATGAGATGTATCGTGACGTAGCTCTGAGTCAGGGGATAGTCCAGGTTGGTTGCTAACCCACACAGCCTTTAGAAATAGTTCGTGGTATCTTATTTTAAGAATACACATACGTGGTGCCGGCAGAGTAGGGTTTGTACCACTCCATGCCTGCTTGTGGTTATCGTACGAGGCAATTAAGGGTTTCCGGGAGGTGGGCAGCAGCGCCTCCCGTGCTGACAACATAGTCCAAAAATCACACTGCGGTCACCAACCCGCCTGCCCAGCGTGGTGACTATGGGCAAAACCCCCCTGTGGCAGTTGCCTTGTGGCGTGCCAATAGAAATATGACCTTATTTCTATTGGCATGGCCTACGGCCAGCAGTGGACTGCAATAGGCTGAAGACGACGACATATAGACACGACTGTGTTCCCGAAATAGGATAGCAAGAACTGCCGGAGCATGTTTAGTGGAGCGGGGATAGATGTTAATGATATACAAGTGTTACGATGAGTTGCTAGGCTAGTGTCAGAGTTCCATTATCGACTCTTACGACATGCTCGGAAGGAGATGCTGCTGATGTATTCTAGTGAAGCCCCACATCTGGACAGGAGAACATTTTAGTAAAACCTAAGTAAGTTTCTAGAATGCAGTGAGAAACAAACTAAAAAGAAAGTAAAATATGTAGAGATTTCCTTATCAATTTCGTGCTGTTTGATTATTCCTGTAATGTGTTACTAACACCGTGACACCCTTTTTGGATTTGTCTAGTTAACGATCAGTTCCCTTGCATCCCTTTGTAATGGAATAGGTTCTTTGTTCTCTAACGGGACTATGGGACTTCAATTTATTTGCCACAAATGTATATGCCGCCCTAGTTAGGATCACATTTAGTTTTGTTTGTTCTGCAGAATATGACATAATGTATGTATAGATTTAATTATCTAGACACGTTTACCCAGTGTGTACTATTAAATATTAAGTACCCTACGAAAGGTCAATGATCTTCTATTTTTTACTAAATATAGGTACATTAACAGGTTTTGTATTGTAATATATATATTTGGACTCTGATTCCTACAGAGCTTCAATTGTGCTGTCAATCATTATTACAAAGAAGTTTATTCTGTGGGCGGTACCACATAATATTTGACAACTCTCTTCGTAATGTAGAAATTATACATATATGTATGAATAGTGGACGCTCGCGACTCCGTCCGCGTGGACTAGAGAAAAAACAAAATGTCGAAATCATCCGGGATAAAAACATTTTCCCGGGATAAAAAGTAGCCTATATGTTAAGTGGGACCTGTCACAATATATTCGTGAAAACTGCATCGAAATCGAAACCGTTTCTGAGATTAGCGTGCACAAACGCACAGACAAACGGACAAACCGACAAACAGACAAAAATTTCAAAAATCATTGTTTTGGGTACTATTGCGTTGATAAAGGTCTCCTATAATATTTTTTCTCATATATCTTCCATGTACAGACTGCCACCCGTTACATTTTTATTATATGTAATAGATAATAGATATATGTATAGATAGATTTACGTATTTTATTACCCATTTTCATGTGTTTTTTGCTTACAAAACCTTACATACACACGGCTATGTTCCAGATACGTGATATCCAGAACTACAGGATCATAAAGGAGATCCGACAGCCACATTTGCTTACCTAATTATAAATTTAACAAATACTACGAGTATGCTTACAAACTGTAATGGTGTTGTTAATTTTTAATATTAATTTTACTTTAATATTATTTTATTCCAATACGGTTGCTGTTAAACATAATGAAATGGTAATAAAATGGAGACTTTTACATATAGATATTTTTAAATTGGGGCTTAAACTTTTTTCATATACAAACTCTGATATAACATATAACATAACATGAAATATACATAAATAAAATAAAATAATTATCCGGGGAAGAATTGTAGCAGTCTTCTTTTTTGCAATTTCACTTTTCTACGTTCTATCATGGCAAGGGAGCAGACAGTCTATTTTAAAAATATAATTATACATATTATTAATTCCATATATTAACCATATACATAAACAAATACCGGTTACCTATATGAGGCATATATGTTGATCAGACATTAGAAATTGCGCAATATCAATACCTACAATAGTTTGAAAGGTTGAGGATGCCTCTGGTTAACCTTTGGCAGTCAGGTAGTGACGTAATGTAAATGCGACTGCTTCGGCCTTTTAAATACATTAAGCCTTAACTATACGAGCTCATATGTGTAGTAATTTACCTAATTGAATTGATTTTATCGAATCTTCCATTATCGTCATCTATCATCTATACAGGGTGTGCGTGACAGCCAGGCAAATACTGAGATACTGAACAAGTACCATCGTTTTGAGTTATACGACAGTGTTTTTAATCGCAGGAAATTATTTTTTGATTTGATTATACGCAATGTTTGCTTGCCGCGCTAATTGTATCGGGCGATCCTGTGACTAGTTAAAATGGGCTTATTGGTTATTGTGTAATACATTGCTGTTTTTTGGATCACTTGTGACTCTCCTTTGGGGTTGATCTGTTAATTGAACATTTTCGAGAGCAAATTTTTTTTTTAATCATCCATAAGTAGAAATTTTGCTTTTAAGTTATCATTTAAGGCCTACTTAAATAAACCACACTATATTTTTCTAAAAAAAATGAAAAATAGTCCGAAAATTTTGACTGAAAACTGGTTTTCATCTCAGAATCATGGTCTGAAGTCACCATATCAATATTTGCCTGGCTGTCACCACAAACACCCTTTATTTATCCTTCCTTATAATTTCTGGAGTAAGAGTGGTAAATTTTCTTCTATTCTTATTATGTAAGTATGTAGTTTTTTATCGCCTCCTGTCGTGCAAACCTTATTATTATTTTTACTTTGTCCCCATGAACATTATAGCCTATTCTAATATGTAAGCCACGTTACTATCTTTCAGTAAAAACCGTACGGTAGTTTACGTGAAATAAACGAAAATCGAAATAACTATTAGCACAAACCTTCATATTTATTATAATTAGCGAAGAGTAGCAAAATTAAGTGTAATTTAGTTCGTTAATATTACAACGTGAATATTAATTTCAGTCTTGAAGTTCCTACGATAATAAAGTACCTACGAGTATATACCTAGTGTTAGGACATCGACAGATTTTTCAATAAGCGGATTGTTTTGACTGATGATGAATGAAGATGATGTCTTTCCTTAAAACTTATTTTTTGATTTGATTTGAGACAGAGACAGCGTCAATTTTATGCTAAAATAGACCTTTTCAGGCCATTAAAAAAATCGACCTTAAAGCATATATGGGTACATAAACTCACACCTAATATCCATTAGGGGTAGGCTGAAACTACAGATCTTCATTTAGTACGTTCCAAACATACCTTTAAAGACCCTAGAGGATAAATGAGTCTATAGATACGCATCAAAACAATGAAATATCATATAACTTGTACAAGAATCTTTAGGTATACGTATAAGGAATTCAGCTAAAAAGCAAATCCTTATGGACAATACACCCGTATCTATGAAGATGAATGTATTTACTGATAACTGTAACTACGATTTTTCATTAAGTACATAATTAAAAATTTATTAAAAATAAAATCTGTCATCAATTAGGTTTGGAATATAAAAGAATTTTAGTGTTAAGTAACGACATTACCTTAGCTAAAAAGTAATCACTTCTTTTATAGATATGGATGTTAATCGCATCGTGTATAGCGGGCCTAATATGAGGGATCCTATTTATAGGCAATACAACTTAAGTTAACACAGAAATTATGCACTTAACGATTCAAAGGACATTGTGCACAACCGGATCTAATTCTATAGATAAGCGTATAAACTAGGTACTAAGGTATGACATTAGAGAATTACAGTCCATTCATAATCTTCCCGCTCATATTTCATTATTAATGGGGACGTATTACCTACATACGACATTATTACAATTAATTTGACTAGATTTCTTTTTTAAGCTAAAATATAAAGAAGTTTTCTTATGGAGAAATCACATTCTTACTCTAAAGATTACGACTCATTCAGTCAGTCATTTCCTAACATAGAGGTTACAAATAAATACCTAATTCTAGGTAATTATGAAATAATTTAATGTGCCTAAAATACCTGATACTAGGTATAGTAATATTTGGAAAACCTAGGGAAACCCACATTTTAAAATGTCAGTCACGAATGTCCTTCTAAACCTGCAAACCAGGTATAAAGCAGTCTGATGGCATCATCTTTAAAAGTTAACATAAGATAAGTAACCTAACTATTTATAAACAACAGTTTCTTCTATTTTTTCACTGGTGTGTCAGTTATTTATTTTCTTTATTTATTCAGTTAGTTATTTATGGTTTTATGATTATTGTGGAATAGTTTATTATATTATAATGTATATTCACTGTAATTATTT
This sequence comes from Carposina sasakii, assembly GCA_014607495.2. Classification (NCBI taxonomy): domain Eukaryota; kingdom Metazoa; phylum Arthropoda; class Insecta; order Lepidoptera; family Carposinidae; genus Carposina; species Carposina sasakii. The sequence continues at coordinate 8,646,998 of CP053153.1, forward strand.
CATGTGACATTTTGTTACATAATGATTTAATTGCGTTATTCGTTATTATTGCCTAAACCGAAATCAATATCGTACCATTTGGCAAAAAGCTCCCACATACTTTAAAATTTTTGTCTACTGTCTAAAGAAGGTTCACAATATCTAATACTTACAAGCCTCATTTACTCCCCTTTATTCACCGCAGTTTCACTTAAACTGATATTTTTCGATAGTTTTAACACGCAGCCGTCATAACTGTTCCCCAGGGAAGGATATCACCACACCAGGTTGCGAGGGATAATTGCATTAATTGAGCAATTCGTTCCTATTCTCACGCGATGCCTGTACCTAAGGTTGTACTCCAATTTTCATTACTTGTAAACTCTGACAAAGATAACTGTATAAACATAGGTACTGATATAAGTAGAGCTTCATTTCCACGCATTAGGTACGATAGTAGACCTACAAAATATAATAATACAGAACTGATCCAAATAAAAGGTTAGAATTACACAAATATCTTTGTATACTAGGTTTTATTTTCGTATTCTATTATTGTTTGTTTTACTGCAGAGATGTATTTGCAGGTTTTAGTGTACCGTTTCTCGGACATTGTTTGGAAAACTTGGCCAATTCAAGCCAGTGAGTTGGCTGTATTGGTCCCTCGTGATCGTCTTGACTTGAGTAATCGCCTATATTTCTCACGACACAACTCGTTCGGTTAAAATGTTTGATAATTATGAAATTACTAATTGTCCACCTAATTTACTTGCTCCAACGGGCTTGGAAGGATAAATTAATAGTAATATGTCCTATGTAAAATTATCTAAGTTATTAATCTACCAATTCACATAAATAATTAATTCATAATTTTATTTAGATTAAATTAAGGGAGTAAAAAAGGTCGTTATCATAAACTGTGTCTAATTTATTAATTAAGTATTTATTTCTTATCAGTATCGATGTAATTAGTATTAAGTCTGTTATATCACAATGTCAAGAAAATATTTCGCTTATTATTGCTTCAATCAATTGCCCAATGTTCACAATAAACAAACATTGCAAAATAATGCATCGTGAAGAGCATTTGGTTAGTTAATATCAAGAAGTCAGCGCACAAAGGTTAGCCACGCTTTATGCCACATCACTTTCACTGGGAATAGATCTCAAACTGTAATTACATGACCACTACCTATTGAAAAATAAAATGAAATAAAAAATCACTTCTTCGTTAGCCTTGCGGGATCTCAAAACGATTCAAAGTATATGCAAATTATATATTAATTTATTTTCTTGCGTTTAGCTGAACAAAGAAACTTTGTAGCGCAAAAAAAATCTTATTGAAATACTTACATAGGTAAACTTTGCTCTCGGTTCGTTATTCTTAAAGAAAACATCTGCAATAAATAATAATAAACTAAGTCATAATTTGCAAAAAGTTTCTATCGTTTTTTATCGTAGAGGCTAAAACAAAAGTCAATAATTTAATAAGTAAAAGTATAACTTTTTGTATTTAATCTCTTAAATTAACGTAATAGCAGTTTATAAGTTTGAAAATATTAAAAGGGAATGATTATTAGGTAAAATTTCACAGAAATCCAATTTCTACAAATTTTATTAACCTGTGTTATTTATACATTTTAATCTCCGCTACATAAGTACCTACCACGTTTATGTGGTAAGCTGATAATAATTCTAACATTAAATATTTTCGGGGCATAAATCTTGCTTTTACGAGTAATCGTAAAAAATGTTCCACATTTATTTTTAAGTTCATTCTATAGATAAATAGGTAAGTATTAGGTAGGTAGAGGTACATACCTACGTCCTACAAATTGCCTTTTTTACTTCAATTTTTTAGTTAAATTTTAATCTTCGTTCACATAACATTAAATATAGATATGTGAACGAAGATTAAAATTTAACTAAAAATTTCTTTATTCCATCGATCGCATCAACCGAAGACAATCACAGTCTTCATCATTATCATTATTTTAAACCGTAGAGTACATAATGTATTCAATTAAAGGTGACATTTTAAATGGAAATTTAAAGTTCCAGTTTTTAGTCGGTGTGTAATGGTCGTATTATGATGATAGATTTTTATTAATACGACCGGAAGTAAAAAAGGCAATTTGTAGGACGTAGGTATGTACCTCTACCTACCTAATACTTACCTATTTATCTATAGAATGAACTTAAAAATAAATGTGGAACATTTTTTACGATTACTCGTAAAAGCAAGATTTATGCCCCGAAAATCGACAACAAAACTTATCTTTTTGCATAAAATAAAATTACCTACATTTTATTAAAGGCAATATTTTAGAACCTCTGGCAACGGATCTAGCTAAGCCGAATGCACGCGACCTTCACCTATGTGTGATAGCACTTAACGCCTAGATTAGCGTCCAACGTTAGCAGAGTGACATAACCCCGGTGGCGTCACATCATCACCTTGACATGATAACCATTTCTAAATAATAAGACGGACGCACCCTAACTTATATTCGCGATTATCTTTATGACAAGGTCAACGCATCCATTAAAATTTATTCACAAAAGAAAAGCTCCAATTTTGGTAAGCCCTACGACCTTGGTACCTTTACGGTCTATAGATTATAGCTTTGCATAGACCCATTTCTCACCAAGCGGACAGACTAAAATCCATGCTCTTAGGGATACTTAATAACTTTTCGTGTTTTCTTTACCTCACCTTTCTTAGTTCACGTGACACAGCGCCCGATGGTCAAAGCTATTTCAAGATTTTTTGGATTTTGTGCAAATGTTAGATGTAAAAAATTGTAATAAATGGGTAACATTTATAAACATCATATTAATTTACATACAGATGTCGTAAGTGATGACATTGATGAATCACGTAAAAGGCATTTTCTGTACCAAATCCGGGTGCGTAGAGACGAGTTTGTTACAATATTTACTTTATTTATTCTTATATAGGTACAATTACGTGACATGAACAAGCATAAGAATTATGCAAGGATAATTGTATGCTAACAAGGTTGTCAGTATATGAATAACCTATGCATGCAAAAGGCAGTTATTTTTCACATTGGGTATCTCACTTAGTTTCAAGAAATCGATATTGATCTCTACAATAGCGAGAATGTAATTTGATATCAATAGATTACAGTACGTAGGTACATATAAAATACTAGATTACATAACTATTTTACAATTTCCGCTTTGCTGTCCTTTAATGCCTATTAAATAGGTATAATTAAGTACTAGGTAGTAGCGGACACCTGCAACGTTTTTCATTAAAAGCTAGTTCTTTAGTATAAATAAAAATACCTACATAGCTCACTGTAATGAACCTATCCACAAAATTTGAAACACATAAATTACATACTTTTCCAGATAGTATGGAGAATTCCTAAACGACTCGTAGCTATGTAAATTTGACGTTTAAATGTGAGATAGGTATGGCACCGTCACCATGTTCATGCTACGGGCGCAGATGTTCAGCAGTACATCAGTACCTGTAGGGTTTTTCCATCATATCTTCGAGTTCCTAGTGCTAATCTATACCTATTTAGCCCTCGAAAATCCTATAAAGTAACGCGATAACGTTAATGACAACGTCACCAACACCGATTACCTAAGTTTCAAGCATTTTGTAACATACATACATATAATCATGCCTTTATCCCTTACGGGGTAAGCAGAGCACCAAGGGCCGGTAGAACCACATGGTGCCACTTCTGACCAATTTTGAGGGTATAGTTGAGATGTACAAGTTCGGTTAGTAGTACAGGTGATCAGCCCATCGCCTACAAAACACCAAGACCCGCTTGTCCCTCTACTGACTTGTACAGTATACCCGGGAAGAGAAGCAGCTGTAGTATTATGCATTTTATAAGATTAAAGAAAATGTAAGTATAATATAATATTAATAATTAGGATTATTAAACTAGAGTGGTGGAAGATAGCTTACTTATGCTCAAAATTATAACTACTTTCAGTACCTATTCCTCATTTATATTGAGCATGGTAATAATTTTAGAGAGACTGACGTTTAGGTAAAATAGCTCCCTAGAGAAAATTCATTGTGAATTTTGTTTGGGCTACGGTACGACTGTACTAATACGATTAACTTTAGCGTCAATGTTCAAAAGGAGATAGAAAATCGTGGGCCAAAATGTAATAACTCGAGGTATGATCTAAAAAAATAGTCATATTTTTTTATTATAAAATTATTAATAAAGAAATGGAAAAAATTCTTTACCTGAGTGGGAATCGAACCCACGACCACTGCAAACCGTGCCAGCCGCTCTAACCACTGAGCTACCGGGTCAATTACTCGGATGACGAATTTAACCATCTCTTTTTCTAAATTACATATTGGCAACATTATTTTTCATCCCGATAGCTATACACTAGCCAAATCTCGGCAAATTTTTTTATGATGAAATACGAAAAATCTGCCTGAATCTCAATCTGGGAGCTGAGATATCTTAAGATGAAGATACATGTTAGATTATCGATAATAGGGTTAGTTTACCTAATCACAAAAAGACGACTTTCGCACATTCAAATGTTTGTTTGTTTGTTACCTACCTTTTCACGCTTTATTTACTCAACTAATCCTAATGAAATTTTGCATACATGGAAATTGGAAGGACATAGGCCACATTCCATGATCCACGCGGACTAAGTCGCGGGCAACGACTAGTATTTCATGTTATTCAAAATACTTAGGCAATTAAATTAATTAATTCATCATCAGCCTATTTCAGTCCACTGCTGGACGTAGACCTCCCCCAAGGCACGCAACAAGACTGCCATAGGAGGTATTTGCCCATATTAATTTAGCGAAATGAGCTTTTCTCATAACAAACTTAAATAAATAAACTTACAGACTGTCACAGTTGTTACGATTACTTAGAACTTGTGATTACACAACTTGTGACCATTTGCCATTAAATTTAATAATAGTTGACAATAAGCAAGGGCAGGCATGTCGCTACGTAAAACAATTCTAATACAATTACATTTACTATGGGTGCGCCCACCACCGGGCCCTACACCCTCCACTGACCCTATTACATACAAAAGGATGGTCTTACTATGGGTTCTCCGCTTTCACCTCTTTTAGCCGATATATTTATGGATTGGTTTGAAAATGAATATATTGTTAATAGTAATAATCATATAAAATATTATTTTAGATATGTTGATGATATCATCTTATGTTGGACAGGCACAGTTAGGCAGTTTCATCTTTTTGTTAACGTCCTTAACACAAAACATCCTAAGATTAAATTTAAAATAGAACAAGAAATAAACAATAGTATAAATTTTTTAGATGTAACTATTACTAGATTGGGAGATTATCATGATTTTTCAGTTTACCGGAAACCAACACATACAGATGTAACTATTCCAATTGATTCTTTCCATCCATGGCAACATAAGCTTGCGGCATACAAATCAATGATACACAGGTTAGTAACGTTACCGCTTAATAACTTTAATTATGTTAAAGAAATAAATACTATTATACAAATAGCCAGATCAAATGGATATAGTTCACAACTAATTTATAACCTAATTGATAAAAAGAAAAACATTTTAGTTAAACAAATGTTGTACCCAAAAATAGAGGAGATTACAAATATTTACACTGGTAGTTTACCATATTTTGGCTATATCTCAGAGATGATTGCAAAATCATTGAAAAAACAAAACATCTTGGTGGCTTTTAAGACTTTTAATTCTTTAAATAGATTAATTAACACAAAACAAATATTACCAATTGATAAAAAATCAGGAGTTTATAGCTTGCACTGTCCTGACTGTAATTCTGTTTATATAGGTCAAACGGGTCGTAACTTCAAGATTAGATACCAAGAACATTTGGCAGCTTATAGGAACAATTTCCCTGAAAAATCACATTTTGCCAAGCACTTGTTGGTTTCAAATCATAAAATTCCAGATGACCACAGTTTTGTTAGTCTGCATACGTGTGAAAAGGGCATTCGTCTATCTATTTTGGAACAGTTGGAGATTTTGAAAGCCAAATATTCTGGTGTAAACCTTTTAAATGAACAGGTTGAATTTTCGTCTCCGCTTTTGAACTCATTGGCTAGAATAAATAAATAAACAGTAACCTTAGAATGTAGTGGCTTGTCAATGTCAATAACAATTTTTGTTTTTGTGGGCAATGGAAGATGTTGTTCCATACATCCTTGTTTTCTTTACTAATTTATCAATATTTTGGTGAATTTTTGAATTTTTTCATTTAAATTTAACTAATTCACCCAATACTATTTGGTTTGTGTGCACAAATAGTATATATTTATTTGAAATATAAATAATGGTGGGTAATTATTTATATATTTTTTAATACTTAGTAGAGGGTAGTTAATTCTGTGTAAGTAATGTGTTGGGTTTTAGAGGTTCATAGTAATTAGTGGTTTACTAATTTACTAATTTCTATAATCCTGAGGATGCCACGGTTGTTGGCGAAACATATGTAGATTATTTATCTAGTTTTTGATTTCGGAATGGTGCAATGTATCGTCTTGCATGCTAGGTGCTCGGGTCTGGTTTCTCATGGCGATTGTAGTTAGTGCAAGTGCCTGTTGTCGCAATTATGAGTTATCAGATCCGAGGGTCAGTGGAGGGTGTAGGGCCCGGTGGTGGGCGCACCCATAGTGAATGTTTGAACTTCCGAATTGTAACGCCTAATACAATTTCATTTATAGAACAATTTCATTTACAATTTTTCTACTAAGTATTGTACTTATTAAAGTTTTTTACAATTTTTTTGGTACTGCCATAAATGAGCCTTTAGAATGTACCCAATTTAGTACAATATTCACCTCAAGCTACTCTATTAGTCTAATCACAGCTTTTTCTCTACAGTGTGTAACAAAAGGTGTAGGTATTTTAAGCAAAATACTCTGATAATAGTTCACCATATAAAGAACCTATGTAAAAAATATGAAACTGAAAAAAATATGAAAATGTTCATAAGTATAACTAATCTTAAAAAAATAAACATGTGTTATCGAGTCTCAAATTTTGTAAATAGGTTCTTTATTGTGGCTTATTTTCGCTCAACACGAATGGCAATATCCCTACATAGTGTGGCATTGCCAGTCTGTTCAAACTTTAAGTACCTGGACTCAGTCTTACAAGGGGATGGGGAAATAGACCGAGATATAAAGCACCGAATTAGTTCAGGATGGATGAAATGGCGACATAACACGGGAATTACGAGTACGTGCGATGCCCAGATGCCGTTAAAACTAAAGGGTAAGGTGTACAAGACCGTAATTCGACCTATCTTCTTTCATGGATCTAAATGCTGGGCCGTAAAGAAGAAGGATGAAAATCAACTGCATATAAGCGAGATGAGAATATTGAGATGGATGCGTGGAGTTACAAGAATGGATAAAATAAAAAATGAGTATATAAGAGGAAGTTTGAAAGTTGCGCCGATCACAGACAATTTACGAAGTAACCGTCTGCCTTGGTACGGGCATGTAAAGCGACGAGATGAAAGGCATATTTTACAGAGAGCGTTGTGTATGAGTGTGGATGGATATGAAGGAAGAGGTAGACCAAAGAAGTGTTGGATGGACTGTGTGAGGGAGGATACTCGTGTACTGGGAGTGAGCAATGAGATGACGGATAAGAGGGATGAATGGAAGAAAAGAACATATTGCGCCGACCCCAAATAAATGAGAACAGGGCAGAAAGATGATGATTTCGCTTAACACGCCTCTTTTGTTACACCCAGTAGAATTAAAATTTAAAAAATTAGGTATACATACTTACAAAATTTATTTTTTATTTGAATCACCTACTGATATAGCAATTGACTGTTAGAGACAAGAAACTGTTTACAGTTCTGTTGAGTTTAGTAGGTAATTACGCAGTTTTTTACCCGACTGCGCGACGCAAAGGAGTGGTATTGTGTTTCCGATTAACATTTATTTTATCATTTGAAAGATAATATCTTGGACAGAAAAAATCACATTAAGGGATTTGGGGATTAAGGGCCTTCTGTGCGATTTCAGAAAGAAAATCTTGTACTCATTTGGTACTAAATAAAGACAAAAATAATTGTGTAATCCAATATTAATTGTAACGCTAATTCTCGATGCAAAATTTCTCTCGGGACTAATATTATCTAATATTTACACTGGGGTAGATATTTTACAGAGCACTCTTAAGGCCGTAACACAAAATTTTATCAAAATGAGTCTATTTGAATGGGGTTAGTCCACTCTGATCATATGATCCGTTGCGTTTAAGGGTATACTATACACTCTGATCACGATATCGGTTTCGCCTCAAACTAAACTAATCAAAGTAGAATCCGATCGCGTGATCCGATTCCACCGAGACAATACCTAATAATGTCTTCGTGCTTATCCCACTGATCACGTGATCGGATTCTTTTCTTTTTTTTCTTTTATTCTTTATTGCACACACACAAAAAGAAATATGGCATACAACATTAAAGAAGAGATGCATGTACAATGGCAACCTTATCTCTACCAGAGATCTCTTCCAGCAAGCCAAGCAAGTAAAGAGAAATTGTTAACAACAGGGTAACATGTGCAATTAAACAAATTCTAAGAAACTACAAAACTACATTAAGAAAAAAAGGAGAAAAAACAAATGACAGCATATTCATATAATGGATTCTACTTTTCATTCGTTTCATTTGAGGCGACACCGAGATCAGACCCTTAAACATGATCAGTTTCCATTCGCAACGGATCATTTATATATTATAACCTAACCTAACCTAACCCTTTGAATGGCAGCAATAGGGTAGTTGACTATGGATGAATTTTAATGACATTTTATGCTTATCAGAATAACTCATCTAAATCATACCTATTTGTAAAATTACAATTTCATGTGTCCAAATAAGCCTTCACAGTTAAGTAGGCTAGTCCATTTTTCAAATGTGAAATTAATTGAATAGTTTAAATTTAAAATTTTCTAAATACATATGTATCTAATTGAAAATTACAACATCATATCCAACTGCATCATTTACAGCAACTTTTGTTTTGTGACCATATTTATAAGCGCAACATTTAATATAGCTGTAGAACAAAAGTTCTTTTACGCGCATACAAGTTACTGAAAGACTGACGTCATATCGTGGCAGCCGTTTGAATGGAGCGTTTTTTGGCAAGTCTAAAATAATTTTGTGTGATTTTGAAATTGCTATATCCCGGAAAGTTTTCACGCCAGCGAAGTTTTTTTTCCGAAAATTTTTCTTTTAACTTATGATCTTTTGATATAAATACAATTTAAAAAAACTGTTAACGACCCTATTGTCTCTGTCTGCGTAAAGGCGCTGGGGGGCAATTCTTGAAAATTTATGAGCTGAAACGCAACCACTAACGAAACGCGGTGCGAAGCGTAATATGGTAATATGGCGCTTGAGTAATATGGTATATTTTAGCACGCATCAGTCGCCAGTATGACAGATTAAAAACAAATATCTGTCTCGTGCTAAAATGTGACTAATTGCGTCACCGTAAATGAACTATTGATTTGTTCTGAGCTTCTACAACGGTTCCGTTTCAGCTTCGTTCCAACTCGAGACTTTTCGAGAATTGGCCCCCAGATTACGCCATTACCATAATGAAAGACACAAAGTATAAAGACTAAGTGCCGTGTGGTGTCAGCACAGTGGAATAGCACCACCCCATGTGTGCCTGTAGATTTCGTAAGAGGCGATTTAGAGTTTCCGCGAGGTGGGCAGCAGCGCTTCCCGTGTTGACATCATAGTCAAAAAAATCACACTGCGGTCATCAACCCGCCTGCCCTGGGCGTAGTGACAATGAGCAAGAAACCCCCTATGACATTAGCATTGTGGCGTACCCTGGGGGAGGAGCACCTATCCATTGAGACTGCAATAGGCTGATGAGTGTGTGCGATACAGACTAAAGATAGAACCGAGGTTAATACAACAAGTTACAAAAATGCCACCTTGTAATGTCAACATTGCTTACTACCTACTGACTTCGCAATGAAAAGTAGCTAAAGTATAGATATTTCAAATTCGAGTCAATATCTTGTTTGGCTGATAAGACATATTTTACGATTTCTGTAAAAAATTTAGTGCTACATAAACATATTATGATAAATACATCCTATCTTTATTTATTGAAAAACCATTAAAGCATGTTAAGATTTTATAAGAGCATTTTCGTTTGTGTGCTTCTTTTTTTAAATCATGTACCTATGGTGAAAATTTTGTATGCAAGGCAATTATCTAAGCCCTAATTAAATGAACATTACTATTATACAGTATGTAAATAAAAGGAGCCCTAATACTTTATAGATCTAGTGGTAGGTAAACTAACCACAAAATTTTAGACCTGAAATCACTTGTTTATTTTTCCAGATACCTAGTACGTATTATAAAACAGCGTTTACCGCAGTCAGCAAATATGTAAATAGATGTAACAATGGATAGAGCTTTGGCCAAAATCACTTGAGTCATAACACCATATGCGACAACGACCTAATAAAATACGAAATACCTATGTACGTCTTATCTGTCCACAATCGAAATAAGCCATCAAAATTCACCAAGCCCGAATCCATAAATAACCTTGCCGAAAAGGTGATTGGGTTTCTGTGTCGGCCATTGTTGGCGGATTTTCGCTGTTTGCAAGTATGCTAACGTTTTTGAAATACTTACACGTCATGTGCCGGATCAAAATACAATTTACTTCATCAGGTTTGTGTAACTACGTGACGTTGGAACTTAGGGTGCCAGATTACGGCTGTAAAAAATATGTTGTTGGTATATTTTTTTATTGATATATTAAGTATAAATGGGTTCCATACACCTGTTATTAAATTGACAACCATTAAAAGAAATCTTTCCGTTTAGTTAGAATGTGTAGATAATAGTAAATATTTGATACGAATCGTATTACAATGTTGATCGGATTCACTAATAATATTTATTAATACCGTGCTCGAGATCAAACTCGCAGATTGCAGATCAAAATCTCATAATATTTCATACAAAAAAAAAATTGAATAATAAAGTCAGTGGACATAATTATAATTACTATCCATGGATGCTGTTAATCAATGAAATCACTCGTCATTAAAGTTCCGCTAGTCACATATGCATTGTCCCTGCAACTTAAGTAGATTATTAATATTGAACCCTTTCGAAAAAATTCCCAATCACGTAATAAAATTCGCTAGTGTTTTACTTCCCGCGGTACTCATTAGATTATAAGGTAACGGCCACGGTCGGCGGATGCTACTAAAGTTAACTCCTACGTGCAAGGAATTTTAATGATGTACGAATTTTAAAGTATCCCACAGTAAACATAAGAACAGTAGTCCTATGTGGACCTACGTGCTCCAGATTTTAAGTAACACAATGTTTTCTGTGCGGAAAATACAAAAAGTGTCATCAATTAATTTAGAACCTTTACAATCCTGTCTCTTAGATCTATGTAATGACTGATTGTAAAACAATAATAATAAAAAAACTTTACTATTAGATTATATACATTCGTAACTTTTGTGTAATCAAATTATTTAAATTACATGACATACATACATATAATCACGCCTTTATCCCTTACGAGGTAGGCAGAGCACCAAGGGCCGATAGAACCACATGGTGCCACTTCTGACCAATTTTGAGGGTATAGTTGAGATGTACATGTTCGGTTAAATTAGATTATAGGTACATATACTTACCTACATACCTATATTTAATACTAGACTAGTAGACGCCCGCGACACCGTCCGCGTGGACGACAGAAAATATAAGGACTCTCGAAAATATCCGGGATAAAAATATTTTCCCAGGATAATTAATTATAGCCTATGTGTTAATCTGATATGTAAGCTATATTATTGTGAAGTTTCATCAAAATCCATTCAGTAGTTTTTGCGTGAAAGAGCAACAAACATACTTATATAATACATAACATGAGTAGGATAAGTTATACGTACAAGTGTTGTGTAAATTAAAACACTTACTGATCTGAGCCTTCATTTGCATAGTACGTTTCTACATAATGCAGGTTTCAGGATATTATTTACCTACCCATGTATAATATCTAGAGACCTTTGATAAGTGGATTTAGTATTTGGTAAATAATCAAATAGATTTTGTAAACACGAGCCCAGTTTTGGCTGCAATCTGTCAATGTCAAAGTCAATAGGATCGGACAAAGGTAATGACTTTGTCGTACAGCCTTGATATGGTTTATATATATTTAATATTTTTATAAATTTTTTTTTTTTCTAATAATTTAACAATTAATAACGAATGTATATTTTTAATATTTATTTATCTATAATAATTTTACATTTCTAAACTAATATGTAGGTATTAACATTTTTTATTTTATATTTTGATTGAGGGTATAAAAATGATTTGCAATACATTGGTTTTAGTTGTTAGTTAGTTGGTTCGGTAGATAGAACTAACATGGAAAACTAATCCTGATGATGCCACGGGTGTTGGCGAAACATATGTCGATTAAAGTTTAAATTGGTTTTCGGATTAGCAGCTATGTATTTATGGTTGCATGCTAGGTGCTTGGATCTGGCTTCTCGTTGCGACTGTAGTGTCTTGTGTTCGTGATCATGAGTAGGCAGATCCGAGGGTCAGCGGAGGGTATAGGGCCCGGTGGCGGGCGATCCCTCAATAGAGATTTGAACTTCCGAATAGTGACGCCTGATACAATTCAAGATTTAGTATTAATGTTTTATAAAATATATACCTATATCTTTTTTAGATATAGATACAAATAAGAGAAACTCAATTTCCACCTGATTTTTTTAGGAAAAGATAAAACAGAAAAATGAAACTTAATGCCCAAACTAAATACATACTACTCACGCCATTTTAAAAATGCGGAAAGCATCATGAAATTGGACCTTTCTCTCGGGGAATGATATTAGATATTCCATATTATATTTTCTCTCGAGGAAGTTGAGCTCTGCAATAAAACGATATTAATAGAATATAAAACGATTACTAAGGCATGTTTTGAAATACTTGCATTGCAAAAGTATGATCAATATCTTTTTATTAGAAGTATTGTATACAAAATTCATATAAAAATTTGTTTATCGTTTCCCGAAAATTCTTTATAAAATTCGAAGGTAAATAATATGAGGTAAACAAATGGTTTTCATAAAATGGCGATTCACGAAACATATACGGCAACATATTTTAGCACTTCTATACTAAAATGACGCAACTCCAAATTATGTGATTTTATCATAATATGCATTTCAAGGAGTGTGTAATACATACAAATGAAGTGAAGATAAAATAGATATGTCTGTAATATTCTGCTGTAGAAATCTGTTTTGAGTGAGATAGGTCTCTCTACCTGCTTTTTGTTGATCCGACGTTTGTGAAGTCACAGTTAAGGACATGACAGGCCTAAACAAATGGCTAATTTAAATACCTAATCTATGAACGGGTGATTGGCAGGAATGATTAATACCTAGTGTACTGCACTAAGAAATATACCCGTAAATAGACAATTTAATTACAGCGCTGAAACTCCACTGAAACCACCTGAAACTAGTCAAATAATGGGCTCACAAACGCTATTGCCAACTAGCACAGTGTCCACATGCGAAATTGCCTTCGTGCCGAAATACAAAACACATTACCCACCTTGTGTTTTCGCGCAGTCAGGTGAAAATTTAATTCAACGATTTCTTGTGTAAAAGTCTATAATTATTAAAATCGTTAGGTGCTAAAAATAATATTTAAAAATAATAGTGAACTCCTATATTATTATAGAGGAGTTTACTATTATTTGAACTTTAAAATATTTGCATACCGCGAGATCAGAGACGGTACCTACGTGGATTGAGTTTGTATTATTCTTGAGTTTTAAATGTCATAGGATGTTTTATTAGAATAGGTAGTAGAGTCTAGACAACAACGTCTTGAACTAATTTAATCAACAAGCCAGTGCGTAAAATAATGAGATTTAAAATTAATAATTCCTAATTCATTCATAAATTCGATTTAAATCCATCCTCCTATCCCCTGCCACACAACAAAATAACAAAATTAGCATTGTATTGCCGAAAATAATGATGATATCAAACAATATTTAATCTCATAGCTAGTATATTAAAACTTCTAATAGGTCTATTAAGATGCAGTTTTTTTTTTATCTTAACCGTGAATAACTTAATCTTCTATAATTAACATTAGAATTAATGGTAAGTAACCGGACCGCAAAATCTTTGTTGACAAAGTCTCATAATTCACTATGGGTGCGGGCCCACCACCGGGCCCTACACCTTCCACTGACCCTCGGATCTGATAACTCATAACTGCGAAAACAGGCACTTGCACTAACTACAATCGCCACGAGAGTGAATATTTGAACTTCCGAATTGTAACGCCTAATACAATTTCATTTATAAGGTCTCATAATTAAAATATATATATATATATATATATATATATATATATATATTTCTACCTGTAATGTTACCTACCTACTCGTTCAATTACTAGAAATTTGAAGGACTTGCACCTAACCTAATCTATCTACAATTATTATACACCTACTTTGCGGCGCAGATAGACATGAGATTATTTATTACCGCTTAATTTTAACACACCTTGTTTCTTTTGACTTACTTTACGACAGATATTATATAACTGTGAAAATGATAAAAACGCAACGTATGTGTTATACCTTAGGTATCCATTGACTTGGTAAATAATTTTTCTCATAAAATCTGTTATATATATATATATATATATATAAAGAACCATTCTATGTAATTGTTGATCCAATTCGATTTTAGAATAAATGTTGATCTACCTTTTCGCCGTGTACAATTGGATTTTGACCAAGACAACCGATATACTTCAATCCGGAGCCGATATATTCGGGTCGTCCGTGGACCTGCATCGGTCTCTTTCCAACATACTCGCCATCAAAATTTACATTACCAAAATGTTTTTCTTGATCTGTAACGGTCGCAAAAAATATACCTATCAGTCAAATGTGCATCCGATGTACATTGATGCGCGTGATACGCCTTCTTAACCAACGTTGATCTGGGGCATGTGTTCGCTCCAGTAATGTTGAGTAGAGTTTCGGTTTCTCCGTTTAGTGTGTGAGATACCTACTTAACAGTATTCTGATAGTGATTTAACCTAAGATAGTGACTTTTAATCCAAGATAGTGACTTTTTTTCATAACATAGTTTTTGCAAGATACTTAGTGTTTTGTGTTTTTTTGTTATTTGTTTATCCTTTATTATGGTTTGGATGGATGGATCATGGATGGATTTTTGGAAGGATTGTATTTCTTTTTGTCTCATTTATTTAAATTAAAATGTATTATTCTTTATAACAATAATATCCTTGTTTTATTTGATAAAATGACTATCGTTACGTGTGTACATATTTCGGATTGGGCATTTTCCTTTGTAGGAAACTCGAGCCAGAACTCTGGTTTGAGTTTTCTGCAAGTGAAAATGCCTAATTCTGGAATGTATCGTAAATTTCTAAGTACCTACCTATCTCTGCATTCCATATTTATCGTCAGTTTTGCGGAGTGAGGTAAGATGGCAACAGTGAGCTTGCCTTTGATCTTTTGATACTTTTTGTAAGCAGTTCGTTCAGTTCTTCTCCGCTAGGAGTAAATGTATAATGTAAGATGTTCTGTGAGTGAGTGAGAGGTAGTGATCTTACGTGTGTGTCCTTAACCTTTTTCATAAAGTTACGTACTATTGACAAGAAGTATATTACACGCTGATATTTATGATAGTAAGTGTTTAAAAACATGTTTTTATGTTATCTTCTACTATTAGAACCAAATTACTTTTTACATTTATTATAAAACTAGCTTCTATTTGTATCCAAATCCGTCAAACCGCTTTTGCGTAAAAGAGTAACAAACATCTAATCCATAATTATTATATTATAATATACTTTCTTTCCGCCCGCGGTTTCACCCGCTTGGTTCCCGTTTAAATATCGAAATAAACTATGTTCTACCCCTATCACTCTCTGTAAGTACCGATTTTGATGATTATTTTTTTGTTGGAAAGGAGATATCCCAAGGGTGGTACCATGATAAGGAAACCAGGATCTGATGATGGTATCCCAGAGAAATAGAGGGGAACCTTCGAAAATCGTAGTTGCAACTAGTGCGTTTGTTAATTTTCATTAAGTATTTTAAAGCACTACTATTTAATAAAGGTCTAGAGTCGAGCTGATGATTGAGCCGAAAGACAGTCGAGGAAACTCCTCAACGATTTACAGCAATTACCTGGTGTTTGGGCTTGATTAATTTATATTGATAAGAATTTACATCTAGATGGGTTGTGACTGTCATTATATGATGAAGACGAAGGACAGTCAAGGGAACTCCTCAACGCTTTATATACGAAATTTGGTCGCATTATACATTAAAGTTATTTATGTACAACTAGCTGTTGCCCACGACTCCGTCCATGTGAACTGCAGAAAAAACAGCCTATGTGTTAATCCAGGGTGTCGGCTAACTCCATACAAAATTTAATTAAAATCGCTCCATCCGTTTGTAGACATAAAAAGTAAGAAACATACACATGTAATAAGTAGTCGCCGGCACTGAATGTGTTAAAAATATATAAAATTAAATTTAAAAATATATAAAGTTAAAATATTATAGCGCGAGCGGAGCGAGCGCGATATTTTTAGGGGTTTTTTCGCACACTGTTGCCACTTATTTCTCGATAATGCATGCTCTATCGAGAATTTATGACGATCGCTAATGCATCATGGTAATGCTGATGCAGGTGAAGCGAACGATAATTATTAGCCTTTTTCTACTGTTGAAGCTTCGATTATTTCTTTGTAAAAAATAGCATTTTTACTATTATATTTTAAAGATGAAAACATTGTGCTGAGGGTTTCAGCTTTGTTTGCCGAGATTTGGCTAGTGTATAGCTATCGGGATGAAAAATAACGTTGCCAATATGTAATTTAGAAAAGAGATGGTAAAATTCGTCATCCGAGTAATTGACCCGGTGTCTTAGTGGTGAGAGCGCTGGCACGCGGAATGCAGAGGTCGTGGGTTTGATTCCCACCCGGATGAGAAATTTTTTCCATTTTCTTTATTAATAATTTTATATTATATTTTATTATTCTCACACATGAATTTTGTGTTAGGCCAGAAGCCCCGTATCATTGTTAGGTAGGTATGGCTGATGCGGCACAGCTACGTCCCTAATACATAGAGCAGGATGCACGGAGCAGGGCGGCTACATTTGGTCCACCAAATTTTTTGCCATTTTATAAATGGCGTAATTGCAAAACATATCATTATATCAAGTTAATCAGATTTCCCCTAACATAAAAAGTGTCCGGGTTTTATAGATGGCAGCCTTCTGCGGGCGTCACATCTAAGTTTATCCTACTAGAAACAACTTCGAGAAAAGCAAGAGACTCACGTTCCATTTCATGGCGTATGCGTTTGTATCGTATTATACGAAATGATCAAGGATACAGTATACTGTCTGACTATACATATTTTGTATCCAATTTTACGATCTGGCAGCCCTGAACTAGACGTAAAATAAAAATGTTTTGTTTGCCATCATACAAAGTTTATCATTTACAGCCCTGAGAAGTCCACTGTTGGACATAGGCTTTCCACAACAACCTCCACTCCGACCGGTCGGAAGCAGCCTGCATCCAACCGACGCCCGCGACCTTGGACAGGTCGTCCGTCCCCCCTGGATCCGCCGTTGCTTACAAACTAGACAAATAAAGATAAGGTAATTTTACCTAAACAATTATAAGAGATAAACTATGCACCATTTATATTTTAGCTGTTTTTACATTTTTTTCCTTATAACTTAAACTAATCTTACCAACTAAATAAATAAAGAAATATTACTCAGTACTATCAACAAAGTTAATATTTTTTTGTGCTAGGGTTCGCTATTTTGATTAAAAATGCCGCCGACTACTGTTAAGGATTTATTCACTCGTAATTCAATCCAAACACACTGAACTGATTTTCCACACAACGTTTCCAATCGCACTCGAAATCCAAATGCCCATAATTACTGTCGTATTTAAGTCTTTGAGCTATGGCGCGGCCGGACAGATAGACGGACATGACGAAACTATAAGGGTTTCTTAGTGACTAAAAAAACCCGGCCATGTGCGAGTTAAATTCGCGTGGAGAGGCTTCCGTACAATGCCACAAATTCTTATAGGTTTTCCTGTAATCTACAAGTAATGAACTATATTTTGTAATTTGTTTAAATTTTGAGCTAAGTAGTTTCGGAGATCAGGGGGGGGGGAATGGTCAGTCTTCGTCTTCTTTCTTGAATTAAATCATAACTATTTATTTTACAATAATAACAAAAATGTATTTGAGATCCTCATAATGAGCCGTTTCATTTGATATATGACACGGTACGGCTTGGAAACTTTTTTTTAAATTTCCTAATTTGTCCCCCGAAAAAGTGTCACTTAATAATTCTGTCTCGAAACGGTCTCACACCACCGCCGCGCCGCTATGTTTGACGGGCCAATGGGATGATTTGCTATCTTCTGATTGGTCCATTTGAATCGGATCAACAACTATCGGAGTGGATTTGTATATTGGATCAACATTTTCATTGCATGACCTTAATTTCGACAAAGTAAATTGTTGATCCGATCAGAGCCACATTAGTAAGCTACAAGCCACATTGGATCAACAAATGGCACCCGGATCAACTTACGTTTTCGGATCAACAAAATGCTCACCTGACGGCACGCATGATCAACAATTGACGGGTTGGTATCTCTATATATATATATATATATATATATATTTTAATTATGAGACCTTATAAATGAAATTGTATTAGGCGTTACAATTCGGAAGTTCAAATATTATATATATTATATATTATATATATATATATATATATATATATATATATATTATATATATATATATATATATAACAGATTTTATGAGAAAAATTATTTACCAAGTCAATGGATACCTAAGGTATAACACATACGTTGCGTTTTTATCATTTTCACAGTTATATAATATCTGTCGTAAAGTAAGTCAAAAGAAACAAGGTGTGTTAAAATTAAGCGGTAATAAATAATCTCATGTCTATCTGCGCCGCAAAGTAGGTGTATAATAATTGTAGATAGATAAATTTATTACAACTTAAGGTTTTCTAGGTAGGTTAGGTGCAAGTCCTTCAAATTTCTAGTAATTGAACGAGTAGGTAGGTAACATTACAGGTAGAAAACGAAGCGTTTTAAATGCTCGATATGTTTAGCAGTCATGACATCAGCGGCGCGACGACACTCCTAAACATTATTATTTAGTAATCGATTGAGTAAACTATCGTTATGAAATCTCGTCACTCAGCTGAGTGCTGTCTCGATGCATTGTCTCAATATTTGCTTATTACCTATATTTGCCGAGACTCAAGTTATAAACAATTTTTAATAGGAGCCTTGCATAGCGCATATGAACGGTTTATTTAAACAAACATATTCATCAATATTAAGTAGGTACTATAGGTAAGGTAGTAGTAGGGTGTAAAAAGACAACGATGTTTATTTACTACCTCGTATTCTTTGTAAGGTTACGATTATTTTCTTCTATGGGACCAACCCTGGGAAACGACAAAAAGATTATGAAAATATATTGACATTTTATTGCAAGAAATGTATTCGTTTGATGCTCAAAGTACAAATGTACCTACAAAACTAACATTATAACATTTTGACATGGTATCTTTAAAAAAATGTTTGTTAACCGATTTCAGATGGATTTATGTAATTAAATGATAATATTAATGTAACTTTGGACCTCAATATCTTTGCTGCTTTCAAAGAAAAAAATGATCATGATGTTACAAAGAATACGAGGTACTTCAGTGGAACTTTAGTTTTGTGTAATACTTTTCTACTTTAGGTGCTCGATAGTAGGTAGGTAGGTAGGACTACTTTTCTTTTAACTACTTATGTAAACAGTCCTACGTCCAGCAGTGGACTGCAATAGGCTGACAACGACGACGATGTCAATGAAATGAAATGACAATCTCCCGAGCGTATTTCGGCCAAGGCGACCAATCTCTACGGAAATTAGTCAGGTACGCAGGAGATATTATAATGCACAAGTGTATGCGCAAACACAGATGCACTCTCTATTCCGTCACTCTCATAGTCCGATGTAAACAGTGGTTAACTGTCCCAAATAAGACCTAAACAATAATAGGTACTCTGTTCCAGAGTTTTATATACCTTAAATGACAAACATTAAAATATTTTAAGAGCTCTGTATCTCGAAAAAAACATTCTGCATATAATAAGTAACCATTTTAAATCTATCGTTTATTATCGTTGGATTTATAATAACAAATGTATATTGTTGAAAACCTGACAGCTGTTACTAATCTCGACCATTGTTCTTTATAGCATAAATAACTTATTAGAAATACTGACGAGTTTCCTGAAGTTCAAGAAAGGGTTTCAACGTTGTTATACGGAGGCAAAAGTAGCACAAAATGCGATGCAAAAATAATTTCAAATACAAGAATATTCTTACGTAAAATTTCCTGGAGATTCGTGACTTCTGTCTACCGTTTCGGGTAAAGACGTGATTTTATTTATATATGTATGTAAAATCTCCTGAATTGTTGGTGCCACTGTAGTGGAAACCTTCCTGTTTCATAGAACTTGTCAATGAAAAACTATGTTACTGACGATAGTACAATAGATATTTTTTATCTACATACCTAGTTCTTTAACAATAACTATCATTTTGCATTCAATTAATCCAAATATGTAATTTCAATCTCTCCCCTTAATTTTCCGAGTAACGCCAGACACAAATCTGGGGACACGGTAGTCCCCACCAAGACGGGCCAAAAACAGCGCTGGGGCACCTCACATCACTTATCCTTAAACTATGCTAAAGCTAGTCAATTAAATAAAATACACGCTTAAAATATCGGATGCACAACTATAAACTTACTGTGTTACTTTAGCAATAGGTTAATTTAATTATGGCCATGCTTAGTATGTAATTAGTTATAAAGATTATTGTAAAAACCTTATTAATTACGAGTACATTAAATAAACATACTAAATCAGGGGTTCAACTTTTTTCTCATAGACCTCTTTCAAAATTTAACTCGTTCTGGCGGACGAGGCCAGGCGGAGGTGGTGAACCACATACAAATTAATTGTGAACCCCCCTTTTTTATTCCAACGTAGACCCACATTGAGTCTTGGACCCCTGGTGGTCCACCTGGACCACTTTGCAAACCACTGGACTAAATCATTATGCATATCTATGGAATTAATTCAATATGTTTTTTCATTTTAAAACTGAAGAATCGCACCATAATAACTGTTAACTTATCTACACGTTACACCTACGCCTAAACATTGGCAAATAAAATCACAAGAAACTTTGCGACTGAAGTTACTAAACAAGTTTGTGCGAATCTTTAAAATATGTTGAATTGTATCAGGCGTCACTATTCGGAAGTTCAAATCTCTATTGAGGGATCGCCCACCACCGGGCAGATCCGAGGGTCAGCGGAGGGTATAGGGCCCGGTGGTGGGCGATCCCTCAATAGAGATTGAAAATATGTTGTTGAACCCACTTCATAAACATATTACACAATTTGTTTCAAAGCTTTGGGATGTTTGGTATATTTTGTTATTTTTTTGTTATTTTTACTCCGTAATCGCTATATTTTAGGTGTGTAGATAACTTCTCGGATTAAAAACAGAATAACATAATAATAACTTAAGATACCTAGGTAAAATATGTTTTAACTCTTTGTTCTCTTTTGGGGGATTATAAGAGCCATTGAGAAAATAACATTGCCTATTTAATTAGAATGTAAATTTATATTAGGTAGGTACTATGTATTACACACTTAAAACTTAATTCGACTTTTTCTATTTTTACAGCATAAAACACCTCTATTATCTAAGCCTCTGGCCTATAACTATAATAATTTTACAAAATAATATGTGTAAGTAAAGATTTTGTATTTATATAGCTATAAATATTATTTTCTTGTTACAGGCATCACTAGCTTTAACTGTAGTCAGTGATACGCCAAATAACACAGGAATAGCAGACCTCGATAAAACATCACAACACGACGAAATAAACAGCCGGCAACTCGGCACATATGGCAACTCCGACAACGAAGTAGTAGTGGATATCGAGGACGACGAAAAGAAACAATATTACGAAACTAACTATGATACAAGTGAGTATGAAGTGCTAAGAACTTGTAATATTAATATACAGGGTGGTGAAAAAGGAGCACTAATTCTTAATAGTGATTAGTAATCTATCAATAAAATTTGAGACTCGAAATGACATATTAATTTTTCAAGATGTGATTTCAGGTCTCAAATTTTGTGTATAGATTACTAGTAATGACTAGGTGTATAAGCCCCTGAAGTATTGCAGCTCCTTTTTTATACCCTGTATATATAGGACAGCTTCCTCGAGGAAAGTGCAGGTTGACATAGCTTGAGGTTATACCTAACGGTTTTTTATATTGTCACATCTCTCTTATTATGCTGAATAGCCCACTATTATCACTACAAAACATAGAGCTTAACAAACCCTCATTATCTTCCTGCTCTTCTCCCATTTATATGGGGTCAAGCCAATATAGTTTCTTCCGAAACTCATTGCCTGTCTGACGCCAACTCTACTCGGGTATGGCTAACAGACATAACTTAGTTAACTAATTTTATAAAATTGTAATCCGTACATGAAATAATTCAGTGCTACAAGACCATGACTGGAATCGAACCTACGACTTCCGACTGAAAGGCGCATGTCTTAACCTTGAGGCTATCACCGCAGTACCGCCCCCTTATTACCTAACTAGCAAAAGCAAAGCGATAGCAAAAATTGTACAAAAATCGCTGATTGCTTGTCAAATTCGTATTACGTAAAATGATTTTCAAAGGATCTTTGACATTTCAAGGCGAATATTGTACAATTTTCGCTATCGCTTTGCTTCGGCATTGTTATTGCTTTTACGTAATTAGGGGGCCGTATTTCTTTTAATAACAAAAGGGGTATGCGATACTTTTAAAATGGCCCACTATAAAGAACCTAATGGGTCAAATCATACAAATACAACTTATTATAAGTATAAAAATAACTACGTACTTATTACAATAAATAAACTATAATCTCATATAATATTTACAGTATTAATATTTTATTTTAAATTACATTTTTACTACATATTATTTTTAATTACATTTAAGAGAATTACATAGTCATTTTTTACATCGTATAATATCCCTGAGTTGTTTAGGAATTCTCCATACTACGGGTAACTAGCAAAATAAACATGTGACTTTGAGTCTATTCTAAGAACGTTTTCTAACAACTAGTCTCCTTATATATTACGATACTATCTACACATTCATTGTTAAGCTTGGTTCATATTTCATGGATATTAACTAGGCCACAATATCCCCTAGGTAGAGCACTTATAAGTGCCATCCGTTACCGATCGAAACTGTATGCATGTTATTAAAACGAAACCCAATGCTACGTTTGTTACGATCCTGTGATTAACAGGGAGATACAAATAAGTGTGGGTAGACTATTTGTGTTATGACATAGGTACTAGTGGAGGCCCGCGGCTCGGTCCGCGTGGAGTCCAAAAAAAATTGAAAAGAATAGTTTTTATTTGAAAATTACACAGGACAGAAACAGCAAAGAACAAGACAATAGAAATAGTGTAGAATAGATACAATCGAAAGTAGTAGGTAGACAGGTAGGAATAGACATATAAAGAAGAACGGTAAGAAGAAGACCTGTGCACGCTATTGTCGATATTATCCGAGATAAAAATATTTTCCCGGGATAAATATGTAGCCTATGTGTTATTCTGATAAGTAAGCTATAATATTGTATAGTTTCATCAAAATTCATTCATTAGATTTTGCGTGTAAGAGTAACAAACAACCTTACATACATACATCCTCACATACTTTCGCGTTTATAATATTAGTGGGACGATACACATTCAAAATAGTAGCAGTAAATTGCAGCTGATGTCTAGTGAATAATTTATCATTGATATTTGAAACAGAAAATCTATCTACTTATACATTTGTAATAAAAAGGTTATGTTAAGCGAAAAGCTATGTAAATAGCCCACTATAGAGAACCTATGCACAAAATTTGATACTCGAAATATCAAGTTTATTTTTTAAGATTTTATGAAAATTCCTGAAATGTTTAAGAATTCTTCATAGCGTACTTATCTAAAAAAAAAAAATATGTGATTTCGAGTCTCAGACTTTGTGAATAGGTTCTCTAATAGTGGGCTATTTACATATCTTTTCGCTTAACATACCCTTTTTGTTACAGATAGAGATTTAGCAATGGGATATTTATGTGGCATTTTGCGTAGCATACCCTTATGTTTACGATTTCCTGGCTATCCCTCTACCTGATGGCTGTCCCCTGGTCGGCTATGCTGATGACGGACTTCTTTTGCTACAGGATCGAACTCGTAATAATTTGGAAATTTTGGCTTCTGAGTGTTTAACTAGAATATCTGATTGCGGTAACAGAAATAAACTGGAATTTGCTGCTCACAAAACTGTACAACTCCTACTAAAAGGTGAATTAAAGGTCCCACCGCGTATAATACTCAATAATGCAAGAATAAGTTCCTGCAAGCATTCACGTTATTTAGGACTAGTTTTTCAAAACGGTTTCAGTTTTTACTAACATATCTGCCATATAGGTGATAAGGCTAGGAAAAAAATTCCTTACTTTTGCAGATATTTTATTTCCTACCTGGGGATTAAATTTTAAAACTCTTTCTATAATGTATAAATCAATATTCTTAGGTAGTATATGTTACGCGGCTCCTGTATGGGTTGAAAGATCCATATTTTCCACCTCGCGTCGGAAATTATTACAAAGCCAGCACACAGCGTTAATTTTTTAAAGCACCGATGCATTGCCAGTTCTTGCGGGTGTATTGTCTGTCGATCTGGAACTGCAGCGTAGAGCATCGAACTATTTCAGAAATAAAAATATTAACAAAGACTTCGTTAAACTCCGTAATAGGCATGATACTTTGGTTGATGAGTGGCAGACTAGGAGGGACTCGTCAACTAAATGCAGAGACTTATATAATTATTTTCCGTCTGTATCCGAACGTTTAAAAATACCTTGGATCGAAGTTGATCACCCCACAGCGCAGTTTCTCACTGGTCATGGTAATTTTAGAAGTAAATTATACAACTTTAAATTAGTCCCAACACCTTACTGTGACTGTTCATCCGCTAGCGATTGTCCTATATAACAAATATCCCGTCACATCCTTTGGGAATGTAAACTCTGGTCTAATACCCGTAATCTTATGTTAAATTCAATTAAATATGTATTCAGACTAATCTATTATCATAACCTTGTCTTATCTAAGCACAATTTTCGTGCCTTCAAAGAATTTTGTCAAACTTATTATTGGCATAATAACTTATAGGTAGCTTAGTATGTTGTTTGTATGTTTTAATTGTATTAATTTTGTCAGTCAGCGCTTAATTTAATATTAAGTGTACCTATCTTCATACTTCACATTCTGTTTTTTCTATTAGTTTTAATGCTTTTAGTCGCTTGTTAGGACCCCCGGGATTTTCTATGCTTTGATTGCATTTTTCTGGTCGCCTCTGTTGATCCTGGCTCACAGGAGTTGCAGAGGCGGGAATGAGTGGTGGGCCAATCCCGATACCCTTTATGTTACAACCTGTAGGATATATTTAATACATACTTAATTCTAAATGATAATTGGTACCTACACTCTATGTGTTGACTTCGTAGTTCAACATAAACTTTATTCCTAATACTCGTACTTAGAGACTATTAAGTATTCCGTATGAATATTTGAGAGGCAAAAGTAGGGTTGTGCTAGAACATGGAGCAGAGAAACCTAGGTAGTTTCAGTTAAACAATTTGGAAAATGAAAAGTATGCACAACGTACAGATTGACATATTTAATTCTCTTGAAAACTAGTGGAATAACATATCAACAACTAACGTACTATTATTATTACTGATTATTACTTATAAAATTTAATTTTAGGATCGCAGACAACCCTAAAACAACAAGATCAAGAAGTTGTTATTGAGTTGCAAACTTACTCGTAAATATCACTTTATAACTGAGTTGTAAGTAGTACAGGTACTACATGATAGGCTTTAGCTAATGTTTAAGGAGATGTAAACAGGTTTGTAACATTCCAAACTCACTAAAATAATACCACAACTTTGGAGAATGTAGCATTACATTACAGTAGGGTTGCCAACCGTCCTGTTTTTATAGGACATGTCCTGGTTTTAGGGTGTCCTGGGCTGTCCTGGATAGTTTTTAAGCATCGTCCTGAGTCTTAGAGTCCTGACACATTCGCTATCGGCAGATTTTCTAAGGGTACTGACATCAGGTCAACGCTTATTGCGACGACGCAAATAAGTGTCAGCGGCATCTCTAGAAAGTCTAAAAGACGCAAATACGTAGTTGCCGGCACTGAATGCGTTAAAGACATGTTTTGAAATTCGCACGCCACTAACTCTCTTCAATCGTATTGTCACTGGGCCCGCACATGTATAGGTAGTCCTGTTTTTTCTAAATGTCCTGGTATTTCTTCTTGAAATCCTGGTTTTCAAAGTTTTGAGATGGCAACCCTACATTACAGTCGTAGTTAACTGGAGGGCGTTTCACCATACAGTTCCTTTGGATAATGGCGCTAGTTACTACCTATATGTGTATGACCACATTTTCTATGTCACTGCATACAAAAAATGTTACTTCCGAATTAGACAAAACACCACCTAATACCACCTTATGGAAAGTTACAGGCTTGCTACCCTATTTTAGAGAAGTTAGAGTAGTTTTTTAGTTAGATACGTGCAAGGCACTGCAAGGCCTTGATGTATGTAATAAAATTAACTGTTTGGGTACCTACCAAAAGGATGAAATGGATGTGTTTTTAATTATCGATAAGCCAACAACAATAATATCAGGCATCTTACTCTAATTTATACCTACAGCAAAAGCAGTAAGATATTGACTATAATCACGGCCGACTATAATGACTATAATTTACTAATATCACGCCCTTTATATGTATATTTTACTAATATCTAACATACATACGCATTTGGCCGCGTGGTGCCGGCAGAGTAGAATTCGTACCACCCCATGTTTGCCCGTGGGTATCGCAGGCGTGCACTGGGGCTTACATCTAGCAGTGGACTGCAATAGGCTGATGATAATGATGACATACGCATTATTGTTATATTGACATTTTATACTTATTTATTTATAATTTCTCTCCGCTTTCAGGTGCCTACGGGTTTGGTTACGACGTTGGTCCAAACGGACAGTTCCACCACGAGAACAGAGGTCCAGATGGGGTCACCTACGGTTGCTATGGTTACGTGGACCCTGATGGTTACCTGAGAGCCACTCACTATGTAGCTGATAGTCACGGATACCGTGTGGTAGAACCTGAACAAGACGTCGAAGTTTACCCTGATGAGACATACCACTATGACGAAAAGTAAGCTATACATTATAACTGTAAAAAGTGATAATATTTCTCGATTTGGCAGAAATCGGCTAGTTAGAAGAGCGGAAGATGCGGGATTTTGCCTCGTTTTTTGCTTCACTACCCGGCATACATTTGTCATTGATGACTCCTTCTGACGACTTGTTATCTATTGGTACATACTCAAATTTTAAATTGTATCCATGGGCCAAATACAATAACCACAATTTGTGTACCTACCAATATAAATATCATATAGGTAGATGTTAGAAATTACCCGCTCTTGCCCGCTTGAGATACATATTTTTAACTAGTGGACGCCCGCGACTCCGTCCGCGTGGACTACAGAAAAAACAAAATGTCGAAATTATCCAGGATAAAACATTTTCCCGGGATAAAAAGTAGCCTATATGTTAAGTGGGACCTGTCACAATATATTCCTGAAAACTGCATCAAAATCGGTTCAGCTGTTTTTGAGATTAGCGTGCACAAACGCACAGACAAACCGACAAACAGGCAAAAATTCAAAAAATCATTCTTTTGGGTACTATTGCGTTGATAAAGGTCTCCTATAATATTTTTTCTCATATATCTTCCATGTACAGACAGCGATCCGTTACATTTTTATTATATGTATAGATATAGATAGCTATAATAAGTAACAAACCCACTTTTATTACAGTGCTGGAAACGAACCCACCGAAAAAGTACCCGGTCACATTATTCCATGGGTAAAGCTCTTCTTCCCTAAAGGATGTGGTCGCACCCCAGGGGGCATCCCGGCCAAGCCGCCCCCGAAGCCTAAGCCTCCAACGCCTCCTTCACGACCTCCTACATCGCCTTCGCGACCCCCGACTTACCCTTCACGACCACCGACCGACAGCACCGGCCAGAACACCAATCCTAAACCTGAATACACACCAGGTTTGTTTTTTAAGGCAATGTTTGGATACCCACAGATTTTTTTATAATTGGGCAGAAGTAGAAGTGTACAATTTACCTACACATGTATTTTTCACTGGTTATCCTATTGAGTCTCATGTTGTAAGGGATAAGCCACCTACCGCTTTCATTCGACATTTTCATTCATGATTAATAGGGTGTGTTAAGTATGTCGAAATCGTACAGTCATAGACATTTAATTAACGCATTGAGTATTTTCTGTTTCTTTTAGGTGGCAATGGCCCTTACGGTCCAAATGGTGGCCCTAATGGTCCTAACGGCCCGAACGGAAGCCCAGGCGGTCCAAATGGCCCTTACGGTCCAAACGGCCCAAGCGGCCCTAACGGTTCTGGTGGCCCTAACGGTCCCGGAGGTCCTAACGGTCCTTACGGTCCTAATGGACCAGGCGGTCCTAACGGTCCTTACGGCCCTAATGGTCCAGGAGGTATCGGTCCTGGTGGACCTAATGGTCCAGGTGGCCCCAACGGACCTTACGGTCCTAATGGTCCAGGAGGTAATGGTCCCGGCGGACCAAATGGCCCTCACGGTCCTAACGGCCCAGGCGGTCCTAACGGCCCTGGCGGTCCCAACGGTCCCGGCGGAACTAATGGTCCCCATGGTCCTAATGGACCCAGTGGCCCGAACGGTCCAGTGGCCCGAACGGGCCTTACGGTCCTAACGGTCCAGGTGGTACAGGACCAGGTGGACCTAATGGGCCTTACGGTCCTAATGGCCCAGGTGGCACAGGACCGGGCGGTCCTAATGGGCCTATCGGTCCTAATGGTCCAGGTGGCATAGGACCAGGTGGACCTAATGGGCCTTACGGACCTAACGGTCCTGGTGGACCTAATGGGCCTGGCGGTCCCAACGGCCCATGGGGCTCAGGAGGGAGTGGCAGTTACTATCCCGGACAACCAGGAAGCCCAGGTTTGTTTAAATTCGTTTTAATATCAAGAACATCTTCCTTGTCATATACTTTATTTTGTGAAAACTTTACTCTGTACAACAAAGCATAAGAAAGAACTAAAAGTGCTCTGCCTTAGGGTCTGATTACACTGAGACGCTGCGCGCACATTGTTTTCGCGCAGCGCCACGCTGTGCTTCAATTCAATGCGCATTGCAACGTCTCAAGATATATCGTAAAATCGATATCAGTACGAACGATTTCACCGCCACACGTACCGCAGATGCACCACTGCACCGCGCGACGTTTCGCTGTGCAGCTATGCGTCTCGTGGTAGAGCGCTGGGCAAAGCAACATACCTTACGAGTATTCTGCATTCTCACAGTGAAATGTGTACCTACTTTTTCGAGTACCTAATAAATAAAGTATTTTAGTTGCTCTATTAAAATATACGTGCAGCAACGCGTTGCATCTCTGTGTGATCTCACCCTTATTCGAAAATTATCCCAACCCCCAACTGTAATGTAATTCGTTTGTTATTTAATAAAACCTCAAAATTTTGTGAGTACATCATATTTTACCCCAGTTGAATTACTTACGGAAAGCGGATTTCAATAAATTAGGTACCTATACTATTATTTATATAGCACCTTTAAGTTTTTTTCAAGTTACTAGATACTTTTGATAATTCTATCCTCCTGCCAGCCAGACCTAAAATGAATGTCAATGGTGCGCGAAGAAGTATTATGAGGACTTTATACATGGTATGAGTGATAGCCAGGCAAATACTGAAATGCTGAACAAGTACCCTGTAATGTTTGTTTTCCGCGGCAATTATTTTGGGCGATCCTATGACTAGTTACCTAAATGGGCTTGTTGGATTGTATGATATATTATTGTTTTTTTTTATCACTAGTGACTCTCTATTAGGATTGATCAGTTTTATAACTTTTTTGGGCGTAACTTTTTTTATGTCCTGCCCTAAAGGCATACAAATGTCCTTATTCTATAACAAATGTAGGTATATTAAATTGCACAAGAAATTAAATTATGAATCATGTGTGCATCATTAAAAAAATCAAATTAGTAACATGCGAATGTCATATTAGGCCACACAAATTATTATTTTAATACAATTAATTAAAAGTAAATACCTAATTCTAATGAATATGTAAACATTCACACATTGTTAAAATTTGTCCTATTGTAACGCAGTAGTACTAACTTCTTTACTCGATTGTCCAGGTGGTCCCGGAGGTCCAGGCGGCCCCGGCAGTCCTAGTGGACCTGGTGTACCAGGTGGATACTACCCCGGACAACCCGGCACTCCCGGTACACCCGGCTCTCCTGGTAAACCAGGTATTAAAATATCTTCTAATAATTTAAAGTGAAATACCCAATGTTTAAATCCATTATTAAAAATTTATAAGCTATGAGCGTATACAAATTTGTGCATATTGACCAATTAATCTTTATGAAACGATTCTGTCCGCGTAAAATTTTAAGTTTCTGTATTTTTGCATTTCCGTAAGAACTTCAGAAATCCTGTTTTATAAGAAGTATGTAAGAATACACTCTCTAAGTTTCAAGTCTCAATGATAAGCAGTTAAGGCTGTGCGTTGTTGATCCGTCAGTCATTCAAGACAAAGCAATTTTATGTACTTATAGATTTCTGTAAATTGTTTTTGTAGATAACTTATATAGAAGTACTATGCTTAAGTCTAGATTAAAATATTTACAGGTGCTCCAGGAGGTCCAGGCGGCCCCGGCAGTCCTAGTGGACCAGGCGTACCAGGCGGACATTACCCCGGACAACCCGGCTCTCCCGGCACACCAGGTAATTACTTGTGTTAAAGAATAGCTAAATAAGTAGTTCAACCATTTTTTCTCCTTTTTATTTCATTCTCCCAATGAATCCAAATATTTCATTCTATCAATCGATATTGATAAACTCTTCCGTTTTTAAGTTCGAGACTGTCTTACATATAAAGCACATAATCAATGGATTCCTTACAGTCCTGGATTTATAAATAGGCCGTATAGGCCGCGGCCTAGGGGCGGCAGATTTCAGAGGACGGTCAATTGATTTCGGAGGATAAAAGTCAAACACGTCCACTGATTTTCTCATGGTTTTTTATAAGTACTTTAAATAAATCCCTTTAGAAACTCATTCCTATCGAAACCTATACTATTATCGCGTGAGTGATAGATGAGAGCAGCGCAGCGGAGGAAGAACCGCGTGGCGGCGGCAGTGTCTCAACGTAACATATTTTCTAATGATCGTAACATAACAACTGAACAGTCGGGATCCATTGATTATCTAACAGCCAAGCTAATATTTCAATGGATCCTGGCTGTTCAGTTGTTATGTTACGATCATTAGAAAATATTTCATGTTCTTCTATAGTATTCATTCCATAATAATATTATAGAATTCTAGACCACCAGACATCTAAGTGCTTGTTTTTTTTCTTTTCAGTTTTTATGTGAAGGGAAATCTGATTAAATTGACATAATGGAATATTTTGTTTGCAAGAAATTAAACCATTTTATTGTAAATAGTATTGCGGGATATACATATTGCCTCGTGATTGCCTCACACTATGATCAGCCTTCGACACGTTAGAGGCCCCGAGAAAGGTGCCCTCAAAAACTTTCAAATAACCGATCAACCCTAATGGAGAGTCACAAGTGATCCAAAAAACAGCAATGTGTCACACAATAACTAATAAGCCTATTTAATTTGTCACAGGATCGCCCGATGCAATTCGCGCGGAGACCAAAGATCACTGAAAATCAAATCAAAAATACATTTCCTGCGAGTAATAACACTGTCGTATAACTCAATGGTACTTATTCAGCATTTCAGTATTTGCCTGGCTGTCACCCACGCCCTGTATTGTAATTTATACTGAAATATGCGCAATACGATGAAATATTATGGTATAATTTTTTTTTTGTCAAACTCCATTAATAAAAGTACAATATATTTTTTTCATTTTTCGACCCATCAAAACTGGCTACTTTAATATTTTTTTTCTCGGAAACTATCAATAATTCATAGGTAGTTTGTTCTAGTGAATTGTTTCTCTCGTCAAACTAGAGATGTCCATTTTTCAGGATCTTCGGAACACTGTGGATCGTTAGATCGACAGTAGAGCCTGCAGAAGTCATTGGCAACTTATGTACGTGCTGAAAACAATAAAAACTTCGCGCTCGCTTTGCTCGCGTCATTTTATCAACTGATAAAAATGTATCTAAAATTTTGGTAGAAATTGGTGGGGCAAAGTAAATTGATCGACGCTGGGTCTATGTCAGTCGTTTTCCCGCGCTATTATTTTTCTCTGTCAAATTTTAACTGACTATTTCTCGACTATTTACTGGATGACATTATTATCTAAGGGTAAATTCATATTATGTACTACCAAAGGAACTAGATACGAGTATTAGGAAATCGCGGGACGCAATATCAAACGTGGCAATCATTGAGTCTTAGGCAGTTACGAGTACTTGAGACAATAAAATTGTTATGGCAATATTTTACCTGCATTGATGCGGAACATTACTGGAATAAACCAGATGACACTTTTTTTTAATTTCTTTATTGCACGTCTAAAGTTTTATACAATGGCGGACTTAATGCTATGCAGCATTCTCTACCAGTCAACCAATATTTGTGGTGAGAAGGTAAACAATTTTAAAGATAGGCTATACATAAAAATAAATATAAAATAACAAACACTAGTAGCTAAGCACACTTAATTCTATAATTAGTACATACTTACACATAATACGACATTAGACATGGACCAGGTTCTGGACTCTCCTGTAGTGCTCAGTTACTCTCGACTTAAATACCTCCACATTAGAAGACTCCCGAATCGTTACTGGTAGATCGTTCTATAAGCGAACAGCAGTGGTAGTAAAAGAGCCAGAATACAAAGCAGCATTGCGCTCGGGCTCACGGAGGGTTTTGTTGCGGCTAGACCGGAGTGGTCTATCGCAGGAGAAGAACTCGAAGTGTTCGGAAATGTATTGGGGAGCAAGAGGATGGTTCAGGGTATTGAACAAGAAGGAAAGTAGGTGAAGATTACGTCGATGTCTAATATTGAGCTAGTTTAGCTGTGCACGATATTGGGATATGTGGTCATATTTAAGCAATCCAAAAATTATATCGAATACACATGTTGAGAAGGCGGTCCAACTTATCTAAGAGTTCCTCTGTAATATCTGGGTAGCAGACATCAGCATAGTCAATGATTGGGAGCAACAGAGCGTTGACTAACGTGATCTTGGCCGATATGGGTAGGAAGTTCTGCATAAGTTTTAGCGAACGCTTTGGCTACCCCATTCATATATGTATGTGCTACAACTGTATATAGCGAACTTGTACTGTTATTCTATATTTATTTAATATTACCTATGAATGCTTATTTTATAAAATATTCCGTCGCCGCCGCGCCCATCGTAATAATTGAATAGTGTGTTTTTGAGCAAAGAATATTAATAAGATATTTATTTACCCACCCGTGTCGTCGATACAATGCAGGATGAATTATAACGTTTTTTACTAACTAAAAAAAAAGTAGATACGAGTAGAATCGACGCCGCAGCATGTGTGGAGACCCTTAGTTACTCGTATGTATGTCACATTTCTCTAGTCGATTTACTTATTAGTAAACTAAAGATGTCGCCGTGTGTTACCGAACGAAATGATATTTCAACGTGGTGACTGTAGTTCCTTTTTCTACCACTTTGCAGATAATTTGGCAAACGCACACATTTCAATCACTCATAATAATCCGACTAATATTACAAACGCGAACGTTTGTGAGGATGTATGTATGTTTATTGCTCTTTTGCGCAAAAACTACTGAATGGATTTTAATGAAACTTCACAATAATATAGCTTACATATAAGAATAACAGTGGACTTTGCTAGGATTACATTTCAGCCTAACACCCTGTTACTTATAATATTTCATTTTTGTAAATAAAAATGTAATGTGTTTAAAAAAATAACACATAGGCATTATCCCGGGTTAATATTTTTATCCCGGATAATTTCGACATTTTGTTTGTTCTGCAGTATGTACGATCGGGCGCGGATGGAGTTGCAGGCGTCCACTAGTGTCAAATATATAGGCAAAGTGTGAACGATGAACTATCCAATTTGAATTTAAGTTGACTGTTCGTTGAAACTTTATAACATTGTTCGCGATCTATGTAGATTTCAAGAAATCCGTGGGACTCGCAATTTGCGTAAAACTTTCTCGAAACTTTAATAAATAAACTTAGTAGGTACATGCGTTTTGGAATTATTATTGAGCACGGAGTCACCTTAACATAACCACGGAGCATATTCAAAGCAAAACACCGAGTGACTAATTATATACTAATTATATATTGACGGCCGATTGGTCTAGTAGGTACCCAAGTAGCACAAGAGGCTGTATAGCAACTGAATATTGGACTACAATTACCCTTGAAGTGGTATAAGAAAGCTGCATAAAAGCTGATTCCGAGCTTATTCGGCCCTTAAACCACTTAAATGGGCACAAATTATTCAGCTCTAATGTCACATAAGCTGCTTAATAGCGCAGAATCGGACATTTAAGAGAGTTATAAGGGGTAACAGGTGTTGTAAGAGCTGAATATCAACTGGTTAAGAGGCCATGTTACTCTTTATTCAGCTGAATACCTAAGTAATGTATCACAACGGGCCTGTTGGTGGTAGAAGCAGAAATTTAAGAGAGTTATAAGGGGTAACATGTGTTGTAAGAGCTGAATATCAACTGGTTGAGAGACCATGTTACTCTTTATTCAGCTGAATACCTAAGTAATGTATCACAATGGGCCTGTTGGTGACGCGTGACTATAGAAAATAATATTTTTGTATATTAATTTTACTTATTGTTGAAAAGTGACCGTAGTAACTTGTGACAACATAAACGTAAACGCCATATTAATGGCGGTGTCGTTTCATAATATATTTATTGGTACCTAAGTAAACAGAACGGTTTTCTTTATTAGTGCCAGAAAAATGTGTGGGAATGCAAGTTTACTGACATTATATATGTATATTGTCTAAGAAAATTTTTGTGCGCTACGAAAATATTGTGTTTTTAAATAATATAGTAATAAATAATGTAAATAAGCTATGTGTTTTAAAATCTTGGCCCAACAATTTTCAATAGTTTGGACAGAACTATTAAATAAATAGAGACTGTTACGATAAGAAGTAATACCTAATTTAATAAGTTCGTAATTCATGCACGAAACATATAAAAAAATGTAAAGTAAATTATCACATTTCCAGGTTAAACACAATAAAATGGTGGTTGATGTTAAACAGCTATGTGAACCGTTATTTATCAAAGGGCTGTTTAGTGATTCACTTGTGAACCTATATTCATCAAAGGACTGCTTAGTGTTTCACATGTGAACCATTACTCATTAAAGGGCTGTTAAGTTTTTCACGCGAGAACCATTACTTATTAAAGAGCTGTTGAGCGATTCACCTGTGTACTGTGAAACAGTTCAAGAGCAAAGTAGAATTGAATATGTAACTCCGTATGCAGCCTTGGTTGATGTTAAACAGCTATGTGAACCGTTATTTATCAAATGGCTGTTTAGTGATTCACTTGTGAACCTATATTTACCAAAGGACTGCTTAGTGTTTCATATGTGAACCATTACTTATTAAAGGGGTTTTAAGCGTTTCACGCGTGAACCATACTTATTACAGAGCTGTTAAGCGTTTCACGTGTGAACCATTATTTATTAAAGAGCTGTTAAGCGTTTCACGGGTTAAAGTTAAAGTCACTTATTTTGATATACTAGTGAACCTCTAAATATTCATGAGGCATCTTGTGAACGTTTAAACTGCCGCTATATGCAGACAGTGTCAATGGATAAATAAAGGCTGCTTAGCGGTAAATATGTTCAGCGCTAAGATATATTATGGGCCACAGGTGTCCCGTTATGCGTCTATTGGCTTAATATTATGAGAACTTGTGCTCCTTTAATGAGTCAGCTCAATAACAGTTCACAAGTACTTTCTTATATTGCTCTTGGCTCTTTCTATAACTCTTTGCGTTTTATGGGTATATTTGTGACCCATAATGCAGCTCTTATTTACCCTTAAGCTGTTTAAATATCACTGACTGCTATTATGCAGCTAAGGGACCACGAGTGTATTCTTATATGAGTCTTAACACGCCCAGAGCTGTGTGTAGATCTAAAAGTGAGTATTTATTCAGCTATCTGTGCTACTTGGGTTTAAAACACATTTTGCCAGCTCGTATTTTTGAATCGCTGTAAATCCAAATCGGTTAAACTTAGATATGCCATTCCAAGGGCAAACTTAATTCCTTTTTTACGTAGAATCTAAAAATGTAATAAACAAAATCGTGCATATACCCTATTGTATTGGGCGATCCTGTGACTAGTTAAATGGACTTACTGGTTATTCTATGAAACATTTCTGTTTTTTGGATTACTTGTGACTCTTCTTTGGGGTTTGAGAGCGCAACTTTTTTTTTTAAATCATCCATAGGTAAAAATTTTCTGTGGTTTAATAATTGAAACAACACACTGTGATAATAAAATAAGTGTATGTAACTGTTTTCAACTGCTACTTGAATTAAGCCAAGACGGACAGGTGAACGGATTTGCACTTCTTATAAATTTGATATAAGATAAGAGCGTAGTGTAAATCAGCGAATGACTATTATAGGTTTAGGGCAAAGTATTTTAGGTGTAGTTTATATGTCCGGAATTTTGTTTCGAAGATGACTTTCCACGTACTAGTACATACAATACTTAACGTCTATAGCCTAAATAATATTGCAATAAAAAAATTTAACTCGTGGTATAGGAGGTCCAGGCGGTCCCGGCGGTCCTAGTGGACCCGGCGTACCAGGTGGATACTACCCCGGACAACCCGGCAAACCCGGCTCTCCTGGCACACCAGGTATGAATCTCTACAATAACGCTGTCTTAGTAAAAGTAACAAAATATCTTCATCAAATAATATAAAAGTTATTCAAAACTTGTCAGCATGCTCCTAAGAAAAAATGCAACTTAGAGCTTATTTTTTTTTTCAAAATAATTGTCATGAATGTACAGATTTCTTGAGCAAAGTTTTGATATTAACAGGGGCTCCAGGAGGACCAGGCGGCCCCGGCGGTCCTAGTGTACCCGGCGGACAAGGTGGATATTACCCCGGACAACCTGGCTCTCCCGGTACACCAGGTAATAATATTTGTGTCTTATTAGTGCAGGTAATAAAGAAACACATTTTAATAATATAACAGTATTGTATCCGAAGCAAATATAACAATAACAAAGCGTAGACAAGCAACAAAATACCGACTGACTACTATAGTTTCCGGGAACTGGAATTTGAGGTGTAGTTTGAATTTTATTAATAAATGATAACGATTGTCCCTATGTTTCAAAGACTACCTGCCGCATAGTACTTACAAACTTAACGTCTAACCTATAGAATTTCACAATTAAGTAATGTCACTTGTGGTATAGGAGGTCCTGGAGGTCCAGGAGGTCCAGGGGGCCCCGGTGGTCCTAGTGGACCCGGCGTACCAGGTGGATACTACCCCGGACAACCCGGAAAACCCAGCACTCCTGGTATACCCGGCTCTCCTGGCACGCCAGGTATGTATCTATAGAAAAGAGTATGGCGAACTTTTTGACTAAATAATTTTTTTCTTGAAGCAAATTTTTCCATTCGGGAAACTTACCAAAATTTTTCTTTTATTTCGCGGATTTTGCTGAAGTTTAATTTACTGATATTTCTTTTTAACCCCCGACGCAAAAACGACGGGGTGTTATAAGTTTGACGTGTCTGTGTGTGTGTGTGTGTGTGTAAATGTGTAAGTGTCTGTCTGTGGCATCGTAGCTCCCAAACGGATGATCCGATTTTAATGCAGATTTTTTTTGTTTGAAAGGTATATCAGTCGAGAGTGTTCTTAGCTATGTTTGGTGGAAATCGGTTCAGGTCTTCAAGGTTATCAGGTCGTTTGTTAGGTGTGATAGGGATGTTACACGCTCAGTTTGCTTGCAAGCATATGTGGGATCTTACATTTGAAACACTAATGTCTTCTGGAACCACTGAGTTGGTCTGCTGTTAGAGCTCGAAGATAGGAGACGTAACCCTGGACTGCCTTTTAGTAAACCCATCGAGTTTGGGCTCGTTGGATTTGTCTTAACTAGTTCTCTTTATGTTTCTAATTGACGACGACCTGATGCTGGAAATCTGGAACCTCTGAGCTGGTCTGATGATAGGGCTCGAAAGTAGGAGACGTAACCCTGGACTGCCTTTTAGTAAACCCATCGAGTTTGGGCTCGTTGGATTTGTCTTAACTAGTTCTCTTTATGTTTCTAATTGACGAGGACCTGATGCTGAAAATCTGGAACCTCTGAGCTGGTCTGATGAAAGGGCTCGAAGGTAGGAGATGTAACCCTGGTCTACCTTTTAGTAAACCCATCGAGTTTGGGCTCGTTGAATTTGTCTTGACTGGTTCTCTTCATGTTTCTATTTGACGAGGACCTGATGCTGGAAATGGGATGTGGCGGATGAAACCCTGGAATGCCGGAATTAAACGGATAAACCGATTTATATTTTTGCTGAAAATCTAGAATAACCAAAGTTTAATATTTATTATTTCTTAATCTCTGCAATTCTCCCAGAGCCAGTTTGTCATGAGGATTGTTAAACAGCTTCCTTTGGTAGAGATCGCATATAGCGGCCCCATCTTAACTTTTTTTACGGCGAAAAATAAAATAAATGAAATGAAAGAATGAAAAATTAAGGAGCTCCTTCAAACAAAATGATTTTCTCAAAAATATCGCCATACTCATAGAATAACATCCATATCATTATGAAAGTAACAAGATAATATCCTTACCCTCATGTTAAAATATAATAGTTATTAAAATGTTATCAGCATACTAATAAAAACAAATGCAGATTACCTACTTACTTTTTGTTAGTAAATAGTCTTGGAAGTAAAAGATGTTTGAAAAAACTATTGTTAATATCAGGTGCTCCAGGAGGTCCAGGCGGCCCCGGCGGACAAGGTGGATACTACCCCGGACATCCCAGCTCTCCTGGTACACCAGGTAATAATCATTATGTCTTACTAGTGGACGCCCGCAACTCCGTCCGCGTGGACTACAGAAAAAACAAAATGTCGAAATTATGCGGGATAAAAATATATTTCCGGGATAAAAAGTAGCCTATATGTTAAGTGGGACCTGTCACAATATATTCCTGAAAACTGCATCGAAATCGATTCAGCCGTTTCTGAGATTAGCGTGCACAAACGCACAGAC
Source organism: Carposina sasakii (assembly GCA_014607495.2). NCBI lineage: Eukaryota > Metazoa > Arthropoda > Insecta > Lepidoptera > Carposinidae > Carposina > Carposina sasakii. Next base: position 8,686,801 of record CP053153.1, read on the forward strand.
AAATAGACAAACCGACAAACAAACAGACAATAATTCCAAAAATGATCGTTTTGGGTTCTATTGCGTTGATAAAGGACTCCTATAATATTTTTTCTCATATATCTTCCATGTACAGACAGCGATCCGTTACATTTTTATTATACAGGTAGTAAAAAGACAACGTTGTTATTTTAATACCTCATATTCTTTGTAACGTAACGATCATTTTTTTCTATGGTACCAAACCTGGGAAACGAAATTTTTTTTTATTGCAAGCTATGTATTCGATTGACAAATGTACCTACAAAACTAACAGTTTTAAATATTAATATGGTGTCTTTAAAAAAATGTTTGTTAACTTTTTCCACATGGATTTATTTAAAAAAATGCTGATGTAACTTTAGACCTCAATATCTTGGAAACCCGTGGTTTCCCAGTGGTGCTTCTATAGAAAAAAATGATCGTGATGTTACAAACAATACGAGGTATTAAAAGAACAAAGTTGTCTTTTTACACCCAGTATGCATGAATTGGTGCAGGCAATAAAGTAACACATTTTAATAATATAACAGTATGTAACCGAAGCAAATATAAGCAACAAAATACCGACTGACTACTATAGGTTCCGCGAACTGGAATTTGAGGTGTAGTTTGAATTGCATGAATAAATTATAACGATTGCATCTTTGTACAAAGACTACCTAACGCATAATAGGTACCTACATATTATAAAACTTAAAGTCGAAACTATAGAATTTCACAATTGAGTAATTTTGTTTGTGAAATAGGAGGTCCTGGAGGTCCAGGCGGTCCAGGAGGCCCCGGCGGTCCTAGTGGACCCGGCGTACCAGGTGGATACTACCCCGGACATCCCAGCTCTCCCGGTACACCAGGTAATAATCTTTATGTCTACTTAGTGCAGGCAATAAAATAACACATTTTAATAATATAACAGTATGTATCCGAAGCAAATATAACAATAACAAAGCGTAGTCAAGCAACAAAATACCGACTGACTACTATAGGTTCCGCGAACTGGAATTTGAGGTGTAGTTTGAATACATATAATAAACATATAATCACACCTTTATCCCTTACGGGGTAGGCAGAGCACGAAGGGCCGATAGGACCACATGGTGCCACTTCTGACCAATTTTCAGTAGTTTGAATTTCATGAAAAGATGATAACTATTGCCTCTATGTTTCATAGACTACCTGCCGCATAGTACTTACAAACTTAACATCTAGCCTATAGAATTTCACAATTAAGTAATGTAACTTGTGACAGGTCCTGGAGGCCCAGGAGGTTCAGGCGGCCCCGGCGGTCCTAGTGGACCCGGCGTACCAGGTGAATACTACCCCGGACAACCCGGCAAGCCCGGCACTCCCGGTAAACCCGGCTCTCCTGGCACACCAGGTATATATCTCTACATTAACGCTGTCTTAATAAAAGTAACATAATATCTTCATCAAATAATATCAAAGCTATTCAAAACTTGTTAGCATGCTCTTAAGAACGAATGCAACTAAGAGCTTCCTTTTTTTTAAATAGTTAAATTGTCATGGATGTTTGATGTTAAAAGGTGCTCCAGGAGGTCCAGGCGGCCCCGGCGGTCCTAGTACACCCGGCGGACAAGGTGGATATTATCCCGGACAACCCGGCTCTCCCGGTACACCAGGTAATATTCTTTGTGTATTATTAAAGCAATCAATAAAGTAACACATTTTTATAATATTACAGTATGTATCCGAAGCAAATAATATAACAATAACATAAAGCGTACTCAAGCGACAAAATACCGACCGACTACTAAAGGTTCCGCGAACTGGAATAAGAGGTGTAGTTTGAATTTCATGAATAAATGATAACCATTACCTCAAAGTTTCAAAGACTACCTGCCGCAAAGTACTTACAAACTTAACATCTAGCCTATAGAATTTCACAATTAAGTAATGTAACTTGTGATATAGGAGGTCCTGGAGGCCCAGGAGGTCCAGGCGGCCCCGGCGGTCCTAGTGGACCCGGCGTACCAGGTGGATACTACCCCGGACAACCCGGCAAACCCGGCACTCCCGGTAAACCCGGCTCTCCTGGCACACCAGGTATGTATCTCTACGAGTACATCAACGCTGTCTTAATAAAAGTAACATAATATCTTCATCAAATAATATCAAAGTTATTCAAAACTTGTCAGCATGCTCTTAAGAACGAATGCAACTAAGAGCTTCCATTTTTTTTAAATAGTTAAAATGTCATGGATGTTTGATGTTAACAGGTGCTCCAGGAGGTCCAGGCGGCCCCGGCGGTCCTAGTGTACCCGGCGGACAAGGTGGATATTATCCCGGACAACCCGGCTCTCCCGGTACACCAGGTAATATTCTTTGTGTATTATTAAAGCAATCAATACAGTAACTCATTTATATAATATTACAGTATGTATCCGAAGCAAATAATATAACAATAACATAAAGCGTACTCAAGCGACAAAATACCGACCGACTACTAAAGGTTCCGCGAACTGGAATAAGAGCTATATAGGTAGTTTGAATTTCATGAATAAATGATAACCATTACCTCAAAGTTTCAAAGACTACCTGCCGCAAAGTACTTACAAACTTAACATCTAGCCTATAGAATTTCACAATTAAGTAATATAACTTGTGATATAGGAGGTCCTGGAGGCCCAGGAGGTCCAGGCGGCCCCGGCGGTCCTAGTGGACCCGGCGTACCAGGTGGATACTACCCCGGACAACCCGGCAAACCCGGCACTCCCGGTAAACCCGGCTCTCCTGGCACACCAGGTATGTATCTCTACATCAACGCTGTCTTAATAAAAGTAACATAATATCTTCATCAAATAATATCAAAGTTATTCAAAACTTGTCAGCATGCTCTTAAGAACGAATGCAACTAAGAGCTTCCATTTTTTTTAAATAGTTAAAATGTCATGGATGTTTGATGTTAACAGGTGCTCCGGGAGGTCCAGGCGGCCCCGGCGGTCCTAGTGTACCCGGCGGACAAGGTGGATATTATCCCGAACAACCCGGCTCTCCCGGTACACCAGGTAATATTCTTTGTGTATTATTAAAGCAGTCAATAAAGTAACACATTTTGATAATATTACAGTATGTATCCGAAGCAAATAATATAACAATAACATAAAGCGTACTCAAGCGACAAAATACCGACCGACTACTAAAGGTTCCGCGAACTGGAATAAGAGGTATATAGGTAGTTTGAATTTCATAAAAAAACGATAACCATTGCCTCTATGTTTCAAAGACTACCTGCCGCAAAGTACTTACAAACTTAACATATAGCCTATAGAATTTCAAATTTAAGTAATGTAACTTGTGATATAGGAGGTCCTGGAGGCCCAGGAGGTCCAGGCGGCCCCGGCGGTCCTAGTGGACCCGGCGTACCAGGTGGATACTACCCCGGACAACCCAGCAAACCCGGCACTCCCGGTAAACCTGGCTCTCCTGGCACACCAGGTATCTCTACATCAACGCTGTCTTAATAAAAGTAACATAATATCTTCATCAAATAATATCAAAGTTATTCAAAACTTGTCAGCATGCTCTTAAGAACGAATGCAACTAAGAGCTTCCATTTTTTTTAATAGTTAAAATGTCATGGATGTTTGATGTTAACAGGTGCTCCAGGAGGTCCAGGCGGCCCTGGCGGTCCTAGTGTACCCGGCGGACAAGGTGGATATTATCCCGGACAACCCGGCTCTCCCGGTACACCAGGTAATATTCTTCGTGTATTATTAAAGCAGTCAATAAAGTAACACATTTTGATAATATTACAGTATGTATCCGAAGCAAATAATATAACAATAACATAAAGCGTACTCAAGGGACAAAATACCGACCGACTACTAAAGGTTCCGCGAACTGGAATAAGAAGTGTAGTTTGAATTTCATGAATAAATGATAACCATTGCCTCTATGTTTCAAAGACTACCTGCCGCAAAATACTTACAAACTTAACATCTAGCCTATAGAATTTCACAATTAAGTAATGTAACTTGTGATATAGGAGGTCCTGGAGGCCCAGGAGGTCCAGGCGGCCCCGGCGGTCCTAGTGGACCCGGCGTACCAGGTGGATACTACCCCGGACAACCCGGCAAACCCGGCACTCCCGGTAAACCCGGCTCTCCTGGCACACCAGGTATGTATCTCTACATCAACGCTGTCTTAATAAAAGTAACATAATATCTTCATCAAATAATATCAAAGTTATTCAAAACTTGTCAGCATGCTCTTAAGAACGAATGCAACTAAGAGCTTCCATTTTTTTAAATAGTTAAAATGTCATGGATGTTTGATGTTAACAGGTGCTCCGGGAGGTCCAGGCGGCCCCGGCGGTCCTAGTGTACCCGGCGGACAAGGTGGATATTATCCCGGACAACCCGGCTCTCCCGGTACACCAGGTAATATTCTTTGTGTATTATTAAAGCAGTCAATAAAGTAACACATTTTGATAATATTACAGTATGTATCCGAAGCAAATAATATAACAATAACATAAAGCGTACTCAAGCGACAAAATACCGACCGACTACTAAAGGTTCCGCGAACTGGAATAAGAGGTATATAGGTAGTTTGAATTTCATGAAAAAACGATAACCATTGCCTCTATGTTTCAAAGACTACCTGCCGCAAAGTACTTACAAACTTAACATCTAGCCTATAGAATTTCACAATTAAGTAATGTAACTTGTGATATAGGAGGTCCTGGAGGCCCAGGAGGTCCAGGCGGCCCCGGCGGTCCTAGTGGACCCGGCGTACCAGGTGGATACTACCCCGGACAACCCAGCAAACCCGGCACTCCCGGTAAACCTGGCTCTCCTGGCACACCAGGTATCTCTACATCAACGCTGTCTTAATAAAAGTAACATAATATCTTCATCAAATAATATCAAAGTTATTCAAAACTTGTCAGCTTGCTCTTAAGAACGAATGCAACTAAGAGCTTCCTTTTTTTAAAAAAGTTAAATTGTCATGGATGTTTGATGTTAAAAGGTGCTCCAGGAGGTCCAGGCGGCCCCGGCGGTCCTAGTATACCCGGCGGACAAGGTGGATATTATCCCGGACAACCCGGCTCTCCCGGTACACCAGGTAATATTCTTTGTGTATTATTAAAGCAGTCAATAAAGTAACACATTTTTATAATATTACAGTATGTATCCGAAGCAAATAATATAACAATAACATAAAGCGTACTCAAGGGACAAAATACCGACCGACTACTAAAGGTTCCGCGAACTGGAATAAGAAGTGTAGTTTGAATTTCATGAATAAATGATAACCATTGCCTCTATGTTTCAAAGACTACCTGCCGCAAAGTACTTACAAACTTAACATCTAGCCTATAGAATTTCACAATTAAGTAATGTAACTTGTGATATAGGAGGTCCTGGAGGCCCAGGAGGTCCAGGCGGCCCCGGCGGTCCTAGTGGACCCGGAGTACCAGGTGGATACTACCCCGGACAACCCGGCAAACCCGGCACTCCCGGTAAACCCGGCTCTCCTGGCACACCAGGTATGTATCTCTACATCAACGCTGTCTTAATAAAAGTAACATAATATCTTCATCAAATAATATCAAAGTTATTCAAAACTTGTCAGCATGCTCTTAAGAACGAATGCAACTAAGAGCTTCCATTTTTTTTAATAGTTAAAATGTCATGGATGTTTGATGTTAACAGGTGCTCCAGGAGGTCCAGGCGGCCCTGGCGGTCCTAGTGTACCCGGCGGACAAGGTGGATATTATCCCGGACAACCCGGCTCTCCCGGTACACCAGGTAATATTCTTTGTGTATTATTAAAGCAGTCAATAAAGTAACACATTTTGATAATATTACAGTATGTATCCGAAGCAAATAATATAACAATAACATAAAGCGTACTCAAGGGACAAAATACCGACCGACTACTAAAGGTTCCGCGAACTGGAATAAGAAGTGTAGTTTGAATTTCATGAATAAATGAATAACCATTGCCTCTATGTTTCAAAGACTACCTGCCGCAAAGTACTTACAAACTAAACATCTAGCCTATAGAATTTCACAATTAAGTAATGTAACTTGTGATATAGGAGGTCCTGGAGGCCCAGGAGGTCCAGGCGGCCCCGGCGGTCCTAGTGGACCCGGAGTACCAGGTGGATACTACCCCGGACAACCCGGCAAACCCGGCACTCCCGGTAAACCCGGCTCTCCTGGCACACCAGGTATGTATCTCTACATTAACGCTGTCTTAATAAAAGTAACATAATATCTTCATCAAATAATATCAAAGCTATTCAAAACTTGTCAGCATGCTCTTAAGAACGAATGCAACTAAGAGCTTTTCATTTTTTTTTATTGTTAAATTGACATGGATGTTTGATGTTAACAGGTGCTCCAGGAGGTCCAGGCGGCCCCGGCGGTCCTAGTGTACCCGGCGGACAAGGTGGATATTATCCCGGACAACCCGGCTCTCCTGGTACACCAGGTAATATTCTTTGTGTATTATTAAAGCAGTCAATAAAGTAACACATTTTTATAATATTACAGTATGTATCCGAAGCAAATAATATAACAATAACATAAAGCGTACTCAAGCGACAAAATACCGACCGACTAGTAAAGGTTCCGCGAACTGGAATAAGAGGTGTAGTTTGAATTTCATGAATAAATGATAACCATTACCTCTAAGTTTCAAAGACTACCTGCCGCAAAGTACTTACAAACTTAACATCTAGCCTATAGAATTTCACAATTAAGTAATGTAACTTGTGATATAGGAGGTCCTGGAGGCCCAGGAGGTCCAGGCGGCCCCGGCGGTCCTAGTGGACCCGGCGTACCAGGTGGATACTACCCCGGACAACCCGGCAAACCCGGCACTCCCGGTAAACCCGGCTCTCCTGGCACACCAGGTATGTATCTCTACATCAACGCTGTCTAAATAAAAGTAACATAATATCTTCATCAAATATCAAAGTTATTCAAAACTTGTCAGCATGCTCTTAAGAACGAATGCAACTAAGAGCTTCCATTTTTTTTAAATAGTTAAAATGTCATTGATGTTTGATGTTAACAGGTGCTCCAGGAGGTCCAGGCAGCCCCGGCGGTCCTAGTGTACCCGGCGGACAAGGTGGATATTATCCCGGACAACCCGGCTCTCCCGGTACACCAGGTAATATTTTTTGTGTATTATTAAAGCAGTCAATGAAATAACATATTTTTATAATATTACAGTATGTATCCGAAGCAAATAGTATAATTTTAGGTGTAGTTTGAATTGCATGAATAAATTATAACGATTACGTCTTTGTTCAAAGACTACCTGATATAGGTAGCTACATATTATAAAACTTAAAATCGAAACTATAGAATTTCATAATTGAGTAATTTCGCTTACGAAATAGGAGGTCCTGGAGGTCCAGGCGGTCCAGGCGGCCCCGGCGGTCCTAGTGGACCCGGCGTACCAGGTGGATACTACCCCGAACATCCCAGCTCTCCCGATACACCAGGTAATAATCTTTATGTCTTCTTAGTGCAGACAATAAAGTAACACATTTTAATAATATAACAGTATGTATCCGAAGCAAATATAAAAATAACAAAGCGTAGTCAAGCAACAAAATACCGACTAAAGGTTCCGCGAACTGGAATAAGAGGTGTAGTTTGAATTTCATGAATAAATGATAACGATTGCCTCTATGTTTCAAAGACTACCTGCCGCATAGTACTTACAAACTTAACATCTAGCCTATAGAATTTCACAATTAAGTAATGTAAATTGTGATATAGGAGGTCCTGGAGGCCCAGGAGGTCAAGGCGGCCCCGGCGGTCCCAGTGGACCCGGCGTACCAGGTGGATACTACCCCGGACAACCTGGCAAACCCGGCACTCCCGGTAAACCCGGCTCTCCTGGCACACCAGGTATGTATCTCTACATCAATGCTGTCTTAATAAAAGTAACATAATACCTTCATCAAATAATATCAAAGTTATTCAAAACTTGTCAACATGCTCTTAACAATGAATGCAGCTAAGAGCTTTCTTTTTTTTTAATTTTTTATTTAATTTTTAGTTAAATTGTCATGGATGTTTGATGTTAACAGGTGCTCCAGGAGGTCCAGGCGGCCCCGGCGGTCCTAGTGTACCCGGCGGACAAGGTGGATATTATCCCGGACAACCCGGCTCTCCCGGTACACCAGGTAATATTCTTTGTGTATTATTAAAGCGGTTAATAAAGTAACACATTTTTATAATATTACAGTATGTATCCCAAGCAAATATAACAATAACATAAAGCGTAGTCAAGCGACAAAATACCGACCGACTACTAAAGGTTCCGGGAACTGGAATTTTAGGTGTAGTTTGAATTGCATGAATAAATTATAACGATTGCATCTTTGTTCAAAGACTACCTGACGCATAATAGGTACCTACATATTATAAAACTTAAAGTCGAAACTATAGAATTTCACAATTGAGTAATTTTGTTTGTGAAATAGGAGGTCCTGGAGGTCCAGGCGGTCCAGGCGGCCCCGGCGGTCCCAGTGGACCCGGCGTACCAGGTGGATACTACCCCGGACAACCTGGCGAACCCGGCACTCCCGGTAAACCCGGCTCTCCTGGCACACCAGGTATGTATCTCTACATCAATGCTGTCTTAATAAAAGTAACATAATACCTTCATCAAATAATATCAAAGTTATTCAAAACTTGTCAACATGCTCTTAACAATGAATGCAGCTAAGAGCTTCCTTTTTTTAAATTTTTAATTTAATTTTTAATTAAATTGTCATGGATGTTTGATGTTAACAGGTGCTCCAGGAGGTCCAGGCGGCCCCGGCGGTCCTAATGTACCCGGCGGACAAGGTGGATATTATCCCGGACAACCCGGATCTCCCGGTACACCAGGTAATATTCTTTGTGTATTATTAAAGCGGTTAAAAAAGTAACACATTTTTATAATATTACAGTATGTATCCCAAGCAAATATAACAATAACATAAAGCGTAGTCAAGCGACAAAATACCGACCGACTACTAAAGGTTCCGGGAACTGGAATTTTAGGTGTAGTTTGAATTGCATGAATAAATTATAACGATTGCATCTTTGTTCAAAGACTACCTGACGCATAATAGGTACCTACATATTATAAAACTTAAAGTCGAAACTATAGAATTTCACAATTGAGTAATTTTGTTTGTGAAATAGGAGGTCCTGGAGGTCCAGGCGGTCCAGGCGGCCCCGGCGGTCCTAGTGGACCCGGCGTACCAGGTGGATACTACCCCGGACATCCCAGCTCTCCCGGTACACCAGGTAATTATCTTTATGTCTACTTAGTGCAGGCAATAAAGTAACACATTTTAATAATATAACAGTATGTATACGAAGCAAATATAACAATAACAAAGCGTAGTCAAGCAACAAAATACCGACTGACTACTATAGGTTCCGCGAACTGGAATTTGAGGTGTAGTTTGAATACATATAATATACATGTAATCACACCTTTATCCCTTACGTGGTAGGCAGAGCACCAAGGGCCGATAGGACCACATGGTGCCACTTCTGACCAATTTTGAGTAGTTTGAATTTCATGAATAATTGATAACTATTGCATCTATGTTTCAAAGACTACCTGCCGCATAGTACTTACAAACTTAACATCTAGCCTATAGTATTTCACAATTAAGTAATGTAACTTGTGATATAGGAGGTCCTGGAGGCCCAGGAGGTCCAGGCGGCCCCGGCGGTCCTAGTGGACCCGGCGTACCAGGTGAATACTACCCCGGACAACCCGGCAAGCCCGGCTCTCCTGGCACACCAGGTATATATCTCTACATTAACGCTGTCTTAATAAAAGTAACATAATAGCTTCATCAAATAATATCAAAGCTATTCAAAACTTGTCAGCATGCTCTTAAGAACGAATGCAACTAAGAGCTACCATTTTTTTTTTAATTTTTAAATTGTCATGGATGTTTGATGTTAACAGGTGCTCCAGGAGGTCCAGGCGGCCCCGGCGGTCCTAGTGTACCCGGCGGACAAGGTGGATATTATCCCGGACAACCCGGCTCTCCCGGTACACCAGGTAATATTCTTTGTGTATTATTAAAGCAGTCAATAAAGTAACACATTTTTATAATATTACAGTATGTATCCGAAGCAAATAATATAACAATAACATAAAGCGTACTCAAGCGACAAAATACCGACCGACTACTAAAGGTTCCGCGAACTGGAATAAGAGGTGTAGTTTGAATTTCATGAATAAATGATAACCATTGCCTCTATGTTTCAAAGACTACCCGCCGCAAAGTACTTACAAACTTAACATCTAGCCTATAGAATTTCACAATTAAATAATGTAACTTGTGATATAGGAGGTCCTGGTGGCCCAGGAGGTCCAGGCGGCCCCGGCGGTCCTAGTGGACCCGGCGTACCAGGTGGATACTACCCCGGAGAACCCGGCAAACCCGGCACTCCCGGTAAACCCGGCTCTCCTGGCACACCAGGTATGTATCTCTACATCAACGCTGTCTAAATAAAAGTAACATAATATCTTCATCAAATATCAAAGTTATTCAAAACTTGTCAACATGCTCTTAAGAACGAATGCAACTATGAGCTTCCATTTTTTTTAAATAGTTAAAATGTCATGGATGTTTGATGTTAACAGGTGCTCCAGGAGGTCCAGGCGGCCCCGGCGGTCCTAGTGTACCCGGCGGACAAGGTGGATATTATCCCGGACAACCCGGCTCTCCCGGTACACCAGGTAATATTCTTTGTGTATTATTAAAGCGGTTAATAAAGTAACACATTTTTATAATATTACAGTATGTATCCCAAGCAAATATAACAATAACATAAAGTCAAGCGACTACTGAAGGTTCCGCGAACTGGAATTTTAGGTGTAGTTTGAATTTCATGAATAAATGATAACGATTACCTCTATGTTTCAAACACTATCTACCGCATAGAACATACAAAACTTAACGTCTAACCTATAGAATTTTACAATTAAGTTATATAACTTATGGTATAGGAGGTCCTGGAGGTCCAGGCGGCCTCGGCGGTCCTAGTGGACCCGGCGTACCAGGTGGATACTACCCCGGACAACCCGGAAAACCCGGCACTCCCGGTACACCCGGCTCTCCTGGCACGCCAGGTATGTATCTATACAATAACATCAATATCATTATAAATAAATTTATTTTTCATTTATTTCTCACCACAAATAACACAATGTGATATATCTATACATATAATAAAAATGTAACGGATCGCTGTCTGTACATGGGAGATATATGGGAAAAAATAATATAGGAGACCTTTATTAACGCAATAGTACCCAAAAGAATAATTTTTGAAATTGTTGTCTGTTTGTCGGTTTGTCTTGTGCACTCTAATCTCAGAAGCGGCTGAACCGACTTCGATGTAGTTTTTAGGAATATATTGTTACAGGTCCCACTTAACACATAGGCTACTTTTTATCCCGGGAAAATGTTTTTAATAATTCCCGGATAATTTCGACATTTTGTTTTTTCTGTAATCCACGCGGACGGAGTCGCGGGCGTCCACTAGTAACATCATATTATTGGACTGGTACCTGTGTAGGTTCGGAGACCCGTGCGTGTTACTGGTCACCAGGCCCCCTATTATGAAAGTAACAGATTATATCCTTACCCTCATGCTAAAATATCATTGTTATTAAAAGGTTATCAGCATACTAATAAAATCAAAATGCATAATAACATTTTGTTAATAAATAATAGTTTTGGAAGTACAGGATACTTGAAAAAACTATTGTTATTTCCAGGTTCTTCAGGAGGTACAGGCGGCCCCGGCGGACAAGGTGGATACTACCCCGGACAACCTGGCTCTCCCGGCACACCAGGTAATAATATTTGTAACTTATTACTGCAATAAATAATAACTAAAATGTGTTCATGTTTCTAAACTAACTCGATACAAGGAATTTTCCGAAATTACATACAAAATATAACTTCTATAACTTTAAGAATATAGTAATAAAAGTAACTTTTTTATGTTATAGGAGGTCCTGGAGGCCCAGGAGGTCCAGGCAGCCCCAGCGGTCCTAGTGGACCCGGCTTACCAGGTGGATACTACCCCGGGCAACCTGGCAAACCCGGCACTCCCGGTAAACCCGGCTCTCCTGGCACACCAGGTATGTGTCTCTAAAATAACGTTATCTTAATAAAAAGTAACATAATATTTTCATCAAATAATATCAAAGTGATTCAAAACTTGTCAGAATGCTCCTAAGAACATATGCAACTTAAAGCTTACATTTGAAATAGTTGTTATGGATGTTAGGTACACGATCCTTGAGCAAGCTTTTGATATTAACAGGTGCTCCAGGAGGTCCAGGCGGCCCCGGCGGTCCTAGTGTACCCGGCGGACAAGGTGGATATTATCCCGGACAACCCGGCTCTCCCGGTACACCAGGTAATATTATTTGTGTCTTATTAAAGCAGTCAATAAAGTAATACATTTTTATAATATAACAGTATGTATCCGAGGCAAATGTAAAAATAACATAAAGCGTAGTCTCGCAACAAAAAACCGACTGACTACTATAGGTTACGGGAACTGGACTTTCAGGAGTAATTTGAATTTCATGAATAAACTAGTGGACGCCCGCGACTCCGTCTGCGCGTCTGCAAAAAAAATGTCGAATATATCCGGGATAAAAACATGTTCCTAGAATAAAAAGTAGCCTTTATATTAAGTGGGACCTGTCACAATATATTCCTGAAAACTGCATCGAAATCAGTTCAACCTTTTCTGAGAGTAGCATGCACAAATATCATACGTTACAATTTTATTATATGTATGGATATAGATTATAACGATTGCTTCTATATTTCAAAGACTACCTGTCGCATAATAGGTACATATTATAAAAACTAAAATCGAAACCATAGAATTTCACAATTGAGTAATTTTACTTATGGAATAGGAGGTCCTGGAGGTCCAGGAGGTCCAGGCGGCCCCGGCGGTCCAAGTGGACCCGGCGTACCAGGTGGATACTACCCCGGACAACCCGGCAAACCCGGCACACCAGGTAATATTCTTTGTGTCTTATTAAAGCAGTCAATAAAGTAAAACATTTTTATAATTTTACAGTATCTATCTGAAGCAAATATAACAATAACAAAGCGTAGTCAAGCAACAAAATACCAACTGACGACTATAGGTTCCGCGAACTGGAATTTTAGGTGTAGTTTGAATTTCATGAATAAATGATTACGATTGCCTCTATGTTTCAAAGACTACCTGCCGCATAGTACATACAAAATTTAACGTCTAACCTATAGAATTTTACAATAAAGTAACATAACTTATGCCATAGGAGGTCCTGGAGGTCCAGGCGGCCCCGGCGGTCCTAGTGGACCCGGCGTACCAGGTGGATACTACCCCGGACAACCCGGCAAACCCGGCACTCCCGGTACACCCGGCTCTCCTGGCACGCCAGGTATGTATCTATACCTATACAATATCATCAATATCATTATAAATAAATTCATTTTTCATTTATTTCATACCACAAATGACACAATGTGATACATAACATAATATTATGCTTGAAGGATGGACAGTTGACATTTATAGGAGGCTGGTACATACCTGTGTAGGTTCGGAGACCCGTGCGTATTATAGGTCATCAGGCCCCCTATTATGAAAGTAACAAGGTAATATCCTTACCCTCATGATAAAATATCATTGTTATTAACAGGTTATCCGCAAAGTAATAAAAGCAAAATGCATAATAACATTTTGTTAATAAATAATAGTCTTGGAAGTACAGAATGCTCGAAAAAACTATTGTTATTTCCAGGTGGGCCAGGAGGTCCAGGCGGCCCTAGCGGTTCTAGTGGACCCGGCGGACAAGGTGGATACTACCCCGAACAACCTGGCTCTCCCGGCACACCAGGTAATAATATTTGTGACTTATTACTGCAATAAATAATAGTTAAAATATGTTCCTATTTTTAAACTAACTTGATACAAGGATTTTTCCGAAATTACATACAAAACATAACGTCTATAACCTTAAGAATATAGCAATAAAAGTAACTATTTTATGTTATAGGAGGTCCTGGAGGCCCAGGAGGTCCAGGCGGCCCCGGCGGTCCTAGTGGACCCGGCGTACCAGGTGGATACTACCCCGGGCAACCTGGCAAACCCGGCACTCCCGGTAAACCCGGCTCCCCTGGCACACCAGGTATGTGTCTCTGCAATAACACAGTCTTAATAAAAGTAACATAATATTTTCATCAAAGCTATTCAAAACTTGTCAGCATGCTCCTAAGAACAAATGCAACTTAGAGCTTACATTTTTTTTTTCAAAATAGGTAAATTGTCATGGATGTTATGTACAGGATTCTTGAGCAAATTTTTGATGTTAACAGGTGCTCCAGGAGGTCCAGGCAGCCCCGGGGGTCCTAGTGTACCCGGCGGACAAGGTGGATATTATCCCGGACAACCCGGCTCTCCCGGCACACCAGGTAATATTCTTTGTGTCTTATTACAGCAGTCAATAAAGTAACGCATTTTTATAATATTACAGGTTTTTTTTATACAATTAGCTAGGCAAACATTTGACCGCCATCGTACCTGATGTTAAGCAAGGTGCGGCCTAGGTTGGTACATGGTTACCTAGAAAGTGCCTATTCACTCTAGCTTTGAAGAGACCAATGTTGTTGTGCTGGGGATTTACATCGGCAGGAAGTGCATTCCTTAGCCGTTCGCATTACAAACGAGTTAGCATAAAGTTTGGTGCGGATGGGGGGGATATCAACAACATAAGGGTGATACGCTAGTCTGCGTCTAATATCCCAATGGTGAAAAGGGGCTGGTGGAACTGTATTGTGAAGTTCCCACGCACACTCTCCAAAGTGTATCCTGTAAAACACTGACAAGGCAGCAATTTTACGGCGGTAGGTTAGGTCCTGGAGTTTCGAATTTTCTACGGTTTCATCTCCAATAAGTTTTATTGTCCATTTTTCCACTGAGTCAAGTGCGGCTAGCTGATATTTAGCTGATTCATCCCAAAGGTGGCAGCAGTATTCCATACAAGGGCGAACTTGCGCTTTATATAGCGCCAATAGTTGCTGTGGAGTAAAATACGAGTACCGCCTAACCTGGGATAGGACGCCTAGATTCTTAGCTGAGATTTTTGCTACGGACTCGTACTTGCCAAAATTCGACGTTGCTGATTGGTCCAGGCCTAAGGGTTGAAGATGGTGAGTCGTTGTCAAGGACACACCCTGGAAAGTCGGAGTCAGGTCAAACTTACTCCGTTTTGCGGTAAATATACATGCCTGCGTTTTAGAGGTATTAAATTGGACTAAATTGGCTTCGCCCCAATCGGAGACTGCCTATAGTGCCAAATCAACTCTCTTAATCATTGACTCTCGACAAGACTGGACTTGATCTCTGGTAGCCCTCGCACCCGTAAAGTATCTATCTGCAACAGTGGTGTCATCTGCATACCCAAAGGAACCAGGCACAAGCAGGTCGTTTATATGTAATAGGAAAAGGGTTGCAGATTTGCAGATAGTACTGATCCTTGCGGAACTCCAGCGTCAATAGTGATTTGATCAGACAAATGACCGTCAAGGACCACACGTATTAAAAAGTCAGCAATCCAGATGAAAAGATTATCAGAGATACCATACGATGGGAGCTTGCTTAAAAGGCCGTCGTGCCATACCCTATCAAATGCCTTGGCGATATCGAGTGAGACAGCAATGGCTTCCCCGTACTTCTCAATTGCTTTGCTCCAAATATGGTTGGCATATGCAAGAAGATCACCAGTTGAACGACCACGCCGAAAACCATATTGCCGGTCGCTGAATAGGTCGTTGTCTTCAAGATATGCCAAAAGGTGAGCATTCAGTACACGCTCCATAATCTTGCAGGGTATGGAGTTGACCAAAATAGGTCTATAATTAGTAGGGTCGGCACAACTACCCTTCTTAGGCACGGGGTGTACGTTAGCAAGCCTCCAAGACTTAGGTACTTGTCCAGTCTCCAGTGAGAGTCGGTACAGACGTGTTAATACAGGAGACAACTCTGGTGCGCAGTTACGCAGTACAATTGCAGGAATACCATCAGGCCCACTGGCCTTATTCACGTCCAGAGTACGCAGAGCATTGAGTACCTCTTTTTGTCGAATGTGTGCATTTTGCATCGATGAATCAGCACGAGGTAACTGTGGTGGTATTTTTCTATCTAGACGCGAACTTTCCTCAAAGAGAGACACAAATAAGTTTGCTTTTTCTCTTGCAGTGTGAGCCAGTGTGCCGTCAGGCTTCTGAAGTTGTGGTAATGATGAGCGACAGAAGTTTGACTCAACCGCCTTGGCTAAAGACCAAAATGCTTTGCTTCCTGTGGGGTATGAAGCCAATTTGGTGCCAATGCGGCCGATGTGCTCAAACATCGCTCTGCGTAACGTTTTCTTCGCGGACTTGGCAGTATGGTTATAGGCTTTCTTCAGATGCCGAGTTTCCGATGACTTGCGTGAGCGAGCGTTAGCCCAGGCTAAGTATGCTAACTGCTTTTGCACTTCTGCGCTACAGCAGTCTGCATTGAACCAAGGGCGAGCCTTGCTGCCCGATTCTACGTCAGAGTAGGGATTAATTATTCCATACCGCGCCGCAATACTTCGGTAACAGCATCAGCGTCGGGTCTCCTGATGAAAAGCAGCATTGCCGCCAAGGAAAAGATGCGAAAAAGTGACGCATCTCATCCCAGTCTGCTGACTTGTATCGCCACACCCATCTCATACCACTAGGCCCCTGATCGGGTGGGTAGTGGATGGATACAGAATTCACCAGACAGTGGTCGGACGTCCCTAATGGGGCGGATACCGATATCGAATGTCTATCCGGTTCTGTTGTCAGCAGAAGGTCCAAGCAGTTGGCTGCATGTGAGTCTACGTCCGGTACCCTCGTTGAACAATTTACCAGCTGAGAGAGATCTAGCCTCAGTGAAAATTTAAGCGCCTCTCTCCCGGCATGATCGGTCACCTGGTACGGGAACAACCAGTCGCGATGGTGTGCATTAAAGTCCCCCAGGACAACTAACTGTGCAGAAGGATACCGGACCATAGCCTGGTCAGCCGAGTTGCTCAGGTATTGGAAGAGCGCGGTTGTCTCCTGATCACCGGTGTGCAAGCGATAGACAGCAGCATAAAGGGTTTGTTCAATGCCCTTAACACAAATGTCATCGCGCGCATACGCACAGACTCCAGCTCGAGGAATAAACCTGTGCTGTAGAGTATATCCAGGGTAACTGAAGTATGCCGCGTCAGCCGGACACTTGATCTGCGTCTCTGAGAGTAACAGCAGTTGCGGTTTTTCAGCCTCGAGATGATGGTGGACTGCAACGAGATTTGAGTATGTATCCGAAGCAAATATAACAATAATACAAAGCGTAGTCAAGCAACAAAATATCGACTGACTACTATAGGTTCCGGGAACTGGAATTTTAGGTGTAGTTTGAATTTCATGAATAAACTAGTGGACGCCCGCGACTCCGTCCGCGCGTCTGCAGGTAAAAACAAAATGTCGAAATTATCCGGGATAAAAACATTTTCCCAGAATAAAAAGTAGCCTATATGTTAAGTGGGACTGTCACAATATATTCCTGAAAACTGCATCGAAATCGGTTCAGCCGTTTCTAAAATTAGCGTGCACAAACATCGATCCGATACAATTTTATTACAATGTATGTATATAGATTATAACGATTGCCTCTATGTTTCAAGGACTACCTGTCTCATAATAGGTAGGTATATATTATAAAACCTAAAGTCGAAACCACAGAATTTCACAATTGAGTAATTTTGCTTATGGAATAGGAGGTCCTGGAGGTCCAGGCAGCCCCGGTGGTCCTAGTGGACCCGGCGTACCAGGTGGATACTACCCTGGACAACCCGGCAAACCCGGCACTCCCGGTACATCCGGCTCTCCTGGTACACCAGGTAATAATCTTTGTGTGTTTTTAGTGCAGTCAATAAAGTAAGACATTTCAATATTATTACAGTACGTATCCGAAGCAAATATAACAATAACAAAGCGTAGTCAAGCAACAAAATACCGACTGACTACTATAGGTTCCGCGAACTGGAATTTTAGGTGTAGTTTAAATTTCATGAATAAATGATAACGATTGCCTCTATGTTTGAAAGACTACCTGCCGCATAGTACATACAAAACTTAACGTCTAACCTATAGAATTTTACAATTAAGTAATATAACTTATGGTATAGGAGGTCCTGGAGGTCCAGGCGGCCCCGGCGGTCCTAGTGGACCCGGCGGACAAGGTGGATACTACCCCGGACAACCTGGCTCTCCCGGCACACCAGGTAATAATATTTGTGACTTATTACTGCAATAAATAATAGTTAAAATATGTTACATGTTTTTAAACTAACTCGATACAAGAAACGATTTTTTCGAAATTACATACAACACGTAACGTCTATTACCTAAAGAATAAAGAAATAAAAGTAATTATTTTATATTATAGGAGGTCCTGGAGGTCCAGGAGGTCCAGGCGGCCCCGGCGGTCCTAGTGGACCCGGCGTACCAGGTGGATACTACCCTGGACAACCCGGCACTCCCGGTACACCCGGCTCTCCTGGTACACCAGGTAATAATCTTTGTGTGTTTTTAGTGCAGTCAATAAAGTAACACATTTCAATATTATTACAGTACGTATCCGAAGCAAATATAACAATAACAAAGCGTAGTCAAGCAACAAAATATCGACTGACTACTATAGGTTCCGCGAACTGGAATTTTAGGTGTAGTTTAAATTTCATGAATAAATGATAACGATTGCCTCTATGTTTGAAAGACTACCTGCCGCATAGTACATACAAAACTTAACATCTAACCTATAGAATTTTACAATTAAGTAATATAACTTATGATATAGGAGGTCCTGGAGGTCCAGGCAGCCCCGGCGGTCCTAGTGGACCCGGCGGACAAGGTGGATACTACCCCGGACAACCTGGGTCTCCCGGCACACCAGGTAATAATATTTGTGACTTATTACTGCAATAAATAATAGTTAAAATATGTTACATGCTTTTAAACTAACTTGAAACAAGAATTTTTTTTTTCTAAATTACATACAAAACGTAACGTCTATTACCTAAAGAATATAAAAGTAATTATTTTATGTTATAGGAGGACCTGGAGGTCCAGGAGGTCCAGGCGGCCCCGGCGGTCCTAGTGGACCCGGCGTACCAGGTGGATACTACCCCGGACAACCCGGCAATCCCGGCAATCCCGGTACGCCTGGCTCTCCTGGCACACCAGGTTGAATGAATTTACATACATACATATATTTAGGTACACATGGCTGTGTTGCCATGAATGGGGTAGCCAAAAGTGCGTATTCGCGGAGGAAATTCTTCAGCCACGTATAACGAAGCAGGGTCAGATGTTTAAGATCAGTGACAAGCTGCTAGGTTTTCGCCTGAGAGAACGCCCATAAATTCCTAAGTCGACTCTTACGACATCCAAGATTTAGTATTTTTACCTACAGTCACCAACCCGCCTGCCCAGCGTGGTGACTATGGGCAAGCGTGGTGTCGTGGGTACTAAGCAACGGTATATAAATACATAGATAAGTATATAAACAACCATGACTCGGAAACAAACATCGATATTCATCACATCAATGTTTGCACCTACCGGCATTCGAACCCAGGACCTATGGCGTCGCAGGCAGGGCCACTACAACTACACCAATCGGCCGTCAAAAATCAAAAATGATGACCTACAAGTTTGACCCGGTGCTCAGTGGTAAGAGCGCTGGCACGGAATGCAGAGGTCGTGGGTTCGATTCCCACCAGGGTGAGGAATTTTTTCCATTTCTTTATTAACAATTTTACCTACAAGTATATTGCACATATATGGTTATTTGGGTTTGACAGTCAGACGGCGGCGTGGGAGCAACCCCATTGGAATTTTAATGTAAAACATGTGGCAGTTCGTTAGCAAGATATTCCGTGGTTCCTACTCGTACCTATTCTCTTGTGGCTCTTCCTTGATGAACGTTTTTTATATTAACAGGTGCTCCAGGAGGTCCAGGCGGCCCCGGCGGTCCTAGTGGACCCGGCGGGCCAGGCGGATACTACCCCGGACAACCTGGCTATCCTAGCACATCAGGTAAGAATATAATAATATGTAGATAGACTAGTCGAAATTTTACTAACAATGAGGGATTTTCTGACAACTATTAAAAGTAAAAAAATTGTACAAATCACCTGGATAGATGGCATGAACGCATCACCATCCCGAAATTCTGTTTTGTCATTGGACACGTACAAGGGGAGGTGAAGGGGGAGCAGCTAGGGAGGGTGATACGCTCACGCCATCTATTTTTGACAGTTATTTTAACTTGTCAGAAAATCCCTCATTGGTCATTGGGGGAGGCCCATGCTCAGCAGTGAACTTCTTATGGCTGAAACTATTATGTTCGTTCATGTATCTAATATGTACTTGCACGAAGCTCTGGCTATATTCTTATCGTATTATTCGGCACATCCTATAAGTTTGTAACCGAAAATGAACGTGATAGCATAGAGGAATAATAACAATAATAAATAAATGATAATAAGGGTTTTTCAAAATTCTCCGGGAAATCCGTTCTTAGTGCTTGCTTCCTGGCAGTCCATAATGAACATAATACACCTATGCCAGACATCTAGGTTCCTTCAGTTCCCAAACACATTTCCTTCAAAAATATTAAAATGGCAGCCATTTTGAACTTTTTATAGCCGGATTGCTTCCTATGTTTGGCCTTCATATGTACCTACAGCTATTTCCAGCGGTTTAGTTAAGAGCCGGATTGCTTCCAAAATCGACATCTGTTCCCAAACACAGGTCAAACATATTAAAAGTCCTTGCTTTTTAGTTAAAAGCCGGTTCTTCCAAACACATGCAGTTCCATTTTTGATGTCAAAAATATTAAAAGTGGCAGCCATTTTGAACTTTTTAGTTAAGAGCCGGATTGCTTCCAAAATCGACATCTGAGGTTCCTTGCAGTTCCCAAACACATTTCCGATGTAAAAATTATTAAAAGTGGCCGCCATTTTTAACTTTTTAGTTAAGGGCCGGATTTTTTCAGGGGAACAGATATGTATTTGGGAACTGCAAAGAAAGTTAGATACCGATTCTGTATATTTCTTTTGAACAATAACTGATTGAGTGATTTACTCATGGCATTTTAAAATAATTATGATAAAATTGGGCGCCATTTTGAACTTTTCAGGTTTGAGCCGGATTGCCTTCAAACGGCTCTTAGCTAAAAAGTTCAAATAAAAAGTCATGAACTTTTCAATTCAATAAAAAGTTCATGAACAAAGTAACTCCATCTATGATGATTTTTACTCCTCTGCTTTGGCTTACAAGGAAAGAACACTCTTGTCTTTTATTCCTCTATGGCGATAGTCACACCTGACAGGTTAAAGTGGTTAGGTATATATTTTGCATTCTTTGGAGAGAGCAGGCGTGACTTGTACCGTAGTTATTACAAATCAAATGTAGGTGATGTGATTTCGATTCGCTCATCTCAAATATTTTTCACAGGTACACCAATTGGAACGGGTGTTCAACCACCGAACCAATCTAGTCAACTTCCACCGTTCCCGATGTACGTCATCCCTTACCCGGTACCCATCGAGGCCAACCCTGGCTCCTGTCCGTGCTACCTCTTGAACCCTGGCAAAAACGACACCACCGGCGTCACGAGCGTATCCCAAGTCGCTTCGCAACCGCAACCTGGATACCCCTCCAGACCGTACGGCATAATAGGATTTATTCCTGTACTATTTGTACCTAACTGCCCGGGTAACAGCACACATAATATGCAAAATGTTGGGCAGAGTTTCCCCAATGCCGTTCCAGTCCCGTACAACTGTGCTCAATGCCAAGGCAGAGGTAACTTCGGCATCCAGCCGGCGAACAACTACTACCAGTACTTCAGCCGATTCTCAGCGGGACGCAGCCTCACTGATCTCAAAGAAATTAAGTCTCTGGACGAACTGGATAGCCTGTTGAAAAACGAAATCAAGCCTACGACTAGGACTCTGAGAAGACTAGCTGTTAATAAAACGCCGGATGACAATAAAGCTGTCGTTAAGGTATAACTTCAAGGTTTAGTGGAATGCGTTTCACCAAATAGTTCCTTTGAGTGGTGGCTCTAATGCCCAGTGTATGATTAATTACATACAAAACATATTGTGTTCCTTCTGTAGTCCTGCACGGGAGTTGCTTTGTGAAACGAACTGTACCTTTGAAATTTAGTGTCATGTTAGTGTTAGGTATACTTACTCAGGAGAGTGAGTAGACAATTTTGGGAATGTCCGATAAATGTTTAGATTTCTTGGACGCTCTCGAAGTTTCTGAAACAAACGTATTAAATACGTATGTAATAATATTTATTGCCATGTAAATAGTTGATCGTATTTAATTTTATCTAAGTATAGCAGTTTTATACACAACTAATAGATTGAAATATTTTTAATTTTATATACCTACTCGTACTTAGTTATTTTTCACATAAGTATTCATAGATACAGACAGACAACTTAAAGAACTTGCCTCATGCAATAGCATAATAGGTCAATAGACCTATTTTGTATTGGCTGAATTATCCAAGTATTTTGTTATAAAAAGAGCTGCTTTGAACTGTATTTATTGAAATGCGATGAAATAAATCATATATTCCATAAACAAGTTTTTCAGTTGATCATATCCAAAAACAAAAGAATTGGCATTATACTAAAAACTTTTGTAGGTAAGCTAATTATATCTACCGAAGAAACATCTATTTACTTAAACAAAACTTCATCAATATCTTCCTGCCATTTTCCCATCGTTAATGGGGTCGCAATATGGTTTCTTTCGAAACTCTACTGCCAAGGATTTAGCATTTGTCTTACCTCCGGCTGCAAAACTTCATAAATTTTTTCCAGTTATACTTCTACCTACTCATACTTCTTTATCATACCTATTTGCATTTTTCAGCGACTCACCACATTTTGATTACTGTGGAAATGGAAATGAGTGCCACCACTTTACAATGTTTTAGCGGGAACAAAACCCACAGTCAGGGGCGGATCTACCTAAGGGCTTTTTGGGCTGTAGCCCAGAGACCCGTGGAAGCAAAGGGCCCCCAGCCCCCACTAAAAACAATAAGCAATAACATTGAATTAAAAATATTTTTAAAATCTTTAAAATTTAAAGAAAGCCTTTTGCACCCAACTTTCGCTATCACAAGTGGTTTGGTGGAGGAAATCTCTTATAGGGATAAGCACGCCTTTGTACTTTATCAATGTAAAATATTTTTCTGTATAAAATGTCTGTATACAATAAAGAATAGAATAGAAAAAAATCCTTTTATAAGGTTGGCAATTCCGAGATAAATCAACTCACGTGCGCGTCTAACTCCCATCCGTCCGTGTTTCCCAGATTTGTCAGGGGAAATCTAATTAACTTGATCTAAAGGAATGTTCTGCAATAAATTACGCCATTTCATAGTAAAAAAAATGTAGCCGCACCGCTCCGCGCATCTTGCTCTGTGTATCAGGGACGTAGTTACCGCCGCATCAACCGTATCAATGATACAGGGCCACTGGTCTAACATATGTAAGCAAAAATATAGATTCTCTTGTGGGAATAATAATAAAATACTAAAATATAGGCATAGTAAATATACTACCAATTTTTAAAAGAAATAACCGAAGCTCTTTGACAGTAAAAAATAGTGAATATTCTCGGTCTTTTGGTTGGCGCTATAATTTCCATGACGCTTTAGCGATCGTCATAAATTCTCGGTAGAGCCTGCATTTCCAGAGGTAATTGATGACCAGGGGTATGTGGCAACAACCATAAAAAATGTCATGATGCATTCAACATAGATCCTGAATTTTTTAGAAGTAGATGGCAACTTGTGTGCAAAAAAAACCGTAAAATTTTCGCTAATACTTGTTTTATTACTGTTAATACTTGTTTTAAGAAACAATGTAGGTATTTAGTCAAAATTGGTGCGGTAAATAACTATAGCTCCCCCGGGCCTACGTATGTTTTTATTTTACTGTATTTTTTATCGAGAGAGTCCGGGAAAATATCTATATTTCGCCCAAATGTCCGGGGTTTTTGAAGTTTTTGTCCTGGAACCGTAATTTAACTGATGGCAGCCCTATAGACTACACATAACTGTACAACATTAATGAAAAATAATTAGACAGAATTATTTACCTACAAAGGTCTATTGACCACCGTAGTGGCGTAAAGGGGTGGGCACAATATGGCGACCGTCCGTGGACTTGAATTTAGGCCCTTCTAGAAATCTGGCCCAAAGCGCCGCGATTAAACCGGCGGCGCTGATTGATCGTCCGAGACTCGAGAGGCAGTTAGACCCTACATACTGGGGAAACTGTAGTACCTACCTACGGACGTAGCAGGTTTCGATACTACTACCTACTAAGTACTAGTGAATATTGATATTAATTCATACTGCATCAAGAAAAATGCTTAACATTATCAAGACCATGGGAAACGTGCCACATGTCAATACAATGACTTGTAAAGACACACTTTGTTTGTGTTCTGCAGCGCTTTCTACAACAGTCTCAATGACACAAACTTCGCCTACTTAAAATTATTAATTATGATTCCAATTAATAAACTTAAAATAATATCTATTAGATTTCCTTCTGTATACCTAATTTAATATTGAATTTGTACCTGAACCGCGTTCAGCATTTCGCAAAGTTGTTTGCTGGAAATGGGTCAAAGGAAAATAATTTCATCGCAAAGGTACGATAGCAAAGTTAAGTTTTCAATTAGAACATCTACCATAAATTGAGATAGCGATCTCTTAAATATTCAAGTACAATACTGAGTTACAAAGACGACTAGACAGACCAGGCTTGTCTCAATTCTCGGTTTCTCACTTAGGTAAGGTATGTGAAGTACCTACTTATCATGAAGTAAAAATATAAGCCATACCACTTTCATTTATCAAAATTGGATGAGTATGTAGACTCTACGGCAGAACACAGTCATGTAAAAACACAGTCATGTAAAAATAAACTTATAACATGTAAAAAAACGTAGGTAGGTGAAACGTACCCACTCGTAATGTAGGTAACATGCTTACATAATAATGTAGACTGGTCAAATTCTTTTAGCTCTGCCTTACACCTGACAATGGGGGCCACCATGTTTACACTCACTATAATAGTTGGCGTCATGCATGGCCGGTCACCATTGCAATACCCGATCTTGAGAGATCATATGCCTATCTCTTAGAATCTTCAATAAATACAAATATGGAAAGAAAAAATCTAAAGTTCAGATCTCTAGTATTGTAATTGACAGGTAGTCGTAAATTGAGAAACGTATTTTTAACTACACCTAGCACCTACCTAGTGTGGCTACAAACAGAGTTGGTGCGAACTATGGTCACGACCGTGACTTGCATACGTCGTCACGGACTACTGCGGAACCTTAAACTCAGCTAGTGTCACTCTTATTTTCATAGTATGCACATAACTTAATCTGTAATTCATTAAAATATCAAATTATTAAGCACTCGAGCCCTACCCTCGGCAGCAACTGAAAGCTTTTCAGTACCGCATATCATTCTTTAATTAACCGATAGGATTAACGAGAGTTAAAATCTCACTTTTACCTATATTAATTAACCTACGATGGAGAAATGAAACATAATTTTGCTTAACTATCTAAAATAAATATTCTTCTATGCTGCTCTGGGAGTGAAAAAAGTAGAAGGAAGAGGGTCTTGGTGTTTTGTAGGCGATGGGCTGACCAACTGTCACTACTAACCGAACTTGTACCTACATCTCAACTATACCATCAAAATTGGTCAAAAGTGGCACCATGTGGTTCTACCGTAAGGGATAAAGGCGTGTTTATATGTATGTATGTATCTAATAAATAAGCACTTGCACAATACACACCAGACAATGTAATGTAAATAAAATTAAGTAGATACATCATAATAATAAAAAATATTTTCCTTCCTATTTGTAGTTAGGTAGTAACTCATATACTTATTAAGTAATCTTCGAACCTTAAAGGTTGGAAAACCCAACAGTAATTACGTTACGTTACATTACACCCTATTACACCATAGACTAGCTTAGTCAGTCAGTCTTCCACAAGTGAGACAATACCTTTTAAACGTATTACATATGTACTTAACTTAAGTGGACGATTACAAAAAGGGCTAACCTACATAATTACGTAATAAGACAAAAGGTTGAACCTAGATAGGTAATAGGTACCAGTACATGTAAGTTAGGTAGAGTAAGTGGGTAGGTACTAGTTGCGTACAACTACGTACCTAATGTGCACTAGATATATCAATATTCTTGGCCTGTTGGTTTTTCTGCGGGGCACTTATGACATCCCAGTGCTGATTGATACTCGTTCTCTATAAAGTGCTTATCAAAATTGTCTTTGGTGCTTATATAACGTGATAGATTATTGTTAAAATGTATTAGCAAATTTATTTAATTTAATTATTTACATGTATTGTAAAATAAGTATTTATATTGTAGATTCAATTTAAAAGTATTTGATTTTTTATTGTACGTATTAGGAAGTACCTACTACAGACATTTAAAGTTTAATAACTTTAATATCTTAAATTATTGTCTTGCTTTGTTATATTCTATTAAGAAATTACTATTATAAAGTAACGTAATGATTAATAACTGTACCTACCTATTTCTAATTAGTAAATAAGCGATGTGAAACCATAAAAGTGTTGATATTTATTGGACTAAAAGATGTGCGATTGATCACCTGAAATGTAGTAAGGGAATATTCTGAGTCTAACGACACATTCTCTGAAGGACCGCCATACAGCGAGGATTAAAGCTAAGTAGTACTTAATTACTGTTAAAATTATAAAGATTATATGTTAATTGTTAGTATAATAGTTGCAATGATTTGTTCCCTTTACGATGTAGTGTGTTCCAAATATCTTTGCTATTGATAATGTATGTTTAGCTATTTCTTATAAGGTTTATGTATGTTGAGAATACCCTCTCATAGCATAATGCTCCTTTTATTATTAATGTGTAATTGCTTAATTGTATACCTGAATAATTACCAATTTCCCTTGTGAGTTTCTTCTCAGTTCTTCTCACAAAGGTGTAATCGAACTGTATATATAGGTATTTTCAGTAATATACAGGGTGTAACAAAAAGGGTATGTTAAGCAAAAAGCTATGTAAATTGCTCACTGTAGAGAACCTATCCACAAAATTTGAGACCCGAAATCACATGTTTATTTTTCATTATGCAGAATTTTTAAATATCTCAGGAATTTTCATACAATCTTGAAAAATAAAAATGTGATTTCGAGTCTCAAATTTTGGAAATAGGTTCTCTATAGTGGGCTATTTACATAGCTTTTCGCTTAACATACCCTTTCTGTTACACCCTGTATAATGACATATATATTACTGATTTACTTGTTTTATTCTAAATCCTGACCTAACTTATTAGTTTTGCCCCTTCGAAATAAAATAGATAGGTTGTTTAGTACATAGGATATTCAATCTAGACTAGATAATACAGGGTGTTTGTGACAGCCAGGCAAATATTGATATGGTGACTTCAGACAATGATTCTGAGATGAAAACCAGTGGAAATTTTTGCAGGAAAATTCCAAAATTTTCAGACTTTTTTATTTTTTTAGGAAAAGGAGTGGTTCGTTTAAGTAGGCCCTAAATGAGTAAGTATATTCTTTGCCCTAAATAATGACTTAAAAACAAAATTTCCTATGAATGATTTAAAAAAAAAAGGTTACTCTCAAAAAGTTCAGCTAATTGATCAACCCCAAAGGAAAGTCACCAGTGATCCAAAAAACAGCAATGTA
The DNA here is from genome assembly GCA_014607495.2 of Carposina sasakii. Taxonomy (NCBI): domain Eukaryota; kingdom Metazoa; phylum Arthropoda; class Insecta; order Lepidoptera; family Carposinidae; genus Carposina; species Carposina sasakii. The sequence continues at coordinate 8,714,757 of CP053153.1, forward strand.
TCGCACAATAAACAATAAGTCCATTTAACTAGTCACACGATACAATTGGCGCGGAAAGCAAACATTACACTAGTTTACAAAATAAAACTTTTTGTGTGTTGCCGCGAATTTTGTGCTTGATAATGTTCACTTATGACTTGTTTTTGTCAAATCTACCCTCAAAATTTTTTGAGCAGCTCGACTTACTTTTGTTTTTTATTTTTATCATTTAAGCATATAAATTAATCGGTAACAGACATATTTTACTGTGTTAAGATTAGTTTCTCAAGTTTTTGCGTCATGAGTAGTTCAAGGAGACGTTGTTTAAACAATCCAAATCATTTTTGCTATATATGCGGAGAATATGTGTTTACCAATTGTAGAAAAGATATATCAGAGTTGGTGAAAAATACCTATTTTGAGTATTTTGGGATGCTCTTGGATAAAAATGAGAAGTCTTGGGCTCCCAATTGTGTTTGTAAATCGTGTGTGGAATATTTAAGATTATGGAAAAGTGGTAAAAGAAGTGCCTTTAAATTTGGAACACCGGCTATTTGGCGAGAACCACGAAATCATCTCGAAGACTGTTATTTTTGTAATGTGAATGTAAAGGGTATAAACACTAAAAATCGAGCTAAATGGCAGCACCCAAGTACTAGTTGTGTTCAGCGTCCAGTGCAGCGATCTCCTGACTCTTCAGAGCCTAAAAATATATCTGAACCATTACAACAAGTCGTTGAAGGACCAAGCTTATCACAAAATGATGCTGATTTTGAAGGTATGTCAAATGAGCCGAAATGCTTTTCCCAAAATGAGTTAGATGATCTTGTAAGAGATTTAAATCTTTCTAAACAAGCTTCAGAATTGTTAGCATCAAGACTAAAAGAAAAAAATTTGCTTTCCCAAGATACTAAAATAAGTTTTTATCGTGAAAGAGATACAGAATTACGGCGTTATTTTTCCGAAGAAAACGGTATTACCTTTTGTTCAGATATCAAAAACTTATTGATAAAAATGGGCTTGAAACAATACGAACCAAACAACTGGCGTTTATTCATTGATAGCTCAAAACGTAGCCTAAAATGTATTCTATTACATAATGGAAATAAATACGCTGGGGTACCTATTGCCCACAGTACAAAGTTAAAGGAGGAATATTGTAACATTTCGCTAGTATTGAACAAAATAAAATACAATGACCATAAGTGGCAAATTTGTGTCGATTTAAAAATGGTCAACATTCTTCTCGGTCAACAAAGTGGTTACACCAAGTTTCCCTGTTTTATATGTCTTTGGGACAGTAGAGCGAAACAAGAGCATTGGGTAAGAAAAAACTGGCCCTTGAGAGAAAATATGGAACCTGGAAAGCACAATATAGTCCACAATTCATTATTAGCTCGTGACAAAATTATCCTTCCACCATTGCATATCAAACTGGGTACAATACAGTTTGTAAAATCGCTAGATAAAGACGGGAACTGCTTTTCCTACATTTGCCAAAAATTTCCTCAGCTCACTATGGAAAAGATTAAAGCCGGTATTTTTGATGGCCCTCAAATTAGACAACTTACGAAAGATACACAATTTAGAAATTCTATGACTGAATTAGAACTAAAGGCTTGGACAGCTTTCATCTCTGTGATGCAGAATTTTCTCGGAAATAAAAAATCTGAAAATTATATTGAACTTATAGAAGACCTTCTGTTACAATTAAAAAATATGGGCTGCAATATGAGCATAAAACTCCACTTCCTCCATAGTCACTTGGACGGGTTTCCGGAAAATTTAGGAGATATGAGCGAAGAGCAGGGAGAGCGTATGCATCAGGACTTACGCGTCATGGAAGAGCGCTATCAGGGTTTCTGGGATACAAATATGATGTCTGACTATTGTTGGTCTCTGATACGTCATTTTCCAAAGTCTACACATCGGAGAATAGCTTTAAAACGAAGTTTTTTAGAACTAAATGATTAAATTTTTTTTTAAATAAAGTTTTTCTTAGTAAATACATGTTTTTTTCTGTTTAACACCTACATAGCTGAAACTCAGAAACTAGAGCTGATAAAAATATTCTAATTATATTTTTGAAAATAGCACTTCATATGTAGTCAGCAACAGCTAAAATTTCTTCGGCAACAAACGTACTGTAAACTAGTGTTACGTATAATCAAATCAAAAATTAATTTCCTACGAGTAATGTAATAACACTGTTGTATAACTCAAAACAATGGTACTTGTCGAGTATCTCAGTATTTGCCTGGCTGTCACACATACCCTATATATATAGGTATATTTATACAAAGTAAAGTAGACCTTAATCTATCAAACGCTATATTGATAGTCGACGGATTTTTTTATATGTAAACGAGAATGATAATGTTAAAATAATATACTTACTTAAATAAAATTCTAGCTATATTTAGGTGGGTAGGTACAGACTACAGAATATCAATAGGTCTAGGAAAAGCACCGGGCACGTGCCTCCCCCAGGACAGACCTTTGTGTGTATTATTAAATCGGCCCTTTTGCCCTCCAGAAAAATCTTGAATTCGTCCTTGGCTGAAATTATTACGTAATACCTACTTATGTAGGTACCTATTATTTTTATTATTTATTGCTGTAGTGGGCGTTTCTTTATGACAACTTTTGAATTCCTTATTCTATTCTCACCCATGCATAATCTACCTAACTGACTGGGTAGGTATCTAACATATAATAGAGATTAGTAAAACATATAAGTAGCAGGGAAATTCTGGCATTGCAGTAGGTATATTTAGTAGTTAGCTATGATGAATTTAGATTGTATTGTAGCATTTGCCAAAAAAAGAGTTAAGAAGGACAGCGTTCATCTACAAGATGGCCTCCAACCAGCCAGCGGACCGTGAGAGCAATTTGGAAACGTCACCGCACTCGTAATCATTTCACCGATAATTTGTCATACCCTACACACTTCCGTCTACTACCAATGTACCTATACATAGAGACATTTAATTTACGGGTAACACAGGTTTGCTACTTCGCGGAAGTCTCTTTTTGTAAGTTTAGGGTTGATTTTCCAACGGTCAGACTATCTGATGTTGTCTTTCTACAATAAGTAGGTGTAATTTTTTTTTTTAATAATAAAACTTACGCCTTGTTCCCTTTGTTAAGCGGTAAGAGGTAGATAGTTAGGTAAGTACCCTACCTAGATTGATAAAATTTATCAAGGAAAATTTATCATTGTCTAGGTATGGAAGTACCTTTATAGATTACTTAGAAAATGTAGATTATAAAATTATTAATAAAGAAATGGAAAAAATTCCTCATCCGGGTGGGAATCGAACCCACGACCTCTGCATTCCGCGTGTCAGTGCTCTAACCACTGAGCCACCGGGTCAATTACTCGGATGACGAATTTTACCATCTCTTTTCTAAATTACATATTGGCAACGTTATTTTTCATCCCGATAGCTATACATTAGCCAAATCTCGGCAAACAAAGCTGAATCCCTCAGCACAATGTTTAAAGATGAAACGATCAACCATATCCTAACGGATTATATTAATGGAGAAGTGTTTTTTTTTTTATTTATAAATTTATCTTACTCAAGATATTATATATTATAAAATTATTAATAAAGAAATGGAAAAAATTCCTCACCCGGGTGGAAATGTAGATGTTAATTAAAGATAAATAATTTTCTCTTTAGTCAGGACATGTTAGGTTTGAAATATCATCCCTACGTGATGCACTGAACTCTCCTTAACTGCATAAATAGGTAGGTATGAGAAGTTAGATAAGTATTAACATTTAACACCTAGTCATTTAATAGCAGCAAATCTTTATATAATATACGAAATTGTAAAATCGCTACGCAAAAAAGTAGGAAATCTGCCACGGGCCTAATCTAAGCACAATTTGAATATTAAGATCAAAGGTCACCACAAATGTGCCCTGTCTGAGAGTGTGCACAAATAAAACAATATAAGTAAGAAGAAATAATTCTTCCGAGAAAATTGCTTTATACGACTGCATCCGTTCCGACAAGGTTGTTTGGCCAAAATATTACAAGACACTGGGGATATAATAGACCACGTGATAGGTAAGTAGTAGGTAGTAGGTACCAGATAAAAGTCAGACGGTATGGACAGGAAAATGTTTCGCTAAGGGCGCATAAAAGGAAAGCCATATTAACCCTATGATCAAACAGAGTATAACACAGTAATTCATAAAATACAAAAATAAATGTCATAATGCACCTAGATCACTACCTACTCGTACATGCTTACAATTTAGGTGGGTAGGTACTTGGGTACTTGATTGTATTTCAAAGAAACAAAACGCACTGAAAAAAAATTTCCTCGGAAAGTATTCTATTCTAGATCATAATAGTTTTCAGTAGAATTAAATCTAGGAAAATCCTTTTTTGTACTGCAGACTGACCAAAATAATATTGTAGACGGGCCAGTGTTTTATATGAATCGTGCCTGTAGGAAAACGGTGCATGTGACAATTTCCAACCCATTTTTTCTCGTTTAATCTCGTTAAACCCAGGTTTTCTCGCTTCTATTGCTCGCTTGTGTTCGTATCGTATAAGGCGAGGAAGACAACAAACAAAATGCATTATCCTCGGAGATAATGCAGTGGCCATCTATGGTCTCACCAAGGACACCGTCATACGAGTAGGATCCAAGCAAGACATTTTAATGTATAAAATATGCAATCTGTTTTGAAACTTTGTGAATGAATACTAAAACTGTGAAAGAAGTTTAAAAACGACTGACCCTGCAATATAAATCTGCTCACAAATTCCTCAGAGGATACTAGCACGTATGTACAATGCAGTAGGTAGGATGAGCAAAATAATAAACGTATGCAAAAGGAACAAACACACGGAAACAATAAAATCGCGCATTCATACCCCTGAGACATTCGACTGCGACACAGGTCTCGCGGGGTGACAATATACATAAGCTGCGTCATAAACTGTTAACAGAAGGACATGTTGCCTACAAACAGACTCATTACCTTTAGAGTGACCATTGTCAATGATTAAGACAAAAACTCCCACGGTTTATAAAGGTCTGACTGTACGTGCGCACACGCAGAGCGCATCTCCGCTTAAAACAAATAGCTAGTGCGTTCTTGGAAGCAGACGTCTCAGGTGCAGCGGAGCTCTAGTTTTGGTATCAAGTGTGAGTAATCGAAATTAACGACCATATGTGTGTACCTACTAACTTTTCAGAAAATCCGTGCATTTGAATTTAGGATTTTTAAAATATACAGAATGTAACAAAAGGAGTATGTTAAGCGCAATGCTATGATTATAGCATATAACCTATTAACTTAATTTGGAGTCTAAATCACATGTTTATTTTTTCAGAAGTGTAAAGAATTCATAAACTCGGGAATAGCATCGTACATGTGATTTCTAGTTAGTGTGTGAGTTCTTCATAATGGGCTACTTTAATAGCATTTCGCTTAACACACCCCTTTTGTAACACCTGGTAGATAGGGACATATAACGATGATCTCCAACCGTATTTAGAAGATATTATAGTGCACAAGTGTGTGCGCAAACACAGATGCACTCTATATTCCGTTACTCTCATAGTTCAATGGGACGGAAAGCCGACACGACCGGAGAGATCAGGCGCAGGATCAACGGTTTTACGTGCTTTCCGAGGCACGAGCTAAGTGACAATTTTGAGTGACAATTAAAATCTGTACATTAAATAAATTCATTGGTACAGGCCCGTGACTGGGATCGAACTTACGCCTCCCGCTTGGAAGGTGCACGTCTTAACCACTGGGCTATCACCGCTTATAAGTACATATACAGGATGATTTTTGGTCGTCAACGTTCCCGAAAACTACGGAATCTCATCATCATCACGATCATTTTTCTCCATGGAAGCATACCTGGGAATTGTCTGGTTTCCAAAATATTAGGGTCCAACGTTGAGTAAATAGACTGCGTTTTTCTGCATAAATGCACATAGACGCGCGTAGCAGGATTTTTTCACGAAAAATAATTAATATCTGTCTATAAAAAAACTAACATAAACACTAGACACTATAAATTTCGCACGATCAAGGAATTTAAAATTTTTTTTCAAAAAAAAAAAATTTTTTTTCCCAGCATTTTTTTTGGCATAAACTTACTTTATTTCATGTATAGAGTACGTACCCTTCGTTAAAGGTGGCCACAAAAAAACATCCTGTATATGTACCTCCATACATAGTGGAAAACGAATTTTGTAGGTGACATGTACGGTTTTTAATATTGTAATACCCGAGGAGGGTTGGATTCAGGCACACAGCCGTCCGTAAAACTAACACCAAATCCTTGGCATGTTGCTATTGCTATTGGAGTTTCGAAGGAAACCATACTGCGCCGATCCAATAAATAGGGTCAATCCACTCTGATCTTATGTTCTGCTGCAACCAAAAACTGATCACTTTAGATTTAGCTCAGGTATTAACAGATACTCGTACATAAGGTAGGTACCTGTTATATTTTTTATGCATATAGCTGACTCCTTGTAGGTACAAGTCATTTTACATAATTTTCTGAAAACTCAAACTAGGTACCTACTTATTTTAAATTGAAATTATTATCCGTTCATGCACAAAGTGAAAAAAAAATTATTGTGTTGTCCATCGACCCCTTAATGTTTCTGAATTATTAACGTTGTCGAGTTATCAACAGCCTGGTTTCGTTATAAGAACACGAAAATACTGTTGTAACAGGGTATTCAAAATTGAACAGTCGCGACCTTTTTGTACCCTTTATTATTGTATTAAAAAAAAAGTTCATTGCAAATGCGATCGTTTGTTTTATAGGGGGTTAATTTGTTCTAAATAAATTCTCGAGCTCTGTAAAATAGTGAAATCTTCAAATTGCCTTTTCTATTTCTATTTTAGAGATATATATATATATAATCTAGGTAAGATTACATTTTTGTCAGTCATACAATTCTTAATAAGTAGGTAGTTAAAAACTACTTACAGTCTCGTTAGCCCTTTCTTATAAACCTACCTACTATTATTATACATATATGATATTAGTATTAGATGTAGTGATATTATTTATATGTAGCGATTTAGATTATTCTGTAATGTAACATATTTATTATATTGAATAAAATAAAAATAAAAAATATTCAGTAGGTACCAAACTATACAGAATGTAACATTAAACAACTTAGGAATATTCATACAATCCTGTAAAATAAACATGTTTTTGAGTCTCAAATTATGGGGATAGGTTCTTTATTATGGACAAAATTTTAATAGCATTTCGCTTAACATGCCTGTTTTGTTACATTCTGTTATAGGTATATCTACACACATACACATGCTATTTGCATCTTGATCTAAATTTTCTACATAGACGTGAGAATGACTAACTTACAAACTCATGATTATTGTTTCGAGGGTCAACAACAATTCATATAAACCTTCACCTAGCAATTAGACATGTTAATTTTCATAATAATAGACAGTCATTAGGAAATCAGCATGCAAACTCTATGGTAAGGTCAGTAACAGATAGAAGGTAGTTTCGGTACCTAATTAGTACCTTGGTCTAGTCTAGGGTACTTATACTGACAGGTGCACTTCGCGCCGATATCGTTAACAGATCATTAGAATCGTGTAAGCACATAGTCACTGTACCTACTCGTATATAACATACGTATCAATATGGTCAAGCTGTGGAAGCTTTAAGTACGCCTGGTAGAGATCCACTTTACAATCTGCTAGCTAATAGCACCTCAGGTACATGCATCATACCCAAGGATATTTATTTTGACAGTAACGTCTTACAACACAATTATTACTTCAATCTAGGTATGCACTACATAGGTATATGCACTAACAATGGGGTAGTTTCCTATGGTTGAATCTTAATATGTAACATCTTATTTCATCATCATCAGCCTATTGCAGTCCACTGCTGGACGTAGGCCTCCCCCAGGGCACGCCACAAGACTGCCATGGGTATATCTTATTTACAGAATAAATAATCAAAATCATACCTATCTGTAAAATTACAATTTGATTATGTGTATAAGCCTTAAGTGGCTAAAATTGTGATTTTGAAATTGTTATATGCCGGAAAGTTTTCACACTAGAGAAGTTTTTCTTTCGCAAATATTTCTTTTATTTTATGATCTTTCGATATGCCTAAATACAAATAAAAAACTGTAAACGACCCTATTCACAAGTGTTTAAGCTTCTAGCTAAGCTAGAGTGCGCCTCACCAAATAGTTCGTTTAAATGATGGCGCTAGTTACTATGTGTATGTCTGTGTTACTGCATACAAAAAAATGGAGTTACATAAAACCTACTTACATTTACTCAGTTTCATAAATCCGCACCATCTTAAGAGAATGTTCATGGCGTCGCCATTACCCTAGCCTAGAGCCTTTTTAAAGAATTATATTTGTTACAGATGGCTTTACGGGTATTGTCTACTGTTTTATTGCTGTCAAGTTGCGTGTGCGCTGCCCCGGCTAATGAAGTCATAGTGCCTGAAAAAACAGTGGTTGCAGCACAAGACATAAATCCTGAAAATGATGACCTTAAAACCGACGCTAGCGGATCTTGTAAGTTTTAATTCAATACCTATCATTACTATTAGGTATATTATACACTCGCGAGCAAAAATATGGAATCACTTACCTGAAATTGATTCCGCGCGGTCTTGATTACTAAAAAAATAGTTAATAATAATAAAAGTGGCACCGTTTTAAAGGTTAAACTGTTAGCTTTAAATTGATATGAAATTCATTTAAATCACACCAATAGTTCAGGTGCTATTGGGGATTAAGTGAAGGAGGTAGGAAAACAAGGATATATGTAAAAAATATGAATGAAGAAAACAACAAAAATTAATTAATAAAAATTTTATTTAGGCTCAAAATTGAAATTCAATATTTTGTATTCCCTCCCCTAGCCCTAACAACGGCTCGAAGACGGTTCTTCATTGACCTGATCAGCTTCTGTATGGATTCTTGTGGAATACCTTCCCACTCCTCTATCAAAGCTGATTTCAAGTCATTTAGACTTGAAGGAGCAGGATTTCTGGAACGAACCCTCCTCTTCAGTTCGTCCCACACGTGCTCAATTGGGTTCAAATCCGGGCTGAGCGCTGGCCAGTCTAATGTGGCGATACCGACTTCTTCGAGGTATTGAGTTGTAGCACGGGAAGTGTGACAACGAGCGTTATCTTGCATAAGGAGGAAGTCATCACCGATATATTCCGCATAAGGAACGACATGTTCCAGCAGAATATCGGTGATGTATAGGTCTGAAGTTAGACCGCCTCCACGTCCCCCGCCAGGCACGAAAACAAGCTCCGTTTTACCGTCGAAAGAAATGCCGGCCCACATCATACAAGAACCGCTCCCATAAGCCACTGTTTCAGCGAAACAGCACTGCGCAAATCGCTCTCCAGGGCGCCTATACACCCGACCTCTTCGATCGCTTCCGTGCAAACACATTCTGCACTCGTCAGAGAACAGAACTCGCCTCCATTGCTCGACTTACCAATCAAGATGGTTGCGAGCAAATTGAAGACGTGCTTGTCGGTGAGCTGCCGTCAGTTTTGGGCCTGTGGCTGGCCTTTTAGGACTCAAATTCGCTTGCTTGAGCCTTCGACGAACTGTCCACTCGCTGACAGCTACCCCACGCACATCTCTGAGCTCCTGTTGGACGTCGACGCCAGTCAAGTGACGATTTCGAAGAGAAGTCGACACAATAAAACGGTCATCTCTCTCCGATGTGCACCGGCGACGTCCAGATCTTGGTCTCGGGATAAAGCCACCAGTCTCCCGAAAGCGTTTATAAACTTTCGAAACACAGGACTGGCTTATGTGGAGCTGACGAGCGACAGCCCGCTGGCTAAGCCCTTGTTGCAATAGGGCGACAATTTGGGCTGCTTCTGAAGTAGTATCCATTTTCGTGGGTCAAAAGTAGCGGAGATGTGTACCGGTCAACGTGTGAAAGCCAGCTGATAGCGAAAATCCGATAACACGTGCTTTTATAGGGGGTCAATAGGCCGAACTCGCGACTTATCAAACAATTGAAAAATGCCTTTTTCCTTACTTCTTCACGAAATCCGGGATAGCTTCTTAAATATTGGCGTGATTTGAATTAATTTGGTATCAATTTAAAGCTAACAGTATAACCTTTAAAATGGTTATTAATTTTTTTATTATTAACTAGTTATTTAACCCTCAAGATCGCGCGGAACCAATTTCAGGTAAGTGATTCCATACTTTTGCTCGCGAGTGTATTATAAGGTATGTAGACATTTAACCATAAGTACATATTTCAATTACTTATTTGAAGTTGAAGTTAGTCCTGCGCGGTTAGCATAATCACGTAATAGATACGAAGGTAGCACTTTCGTTTCCCTTAGAGCGCCCCCCTCTACACTAGCGTCTTCTCAGCGTCTTCCGAGCGTTGGGCGAGCGGCAGCGCTGAGTGGAATCCGAACGCACAGAACGCCGTAATTACGCAGCGCAAACGTCGCGTCGTTTTATTATATGGCAGAAAACGCGTAATTACAGCGTTTGGCTTCCACTCAGCGCCGACTGACGCTCGCGCGACGCCGACGTTCAAAAGACGCTCAGTGTGATTATGCTAACCGCGCAGGACTAACTTCAACTTCAAATAAGTAATTGAAATACTTATGGTTAAATGTCTACATACCTACCTCTATATTTTCCAAAATGTGTTTAAAATGAAAATCCTATAGCGAACGTTTTTGCACAACATTCATAAAATTGTTGTTTGGTTTGCTTATCTTTAGTTTTGTTGATAGCCAACTAATCAGTAGGTACCTAGCTATCGACACGGCATATTTGCTGGAATCATTGTAGTGGCTCAAAGTTTGCCAATAGCAAATTGCTAATCAGTAAAAATGCTAATTCTTTTATAACTAATTACAGATGCTAAAAGATACACGGACTACGGATATTCCGGTGGCTATGGAGGGGTAACTGGCTACGGCTTATTGGACGACAGATATAATACCTACAACGGCGCCGATTACAATGGGTACGACAACTCTATAGGCTACAATAACTATGGCGGTTATAACGGTTATAGCGGAGTCGGTGGCTACAACGGTTATAACAGAGGCTACAGCGGTTACGGCTCAAGCGGTTACGGCACAAGCGGTTACGGCGGCTATGGAGGCTACGGTGGAAATGGTGGCTTAAACTCTTACTACGGATACAACAACCCCTATTACCAAAGCGCGAACCATCTTGGTTATGGATATTATAATAGAAGAAATTATGGGAACATTTACAGCAACGGTGTAACACCTAATGTGATCACAGGCTATAGAGGATACTCTAGGAGATAGATAGTTTAGTTTATATACTTACTCATTTACCTAGATATAAGCGTTAATTAGCAAGTTAGTTACCTAAATAACCAAAGTACCTTCCAAAGTTAAATTATTTATGTCAGCAGAAACATTGATTCATATTTTTAAAACTTTATTACTAACAATGTGACATTACACGTTCTCTAGAATCATACATGTTATTTCATTTCAATCCACAATATTCGGTAAAATAAATGTTAGTTTCTAGCCATCACATAAGTGACTTAATTATAATAAGTATTGAAAATTAATCTGAACCGGACGCACTAGTTTGCTTTTTCATGGATTTCAGAGCCCTTTCACGAAGTTTCTTTTCAAGATCCTCATTGTTAACTTTCGCTTCGTCCTCTTCTTCCTCAGGTTCGTCACTATCAGAAGAGTCATCCTTCTTTTTAGAAGATTTCTTATGCTTCTTGTGTTTCTTATGTTTCTTTGAATGCTTTTTATGCTTCTTAGTTTTCTTAGACTTTTTCGGTTCATCACTCTCTGAATCCGATTCAGATTCCGAAACCTTCTTTCTGGCTTTCTTTTTAGTTACTTGTTCACTGTCAGATGACGATTCCTCTTTCTCACGTTTCTTAGCTTTTTTGGTTTCATTTTCATCACGGGTTTTTGACTTGGGTTCTTCTACATGTTTGCTCTTAGACACTTTCTCATCGCCTTTGCGGGACTTCGAGACATCAGGAGAAGCTGTTTTGTCTTTGACTAAATCTGTTTTCTTTCCACGTCTGGCTTCTATTTCAGAACTGGTAGATTCACGTTTAGTGACCTTCTTTTTGCTGGATTTTTGATCACTTTCGGAACTGTCGTCGTTGGAGTCATCTGAGTTGGCAACTTTCTTGGATTTTTGTTTAATCTCGGGTTTCTCTGAATCCTTGCGCTTCTTGGATTTTTTATCATTATCAGATTCATCTGGAATGTTCTTTTGTTTTGACTTGGAGCTCTTGTGCTTAACTTCCTCCTCGGAGCTAGATTCTGAACTTGAGGAACGAGCTCTCTTCTTCTTTGACTTCTTTGTCACTTTCTTTTTGGAACTCTTCTTGTTCTTCTTTTTCCTGTCATCTTCAGAATCGCTGGATGACGAATCTTCTGATTCGCTATCACTTGACGATGATTCCTTTTTCGGTTTCTTTGCTTTCTTAGAGGAGGTGGGCTTTTCCTTGCGTTTAGCTTTGGCCTTTACTTTAGATTTATTGGCATCACTGTCTTCACTTTCAGATTCTGAGTGTCGAGCCTTACGCCTCGACTTCTTTTCCTGAGGTTTTGGTTCCTCTTCTACAAGTTCTTTGTGTGATGCATCGTCACCGGACCGGTCTGATTTCTTGTTACTCTCAATTTCATGTTTTCTGAGGAACGGCGATGGCGTTCGCGATAAACTCTTGGAAAATTCGCGTAATATCGGTATCTGAACGTAATCTTCCTTGTCTTCTTCATCAGAAGATTGGGTGAGTTTTTCTTGAACTGTACTTTCCACAACATCAGACTTCTCCTGCACAACTGATGAGTCTCTGCTTGTACTAGATATTACCCGCTCTTTGGAGCTTTCCCGTTGAACAGAGCGCCGCTCAGACGACTTCTTGCGAATGATTTTCTCTAAGTTTTCTACAACAAAACATACAACTTATTTCCAAGTTTATGACTGAACGTTAGTGTATAAAATAAAATAAAAAACCGTGTGGACAGAATACATCTGCAGATCTTGGGATAACATATTCACAACAGGACATGCTCATTTTTTATACTACAAAAATAAATTAAATATTTTAGGAACAATCAACAACTAATTACCTACATAAAAACATTATTTGATTTAACATACCTTTTCTTGGCAATGACACCGATTTTTCTAAGCGTTCCTTCAGATCGCTGGATCTTCGGTCGCGGGACTTTCTGTCTCTAGACCGTCCCGAGTCCTTGCGGTCTCTGGAGCGTCTGTCCCTGTAAACATTTCATTATACATGGTTACAGAGGTTATGGGACAAAATAGCCTAAACAGAATCGATTTCGGAGCTGATGGTAACATCCTTGGAATGGTGGCGCTCACTTTGCCCCATCTAGGGAACCCAGGACCTTAACACGTTTGCTGCCGACTGATTTTGTTAACATGCCGACATCAGTTCAACGCCTAATGCCAAAACGCAAATAAACGCCAGTGGCACCTCTAGAAAACCAAGGAAACGCATATACATAGTCAGGTGCGAATGTCGCTACTTTACTTTGCGCTGCGACCTTGCACAATATCTCCCATTCTGGACTAAGTCACCGACTTTGCTGCCAAGTCGTTGCATAAACGACCCCGTAATGTCAAACGGGGTCATTGTCGTGTTGCCCAACGCGGTAGCAGGCAAGTAAGACATGGTAATACATACAAGTAGTTTACCTGCTTTCCAGGGTATTTTGTGAGTCATATGTTATTATCAATTATTGGATTAGGTAGTGCAATTTTGGGGTAAATGAATTATGTATTTCTTCATTTCTAAAGTCAACATTAGAGAAGAAATAAAAAATGGTACATATTAAAATTTACTTTTTATTATTTTTATCTGTTAACGAAATTGAAATCCCGCGCAGTTAGCAATCTGTGTTAAAATTTCGTCATGAAACCACATAATTGCACTACATGATCCGTTCATTGGTAATTATTTACCTGGATCGGTCCCTGGAGCGCCGGTCCCTGGACTGCCTCACGAAGCTCGAGCCGCGGCGGTCGCGCGAGCCCCGTCCCGATCGGCGCGGCGAACGAGAGCGGCGCCGCGAACGCGAACGACGACGAACCGATCTAACGATACAATTCTCTATGTATACCTCATTTATTTAGGGCCTATCTACTTTTCCAAACGTCAGATAGCCTATCAAAGGAATAAAGTCGATGCTGTCTTTCTCTAAAACTTGATCATGATAGAGACAGCATCAAGTTTATTACTCTGGCTATCTGACGTTTGGAAAAATCGGCACTTAGAAGTAGAAAGAATCCGAAAGAACGAAATTAGGTTTCTTATTAGGCACAGTTTTGTGTAATACCTACTTATATAAAGTATGTATATAAAGACCTGAGCGAGCTGATTTCGCAAATACAAAACTGAACTTTTTAGTAGGATACGTCACTATGGACGTCACTCATATCTTACAAGTACAAGTGTGCTAAATTTGCACGATAGTAGCACTCAAATGTTTACTATCAATACTTCTTCGAAATTGTAATTTCTTTTAAAAAAGGGGTACACAATGCGTTGAAACCATATAGTTACTTTGTACGATTATGATGGCGCCCCTTACTATGTGCACGACTACATTATCTGTGTCACTACTCTAGGTAAGAAATAAATTCATTTAACTGATATGAAAACATACAACTAATTTTCCAATTGTAATTTTTATAATTGTTACTTTGTATAATTGTTTATTACGGTGTTATGAAAATTACATAATTATGTCTGTTATCAATGAATCTGATTACGGAGCATTCTCTATGTATCGTTAACTCAGATATAGCTGATTCATATGCCGCTTTATTGCCGTGACTAATCTGTGGAACGGTAAAATCAAGGTTCGAAGTGGTAATTATCTTTGATAATTATCGTGATAATTATCATGATAAATATACCTTCATAATTATCATGATAAACAGGTAGGTAATTATATAGGAAATTATCTTTCATTTTGTAAGTTGATATACGTGTATTCGAACGTGATTTGTGTATTTGTGTAAACGCGCTAAACGCCAAACCAAAAAATTAGTTTCACGAGAAGTGGGAATTTCTTACTCTAAAATACTTCACACGCGATATTTATTACTTTTGATTGACGCTATAAAAAAACTTTGAATTAAATTGTATATAGCTTAGTTATTCTTTGCTGTTTATATAAAAATGCCGAAAAACAAAGACCCTGCTTGGGATAAATATGACTGTATCAGAACAAAAAACAGTGGTATGTGGGCGAAATGCCGTAAATGTAAAAAAGAAATGCAAGGCATTCTTAAACGATTAAAAAAGCATTCTGCTATATGTAATGCTCCGGTCCCAACACAACCTGGTACTGAACCTTCTTCATCAAGTTTGACAAGACAGGAAAAACAAACTCAGTACCAACCAGCTCTGATACCTTCTAGAACTTCCAGTAAGTATATGGAAAAGAACATTTTTATACTTATCTTTAAACTTTACTAAAATTAAAATAAAATATTCATGAAATGTTGATAGATAACACAAATATAGGAAATTAATTTTTCAGGTACTCAACCAATGGAAAATAAAGTACAATCAAAACTCACAGTCACAAAGAACACAAAAGTAATAACAACAAAAGAATATGAAGAGAAAATTAACATACAGGTTGGAAAATACTTCTATGCAACAAATACTGCATTCGATCATGTGGAGCATGAAGAGTTTATAAAATTGTGTTCTCTTCTTCGTCCTGGCTACAAACCTCCTTCAGCATATCAAATTGGCCATGATTTACTAAATAATGTGCACACTGATGCCATACAAGTAACAAAAAGAAAAATAAAAGGTGAAACAGTGTCTTTGTCACTGCATGGCTGGAGCAACATTCATAACTGTCCACTTGTCTGTACAAGCATCACCACCTCATGTGGTGATTCTATCTTAGTGGACACCGTGGACACAGAGTCGTATCCCCACACTGTCGAAAATTTGTACCAAGTTGTCATTAATGCACTTAGAAGTGCAAGAGAAGCATTTGAAGTAACTATTGGCAGTTTCGTTACTGACGATGCAGCGAATGTTCAAGAAATGAGGAACGAGTTGTCAAGACAGGAAAATTTAATACATTACGGCTGCTCAGCTCACATTTTAAATCTGCTGGCAAAGGATTTAGAAAATCCAGCAGTTACATCATCAGTGCTAAAGGTCATAAAATACTTTCGAAATAAGCATATTCCAGCAGCACTTTACAGAAATGCTAGAGGTAAAAAATTTGTGATGCCATCTGAAGTGCCCTGGAACACCATGAATGAGTCCATTCGTTCATACCTTGATAACCGAGGGATCTTGGTTCAGATTTGTCAGGAGAATAAGGACAGAATTGATAGAGAAATTATTAAAATCGTTAATGATTCACAAATCACAATGAATTGTGTTGATTTAATAAAAATACTGTCACCAATAGCAGTGGCTTTGGACAGGATACAAAGACATGGAACTACGATAGCTGTAGCCGTAGAAATATGGAACAAATTAGAAATTGATTTGGTCAATGAAACATCCAATGTAAAAAAAACTTTCATGGCAACACGAAAAATGGCTCTCTTTGGTGAGCATTACACAGCCAACATGCTTGACCACAGATTTCTGGGTAGAAACCTAAGCAGTGCACAAAAAAAAGAAGCATATGAGTACATAACTGAAGTTAATAGAAACTTTGGTCCATTTATAATGGCACTGGTTGCCAAAGCTCATCCTTTCCCTGAATACATGTTTGGAACACATTTTGAAAATACCCACCCTACACTATGGTGGAAATCAGTCATTTTGGAGGATGAAAAACATTGGCCAGACAAAGATAAGTTCATTTTATTTTGTGAGAAACTTTTGACTGCTTCTGCTGCTACTACTGGCCTTGTTCAGTCTAAGCTCCGGGATCGACTTGGAAACGAAAAAGCAGCACAACTCGACTTTTTATTTAAATTCTTCAACCATAATGTTGAGAAGAGGAAAACTGATTTATCTTTTATTCATTCTGGTTTCCCATCGGCATCCACATCTCTATCCGAACCGCCATCAACAACACATACTCCATCTGAATTGCCATCAACCTCCACAACAGTAGTGCTCAATGAATCCGACGATGAAATGTCATACCACTTATAAATTTATCAATGTAATAATTACTTGATCTATAATCATAGAAATATCGTGTTATGTAATAAATCTGATTATGAATGTCTTTTTTTGAACAACATTTACTAGCCAAATTTTCATTTAAATAAAGAAAATTTCAAGAAGTCAAGTGGCAATCATTTGCATAATTATTATCGGATAATTATTAGATAATTATCACGATAAGTTATCAAAGAATTTATTTTACTTGATAATTTCGAACCCTGGCTGTAGAAAATATCGACGTTGATTCACATAAACTTAATAATACATGAGAGAACGGCTGGATGTGTTAAGTACTCGCTAAGCATGCATTTATAAAATTTTGTTACATTGCTGTCTGCACAAATTAGAAACAAAATCAGAAGTTTTTGCAGGCTAGCTGGTTAGTTTTTATTTTGTTATAACAATAGAACAGTAAAGTCGTTTAATAGAACAGCAGGATAACAGAAGATGCTACAGCCATGCTAAACATAGTGGAGCCACATGTAAATGACATGTATAAAACTATATGAACTATGAAATGGGGGCCACTGTTTTTGCGCTCACTAGTTGGCGCTGCTGTTGTGAGGATTTTTTCAAACACTGTGCGAATTTTGCACAATTTTCGCTTAAATGTCAAATTCGTATTAGCTAAGAGCAATAGCAGAGCCAAAGCAATCAAGCAAAAGCAAAGCGATAAAATCGTCTTTGCCTCATACATTTCACATTTTTTCGTATTCGCAAAACGATCAGCCAGCAAACGAACTGTCAAACTGCGATAAATATTAGGGATGAAAAATAACGTTAACAATTATGTAAAAAATTTAAAGTGTACAGAAATTGTCAAATTCGTCATTCTAGTTAATTGACCCGGTAGCTCAGTTGGTTAGATCGAAGCACGGAACGCGAGAGGTCGTGAGTTCAAGTCTCACTCGGGTGATTTTTTTTTCATTTCTTCAATTTTGATCAATTTTGCTGATCGCTAATTTTACGTAATCATAAGGCCAATGGTACATAAGCATACCACGAGTTGTAATGTTATGTACCTGTGTAGGCTCGAGTAGAGCAAATGCGTATGCACATCCGGTCTGCTCGAGCTTTTAACCAAATTAGAAAAACTCTTCACACCAGCGCCTCTGGCGGTGGCCCCCATTAGACATGCGGAAAAAGCCAAATTCGCGACAAAAAAAGCAATTTACCTGTCCCTTGAACGTCGCCGAGAACGTGAACGAGAACGTCTGCGTCTTTCTAGCGACCGCCGACGTTCACGCGACCTTCAACATTAATGACATACAATTTTGTAGACTTCCTCAAAATTATCGCATGCTAGTAAAACTCTAGTCTAGCAAATGACGACACAATACTTTCGTTATTTATTTTATGTTCTTTATAGAAAGTTACAGTTTTGCAACTTATTAAGTAAGATCTTCGAAAAATCAGAGGAATGGCTGTTTCTGTGTCATGAATGCATAAAATTCACGCTTGTATTAATTAAAACATGTAAACATGCGTGTCACCATTTGATAGGCAATATAGACAATTATGACCATCACACTTAAATGTAAACGTCCCTGACCATTCTTAACATAAATGGCTGAGAGAAAAGGACAGGTAGGACTAATTTTACATTTAGGTTTAAGTGACGGTCAGAATCGACCATAATTTATTACTATTGGCATCTAAAGCTAAAATTAAAATACAATAAATATCTGAACAAATAATAGATAAACAATCAAGAAATCAGACTCTACATAAAACATAGGAAAACAAAGAAATATTTGTATATATATTATAATACTATATTCATTGAAAAGAATTCGTTGTTAAGACACAGCATAGAGCAAACTTACCTATCCCGTCGTTCTCTTTCGCGGCGTCTTCTCTCTCTTTCCCTCTCGCGTTCACGCTCGCGTTCCCTCTCCCTCTCACGACGGTCGAGAGAGCGGCGACGACTGCGGCGACGGGAACGACTTCTGTTAACAATATAAAACTAATTATCCTACTAATATAAACGCGACAGTTTGTAAGTATGGATGGATGTTTGTTACTCTTTCACATAAAAACGGCTGGAACGATTTAAATAAAATTTGGTATGGAGTTAGCTGACACCCTAGATTAATACATAGGGTACTTTTTATCCCGGGAAAATATTTTTATCCCAGATAATTTCGACATTTTGTTTTTTCTGCAGTCCACGCGGACAAAGTCGCTGGCATCCACGACTATTGTCGTGGAATGTTGAAGAAACAATGACATGGCATGTATCAACATGCAAAGCAACTGTTTAGAATCGGTTTCAATATTTATGAATGATATACGTAACATAAGGTAAAACAAGCGAAGCTATAACTTTCGTCGCAAGTGCTCTATGCATTTGATTATTTCTTGGGTACCTACTATTATTTTTATGTAGCCCCCTAATACTGATAAATTTTTCTAGCTAAAATACACCCAAAAAGGGGACAGTTGATAACGCAAATGCTTTGCGAAGCAATAATTATTTCACACCTATGTTATTAGATACATTTCAGTTCGCCACAAACATGTGTTTCTATTCTGTCATACTGGTGTGGTGACCATGGATACCGTTTTTGCTGGTTTTGTGCACAAAAATTTACCAGATTTGGAGGGCTGGCTTGTTTTAGTGTGAACTATGAACAGAGATTTGATTAATATTACTATACATTAACTATAAACAAATAACCGGAGAATATTATATAACAGCCGCGTGGTGCCGGCAGAGTAGAGTTTGTACCATCCAAATATGGCGTCTAGTAGTCGCCATATTGAATTTTCACTAACGTCATGACTTTAGTGACACTCGCCGGACTAAGAGGAATCGATTGACGTGTGAATCATAAAAATCGGCGGCCTAGGCGTTTGGTCTGTATAGTGCTTCAAAGGAACATACAAACATACATACATAGGCTGTTAAACACAATACCACTCCTTTGCGTCCCGCAGTCTCGGATAAAAAATTAAGTCTGCGGTCACTAAACCGCCTACCCAACGTGGTGACTATGGGCAAGACCCCCCTATGGCAGTAGCCTTGTTGCGTGCCCTGGGGAGGCCTAAGTCCAGCAATGGACTGTCATAGGCTGTAGTAATAAATTACCTGTCTCTACGCGAACTACGCCGTGGACTGGCGCTGCCTGACGAATCGCGATTAGATCGGTAGTGACGCTTCTTATGCGATGACGTACGCTTCTTGATACTGCCACCTATAGAACATAGTTTATTATGTACAAAACGAAATATATTATAAATGCTGATGCGTGGTTTTATAAGAATGCTGGGTTCCCACGTTGCGTGATTTTACGGATCGTATACAGACACGCATGTAACATGGCCTCGTAAACGTGACGGACATGTCTGCATTACTACGGACGATACTCTTTCCACGGTACGTCGGTGTGTGCTGGTCCACGTCCGTCCGTAATATCACTATCTAGAATACATTTCCTTCTGTGCGTGTCGTAATACCCGACCAAGGAACTCGGGTACTCACTCAGGCAATAAGCTAGCAACTTGTCATTATCCGCGCTTAACGTGGCTGTAGGATTTTTTTTTTCTTTCTCATTATTTTTTTATTCTTTATTGTACACAGACATTTTATATAGAAAAGCATTTTACATTGACATTAGATTTCCTTTATGATCCTACAATTCTAGCCACCCCATTTCGGGACGGAAACACAGCCGTGTCTATATTATATTGTATACCTACCAGTTGATATTCAAACAACTAAAACCTGATTGAAATAAAAAACGAATTAACTAACTAACTAGGTTTTACAGTTACATTTGGGAAACTAAAAGTTTATAAACATTTAAAAGGTTAACTTACGTGAAGACGCAGAGGATGATCGTCGTTCACTGGACGAATGGCGGCCAGTCTTCGCTGCTGGCTTCTCTGCGTCTTTCTTGTCCACTTCAGATGACCTGGAGATGAACACGTTAAGGTCGCTAATTAACCAATGAAGGGAGGGGGAGGAATGGGAAAATTTATACTTGTATAGATACTAGCAGTCGCCCGGGACTTCTTCTGCTTGAGGGGCATTGCACCCGTTTGTATGCGAACATAGTGTATACTATGTTCCTCTCTCTTATCTATTAAAAATAATCACGCATCAAAATTAGTTGCGCAGTTTTCAAAATGTAAGCATACATTGGGACAGACAGACAGCGAGACAACTTTGTTTTATAATATGTAGTGATTAATACTTAAATAATGAAGCTTTGAATACCGAAAGAAAAAAATCCCTATAATTTTCATGTAAACGTACTAATAATTGATAATAAATGGAACGGAAAAAATAATCAATATACAGAAATATATATAAAGGGTCCCATGAGTAAACATAAAACAAACATAAGTCCTTACTTCACTTCAGGTGACGCCGATCTGGACTTGGCTTTAGTTTCTTCCGGCTTCTCAGCATTGTCAACATCAATGGTTTCAGTGGAGTCCACGACTGCCTCGTTATCTTCTACCTTTGGTACTTCCTGCACCTCCTCTTTCTCTTCATTCTTCTCTGGGGACTTGCCATTTTCTATGACAAAAGACATGCCTTGTTAATCTTTAAACCCCTTTCACACGACACAATCTAATTTGCCAATGAAATTGTTGGAATAATTGGATTTTCCATCCACATACTAAACAAACAGTGACTTTCAATTACATTTTCAATCCTAGTGCTACAATGTGGGCAATCTTACAAATCTAATCAAATTGCATGTAAAATTTTATAGTATGGGAGGGGTATTATAGGAATAAGCTATTTTATACCACTCTATGTGTTTTTTACCTTTAGGTTCAGGCTTGGCCTCCTCCACATTATTCTTGATGGGACTGCTTCTGTCTCGACTGCGACGCCTGGACCGCTTCGGGCTGCCTCCATTGCGATGCCTACATACAAAATTATTATACATATATAGTCATATCTCTATAATAATTTAATTTCATCAGATATTATACAGGGTGTAACAGAAAGGGTATGTTAAGCGAAAAGCTATGTAAATAGCCCACTATAGAGAACCTACTCACAAAATTTTAGACTCCAAATCACATATTTATTTTACAAGATTGTATGAACATTCCTGAGTTGTTTAGGAATTCTCCATACTATCTGGAAAATAAACTTGTGAATTCGAGTCTGAAATTTTGTGGGTAGGTCCCTTTTAGTGGGTTATTTATATATATATTCGCTTAACACATTCAGTGCCGGCGACTACGTATTTGCGTCTTCTAGGCCTTTTAGATATGCCGGCGACGCTTATTTGCGTCGTCGCACTAGGCGTTGACCTGATGTCGGCATGCTTAGAAAACTGCCGGCAGCGAATGTGTTAACATACCCCTTTTGTTACACCCTGTATATTTCGCCAGTCCAATTACACTTGAACAAGGGCAAATAAACTTGACATCAATATATTATATTGCAAATATTATTCAGTATGTCATGCCATCCGTCACCTGTTACTCATTAAATTTATACTTTACTAGCGGCCGCCCACAACTTTGTTCGCGTAAGGGGGTATTGCACCCGTGCGAAGCCAGGGCGTGTCCCTAGTTATACATATAAACTTTCCTCTTCTCTTGAATCACTATATCTATTTGAAATCCGTTGCGTAGTTTTAAAGATCTAAGTGTAGGCACAGACAGCGGGAAACGACTTTATTATATACTAGTGACCCGCCCTCGCTTCGCTTCGGTAAATATCCTCTAAAATTTGGAATTCCCGTTTGTCCCGTTCCCGTGGGAATATCGGAAAATATGTTCTCAGTGCTTCCTTACACTCCCTACCGAATATACCTGTCATATTGCATCTCTATATGTGATGTGGTTTTCGTAAAAACTTGAAATTCCTGTTTGTGCCGTTCCCATGGGAATTTCGGGAAACCCGTTCTTAATGGTCTTAATACGCCCTAACAAACGTGCACACCAAATTTCATCTGTGTACATACGCCAAACGGTTTATTTTTATACTTATTGAATAAGCTATCCGGTACAGTGAAAATTTCGGTAAAAATTTGGAATTCCCGTCTGCCCCGTCCCATGGGAATTTCTGGAAATCCGTTCTTAGTGCTCTCTAAGACCCCCTAACGAACATACACACGAAATTTTATCTTATTTGGCGGAAAAGCTGGAGGTGAGTGAGTGCATTTTACTTGTGAAATTAAAAATTTATTTATATCTGTCCGTTTCTTCGTGGGCTCATGTAGGTATGTTTTTTTTGCAATTCTTTTTGATTTTGACAAATTTTACACTCGTTTTGCGAATTTTTCCGACGTTACCATACAACATCATTATCATCCATCATAAATTCAGAAATCATCAGTATTGGCTGTATGGATGCTGTATTCCTTATGCCCTTTCTTCAGGATAAAAAAAAAATTGTCATGTTGTGTCATGTCATCTGTACATTACAGAATAATAAATTCCCCAGAACCCGTGATCACGCACACTTTTGAAGCAACTTTTAGTAGGTTAAATTTTTACAACGTATTTATAATCCCCAGAACCCGTGATCACGCACACTTTTGAAGCAACTTTTAGTAGGTCAAATTTTTACAACCTATTTACTGTATCTAAAAAACTGATACTATTTTATCGATTTGGCAATAATCGGCGGGTAAGAAGAGCGGAAGATGCGGGATTTTTGACTCGTTTTTGCTTCACTACCCGGAATACATCTGTCATTGAGGACTCCTTCTGGGGACTTGTTATTCTATGGTGTATGTCAAACATATACCTCCGTGCGTCAAATAATTTTAAAAAATTGTATTTAATTCATATTTATTCCAGCCCAGTGGAAATTATGCGAAACCCTATAGCCTATAATCATCCAGGTCCAATAAGGATTCTAACTGTGGAAGAATTTTTGAAATCGGTCCAGTAGTTTCGGAGCCTATTCGCTGCAAATAAACAAACAATCAAAGTTTACCTCTTTATAATATTAGTATAGATATATTTATGTGGCGATGACCTGTGACGATAACATAATCGTGCAATACATTAGCATTGTACAGTGTGTCCATTTAGAATAATCCTATGCCTTATTTCGGAACTAACATCTTTTATATTATTTTGCACTGACACAGATAATGTAAACACGCACATAGTCACTAGCACCGCCATCCAAAGGAACTATACGGTGAAAGTTGATATCTAAAATCTTTGTCACGTAATAAGCTCGCCTTTGTATTTTTAATATTATTATCTTTTAAAGCCACGGTTGGATGCAGGCTGCTTCCGACCGGTCGGAATGGAGGTTGTTGGGGGAGGCCTATGTTCAGCAGTGGACTTCCCAGGGCTGAGAATGATGATGAATAATGTTTTCTGTGTGTACAATAAAGAATATGAATATCTTACTTCCTGTCACCGGAGCGGTCGCGCGAGCGTTCCCGCGAGCGGCGCCGCTCGCGCGAGCGTCGGCGATCACGCGAACGCGAGCGCGTGCGCGAACGACGACGGTCCTTCTCCTTTTCCTTGTCCTTGGCTTGCTCTTCCTGTAACAAGTAATCAGACATTGGTAATGTTCACACTACTTTATGTATGTTTTGCATATATTTGAGTCAGCATAACTTTGATGCTGATCATCGAGGGATACCGGGAATATTTCTCTAATTGTGTCCCATTTACATATTTAGCGATACTTGCACCAAGTGATTAATCACATACAATTTTAACAACATTTTGTTTGTACATACACAAAATATGAAACAGTACCTTTACTTACCAGTTGTATGTATCCTAATCCAATCATACAGGTATGTTTTAAGCGATTACAATTTAGTTGCCCTAATCCTATTGTTAGCTTTGCCAGTACAAATAACCTTCTTCATAATATTACATGCTTACCAGTCTCTTCTTGATTTCTTCTTTCTTCTGCTGAGTGAATGCTTCAGGTATACCATTCTCGCTGGCCTGAGCACTCAACAGTAGCTCCCACAGTTCTCCCATGAAGACTCGAGCGTTCTTCCCATTCAAGAATCCGGTCAGATTGATCTGCATTTTCTTTGGGCAAGGGAACTAGGAAAGGAAAAGGGTGGGAAAGATAACAATTATCATTTAGTAACATTTTCAACTGTCACAAAACCTCTAAATAATCATTCCTATAAAGAGACTAGAGACCTATTTTTGAAAAGTATCTTTGCAATCAAAACAGTATCATTTTCGATTTCATCCACAATGTACAAAAACGTTTTGGAGAAATAAATAAATATAATAAAAAAATTAC
This sequence comes from Carposina sasakii, assembly GCA_014607495.2. Lineage (NCBI taxonomy): Eukaryota > Metazoa > Arthropoda > Insecta > Lepidoptera > Carposinidae > Carposina > Carposina sasakii. The sequence continues at coordinate 8,740,187 of CP053153.1, forward strand.
ATCGAAAAGCTGCTACGAGGCGCCGGTAGGGGTTCTTAAAAAACGTCGTAACAAGAACAGCAAAGAGTTGACTCGTGTAGGGAAGCTGGTACTAATCTATGTACATCGAAATGATTAGTTTTCCCGGCGAGTCCGCAGGCAGGCGGGCGAGGCGCCGCGGCTCCGCCGCCGGCCGCGGTTGCTCGAAGCCCGCCGCCCGGAGGCCGCCGCCACTTCTTCACACTTCCGTCTTCTCTGAAGCATCTGTAAGGGTTTTGCGGACATCCATATTATGCTGAACTCAAGTCCTAAACGAAACTTCCCTACAACGAGTCAAGTCTACCTCGTAACAACTTTCACAACAGATTTAGTTTGATATTCGTTTTATTTTGGACATCGCCTCCATTTAATTAGCTGTATTGAGTTAGCATTGTTTAAGTATTTGATTTCCCCGTAAATACCGATTGAGTATGCTAAGGGCCTCCGAAAGAGTGAAGTGGCGGGCGCTGGCTGCGGGCGACGGCTGGCGGCGGCTGCGTCGGCGCTCTAGCCGGAGAAGACCATAAAAATATCCATACGCAATCAATATACATTTGACAATAAACTTCGATTGCAGTTTCTTTAACACAGCTTACAAACACCGGTCATAAACACTATGGGACCCTAAACCGTGCTTTTCAATAACCACACTATAAAGAAACTGCAATGATTACATTTTGGTATAATAATGTGTACAATAGTGATCATAAAACATATAGCCACCTTCTCCTCTAGTTGATTGTTGACATAGTCTATGACAACATCATCTTCAAGGTTGAGGATTTCGGTGATCTTCTTTGTGATCCAGGGCTTCAGGACATCCAGCTTCACCTTGGACATGTCCACCTAAAAGCAGATAATTTAAGTATTTGATGGATGACTGAAGAGGGCCATATTTTTTTTCTGAATTTATTAGTTCAATTTAAACTTCTTCCATCATAATATTGTGTTGATGTCATCATCCTTATTATGGTGTAGAAATTTATAACAGTGTGTACTAATTACTAACTAGGCAATATACCCTAGATTATAAATTTGAGACATGGAATCCTGTTTGTGTGGAACTATGTATGTATATGAAAAAATAATAATGGATTTGGCCCTCAGCCTGACTTCAGATGGAATTTTATCAAATTAGTAGATTTTTATTAGAATTGTTTAGTTTTTAACTTATATGTGAGGAGCTGGCGAACAGAACCGGACTTGTCCACTACTATTCAAAAGATGTTTTTTTTTAGAATCGTGATGTCTTGACCTAGTTTCGTCGATCCCTGTTAATATTTTCACCCAAAACCGGCTAGAAGTAAGGCTAAAAAAGGCTTAAAAAACTAAATTTTCATACAAAACCGGACTAGTCCAATATCCAACACAAAGATTTTAAAAAAAAATATTTTTTCATTCTAAAGCGAACTTGTCCTGTAATGTATTTATTTCATCAACACATTTTCAATCAAAACAGGAAATGTCTAACAAAAACGAAACACGCAGTTTTAAGTTTTAAGTTTTACGTCTTTTTGCAGATGGATGCGGAGGGCAAAATAAAAATTCCCACGTAATACATACATTAATCTTTTGGCTCAAAAATCATGCGCCTTCTAATCTCGATAAAATTATAGTGACTTTTCCTGTACGAGGGCACAGTTATTTGCCTGCAGATCGAGTCTTTGGCAGGGTTGAGAAAGATTTACGAAAAAAGCCTTTATTACTCAGACCCCAAGAATATCATGAAATTTATGCTAAGCATGGCAAAGTCAAGGTTCTCTCTGAGGATTGGAATTTATTCGACATAAAAGGGCTGGAAACTCATTACAAAAAACTGGAATGTATTCGTGATGCCAAAAGGGTTATAATTAAAAAACGAATAGAAAACCAGGTTGACTCCGAAGTTACTCAAACTCGAAGTCGTGGTCGTGGTTCTAGACGAGGCCGTGGCAGAGGCGCTTGTAATACAACGCCTTCACTAACGCACTTTATGTGCGGTGTTAAAAGTTTAAATAACTATAACAATGACGAAGATACTGTGCCTTATACGAACATTCTTAAGCAGGGAGTAAACCATCCATCACTACTTCGAAGAATGCCTTCAGTAAACGAGATTAAACCTCAAAAGAAGAAAGACGTTGAGCGTATTTTGGTAACGCAGTTTGGTGATGACTGGGCTGAGCATCCAGAAATGGAATGGTATAAAGAGATAATACAGACTGCGTCTAGATCTACAGATACCATTGAGATTGATGAAGAAGGTGAACGTGATGACGTTGACAATTGCGAATGTCTGGAAGTAGATTTAACGGAAGTTGTTATCTGATTTTTTTTTGGAAAAAAAAATACAATAAACCTTTTAGATCTATAATTTTGTTTTAATTTTAAATTCCTCTTTTATACAAAACCGGATTTGTCCGATACTAACAAAACCGAACTTGTCACACGTTTGCAGTCACAACCGGATAAGTTCACCTTTTTCAAACAAAACCGGTTTAGTCCATTTTTATTTCTTGAATAAGTTCCAGAATATAGAAGTAAATTAAAAATAGGTACCTCATGCAATAATAGAACTAATACACCGACATATTCTAATGCAATGTAATACTATTAGTCTCCTTCATATACTGATATTAGTTTTTTAGCTACCGTGTAAAATTTATTTTCGTGGACTAATCCGGTTTTGTTCGCCAGCTCCTCATGTATACCTATTTAGCCTCAATTTTTTGGATTATAAATAACCAATGTGATAGTCAAAAATTCTAGGTTACATATTTACCTGTTGGGTCAAGCAGTCTCCAAACTTCATTTGTTTCATTAGCTTCTTCTCCTTGTCACTGAAGCGTGTATCCTGCTCCGTGCTGGTTCCCTAAAGGAATGAACAAACCTATTTTTTATCTGCAACACTAAAAATATTAACACAAATTGCCACCACAATAATAACAAAATAATTTTATGATGGAACCAAATAAAACCAGTAATACAAAAATTGCTTTTGCATCGAAACCTTAGGCTGCCTTTCCACTAATGTTGCTATGGATGCATTTAATATCCACCAATCAAATTCATTGAAATCAAGGACCAATGACTATGATTGATGAATATAATGCATCTCTGGTGGAAAGTCAGCCTTAAACTTTGGATAATTTTTAAGTGATGTATCTCTTTCTATTGATGTCAAAAAAAAAACAAGAAGCATGTACATACTCTGTTTCACTAATTATTAAATTATATTTAAGATTACACATTTGGCGCAAGCAGATCTTAGAGGTTTTTAAATCAAGTAAGTAAAGAAATAGGCATTTCTACATTTCTTTTGTAATAACAGTCTGTTAAATATTTGTGTATGTACAATAACCAAAAAATAGATCAACTTGCATAAACCCCATTATTCAAGAATTATTTTAAGTGATGTCAATGTGAGTGCCTCAGCTTATGTCAAAAAGTAACAAACAAACTAGTTACTTGTTCATAAAGGGGATGAAAATATTCCTTGAGTTATGCGCTACATTCAAATAGGACTTAAAGTGATGTTAGCTAGTCAACTAATATCTGTGTATGTACAATAAATATTACAAAATATATCGCAGCTTTCATACTATAGGGGCACATCTCGAAAATATTGTAATTTCGAGTACAAAATCAAAACGCAAACATTTTAAATGCATTTCCCCAACAACATTTTTTTTTTCCAGTTGTGCCCCTATAGTGTGAAAGCTGCGATATTTAAAGTGGTGACAATATCAGTGACTGTACAATATCTATTAAACAACAAGACATAATAAATATCAGGAACTCTTGAGAAATCATAAATAACAGTTGGTTCAGTACAGTTAGGTATCACATTAACTGTTTTTTTTTTATTAAACCTTGAATTAATGCAAGAACAGCAAGTCCATTTGAATGGTCATCCAAGCGAAGTGATAGACCATGGTAGGTATACAAAGGTAGGTACTGTGAGTGGATGTGCTATACATATAACTAAACCCAATTAAGCAATTATTTTATGCATAACAATTTACAGCAATATTGCATTCTAAAAGGTTAAAAATACACCTAGGTAAATCGTGACGCTCTAAAGCAGTGGTTCCCAGAGTGGTCCAGGTGGACCCCTAGGAGACTCGATGGAGGTCTACGTTGGCGTGAAAAATGGGGTTTTACAATTCATTTGTATGTGGTATAGTCCTGTAGGGGGTCCACCAGAACTAGTTAACTTTTGAAAGGGGTCTATAAGAAAAAAGTTTGGGAACTCCTGCTCTAAAGGAAAGTTTATAATTCTCATCAAATACATAACTGGTGTAATACGTTTATAGGTAAGGTTATTTGAATTGGCAAAGCACTAAATTATAAATATTGGCTAGAGAATGTAATTCTTACCGTATACATCATCATCATGATAAGCTTTTAGGAAAATCAATAACACTGAAAGAATGACGGCCCTCTAGGGCAAGACACCAAGCCACACGCCGCGCCGCTGCCCGCTGGGGTGATTGTTAATACCCTCTTACAATGGTTATAGTTCTCAACAACAACTTTAATAAGGAATGCACACACTAGAAATAGTGACGAAAAATATTCATTTTCGCAATAACATGAACAAAATTGAATTAAAATTTATGAATCACCAATAAAATCGGACGCCATGTTCTTCTTCGGAAAAATGATTTTTTGTTTTTTTTAATAGTTTATCCCGAAGGAAAAGGCAAGGGGAACTAAGCCCATACAGCCATTGTCTTTAGATTTCTGAATTTAATGATAGATGATCATGATGATGATTATTCATCATCATGAATGGAAACGTCGGGAAAATTATCAAGAACAAGTGTAAAATTAGTAATAATGAAAAATGCAATTAGTAAAAATGCAGAAAACCATGCATACGCACTAGATTCACATCACAAGCAAACAAAATATAACTTATCTACCAGAAAACATCACTTTACGGACACATGCAAATCATTTACAAAATATTTTGATTTCACCAGAAAATTACACCCGCTCCCTTCTAGCTTTTCCCACCGAATCCCAACTTTTCCCGCCGAATCCTTTTTTTTGTTTAGTTTATACCAAAGGAAAGGCAAGGGGAACTAAGCCCATACAGCTATTGTCTTTAGTAAAATGAATTCTGAATTTATGATGGATGATAACGATAATCCTCAAAAACGTGTAATATTAGAAAAAATCAAAATAAATTGCAGAAACAACTTACATGAACCTATGTATGAAGAGATCGTATTCCGACTAAGGTTGCGTTCACTTTTACAAGGTAATTCACTGGGCGATATCTGTCAAAAATTATCCTTTTTATGAACGGCCAAAAGAGCACTAAGCATAGAGCAGGGATTTGGTATCTCCTCTTAGGATGGATTCCAAGCTCTGAACAAGAAATTGAAACATGAAAAAATGACAGCCTCCCCCCCTTATTTTCCCACAAGGGATCCCTTACACAGCAAAAAAATACCCTATAATGTAAGTAAAGACGTTGAAAAAGGCATAAATATAATATTATCATGAAAAACTTGGATTCGTTTTGAAAATGTTTACATATTTAATAGAGTAATGAAATGTATTTAATGTAATTTGTATTATAAATAAAGTGTACATAATATAGTAAAACAAACCTTCGCGGTAGCAAAAATTCTGTATTTTAAGGAATGTTCTGTTGCTATGTAATGGTATCCCTGGGTAGCACATGACAATTTTGTCAAATCATGTCAAGTCGATTTGTTTGAATCGCTTCGCATATTTGTGTGGACTAAATAAGATATTTTGGTGGTATTGATATAAATACAGAAGTGAAATGTATTGTTCGTGGTTGCAGAAGCGAGTGGCATCCAGGATCCAACTTATTATATCACTCGTAAGTACAAAATTGAATTTCCAAACTATGGCCCTAGGCAAAAACTTAAACGGCAAATTTTAGCCAATATTCACTCTTGCTTTTTTAAATATTTGTCACAAAACTTTATTTAGTTAGTTGCTTATCCTCATAATCCCAATATTTGCTTCTGAAGCTACTTTTTAAACATTTTCTGTGTATTGTATATTTTTGAGTAGGGTGCACATACTTTTCCATAACAAGAGACCGACCCTACAATGAATTTATTTTGAAATGTTATACTTTTTATTATCATATATAACATTATAAATGTGAAAGTAACTCTGTCTGTCTCGCTTTTACGCCTACTGCCGCCATTTACTGAGCGGATTAATTTTAGTGATAATTTTCTCTGCGTAGCTTTAGGTGGACCCAGAAAAGGTTTAAACGCCTAGCTTGGTGGCGCCTGTCACTGTAACATTTTGTAATCACTAGTTAGTATAGGTGCTAAAATTTAAATTTTCAGATAATCAAGGAAACCCACGTATGGATTATAGTAACGTTACAGCTACCGAAATATTATATCACTGGATCAATTACTGGCAGATAGAGCACAAAACATTTGTCGTTCATTACAAAAACATTTATCGTTCTTATGCTCAGCTTCAAAGAACGATGGAAAAACTTGTGCAAATAAAATAAAAGATATTTAATGGTTATTTATTTAATAGTTGTTAAATCCCTTTAATCTAAATAAGACACTAAAGCACTTAAAACAACGTTTCTTATTTGTACGTATTTTTTTTAGGCCAATACAAATTCCATTGGGTTCTCTGCAATTATTCCTACTTTTCTTTAGAAACGGATAATCTAATCTTTACTTATTAATTATTATGTATCCACCATAAAAATTAGCTGTTTAAAAGAACTCAGTTGACCTTCAAAAATGCAAGCATTACATTGATTCACGTTTATGCTACTTAGCAATACTAGGCATTTCCTTACTAGTTAAAAGTGCTATTAAATAACGAAGGGCACTAAAACAGCCCAAAGCTGTAGAATGGAATTACGCTGCATTATAATAGCACAAGTTTATGCTATTTTCCGTTTGTTAAAATGCTTCCTGTGTTACTTGGGTTGTTCGTGGTAGAAATGTCATTGAATGAAATGTCCATTAAAATTAAATTGTGAGTACACTCTATTTTTTCCCCGTCTAGTTTTTCAAGGTCAAATTGGTCAAATTTTCGGGAGGCAGTTTTTAGTAAGAAGCGCTGTTTCCAGCTTGTATACATTTCTATGGCATAGAGCAAATATAGGACATTAGATTTAAGTGTAAAACTGAATGCGTTATTTAGCATCTGTCAGGTAAAAATTTAATGAGGGATGCCAACATGCAATATGATCCATTAAATTCGGTTAATACGATGAATGGGAATGAGTATAATAAATCAATAAAGTAAGTATTACGCAGAAGTAAATTAAAACAACAGTAGGCATTTAAGCAACAGTCAAACGGCGCAAGCAATTTTGTGGGACGTTGTATTTAATGTTAAGTTTTGTAATGTACTTATATTGTCGCTTGAGATAAATAATAAACTTCCAAAAGTTTAAATAAATAGTTTATTAAACAAATATTACGGAATTACTCAAATGTTAGTTGCCCGTCTCACTCGCAAGTCCCGCCTTTAATTTGCTTCTTTTTTTAATATACCATAGCCACAACATAGTTGGCGTGATACACCACACAGCCAAGTCAAATCCTCAACTAGCACTTGCGAGTGAGCTAACAATATTGCTTTCCTTTATCAACAGAACGTTTTAATTTAAAATTTAATAAAACCAACAAATTTAATAATATAAAATCAATAAAGCTAACACTTATATAGAATAAATCCCTGATTACAATTCAATGCCATAACCTGTATTTCAGAGGCGGCTGCTGACATGTTTGGATGGGTGTTTACTCCCTTAACGAACGGGATGGTGCAAGCTCAACCGTACACTTATTAAAATTCAGATGACCTAATAAAATACATTAAAGACAACCATATCGCGTTCTAACTCGGACTAAGCGACCTCTAGTGGCCGCATACGCGAATAGTGAGCGGCAAATTTTTCATACGAAATCTTCTGTTTCACGCGCCGGCCTATGTCGTTATGTCTCTTTCGCACTCATTGAATACAGTACTAGGAATCGTACCAAATTTCGTTTCATTGGAGCGCGATCGCTAGAGCTCCACTCGATACATAAGATTACAACTTACTTGAGACGAACGCGTAGACACTATTGAATAAACATAGTAGAATTGAAGGATAATTATAAATGTAGAGAAATATAGATTTCCTATGTAATCTTCGTGGGTGGGAGTGCACCGCACCAGCGCTCCTTAGGACGAGCCGCCAGTGCTGTATTCTATCTGATTTATTTATTTTTTATAACTACGTCAGGAAAATTCCGACTATGGAGGATTATTACTCCTGTCAGAGTAAAAATTAACTCATTTATGAATTATAAAACCCGAGTTCTTAAAAAAGAACCAAATAATGTACATAATAAAAAAAATCTGAAAAGTAAAAAAACAAGCACTTAGATGTCCGGTGGTCTAGAATTCTATAATATTATTATGGAATGAATACTATTGAAGAACATTAAATATTTTCTAATGATCGTAACATAACAACTGAACAGCCAGGATCCATTGAAATATTAGCTTGGCTGTCGGAAACAAGGCTGTCATTTTTCATGTTTCAATTTCTTGTTCAGAGCTTGGAATCCATCATAAGAGGAGATATCAAATCCCTGGGTTATGTTGTTTATTGATTCGGCGGGAAAAGCTAGAAGGTTGCAGGTGTAATTTTCTTGTGAAAATCAAAATTTATTTGTGAATGGCTTGCATGTGTCCGTAAAGTGATGTTTTCTGGTAGATACGTTATATTTTGTTTGCTTGTGACGTGAATCTAGTGCGTATGCATAATTTTATATGCAGGTAAGCCAAGTAAAACTTTACGCGAAATTATTTTACTGCATATTTTTTTAGTATATGAGCCTTTAGTGACTTTTTGAAGGTACTCAATGTTTTTGCGTCTTTAATTTCTAACGGCAACTTATTGTAAATTTGTGCTCCTTCAAACATTATGTTTTTATTGCCATAATTTGTGCGGGGATGGTACAATTGCAAATTATGAGCACTTCTTAAGATACGTTTTTGGAATTGTATTTTTTTGGTAAAGGTTATATCAGTATGGATATCCTTATTCAATATTTTTCGTATCAATATACACGTGTTATATATATATGTTTGTTTCACACTCATAATTTTAGTCTCCTTATATACTTTATTTGTTGAAGTTAGAAAATCGTAGTGGAATAGTATTTTTATAAATTTGTTTTGAGCAATTTGAATTACATCCAGATTTGTCTTAGCAGTAGTACCCCAAACCTCTATAAGATAATCTATATGAGGTTTAAATAAGGAATTGTAGATAGTATATTTTACTCTTTTTGGAAAACACCCAGCAATATTTCGTAAGATCCCAATACCAGATGCTAATTTGTTACGTAATTTGTAAACATGCGGTCTGAAAGTAAGGTGGTTAGCAAGTAGCAAACCAAGATATTTTTCACTATCCGTTTTGTGCAACATTTCATTATTGATCGTAAGAGGATCATGACTACCGATTTTTTTATTTTTTGCTGAGAATATGATATAGCTTGTTTTATTTACATTTATCGTAAGTAGATTACTTTGAAACCAATTATTAAGTTTATTTAGGTCATCTTGTGCATTTACAACAATGTCATCGATCGATTTGCCAAAGTAAAACAGGCTTGTGTCATCTGCGTACAGAGTTATGTCTCCGTAGATACCTGTCTCATGGATGTCATTAATATAAATAAGAAACAGGAGAGGCCCCAGAATTGATCCCTGTGGAATGCCACATGTTATTAAAGCAGGGTCACTTCGCTCCTCTCCTACTTTCACAATTTGATGCCGGTTGTTTAAATATGATTTTAGGACATTTAACGCGTTTCCTGTAAATCCGATGCTAATTAGCTTCTGAATAAGAATTTTATGACTAACGGTGTCAAAAGCCTTCTTTAAATCTATAAATATCCCAAGAACTATCATTTTTTTTATCAATATGCAGTTTTATTCTAGTCACGAGGTCTATCGTTGCCGAAAGGGTATTGGATTTGGGCCGAAAGCCGTATTGTTTTTCAAAAAGAAAAGATATAGAATTTAGATACTGGTCAATACGGTTGTAAATAATTTTCTCAAATATTTTAGATAGCACGGGCAGTACAGATATGGGGCGGTAATTACCAGGGTCCGATTTGTTACCTGATTTAAAAATGGGACTTACTTTGGCCAACTTAGGGCTGTCAGGGAAAACACCGGTTAGAAGACATTTATTTACACATTTTGTTAGATTATCGATTATTATGTTTTTAATACATTTTATTGCCTTTGTACTGATTTCATCAACGCCAGTAGCAGTATTTACTTTTAAATTATCTATTATTTTAGAGAGTTCCTTTACTGTAACCGGGGTGAAGTCAGATAGGCCTTTAGAATTAGAGTAAGGATTTTGTTTACGTATTGCACATGTTACGCTATTGTGGTTTTTAAGATATATTTTTTGCGCTAATATAGTACCAATAGTTGAGAAATAAGTGTTGAAATGATGGCAAATTTGTTTCAGATCCGTTATCGTACCATTAGACGTAATAATTTTTGAAGGGACACAGACTTCTTTTACCTTGTTATTGCTTAGATCATTTATGAATTTCCACATTTTTCGAGGTTTTTTGTGGCAATCACTAAAAGCTTTATGATAGTATCTACATTTTGCCTTATTTAGGTTTACAGCTACTTTATTTCTTGCTAACTTAAATTTTTCTTCCAGTTTCTTATCCCCCGGATTGCTTTTATGTTCCTGCCATATCATGTTTCTTTCGTTGATTTCATAAATGATTGTCTTGTTTATCCAGTCACTTCTAGGTGGGTTTAAAATTTTAGTCTTCCTTATTCTGCTTTGTTCAATACTTGAAATAATTTCACTTTCTAATACATCATATTCCGTAACCATTCCCAGTGTTGTTTGTTCCATTGTTTTATACAGTACAGTATAATCTAGCGCATCATAGTGGACTTTCTTGAAATTTTCATGTATAGGTCTCTGAATTTCAACATATATTTGTTTATGGTCTGACATAGCAGATTCAATAACAGCCAAATGAAAAGCGTGATCTTTGAAATTTGTACAGACGTGATCTAAAATGGTTTGTGTTGTAGAAGTGACACGTGTACTGTATTTGGAGTCAACTTTGTTTAGAAGAATAAATCCAGTTTCATGGAGCGTTTCAATGTATTCCCTACTGGGCTTATCTGGACAAAGCAGATCGAAGTTAAAGTCTCCCAAAATAATAGACCTTTTACTGTTTCGCAGCTGTGATGAGTAAGTCTCGAGAAAGTGTTTAGTATTCTTGCGATTCGGTTTATATATTGCACCAATATCCAGACAGTACTTATCTATATGGGTCCACAAGTAGTGATTCCGTTGTAAATATTGGTCCTTAATCAGGTTATGTTTAAGAGTATTGAGAATAAAAGTTGAAACGCCACCGCCCCTCGAATCATCACGATAATTATAGTAATGGGTGTATCCTGGTAGACTGGAGCTCTTTGCGTCCTCTTCGGATTTTATCCACGTTTCAGTTAGTATAACAATGTGTATGCTACCATTAAAAGACTCTAAGATACATTTCAATTCGTCGAGTTTCCCTTTTTTTACTATACTTTTTGTGTTTGCGTAAAATATTTTTAAGGACTTTTTAGTAGTTAATATGTCTGTGTAGTTATTAGTTACCTGATAAGTTATCTTATTGCTTTTTAAAACTTCATGGGTCCCCCTCAAGACAGAGGCATCGGACTGGACTTTTTTGATTGCGAAGTTATTATTTTGGGAACGCCTTTTATGTACTTTATGCTTAGGTTTTCTTCCCCATTTTTAATACGTAGCTCTAGTTCAGCTCTTAATTTCTTAAAATACATCAGTTGGTTCGGTGTTACGTCGGGAAATATTTGGATGTTATCAGTCGAAATATTCTTTTTATTTCGAAGAATATTCTTGGCTGTATCTCTCGAAGCAAAACAGACCTTAATCGGGCGACAATTATTTGCATCATACTTTCCGAGGCGTATCACCTTTACCGGTTGAGGTGTATCATTGCAAATAGTATCTCGGTGCTTGCACAGTAGCAGTAAGCGGTAAGACGCAAAGGTCCCCTCCGCAACAGTTCACTCTAAGCCGCACACTCAAGGTTGAGAATTATCTACCAGCTCTTCTATGAATTAATATTTAATTTGCTAACACGTCCACCTTGCACGCTCGCACAACTCGTATATTTTGCAATTATGCAGTTGTTTCTGCAATTATTTTTGATATTTACTAATTTTAAATCCATTCTTGAGGATTTTCCCGACGTTTCCATTCATCATCATCATTATCATCCATCATAAATTCAGAAATCATTTACTAAAGACAATGGCTGTATGGGCTTAGTTCCCCTTGCCTTTCCTTCGGGATAAACGAAACAAAAAAAAAGTAATTACGATTCGGCGGGAAAAGCTGGAAGGGTGCAGGTGTAATTTTCTTGTGAAAATCAAAAATTATTTGTAAATGGCTTGCATGTGTCCGTAAAGTGATGTTTTCTGGTAGATAAATTATATTTTGATTACTTGTGATGTGAATCTAGTGCGTGTGCATGGTTTTATACGCAGGTAAGCTGAGTAAAACTTTAGCCGGAATACGATCTCTTATTGGGCCCATATAAGTTGTTTGTGCAATAATTTTTCATTTTGACTAACTTTACACTTCTTCTTGAGGATTTTCCCGACGTTTCCATTCATAATCATCATTATCATCCATCATAAATTAAGAATTCATTTTACTAGACAATGATTAGGCTGTATAGGCTTAGTTCCCCTTGCCTTTCCTTCGGGATAAACTAAACAAACAAACAAAAACAAGGGTGCAGGTGTAATTTTCTCGTGATAATAAAAAATTATTTGTAAATGGCTTGCATGTGTCCGTAAAGTGATGTTTTCTGGTAGATAAGTTATATTTTGATTACTTGTGATGTGAATCTAGTGCGTGTGCATGGTTTTATATGCATGTAAGCTGAGTAAAACTTTAGCCGGAATACGATCTCTTCATGGGCCCATGTAAGTTGTTTCTGCAATTATTGGAACGAAGTTCCTTACGGCAGGCTTGAAGGAGATAGGGATTTTGTTGCGCGACCGAACTGAAAAAAATGTGATAGTAAAACCGTAAGAAAAAGTGCGTGGAATAAAACCGTTAAATGAGACGTGCGCAGGCGCGAATTTTGCTGCGCGACCGAACTGAAAAGAATGTGATAGTAAAACCGTAAGAAAAAGTGCGTGGAATAAAACCGTTAAATGAGACGTGCGCAGGCGCGACAGTCGTATACACAAGCGAGTATGTATAATACTTTCTCTTTCTCCCTCTTTCTTTTCGTTCTCTCATCCCTTCTCTCTCTATTACTTTTTTTTTGTTTAGTTTATCCCGAAGGAAAGGCAAGGGGAACTAAGCCCATACAGCCATTGTCTTTAGTAAATAATTTCTAAATTTATGATGGATGATAATGATGATGATGAATGGAAACGTCGGGAAAATCCTCAAGAACAAGTGTAAAGTTAGTAAAAATAATTGCAGAAACAACCTATTCTATTCTATTTTTGTTTATGGCCTTTATGATCGTGTCAAGCACAATAATTCCGCCAATGTCACGTAGAGAAGAAAAACACGTTGGGGATTGGGCAATGTAAAAAAAAAAAAAAAAAAGGAATATTTATTTTAACTTAATATTATAGGTGCCCAGTTACCCAACTATTTGGACCTAAAACAAGGGAAAACATCACAACATACAGGGTATTTTTTTGTGCCAAACGTATACAAGAGGTACGTATTCTGCACATCAAATAAAGTTAGTTTATGAAAATAAAAATGCTGGGAAACGAGTTTAATTTTTGGGGTCCATTTTTTTTATTGAATCGGTAGCAAGCAATGTACCTAATACATATTGACGCTACGAAACGTACGAAAATGGGGCAAGCGAAACCGCATGCCGGGGCATGTCTGCCTTATGTTGTAAACATAAACTTCATCATCATCATCATTTACAGCCCTGAGAAGTCCACTGTTGGACATAGGCCTCCACTAACAACCTCCACTCCGACCGGTCGGAAGCAGCCTGCATCCAACCGACGCCCGCGACCTAGCTTGGCCAGGTCGTCCGTCCACCTCGCGGGTGGCCTTCCCACGCTGCGTTTGCCGATACGTGGTATCAACTCTAGAACTTTCCGGCTCCATCGGCCATCAGTTCTTCGAGCTATGTGCCCTGCCCATTGCCACTTCAGCTTGCTGGACCGTTGAGCAATGTCAGTGATCTTTGTACGTCTGCGGATCTCCTCATTTCTGGTTCGATCACGCAGAGAGATCCCAAGCATAGCTCTCTCCATCGCTCGCTGTGCGATCCTGAGCTTCTATATGAGGCACATAGTTAGAGACCACGCACTGGTTGAATACCTTCGTCTTTAAGGACTGGGGTATCTTCGACACAAATAAGCTTAGTAGCTTCCCGAACGCTGCCCAGCCGAGTTGGATTCGCCGATTTACCTCCTTCTCAAAGTTGGACTTACCTAGTTTGACCGTCTGTCGCAGTTAAACATACTCGTCAACAACTTCGAGCATCCCAACCAGACATAAACTTACCAACGTTAATTACCTACCTACTTAAAATGGCTAGGTATGTACCTACACTTACCTAATGCTGCTGCACTTTTGTGTCCTGTGTTAGAAGCCACTAATCATCACAAAGACCTTCTACACAGAAAGTTTCACAGAAGTTACAACTTCCATTTGAATACACTCGTGTGTATTCACAATTACTAACTAAAGAACATTATCACTATCACCTGCTATCACCACTATCACTCAAATCTTAGAGAAAACAGGTTCCTTTGTTACTATCAGTGCTTCTGTATTTCCGTAACCAGTACAGCAAAACAAATAATAACATAAAAACACACATACTATTACTATAAAATAAGCAAATTACAAAATTAATGTTATTGCACTTATTACTACTTATTTCGCAAAAAAAAATGGATATGCATGCGCGCATCTCCTGTGACGCACAGACCGGAACTGAATTTTAAAAATAATTATTTCTTCAAGCCACAGACTACATAGAGAACTATCTTTAAGGCAAGGACACAGCGCACGTGGGCTAGGGGCTAGTATTGAAAAAAAAAGAGAATTATGGATTGAAGTTTGCAAATCACGTCAATTTTTTTTCTGTGTACTCATTTTATCAAAACAAACAACTTTTATTTGAAAAACTTTTCTTAAAAAAATATTGTTTTTTTTTGTAAGGAGAAAAAGTAAAAACTGTAAATATCGAAAGGGGTAAAAGTGTTAGCAGTGGCGGTTAGTTAGGGTTAAATAAAGTAGATCTCTTCTATGATTTCCACTAGCCGCTATAGCCAATATTTGATAAAGTCGATACTCCCCATACATTTAGTATGGGGAACTTCTAAATCCTGTTGAGGGCAAGGCGGTGGACTTATTAAGTAGACTCCCAGGCACGACATGTCAGCCGTCACCTTTTCTATAACTCTCACTAACCGCCATGACAGCTAACATTACATTTTGTATGCTTCCCATACAATATTTATTATTGGGGAACTATTAAGTCCTGTCAAGGCCAAGGCGGCAGACTTATTACAGAGACTCCAAGGCACCAAATATCAGCCGTCATCTCTTCTATGACTTCCACTAGCCGCCATAGCCAACATTTGCTGAAGTCGATACTTTTCATACATTTAGTATGGGAAATTTCCTGTGGGACTCCTGTGGACGTCAAGGCAGACGACTTATTAAGTAGACTCCAAAGCATAAAATATTAGCCGTCATCTTTTCTAACACGCGCACTAACCACAACAGCTAACAGAAGATTGAAGTCAATGGTCCCCATACATTTTGTATGGCGATGTTCTAGGTCACGTGAAGCCCAAGGCGGCAGACTTACAACATAAATTCCAAGGCATGAAATGTCGGCCGTCAACTCTACTTTAACCCTTATAAACCGCCACTGCTAACACTTTTACCCCTTTCGATATTTACAGTTTTTAGTTTATTATTTAGTTTATCTCCATACAAAAAAAATTCAATCATTTTTTAAAGTTTGAAAATGAACTTTTTTAGAAAAGTTTTTCAAATAAAAGTTGTTTGTTTTGATAAAATGAGTACACAGAAAAAAATTCGACGCGATTCGCACACTTCAATCCGTAATTCCCATTTTTTCAATCCTAGCCCACTGTGCAGCGGCGCGCACAAAAATTCATCCAACTAGGTTTGTGTTTACTCGATTTAGTATTTTAGGACATTATCAATATTAAAGATTGTGCAAGGAATTGCATTTCAGAAGTCTTTTGATTGCTTAAAGTGCTGTGTGTGTACTCACTAAGAGCCAATGCTGTATTTCCTTCGATTATACCGAAGCAATACACAGACCGTGTGGTGTGCCATGTGACTTGTCGATTTTAGAAGGTTGAAGAAGTTTTTGATTATTGTGATCAAGGATGTTGATTGTGTTATTCAAATTTCAATCGCATTCATTCATTGAAAACAAAGTACGGACAAGCTAAATACCTAAAGTACCATTACATACTACATACTACCAAAGGTTTCCTCAAAAAATACAAGTGTAGGTTATAATAATCATGGAGTATTGTAATAATTAATTAAACTTTACTTACATTTGTCGGTTTTGTTTTATCCTAGGTTTCGTGTTGTTGTTTGTTATTACTAGAGAGAGTACCTAAGTAGCCGGTATTTAGGTATCTACCTACGCGCTGGTACGGTGTGTCTTTAGCATAACAGCTATTTTTAAATAGAATGTGATTGAAGCTTGAGTAGGTACCTAAACGAATCATATCTTAACTAATGTATTGAACATTAGTGTCGGTAAATGTGCGAGAGATGGCGCGCGCGCGATGCTTGTCGGCTGGTCAAAGGTGTTTATAGAATACCGCTCGAGTTCGCGTACAGGTTCAAGGGCGGGCAGCGTTACACGTGCCACTGTCTAGCGTAGTAGCGTTCGGATTTCGATACCTAAATGCTAAAACAGACGAATTTCTTTCTGTTGTTACGTTAATTTTGACAATGGTGTTTAATTAATTTTCGGTTATTTATGTTATGTGAGACTTCGTCATTTTATTAAACTTGAAGAAGTTATTGATGAAGAAGTTTGTGATTCGTGATTTTTGCCCTAGAAAAGGTACCTACTTACTTACTCGATTGTCACTTAGCTTAGTTAGCTCGAAAGAGCCTAAATTAAGGATGTTTCCAGGTTATCGCGTAGGTAGTCAATAGTACCTACTACCATTATTAATAATTTACACTGTACGTACTGTAGTTTCAAGTGAGTGTGCCTACCTAGCTAGGTTATCCTGTATGTTATGATGATTAGTAAGAAATAGACACTGGAAACTGGAGAAGTTTCGATCGATGGCCGGCAAGAGCCCGACCGGGCAATCAGCTGATCGCTAGCGAACCACGTTCCTGTCATACCTAGTAGGTATTGTGCACCGTCTCTCATTTGTGTGTCCTCGAACTTTTCCACTAAGAATACGATCGTAAATGTAGGTAGGTACCTACTTAATTAATAATAAGAACTAACTTTTTTGTGTTAGTAACAAAGTAGTAGTTTTGTCTTAGCTGGATTTTTCGTGTTGGTTGTTGCTGCCAGTGTAGCCTAGTGTAGGTTTCTAGGTTAGCCTAGTGTGCTTCGCGCGAGAAGCTAGAGTAGAGTAGAACTACTCGTAGCATTACCCACCGCGCGCTGTAACTTTTGCCTTGGATTTTTGATAGGAAATGCTTGGAATTTAATTAACGTTTCTTCGGGAAAGTTGTTTGTTAGTCATGCTTACATGCATTTCTGCCAAAAAATGCAACTTGATAAGTAGACTTTAGACCTCAATATCTTGGAAACCAGACACTTCCCAGGTATGCTTCCATGGAGAAAAATGTTCGTGATGATGAGGAGAATGCGTGGTATTCAAAAACGTTGACGACCAAAAAATACCCTGTATATTACACAAAATGGACTTAGTACGAGTATAACAATATAATATATAAATATGGATGGCCAAATAAATAGTTAATAATTACAAGACTGCTTAGGATATTAGAGTTTAATATTGTTAATTACATACGCCCATGAAAATGACAGCTGTCATTAATATCAATCTGACAGCAGGATAAAATTTCGCGACCTAAAAAGCACGCTAGAATTTATCCTAGCCAGGCGAAAATTTATACCAGACGACGTCCGTGAACGGGTCGGATAAAATTTTGACAGTATAATTTTTCGCCTCGCGGAGTGCTTGAACCAGGGATTTGGTATCTCCTCTACATTTCTATGGCTTGAACGGGGTGTTTGACATTTATAAGTCAGTTTAAATTTTAGACTGGAAGGTGAACTAACGCACCCCAGTACAAAGTCAGTTCTCTAAGTAGTCTGTGCCACTGTAGTGATGGGCAAATGGAAAAAAAATATCGATATTTATCGCATCGATATTTTTCAAATATATCGATATATATCACCCAAAAAATATCGATATTTCGATATTTTTTGCCCAATTTGCAATTATTTATAAAAATTGCCAAAATTATCGCTAACTTCCATACAGCAGACATGACATTTAATATAAATACAATTCAGACAAAAAAATAACAATAAGCTACGCTTAGTTTACTCGTGACAACACAACAAAACAACGTTCGTACCAACACTCTAAACTAAAATGCAGTCAGTCCAGTGCAGTGATACCAACCAAACCAACAAGCAATGTCATTGTCATAGACAAACAAGTCATAGAGTGTAATTTTTTAATTTTTGTTTGTATTTGAAGCAAAGAAACTAAACCCATACAGCCTACTGCATATTTTCTAAATTTAAGAAATCGGATTGGTCAAAAACATGATGTGACGCATGAGCAGACGCCAGACAGCAGAGCTTTAAAAATATATCGATTTTGATATCTGAAAATGAATATCGAAAATTGATATATCGCTGGAAAAAATATCGCTAATTTATATCGATATTTTTCTGAAAATATATCGATATTTTGATATATCGATATTTTTTATCAACCCTATGTGCCAGTACACTATGTAGTCTTGGTCTGTCAGTACACCACAGAACATAATTACTCCTAGCGCAGTACACTAACTAAGTAGTCTGTGCTGTGATTTACACTAATAATCTAAGCCGTGCGGTCTTTGCGAGTTTTTCATAATTTATCGCCTTTTGTTAGGTACTTAAAACAGTGCCTAATATAATCCCAATCCCAACTAAAAATATTATTAAAGCGAAAGTAAGTTTGTTTGTTTATTTGTGTGTTTACCATCTACTTAGTTTGTGGACTCTCTTTTTTTTTTTTTTTTTATTAAACCTTATTTATTTCCTTAAAGTACACTACAATTTTAAAAGTATATTTATATCTACTTTCTTAAGGACCTCTTTATAGAGTAAAGGCCTCCTCCATCTTTTTCCACGTTGATCTGTTTAGTGCTTTATCAGTCCAATTTTTTCCAGCAACTTTTATGATCTCGTCAAGCCACTTCTCCACCGGTCTGCCTCTGTTTCTTTTTCCCGCAGGTCCATTCCATGAGGTTATCTTTTTGGTCCACCGTTCTTCCTTCGTGCGTACAATGTGGCCAGTCCATCTCCATTTCAGCCTTTTACAATGTTCCAAGGCATCAACTAATTTTGTTGTTCCCCTTATATCTGTGTTTCTCTTTTTATGTCTCAGTTTTAGATTTAAAATGCTCCTTTCCATGGCTCTTTGGGTTGTTTGTATTTTGTTTTTAGTTTTTTTGTTGAAAATCCACGTTTGGGATGCATAGGTGAGGGAAGGTAGGATGCACGAGTCTAGTACGGTTTTCTTTAATTTCATACAAGTATTTGATTTTAGTATTTCTTTGAATTTCCAGAATTTATTCCAGGCCATGTTAACACGTCTCATTAGTTCATCTTGGTGTCTAGATTTTTTAAAAGACACTTGTTTGCCAAGATATATGTATTCATTGACATATTCCAAAGAAACATTTTGTATGTTAATGGTTATATTTTTACTGTTCGTCATTATTTTTGTTTTCATAGTATTTAGTTCCAGTCCAATTTCATTGCTAACATAGTTAATTTCGTTTATCATAGATTCCAATTGTGATGAGTTTTCTGCAAAAAGTATGATGTCGTCGGCGAATCTTAGATTGCTCAGACTATGGCCGTTAATGTTTAACCCTTTAGTTTCCCATTTTAAAGTGCTCATGATGTATTGTAGGACAGCAATAAAAATTCTAGGAGAGAGTGGGTCTCCTTGACGTACGCCTCTACGAATATGAATTTCACTGCCTGTTCTGTCTAATTTTACTCTGCTTGTGCTTTTCTTATAAATGTCCTGTAAGAGTTCTATAGTTTCTGATGGAACATTGCAACTTTGTAAGGCTCTCCACATGCTGCTATGGGATATTGAGTCAAATGCCTTTGCATAGTCAATAAACGCTAAGTAGAGCGGGCGATTCATTTCTTCGTACTTCTCAATGATTAGATCTAATGAGTGGATATGGTCTATAGTTGAGTATGAATTTCTGAATCCTGCCTGCTCCACTGGTTGATATTTTTCGGTGTATTCTGCTAGGCGTTTCTCTAAGCACGAAGCAAACAACTTGTAGAGATTGGATTGTAAGCTGATTGGTCGATAGTTGCTTATATTAGTAGGGTTTCCTTTTTTGTACAACAGCACTATATTTGATTTGGCCCATTCGGTAGGAATTTTTCTGTCGTCTAATATTTTATTGAACAGGGTGGTTAAAGGTTGTATTAGGAGATCTTTTCCCATTGAAATGGCTTCGTTTGGTATGTTGTCTGGACCACTGCTTTTTTCCTTCTTTAACGACTTTATCTTAGCGTAAATTTCTTTAGAAGAGAATCTTTGCACTTTAGTGTCATTTTTCTGTAGAGGTAGAGTATCTACGTCTGTAGGCGTTTGGCAGGCATAGAGGTCTCTATAAAATTCGGTAGCAGCTTCTATTATTCCAATTCTAGAGAATGTTTCTTTGTCACAGTTATAGTTCTTTTTCAGGGCTGGGATCCACTTCTTAGATGTAGTTAACGCTTTCAGTCCTTTCTTCACACTTCCCGCTTTTTTCAGATATTTTTCAATTGTTGTAAGCCTGTATTCTTGATATTCTTTTCTGATTATTTTGTGAATGTTTTTATATAGGTAGCGTTTTTCGTTTTTCTCTTCCAATGTTAATTGTTTTTTGTTTATTAATTCCTGTCTTCTTTTTATAAGGTTTTTTGTTGCATCTGAAATAATGCAGCGTCGCTTTCTATTGGTATTGTTATTACATCTGGGCTTTAAGCTTTTCTCGATAGCTTGCTTGATTTTTGCATAGTAAGTCTCTACACCCTCATTTTCTTCAAGTTCTATGTTTAAAGTATTAAATTTTAAAGCTTTTATGTAATCTTCTTGTTCTTCTATAGTTTTTAGTGAAAGACTGTTACTATTATATGTAGCTCTAGATTTCTTGATATTAGTTAGCAGCAGAGTACTCCTGACTAGTCGGTGGTCGCTTGGGAACGATAGATTGTTTAGCACCTCAATGTTAATGATTTTATTTTTTATGTTTGATAGTATGTAATCTATCTGACTTTTTTGTTTCTTAGGTGAAAGCCACGTCCATATTGTCTTGCTTTTCTTTTTGAATAGACTGTTGATAACGAACAAATTATTTTCCCAGCAGAATTGTAGCAGAGTTTCACCCCTCTTGTCTCTTTTTCCGAAGCAAGTGTTTCCCAATACTCTGTCCTCGCCTTTAATTTTTTGGCCAATTCTGGCATTAAAATCCCCCATAATTATGTAGTTCTCACTGCATTGTTTAAGAGATTCTTGTATTTGATTATAGAATTCTTCTATTTCCTGTTTAGTTGCGCTAGAGGTCGGCGCATGTACTTGTATAATGGATAGATTTGTATTTTCAAAGTTCAGATGCAATATACAGATTCGCTCGTTGATTGCAGTGAAGCTTCTTATGCGATATTTTAGGTATTTTTTAATGAGGAATCCTACCCCATACTGGCCTTTAGTTTCACCAACGTAGCAGAATATGTGGTCTTCACTCTCTTCTATTTGGTAACCTGTACGTCTGATTTCTGATAAACCAATGATGTCGTATTTAATAGTTGATATTGCATGCTTGAACTCTAGTAGCCTTTCTTCAGATAGTAATGTTCGAGCATTGTATGTACATATGTATATAGGCTGAGCTGGAGGGTTTTGGTGTGTGATATCGATAATATATGATGATGATGATGATGATGGAGGGTGATGGTCTGATGTCCCACGGGGACCAGCCGGATTGGGACCGTTGGGTTTTGTTTCATCTGGTTCAAGTTTTTTTAAATTTTGTTCCATTTCGATATTTAATTTTGTGTTGAGTGATGTTGAGGTTTTTACAGTTTTATTTCCGGTTTTGATGAGATTAACTAGTTTTTTGAGGTTTCTGTTAGTGGAGCTAAAGATGGCCGCCCGCGTTCGATGTAGTTGAGCATGTTTGGTCTAATTGGTTCTTTTGCAGTGGTCTTGGTAAGTGTGTAGGATGCCGGCGGGTCGTTTGCAGCGTTGTTTTTTTTCTGCTGGCTACTTTCTGGGAACTTTGGTGAGCCTGATGTCTCTCTTTTCCTTTTTTCTCTATTTGTGTCTTCAGCTTTCTTGACCACTAATTTGTCGTATTTTAAATATGCTATGTTCCCTTTCATTTTTTCAGCCTCAACTTGCTGCTGTAACTGCTTTCGTTTCTCTAAAACCTCTTTAGAATAGTCTTCTTTTATGTAGATACCAGTTGGGAGGCTGGCTTTATTTCTAAGTATAGTGTGTTTTTTCCAAATAGTGGAAATCGAGATTACTACTGGGCGTATTTTATTATTATAGTGGCGGCCAATTCTATAGATGTTGGTAATTTCGTGGCTGTCTAAATGTATGCCCATATCCGTAATAATTTCTTTTATGTAGTCCACAAGCTCATTTTCGGTTTTACCTTTTTCTTCGATTCCAAAGACGACCAAGTTATGCTTTCGCTTTTCTCTATCCATGGTGTTAACTTTTTGTTCAAGTTGATATATTTTTGTTTTAAGTTTATTGTTTTCTTCACTAATTATTTTTCATTTTTCATCTAGCGCCTGCATAACATTTTTTGTTATAAGGACAGCTTGTAAGTTTAGCTTCTCATCCATCTTCGATAGTAGTAATTCTAGGCTAGCATCCATTTTACTTATTATTTATGTTAGTAATATTCGGTCGCGTTGATGTAATAAACTTTAGTTGTGGTAACACTGAGTAGTAGATTTTTCGCTGTTATTCCTGGCAACACCGTTACTGTCACTGTTTCATGTTTAGTTTATAATCTCTATGAGCATGAACTGTCAATGGAGTATGAGGATTCGGCGGGAAAAACTGGAAGGGTGCAGGTGTAATTTTCTTGTGAAAATGAAAAATTATTTGTAAATGGTTTGCATGTGTCCGTAAAGTGATGTTTTCTGGTAGATAAGTTATATTTTGTTTACTTGTGATGTGAATCTAGTGCGTGTGCATGGTTTTATATGCAGGTAAGCCGAGTAAAACTTTAGCCGGATTACGATTTCTTCATGGGCGCATGTAAGTTGTTTCTGCAATAATTTTCCATTTGACTAACTTTACACTTGAAGGGGTCAGGGGAAAAACAGCTTTTGTCACATAATGAACAAACTGAGATATTACTAATTAAAAGATAAGATCGTAATAAAATAGTGTTTTATACCCAAAATAAATAAGAAAAGTTTTTTTTATCGAAAGGATGTTTATTGTTAATGTAATTATATATTTTTTTTATTTTGACTTTTATATCAGCCAAGAGTTATAATAAAAAATTGTGACTAAGTCAGAATAATCAGGTGAAAATCATCCTATGTCCACCAACATCAGAGGAAAAACAATCGATGTCACAACTTCACAAGGCAATCTAATTATTGTATTTAAGGTTGGAAAATAACTTTTTTGCTGTTGGTCCACAATATTTTGATAAAGACTGTATATCCAGGAATTTTGCTTTACTGATCGGTAATATGTCCCTGTAAGCTTGGTCAGGGAGAATAAATTCTCCTGAATTAGGGATGTCTTCACAGGAAGATGAATTTACCCGTCTTCTCTTTGCATCCAGCATAACAGAGGAAGTCCAGTGTCCATTATAGGAATCTCTGTAGAAAATGAGACGGGGATGTGTAATCTCAACTCTGATCTCACGGATAGGTCTCGAAAGAAATGGGCATGTCTTTTTGTACTTTGGTGCCAAAAACTTGGTCCAAGATCGGACTAAAGGCTGATCAACATCAATAACTCGAAATGGTGTAGGTTTTAGCCTTGACTCGGACACTACTTTTCTCCAATCATCTGGTGTTTCACATGGAGCCTTCTGATTTATAAGTGCCATGTTTTTGTCACATTCTAGGTACGAATGACCTCGAATCGGGAATACCATTTTTATCACATCTAAACGTTTGGTTGTGTGAACCACATAGTGTATAAATCTGAACATGCAATAATTTTTATTTTGCCCACCGCATGAATCACAGAATATTACTAACTCTCTGACATTCGCATTGAGTTTTGTAAAGATATAATGATGTAGGAAAGAACAAACTTCATCTGCTCCTTTTTTAGCTATGGTCTCATCGTAGCAGTAAAAATAAGAATCTGAAGAAGCCAGGGCGTGAATGTTAAATGAATCGAAGGTGAGCTGTCTCTTATAGTAGGTCTCGTTACTGGTTATGTTAGGCATGCTTAAATTCTTTTGATAATCCATGGCGATAGCCTCTCTTTTCAATGAAGATTGACAGTGAATCCTGCTTTCTCTTTTTTTGCGATAAAATGTCTCTGCCTTTATCTTGTGTACTTTATTTTCAGATTCTAAATCTTTTATCTTCTTTTCAATAATATACTTTTCTTCACTGTTAGATACACTCTTCAAATCTACTTCTAAGCCCTTCAATTTAGCCTTAAATTCATCACAATTTCCGCATGTATCTGACCTCGGATATCCAAAACCAATATTGAAATTATTAACAAAAATAGATCTGTATGACTCATAGGACAATAAATCTTTGTATTGAAACAAATTGTACATTTTTTTTACATTTAATTCTTCAGGAAGATATATTTTTGAGGATTCATGTAGGCTGTAATGGCTTTTACGGCCACGAAAGGACCTAATGTGCTCCATTACTTTATTTTTCACATCTTCTGTGAGCTTCCTTGGCCTGTTGTTGTGCTTGCCTCGCATATCTAATGGCGCGTTTCCAGTCTCTTGCAAAGACTTCTTCAGAGTTTTTAACCTTTGTTGAGAAATGCCATGTATAGCCATGAATGCTTTAAAGCAAACTGGAACATCTTTCGTTTGAGTGTTGTCTGTGATTCTAACCCGGTATACATAGGTTGCTGAATGTAAATTTGCATCGTCTTCGGCTTTTCTTGGACGCCTTCGTTGTACCTCATAAACTGTGATGAGACCACACAAATATAAATTTTGGTCATCACGGGTCTGCATGAGATTAAAATCTCTTAGAATTTTGTTTCTTTGATCTAGATTTACCACATCAAAACACTTGTACCGCTTACAATAACAATTTTCTCCCATCTCATGACTTTGTACTTTTATCTTCTTGTTAACTTCTGATATTCGACCGAAAGTTTTTCTCTTTTTACTAGACTTTTCACACCTCAAAACATTACACTCTTCGTCAGACATTTTGCGTAAAAAACTCACAATTCCTGTAATTTGGAGCGCTCTTGGAAACGAAAGAAAATATCAAAAATTATAACCTTAAAGTCTTATGTCACTGTCATAGTCGACCATGGACAACGGTTGTTTTTTTCCTGAACGGTTCTGACATCGGATGTTTTTTCCCTGTACCGATATTTTAAAAGCTTAAAAGCGCAATGACTATGAATGTTATTGCCCTGTTTGTTTTGACAGAACATAGCGACAGATATAACCATTCAGACTGCATTGCCAGTTGAAAAAAATTAAAAATGTGACAAAAGTTGTTTTTCCCCTGACCCCTTCACTTGTTCTTGAGGATTTTCCCGACGTTTCCATTCATCATCATTGTCATTCATCATAAATTCAGAATACATTTTACTAAACAATGATTAGGCTGTATGGGCTTAGTTCCCCTTGCCTTTCCTTCGGGATAAACTAAACAAAAAAAAAAAAATGGAGTATGAATTTGCACTTTTAGGGATTCGGCGGGAAAAGCTGGAAGGGTGCAGATGTAATTTTCTTGTGAAAATCAAAAATTGTTTGTAAATGGCTTGCATGTGTTCGTAGAGTTATGTTTTCTGGTAGATAAGTTATATTTTGATTACTTGTGATGTAAATCTAGTGCGTGTGCATGGTTTTATACGCAGGTAAGCTGAGTAAAACTTTAGCCGGAATACGATCTCTTCGTGGGCGCATGTAAGTTGTTTCTGCAATAATTTTTCATTTTTACTAACTTTACACTTGTTCTTGAGGATTTTCCCGACGTTTCCATTCATCATCATCATTATCATCCATCATAAATTCAGAAATCATTTACTAAAGACAATGGCTGTATGGGCTTAGTTCCCCTTGCCTTTCCTACGGGATAAACTAAAAAAAAAAAAACTTGCACTTTTAGGTTATAAATGCCGTAGTAATATGCAAGTTATCTTCTCAAAACGGTAGATTTTTACTATGTTTATTTTAGTTTTGTGACACCCCGTGGCTGCTTTGATGGGTTAATACAACAGTGTACTTGAGTGGCACTTTTTTGCACTATTTTCCGATATTATGCGCGGAGCGTCTGAGTGTACGTGTTTACTTCAGAAAACCGGAAACGGAAATGGACTCTCTATTCACGTCTTAAATAGTTGACTGAATTGTGAATCAAATCCATTCCTGAACACACAAAAAATTTCACGTATTATACCCACAACCTAAGTAAGCAGTTGATGATCTTAGGTGCCTAACCAGTGGCGTAGCTAGGTAACCAGGGGCCCTGGGGCAAATAAAAAAATGGGGCCTCACTGCTATTTCAACTAATTACATTTAATTTTTGAGCAAAACATACTCACTTCCCATCTTCTTCGTTTACTATCTTCTCTTTATTGCACGTGACTAGTCATTACCAAAAATTTTCAAAGTTTATGAGTTTACGAGCCCCATAATTGAAATCTGAAAGAATCATAATAAATGCGGGAGCGGAGTGAGGGCCCCCTGAGCTTGAGCGCCCGGTGCACTGCCCCACCTAGCCCCTAGGTAGCTACACCACTGTGCCTAACTTTAAATTAAATTTGATTATTATTTTATATAGTTCTGCTTTAGCTATTTATTTCATTATTTTAATAAATGTAATCAAATGTTGATGTAATTTAGTGTTATAATAGTTTAATTATATTTGGACCATAGTTTGGGTATAGGCCTTCTCTAGAATACTCTACTATTCCCTGTCCTGTGCCATCTTAAATAAATAAATCGTAATCTCCAACTTGCACCACCAACTTGGATATGTCATTTTCCAACTTTTGTGTGAATGGCGGACTTTTCCCTTTAGGACCTTTCCACTTTGTTGCAAGTAATGTCCATCTATTGTCCTTATAGCATGCTACTGTATGACTAGCCTATCTCTACTTTAATTTGAAAGCCTGGGTGGCATCTGTTAACTTCGTCAGGAAAACATTTTGTTTTTATTTATTCCGTGTATACCCATGTTTAGCATGCATATATTAATCTTAGTAGAATACAAAAATCCATTATTATCTTTTAGATTTCTAAAGTAGAATAAGCAGAACACTAGAGTACCACACAAGGGTGTTGCTGTTGTTGAAAGGTTGTTGTTCCATGGGCGCAAGACTCTAACTGGCTTGGTGATCTATCTATGCTATGCTCTTAATTTTCAGAGGACAAGAATAGACTTGCAAATTGTTTAAAATTAAAAGAGTGATGTGTATGTACCACTTTATGCAGTAAATCAACATCTCATTTCAGAGTTTCAAGGTTGCAACAATAGGCTATTTGACAATGTGACAAATAAATTGCCAATCACTATCATCAGTATATATTATGAGTTTAACAATTATTATTTACTAACGTAAGAAGAAAATAATAATTGATATATTTAAAAATTCTTAAATAAAAATGCATTTTTAAAACTTATGTCACATAACACAAAATGCCCGTGATTGGTTAGGCTTATTGTGATGTCGCTTGTAAACCTTGCTATTTTTTACACCAAAATGGATGTGGATGGCATGTGTCACAATAACAGATACAGGCAAGTGACGTCACTGCCATAATGTCAGAGTAGTGTTTTGGCATGTTACTTAAATATTAAACTTAATTTGATATTATTCAGCAAATATGCACCAGAATAAAAAAAACAATGTTTACTGGGTTTTTTTACCCTCCACAAAATAATATAAAATGGATTTTAAAAAATCTGTCAAATAGCCTATTACCTGCTTCTGCATGTGAAAAAGAGTACAATAACTACCCTGAAATTTGGCATAAACTTACTTTATTCCATGTATAGAATATGTACCCTTCGTTAAAGGTGACCACAAAAAAACATCCTGTATACTGTGAAATAGTAATACTTAATAGTATTTTTAGTTCAACTCTATTATTGGATTGCATAAGCTTATTTGTCTTTTGTTTGTTTCAGATAGCGTCACTAACTGATATAAATTGAACTCTGACATTGATGTAAGAGATCGATTTAATGTGTCTGGTTGATGGAAAAATTTCTATCCATTCAGTATAGCTTGAACCGTAGCTGCATTGTGATCTGTAATCCAATTTACAATGTGTATTATAAGATTTTTTACTTGTGAAGCATTTAGTGCTCACAAAACTCAAGAGATTTTGGAGAAGCTAAGGAAAGTTAATTCTAATGTCAGTCAGTTATCTTCTGAACTCTGTTATCATGTGGAAGTGCTGGACGAATGTGACTACCTCAATATTAATCAGATAAAGATATTGAAATGGCTCCTCGGTTCACCATTGCAGCCTCATACATTGAGAAATGAAACCACTTATAAGGATGTTCAACCCAATCAAATTATTATTGAAAT
Source organism: Carposina sasakii (assembly GCA_014607495.2). Classification (NCBI taxonomy): domain Eukaryota; kingdom Metazoa; phylum Arthropoda; class Insecta; order Lepidoptera; family Carposinidae; genus Carposina; species Carposina sasakii. The sequence continues at coordinate 8,769,290 of CP053153.1, forward strand.
TGGGCCTAGGTATGTATGTTTTGTATATTTTTTATTTATTAAGCCTAAATACAGAGTTTAGTATAAAATTATTAATAAAGAAATGGAAAAAATTCCTCACCCGGGTGGGAATTGAATTTAGTATTAAAGTAAATTTAATTTTTCTTAAGTATATTAAACTAATGTCAACTTGTAAACATAATTATGTACAGTACACACTGAGCAGTGTACTGTACATTAATTATGTTTTATCTACTTAACTGTAAAAACATATTTAATGTGTAAACAATGGTTTACTAACTTAGTATAGAAAGATCCATGACTCGGAAACAAACATCGATATTCATCATATCAATGTTTGCACCTACCAGGATTCGAACCCAGGACCTATGGCGTCGCAGGCAGGCTACCTACTAGACCAATCGGCCGTCATATTAGTGTTAATTTCCCTACACTATACATACAGTAGAAACAATTCTGCAGTCATGAAAAATAATTCATGGTAAACACCTGTATGGTCCTACTTAATCTTGTAATAACTACATGATAAAAAAATTCTTCAAGATGGGTAGTGGTTTATATGTAATCTTTATGAAACTGACTTACAACTTCAAGAAATATAATATTACCTTCCAGATTCAACTTCTCAACAGCTGACTCCAGTAACTCTGTTCAAATCTGCGAGAGTGTAGGTTTACGCGATGTCGTCCGTCTTGAGGTATCCACCAGGTACCTCATCACGTTCAATACCAATGAGACAGTTACTAAACAGCTGGTGGAAGAGTTGGCAGCACCACTCCATGATAGGATGACTCAATGCATCTATACTAAAGAGAATCTGCCCCGAAAGAGTTTTAATGAGGGTCTCCCAACGGATCTGGAGCCCTGGTATATTGTACCATTGCAGAAGGAAGGTAGACCAGCTATGGAGAGGGTCAACCAGAAGTTAGGTACCTACTTTCTTCATTTGTTATTCAAGAATGTGTTGTTCAAAACATTTTATTTGGTGATCTTGGAGATACCTTAGTCCATCACAGATTCGAGGGTGTTGTGATTGAGGGTGATGGGGTGGTGTGATTAAAGGTTCTCTGAACCTGTTAATAATTCTAATTAATTAATGACATATCACATCAATACAATATTGTTGTCTAAAATAAGTCCTTCCTCAGTCAAAGCTTTAAATACTCGATTTATTAAACCATAATTTTAGGTTTCATTTAATGATTAATTAAGTAGTTATATTAATTTTTTTTTTTTGTTTATTTACAAACAAATAAATTGTCCTTATTTTATGTCTACCAATAGGTTTGGCGTTCGATTCCTGGGATATGGATTTGTACATGGACTTGTTTGTGAACAAGCTTAAAAGGGACCCAACCAGTGTGGAGTTATTTGACCTTGCACAAAGTAACAGTGAGCATTCTCGCCATTGGTTCTTCAAGGTAATTATATTTATTAGTCAGTGGCTTATCAACTTTTTTACCCTTGAAATGTACATACTATGTACAAATATTATTTTATTATACAAGTTTATGTTTTTGTGTCTGCCCATTGCACAAGAATAGACCAATATACCATGGACCGTAACTACCCTAGTGTATATAAAAAAATTGTTTATATTATTTTATATGAAAAAATGACCACTAATACGTTCTGTCACCGGCCATGCACGTAGCGTACCCGTAACGCCCGAAGCACGGACCGGCGACTAATACTCATTGAGATTATTACATAAATTATATCGTAGCTGCACCCGTATGATGAATTTGGTGAGAGCGAGATGTCTCACTTTTAAACGTCAAATTCACAGAGCTATTAATAACATAAACTCATCGCAAAATAAGAGGCCCGTTTACCGCAGCGCTAGAATCTTCGCAATTTTTACACCGTTTCATACATTTTTATTTAGTTCGTGAATGAACCTCTTATTTTGCGATGAGTTTTAGTGTATGTACTTTGCATGTAAAAAATAGACTTAAGAATTAGAATATTTTTATTTATTTATTTATTTCATACCTTACTTCTATCTTTACAGGTTTAACCTACCACGACAGAGTAGCAACTTTATACTTAAGTGTAACATACGATGTACATAGTTATTTTTGTAAATTCATTCAAAGTACAATGGAATAGGTCAGTAATATCCGCAACTTTATTGAGCGTATGCATCGTGCGCGTCATTAGTGCTTTGTTTACTAGATAGGTCCTGCCGCGTACCACAGTAAATAGCCGCGGTCGCCGTCGTCTACGTCATAGATAGCAATTTCCCAATACTTCGGCATTTGACATATTTCTATTTAACACCTTAAATATATACAAAGCGAGCGCCATTTCCCTTCGTACTCTCAATTCATTGTACCCTACCATATCCAAAATAAATAGTGTAGGGTACTTTAAAGGATAGAAAGGATACACGCCCCACTGCTTCATGTACAAGAACCTAATGAACTTGTTCTGAATGCGTTCCACCATAACTTCGTACTTAGCCTCATAAGGTGCCCATATCACAGAGTTGTTTTCGAACTGGCTTCTCACAACCGCATTGTACAGTGCTATTATAGATGTAGTATTTTAAAACCCCTGAGCGGTTCGAAGGATAAATCCTAGCTTTTGGTATGCTTTTTTACAAATATCTGTAATATGCTCTCGAAATGTGAGTTTAGTTGTGAGGAGAGCTCCTAAATCCCTAACCTGTGATTCTCTTTTTAACGGAACCTCGTCTAGTTGGTATGTATACAGAACAGTGCACGCGAGAAAGTTATTATTTGGCATTTTTCTGTATTGAACGATAATTTGTTTAATCTACTCCACGCCTTAACCCTATCTATATCCAACTGCAATCGTTGGACATCGGATTCAGTTTTAATCGCGAGGCATAACTTCAGGTCGTCGGCAAATAATAGACACTTCGCATCCCTTACCACACTGGGTAAGTCGTTGATCATTATAAGGAACTCTAGTGGTCCTAAATTACTTCCTTGACTCACTCCTGATCTTGTGTAGTACGGTTGCGATCTGTGGCCAGCATAATCTACGTACTGTTGCCTATCGTGCATGTAACTAGAGAAAATAGACACTCGTACACTCAATAAATTAGGGCTGATAGAAGTGGTTTCCTTTTTACACACCAAGTAGAAACACTTGCCTTGTCTAGTTATTACTTAGCTCTGTGGATTTGACGTTTAAAAGTGAGACATCTCGCTCTCACCAAATTTATCATACGGGTGCTGATATAATCCGCACCTGACACGTTCTTATTGCTGACATAAGGTTCTTATTGCTAAGGTACAATAAGTGGGGAGACTCCTTTATCTAGATGATGATATGTTGATGCTGGATTACCATTTTATACTAACGTGACAAGAAGCTTTATTTTATTTAGTTAAAGTGAAAACCGTTAGGGCCCTCATTATTTTGGAATTGTTTCCATTCCCACGGGCCGCGGTATAATTCAACAAAAAGCGGCTTTTTAGAGTGCTAAGTCATCTGCTTATAGGTAAGAGAATAGCGAAAGTCATTAGTAAAGTATATGTTGATTTTTTTGTATCCTTCAGGGGAAAATTCTTCTGGACGGCAAAGAGTTAGATGAATCTCTGATAGATATGGTAGCGTCAACGCAGGCGGCTTCAAACAACAATAATGTTATCAAGTTTGGAGACAACAGTAGGTAAGAATTGTGACTGGTTTTACAAATGATGGTCTTTAAGTTACATTAGAATATTTGGTTTTGTTTTGTAATTTTAATAGAGCTTTGGTGTAAATACATTATGAAGCTGTTAAACTATTTTTTAAATAAATAAGTATCCGTAGTCTGATAACTTATTTTGCAAAAGCAAAGCAGAAGCCATGTGTAAGCTAAAATTGTAGAATATATTCACTTTCAAATGTAAATTTTCGAGATTTCTGTATTTAATACGAATTTTATAAAAAAAAAATGTATGTACATTAATATCCAACAGTGCGATAAAAGGCTTCAAACACACAAAACTCCGTCCGAGCGACGTAAAAGCGCCCTCCCAAATAGTGCGCGAGCTGACGGAATCCGACATAATCTTCACGGCGGAGACCCATAACATGCCCACCGCGGTGGCCCCGTTCAGCGGCGCGACCACCGGCACGGGGGGACGCATCCGCGACGTGCAGGGCGTGGGCCGGGGGGGACACACTGTGGCCGGCACCGCGGGGTATAGCGTCGGCAATTTGCATATACCGGGTAAGTTAGCTTCGATTTAGATTCTAGCTCTACTGGTATTTCCTTGGCCAAACACATACATACGGGGAGGGACACTTTGGCCGGCACCGCGGGGTATACGGTCGGAAATCTGTATATACCGGGTAAGTAAATTCTAGATCTAGTGGCTTCCTTAGCTACGAAAGCATTGGCTACGAAAGGCTGATGTGTGTGTATTGTTGTCCATTTCTGGACGTATCTAGGCCTCACCAGGGCACGCTACAAGGCCTTAGGGAGGTTTTGCCCATAATCACGGGAGGACACACCGTGGCCGGCACTGCGGGGTATAGCGTCGGCAATTTGCACATACCGGGTAAGTGAGTTTTGCCTTGATTTTAGTTATGTTGGTATTTCATTGGCATACACACATCATCACGCCTATTGCAGTCCACAGTGGTAGGCTTCCGCCAGGGCACGCCACAGCCACAAGGCTGTTGCCATAGGGGGGTTTTTGCCCATAGACACCACGCTAAGTAGGCGGGTTGGTGATCAATTATGTTGTCAACACAGGAGGCGCCGCTGCCCACCTGCCGGAAACCCTTACTACTACATATTATATTTATTAAAATCCTCTTTGTTTTTAAGGTTACGAACTACCCTGGGAAGAGAAGGGATGGGACTATCCAAACAATTTCGCATCACCTCTACAGATTATTATAGAAGCTAGTAACGGTGCCTCTGATTACGGAAATAAATTTGGAGAACCTGTTATTACAGGTAACAAACATAATTTTAAGTAAGTAAGTATAATGTAAGTCAGGATTAACAGTGGCGACCAGACAAATGCAATTAAAACAAAGTTAATCCCGAGAGCAAGTAACAAGCGTAAACAAGTAAATACTTAAGATGATATTTCGTATTCAATAAATTGTTTTAAGTGCAAGTGACTTAGAAGGAGAAGAGAAGAGAAATATGAGAACTCAGTGATCAAATGTAAAAATTAATCAATCAACTTTTTACACATGACTTGCGACGGTACCTAAGTGTACATTTTTCTTTTAGGTTTCGTTCAATCCTATGGTTTGAGAAATGGCGATAATATACGGGAAGAGTTTGTGAAGCCCATTATGTTCAGCGGAGGTATTGGATACATGCCGCATACAATGATTAAGAAGAATAAACCCGAAAAAGGTATATCTCGTCGTATTTGTTAGCTATCTCTATCATTTTCGTATAAAATAAGAGCTAGTAAGTACGTGCGTTCTCCTTGACAATCTGACTAAAGCAGTTGCTATAGACCTTTTTGTATTTATTTGCTTTCTCTTTCACTTTGGTAAACAAAGACGGAGATAGCGTATTGGGGCGATCACCTGGACATTCAACTTAGTTATATCGCAAGTTATTATTATTAATGATATTATTATAGCTCATTATATTGATAATATAAGCAAGATACATTAATATTGTTATCTATAGGTATGCTATTAGTGAAAGTGGGCGGGCCAGTTTATCGAATCGGCGTAGGAGGCGGCGCCGCCTCTTCTGTGGCGGTTCAAGGCGGAGACTCAAGGGACCATGCTTTGGACTTTGGTGCTGTTCAGAGAGGTAATAAATACATATATAAATTTATAGGTAACTAGTGACCGTTCTGACGTACAAGTACCTGGCAAGTTTCATCAAAATCCGTTCAGTAGTTTTTGCATGAAAGAGTAACGCACACAGAGTACTATACACACACACGCATATACAAACTTATGTATTTATAATGCTAGCGGCCGTCCGCGACTTCGTCCGCGTGAACTTTAAAGCCTATGATTGTGTTATTCTGATGGCAGGTGACATCATATCCGTTCAGTAGTTTTTGCGTCAAAGAGTAACAAACATACACACATACCCGCACACATATTCGTAGGAATTTATTATTAATTTTGAATACACTGTCAATGGATTTAGATATTTCCGAGAGATGGCTACCTTCACCACAATAAATTCAAAATCATGTTTTATATGTTAATATTTGTGTTTTTTTTACAGGCGATCCTGAGATGGGTAACCGTCTAAATCGCGTTGTTCGAGGATGTTTAGAAGCGAATGTAAATCCGGTGGAGTGTAAGTACTTATATATTTCTACTAGTGGTCGCCCGCAACTACGTCCGCGTAGACTGCAGTAGTTATGAAGCCTATTCTCTGCAAACAAACAAAAACACTAAATACCTGAAAACTGCATACAAATCGGTTTAAACAGTTTCTGAGATTAGTGTGCACAAACAGCTATCAGTTTCAGTTTTATTACATGTATAGAAAGATAACAAAAAACTTTTTGAATCATTCTAGTCCAACCTTTGAACCAGTTGTCCTAGAAAGTTTTGTACTTACGCTCGTATTCTTAAGTGGTAAGTTTTATTAATAAATATGGAAATAGATTGAACAAAAAGCTGTGAAGGCACTTAACATCTTTTACTCATTCTTTGTCCCCTGAGGACACTCGAGTGAGAGATTTTTCAATGGTTAAGTGTGGTTGAAGTTTGAGTCAACGATTAATGATACCTTGTTAAGTTTCCCACTTTTCAAATACATACATAATAGTGTGTAATTTTCTCTAGCCATCCACGACCAAGGTGCGGGCGGAAACGGAAATGTGCTCAAAGAGTTGGTAGAACCAGAGGGCGCTGTGGTGTTTACTAAAGAGTTCCAACTAGGAGACCCGACTATTACCACACTTGAACTCTGGGGCGCGGAATATCAGGAAAACGACGCATTGCTGTGTTCCAAGCAGAATAGGCCTGTTCTAGAAGGTATGAAAGTTTCTTTGTAAAAGTATACATACATCCTAATCAAGTAAAAAGTTGCATCCTAAAACAGTATGTACAGTGGTTGCGACGGATCTTTGCATCTGTGAAGTTAGCCGTGTCATGCGCAGTCGAGTCTGTTTCATAGAATAACTCCCGCACCTGATTTCGGAGCTAACATTTTGTACAAAGCAACTGGTGCCATCATTCAGAGGGGTTTCCAAACTTTTTTTTCTCATAGACTCCTTTCAAAAGTTAACTGGTTACAGGCCTACATCACATACATATTAATTGTGAACTCCCATTATAGACCCCCATCGAGTCTTCTGTGGACCCCTGGGGGTCCTGTACCACTTTGGGAACCGCTGATTCAAAGGAACAATTTGATGAAACGCGCACTACACCCCTCGCCTACCTTCTTCCTAACAGCTTATTGCAATGCGTTTTAATAAACGAACTTACAACCGCATAAGATCCTCCGAGACCACCGTCGGTAACTTAAAACATTTTGTATATCCTGTGGGGTAAACACGAACCTTTTTACGCGGCGTAACGCTAAGTACTCGCTAGCAAAATCTATGTGATTTGACAGTTGGACAGTTGATATCGAGAGGTTCGTGCTTACCCATTTGGTAGCTGTCCAGATAGACTCTATTAGTAAATTCATGTTCCTTCATTCCTCCTGTAGATATTGATCTACTAAGTTATATTAGATATTATACTATTGTTCAGATTAGCTTGGCCATTTTACAAGGTCATTTTATATACCACACCACTTTTTTATGTATTCAGAGTTATGCAGACGCGAACGCTGCCCAGTCTCGTTTGTGGGTGAAGTGACCGGCGATGGATACATGAGCCTTATCGAGGATTCCTTCAGTGACAAGTTTACGAACAGGGCTGATAGACTGAAACCTGAATATAAAGAGAAGTTGCCGTATGACTTGCATTTAGAAGCTGTGCTAGGTAAGTGACATTTACGCCCGTATTCTTGTACTCGACAGATAGGTAGTATGTACTTTGTTTTCTTTGTAATAGGAGTTATTTTTGTATGCATGGAGTTTTTTCGTCGGCAACGTTTCCGAATACTACAGATTCTCCTCATCATCACGAACTTTTTTCTAATTTACACAATATCGTGTATCAGCATTTTTTTTTTGGCAAAAGCCGACTTTATTTGATTTATAGAATACGTAACGTAGAAAACTCGTAAACGGTAGCAACCGAAAAACATCCTGTATATTGAGTATATGTTCTATAAGTTAAATACACATATAATTTCCCTTGCTTGTAACTTCGAAAAAATCTCTGACTATAGGTATGACTTATTTTTCAGGAAACATGCCAAGAAAGACATTTGATTTGAGACAAGAAAAGAGAACTAAAATCCCTCTATCCTTGCCCAAAGACATTACAGTGAAGAGTGCTTTAGATAGAGTTTTACGTCTCGTCAATGTTGCCAGCAAGAGATATCTTACAAACAAGGTTTATTCATTAATAATAATAATATTTACATAGTATCTGTGTACTGTGTGTGTGCTTTACTTCTTCTGTGATGTGTCCGTTTTATTTGTTTTGGTTAGCTGGAAGAGATCTGTTATAGAGAAGATAAGAGAGATAAGTGTGTACAAAAAAGAATATTTAACTTGCAGGTGGACCGTTGTGTAACAGGTTTAGTGGCACAACAGCAATGCGTAGGTCCTCTACACACGCCTTTAGCAGATTGCGCTATTATAGCCCTTTCCTACGACGAGCTGGTCGGGTCAGCCACGTCTATAGGCACGCAGAATGTTAAGGGCCTGTTGGACCCGGCAGCCGGGGCCAGGCTGTCCCTTGGAGAGGCTTTAACCAACTTGGTGAGTGTTACTGTGTCGTGTATTTTAAGGTGATGAGGTATAATGTAAAGGGCCTGTTGGACCCGGCCTCTGGGGCCAGGTTCACCCTTGGACAGGCTTAGACTGTAGCTGACTTTAATACTGGAAAACTGACAAAAGTTGGTCTTATGCGCAGTCTGTTGTTTTCTATTATCTGTGGTATACTCCTACTGGTATACGCAAGTATTTTTTCCATATCTACTAAACATCGTGTACCAACTTAGAAAAGCCATCAATTCCCATTGCTAGGTGTTTGCCGGCATATCAGAATTGGAGGACGTGAAATGTTCCGGCAACTGGATGTGGTCGGGCAAAACGGGCAGCGAAGGGGCGGGGCTTGTGGTCGCCTGTGAAACCCTCTGTGCGGCTATGAAACAACTGGGCGTGGCTGTCGACGGCGGGAAGGATTCATTGTCTATGTGCGCACAGGCTAAAGGGGAGAAAGGTTAGTCGGTATTGACTAATACATATGTGTTGACATTAACCTCACCTGCCCGTGATGCGCTAACTTTGACACTAATGGCCTATAAGTAATACCTATTTAGAATGATTAGGTAACATTTCTATTTTGATTTGTTACCGGTAGCTAAATATTTGTATTTGTGCCCGAAAAGCAGCGTTAGGCTCAACGCTTACCACGTGGGACTCAATAGGCTCACCAGTTAGCCTATAAAAGTGAGTGTATAAATTGCACACTTCTGCCCAAGCTCTTTGGCGGTTAATGGCCGTGACTATGTGCATGTGTACAATGTATGTTGACGTTTACATTGAATTCCTTTGCCTTTTACACATTCTCTCCCATTTATGTCTCTTATTAAACTAAAACTATAACACAAAACATGGAAATCTTTTCTCTTCATAATCTTAGATTAACCTCTAGTCTATTTACAGTAAAATCTCCGGGCACACTTGTGGTGTCAACGTATGCTCCATGCCCCGACATCACTGTGAAGATCGAACCTGTGTTATTAGAAGAAGGGTCCACACTGATTCACGTGCCTGTATCAGATGGAAAATATAGGTATGCTTCGTGGTCGCTTGTGTCTGTCACTTTAACACTTATCTATGTACTAATGACGCAGACGACCCCAGCTATGTTCGTCTCAGGCGCGACTGTAAATATCTGTTATTCTGATATATCACCCACATAACTTGACGTGTGGTGTCGGCAGAGTAGAATAACACCACACCACCCAATGGCTGCCCGTGGGTATCGTAACAAGCTATTAAGGGTTTCCGGGAGGTGGGCAGCATTTCGAAAAACACATTGCGGTCGCCAACCCGCCTGCCCAGCGTGGTGACTATGAACAAAAGCATTGTGACGTGCCCTGAGAAAAGTCCAGCAGTGGACTGCAATAGTTAGGGGTGTGTATAAATTTTCATTAAAACAAATACGTTTGGACACCCAAAAATTCTTATAAACTTTTACGTTTATAATTATAATATTAGTGGGATATTAATTAAAGCAAGATAGCATGATGAAAAATGGTTATCAATATCGGTCAATTAAGTAATTAACTCTTTATATACCTACCACTAGTTATTTAATAAATAATTCATCTTACTTCATTTCAGTAACTAATTCTTTTGACATGGCGGCGCTAGCATATTTGTAACTTGAATACTATTTTACTTGTCTTGTTTAGTTCTTTTACATTCCGTGAGACTACGTTGTTGGAATATGCTTTATCTGTTTACATTAAATGATTACGATTTGTTTATGTTTATAGACTGGGAGGCTCGTCTCTGGCTCAATGTTACAAACAGCTGGGCGATGTTACTCCGGATCTGGATGACCCTGTTAATCTCAAGAAGTTGTTCAAGGTTACACAGAAACTGCTTAAAGGTATCTATGCTAGTTATTGTTAGTTTGTTTCATATGGAACATCTCAACTTTTTAAATTGCCTGCGAGAGTTTAAGCATTTATCTTAGACGAGATAATAAACTATTGCGAGCATAGTGAGTATCACTACTCTACTGACTAAAAGACGTTATTTTGGTGTATTTATGTCACGGTTGAAAATGTAATAATTATTGTTTTCTTTTAGAAAAGAAACTGTTATCCGGCCACGACATCAGTGAAGGCGGTTTCATAACAACAGTTCTAGAGATGGCCATAGCTGGTATCAGAGGCATCACTCTTAATGTACACGCTCCAAATGTGTCCGATATAGAAGTACTGTTTAATGAGGAACTGGGCATTGTACTTGAAGTGAAAACAAGCAATGTAGACTATGTGCTCAACGAATACAACAGCAATGGTGTGTCTGCTAAGAAAATTGGCGTAGTCGGGAAGTATGGAATGAAATCGGAGGTAAGAGAATGGTAATAATAGCTGGTAATAATAATCATCATCATCAGCCTATATTTGCAGTCCACTGCTGGACGTAGGCCTCCCTCAGAGCACGCCACATGGCATGATCTCCCGTTTCTTCCATCCAGTCACTACAAGCCGCCCTCTTTAATTTATCGTCGCAGCAAAAAATTGTGGAAGTTAGGTTAAAAATTTTTTGGTGTCAATGATACAGATTTCATATTCTAATGTAACATGTCTTGACTGATTGATCGAGCCAAAGCAAAACTACTGAACGTTATATTTGGACCGTGGCTGGGTACCTTTTGTGATGTAAAGGTCCACTAAGAAGGGATTTCCCGAAATTCCCTCGGGAACGGGAAATAACGGGAATTCTAAAGTTTACGCAAACGAAGTCATGGGCAGCCATGCCCCTGATCACCTAATTTGCAATAGAGAAATAGTTTTGTTGTATATTACCTAACTCTTAAAGCAAGATATCTTTGTTAAAGTGAGATATATCGCTCTACATTACTGGTAGTGGCGTCTCGCTTCCACAACGGAAACAATCCTGCTCAATATCAAGTAAAAACTAAAAGTATCTTTCTTTCGCAGGTAATAGTCAATGTTAACCAAAAGAAAGTTCTGGATTCAACAGTGATCGAGGTGTTCCGTATGTGGGAGGAGACTAGTTACCGACTCGAATGTCTGCAAGCTAACACGGACTGTGTCAACCAAGAGTGGAGAGGTGGGTACATGGTGATAGCAAGAAAATAAACTGAGATTGGTACATACATAATGAATACATAATATATTTAGTTATTGCAATGACGACTATATTGGCGCCGTTGGCCACCACCAAGGAGATTATACTTCAAGTTACAAGATACACATACTCCAACACCTACTGTAAACAAATATTTATCGCGACGTTAGGCTAGTTATCTCTGTCTAATTAAGCCACTTAGACAGGGATGGATGATATTGATAGACTTATTTAGATCACATTGGGCTAGCTACCACTGTTTAAGTGCCTTAGTTAGCTAGAGTCTTAGCTAGCCGACTGTACCTATTTCAAATAGGTATTTGGATTTTGTAGGTACTCCAGTTATACCTAAAACCTTATTGGTAGTAAACCTGCCTTCTGATTAGACATATGACTTAGCTATGCATCTTATTTCGTTATCATGTAGAATTTAAAACAAATCACTACATATTATAAAACAAAGTCGCTTGGCGCTGTCTGTCCGTCCCTATGTATGCTTAAATCTTTCAAACTAGGGAACGGATTTTAATGCGGTTTTTTTTAAATAGATAGAGTGATTCACGAGGAAGGTTTATAATGTATAAATAGGGACCCGCCCCGGCTTCGCATGGGAGTAAAGCACTCTACCGCGGGCGAAGCCGTGGGCGGCCGCTAGTTAGAAATAAAATATCTTGTATACTTTGTCAGGTCTGGAGAAACGTAAAGGCGTAACATATAAGACAACGTTTGACCCGACCGCCGCTGTTATTAAAACGAGGACCGTAAAAGTAGCCGTGCTACGAGAAGAAGGTAAGCGAAGTGTGATTCCAGTTTTATATACTTCTATTCTTTTCCAATTGAATGGTAGTATTGCAAGAATTTGAGGCTGGATTGAGTAATATAGCTGCACCCGTAGCATGATGTTGGCGAGAGATTTTGAGAAAAACATTTCTCATTTACTCGTCAATTCTTGAGTTAGCACGGAATGAATGAAAGCAGTTCCTTTTAGGTTTTTTCTTAGTGTAGTTGTTTTATTACATAGCTTTGTGGATTTGTCACTCAGATGTGAGAGTATATGCTTTCACCCTACCTCATTCTGCATATGTACACATACATACCCACTGGCGGGTTTGTGGTAGTAAAGGGCGTTATTCTACTCTCCTGACACCACACGGCTAATTATTAACATTACCTTCTTATCATGAAATCACCGACATAATGACAGCACAGAATATACATAGACTGCAATATCGAGATGTCATTGATGCATTTAGAACACAAGTGCAAAGAGATAAGCGACGCTATGACTATCTAATTGTATACTAATGTTTATTTATAGGTACAAATGGGGACAGGGAGATGATAGCGTCCCTCCTGAAGGCCAACTTTGACGTTTTTGACGTCACAATGAGCGACCTACAGAATAAGAAGATTACATTAGATGTGTTCCAAGGATTGGTGTTCCCTGGTGGATTTAGTTATGCAGGTAAAGTGATGATTCCTGAGGATCAGACGATAGTGGTTTTCACAAGAACTGATTTTATGCTTATATCTAGGTATCGGTTGCAGTTAGTCTACATCTCAATATTCGTTTTAAAAAAGTGCAGTTAAGCCATTTTCGCAGAAAATATTATACTTAGTGCACAGGTGCACTCTCTATTTCCTTACTATCATAGTCAGATGGGACTGATATCCGACACGACCGGAGTGAGATCAAGCGTATGGGTCAATAGCTTTACGTGCTTTCCGAGGCACGAGACACAATTTGAGAACATTAAAATCCGTACATGAAAAACATTTTGTGGTACAGACAGTCCCTTGACTGGGATCGAACCGACTGTAAGGCGAACGTCTTAGCTAATAACGATCCATAATGGCACTGATCTTTTACATCTGAGCCCGCTATACTTAACGTGGCTGTAAGAACTCGTTCGCGATCCTTCAGCTCTTTTTGGGAACACGGCTGTGTGTACGAAAGCACATTGTAATCGATTCTTCTATTGACTTGTGTTGTCTGTGTATAATAGGCCAAAAGCTATATTCTATTCGATTGTTTCCAGATACCCTAGGTTCGGCTAAAGGCTGGGCAGCAGGCATTCTATTCTCAGACGGCCTCAGCGCACAATTCTCTCACTTCAAGAACAGAACTGATACGTTTTCTCTAGGCGTATGTAATGGTTGTCAACTAATGGCCTTGCTGGGCTGGTTCGATCCTATACCGAGTAAGAAGCCGGCAAGCGAGAAGAGCCAGATATTTCTTGATCATAATCTGTCAGAAAGGTAAGGGTATTTAGTACTACATCAATATGTGGCAATGCTTGGAAGCTGATCAGTAGAAGCCCTGAGAAGCCAAAGCTTATTATTTTGAACTCTTAGTTCTATGAACTGAATTCTGTAGGTAATTTTTTTGATGCATCTTTCGAGATGCAATTTTTTACCACATAATTAGTTTAATCAGTCATTATTATGTTTTACGATAAATTTATGGTTGGACGACTATCGCTTTTCCCATGATACTTGTCGTCAATCAACTTTATTGCTTTCATTGATCGACAGTCGTAATCGTTCCTATCGTTACTACAATCCGTCGTCATCACAAAAAATGACGATAGTTAATCGTGTCGTCCTAAATGGGCACACATCCATTTAAATATATAAGCCACGACATTTAAAACTACACAACTATCTGTTATCAGGACGTAATGGGAACGAGAAGGAGGGTTATGTTTTCGAGTGTGTTTTTGTATGTATATTTCTCTGGCACGCTCTAGCTAGAGTCTAAACGGGTTGACGCTTTTCAACTTGATAGGCATCATTAGATTTGTGACCACTGTGGGTCACAATCACATTGGATCAAAAATTTTACGCAGTTGGGTGTTTTTATCTAAATAAATGAGGTTATATATTAACCTGAAAACCTGCCTTACAGATTCGAATGCCGCTGGAGTGCGGTAAAGATAACCGAAGACCCGTACAAGCCGGACATCTGGTTCCGGGGTATGGACAGCAGTGTGTTAGGTGTTTGGGTCGCACACGGGGAAGGAAGGTTTACGGTAAGAAAGATACATAAAGCGGTCCCCTGATTACCTAATTTGCAAAGCCGAAGTAGCGCAATAGCGAAAATTGAGTGTGCGTGCGCATACTTAAGATATAATATATATTTTTTTACTTAGGTATCAGAGACGCACGTGCTTGAAACACTGAAGCGGAACGGCCAGGTGGCCATGCAATACGTGGACGACGACGGAGAGGCCACGGAGACGTACCCTATGAACCCTAATGGCAGTCCCGGTAATAACCTACAGCAATTTCACAACATCCCTT
The DNA here is from genome assembly GCA_014607495.2 of Carposina sasakii. Lineage (NCBI taxonomy): Eukaryota > Metazoa > Arthropoda > Insecta > Lepidoptera > Carposinidae > Carposina > Carposina sasakii. The sequence goes on from CP053153.1 coordinate 8,784,466, forward strand.
ACTAGCTGCTTCGTTTATTCTAGACTAGTGAATACCCGCGACTTCGTCCGCGTGTACTGCAGCAAAACAAATGTCGAAATTATACAGGATAAAAAGTACCCTGTGTGTTAATACAGTGTGTCAGCTAACTCCATACCAAATTTTATTAAAATCGATCCAGCCGTTTTTACGTGAAAGTGTAACAAACATCCAGCCATACTTACAAACTTTTGCGTTTATAATATTCGTAGGATTGGTGCTCCAGGGGGCTTAGACAAGACGACAGTAAAACTCGCAGTCGTAACATTTCCACCATTGGCGATTAAACGTCATTTAACGAACACCCTAAGTGATGCTTGTTATTGGAGGGAATGTTTTGATAACGTTGCAGAAGTAGTTCGTCGTTACTAGATGACGCCCACGACGTTTTTCTAGTTAGAATTTTCGAAATCGTTTTTTATCGGATGCCTTATTCTTAAACAAAGAACCCACCCTCCGAGATTCAGTTCTCTAAGATCAGCGGTTTAGGTTGCGTTGATTCTCTTGTCATTCTGGACAAAGCATGTTATTATGTATAGATAGATGATGGTGTAAACATTAAATTAATAATTCATCCACAGATGGTATAGCGGGAGTGCGTTCCACCGACGGTCGTCACGTGGCCATGATGCCGCACCCGGAGCGTTGTATCCTCAAGTGGCAGTCCCCGGCTCCGGCTGACATTCCCGCCACATCCGCACAAAGCCAGGCGGGCCCTTGGCTTAGACTGTTCCAGAATGCTTACACTTGGGCATCCAAACAGTAGCTATTTACTGCCCCTTTCTCAAAAGCATGCCCACGATAAATCGACGGCAGTTGATTAGTGAGAAACTTACAAGCAATTTTTTGAAGGTTTGTTTTTGTAAAAAAATGTACCAGTTATAGCCATGTAGGTATATAGGTATTATAGATTATCGGCCAATTTCAATACTAGTTTATAAAGAATCTCAGATTTCTTTTATTCCAAATTTGAAATTTTGTATGAAACCAATTGACGATTTAATCTGAAATATGCAAAAAATCCCTTGAGATTGGTTATTGAAATTGGCTGTAAGTTGATCGAATATTGTTAAAAGTATTGATCTGTCTGGTAGTTATTTGTAGTCCTGATAATAGTTAAGTAACTACTTTGTAGATAGCAAGTAGATTGCAGTAAAAGTATATATTTTTCGAATATTTACCTCTCTATGTAGTTAGTAATAATTAATAATCATAAGCTGTGATTTTAAAGTGCCTTATAAATGTTTCCAGTCACCCATTCCGAAATACTTTAGGTAACCCTAAGGTTGCATTTATATGATTTTAAAATATGTTACTTTAATTTTTTTACAATAATTTTATTATTGTTAAATGTTGAATGAAAGAAGTTTGGGTGTTGAACACAATTTCATGAGTAGACATGTGTGTATGGCAATAAAATAATACATTATATAATTTTTTTAAATATATTAAATAGGTAGATAAATCTATATTATAAAACTGTTCTATCTTTATACATGCATTTTAATGCTTTCTTTTAGAAAGTAACTGTATAATCATTATTATGTTATAGGAAAATTTTGTATCATGTGATATCAATCTAGTATAGATAGCTGTAAGCAGGTGCAAGTACTTGAAATAACTTTTAAAACGAATAAAACTTAAGATAGATCTTAATAATTTTAGGGGCTTTACTTGCATCATAGATGCCTCAGCTTAGGCTAGAAATCAACAATTGCATCATTGTACCTATGCATAAAAATATAATTCATTCATAAACTCAACTTTCTATAAGTATCTCTATTTTATTTTGTACACCTTTCAAACTTACACACAACAAAAGTTATATCTATGTAATAGAAATGATATGTTGTGATTTTAGGGATCTAAATGAATTAATAATAATAATATTCACACACTTCACAACACATTAACTTAGTCCCACATTAAGATCCATAAGGTCTTGTGTCGTGGGTACTAAGCAACGGTATATAAATACATAAATAAGTATAGAAACATCCATGACTCGGAAACAAACATCAATATTCATCATATCAATGTTTGCACCTACCGGGATTCGAACCCAGGACCTATGGCGCTGCAGGCAGGGCCACTGCCTACTACACCAATCGGCCGTCTTTGCATGTTGTCTACAAAAAAATTACAATAAATAAATCATAAAGTAATTATTTTGTTTGCTTCTTTAGTTCACTTCCACCAAGTCCATTCACCTTCCACCATAAATTATTCTTATTCTTTATTGCACATAAACAAATTTATGAAATTAATAAAGGAGAAATATCTGATTTAGGCACTTAGTGCAATTTTTATTCAGCAAATTTGAATTTCATCCAACTTTGAATAGATTGGTTAAAATTGATTAGATTGGTAAATCTGTTGGAGCAAAAGTGTAAACCCTGTGTTCCTATTATTTTTAAGGGTATTTTAAATATCCCAACATTGAATGTCTCTGATAGATACACTTAGGTCTTTTCTACGACTCTTTTCAAGACCTTCACAAAGATTAAAGAACCACCTTTGTGGATCAGTTCTCTGTTCAAACCTCTCTAGCAGCTTCACTGCTTTTACATTTGTACTACAATTAAGAGAATCTATTTCTTGAATATCAATTTCTCGAATTTTCAAACTTCTGCCTAATGTTCTCCAAAATGTCCCAATTTCTTCTGAAACTGTTTTCATTATCATTTCCTTTTTGTGCTTGCTCATACCAAACTGATGTGTTGTTTTATTTATGGTATTATTTTCTGGTGGGCTTTCATGTGGGTTTTGTCTAACGTCTTGTCCTGTAAATAAAACCATATATTAATTGTTAATACATGCACATATGCTATGATATTTTATTTATGAAGTATTTTAAAATAAATAAAACAGCAGACGTGGATAGACAATAATATTTGTGTGTGCTGTATTTACCCAGAAGTGATACAACTACGTAGTTATGAATGACTACATAACAAATGACATTAGTCCCAACTATGAATGCTTCGATTGATGTAGTGAAGTTATGTGGTGCAGAGTGTGAATCGAGCTACTAAACTTACCATAATAATTTATGTACAGTCTCTCAACATGGGCTACTTCATAGTTTGATATAGCTCTGAGTAGTTCATCTTTATTAGGTAAAAGTTGAGCTATAAGTTTCAGTGTATGCACATTATCCTCAGAAATTACATCTCTTAGTTCCAATATGTTGATGAGTTGACCTATAGTTGTGATCATTTCGTATCTCCGTGTGGAATTGATGCTAGATCTAAATCTCTCTTTCAGGGAACTAAGCAATCGATTGTGTCGCTCACTGGACCCCACACTAAATATTATTTGCTGTTTTAAGCGCGAATACTCCGAGTAAGTCATTTTTGGTAGTAGATTATCACAAGCAAGGGTTATTGGTTATTACTATTATTTATCACTGACTTGCGCTTGCGCACTGCCCCTCAAAAACACTAAATTGTATTAAAAATTAAGGTACATATTTGCAAAGACTAACTAATCAATAGATTCTTCGTCTAGTCACATATAAATTACGGATAAATAAAATAACAATTTCTCTGGATTTCTTGAGAATTTTTGTAAATAGTGAAGAAAGAAATAGGAAATTTAATGACAGTGACAGCCACAAAAAAGTCCACAAACCAATTTTTTTTAAATAGTTTATTCCGAAGGAAAGGCAAGGGGAACTTAGCCCATACAGCTATTGTCTTTAGGAAATGATTTCTGAATTTATGATGGATAATAATGATGATGATGAATGGAAACGTCAGGAAAATCCTCAAGAACGAGTGTAAAATGAATGAAATTCAAAAAGAATTGCAAAAACAACTTACATGAGCCCATGAAGAGATCGTATTCCGACTAAAGTTTTACTTAGCTTACCTGCATAATAAAACCATGCACACGCACTAGATTTACATCACAAGTAAACAAAATATAACTTATCTACCAGAAAACTTCACTTTACGGACACATGCAAGCCATTTACCAATATACGGGTCCAGCTGAAAACCAGCGCTGCAGGCCATCTGTTTTGGTCTGCAGCTGTATGCTGAGCTGGGTCCATTTCAGCATAATTATTTTTTTCTGTATTGTGAAACATTTTTGAATGCTGAATAAATAATTTCTTTCTTTCTTTCTTTCTTATTTACAAATAAATCTCGTCGCTCCGTTATGCTAAGCGTGGCTATAGGATCTCTTTCGTGATCCTGAACTACTCACCAACCAATACGCAGCCGTGTGTTTCCAATCGCGCTGTGTATTCCACGTAACTCAGAATAAGCCAAGTATTCATGGCCTGATGGACTCGTTTAGCGATCTTGTAGGTATACCTACTGTATTCAGATACCATGCAGCGTATGTACCTAGTATGTATTACATGGTGAGAAATAGCTACTATGGGAAATACCTAAATATTTAGATAAATCTAGGTTATAAGTTGTTATCCCATAATTTATTGCAGTACCTAGATACCATAATTTAGCTTACCTTACTTAAGCTTACCTTACTTATCTAACTGTCTGGAACTACCTACATATCTGCAAAAGGGAAACTACCTAACTACTCCAAAGATCCACCATCACAATGACATAATATTATCATCATTTTACCCATCTGCTATTGTATGGTTGGATGTAGCTGGTAGGGTACTACTGCTTAAGTAGGTAAGTATCCAATTAAGTAACAAAATAATCATAATTAATTATCTGAATTCATTAGGAGACATACACGAGTTTTTAAAACTTATATGATGTAAGATAAAATATGTAAGTTCATTAACTCAAATTGTCAATATATTTGCTTATTAGTTCACGTTATCAACCAATAAGTGACCCCTATATCAGTACTGTTTTCACAGTCACTTTTGTAACACGAATTATAAAGTACTATGTTATAACACTGTATTGTTACACTATTGTATAATTAAAGTTAATAATGTATAAGTTTTTAAAGAAAGGTCGTGTGCCGAAAAGTATATTAGATAATTTATATGTAGGGAAAAGGGTGAAGTTGTCCAAGAATGTAGCAAGATGTGTTACCACGCAGAGCGCAAAGTCAGACGCCCTTTTTCCAGAAAGGGTGGACTTCCCAAGTCGACATATCGGGCCAAGGGACCAGGATATTGTCACCATGCTCGATTTACTTGGATACAAGGTATGATAGCAATGTTTTAATAGGACTTTATGCATTTATATCTATTAATATAGAAAATAAACATTACCTGCCTGATCGCACCAAGAAATCTATCATATTTTTACGTGAATTGGTAGTAATATAGTTTTCATGCAATTTTTTACAGCTAAAGAAAAATAAAAGTAGGTAGGTACTACTAGTAATGGTGGTGTGTCTAGGGTTTGAAAACCAGGATTTGAGGAAAAATTACCAGAACATTTTGATTAAAATCCAGGACTATACATGTGCGAGCCCAGTGACAATACGATTGGAGGGAGTTAGTGAGTTAGTTAGTTAAAAACATAGGTCTTTAACACATTCAGTGTCGGTTACTACGTATTTGCTTCATTTAGTCTTTCTAGAGGTACCGCTGACGATTATTTGCGCGATGTCGGCACCCTTAGAAAATCTGCCGACAGCGAATGTGTCAGGACTTTAAAACTCAGGACGATGCTTACAAACTATCCAGGACAGCCCAGGAAACCCCAAAATGCAGACATGTCCTACTTTTCTGGGAAAACAGGACGGTTGGCAACCCTAGTGTAGACTAGATGAGACCCTAAGATTATTATATGTATCTCGTGGAGCAATAACTAATGTTTTAAAAATCTTGACTTCAAATAATTTTGCTTTTCTTTTTTCAGCTCCACTTCTACCTTGAACTTTATATATTATACAGGATGTAACAGAAAGGGTATGTTAAGCGAAAAGCTATGTAAATAGCCCACTATAGAGAACCTATTTCCAAAATTTCAGACTCAAATTCACATTTTTATTTTACAGATAGTATGAAGAATTCCGAAACAACTCAGGAATGTCCATACAATCTTGAAAAATAAAAATATGATTTCGAGTCTTAAATTTTGGAAATAGGATCTTTATAGTGGGCTATTTACATAGCTTTTCGCTTAACATACCCTTTCTGTTACATCCTGTATACCTACGTAGTTAGTCAATGGCCGCCCGAACTAAAGTTTAACCTTCTTTATTACCAAAATAATAAAGAAGTTCTTTTTATTCTTTAGTATTCGTGGAGTACCTACTTTATGTTTATTACCCATGAGGAAAATGAAATGAATTACTTCCAGAGTTTAGATCAATTGACAAACGATGCAGTTCCGAAGCAGATTCAACTGAAAGGACTTATGGATATAGCAGATCCAATGAGTAAGTTTTAAAGTAACATCATTAGGAGTTGAATGACACGCAATAAACACAATAACGAGTACTACCTAATAGTTTATTATTTTAATTCAGGAATCAGTCATGGATTATTTAAAGTTATTATTTACACATCGGCCTATTGCAGTAGTCCTCTCTGCTGGATATAGGTCTCCATCAGGGTTCGCCACAAGGCACCCTACTGCCGTAGAGGGTATTTTACGCTGGGTAGGCGGGTCGAAAAATAATTGTATACCCTTGTAACTCCAGGTGAACACGATCTTATCAAGAGAGCACAAAGTTTGTCCGAGAAGAATCAAATATGGCGGACTTACATCGGCATGGGATATCACAACTGCTGTGTTCCTCACACAATTATGCGCAATTTGTTCGAGAACCCAGGGTGGTATGTTTTCATTTCATCACGTCATGCAACGAACGTAATTAATAGAGTATATATAGGTATAATCTATGCTTAATAGTAAAATTATGTTGCTTCATATAGTAAAATAATGTTGAAATAGTTTTACTTACTGCATTTATTGTAAAAGTTGTGCTAGCCTGTAATTGTGATACCTACATAATATTATTTGTTATGTACTCCTGTCCAACTTGTATCTTAACGGAGCCGTTATGTATTATGTTGGATTTCTAATTTAATCAATAAAAAAATGAAGGCTTCTATCGAAGGAAATTGTAAGTTTGCGAAATTCGCTGTCGTTCGCGTAATTATTTTTTAAGCCCACAGGTTAGTAGGTAGGTAGGTAGTATAAGTAGAATAATTTTTCGGTCAGGACCACGCAATACACGCCATACCAGCCGGAGGTTGCCCAAGGGCGGCTAGAAAGCCTCCTCAACTACCAGACAATGGTGAGCGACCTGACCGGACTGGACGTGGCTAACGCGTCGCTGCTGGACGAAGGGACCGCCGCTGCTGAGGCTTTGTCGCTTTGCCACCGGTAAGTCACGCACGGACGGACATCATTAGTCATTACTGGTCAAAGGCAGAGTGAGCCAAGTAACATGCATTACTATAAGAACGTGGGCAAGGTGTGCCAAATAAACGTGCATTTACGATAAGTAGGTATGTGTTGAGTATTTTTGATGGATCTATCACACTTTCTCTTTTGTTTAGTTTTACCTATCCGTGAGATTAGCCTTCAAAATTTTTTTCCAAGGGTCCGAGATCCTATCTGAAGGATAAAGTCGATGATTCATTCTTCCTGATAGACTATGTATCTGATTGTTGGAAAAATAGGCCCTAAGTAACAACTTACACTAAATAATTAGTGATATTTCAGGCATAATAAGAGAACCAAGTTCGTGGTGTCCGAAAGGATTCATCCTCAAACGTTGGCAGTAGTCCAAACACGTCTCGACGCCTTGGGGCTAGAAGTGACGGTAGTTCCCGATGTAAGGGAAGTGGATTTCGCACAGAGAGACATATCAGCTGTACTCCTCCAGTGCCCCGATACTAGGGGACTGGTTTACGATTACTCTGGATTAGCGGCTGCTGCCCATGAACATGGTGTAAGTAAGACTTCATTTACACGAGTATTGCAGAAAGGGTGTTAAAAGTTATTATGATTGTTCTCTTTTAAACCGACTGCGCTAGAATAAAGGGTTATGTTTTTCAGGTGTATGTTTGTATGTTTATTTCACTCTAGAGCCAAAACGGCTTGTCGCATTTCAACTTGAGAGGTGTCATTTAGAGAATAATACTGGGTCAAAGTTTTTACGCAGTCGAGTTTTTTTTTTAAATGAGGTTACTTATGTTTAAGAACAAGTCTTACCTACTATCGTACTAATGTCTCCACGAAAGGGCAGCTTTTTATTATATCTTCTAATATTATCATATTAATTTGAGTTGAAATTTTGTAACGTTGTCTTTAATTACTAAACGACTTTCTCCTATTTTAGACCTTAGTAGTTGTAGCTACGGACCTTCTAGCAATGGCATTGTTACGCCCGCCCGCGGAATGCGGGGCCGCTCTCGCTGTGGGCACCTCGCAAAGGCTTGGAGTACCTCTCGGGTATGGAGGTCCACATGCCGGGTTCTTCGCCGCAGAACACGCTTTAGTCAGGCTCATGCCTGGCCGGATGGTTGGGGTCACGAGAGATGCTTCAGGAAGGGACGCTTATAGGTATGTATATGGTAATTTTATCTATAGTAACCGATGTTAACACACGGCTGTGTTCCTAAAATGAGGTTGCCAGAACTCCAGGATCCGAAACGAGATTCCACAGCCACATTTACTACATCGGGAATTGATGTTAACGATCAATGACAAGTTATCGTCTGAAATAATCTCGCTATGGTCACCTCGCAAAGGCTTGAAGTTCATCTCGGGTATGGAGGTCCACATGCCGGGTTCTTTGCCGGTCATGCCTGGTCGACTTTGATATGACATGCAATGATGGAGATGCAGCTATTGTATTCTAGTGAAACCTCACATGACAGACGTGTTTTTAGTTGATTATTAATATTAAGTCATTGTTAAGTGGATCGATATGAATGCTTTGCTGCTATTAATTATGGGTTCAGCCAGACTCATGTGCTGAATTCACTACAACTACTAAAAGCTTTAAATACGATTCCATTGAGACCCTATCCACTGTCTTTTAGATTGGCATTGCAAACGAGGGAACAGCATATCCGTCGAGACAAAGCTACGTCAAACATTTGCACAGCGCAAGCGCTTCTCGCTAATATGTCAGCCATGTATGCTGTGTATCATGGCCCACAAGGACTACGAGATATTGCGACTAGGGTTCACAATGCTACGCTCGTTCTAGATTACGGTAAGTTACCAGAAAGGTAAGTATAGGTAGTACCCTGGTACGGTACCATAAAGTATCACTCTATTTTAGATACAACTGGGGCCTTAGATAAAGTAACATTATTTCTCGATCGAATCGATAGAGGTTCGTCACCGACACGTTTGCTCCAATAGGAAACCTTCATTTTCGCTGGTTCGTCAAGTCACGTGATAAATTTCAACCTCGTTTGGTGAGAGTGTTGCGACAAACGAACATCGATGCCAAAAACTGTTACATTATGTAAGCAACGTATCGAATACACCAGGTTGTTCATTACACCCTTAGGCGTAGTTGACCTTCGAATCTTACAACTCATATTTGCGAATAGAAATCAAGATATCAACTACAGTTGAGGTGAGAAATACGTGCTACATAACTGGTACATAGGGTAAACAGACAGTCATTGGACACTGAATAGTTATTGGACAGTCCCTTTTGATTTGCTAAAAATAAGATAACAACAAATAAAAAGCGACATCTATATCTATTACTTAAATCTATAAGTTCCTAACATTGTTATAGTTCATATATTTTGTAACAGATGTCAGTAGTAAACTGTCAAAAAAAATATTTCCCGGCGGCTGTCACGGAAACGGATAATTGTCTTGAAAAATAATTATTTTTATAAGGTTGAGTCTAAAGTTTTGTTACGATTTTGGCATAGTGGTGATTGATATTGTTTTGGCACCTCGGAGATTGGTAAGATATCATACAATTTACATGATAAATGGACTTTTATCTCATAAATGTTATATTTTCAGGTTATTTTCACCTGTCCAGTAATTGTATGGTACAATTTGAAAAAATCTATTATTGGACAGTGTCCAATAACTATTTTTTTTCAGTGGTTTGAGTTTCTATGATGGTTTTTGCGTTCATTTTAAACATTTAAATTCCTTATGACGTACTTTCAATTTCAAGTATCACAGACTATTCTGTAAGTTATTGGACACTGTCCAATAATTGTCACTTATTGTGTCCAATAATTGTTTGCTTGCAGGTTGAAGTTTCAAAAATGCCTAAGGGAAAAAAGAAAAATTATAACTCTAATAATATGCTTTTAGCACTCAGGGAATTACAGGAAACGGAAAACCCAAAGATAAGAGAAATTGCCCGAAAATATGACATTCCAAAGTCCACACTGCATTTTAAATTAAAAAATCCTTATCATAGGACTTCCTTCGGACCGCAACCAGTTTTAACAAATGATGAAGAGTCTATCTTAGAACTTTGGATTATAAGGTTAATGAAGAAGGGTTTTCCTTTAAAAATTGAAAATTTGAAACGTAGTGTATCCAAATTTCTTGAGGAAAATCCACGGCCAAATCCTTTTAAGGATAATTATCCTGGGGATGGGTGGGTAAAAGCATATTTAAAAAGACACCCGAACATTGTCCAACGGACTAGTGAAGGAGTTACACAATCTAGTGCAAATGTCTCAGAACAAGATATTCGGAAATGGTTTGCTGAGATACACCAGTATTTAAAAGAAATTGGTCTTTTGCAATTGTTGGGTGACCCTACTCGAGTATTCAATGGGGATGAAAGTGGTTTTCAGTTGTGCCCAAAAACAGGGAAAGTACTAGCTATCAAAGGAATTAAAAATGTATACAGCATAGACACTAATAATTCCAAAGAGTCAATTACGGTCATGTTTACGTTCTCAGCTTCTGGAGAAGCTTCTCCACCCATGGTTGTCTACAACTACCAGCGAATTCCACAAAAAATTTCTGATGGGATTCCAAAACACTGGGGTGTAGGACGAAGTGATAATGGGTGGATGACTTCAGAACTATTTTTTGAATATATAGGAAATGTTTTCTACCCATATTTACTACAAAAAGGCGTAGCACTGCCAGTCATATATTTTCTAGATGGACACAAAACCCATCTCACCTACAGTGTAAGTAAATTATGTAAAGAATTGGGCATTGAGCTTATAGCGTTGTACCCAAATGCAACACGCATTCTACAGCCGGCTGACGTAGCTGTTTTTCGGCCGGTTAAGGCGGCATGGAAAGATACAGCAAGGACCTGGCTTATGAATAATCCAGGTGAGTCAATAACAAAAGTTAATTTCGCCGGTATCCTTGATGAAGCTCTTGAAAAATCTATAAAGCCTGAAACTTTGATCAACGGATTCAAAGCTTGTGGATTGGTGCCTTTTAATCCTGATGCGATTGATTACGAGAAATGTTTGGGCAGCAATAAACATAATCAGACTCAGAACCCCCAACATCAAGAACGTGTTTTATCGTTTTCTCAATTCAGCCAAATAGTTGGATCAACGAAACTGGCGCAGTTAGAAACTTACAAAAACTTAGACAGTACTAATGAAGATTTCCAAATTTTACATAGTATTTACGATGCATTTACATCATCATCTTCAAATTCAGAAAGACGTCGTTCACCAATACCTGAAACTTCAATTATAGCACAGGATACTACTCACCAAGCGCTTGAAACTGTTTCAGAGGTCCAAGAGCGAATACCACAAGACGATTTGATACAAATTTCAGATCTAGTTTATTTAAATTTATCTCCCATAGAATCCAATGCTAATACTAACAAGGACTTTCAAGATATTCCTTCAGAACTAACTATGGCTACCGAGAACTATGAATGTCAGGAAATGAGATTTGATAATGCAGAGCACCCGAAATTTATTCTTTGCAATAATAATCCGGCTACAGAACAACTTTCACAAGATTTTCAACCAAGTATACCAATGGTTAGTACACCAGTCAAGGAAAATGCTACAAATACTCCTGTGTTGCAAGAACAAGAAAATTTATCTGATGATGTGAGTTTAGTTGAAAAAAGTCCTGCGTTTAAAATTATATCTAACAGTCAATTTGCACCATTTTTGACAATGCCTAAAACACCAGAAAGAAAAGGTAAAAGAAATACAGTGAGGTTTCCATACGCAATAACATCAGACAAGTACAGAGCTATGTTTAATGAACAAAAAGAGAAAAAAGAATCAGCATTGAAAATAAAAGTAGAAAGAAAGAGAGTAAGAGAAGAAAACAAAATAAAAAAACAAAATGAAAAAAACAATAATGTAAAGTCAGGAAATAAGAAAATAAAGGAAAGTACAAACACCTGCAAAATATGTTTAAAACCAACAATAATCAGCAATCGTTTGTATTGTGATATGTGCTCTTCGATATTTCACGTAAAATGTGTTCCTCACAAACACCAAGAACATGTACCAGAAGACATAAAAATAGATCTTTTTGTGTGCCATGTTTGCTATAGTACAGTGAACAATAATGATGATGAGAATGAGATAAGCTTGGAAGAACATTCTAACGATGAAGCTAATAATACCAACGAAGACTTAGAGGCAAAAATCCTATTCGATATGTACTACCAAAACAAGAAGTTCTGAACTTGTAATTTTTCTTGCAATTTTCCTATTTTATTAATTTATTTTGTGACCAATAAGTTCCAAATAATAATTTTAAGTTGTTACTCTTCTTAAGTTTTTCATAAACTTTATTTTTCAGATTTTATTTCTTTAAATATTTATGATCTCTAACGTTTGAGACTGATTAGAGTTTAGTAATGAATAATTTACATATGACTTAGTTTTCAGTTTTCAGAGGTGTTTATATATTTTTTGAATTAAAAAAGCTATTTTTGTTCTAATAATATTATACATAATGTTCTTATAGTGTTTTATTACGTGTTTAACTATAATTTTACTATATTAATTGACTGTCCAATAATTGTTTCCGACCGTCCAATAATTATAATTTTTGTCCAATAACTGTGTTTTTTGTTCATTTTTTTAAATATAATAATATTTTTCAACTGTTCACAAGAAGTAAGGTTTTTAATTAATTGTTATGATAGCTCATTTTATCTAGTTTCCAAATATCTCTACAGTTTATGAGATACTGAAATAGTCGAAGGAAAAAAAATTTTCAAACTATTTTATTCGCTTAATTGTCCAATGACTGTCTGTTTACCCTATTCCGAAACAAATATAAGATACATACTTAAATAAAAGTTTCAAAAATATATTCGGCGTTTACTACCCAATTTTAGATGGATTTAGATACACGACCCTATCGTAAAATGCTTGTTGCGAATATAACATCACACCCTGCAACGTTGGTGAGTATTCTAAGGATCTATTTGTGAAACAGTTAGGTCATTTATTGTCTTATCATTATAACAGGTGTAAAGCAACGTGGACACAAACAGTCCAACGACGTATACTTTGATACGCTCCACGTGGTTCCTCTTGAGGATCACGATGCAGGCGCCATTAAAAGACGAGCTGAAGAGAAGAAGATTAACCTCAGATACTTTAACGATGGTGCTGTTGGAGTAGCTTTGGATGAAACTACTACTATGGAAGATGTTAATGATCTTTTGTGGATATTTGACTGCAAGGATGTTAATGAGGTATTAAAGGAAACATATTTTTTTACTACAATGTTATTTTTCGCACTACTGGCTTATTAAGATTATGGCCTACCCAATCTTAGATCCTCGCGGTTGAACTATTATAATGAGGAGGGGAATTGAAGCCTGGGCCCACCACGCAGGTCCAGATTTTATGATAGAGCCTCGTTTGTTTAATTTCGAGTTATAAAAAGAAAACACTTTATTTTCATTGTGTTCAAGATGTGTTTAATCATATTTATGCAGGTGACCCAGTCAGAGGCCTCAATCAGATCTCAGAGCATCATAAAAGGGCCGTTTAGAAGAACATCGCCCTATCTTACTCATCCAGTCTTCAATATGCACCACTCAGAAACTAAGATTGTACGGTATATGAAACGCCTGGAAAACAAAGATGTATCTCTAGTACATTCTATGATACCTTTGGTAAGCAAGATCACATCTAACATCTATTTTTACCTACGTTAATAAAATGTTTAGGTATACTTATCATCTATCTATCTATTTATAGTTTCGAATGTAGGTATAGCAAACTCATAACATAACACGGCCGTTTACAGAATATTAACTGCACGTAGTACATCATCATCATCATCATTTACAGCCCTGAGAAGTCCACTGTTGGACATAGGCCTCCCCCAACAACCTCCACTCCGACCGGTCGGAAGCAGCCTGCATCCAACCGACGCCCGCAACCTTGACCAGGTCATCCGTCCCCCTCGCGGGTGGCCTTCCCACGCTGCGCTTGCCGATACGTGGTATCCACTCTAGAACTTTCCGACTCCATCGGCCATCAGTTCTTCGAGCTATGTGCCCTGCCCATTGCCACTTCAGCTTGCTGGACCGTTCAGCTATGTCGGTGATCTTTGTACGTCTACATACTTACTTTGTACGTCTACGTACGTAGTACATACTTGTAGTAAAATTTTGTTTATATGTGGGGCGTTAGTTAGGTATAGCGCATATGAGCATAGTTGGTTGGGATGGAACGCAGAGTTATCGGAACGTTTTCTTAAATTAATGGAAAGTCTTATTTAATTTAGGGTGTTCGATTAATGACGTGATGAAATCCAACCGCTATTGGTGAAAATTCTTTGATAATGTTGCGAACCTCGCTATCGCTCGTAAAATCGTTACATAGTTCCTCTCCTATAAAGGGGTACATTTGCTCAGTAACAAGTATTTATTTATTCCAGGGTTCCTGTACGATGAAATTGAACTCGACAACAGAAATGATGCCGTGCTCATTCAAAAACTTCACAGATATCCATCCGTTTGCACCCCTCGATCAGTCTGAAGGTTATCATACGCTTTTTGAAGAGCTTGCCAAAGATTTATGTGCTGTTACAGGGTACGACCGTGTGTCCTTCCAACCCAACAGGTACGATGTTGTACATTTGTTTGTGGCGTGCCCTGTACTGTAATTAGATAAGTAATAAGATAATGCGGCTGGTAGTGACTGAATGGCAAAAACGGCAGATCGAGCCTTGCGGCGTGCTCTGGGGGAGACCTACGTCCAGCAGTTGACTGCAATACGCCGATGATGATGTGAAGTAAACGTTATTTACTTCATCTTTTCTACTCACAAGTTTAATTTCAGCGGGGCACAAGGCGAATACGCAGGTCTACGCACAATAAAGCGTTACCACGAGTTCCGCGGCGACTCGCGACGTAACATCTGCCTGATTCCGGTGAGCGCGCACGGCACCAACCCGGCGTCGGCGCACATGGCCGGCATGCGTGTGTGTGCCATCCGGGTCACGCCCACCGGCGATATCGATATGGCGCATTTGAAGGAAAAGGTTGGTCTTATTCTTTATTTTACACAAAACACTAGGCACGGCACCAACCGGCCCCCTTATTACCTAACTAGTAAAAGCAAAGCGTTAGCAAAAATTGTACAAAATCGCTGATTGCTTGTCAAATTCGTATTACGTAAAACGAATTTCAAAAGAACTTTGACATTTCAAGGCGAATATTGTACAATTTTCGCTGTCACTTTGATTCGGCTTTGCTATTGCAAATAAGGTAATCAGGGGGCCGATGTGTGAGCGATCCGGGCCACGCCCACCGGTGATATCGATATGGCGTATTTGAAGGAAAATGTTAATCTTGTTTTAATCTTCTTATTCTTATTATGGTCTTATTCATTATCTCTAAAGTTTTCAGTATGTAGTCATTACACTAACTAGCAACTGAAGTTAAACTCAGGAGTAGTTTTAAGTTACGTGGCACTTTATCCGTTGATTAGTGATACTCAGAGGTGGTGAAATTTAAAATAATTCTTATTTGTGTTTACTCAACATTTTTCTTAGAAGTGGTGAATGTGGGAACTAGGGCTTTAGAAAACAAGCTAACATACAATGTTTTGAAATATACGGCATCTTATTACGACCATCTGTTTTGCATAATTAATATTTTCATAGGTATGTTTTCTTTACCCTATACTTAGTATGGCAATTTCATAGTACCAGGTACTATTATTGAATCTGCCCTTTTTTAGCTAGAAGAGCACAGTGAAAACATTTCATGCCTGATGTTGACATATCCTAGTACTTTCGGAGTGTTTGAGGAGAGAGCGGCCGATGTATGCGCATTGGTGCACGCGCATGGGGGCCAAGTCTACTTGGATGGAGCTAATATGAATGCACAGGTATATAATATGACCGTTTCCTAAATAATAAATTTTCTTTTATTTAAGTAAGTAATAAATAGATAAATATTCACACACTTAACAACACAAACCTAGTACTACACTAAGATCCCTAAAGTCTAGTGTCGTGGGTACTAAGCAACGGTATATAAATACATAGATATGTATAGAAACATCCATGACTCTGAAACAAACATCAATAACTAGGTCAATAACATCAATAACAATTCATCATATTGATGTTTGCACCTACCGGGATACGAACCCAGGGCCTATGGGGTCGCAGGCAGGGTCACCAATCGGCCATCGATTTAGTACCTCATTACCGTATTTTTCAGACACATTAATCAGCTATAGTGCGCGCGGCGTAAACTCAGTATTTCTGTAGATACGCGAGGCTTAAGCTGGAGCTTTGCACTTATGTGTGTATAAATAGATAGTGGGGGTATGAGCTTTCTTGACTCAGTCTATTGCGTCCCTTGCTTGTACCTACACTCATCCAAAGGCAAAGCTGAGCTTAGGTCGCGCGTACTATAGTATAATATCATTACCTAGTTTTTATATCAGCAGATATAGCAGTAAGATGTAGGTGCAGTAACACGAAATGTTTTGGGTTCCATAACGCTATCGACACGCAAGCATAACCGGCAAATTTTGTAAGATTTGATACCATGTTTGACACTGACGATTACGTTATTATGCGTCAATAGGTACGTGCTTCTTGTCATATCGTTTATTAAATGTATCTTCCCTTCTCAATCTAATAGGTGGGATTATGTCGACCAGGAGACTATGGCAGTGATGTCTCCCATCTGAATTTGCACAAGACATTCTGCATTCCCCACGGTGGCGGCGGCCCTGGTATGGGGCCTATTGGAGTGTAAGTATTATTAATACTTTCATTGGAAACTAATAGAGCTTCAAATGCTGTCTCACATATTTTATCTTTTTGTTACTTGGGTATTCTTTTCGCTGTGATAACTAATAGGCTAATGGTTATGACGTGAGCCATTCAGTCTGAAGGCGTAGGATCGATTTCAGTCACGTCTATACTATTGAATTTATTTCATGTACGAATTTTAATATAACTGCAAAAAAAAAAAATAATAATATACCTGCATACCTACATTTAAAATAAAATTTGACACTTAGCCATCCCCGAGGAGGGTTGACATCAGACAGGCAGCCGGCCGTAAAACAAACGCCAAATCCTTGGCAACATGAGTTTCGTGAGAAACCATATTGTGTCGTTCCCACAAATAATGGGATAAGAGCAGGAAGATGATGACCTTGGTATTAATTTTTTCTAGTAAAGCTCATTTGGCACCATTCTTACCTTCACATCCGGTGGTAGATACTTTAGCCGACTTAGGTGATAAGGCACACAGTTTTGGTTCTGTCAGTGCAGCGCCTTTCGGTTCGTCTGCAATATTGCCTATATCTTGGGCCTACATAAAGGTGAGTAATTCTAATATCATAACATAGTATAAAACACCGCTGTTTGTTTGTCCCTATGTATGCTTAGATCTTTTGATCTACGCAACGGATTTCAATGTGGTTTATTTTAAATAGATAGAATGATCGATGAGGAAGGTTTATAATGTATAGTATCAGCATTGCAATAAGCGACATCTACGCGAGCGGAACCGCGGGCAACAGCTAGTACTTCTATAAAGTAGACAAATTTGGTTTACAGATGATGGGTCCTAAAGGATTAAAACGAGCAACCCAAGTAGCAATCCTGAATGCTAATTACATGTCGAAACGCCTTGAAGGTCATTACAAGACCCTGTATAAAGGTGAACGTGGCTTGGTCGCACACGAGTTCATCATAGATGTCAGGGACTTGAAGAAAACTGCGAACATCGAGCCTGGGGATATCGCTAAACGGCTAATGGACTTCAGTGAGAATATCTGCATTTTATTTTCATATCTTTTATTTGACAAATACAAATACAAATAGGGAAGCCATGCCCGCCATGGCAGTAGCCTTGTGGCGTGCCCTGAGGGATGCCTACGTCCAGCAGTGGACTGCAATGGGCTGAAGACTATCTACTTATTCGAAGATGATGTTTTAATATAATATATTGAATTGTATCAGGCGTCACTATTCGGAAGTTCAAATCTCTATTGAGGGATCGCCCACCACCGGGCCCTATACCCTCCGCTGACCCTCGGATCTGCCTACTCATGATCACGAACACAAGACACTACAGTCGCAACGAGAAGCCAGATCCAAGCACCTAGCATGCAACCATAAATACATAGCTGCTAATCCGAAAACCAATTAAAATTTTAATCGACATATGTTTCGCCAACACCCGTGGCATCATCAGGATTAGTTTTCCATGTTAGTTCTATCTACCGAACCAACTAACTAACAACTAAAACCAATGTATTGCAAATCATTTTTATACCCTCAATCAACATAAAAAAATAAATGTTAATACCTACATATTAGTTTAGAAATGTAAAATTATTATAGATAAATAAATATTAAAAATATACATTAGTTATTAATTGTTAAATTATTAGAAGAAAAATAAATTTATAATAATATTAAATATATATAAAAAAAGACCATATCAAGGCTGTACGACAAAGTCATTACCTTTGTCCGATCCTATTGACTTTGACATTGACAGATTGCAGCCAAAACTGGGCTAGTGTTTACAAAATCTATTTGATTATTTACCAAATTAATACCTGAAAATTTTGCTTTCATAATTTCTAGTTTTTCTAAAATAGACAGACGGATGCCTTTATCTGCAACATGTAGAACTCTTAACTCATTATTATCTGCCAGGGAGTGGCCCGCCTGGAGTAAATGTTCGGCAAAATTGGATTTATTAGGATTACCATTTCTAAAAGCTGATATATGTTCCTTGTATCGAACATTAAAACTGCGACCAGTTTGTCCAATGTAACAAGCATCACATTCATCACACTTCAACTGGTATACACCTGATTTCTTTTTAAGTTCCAACTTTTGTTTTGTGTTAATTAACTTTTGTAATGAATTATAAGTCCTAAACGCCACAAATATGTCTTCTTTTTTTAATAATTTAGATAATTTTTCTGAAAAACCTCCATAATATGTCAAACTACCAGTGTATGGTTTTTGAATCTGATCAACTTTAGGGTATAACATTTGTTTAACCAAAATGTTTTCCTTTTTATTGACCAGATTATAAATTAATTGAGGACTGTACCCATTAGATCTGGCAATTTGAACAATGGTATTAAATTCTTTATTATAATTGTAATTGTTAAGCGGTAAAGTTACCAGTCTATGTATCATAGACTTATAAGCCGCTAATTTATGTTGCCATGGGTGGAAAGAATCAACCGGTATTGTGACATCTGTATGGGTAGGTTTCCGGTATACAGCAAAATCATGAAATTTATCTAATCTTGATATAGTTAATCCAAAAAATTTATGCTATTATTAACTTCTTCTTCAATTTTGAATTTAATTTTGGCATGCTTGGTATTAATTTTGTTGACAAAAACATGAAACTGTCTCACTGAGCCTGTCCAACACAAGATAACATCATCTACATATCTAAAATAATATTTTATCTTACTATTGTTAACTATAAACTTATTTTCATACCAATCCATAAAAATTTCTGCAAGAAACGGTGACAACGGAGAACCCCATAGCCAAACCATCCTTCTGTAAATAATAGGTGTTCCGATAACAAAAATAATTTTGGTTCATACAAAGTCTAGTCAGTCCAATAATGTTATCAACCTCCGTTGGATGTAAATTGACTTTATCACACCAAGTCTTAATTATGTCTAAACAATCTTTATAAGGAACATTTGTAAACAAACTTTCTACATCTAATGAAAATAATTTTGAATTTGTAGGCAATTCTATATATTTAATTTTTTCTATTAAATCTAAACTATTTTTAACACTATACTTAGGTGTGAATTGAATTTTTTCCTTTATATAGTTATTTAAAAACGTTGCCAATTTATATGCAGGCGCTCCAATATAGGAAACTACAGGTCTAACAGGAATATTAATTTTATGTAATTTTGGTAAACCGTATAACATTGGTGTGACAGGATTCATTGAAATTACGCGTTCAATTAAATGGGGGCATTTTTTGGGAAAAATATATTCTGAATTGGCAATACATTTCTTCAATTCTGCATTGAATTTATTTGTAGGATCAAAGGGCAATGTTTGAAATTCATTTGTATTTAAGATTTCCATTACCTTTTCATGATACATATCCTGTTTCATAATAACTAATGTATTGCCTTTGTCTGCTTTACTAATTAAAAGGTTGTTTTGATCTAACTTGAGTTGTACAGACTTATATATTTTTGAGTAATATGAAAATGAAGTTTTGTTAAGATTACTAGAGTTATTAATTTCCTTATGTAATTCCTTCATTTCATGAGCTAGAACGTTTTTGACAGTGGTATCTACTTTATTCCTAACTAAGGTTATTTCTGTGTCCACTGCCAAAACTTCCAAAGATTTATTGTTAATATTTTTTGGTGGACAGAATTTCAAACCTTTTGTCAACAAACTCATTTCCTGTTCTGTAAAATTTGTGTCAGAGAGATTCTCAACTCTTTTATAAAACTTGTGTGTGTCTTTCTTAATAGGCGGAGTATTATTAGTGTGGTTCTCTCCATATTTTTTAGATATCAAAAGTTTAATTTGTGTGACTGTGTATCAAATCTCTGCTGACCCTTAAAATAGGCCAAATCTCTTGCCTTTTTATCTAAAAGGTCAAATTCCACCGGATGAAGTCTAAATGAAAGTTCCATATGCAAAATTTTAAGATGTGTTTTTAAATTATCTCTAACGGAAAACCAATACTTAATTTCTTGAAATAACCATAACTTTTGAGCTTGTTCTATAGCAAATTTTGCCTGTCTATTGTCAACATTAGAGCGAACATTTATATAATTAGGAATAACTTTGTGGTACTTACATTGTTGGTTAAACCACACGTTTTTGTTTGCAATACGTTGAGCTTCTGTTAGTCTGATGTATAATTTTGCCTGTTTAGTGATGCTACACTTCGTTAAATATTGAATTGTATCAGGCGTCACTATTCGGAAGTTTCAAATCTCTATTGAGGGATCGCCCCACCACCGGGCCCTATACCCTCCGCTGACCCTCGGATCTGCCTACTCATGATCACGAACACAAGACACTACAGTCGCAACGAGAAGCCAGATCCAAGCACCTAGCATGCAACCATAAATACATAGCTGCTAATCCGAAAACCAATTAAAATTTTAATCGACATATGTTTCGCCAACACCCGTGGCATCATCAGGATTAGTTTTCCATGTTAGTTCTATCTACCGAACCAACTAACTAACAACTAAAACCAATGTATTGCAAATCATTTTTATACCCTCAATCAACATAAAAAAATAAATGTTAATACCTACATATTAGTTTAGAAATGTAAATTATATAGATAAATAAATAAAATAAAAAATTAAAAAATACTTGTTAATTAATTGTTTAAATTATTAGAAGAAAAATAAATTTATAATAATATTAAATATATATAAAAAAAGACCATATCAAGGCTGTACGACAAAGTCATTACCTTTGTCCGATCCTATTGACTTTGACATTGACAGATTGCAGCCAAAACTGGGCTAGTGTTTACAAAATCTATTTGATTATTTACCAAATTAATACCTGAAAATTTTGCTTTCATAATTTCTAGTTTTCTAAAATAGACAGACGGATGCCTTTATCTGCAACATGTAGAACTCTTAACTCATTATTATCTGCCAGGGAGTGGCCCGCCTGGAGTAAATGTTCGGCAAAGTTGGATTTATTAGGATTACCATTTCTAAAAGCTGATATATGTTCCTTGTATCGAACATTAAAACTGCGACCAGTTTGTCCAATGTAACAAGCATCACATTCATCACACTTCAACTGGTATACACCCTGATTTCTTTTTAAGTTCCAACTTTTGTTTTGTGTTAATTAACTTTTGTAATGAATATATAAGTCCTAAACGCCACAAATATGTCTTCTTTTTTTAATAATTTAGATAATTTTTCTGAAAAACCTCCATAATATGTCAAACTACCAGTGTATGGTTTTTGAATCTGATCAACTTTAGGGTATAACATTTGTTTAACCAAATGTTTTCCTTTTTATTGACCAGATTATAAATTAATTGAGGACTGTACCCATTAGATCTGGCAATTTGAACAATGGTATTAAATTCTTTATTATAATTGTAATTGTTTAAGCGGTAAAGTTACCAGTCTATGTATCATAGACTTATAAGCCGCTAATTTATGTTGCCATGGGTGGAAAGAATCAACCGGTATTGTGACATCTGTATGGGTAGGTTTCCGGTATACAGCAAAATCATGAAATTTATCTAATCTTGATATAGTTAAATCCAAAAATTATGCTATTATTAACTTCTTCTTCAATTTTGAATTTAATTTTGGCATGCTTGGTATTAATTTTGTTGACAAAAACATGAAACTGTCTCACTGAGCCTGTCCAACACAAGATAACATCATCTACATATCTAAAATAATATTTTATCTTACTATTGTTAACTATAAACTTATTTTCATACCAATCCATAAAATTTCTGCAAGAAACGGTGACAACGGAGAACCCATAGCCAAACCATCCTTCTGTAAATAATAGGTGTTCCGATAACAAAAATAATTTTGGTTCATACAAAGTCTAGTCAGTCCAATAATGTTATCAACCTCCGTTGGATGTAAATTGGACTTTATCACACCAAGTCTTAATTATGTCTAAACAATCTTTATAAGGAACATTTGTAAACAAACTTTCTACATCTAATGAAAATAATTTTGAATTTGTAGGCATTCTATATTTTAATAATTTTTTTCTATTAAATCTAAACTATTTTTAACACTATACTTAGGTGTGAATTGAATTTTTTCCTTTATATAGTTATTTAAAAACGTTGCCAATTTATATGCAGGCGCTCCAATATAGGAAACTACAGGTCTAACAGGATATTAATTTTTATGTAATTTTGGTAAACCGTATAACATTGGTGTGACAGGATTCATTGAAATTACGCGTTTCAATTAAATGGGGGCATTTTTTGGGAAAAAATATATTCTGAATGGCAATACATTTCTTCAATTCTGCATTGAATTTATTTGTAGGATCAAAGGGCAATGTTTGAAATTCATTGTATTTAAGATTTCCATTACCTTTTCATGATACATATCCTGTTTCATAATAACTAATGTATTGCCTTTGTCTGCTTTACTAATTAAAAGTTTTACTAATTAAAAGCATGCCAAATTAAATTCAAAATTGAAGAAGAAGTTAATAATAGCATAAATTTTTTTGGAATTAACTATATCAAGATTAGATAAATTTCATGATTTTGCTGTATACCGGAAACTCTACCCATACAGATGTCACAATAACCGGTTGATTCTTTCCACCCATGGCAACACATAAATTAGCGGCTTATAAGTCTATGATACATAGACTGGTAACTTTAACCGCTTAACCATTACAATTATAATAAAGAATTTAATACCATTGTTCAAATTGCCAGATCTAATGGGTACAGTCCTCAATTAATTTATAATCTGGTCAATAAAAGGAAAACATTTTTGGTTAAACAAATGTTATACCCTAAAGTTGATCAGATTCAAAAACCATACCTGGTAGTTTGACATATTATGGAGGTTTTTTCAGAAAAATTAATCTAAATTATTAAAAAAAGAAGACATATTTGTGGCGTTTTAGGACTTATAATTTCATTACAAAAGTTAATTAACACAAAACAAAAGTTGGAACTTAAAAAGAATCAGGTGTATACCAGTTGAAGTGTGATGAATGTGATGCTTGTTACATTGACAAACTGGTCGCAGTTTTGAATGTTCGATACAAGGAACATATATCAGCTTTTAGAAATGGTAATCCTAATAAATCCAACTTTGCCGAACATTTACTCCAGGCGGGCCACTCCCTGGCAGATAATGAGTAAGAGTTCTACATGTTGCAGATAAAGGCATCCGTCTGTCTATTTTAGAAAAAGCTAGAAATTATGAAAGCAAAATTTTCAGGTATTAATTTGGTAAATAATCAAATAGATTTTGTAAACACTAGCCCAGTTTTGGCTGCAATCTGTCCAATGTCAAAGTCCAATAGGATCGGACAAAGGTAATGACTTTGTCGTACAGCCTTGATATGGTCTTTTTTTTATATATATTTTAATATTATTATAAATTTATTTTTCTTCTAATAATTTACAATTAATAACTAATTATATTTTTAATACTTTAATTTATCTATAATAATTTTACATTTCTAAACTAATATGTAGGTATTACATTTATTTTTTTATGTTGATTGAGGGTATAAAAATGATTTGCAATACATTGGTTTTAGTTGTTAGTTAGTTGTTTTCGGTAGATAGAACTAACATGGCAAAACTATCCTGATGATGCCACGGGTGTTGCGAACATATGTCGATTAAAATTTTTAATTGGTTTTCGGATTAGCAGCTATGTATTTATGGTTGCATGCTAGGTGCTTGGATCTGGCTTCTCGTTGCGACTGTAGTGTCTTGTGTTCGTGATCCATGAGTAGGCAGATCCGAGGGTCAGCGGAGGGTATAGGGCCCGGTGGTGGGCGATCCCTCAATAGAGATTTGAACTTCCTAATAGGTGACGCCTGAGACAATTAATATTTAACGAAGTGTACATCCACTAAACAGCGCCAATTATACATCAGACTAACAGAGCTCAACGTATTGCAAAACAAAACGTGTGGTTTAACCAACAATGTAAAGTACCACAAAGTTATTCCTAATTATATAAATGTTCGCTCTATTTTGACAATAGAAAGCAAAATTTGGCATAAAAGAAAAAAAAAAATAGAACAAGCTCAAAAGTTATGGTTTATTTCAAGAAATTCAGTATATGGTTTTCCGTTAGAGATAATTTACACACCTCTTAAAATTTTGCATATGGAACTTTTCATTTAGACTTCATCCGGTGGAATTTGACCTTTTAGATAAAAAGGCAAGAGATTTGGCCTATTTTAAGGTCAGCAGAGATTTGATACACAGTCACACAAATTAAAACTTTTGATATCTAAAAAATATGGAGAGAACCACACTAATAATACTCCGCCTATTAAGAAAGACACACACAAGTTTTATAAAAGAGTTGAGAATCTCTCTGACACAAATTTTACAGAACAGGAAATGAGTTTGTTGACAAAAGGTTTGAAATTCTGTCCACCAAAAAAATTAACAATAAATCTTTGGAAGTTTTGGCAGTGGACACAGAAATAACCTTAGTTAGGAATAAAGTAGATACCACTGTCAAAAACGTTCTAGCTCATGAAATGAAGGAATTACATAAGGAAATTAATAACTCTAGTAATCTTAACAAAACTTCATTTTCATATTACTCAAAAATATATAAGTCTGTACAACTCAAGTTAGATCAAAACAACCTTTTAATTAGTAAAGCAGACAAAGGCAATACATTAGTTATTATGAAACAGGATATGTATCATGAAAAGGTAATGGAAATCTTAAATACAAATGAATTTCAAACATTGCCCTTTGATCCTACAAATAAATTCAATGCAGAATTGAAGAAATGTATTGCCAATTCAGAATATATTTTTCCCAAAAATGCCCCCATTTAATTGAACGCGTAATTTCAATGAATCCTGTCACACCAATGTTATACGGTTTACCAAAATTACATAAAATTAATATTCCTGTTAGACCTGTAGTTTCCTATATTGGAGCGCCTGCATATAAATTGGCAACGTTTTTAAATAACTATATAAAGGAAAAAATTCAATTCACACCTAAGTATAGTGTTAAAAATAGTTTAGATTTAATAGAAAAAATTAAATATATAGAATTGCCTACAAATTCAAAATTATTTTCATTAGATGTAGAAAGTTTGTTTACAAATGTTCCTTATAAAGATTGTTTAGACATAATTAAGACTTGGTGTGATAAAGTCAATTTACATCCAACGGAGGTTGATAACATTATTGGACTGACTAGACTTTGTATGAACCAAAATTATTTTTGTTATCGGAACACCTATTATTTACAGAAGGATGGTTTGGCTATGGGTTCTCCGTTGTCACCGTTTCTTGCAGAAATTTTTATGGATTGGTATGAAAATAAGTTTATAGTTAACAATAGTAAGATAAAATATTATTTTAGATATGTAGATGATGTTATCTTGTGTTGGACAGGCTCAGTGAGACAGTTTCATGTTTTTGTCAACAAAATTAATACCAAGCATGCCAAAATTAAATTCAAAATTGAAGAAGAAGTTAATAATAGCATAAATTTTTTGGATTTAACTATATCAAGATTAGATAAATTTCATGATTTTGCTGTATACCGGAAACCTACCCATACAGATGTCACAATACCGGTTGATTCTTTCCACCCATGGCAACATAAATTAGCGGCTTATAAGTCTATGATACATAGACTGGTAACTTTACCGCTTAACAATTACAATTATAATAAAGAATTTAATACCATTGTTCAAATTGCCAGATCTAATGGGTACAGTCCTCAATTAATTTATAATCTGGTCAATAAAAAGGAAAACATTTTGGTTAAACAAATGTTATACCCTAAAGTTGATCAGATTCAAAAACCATACACTGGTAGTTTGACATATTATGGAGGTTTTTCAGAAAAATTATCTAAATTATTAAAAAAAGAAGACATATTTGTGGCGTTTAGGACTTATAATTCATTACAAAAGTTAATTAACACAAAACAAAAGTTGGAACTTAAAAAGAAATCAGGTGTATACCAGTTGAAGTGTGATGAATGTGATGCTTGTTACATTGGACAAACTGGTCGCAGTTTTAATGTTCGATACAAGGAACATATATCAGCTTTTAGAAATGGTAATCCTAATAAATCCAACTTTGCCGAACATTTACTCCAGGCGGGCCACTCCCTGGCAGATAATAATGAGTTAAGAGTTCTACATGTTGCAGATAAAGGCATCCGTCTGTCTATTTTAGAAAAACTAGAAATTATGAAAGCAAAATTTTCAGGTATTAATTTGGTAAATAATCAAATAGATTTTGTAAACACTAGCCCAGTTTTGGCTGCAATCTGTCAATGTCAAAGTCAATAGGATCGGACAAAGGTAATGACTTTGTCGTACAGCCTTGATATGGTCTTTTTTTATATATATTTAATATTATTATAAATTTATTTTTCTTCTAATAATTTAACAATTAATAACTAATGTATATTTTTAATATTTATTTATCTATAATAATTTTACATTTCTAAACTAATATGTAGGTATTAACATTTATTTTTTTATGTTGATTGAGGGTATAAAAATGATTTGCAATACATTGGTTTTAGTTGTTAGTTAGTTGGTTCGGTAGATAGAACTAACATGGAAAACTAATCCTGATGATGCCACGGGTGTTGGCGAAACATATGTCGATTAAAATTTTAATTGGTTTTCGGATTAGCAGCTATGTATTTATGGTTGCATGCTAGGTGCTTGGATCTGGCTTCTCGTTGCGACTGTAGTGTCTTGTGTTCGTGATCATGAGTAGGCAGATCCGAGGGTCAGCGGAGGGTATAGGGCCCGGTGGTGGGCGATCCCTCAATAGAGATTTTAATATAATACCTAAGATGTTTTTAAAATATAATTATTTGCTTTTCACACGAAACTAGGTTGGTAAGAAGAAACAACTCTTGTATGGGACCAATCTGCTAAAGCAAATTACTAATTTTGAAAACACTTTATATTGTTGATAGGTTTCCATGCTCCCACAATGTCATGGCCGGTGCCAGGGACGTTGATGATTGAACCGACAGAGTCTGAAGATCTGCAGGAACTAGACCGTTTCTGTGAAGCCCTCATCGTTATAAGAAAGGAAATTAAGGACATTGAGGATGGCGTTATTGATAAAAGACTGAATCCTTTAAAGGTAAATAATGGTTTAGTAAAAACTTTTTGGCGACTGTCTTTTAACAACTCTGATATTCGTTATATCTCAGAGTAAATTAATTTCATTTAAAATATAAAAGAGCAAGCCTAGATGTGGCTTAGAGAGAAATAAAAAGAGGTCTCTATTCAAAGTTTGAAGATATATTGAGAAATGAAAATGGTGAATACATTAAGCTCGTATCTCGAATAACGTTGTTTATTGCAGATGGCACCTCATATACAACAAGACGTGATTTCTGAAGATTGGAATAGGCCCTACACTAGACAACAAGCTGCATTCCCAGCCGTAAGTATTAAAATAAAATATTATATTACCCACCTTAACCTATTATCTGTTACAGATGACATTATAAAAGAATTCATAACATTTCAGAGTTTCGTGAAAGGTGAGACGAAAATATGGCCCACGGTAGGACGTATCGATGATATGTATGGTGATAAACATTTGGTCTGTACTTGTCCACCGGTGCTAGACGATTTTTAAGTTAAATAAAACATCAGAAAGCTTTTCATGGGTATTTATGTATTTATCATCAATATTGTCATAGAATAAATATCATTTTCTAACAACAAAATCCCTTTTATTTCGCAATGTTAGAGTTTACTTTAGAGCCGTATAAACAACCGATTGCCATAGTTACATTATCTTATAACATATTTATTGACTTGAACAAGTTTCTATCTAACTTAATGTAAGTATCTCTAATTGCGAAGGATTAATTTTACACATAGATTAAAATGATTCAAGGCAACGTGTATTTGTTTCTATTTGTAATGTCTCTGTCTGAAGGCTTACGAATATAGTTGTTCAGAAAATTGTCTCAAAGGTTTCGTAAACCAACAGACTTCTTACGTAGGTAGGTATTGTATATTTAGATTTAAAACACTCCCAGCTACGAGCTAATACAGCTTAAATATTATAAAGTGTAAATAATTAATAGTTAAAGTTTTCGAAATCATTAGATTAATATTAATAAATATATATGCCATAATAAAACTTCGCAAAAAGTAATTTAATAAAAACGCTCAAATCTTCAAAATACGGTCACTAAGTAGTGTTAATCAATAAAATAAAAAATCAAAAGCTGAGACATTTGGCGCATTTCTTCCTGCAATTCTTCCTGCATAAGGTTTCGTAAACCAACAGACTTCTTACGTAGGTAGGTATTGTACATTTAGATTTAAAGCACTCCCAGCTACGAGCTAATACAGCTTAAATATTATAAATTCTAAATATTTAATAGTTAAAGTTTTCGAAGTCATTAGATTAATATTAATAAATATATATGCCATAATAAAACTTCGCAAAAAGTAATTTAATAAATAACGCTAAAATCTTCAAAATACGGTCACTAAGTAGTGTTAATCAATAATAATAATATAATAAAACAAAAAACATTTGGTGCATTTCTTCCTGCATTCTTCCTGCATAAGGTCCTTCCACTTTTTATAGTAAGATCCTTTTTATAGTAAGATGCTGCATACCTATAATAAATTGTTATTTTGGGGGAGAATTGACGGAATCTTTTGGGTACATCCCCAATCTCACACCAAGTTCTTTAGGCATGCGCATAGCGGGACGTGTAGGAAAAGGATGATACGACCCTGTTGATGGACTTCGTGGATAAGACAAGGAGGATATAGTATCCGTCTCTAGGAGTGACGTGATGGCACTGCATGTGTCGTCTGATTCAGGTCTAGGCTTATCACTTTTTTCAGTTAAATCTTTCGGGTATAATATAGGAGTTTCTCTTGTTGGAAATATTTTTGGCGATATTGGCGTTGAAACTTGATCCAATGATGTAATTTGACAAAGAGTATCACTTGAGTTACTTTTTCCTTCCACAAGAGAATCATCTTCAGCAGAATGTTCATAGGTAAAACTTATCGAGGAAGTGACTACTTGCGCGAAATCGCTAACTTGGCTGTGGTCAGTCTTGTGTAAATTTTCGCAAACCTTTGGGCCTTGGTTTACAGTTTTGCTACAAATGTCACTGGCTTTAGACAAAACAAAATCATTGTATTTTGATGAAAAGGGATAGTTATATTCTTCTGATGGTAATACTTTTTCATATGTAGATACATCCTTTTGCTCTGATGAAGGTAGAGTTACTGTATCCGCACGAGTCTTAAAATCACCAGAAAATGAACGACGTGTCCACTCGGAAGTATTGTCGACATTAGATTTGGCAACTTGTAATTCGGTACTCGGCTTATTTCGACTTGTTTCCCCAAAATCATATCGAACTTTTGGATCAGATTTATCTAAAATATTTTTGTAATCACATTTTGCTAAGAAACCTTTGTTTTCCCAACCATATAAATCTGTCTTATTACCTAAACAGTCGATACTAGGGGATTTAATATTTTTTACATTAAATTGTTCTTTACTTGTTACTGAACTACGTACATCTAAACTAAAAGGGTCATCTATAGATATTGGTCTAATTCTAACAAAATAATTTTTATCTTTTGTATCTTCATTTACACTTTTATTTCTATATCTAATAAGGGAATCTGAAGTTGATTCTTTGAGTGATGGTGAGAGAGTCTCGGTATTGGTGGTTTTACAAAGTATATGTGGACTGAGTGGACAGGGTTCAATGGGGATTTCAACACTTGTTTTGCAATTCAGAGTGTCAGAATTACTTTGTTTTGTTAGAATCCGACTTAGAATTTTTGAATTTTCTTGTATGATTTGTAATGCTCTTTCACTATTTTTTCGGCCTGACCGAATATAATCTTTAGGGCTAATAGGTTCTTCATATTCATACCTTTCTGTTTTATTAATAATTAAACTATCAATTTTGCTTTCATAGATACAATCACTGTCTTCCTTTTTTAATGTAGGACTTAACACATCCTTGCCAAAACTGTGACTGTGGGGTAAAGACGAAGATCTTTCCTCTTCATCAAGTAGACATTTTTCATTGTAATTGCTCTGAAGAGTTAAAGAATCTGGTTTCTTGGAAATTCGAGATAACCGCTTTATTGCTCGTCGATTTGGAATATCACTATTATTAGCGTCAGTTAATCGAGCTCCAAAAAACTCAGGACTATGTTCGAAATACTTATCTATTTTCAATGGTATAGGTGGTTCATCCTCACTTACAATAATACTTTCACCACCAGGGCTTCTAGAGGGGCTTTCAATATCGGATGTATTTTTATCTGATAGTTCTATATCAGGCACAAAATTTGGATACATAGTAAAACTATCAATTATATCTAGAGGCCTATTAACATAATCACTAGGAGCTAAGGAATCATCCGAAATGTTTTCCAATTCATACCCATATTTACAAGCTGTTAAATAGTCGCAAGGAGTTATATCAATAGGACTGAGTTCTGTTAAAGTTGAAGAACCCTTAAATTCATTTTTTGTTTTGACAGATTGTAAATTCATTGGTATGTTTTCACACATTGATTGAGAGCCTTCCAAAATTTCATTTGTTTCAGAATTAACAAATGGATAAACTATAGACATATCTTTATACGTACTCATAGGTATTTCTTCGTTTAAAATTAAATTGCTATCATTTGATTTAGTCTCAAACCGTTCAATATAGTTTCTCAAATTTTCTCCGGCTGCAGAATCAAGATATTCAGATATATTTGTGACGGATTTTTCGGATGAAATTAATCTACTGTCATGGACAGGCGAAGGAGTACTTTTAGATATACTGGCTACAGTTGAATTTAAAGGTAATTTATTTAATAATTTTTCTGACGATGGCGTTTGTACTATATTACTAACAGTTAAAGATAAAGGTGACGAAGGTTTGTCACTGACCGAAAACGAAGGTTCAATATCAACTACTGGTGATTTTATTACCAAATTAGGTATAGGTGGAGTAGCATAATTTACATTTGAAGTGTGAGTAATTTTTGTATCTAATAAAATGGGAGATGTTTTACTTTTAGTTTTTTTTATTTGACCGTCATCAGGTAATTCAGCTTCTGAATCACTTCCCCGTTCATTATCATCACAAAGGCTGGTGTCACTACTTGATTTTGACTCTGAATGTGAAGAATATGATGAAGTCTCACTTGAACTTCGAGATCTTATTGACGCTATCATTTCATTAGCTTCATGTTCAGACACAATAACACCATCTCCCGCTTCATCTAAATCTATTGAAGCTTTCCTACTTTTTTCTTTTTTAATATCTCGCCATTTTATGGAGTTTCTTCTAATTAGTGATTTTCGAGTATTCTCTTCTTTCCAACTGATAGTTTCACTTGAACGTCTTTGCGTATGAGAACTTTGTTTTTCATGTGATGAGGACTTATGACGAGTGGGCGGGATAGCGCCGGGTGGAGGACCAAGTCGTCTTCCCCTGGAGCTAACTATTGCACTTTTTCCCAACAATAGATTGTTCACTGTAAGTGACGTCGGTGATCAGAACTCCAACTAAAAAGAATAAAATATATGTTAGGAACACAAATTATGTACTCAATTTAGTAAGTAAAGTAATATAAGATAACGGAGATTATTAGGTAAGGAAGTATTAAAAAAACTGTATTAAGTATTAATTGTTGCAAAAATTACCTGCAGCATGCCGAGCACATGCGGCCGCTAGAATTACATGTGCTTGTCTTTGCCTCTCCCTAAGACGGGCATATTGACGTTTTAAAGCGCCAATATCTAATGAAAGTCTATCACCAGCACCAACACGGTCTTCTTTCCTTGATATAACCTGAAATAAAAAAATTAAAATGGGATTATATATGGAGTATTATAGTCAAAATATCAACTATATTGTTAGAGAGTGTTGTGTTGTGATCTGTTTGTCAATCTAGCTAAGACATTAAATAAATATGAATTTATAATTTACCGTAGCTAAAGCCAATTTATTGTTATCATCGCTTGAGTCTCCCTCGTCTTCTGAGTAAAACAGACGTAAACCTCGTTTGGTGACTGACTGCATCTGCAAATGGTCAAAAATATTAAACTAACTCATGAACACATATATCGCTTACGTTGTTCATTATAATCGCCGAAATAAACTTTATGTAATGCCTTCGTATCGTAACCCTAAAGAGGTTGAGAATCTCACATTGAAACAAATTTTATTTGGGTCATCTCATTTTTATCTATGATAAACCGCCGTATATTATACCTACTCTTTAATACCATTTATGGCACATAGCACAATTATGAGTATTCTGCCCCATGTCTGCCCGTGGGTATCGTACGAGGCGATTTAGGGTTTCCGGGAGATGGGCAGCAGCGCCTCCGGTGTTGACAACATAGTCCAAAATACAAACTGCGGTCACCAACCCGCCTGCCCAGCGTGGTGATATGGGTAAAAACCCTCCATGGCAGTCCACAGCCTTATAACGTGCCCTGGGGGAGGCCTACGTCCAGCAGTGGACTGCAATAGGCTGATGACGATACCCATGTATACAATATGGTACAAACCGCAGAATGTAATGGCGGTTGACACATAGATGGTGCTGCTGGTGGCGCTGGTGGGGTGACTCGGTATCTGTGTAGGCTCCTCAGCCGCGGTAACTCTGGTGCAGAGCCGAACGCCACCACTCGGGCCACGAGAGATTCTCCAGCCTCGTACACCGCCCCTGCGCCACCGCCCATGCAGCTATAGAACTCGTCTGCTGATCTAGCCGAGAGGATCCGGCTGAAAGGCCACATTTAATTGGTCTTTAGGTTCATAGTAACATAATTTAATTGGTATTTATTTATTTTTTCATATTGTTATTGGACAAAATACATGGATTTTCAATTGATCGATAACTTTTAACAAATGGCCAATGTAAGTACGTGGTCCAAGATAGAAAGTTGTAGATGTGGGTAAGTTTGGTAAGTGGGATACATAATGGCTACATAAGAAAACATACTCCTGCAACATATCCCAAATAGCCAAAGCTGTTAGCAGTAGCACTTCGTTCCCGTCCAGCAGCACCAGATCCCAGATCCTCAGGAGTGAGTCTCTCGGGAGCCAGGTGGCGTACAGCGTTAGAAACCATTGCATTGTGAACACGTCTGGTAAAGGGGGCTCTACTCCACCTCCTGGAAAATCACAAAGTCTTTACAAATATCTTAACAATAAATTAATTGATACCGTAACTAAGCCGTATTTTACTCTTACTGTTTGATGATGTTCCTATAAAAAAAAAAGAAAAGTTGTGAGTCCTAACACTTCAATTGAAATATGTTCGACTTATTTAAATTCCAAGAATAGAATATTCGGTGTTCAGTTATTTACTTACCATCTGATAGCCTCTGTAAGAGGTCCATGTGATGTGCAAGCCTTGGCAGACGCAGCCGGAGGAGGTCTCTAAATGCCGCCATGTCTGCCGACAACCCTCGGAGGTCATCTGCGAAGTATCCTTCCGGCAGTACTGCTTCTACGAGGTATATCATCACCTGGAATAGTGTGCCATTTCGGTTTAATAATAATTGCTGGGGATGATTTCTCACAGTTATTGTTTGAATCTACTCTAAATATTACCTATAGTTCGGTAGTAGGTTTACATACCGATTTATATGGCTTAACCCCTACCTTTAAGGAGTCTGATTCTGATTTCTCCATTACTTCTAATATTATTGCTGCTATCATATTGAAACCTTGGCAATACCCAACATCTTTGTTCCATCTGAAAAAACATAATCCCATTAAATAAAAGTAGGATCCTAATCTAAGTATGACTATACGTCCACGAAAATGTACACGAATAGGATAAGACATTTATATGCACTTTATATGTTTATATAGGTGCACACACATATACATGGATACACTAAAAAATATTATATGTACATACTTAGTGATATTTATTACTAGTGGACGCCCGCGACTCCGTCCGCGTGGACTACAGAAAAACAAATTGTCGAAATTATCCGGAATAAAAATATTTTCCCGGGATAAAACGTAGCCTATACAGGGTGTAAAAAGACAACAATGTTTTTTAATACCTCGTATTCTTTGTAAGGTTACGATCATTTTATTCTATGGAACCAACCCTGGGAAACGACAATAAAATTATGAAAAATACTGACATTTTATTGCAAGCAATATATTCGGTTGATGCGCAAAGTACAAATGTACCTACCTACAAAAACTAACATTATGACATGGTATCTTCGAAAAAATGTTTGTTAACCGATTTCAGATCGATTTATGTAAAAAAATGGTAATATTGATGTAACTTTGGACCTCAATATCTTGGAAACCCGTGGCTTCCCAGGGGTGCTTCCATAGAAAAAAATTATCGTGATATTACAAAGAATACGAGATATTAAAAGAACAAAGTTTCTTTTTACACCCAGTATGTTAAGTGGGACCGGTCACAATATATTCCTGAAAACTGCATCGAAATCGGTTCAGCCGTTTCTGAGATTAGCGTGCACATACGCACAGACAAACAGACAAATAGACAAAAATTCAAAAAATCATCGTTTTGGGTCCTATTGCGTTGATAAAGGTCTCCTATAATATTTTTTCTCATATATCTTCCATGTACAGACAGCGATCCGTTACATTTTTATTATATGTATAGATTACCGTGCATAAGCCAGTAGGACTCTGCGCAACATAGCCTGGTTCTCTCGCCCTTCCGTGCCACAGAACAAAGAGCATCCTGTACGGTGCAGGTCCTGGGCCACAAAGAATAAGACTAAATTAAAACATCTTGTGGCAATCTTAAATTTGAAAGTGTCAGGAAACAAAAGTGGTGGTAGCTCAACGGCTTAGACGAGCGTCTACACCTGTCAGATGGATGACGTAGGTTCGATCCCATTCATGGGCCTGTAATAGGGATGTTTACTATGGTTGAATTTTAATGACATTTTATGCTTATCAGAATAAATCAACAAAATCATACCTATCTGTAAAATTACAATTTCATTAAGTGTCCAAATGAGGTAGTAATAAGCCTTCAAAGTTAAGTGGACAAGTCCATTTTTTAAATGTGAAATTAATTGAAAATTACAACATCACATATCCACCTGCATCATTTACAGCAACTTTTGCTTTGTGACCATATTTATAATCGCAATATTTAAAATAGCTGCAGAACAAAAGTTCTTTTCCGCGCATACAAGTTACGAAAGAGTGACGTCATAATTGTGTAGCCGT
Source organism: Carposina sasakii (assembly GCA_014607495.2). Lineage (NCBI taxonomy): Eukaryota > Metazoa > Arthropoda > Insecta > Lepidoptera > Carposinidae > Carposina > Carposina sasakii. The sequence goes on from CP053153.1 coordinate 8,820,808, forward strand.
TTGTATGGAGCGTTTTTTGGCAAGTCAAAAATTGTGATTTTGAAATCGTTTATTTATTTTTATTTATTTATTTATAACAGCAACCATATTACAAAGCATTACAGCTTGCGCCAATGCGCCTTGAAATGTAGATATTATGATAACTTCAACAATTATAATGTGAATAAAATATCAGATAAAAAATAGGCATTCATGCTCACTCATTCACCATCTCACAGTATCTCAGACACTTACGACTCACAGACGGCCATGCACTCATAAACAGATCACACTCTGGTGTTGATGCCAAGAGTGCATTTAGCATTATTAGTGCTATCGTTATTTACCGGAAAGTATTCACGCTATCGAAATTTTTCTTTCGCAAATGTTTCTTTTATTTTATGATCTTTCGATATAAATACAAATAAAAAAACCGTAAACATCCCTAATACAAGTGTGGATTTTAATGTTATTTATATTCTCAAATAGGGTTGTTGTTAGACAAGCAGTCGGCCCTAAAACAAATGCCAAATCTTTGGCAATATGACTTAAGGAAACCTTGTTATTGTGTTGACCGCAAAATTATGGGATAAGGGCCAGTAAATGATGAATAATCTTTCAGAGATTGACCTAAAACTTAGCTATTTATTGAATGACATGCTCATTGCTCACTTTTAGTATCTGAGCACCCAGCTCTGTGTCATCGGGCTGTGCGGTGCCTCTGAAGCAGCCTCGCTCTGCCTTCGACCAGTCCACTCCTCGAGCAGTCAGGTGTCGCTCTGCAAGCGTCAGCCATAGCTGAAAGATAGATAAACGGGGGTATCATGTTACCAGGCTGACAATGTATGGGTTCCAAACGTTCCTAGCAATATCATCTGTAAAAGCTTGTGAGAACTTGAAAGTGTTTGGTTATTTGTTACCCTATTTTGATGTCGCTACGTAAAATAACAACGGAGGACCAGCATACTTAATACCTACTCATTATGTTCTGTTTAGGGAAGTTCCATAAATAGCTTGTAACTTTATGCAAGAAGGGTAGTCACTGGCTTCTCGCGTCAATAGAAAGTTTGCGTCACAGCACCAGTTCTACACCTACCTATGTACCTACCCAATTTCCCAAGTATGACTAGTAGGTACAACTGTATTTATATGTATATAGGCAATTTAACACCAGCAGCGACTAAACCTCCTTATTCGAATAATTTTACGGCGTATAAATTGATTTAGGTTATGCATCACCACAATGATGAAAATCTGAAAAAATCTAGTTTTTCAAAATACAACGAACAAACTAAGTATATTTTTCATGTCGAAGAATAAGATTTTTCATAAGTAGTTCAGTAAGTACGAGTAGGTACGTATTTTTGATCAGGATTATGTTTGTGTAAGTCCATGTACTAGGTACCCTACACTCCTATTTTACAACTTGGGAGGATGCCAGTCTAGTATCGAGCGACGATATGGCTCCTTTTAAGTGCAGTTGAAACTAGTAAAGCAATTGTTACACGAAATTTACTGCAAATTATCTTGTTTTCGCTTGAGCTCTTCCACAGCAATTTACATTACACCATAGATAGGTAAGTAGTACTTCAAGTGAGTTTTTATTAAATTTAAAAAAAATTGTCTCCTTGGTAGTTAATTAGGTACTTTACTTAACTTGTGAAGAGCAAAAAATAAATATTCAATTCTATCAGGCGTTACTATTCGGAAGTTCAAATTTCCATCAAGGATTTTAGAACTAATTTTAATCCTGAAGATGCCACGGGTGTTGGTGAAACATAGGTATGTCGATTAACATTATTAATTGATATTTTTGAATTAGTAGCTATAGTATATTTGCATGCTAGGTGCTTGGATGTGGCTTCTCGTTGCGACTGTAGTAGTCTGTGAACGTGATCATTAGTCGGCAGATCCGTGGGTCAGCGTAGGGTGTAGGGCCTGGTGGTGGGCGAACCCTTGATGGAAGCAAAATATAAGGTAAAATTAAGTTCTAAATAAACAAGTGATATGGATTTCTAAGTACCGACATTTTTTTACGTCAGAAATAGTTAGAGCCTGTTGCATTGAGGGGCTCCTCTAAATCATACATATGTTATATTATTATTTGCGTACCTTTCTCCTGAAATGTAGCGGAACTCCTGCCGGCAGCCGTGCGACCAGCCGCATGGCATGAAGCCACTCCGCGAAACCGCCCTCTCCAGGGCCCTCGGCTCCGGGGCTCACGCCGAAACGCGCGTTCTGGTCGCCTGCTGTAGATATGAATATGAATATTCACACATTTCACAACATATTCATTATTAACCTAGTCCTACACTAAGATCCCTAAAGTCTTGTGTCGTGGGCACTAAGAAACGGTACCTATATAAATGAATAGATAAGTATAGAAACATCTATGACTCGGAAACAAACTTTGATACCTATTCATTATGAAAGAAAAGACATTGTGAGTCTCTCTGTTGAAAGAGAAACCGAACTAGCTTGTGTTGAGGTTGAACAATTCATAGTTGATAGTGTATACAGCCCCCCATGTGCTAATTATGACCGCTTTTCGATTACAATGGAGGAAGTTCTATCTAAAGTCATAAATTCTGGCAAAGAAATTATCATATGCGGAGACTTCAATACGGACATATTAGTAAGGTCTTCTGCCAGCTTGAGATTTTTAAATTTATTTAAATTTTTTAACTTATGTAATTTGTTTTGTGAACCAACAAGAATTACGGATACTACTGCTACATGTTTAGATAATATTTTTACAAACTTTTCTAGTCAAGTCACATAAGGTAACAAAACAAAAGATAACTTATGTGCCAATTACATCGAATCGAATGGAATCATTTAGGGGCAAGGTTACGGGAAGATTACAAGATTTACACTACAATGAAAATCCCAACATATTGTATAGCTCGATATTTAGTCTCATATTAACTGAGTTTAATAAAGTATTTTTAACAAAATCTATTACTATAAGTAATCGTTTAGTTTTTAGCGAATGGGCCACACAGAGAGAGAGCAGAGAACGTTTATATAATCTTTATAACGAAAAAACATTTAACCACAGCTCAGCCTTCAAGGAGTATGTCAAACAGTATTCTAAGTTATTTAAACGTGTTTGTAACAACGCAAAATCAAATTTTGTAAAAAATAAAATTAAACAATCTACCAATAAGATTAAAATCACTTGGAATATAATTAACAGTGAGACCGGAAGAAATGCCGTTCGAGATTCCAGCTTTAGCTTAGTGATTGATGGAGTTAACATAAAATCTCACTCTGAGGTAGCCGCAGCTTTCCAAAACTTCTTTGACAGTATACCTCATTCAGAAACAAAAGACCTTAACTCGTCCCCTGAGGTCGCTGCATCTTTGCTCAAAAACAGTGTAACAGCGTGTGAGAGGGATTTTGCATTTTCCTATGTTAACTACAAAGATGTAATTAAAACTTTTAAATCTATCTACTTTAAAAAAACCGCTGACCTATGGGGCCTATCGGTGAAAACGTTAGGTTCAATAATAGCAAGCGTTTTAATAATTGTATAGACAAAGGAGTATTTCCTGATTTAATGAAACATAGTAAAGTTATTCCATTGTTCAAGTCAGGAGAATCTTCTGATCCAGGTAACTTTCGCCCGATATCAGTACTCCCAACAATCAATAAAATCTTTGAAAAACTAATTTTAGAACAATTGTCCAGGCGCTTCGATAGTAATAACATTTTTAGCAATAAGCAGTTGGTGAACCAAGGGGCGGTCTACTATCGACCCGGGAGTTGAGTTGCTAAGACACATTGTCGGTGCTTGGGAGGAGTCACATGACGCACTGGAAGTGTTCTGTGACTTGTCAAAAGCGTTTGATTGTGTCCACCATAAAATATTAATTCCAAAATTAGAACATTATGGTATACGGGGCCCCCTGTGTCTTCTGATGTCCTATTTGAACGATAGGATTCAGAAGGTAGATGTGAACGGAAAACGATCACCGGGATCGCGCGTCACAATAGGTGTCCCACAAGGTTCAATCCTTGGTCCGTTTCTTTTCCGTATTTATATTAATAATTTGCCATACTTTGTAGGTAATGAGCATGAAATAGTATTGTTTGCAGATGACACCTCCTTTCTATTTAAAGTAAAGAGACAGCTCATCGTATATGACGTGGTGAACAGTGCTCTCTCTAAAGTGTTATATTGGTTTAGTAATATCTTGTCCTAAATAGTAGGAAAACGAAATTAATAAAATTTTCTACTCCCAACGTGAAACAAGTTAGAACTGATGTTTACATAAGCGACGAGAGACTGGATCAAGTGGATTCGACTGTTTTCTTGGGCATAACTTTGGATGCCAAATTACAATGGGGTCCTCACGTTGAAAAACTAAGTAAGAAACTTAGATCTGCAGCCTATGCAGTTAAGAGAATTCGTCTACTGACTCCTAAATCATTCATGGGTCAATGTATACTTTTCTACAACAAGCTTCCAGATACACTCAAAGGGCTACCTATCTGTAAATTTAAAAACATTGTGAAGAAAAAACTTTGCATGAAAGAATATTATACAGTATTAGAATATTTAAATGATAGCGAGCCATGGAAGTGAATTGTTCTAGCATCCCCAAGTTACGCAATCTATGTTTTACTATTATATTTAGCTTAGTAGGTATAATTAATATGTGTTGGTGAACGTGACCAGAAGCGCTATAGTGTATCATGCGTGACTTCTTCATTCTAATGTTATTACCAGCTATAGGTATTATATATTTAAGTTCTGAATGCCACGTTTGCTCTTCTGTTCACATTTTACCATCGACTTGTACTATTGTACACAATTTTTTTTTTATATTTTATAGTTTAGTTTAGTATATACTTATTTGACATTGACTTGTATTCTGTGTACACATTTTTATTTTTATTTATACAGTTTGAATTTGACATGGACCTGTACTTACTTTGTGTAAGTGGGTATGTAATTTATATGAATTTAATTTAATTGTGTTATGATAATTGAATTTATACACACTAAGTGAGTTAAGTGTTACTATGATTATCTGATATCTAATCCAATGTAAGATTTTTTTGTTAATATGTTACTTAGTTTTGACTGTGTCGCTGGGAGCTTTCTTGCTATTTCTTCTTCCAAGCAATGACACTTCACTTTTGCCATAAAGGAGAACTGTCTAGCAGCTCTCCTGGATTTCGTCTTTAGGCGACCTTAATTCTTATTAGCTCCACGTTGGTGGCTATTAAGCCCCGAATCGCCAACTTATGCCTGACAGACCGTAACAAATCGCACCTTGGGGTGGTGACCGTTGCCAAAGCAAAAGCTTTGAGATTTAATTTTTTGGGTTGTTTAAATTCACCTCCTTTTTTGTTTGGTAGCGGTTTCATTTTGGGGTGCGAACATAGAAAGTAACATATAAAAAGACAATCGACAAACAAGTTGTTAATGCTTTCATGTCGAATAAATGATTTTTGAATTTTGAAAAACCAACCGGTGTTCGAACCCAGTACTCATGGCGTCGCTACCAACACCAATTGGCTATCGTTTTACCTACTTAATAAGAATATACATACCAATTTGTATTTTATAGACTAGTGGTTTTTGATTTTGCTTTAGATGATACGGTGCTTATAGATAGAAGATGTACAAACAAACGAAATCAGTTCAGGCCGTATCTCTAATCCAATTGCGATCTTGCGATCCATCCTGTCTAATAATATGATCATTTGTCACGAAAACGGCAAGACCTGACTACAAAATATATAAGTAAGTACCTAGTAAAAACCAGAGACTATTTTTTACGTTATAAATAGAAGTATATATATATATATATACATATAATATACATACATATAATCACACCTTTATCCGTTACGGGGTAGGCAGAGCACCAAGGGCCGATAGGACCACATGGTGCCATTTCTGACCATAAGTTAAGATAAGTAAGAAGATAAGTATATAAAACCTTCTTAATGTTAAATCGTGCTGATGCGGAGCTTTCATAGAATACATCTGCCTACATTAGGTACCTATTCTTTCGTGCATGTCGTAAGAGTCGACTGGAACTCGGGCATTCTTTCTGGCGATAAGCAGGCAACTTGTCACAGATCGTTAACATCTGCACCCGCTATGCCAAACGTGGCTGTGGGGCCTCCCTTATGATCATGCACTTCTGGCTACCCCTATGTATGGTGATAAATATAAATTGACTTTTCTCATTACGAATACTTATCGATATTTATCTTTTGACAAACATAAACGGAAATCTGGAACGAAATAATCTCATTCACATCACAGACAGAGGCTTTGTCATTATATTATTTCCATTATGGAATTGATAGCCCGTAAATATTATTCTTGCTTGACAGAATTTTCATATAAGAGACGAGCTGAGCGGAAATTTAATTCCGCCCACAATCCCGTATGTTTACCTTAGATTGTATTGCGAAAAGACATTCCGCAAATTACAAAAGGGCAAACCCTCTGGCAATTATGATTCAATTGACGTATTTCGTTAATTCATCTCATTTTAATTATTATTTATGTTTAAAATTTGGCGGTCGTGATTTTGTTAAAAGAACATAATCCTAATAGTATACATTGCTAATTACCTACATTATACAGTAGATATACAAATTGATCAGCTTCTGACACAAAACGTACCTGTGTTGACTTTCGATGAACCGGCCAAGTTCCTCAAGGAGTTTATGATGGCACTCATCTGTCCTACACGTAGTACACATTTGACGAAAGAAGTATATTCCTAGCGCTGCACATAAGCACCGAGTTACTGAGTCGATAGCTTAATTCGATGCAGTATTACTGCAGACGCAATTAACTGTAACATGCCGGGGCTACAACATCTTGGTCACTGCACTAAAACCGCGAACTTCAGTTAATATACAAACGTAAATTAATTGAGAATTCGAATTATTATATGTCATATTTAGGTAGCATTTAAGGCAGCGTAGTCTGCCAGCTGATTCGATGTTTACTGAGGAAATCGCGGACGATGAGTCTAGGCGCCCTGCCCTCTACCAATGAAATGCAAAGGATGTGACAATTTCGTTTCTGCCGATGCTTTCTGAAAGGGGCTGTGAAGTGGTTTGTTCGATAAGGACGCGGGCAGATTTTCGTGGTAAGGAGTTCAGGCATGCGCACTATTATCGTGGGTGCTATTTGTTTTCTGTGTGTTGTATATCGATTTGAGAGTCCAATATGCGTCAGTGTGAAACAGAGACGTTGGAAGGAATCACCTAAGTCAGCATGTCAGCTCTACCTCTATATTCGGCGATGTTTAGACATCTGTTATTCAAGAGATAAATAATTATTTTTGAATAGGTTCATCAACGCTATGACATTTTTGAAATAAGTTTTTACTTCATTCTTATCCTGAATATAAAAACCTATTCTTCATTGAGATTTAATTTTACGATAAGAATATCACAAAATGACCCTGATATATAGCTGTACAACAATAAAGAAAAATGAATTATGTCATAGAGCACCTATGACCACAAAATCCTTCCAGTACTGTACACAATGTCCCGCAGAAAAGTTTAACTGAAAATATAGTAAGAGATTTTCTCAATAATCCTATTCTATGGTTGTTAGATTCAATCATTATAGTAGGGATTTCATAACTCATTTCATGGGTTAGTCCATTCTACGGATGAGTCATATGATCCGTTGTAAGTGGAAACTGATCATGCATCTGGGTACACTCTGGTCACCATATCAGTTTTGCCTCAAATCAAAAGAATGAAAAGTAGAATCCGATCGAGTGATCAGATTCCACCGAGTCAACGTATATCACAATGTCCATTTTAATCATATTAACTTCAAAGTGTTATGGAAAATAAGAACTTATTGGAAATTATTTTCACCAGAAAATGTATACCTACCTAAGTGATCGATACTGACATGTTCTACTTACTAGCAGATAATAAAGTTGTAGTGTATAAAATAATAATTCTGATTTTGAAACCCACTTACTTAGATGTCTAAGAAGCACTGAGAATGCAGCACAGATCCGTTTCTGCCGCCTCCGCAGACGGTCTCGACGTCGTACGCTCCTGGCCAGGCGCTGGCCGGCCTGCTGCAGTCTGCTCTGCCATTCCAGGCATTGCTCACGGAGTTCATCTATATCTGGCAAACTTTAATATTGTTAGAGACTATTGAATTATGTATGCGAGTAATTGCTGAGATATAAGCAACTAATTTTCTGACTAGATTGGTAACTCATATACTCGTAAACAGTGTGGTCGATTCTATCTTAAGTGATAGAATCGACCACACTGAACCTCAATTTTTTTCACATTGGTCAGTATCGACCAGAGTAGTTTTAATTATTATAATAATTATTTTTTATTAATCAATCATTAATACATATTTGACAAAGAATAAGATACAATATGGTCGATTCCGGCAGTCACACTTAGGTAAACCTAAAAAATTAGACCTACCTGTCCTTTTTTCTCTCAGCCATTTATGTTAAGAACGGAGAGAGATAGATCTGATTAAGATTAGATTTAGGTTTAAGCAGTGGCGGATTTACAAATTTTCAAGGTATACGCTGAATAGTTTTTGCCGCCCTTGCCTCAACAATTGTCATATCATACATTATTTTTACAATGCAACAATTTCGTTGAAATTGCACGTAAAATAATTTTTCGGTATATTTTTGAGCTAATCGAAGCTCAATCATGTAGGGGCGGGGTAATGTATGCTATTTACACAATAATGAACATTTGGTAAACGTTAATAAATAATCTTTATTGCGCTTACAAACAGTTAAAAATAATCGACTCCGTCAAGTCGGAATCAATGACCAAGATTACTTACAAAGGAATAGAAGTTCGTTACAATGCCTTTTTGCGCGATTTTTTGTTGGCAAAATCATCGATGATGATTTTTTTGACTTAAGACTATCTCGCTATTACTGTTCAAGATTTTTTTTTAATTCCAATCGAATTTTCTGAAGCTACTAGTGCATGTGAAACACATAATAGTCGATACATAAGATTGAAATCGGTAAAATTAGGTACTCACTAAATTTATTCATTATATTCGAATAAAAATCGAAACATTATATACAAACCATCCAGTTCGTAGCCTCCAACCAGTAGTAAGACTGGCATGTATGGGTTGTTAGTGGGAAGAGGGGCATATTTTTTACAATTGCGCTCTTTTCACTCATAAGAAGTGTGGGCAAAGGGCGCAGAGGCGCGAGGCCGATCACTGCTTGAGGGGCGGCAAACTAGCTGTTTTACTCTAGAATATGGAAGTTTGCTACTCTCGGAATGTGCAATGACAAGTAAGAGAGAAAAGTCATCGACAAAATTTGTTGCAGACTTCTATCTGTAAGACATCAGAAAACCGTCATAGAAAAATATTTTTGATTTCTATGAGGTAAAAAAAAAAAAAAATCGTTCCCCAAATTTGCCGCCCCCAAAATCTGCCGCCCTAGGCTCGAGCCTACTCAGCCTGCTGGTAAATCCGTCACTGGGTTTAAGTGTGACAGCCGGAATCGATCCTAGTGTCTCATAAACTTTATGCAAGTTTTTCCGTACACCGTTTTTTATAAAACGGGGAAAATTATATAATTTACCTAAGTCCTGCAGATAATTGCGTTGAACTGCATCAGTGGTGTCGCCACAATTTGATTGTGATGAGGCAAAAGAAGCTGCTGAAGTAGAACTGAAAATATTATCGACAGATTGAATATAATTATAATATATGTGAAGTAATTAAAATTCGCCTTATGCTCAAACGGTTATTTAACTATAATTTAATTACTTATCGCGTTAGTATAAATGTATAATTACCTCCTACGGGTAATTAAATAATTTTCGCATGAAATTGTCATTATGCTACGCTTAGCGTATAAATCAAATTCGAAAAAAAATGATGTATATTTCCCTGATAAAACACTTGGGATTACCTACGATGATAAATATCGTAGTCATTTTTAACGAATAAATTATATCTTTCTATTTAATTTTAGTAAGGTGACAGTTTTTACCAGTGGCTTTCGAGGGCACTGTTGTTACTCCAGTCTCGATGGTCTGAGTAGAGATCCTCAAGCAAGTCCTCTACAAGATCTTTTACGTCACGTTTCTGAAACATCTTATTTTTAGGTACAATACAATAAAGAATACTTTAGTAGCAAAGGTATATATCTACGGACGGATTAAGTATGAGGATCTTGAAATTAATTTAATCGAGTTTCAAATTAATGAAAATTGAAATTTATTATGACATCAAGTATTTTTAGGGTGTACCTTAGTACCTACTTATAATAAAAATATTTTGCCGTTTTGCATTCAAAAATTATTGTGAGTGAGTAGGTAAGTCATTTTCATGTTACGCTGGTTTTAAGTACCTGTCTAATGCCAATTAAAGTCTACAAGGAACATTATAAGATTTTACTGATGTTTTTATTTAAGGCTGTGCTTTCTGTAACATTACCAGTAGTTAAATGTAGAAGGTGTTGTGCCACTAACATTACCTATTGTGAAGTATTTACTGGTTATGTATAACTTACATTTTCAGGACCAATAAGTATTGGCGGAGCAGGTGGGAACACTGAGGGTCTTCGTATGGGCTGCACTACAGGAACCTTTATTTTTACTGGTTTCTTCACCTCTTTAGGTTCTTCTTTTATTAATGCACTGAAGTCCAACTCGATCTTTACCACTTTCAAATTTATCGGTTCCTGAATTGTTATAGTTTTCATTGTTAATTAATTAAGTTTAGGCTTACAACTTCAACTTTTTAAAATATAAATGGCTCTGTCGACTATCGTATAGAGAATAATTTGTATTGTTGATAAACTTCATTTGACATTGATAGAACACATTTTTCTAGTCCTTTGAGCTATTGTAACTGGAATCCTTTAATCTTTGTTCGTGCAATAAATGGGATGCCAATGTTGTTATTTCTATTGAACTTTGGCCTGTAAAATGAGTGTAAAATGAGCTACCAGTGAGCCCGTAGTTGGCGAGGCGATGTGAGATAGTGGCCCACGCACTGCTGGTGATACTGCTGATAACAGTTAATATATTCACTCGAATGCATGCCTGATGGGTTAAAGCTCAACAGGCAGTAAAACTTAAAATATTTAAAGCAACATGTCCTAACTGTTCCATTACCGTTAAGGCTAAATAAAAGCTAAGGCTAGAAACGTGATATTTAGACCGCGGCTTCCTTTTGTGACGTATAAATCTACCAAGAATAGGAATTTCCCGAAATTATCATGGGTAAAAACGGGAGATCGAGCCATGTGGCGTACACTAGGGGAGGCCTACGTCTAGCAGTGGACTGCAATAGGCTGACGATGACGATGATCATGAGTACGGGAAATAACTTTTACGCGGCAGCTAGTCATCATTTTTCATCATTTACAGCCCTGAGAAGTCCACTGTTGGACATAGGCCTCCCCCAACAACGTCCTCTCCGACCGGTCGGAAGCAGCCTGTATCCAACAGACGCCTGCGACCTTGGCCAGGTCATCCGTCCACCTCGCGGGTGGCCTTCCCACACAGTGCTTGTCGATACGTGGTATCCACTCTAGGACTATGTGCCCTACCCATTGCCATTTCAGCTTGCTGGACCGTTGAGCTATGTCGGTGATCTTTGTACGTCTGCGGATCTCCTCATTTCTGTCGATCACGCAGAGAGATCCCAAGCATAGCTCTCTCCATCGCTCGCTGTGCGATCCTGAGCTTCTTTATGAGGCACATAGTTAGAGACCACGTCTCGGCACCGTCACCGGTAGCATGCACTGGTTGAATACCTTCGTCTTTAAGGATTGGGGTATCTTGGACACAAATAAGCTTCGTAGTTTCCCGAACGCTGGCCAGCCGAGCAACGGCGGATCCAGGGGGGGGGTCATGGGGGTCATGATGACGACTTAGGTGGACCATTAATTGAACATGATAATTTTATTTATATATTTTGTCACCGTACAGATTTTATGTAACTACATAGGTACTTTCAATATTTAATTAATTTAATATATAAATAACTTTGTACAAAGATCACCGACATAGCTCAACGGTCCAGCAAGCTGAAGTGGCAATGAGCACATAGCTCGAAGAACTGATGGCCGATGGAGTCGGAAAGTTAGAGTGGATACCACGTATCGGCAAGCGCCTGGGAAGGCCACCCGCTAGGTGGACGGACGACCTGGCCAAGGTTGCGGGCGTCGGTTGGATGCAGGCTGCTTCCGACCGGTCGGAGTGGAGGTTGTTGGGGAAAGCCTATGTCCAACAGTGGACTTCTCAGGGCCTTTGTATGATGGCAAACATTTTACCGCGCCACACTTGCGCGCACTTGTCGACTACGTAACGTCTAGTTCAGGGCTGCCAGATCGTATAATTGGATACAAAATATGTATAATCAGACAGTATATTGTATCCTTGATAATTTCGTATAATACGATACAAACGCATACATGAAATGGAACGTGAGTTCGTCTCTTGCGAAGTTGTTTCTAGTAGGATAAACTTAGATATGACGCCCGCAGAAGGCTGCCATCTATCCTGATTAACCAATTACGCCATTTATAAAATGGCAAAAATTTGGTGGACCAAATGTAGGCCCTGCTCCGCGCATCCTGCTATGTATTAGGGATGTAGCTTCAGCCATACCTACCTAACAATGATACGGGGCTTCTGGCCTAACACAAAATTCATGTGTGAGAATAATAAAATAAAATAGTAAAAATGCTATTTTTTACAAAGAAATAATCGAAGCTTCAACAGTAGAAAATGGCTAATAATTATCGTTCGCTTCACCTGCATCACTACCATGATGCATTAGCGATCGTCTCAAATTTTCGATAGAGCATGCATTATCCCAACTAATCCCAACTAATATTATAAATGCGAAAGTAACTCTGTCTGTCTGTCTGTTACGCTTTCCCGCTTAAACCTCGCAACCGATTTTGATGAAATTTGGTACAGACAATCTTTAGACCCTGAGACAGAACATAGGCTACTTTTTATGAAAAAATATCATATAAATATTTTAATCGGGTTTATATCCCAGTCCACGCGGACGGAGTCGCGGGCGTCCACTAGTCGAGAATAAATGGCAACAGTTCAGCTCGCTCCGCTCGCGCTATAATATTTTCTTTATACATTTTTTAACACATTCAGTGCCGGCGATTACTTATTACATGTGAGTTTCTTACTTTTTTATGTCTGTCGATTTTAATAAAATTTTGTATGGAGTTAGCTGACACCCTGGATTAACACATAGGCTGTTTTTTCTGCAGTTCACGTGGACGGAGTGGCGGGCAACAGCTAGTTGTACATAAATAACTGCGACCAAATTTCGTATAATTCCAGATACCAAACTCCCGCGATTTATTTGCTTCTGATAGCAAACGCAAAGCGATAGCGTACAAAAATCGCTCATTGCTTGTCAAATTCGTATTACGTAAAATGAATTACAAAGGAACTTTGACATTTGTACAATTTTTGCTATCGCTTTGCTTCGGCTTTGCTCTCTCCATCGCTCGCTGTGCGTCATCCTCGACATACTTCTAGCTGTTATGACAAATCATTCACCACGGTTATGTAATATAAATTCGGGCCTCATTCCGTGCAGTGCTTCTCTGGATGTCTTAGCAATATGTACGTGTATATGTACAAGTTATGTGTTAACGTCTCGGTCACGATGTTTGTCCGCGATGGACTCCTAAACTACTTAACCGATTTTAAATTAAATTGGCACACCGTGAGCAGTCCAACTTGAGAGATAGGATAGCTTAGATCTTTAATTATAGTCGCAATTTTATTTTATTGCAAATTATTTGTCTACAATTAATACCTTCGTCTTTAAGGACTGGGGTATCTTGGACACAAATAAGCAATTTCGCGGGCGTAGTTTCCCGAACGCTGGATCCGCCCCAGCCGAGTTGGATTCGCCGAGTTACCTCCTTCTCAAAGTTGGACTTACCTAGTTTGACCGTCTGTCCCAGGTAAACATACTCGTCAACAACTTCAAGCATCGAGCTCCCAACCAGTACAGGAGTGGGCGGCACATGGACGTTCGACATGATCTGCGTCTTGTCCATGTTCATCTTCAGGCCCACCTGTTGGGAGACTCGATTGAGGCCATCGAGCATTGTGCTTAGATCCTTCAGCGATTCTGCCATGACCACGATGTCGTCTGCGAACCGAAGGTGAGTGATGTATTCGCCATTGATATTGATGCCGAGTCCTTTCCATTCGAGAAGCTTAAAGGCATCTTCCACTGCATTGGTGAAGAGCTTCGGAGAAATAACATCTCCTTGTCTCACTCCCCTCTGCAATGAAATCGGCTCAGTGCTCTGCTCCTGTACTCGTACCGACATGCTGGTGTTGCTGTATAAACACTTCAGCACTTCGATATATCGATGGTCAATATAGCACCGCTGGAGAGACTGCAGCACTGCCCATGTCTCGATCGAATCAAAGGCCTTCTCATAGTCCACGAACGCTAGGCATAGTGGCCGATTATACTCTTCCGTTTTTTGTATAATCTGCCGTAGCGTGTGGATATGGTCTATGGTACTAAACCCTTTTCGGAAACCGGCTTGTTCGGGAGGCTGGAAGTCATCAAACCTGTGAGCAAGACGATTCGTAATTACCCTTGAAAACAACTTGTAGACATGGCTCAGAAACGAGATGGGTCTATAGTTCTTCAGCAAGGCTTTATCGCCTTTTTTAAAGAACAGCACCACCACACTTCCGCTCCATGCTTCCGGCGTTACGCCTTCGAGCAGGACGGAATTAAAGAGCCTCTGGAGGACCTTCATTACCGGAGTTCCACCCGCTCTTAGAAGCTCTGATGTAATTCCATCGTCTCCCGGCGCTTTGTTGTATTTGAGTTGTTTAAGGGCAGTCCTAATCTCGTACAGGCTGATATCCGGGATGTCTTCAGTATAGTGTCGGGTGTGCTTGGCTCTTGGGTCTTTGCCTAATCTAACAGATTCAGCGAACGAGGTATATAGCTGTCCATAGAACCTCTCAATCTCCCTTAGCATCTCTGGTATGGTAGACGCTACACTGCCGTCCTCTGTCTTCAGCTTCGTCAACTGGCTCTGCCCAATAGATAATTCTCTTGGGAACACTTTGGAGCCTTTGTTTCACTCTATTATCTCCTTAATGCAGCGAGTATTAAAGCTGCGGATGTCGTGTCCCAGAGACTTGGAGATACGTCTATTGAGCTGCCGATATGCTTCAGCGTCATCAGAGGACTGCAGAGACATTGCGCGCCTTTCCGCCATGAGGTTGAGGGTATGATCAGTTAGTTTCTGGGGTCTATTTCTACGGTTAGGTCTAAAGAATTTAGACCCCATCGTGTGGACAGTTGCTATCAGCCTGTTATTTATATCATCCACTGACATGCAATCTTCTAGGCAAGCAAAGCGGTTTGTCAGCTCGAGTTGAAAGCTCTCGGGGTTTTGGATGTGCACGGATGAGGGTCGGAGTGTATGTAGACTTCGCTAGTCGTGATCTCTCCCGTTTGACATTAATATTCAATGTGCCTCGAACCATTCGGTGATCGCTACCGGTTTTCACCCTGTTGATCACTGAGACATCATTGAATATCCGTCTATCGGTGGTCAATATGAAGTCTATCTCGTTCCTCGTGTGCTTGTTGGGATCGAGCCAGGTCCATTTCCTATGAGGCGGCTTCTTGAAGAAGGAGTTCATCATAAAGAGTCCCTCCATCTCTAGAAAATCGGCCAGCCTCTGGCCCCTGGGGTTCCTGTCGCCGCATCCAAATTGTCCCACTTCCAACTCATTCTTATCCCGCTTGCCTAGTTCCGCATTGAAGTCCCCCATAACAAGACAGAAATAAGTTTTAGAGGTATGTATGACTGTACTTATGTCCTCATACATAACCTCCACCTCGTCATCCGGATGCGTCGAGGTCGGCGCGTATACCTGGATGACCTTCAACGAGTACCTTTTTGATACTCTGAGTATCAGGTATGCTACCCTGCTCGACACACTCGTGATGGATTCGATGCCGTTTACGAGGGACCTGTGGACGATAAACCCAAAACCATCCTGGGACTTATGATCACCTTCCCGGTGGTAGAGTAAGTAGCCAGATTTCAGGGTTATCGTATCCTCTCCCTGTCTTCGGACCTCAGATAACCCTACAATTTCCCACCGCAACTTACTCATTTCCTCTTCCAGCTCATCGAGCTTTGTGTCCTCCCTCAGCGTGCGCGCATTGTACGTCACCAGCGATAACCCACGCCTATGGTCCATTTTCGAAGCATTTGTCGTCGTACAGTTGGAACCCGCCCGGGGATTCTTAGCACCCCTGGCTCTGGCACTTGACCGGCGCCTGTTGGACACGCCAGTGTCGCCTCTGGAGCCGCCGGGCACTTGGGGCCTTCCTCGATTACTACTCATGGAGGGGGGGGTTTGGACCGTAACCCGCCACGCTGGTCCAATGCGGATTGGCGGGTGGCCAGAGCCTCGTTCGTTGTTCTACAGGGTGCACCGCGAGCAGGTGAGGATGGCTTGGGTCCCGTTAGAACTTATATGGGACCCCAATACACCTCTACTAGCCGTAGCTAGCAGCTAGTATTGTTATAAAAACTTCTCACTTTCTCTGTCTTCTCACTTTCTGTCTTTGTCTAGCTGGAATTCATTTGCAGATTTGCAGTCACAAATGTGTCAATACCAACCTGCTGCTTTCCCAGGTACTTGGTATGTTATAATCATGCGTTAAATCTTAGGTTAGTTCTGCAATATCTATAACATCTTTTTTCAGCTAGGTATAAAATGCTTATGTGCAATGCAAGTACAATTTGGAAGTTGAAACAGAGCCTTTGGAGCTATTGTTAGAAATCTGTATAGGTAGATACCTACACTTTTTTACAACTTACGGTATTTTTAGTAATACTAATAATAATACTTTTCCAATATACTCATTAAACTTATTGGAAAAAATGTAAGCGCGGGACGAATATTGTTAGTTAATATCCTAATAGATTCAGGCGAGTTTTATGGTCAATGGACCCGTAACTTTTTCATTACGTACTCCAAAGTAATTTACCTTTTAATTTAATTATACTTTTCACTGTACGTTATTCCTACATTTCCGAAGTAGCGTGCTGATAAGCTAAAACTTAATTAGACAATTAATAAGCACCTCACTTTCCGGTAAAGTTGGATGACATGAGCAGGTGTTGACGAAGTTATAAACTACTTGAATTACGGTACCCTCAAACACCCTAATGTGTTAAAGTTATTTGTTAAGATTTTACGTGGCTATGTAGTCTCGTATTTCTGATTCCAAGATATTTCAGAAGTTTATAGCTCGTAAATGTGTATACGCTTTTAATCATAGCTTGCCGCTCTACTCTACCTCGAAATATATTACCATTTGTCTGGTAATAGGTACACAGCTGAAAACCTTACATAGCACTTAATAACTGATACCTTCTGATACCCATACCGAATCCGGAACGGAACGGAGTGGATCAAGAATCATAATATGAACTTTTTGTGAAGAAAGTTCATGTTCGCGTACCCATCTATAAGTGCCTACTGTGCCTACCTATACAATCTATTTAGAGCCTCAACCTACAACATGCCTACAATAAAGCCTATAATAGATTTATGATAGTACATGACGTGTTACTTCAACTGTTAGTCAGTTGCCAAGGTGACAGTATTGACAGTAACGGTTCCAAACTCAGTTCCAAATCAGGGCGGTTTCCGTTTCGATTATACAAATTATATTTCCTTGTTTATTTATTTTGTTAATTTACAATGAGTAAAGAACAGCAACAAAAGCCTAAAAAGGACGAAAAAGGACAGCCGGGGTTCTGTTCTGCAACGTGCGTAGACAAGGAGTGCCTTCAGGGGGAGATCAAGAAACCTTCCTTGAAGACTTCCGATTGCTTCATAACTTGTAATCTGCCGAAGAGATTTGAACATCCACGTATGTAGTTTACCCTGTATTCGATTCAAGTAATCATCTCATAGATTGCATTTAATAGTTATAACTTCTCTGTCAAAATCAGATGGGAGATCAACCCTGCCTCAAACCTTAGCCCTTAGACATAATATAAATGATTACCAATACTTCTAAGCGATTGCTTCATAACTTGTAGAACGAAATGGCTTTAGTTAGGCTGGATACGGCAAATGATAATATGAAAATGAAATAAAATGAAATGAAAAAGTTTATTTTGTTAAAACATATGGTTAACAAGAGATTGGGGCTTCCTATGAACAGGAAACTCCGCTCTTCCACATAATAGTATGTAGTTAAGTACATATAATTTAAAAAAGTACCTAAATAATTTATTAGTAAGCAATTCCGATTCGTATGTGTGTATGTAGTAATCATCGTATTTGTTTATATATATGTGTCATAGTCAAAATAGAATGCTATTTATTAGATATATAGTATTATAACTAGTCACATAAGCCATAATGCTCCACATCCTCGTAGGATAAGGTTTTTGATATAATCTCTTTTCTCAAGCTTGTTAATCGGTTATAAAGATAAGATTGCGCTCCGAAGTATTTTAGCACTTGCCCCTTTCATATAAATTTCAACGGATGTGGGATATCTGTAGGGCTGCCTTCAGCAGAGTACTGTTGCAGGCCCCACCCCAGACCATACGTAGAGCTAGGGAATATATATAATTTTTTCATAATATAAGCATTTTAAAGATCCATATGAGCATTCTTATCCTGCCTATGATATACTGGAACCATGAGAGCCTCTGATCTAGTTTCCAATTTTGTTGAGGATACTTTGACAAGGGTATTGCAACTACATGGAGTAAGATTATTGTGATTGCAATCTTAATCTGAGGGTTTTCGATGGCTGGGTGCAACCGTACTTAGAGAAACACATGTAGTTCGACTTGGAAGAATTAAGTGTAAGAAAGTTATTTTGCAACCAATTCGCAATTCTAGCAAGACCCAGTTCCGCCCTGACGTGGACCGCTTCCCAAGTACTCTCATTAAAGACTACTAATGTGTCATCAGCATATGAAAACACACAGCCCCCCTCCAGGTTGAGGTTTGTCAGGTCTTTAATGTAGGTTAAGAAGAGTGTTGGACCCAGGACACTCCCCTGAGGAACACCAAATGTTATATATTGTTGACTGCTTACTAAGCCGCCAATTTTGACTTTCTGAGTCCGCTCATGAAGGTAGTCTGATAGTAACTTCAGCGGGGTGCCTCTAATGCACCCCGCTGCGCTCTAATATAAATAACTTCAAAGTACTTAAGAGTAAATTGTTTTCAGATTGGTTTAACGGTTATGGTTCCCAAGTGAGCAAGCCACATCCATTCTACAGAACCTCTGCCAGCGAGTACGGGTGGTATCCACCAGGTATATTTCTATATTTCATCTAATATATAACAATATTATAAATTAGCTATACATTATTGATTTTATAGACGTTGTTACATGTCTACAGTTTATTATGTGAAAACAGTTGTCAAAGAAGAGTCAAAGTGCACTTAATAGTTGAGTATAATATTAATTTCCATTTAATTTTCTTCTTTAGGTACCTATAATAAAGGACTAGTAATTTTATCTGATACTTCTGTTGATACTTGTACATTCTACTTTTTCAGGTATCTACTCTGTTCCGTCGATATTTTTTCCAAGACACCAAAAGTTTTCATCCAATTTGGCGGAGTTTGGAATGTATCGAAATTATTCTCTAAACACTGCAATGGACATTAACTCTCCTTTTTAAACTTCGTTTGAGAAAAAATATTGGAATGCTTATTTATCTATTCTGTACTGTCTTCAACGAACTCTCGGTTTTCACTGACTAATGTTAGACAAATCAGTCATTTCTGTAATTCCTCTATTATTTTATAAAAAAAAAACTTTTATACCTAGTATTTTGCTATAACTTTTAAAGGGTACCTATGTAATAGCTAGGTATGTTTATTTTTACTTGGCGATTTTCATATTATGATAACTGTTTATCGTACCTATAGATGATATGTAACATACTTAGTTATTTAGTCATTATTATTTCTAGCTGCTATCGCTCAATATTATTATAAGATGTTTGTTTATTTTTAAGTTAATTTCCATATTTAAGCTTTATTTTTATTCATAAGTATTTTTTTCTCCAAACGATGTATGATCAATTTCTTTCTCGATGTAATATTGTTGTCAATAAAATTGTATTCAAATGAAATAACTTTTCATTAATTAAATTAAGTATCTATTGGTGGTACGGTATATGTGTTTAAGCTATTATATCTATTACAGATATCACGTTATAAGTAGTGTTTCATATGATAGAAAACAGTCATTCCCATTTACAATACCCAAATAGAGTAAATTAGGCAAAAAGGGTAAAAAGTAACTGTAATGCCCAAAATGTACCTATAGGTATAGTACAGTCATTTGAACCACAAATAAACTAAAAGACGGACGCCATTTTGTCGGATATGGTGGCAATCAGTACGAGGTGGCAACTTTGTATTGATGTTCGAAAAGAGCACACCCAAATGTTTAAAAATACGCATTTTTAAAACTCCAAGTAAACCTACCAAATGACTGTAGGGGAGACCGAGGAGGGTTATGACAATTTTTAATTAAACTAACATCTCAATAAAGAAAGACGCCACGATTGTAAACTCTATATTTAAATGTAGTTCAATCCTTTCTCTTTTAAATACAGCCATCAAACGAAAGTTGTAAGGTTTCTGATAGGTACTTCGAAAACTGAAAATACTCCCCTTGTCACAACTGTCCTATCACCGAGGTAAGTTGTGACAGGTACCGAGGTAAGTTGTGACAGTTATGTATGTAGCTTCAATTTGATAGATAAACGTACTTTTGTAGTTATATATATAAAAACAAAACATTTTCAGTCAGTCGTGTATGATTATAAGGCATTCTGAAACAAAAAATAGCAATTCTTTATAGATGCAATATTTATTATAGCCCAGGGTCAAATAATCATGATAAAAATGTCACAAAAAACTTTTATTCCCGTTTAATCTTTATATCAAACTTAGGTTGTTTAAAAATTGTCTAGAACAGATGAACGTACATATAAACAGAAAAAAAAACACTTCAATAGGCATTTTAAATAAGTTAACACGAAAATAAGCTAAAAAGGTGAGTTGTGACAACGTATAACAACTCTCCTAGGTGACAAAAACGCGACCTGGTCAGAATAATAATTCGTAATTTCAAAACAAGCAGCAAGATAATGAATGCCACGCTTTGAAACTAATTACGAATAACAGCGCAGGAGAGCTAAAAAAAACCCGAGTTACTTTCAAAGGTTTATTAAGATTAACTCAAAGATATAAAAATTACAATTAACCTAGGAATAACTTAAGTAATGACTTCGACCGATGTTAGGTACAGAGTGCCGTGAGTGTCTCCGGTTGCATCTTGTTGCATCCTGGCTGTCGCCAATTGAGGCTACACGTGTAGCTGGCATCAGCAGTTTACCTAATTCTAGAGTAATGCGCGGTGTCAGCGGTCTCCTTGATGGGTTCGAACATAACAAACTTCAATAACCACATATTATGAAAACAAATAGAATAACCACATGAATATAATAAGTCACCACACAAATAGATTTAAATTTTTGACAAAAAAATTTACTTTTCAGATATTTTTCCATGCAGATGCTATACTCACGCAACCACTTGCCCTATACCCTTGCGGTCTACTTTCTCAAATAGCGTGTCTCTAAAGACACAATCGTGCATTTTTGCCTACTTGCTAACAGTCATAGGTTCTGAAGTTGTCACAACTATCCTCTGACACAACCCTCCTCGGTCTACCCCACTGAACCTAATTCATAAGACAATCTGATTTTTCAATAGGATATTTTGTTGTCTTTACGATATAAAGGCATAACATATCATCTACTTACAAAATATTGTATCATCATGTTTCATATTCTTTATCTGGGTCTCCATTATCATCGTTGTAGGTATCCACTCGGTGTGCACGGTGTTCTACCCTGCAGCCCAGACGTTCACCAACCGCCTGGCCGCCGCCGGCATGTACCGCAACTACAGCCTTAACACCGGCCGGTGTTCTACCCTGCAGCCCAGACGTTCACCAACCGCCTGGCCGCCGCCGGCATGTACCGCAACTACAGCCTTAACACCGGCATGGACGATGATAAATCTATAGCTAAGTGCTTCATGTCTTAGTTCTTTGTTATTTTCCTATTTTTAAACCTTTATTTTTATATTTTGTGTGGATAGCATGGCGATTAGGTCTTCAGTGTCCTACATATCTATCAGTACTATTTTATTTTAAATTTTCCGTAAGTGGAAGCTTTTTATTTGCGCCAACTAGAATCACCTGGTCGCTGATCTATCTAATCTAATCTACAATTTAATATAATTATTTTATGCTATAACTTAATATAGGTAGTTTAACTTATAAGTATGTGGTGTTATTTCATGAAATTAAATTCAATTTCGTAATACCTACACAGTTATTTTTATTCATCACTAAAGTAACTCTACTTATAGGTAAAAAGCTTCATTTAGAATAATAAAGTGATGTGATGATGCGGGCTTTGCTAGAATACATATCAGCTGCTTTTACTTCCGTGCATGTCGTAAAAGTCGGCAAAGGAATTTGGAGCCGTGATCTCAGGCAACAGCAACTTGTCACTGATCTTTTATATCTGGCCTCGCTATGCTGAACGTGGTTATGTAATCTCCTTAAGAGATCCTAGTAATTTGGCTACCCGATCTTGGGAATACAGCCGTGGGTACGTATATGTATATGTAATTTTGTACATAGATGTCTTTAGTTACTTATACACTCAATTATATACCTAACTAAAGATACATTTTATTGGATCGTTTAATCGAGAATGATGTATACCTACACATATCTTCTTCTATATCTATATACATATAATAAAATTGTAACGGATCGATGTTTGTGCACGCTAATCTCAGAAACGGCTGAACCGATTTCGATGCAGTTTTCAGGAATATGTTGGGGCAGGTCCCATTTAACATATAGGCTAAAATGTTTTTATCCCGGATAATATCGTCACTTTATTTTTTCTGTTGTCCCGACGGAGTCGCGGGCGTCTACTAGTTACAAATATATATATATATATAAGCTTACGTATCGCTTGCAAATATTCTCTTATTGCGGTCCTGATCAGAAATTTCTAAAGTTTCCAATTTAGTTATGCATAGGTAGGTATCTAAAAATAAAACAACGTTTTATATTTTGGTACAGACTTACCAAAAGAGGTATTTATTTATCATCGTATCAATTAGTAATATATTAATAATGTATAGATTAACATGCATTCAAATTCCTTTAAAATAGTTTTCTCAAGCATGGACATGGACAACCACATCTACTAAGAAAGTTGTAAAAATAAAATCTCAACAGGTACTCGTAACATAACTCTAAATAATTTTCATTCAACACCACTTTACGAAATACCTACAAATTAAATATTTATATATTTATTCACAACATCTTGGAAATTTAAAATAAGTTGGTACACTTATAGTAAATCCATGTCCCTCTCTATTGCTAAAAGTAGGACTCGATTAGGCTTATTTCAGGGTATGAAAGGGTTAACCGAATAGATAAATTTGTTTCTAAATTGTAATCCTGGATTAGGTATATCAAAGTTAGCCAATAGTTTATCGCAGTCCCTAAAAACCTTCCATTCCCGTATTATGATTACATATTATATAACTTCAGCAACAACAACAACAGCGTTTATAAATAGTACCTCTATATTAATGTTATACAGGGTGTAACAAAAAGGGTATGTTAAGCGAAAAGCTATGAATATAGACCATTATAAGGAACATAATCCCAAAATTTAAGACTCGAAATCACATGTTTATTTTTTAAGATTGTATGAACATTCCTGAGTTGTTTAGGAATTCTCCATACTAATTGGAAAAATTAACATTCGATTTAGAGTCTCAAAATTTGGGAATAGGTTCTCTATGGTGGGCTATTTTCATAGCTTTTCGCTTAACATACCCATTTTGTTACACCCTGTATATTTACTATCGTCTTATAATCATACATCTTTATGCATAAACAGAGAACGATATAAAACATTCATAAGGATTTGTTAACTAAAAATTGCAATTTCGTTAAAATAAATACCTAATACATCCCTCAACCTAAATTCCCACATATTTCAGTTCCAGTTTTTTCATGTTCATACCTAAATTATTATGCTTAAAATTGACTTAGGAATATTGTCGTAAATTTTTAATGAGCACTTGTATTTCCTAATACAATATTTAGTAGGTAGGTACCTACAATAATATATTTGTTGATTGTTGCAGTGTTTATAAAGGATCCCAGGACTATAATTTATTTTCCTGTTAATTTCACTCACTCTTTATAACATTAAGCTTGCATGTTTCATGAAAAAACTTTACCTACTATATGCTTGACAAAAAATCTACAAATTTTTAAGTAATATAATACATTTAAATCTAATATTTTATTGCGCATTTTATAGACACAATGTATATTGTTCATACGTACTTTCTTAATAACGCTAAACAATAAGTGTCAAATCTAACTACAGGTGCATACCTATACCTAAATTGACTATATTTTATAGAGGTATGACTTATGACAGTATCAAGGCCCTCAATAACAGAGATAAATATACACTCCGATAGAACATAGAACCGAGCTCAAACATTACAAATGTCAAATAACTGTGTGTGATGTCTAAACTTACAAAATACATTTTCGTTGTAAAAACTACAATAACAAATGGGTAATAATAATACTCTACTTTTATATCATTCATATTCCCTTATGATTTATCATGATGAGACAAGAAAGTAGTAAACGACTCTACGTATTTAAAATATCATCTACGAATGATTGCGATAGATAAGAATAAACTTGGAATACTTAAACGTACAGTAATTGTAGGTATTGAAACGCTGTCCCCTTCTTCCCCTATTACAGGCAAGAAGTGGACAGGTCCAGTTAATGAAAGCGACAGTATAAGTATTTATAAATACATAGGATTATATAAAATTTGCTAAAATACTTAGTATAAGGAAAGCACATTGCACACACGAGCGGATCGATTCCATCTTGATATGATGTTCCATCACACTTCATTCCAAACCATTCATTTTTTCACAATTTATCCAAACAAATTAAATTAATACCGTTAAATTATTATATCTCATTAGTTCGAAATGCAATTAAGAGCAACAAAACATATTACATTATAAACATACTCGTACAATAACAAAAGATATAAATTTCTAAAACACCAATAAAAATTCTCACGAGACAGTAACAAGATCTTAAAACTAGAAAATACAACTAGTATTAATAAGTTATAAAATGTGGATTACCTTCTGTTTAACAATATTGTCTTCAATAGCATTGCTCACATTAAATTGCCAACAACTTTAGATCTAATAGTATCAGAACTCGATTGCATTCGAAATCATACATGCATGTTATATGAAAAGTCGGTGAGGATACTTTTGGATAGTGTATTGTTTCACTACTTAACTTATTGCCACTAGGTACTTCACAAACGTCAATAACAGTTATTGAAGAAAGTTCACAACGAGTTCAGATGATATGTTGTAACAGTTTGACTACGGCAAGGTAACGGATGAGATATTTATTAAGAACTATGCTTACTAACAATTCTGTGCCCAAATATGATGGCTTAGGTATATGGCACAAAATATCTCGCTCTTTTGGCTATATGTTCATGCTTAATGAACTTTCTCATAGTGGACTTTTGTCATGATGTCTATCGGAAACATTGTTCTGCTACGACAGTGTAGAAGAAGGGAGACAAGTGAAAAGATACTACTTATCTCGCGCCGCGGCCGCGGACTCAAACGGGTTGATTGATCACAATGCAGCTCAGTTGATTCGTTATTTCATATTATTATAAACTTATTGTAAAAAATCTATTATTATACATTAAACACTATACTAAATACTGTTAGGTTGCGTACCTACACGGGTTCAAGGGGTGCTCCCTACAAATCAGGTGCAGGTGTGGCTTGAGATTGCGATAAATCATTACATTCCATGGTTAATTAAAAATATTTCGATTAGGTACGTACTATTATAGCTATTTTATAAAATTGGACCTAGCTGTGTCCTCAATACAGTAACAAAAAAGAGACGCCTGACAAAATTATTGACAACACGGTTATCTGCATTATATGGATGTTTGCTATCAACATTATTGGTAATTTGATTTGAGTCGTCCCACGAATGTTTGTTATTTAATTTCTTCATTATAGCGGAATTCTGCACATTAGGTAAAGTGACTATGGAATGATGTTCATATTCAGCGTATTTGCTGAAAAATTGTTGATAGACAAGATTACGCTCAAGGCTTAAAACGTCCTATCCTTGCTAAAAACTAAAAATTTGAATAAATATACTTGGTGACGTAAGATTCTTACTGGTTTGAGACTTTGTAAAATGTAAAATCCGATATATTTTTAGTCATCAACCAATCTACTGTAATAGTAAGTTTGTCGTCGTTTTTATGAACATAACTTATCTTAATATAAAATAGTTTATGAGCCTCAAATATTTTCAAATAACTTTATACGCTATTTTGAAATCGGACGTTCTAAACCCTAAGCCAATGGTGAAGTTAATTTACATGTCTCCAAATATGCCTGCGAAGGTTTTACGCAAGTTCTTCATGGTGTCTTCTGCGTCCTCCGTTAGCGTCGCGCTTAGGGACCCCTGTCTCGCGAAGCCCCCTCGCGCTGGTGTTCCGGGACCCCCCGGACCCCCTGGAGCGGAGCTGGCAGTGCTAGGGTTAGCTGAGGCTGATGATACTGTAGATGTTTGGGATACTGGAATTAAAGTAATAGAAATAATCTTAGCGAATAACTTCTCATTAACTATTTATTATCAAGTAAATTACAATTTTTTTTCCATTTCTTTATTAATAATTTTATAAATTACAAAATGACTAGACAAATGTTGCCGAAGGACAATTCCGGAAACAGCATTAATCGGAAATAAATTAAATCTAATATTACATCATTTTTGTTTCTACAAATGTTTGTAATGTAAGTATGTATATTAAATTAGATTATATCTTTTCCCTTACTTTGCGAGTCACGCCTAGTAAGTGGTGGTGGCGGAGGCTGGCTAGGCTCGGCTGGTATGGGAGGCAGGGGACGGTCGATGGATGCTGCCGAACTTAAGGGCACAGGCGGGGGACCCGAAGGAGGGCCTCCGATGCCGGACACGGACCGCTCCTCGGGCGAGGTGGCGGCTGAGGTCCCAGAAACCGAGCTTCGAGAGGTGGTCTTGGTTATGCCTGGACGGCATACTGTCTGTGAAAGTTGTTACATAAGTATTATTTAGAAAGAATATCTATTAAAAATGTTCTTAAAGTCTCGGCTACCTCAGATATTACGTACATTCCATCCATGGCATTTAATTTATTTAATGCAAGTTTTATCTCAAAGTCCCAAATAAAATATGAAGATTCATTATGCCCCAGGAGGGGTGTGGTATCAGGTAGATAGTCAGCCATGAAACAAACGTCACCTGTTTAGGAATATGTATTACGAAAGATTATTCTACAAAAATTGTGGGTTCATTTATTAACATAGCACAACAACCAACAGCAGTTCGGGT
Organism: Carposina sasakii; assembly: GCA_014607495.2. Lineage (NCBI taxonomy): Eukaryota > Metazoa > Arthropoda > Insecta > Lepidoptera > Carposinidae > Carposina > Carposina sasakii. Next base: position 8,848,442 of record CP053153.1, read on the forward strand.
ACTTCAAAGCAAATTATACAGTTTCAATTGAATAAGTTGAATCTCTTAATTAAAATTTAATCAGTATAATACTTTGTTTAAAAGTTTTACTAACTCTTTAAACCTAAGAGTCTGATCAAATTGAAAGCAAGAAGTACCTACACCATGTAGACAATGATTTCGTACATTGAAAGGGCTTTCAAGAGAGATTTAGATGACATTCAGAATAATGCTCTGGTTTACTGATAATGGACCCATTGTATGTTTGTGTACAACACAAGGCATTTGCAGGATATTTCACAGTCTGTAATTTTGAAGAGCACGGTACCAAATCGGGTGAGGTAGCATTTGATAATTAGGTATTATTTACATTTTCATATAAGGTTAGGTAGGTATTGTCGCTTCAAGAAAATTTATAGTATCTACTTTTAATGATGTAAACGTGCAACTAAACCCTCTTATTCAAAAAGTAGAGAAAATAGAATTTCGATTTTCATGTATAAGTAAGGGACTGGGACTCTATATTGTAACAGGTAAAAAATAATCCTACTTTTACTGAATCACAATCACAAGAGAGCTGGTTGTGTCTTAAAAAGTACTTACCTAATATGTAAACCATTAAATATGCAGTTAATCTAGATTTTAAATAGATAAGTTTGTTTAAATAGATAATAATGCAACAAACCTGCATTCGTTGGAACACCAGGTCAGCCAGATGTCGTCGGTCCTCTTCCTGAGTATCACCCATGAAGGAGGTGGCCGAGTCGTTGAGCTCGATGATGTGCTCGCGGCCATCCTTCCCGACCACCAGCTCAAGGGCACACACCTCCAAACCACCGAAGATTTCGCTCACCTAAAAATAGGCATCGCAATTAGAATACCTACGTGATATTATAAAAATTATCGATGGAATCATCCGGATTCTTGAACATAAACTAACGAAAACAGTTGAACGTCTATTTAATTATAACTTTACAAGGTTTAATTAACCATTGGGCGTTTTTTACTATTAACTACTAGACGCGGCCACGACTATAGTTTGGGGTGTCGTTGTTCTGATCGTGTCGTGGCCGTGTCGTCTAGTGGAAAAACGGCCATTGACTGTGTATCATGAATTTGAATATTTACATGGAAAAAAGTAGGTAGGTTCTTATAGTCAGAGTCAGAGAGAAACGGATAGAATACCTCATCAATCCACATCTTGTATCTGTCGTTCATGCCGATAGCTTCTAACATGGCGGAACCCTGATTTGTTTTCCAATTTCCGGAGATGGACTTGCGCCTGAAAATGATAATAAAAAATTGATATGACGCTCATATACCTAACAAAAATATTACATTGTTGTATATGTAATAAAATGGTAAAGTTATAATTATACACATATAGCGTTAACAGAAGTGTTTATTTCGAACGTTTATTTCAACGAAGTATTTCAGTAATACATTATGAAACAAACAGGATATCTGACTATTTCAGAATGGCTGAATAATAGTATTATTTCTGGGTGTCTGCAGCAAACTAATTGAAATATCGGGTTGAAAATACCGTTTATGTTTCATGTAGGCGTAAAACGACGTAAACTACAACAATGAACATCTGTTTAGGTTCGAAAGTTACGAGAAATACAATAAGGGCTACTTTGCAACTTATTATTAACCTTCCTTGTGGTATAAATAATGATTAAATAAACTATTATCTCCATAACTTTACTAGTTTAAACAACTTACATAAAGGCTTTGTAGTTGGTGCCGATCCTTTGGATGTGGATATCGTATTTAGCGTCGATGTAGGGCTCCACCGTGCAGTAAGTCCCGAGCATGGAGACCACACCGGCTATGTCCTGAAAAGGAGATGTTTGAGATGCATTGTATGAATTAATTATGGTAATTAATTTTTCATTTCTCTAATTAAAGATGCTTCTGATGTAATCGTTGGCTCCCACAATATCTCTATACGAGACCTAAATTTAAAAATATAAGTTTTCTCTTTTTATATATTTTAGTAGCTCATTCTACTTATTGAATGAAACGCCGCAGTTATTTTCTAAAATGTCTTCATAGAAACTCGTCGTAAATTCTTACTACTCGAACTACATCGGCACCTTCCTTACCCATAACGGAAACTGTTTAACTGAGCTTGAGTTCTTAGAGAGACTTTAATAACTCAATAAGTAGGTGTACAATGTTTGAAACTCCAGTATTCGTTATATCCGGTGTGATATCTCTCACTTCCAAGTTTCATTCATTTAGCTAATACCTACCGACGCGACGTTTGATATTAGTAAAGTTATTTGCTTCAGTAAAGATTTCGATGTAGTCTAAAGGTATCGCGATAAGGTATGTTTGGTTTCCATCGTTCTCTAATGTCTCATTTCTGTGTACATAATAATCCTGAATATAATTCGTAGAAAATTATATTTAGTTTCTATAGCGATCAAAGCAACTGCGTATGGAATCAAACAAAGGTGGTTCCTGCAAGTATTTGCAATGTTTATAAATAAAATGGCGGGTTAGCTGCGAGATAAAACAGACCACACTTTACATGATTTTACGTTTAGCTGAACTAATAAAATATAAAGGTGAAAACTAGACCGTAAAATTACGTCGACATTAGGTTAGGTAATGACGTTTACATCTAACAACGTATATAGGTACCTACATTTAGATAATCGCGAAAACCAATATACCCTTTTTGGACAGTAGGGTAAAAAGTTAGTAAAATAATAATAATAATAATTGTTTATTGGTACCAAATTACAGACACTAGAAAAAATAGAGGCCCTGTGGCCTATGCTAGTTAGTTATAACTGTGTTACAGGCCACAGTGTTCCCCTTAATGTATAGGTACATATCATTGTGTATACAGGCACTAGAAAATGAAATTAACTTTTTAAAATTTTAAAATTATTACATTAGATTAAATTAACTTATTTGCCTAAAAATAAATAAACAATTTTATGAGATCAAAAAATTAAAGTAGGTAGGTAACATTAAGGACTTGTTATGATATTTTAGAAAATTCTATTATAATTATATGTTGTTATATTATATTCTATTATATTATACTATAACATATTACACTATATTATATTATATGTTTCTGTGAAGAATTTGTTGTGCATGAGGATGATTGTAACTATCAATGTATTTGTTATGTGTGTGAATATTTCTTTGAGTGTGCGTGTTTGTGTGTGTGTGTGTATGTGTGTGAGTGTGTATGTGAGTGTGCGAATATGTATAAGTAATGGCATGTGCGTGTTAAAGTATGTTTGTAAGGAATGTAAATAACTTATTATTATTTAGGAGTAAAAAACAACATTTCGGTATCGTTGTAATCCATGTCACTGAGCCAAGCATAGATTTTCTTTATTAAATCATGCTTTGGCAATGTTCTCCATTTGTGATAGGTTTTAAAATAAGTTTTAATTAAATTATACAGACGCGGAGCATTAATGTAGTACTGTCTTTTGGCATACAAGCTGTTGGATACAGGTATATTGATCCTATCAAACCGTTTATTAGAAATAGGAAGCAAATGAACCGATTTGCAATGAAAACGTACCAAACTCCTCAAAACATATAGTTTTCTAACAGTGAGAATCAGTTGTTGGATATCTAAATAGAAGGCGCTTAATTACTTTTAGGAGAGCTCTTTGTGCCCTTTCAACTTTAATCATAAAAGTCTTAGCAGCTCCACCCCAAGATCCAATACAGTAAACCAAGATACTCTCAGCCAACGCTTTGTATATTTTCATAATAATAGTGTCTGGTACATTGTCCCGAAGGTTTTTGAATATGTATATAAGTTTCCGTATTCTGCCTGAGAGAGTTGAAATAGGTAAAACATTTTCGTTACGAGTGTCTTCTAATCTGCCAATTTTGGACATAATATGAGAGTTATAATTCAATTTATTCAGGGACTAAAGCTCTCTTTAGTGTCATTAATATGATTCATGCGAATACAGTTTTCTCATATCCCGAGAACTGATTATCCCAGATTTGTTAACATACTTACTATAAGATTTCTCACTAATATAACGTACCTATCTGCTACTAGTACCTTCTACGGCAGTAGTACCTATAATATGTAATGGTGTCGTACGTACCTGAAAGTCGGTTGGAGAGTCCACTTTCACCTTGGCCACGCCGCTGTGCGCGTGCCCTATCTTGATCACCACCGGGAACTTCGGCGCAGTCACCTGGACCAATGAGAAGCTTATCTTAATATCTTCATATCATAGATGCATAGATATGCAAAATACATTGTGTGGAGGAAATATAATATTTAGATACAATCTTGTGGAATTGTGCTGTAATAATGAATTTTCCAGTAATAAGGATTAACGGATTAAACAATAAAAAAGGATTTTCTTCCATAAATTATGATCGCTCCAGTCAGTAGTAGAGCGGATAGAGCTTAACTTAGGTAAAATTAAAACATGAGCGAAAATGTTTTGCGCGACTGCTACACTTTTCTTCCAAATTTTTTGAAATGGCGTAAATTTTATTGTAACTATTAATGAACATGTTAAGTATTTTAAATTAAAAGGGAAATCATAATTCATAAGATTTGAACAAAGCATGAAATTCATATAATTTTAGTCAATTTTATTCAACCGATAACATCTAAATGGAGCTTACCGCCTATGTAACGTAGGTAGGAATATCAAAGTAAAACAGATTCTGTATATTAGTAGGTAGTTATTATAACATTATTTGTAATAACCGTATCTTTATAATGACCATATTATACTAAACTTATTCGGTATTTCTAATGTTTACTTCCACACTATAAGTAGGTACCTACAGTACCTATACCAGAATATATCTCTCTATTATAGGTATGTACTGTTCCTATATGTAGGTACTTATTTTATCGACGGCCGATTGGTGTAGTTGGTAGTGGCCCTGCCTGCGACGTCATAGGTCCTGGGTTCGAATCCCGGTAGGTGCAAACATTGATATGATGAATATTGATGTTTGTTTCCGAGTCATGGATGTTTCTATACTTATCTATGTATTTATATACCGTTGCTTAGTACCCACGACACAAGACCTTAGGGATCTTAATGTGGGACTAGGTCAATGTGTTGTGAAGAGTTTTAAAAAAAATCTAATGGTTGATTTTCTAGCAATCACCTAATTAAAATCCAAACAAATGTATTATTTGGAAAATTAGAGATAAGGTGAGTACTTATAACTAATTATAATTATTTATTAGTGTATTTATTTATATTGCTGTCACAAATGAAATCATTTTCAATTAAATTTATTTGGAATGATAGGAAGTTCATGACTAACCGATTCGTTCCAATCACCCACAATTTCTTAGGATCGTCGAGGGGTTGTTGAATTTATGTGTTTGTTTGTCTGAGAGAAAATATTGGCATGTTTTCAATGAAACATATGTAAGTAGCGTCTAATATCTTTATCATTACTTTATGTTCTTATGAACTATTTTTGATGTCATACAAGGCCCTATGATCTAGGTACCTATCCTTGTTATTTTGCCTGATTTTTTTGTCACCTATGCTGTTAGATGAACAATAATAATTGGCTTAAGGTTTGAGCAATTAAATATGGATCGCAATGCAGATAAACATATGTAATAAACTTTTATCCATATAGTATTTTATAATATTTATCCAAAATCAAGGTTAACATCAATCTATCATTTAGATCTATCATTAGGTTTTTAAAAAGTTATTAACATCGATCAACCAGAGCTAGCTAAACATGTCCTCTCAAGCATAATTTCTCTAGTAATTACTATACTGTATTTAATCCGGATACAGAATGATCTGTACGGCAACCGCAACAAATGCTAATTGGATATCTGTCCAATGTAAACTATCTTTGACGTAATCGTTAATAGCGTGGACTATCAGGATTATGCAAAAACAGTGGTACTACGAACGTGTCTTTTTCCATACTCTTACGATATTGCGAAAATATAGGTAACAAGTCATCTTTATTGGAACGTATTAGTTGGCGGATGTATATCAAGAGAAAATTACAACATAGTTCGACAATTACACCACAAAGTCGCCTGCCCAACGTGGTGACTATGGGCAAAAACCCCCTTTGGCATTAGTTCCAATAAAGTTCTTTTCAAAACATAAGTACTAGAAGAGCAGACTGCTGATGAAAAGAGGCTCTACCCTGTGAAAACTAGGTCATCTATAAAAACTTAACATTGGGGGTACCCATGGAAAATTCAGATCCTGAATTGGTTAAGCAACTTACAGAAGAAGTGAAATTCCACCATTCTCTAAAAAGTTATTTCAGTCTTTTTATTTCAAATGTAACACACAGACAGACAGGAGCTACTGTTGCATTTATAATATTAGTATGAATATAAGCGTCCGTGACCTTATCATAGATCTAACCTAGACATTTAGCCTACAGTTCTAACCACTTTATCTAATCGGTGCTATACATTAAATAATTGCATTTGTACATGCATCAGTACATAGATCAAAAAGATATAACTTTGTTAGTATATTTAATACCTATCTTTACATTTATGTTTTACTTAGGTGTCTACCTTATACTACTTACAAAGAATACTTTTTTAGGTCTAATAATGTTTATCAAAAGAGTAAGTATATTTTATTTCTCCACAACTTGAAACTATGCTCTTTGTCAATGTTATTGTGTAGTTAAGTATGACTTATAAAACTTAACTACCTAGGTATCTATAAGTGCCATATTTGTCACCTCCTTCAATAGTTTAAAAATATTACTATAATCTCACGAGCGTTTACAACTTGAATACAAACTTAAAGACGCCACAGACCATGTCATGTTATTATAGATATAGAAGTGTCACTCACTACTTGAGATGTCAATACTTAGGTACCAACATCATCCAAAAGTACTCTTTTCTATGCATAGCGTCCACAAAATTTGCACCGAAAGTAGAGTTCCATTTGTAGTACATTGTACAGGCGGAGGCGTCACAGTGGGCGGCAAAGCATGTGTTTGTGTCCACGAAACTCCTCGTACGTAAGATTCAATGACGCATACCAACTTGAAATGACAAAACCATCACAAATTGCTATTTAAGGCATAAAGTACGAGTGATTTAATAACATTGCCCTCTGGGTGCATCCGTTCACGTAATTTGACGTGTTCCGTGCAGTACAGAATGCGGTTAGTGAGCAAGCTTGAGCAAACCGACTTAAAACATTTCGCTATTTACTTGTGCGTGCAAAAAATTTGGAACTCGTTTTCCTTATTTTTTGCCTTAAATATAATTTTATTCTTATCGTTTATCAATCCTCAAAACGTCCCTATGTATCGAGACGTAGAGTCAATCTAACTTTTAAAAGAGCGATTTATGCAGGTTTTCATAAATACCCATAATAATTATGTTGTAAGAATGCGGTTTCTACGTTCTACGTTTAGGCTATTTAATTTTTAGAAAATGTTGCCAACCATACGTGGAATATAACTTTTAAATTTTTTTACTTCTTAGCTAGACGGATTAGATAATTAGTGTTTATATCTAAACTAAGTCATGATTGATTTTAAGCTAACACATACAATAAATCACATAGTTTAAAAAAAGCTTTGTACGCAACAAACTATTATGACTGAAATGAGTTCATGAGTACATATTGTGGTTGATGACAAATCTTCAAAGTCAGCAAGTAAAGGTGAATTGTATGCCAGATTAACAAAGATCTCATTCAAGAATTTGGACCTAGGCAGAGTTTAAGAAACTTATGATAATTTTAACTAAGTAATAGGTTCACATTAAAAGATTTTTAAAAATGTATGTCCTCTGCAATAGCAGATATTAATAGGTGGGTACGAAACCCAGCGTAGTTACAATAAAGAAATTTAAGTAAGAATACTTTAATATTGCCGGATGTTTTGCTGACTCTCCACCCCGTCTCGTATTTGTACATGAGCAACAAGTGATGTCACATCCTACTCATTAAGGTTTCCCTCAGATATGTCAGCAATACTGGGAACAGTTAATCTTTTGGCGCCGCATGTTTGAAGGGTAATCAATTAAACGTAAATGTACTAGATTTGCACTTACCCAGGACTTATCTACAGATTGATCTGAGAGATATAAAGGTGGCGACTATAGAAGCATTCAATTCAAATATCGATATAGTTGCTGACAATAGCTCTTAATGATTATAAGCAGGCGAGAAATATTATCGCACCAGTCCCGATGTAGTATTTATTGTTTGTGGAGGACAAGACAATCGTCATTTATCACTATAATGACCGCTTTGATGTTATCATACTTACCGCCTTAACTACCTTTACTAGTCTTCCGCGACTTGGACTTGCTTGACAGTTTACTGGAATCTCTGTTTTTAGTACTAATAGGAATCTAGTACTAATACACTAGCTAGAATTATGGACACTGCCCTTGGCTGAACAATAATAGTAATAATAGTAAATTGCTCATTTTTTTAACATTTTATTTTTAAATTAATTTTAGGTGTAGGTAGACACATTATATAACTGAACATGTAAGTACGTATCAAACGTATTTTTTCATGATTTTTAATCGATTTTAATACTAGGTGCCTATTTAAATTAGACAAGTTACATTACAACTGCAACGCCTCCATCGATTTTATTATTTTTAATAAGGTGACATGTCCTAATTTATTATATTTATTAGACCAATCTACACTAATATTATTACATTACAACTGCAACGTCTCCAAGCAAGTTTATATTTTTTAAAGCGTAATTTATGTATCAAACTTTTTGTGATTTACAACAGGTATCATAGTCGTTTTAATAAATGCATTGAATTGCACAGTAATCAGTAACATCGGAATTAATTGATGTCATGTCAGTTATAAATGGACGCGTTTAAGTTATAAATAATAATTTAAGCAACCACCAAGTTATTTTCAAAATTATTTTATGCAGCACAATGGAATATTAAAATATGTATTGTTTTAATGTACCTACGAAGCCTGCAAATACAATGCGTTTTCGTTAATTTCATATTGAATGAAAGTAATTTAAAACTTTAATTTATAATAAAGAGTTCACTTCATCTTCCTGTTTTTGCCTTAAATGAAAACAAATTTATAAGGATTTTCCGTGGTACTCGTAATACTTGGTGATGCGATCTTACCTTGATTATTTGCAAATTATCGTTAATTAACATTAGTCTTAGCACACAAATTACGAAGATTTTATGAAGGAATTAGTACCTTTTAGTGCATTACGTAATTTACCACATACGTACTAAAATAACGGTTGGCTCAGCTAGGAATCAAAAACTGGATAGCTTTAGCAACCTTAAATGACTTTGGGGGTAAGGGGTTGAAACTGTAAGGGGTTGAAGATGTGTGGAAATGAAAAACCTGCCAAAATAACCACTGCCCAAGTTTTAAAGTCGGGCATCGTTCGTACCTCTCTAGGTTTTACACGGCTTTTCCGTAATAGGGTACCCTGAAGTGCACGATCATAGAAAAGATCATATAGCCACGTTTGGCATAACGGGGAAAGATGTAGGTAAATGATCAGTAACAAGCCAGCTTATCGATTCTTTATTTATTTTATTATTTTATGAGACACAAACAGTACTATTACATACATACATATAATCACGCCTTTATCCCTTACGGGGTAGGCAGAGCACCAAGGGCCGATAGAACTACATGGTGCCACTTCTGACCAATTTTGAGGGTATAGTTGAGATGTACAAATTCGGTTAGTAGTGACAGGTGGTGCGCCCATCGCCTACAAAAACACCAAGACCCTCTTGTCCCTCTACTGACTTGTACAGTATGCCCGGGAAGAAAAGCAGCTGTATATTATACTTTTTTTTTCACTCCCAGAGCAGCATAGAAGAACAGTACTATTAACACAAATATATTTATATTACATATTTAATACACGAAGAAACTTCAAGGTCTTTAATACTATAGGACCTATAGTCTCTTGCTCTTAGGATATTTGATAAGCCCACTTATGTGTAAAGGTACTTTACCTACATACTCGTATGCACGTACAAGGAAATATTGCACACGCGGCCCGACCCATTTTGATAAGGAACTGCAAACAATCAAAGTGTGCACAGCAACTTGCAGCGCGTCTGCGTAGAATTAATTGGTGCTTGCATAGACAATCTAAAGTCTAATCCATTACAGAGAAAAAAGTATAACGTAAGTATTGCTAAAGATACTGTTGTTTTGTTGAGTTTTGATGATGCTCCAAAAAAAGGTACCTACCTAATGAAAAATCATGGATAGCCCTATGAATATGGAGACCCTATGGATGAATGCATAGGGAAATACAATAATGGTGTAGTATCTACTAGTTTATTAATTACTGTTAGTTTATAAAGGTTTTCGATCACGATGCGGTGTACAGATACACAAAGTTTTGCTAAGACTATATAATTTCCACTAATGGGTAAGTTCTGTGATCTGGTATTCTAGACAAGCCTATTTTAAGTTTCTGGGCTTTTGTATACCTACATCCAGAAACACGTTATGTAACAATAACCTATTGATGCATCAATCTGTTTTGCCTATTACTATCAGAGAGCATTGCATGTGCCCCTTCACAGTGTGTTGATAAACATCTGATGATAATGGTTATACCAACCTTTGTACGGACTGGGTATGCAGTTGATTCCATGTAGGTTATGAGCAATGGAATTTTGTACAATAAACATGAAGAATACTTAAATATAACAATATACTTATCTTTTGCTTGGTAGAGATAGACTTGATATAACGGGGCACATTATAACTCTTCAGTGATCCTCTCTTATTGACATACATTGGTTGAAAATTATGTTCCTATAATTTTATTACATAATACCAAAGACAAAATACATACTTAGATACGAACAGTCTTTGCTACGCTCTAGCGAATCATTATTCTAAGATATACTTATAGGTATAGTAGAGACTTTTGGCAGGCCCTTTAAGTTGTAATACTTTCTTTATTTCGTTGATGTGTTCTATTTTTAGACAGTTAAAGTTTAAGGTCCCTTCTTATAACAAACACGTTGTTTCTTTTATAGCCTCTATAAATAGGCATATAGTTATCGATAGGTGTCAATAAAAGAGAATAGAAGTAATCATGGCTCCCTTATCGTTAATTTTAGGTCAGACAAATAAATCTTTATTAGGGATGAGTCAGGTGTCGGTAATAAAACAACCGAAGCTACTTACTGAAGTAAAAGAGTCCCTTTCTTATATTTGCAGCCTTGTTTATATTGAAATTGTTTCATTTTAGGCTCTATACTAAAGGTCAATCAAAGATAGAGAGTCGGTTGCAGGATTTTAATATTGAAAGAAGATTTTTGAGATCGCTTTTTTGAAAGTGTGGTGGTGTATTTTACAATTATAAGGTTGTAGGTATAGAACTTGGCATTACGTGGATATAGTTCAAAAGAGAATAACTATCGAGGACACATGTTGATAAAATAGTTCTTAGAAAAATAAAATGGAAGCTGTGGCATGAAAAACAAAAAACACAACCTAACATTTTTACTATGGCTTATAAAACAAGTTACGAAAAATTTGACAAGTTTCTGGGATTTGCTTTTAATATTAAACGTATACGTGAAATGAGTTTATAAGCTTTTGTAGCCTTTCAAACTTTTGATGAAACATAACGTTTTATTGCGATATTTCTCCTAGGTTTCTCTAATCTAGTAGATACAGAATTACATCTAAGCCATTATAAAACACGATGGTATCAGATTTGTCCCTTGAAACACTAAAACAGACAATACGTCACGTCCTGCTGTTATAAACAACAAAAGTACGAAAGAAAGCTGAGCGCAGCTGAAATGGCATCCCATGTTTACATTAGCCGCATACCCGATGATGTCACATGCGAAACCTAATTGTGATGAATCATAAGCTTTTACCGGCGATGCACCGATAAGTGCGGTATCGAGCGAGCCGAACCCACGTGTTGAGTCGATTCTCGACCAGCATAATAACTTGCCGGCATTATTAGTTCGTTCAGTTCGCATCTGAACGCTATAAGAGCCGCGTGTCGCAGTCGGAGACGAGACGGGTGCGCGTGCGCGTGCGCATACACGATACGCCGAAACAATTGACTCTCAATTTAAAGTTGAATTAGAATGAACTAGTGTGGTGCATGTGATTGGATAACTGAAATCGCTGAAAACTAGAGGTGTATTGTACAACCGCATTTAAATATCTTCTGATTTTTGTCAAGATTTGTAAGTAGAGCTATATGATAACAGGTTTGATCAATCAAAACAACTACAAAACAGTACATTAAAACTACTATTTAACTTACCTTAAAACTATTACTACTACAGTTAATTTTACTTTCATCTAAAGATAGAGCCGAAATATCCGAGAAAAGGCAAAGGTACTACTGTATTCCAGAATTTGTGATTATGCACAGTCAATGCTATCCGAAAAAAACATATACCAGCCTAATCACAATAAGATCCATATAAATTCTGTTGTAAACTACAAAATATGCCATAATGTATAGCAGCGTACCCTTTAATGGCACTTCAATAAATTTTGTTTACAAACATTTAGCTTTGGCCATTTATAACAGTAATTCAAGATTTTTTTAAAAAATTTGGAAACGAAAAAACATGCATGAATTTGCATTCATTGTAAAATAAGTTTAAGAGCATTTAAAACGAATGCAGGGAGGAGTTTATGCAACAATAAGCGCATGCGCTGAAACATGCATCTTTGATTATAGTCACGATTGGTCACGATGCATATTTATTTGCGGCTTCTTACCTCATCTGTTGCACAAGTTACGACATTTTGTTTACTTTTATCTACACTTTCTCATACATATTATTCATTTACATAATCCTAAATAAATAATAAATCAATAAAGGTAGTATATCTAACTAAAGACATGTGCTGAAAAAAGTAACGAGAATTTTTTATGTAGATTCAGATAATTTATTTGCTCATATATGGATGGATACGTTGTCATGACATAATTAAAATAGATCCTGTCTGATATCTTGCCAATGGTTGGCATGCGAATGTTAGATTATTGACAATTATTGTATTTTATCATCAAAGGTCAGGTCAAGAGTACCCTAAACCGTCGAGCATGCATGAAGAATATCATGAAAGTAGATGAAGCAAAAGAGGTGTGTCAGGATCGTAGCAAATGGAGATCCGTGAACTCTGCCTACCCCTCCGGGAAAGAGGCGTGATTTTTATGTATGTATCATCGCACAAGAAATTTTACTATACTTACGATTTCCATCCCTATTTGTAAACGCTATAAACTTACGTTTATAATCATAAATGCTAATCTATTTTGTACTTACAAACGTCGGTATATGAACAAATTTGCTCAATTGTTGACAGTGCGCCGAGCCTAATACTTACTGGTAAAACATACGTGACACATTTAGTAAACATCATTAAAACGTGTAGTCTTGCGTAACACTGTGGCCATAGAGTCGCCTGTAGACATAAGACATTCTATGAGCTTTGGAAAACTTATAAGTAGCTGAACAATGTTACACCTACTGCTGGATTCTCAAACAAAAACTACGTTTAAAGACTTGTTGAACGTCGACCAAACTGCTAATGTAATTTAAAATGTTCATTGACCGTATTTTGGTTACCGGGGCCTATTTCAACGGAGATTACCCAGTGCAGCAGATGTCATAGTGCACAAGTATGCGCAAACACAGGTGCACTCTCTATTTCCTGAGTTGTATAATCTGATGTGTCGGAATTCCGAAACGACTGGAGGAAGATTAGACGCAGGACAAACAGATTCACGTGCTGGGGCACTGGGAATAAATAAGTGTCAATTTTACAACATCAAGATCCGTATATGAGATAAATTCCATTGTACAAGCCCATGACTGGGATCAAATCTACGCCGAAAAAATGGCGGTTGATGTCAAGCCTTTTCAGTCATTTTGTAACGGCTTTATGTAAACCGATTTCTTGCATAAACCCAGTCTCCAAATGCTATCACCATAAACAAAATTATTACCGTAAAAACTTAACTTTTTAAAAGAGGGTTACGAAGCTACCGTTACTTTATTACTAAGTAACGAATGCGACCACCAATCAAGGCGCATGAAAAAGGACAACGTTAAAAGTTAAATACAGTAATAAATCTCATAAGTCTCATTTTAACGCGATCATGTCGCGAGACCCGGCGTCAATGTTACACTGCGCACAGATTAATACGAATTTATTGCTTCCAATTTTAGCTTTCAATTGTATTTGACGTTGCGTGGTCACATATACCGACTACCGAGCAATGAACATTAGAGATTCCAGATCCCACTGACATTGGAAAATTAAAACATCAGAGACAGAAAATACCATTTCCTCTATTTGAAGGATTACAGATAATATATACTTAATGGTACTTTTTCAAAGATTTGGCTTAAATAATCTAATAGTAGGAATAAGGAATGTCAGAGTTAGTAGGTACGAAAAACACTTTCTGGGTCACATTCTTGAAAATCTGCACGCGATGCAGAAGGAAATGTGTTGTTAGCGTGTGAGACTAAGAGCTACACTGTACTCGTACTCTATTGATTAATCAAATGCCTTTATTGCATAATAACCTCTCGGACTGAATGATCTCAGCATCGACGTTTTTCTAAATTGTTTGTATTTACCTACACAAGATATGAAGTCATGCAGAGCTCTGACTTCTGAACTACTCCGAGAAGTGTCAATATAACTTTATTTTCTATAATAGTTTATACATACCATTTTTCATGCAGGATTTCAAGTACTACGGGTTTTATTAATTTTTGTAGAATAAAGATTCACTCAGCTTTTTGTTTTCTTCTAATGCAACTTGTATATTCTTTATTTATTATCATCCTCATCATTATGTTATAGGTTCATCATTATATCACTATTAGCTAAACTGCTGATATCAGCAAAAATATATAGGAACATTGATTTATAGCTCATCCTTTTGACCATATCTTTTACCACAGGACAATGAAAAAAAGAAAGTTTCAGGAAATTCTTTAAAATTCCAAGTTTTTTTTACCTTACTTTTTATAAACATACTCTATCATGCACGGTCCATTTGATTGAAAACAACTTTTTGCGCAGTAAGGACGTGCTCCAAATTACAAGCGCAGACTAAAAAGGAACCAGTTCTTCGGCTTTCGTCACTTTTGATTTCAACGTTCACCATACAATTACACATCCATTTTGGCATATCAGATTAGTTTGATTTAATCTTTATGTATTAGTTTAATAGGCACATATACAACTTCAGATGTATATTTTTCAAATGAAGAAATTTTATATTTATTTTCTTTATAGGAAAACCAACAGCAATTTCATAGTAATTACCTACGTTTAGAAACAGGGGCAAAGACAGCTTATAATAGGTACATCCAGATTAGATTAATAACAAAGTTGATTTAATTACCTTTATGTATAGTACCATTAATAGTATATGCACATGTATACACAATGGCATTTCAGTCTATTTCTTGATACCAAATATATCTGCGGGGAAAGATACTGTGATTTCAGCGAGACCAACGTCTTGGTGTCAAAATTGAATATAGAAGAGAAGGACATGATAGACATCATATAAACTATAGGTATATTAGTTAGGCATTAAACCACATGTTAATACATTATACTGGAAGTTGTTATTATTTAGCTTCTAGGTTTTATTACAGTATCTGAGGTCATAATAATGCGGCAAAAACAGTAACTTAAGTATGTAGAGTATTAATATTTCCACGGCGGCTAAGCCATTAAAACTGCTCAGTAAACCTTACTTCCTGTACGCCAGTACCTTTTTATTATATTTATTTTTCACATCGTGTTATATATGTTGACATGTTTAGCAAAAGAGGGCATCGTGTCCTATTGTTAGGTATGCCATAAAGTTAATATAGGTAGAGTGGGGTTAGGTAGTAGGCAGTAAAAACCTGAAAAGTTGTAACTTTCAAAATCGTGCTCATAAAATATTTAGATGTGGGACATTTTTTCCGATAGTCAGATGGATATGTAAAGGATAAAATTGAAGCTGTCTTTCATTAAAACTCGATCATAATTTGAACACAACTTTATCCTTCTGTCACAATTAAAAAGAATTATCCTAAGAAATATAAAGTTATAACTGATTTTCCTACAGAGATCGTCATGTTATTGGAAAGTCTAGCCGGCCCGGGGTAGGGTGAGATTCCATGGTGACCCCGACTAGTTGACCTGCACGCGGAAGGGCTAATCAGGACCCCTACCCAACTATGAGTTACGGCGACAACTACTTCACCATTCTATTACTGTTGCTTCTCATGTCGGAGATTTATCATTTGGTATCCTTATAAAGTTTATAACGAAAGCGGTAAATATGTATATAAGTTTGCTATAAAACTTTGTTTGAGTAAAATATAATTGTTAGAAACGATCAATTTAAATTCTATTCCCTTCCAACGAAATATTTAACTGCAGGATCATGCCAAGATCCCATAATAATATTACAGTGTATAATACTATCAGATGCTTAAAATCTTAAAGATACTTTAATTGCGGATTATATTACAATTTCCTTGAAGGCAAAACAAACCACCATCAGATCTAACCGATACTATAGTAATTAATTGTATGTGTGTTTTACTCGATGCAGGCGACTATTAATTGTCTCAATGAATAGAAGCGAGGAATGCCGGCTGTATGCAATCTCCGCGTCTAGTTGACCCAGCGCCAGCCATCATAGGTCAAGTTCATGTACAACCACGATTATACCCACCTTCCTTCATATATATCATTATCACAACCGTTATGTGTTGCAACAGCGAGAAAGTTGCATTTGCATACGAAAGGCTTAGTGGAGATGATAAGCGAAACGATCTATGAATTGAATTGGACTAACTAATAAAAGAGTTATCTCAACAAATGCGGGCCGCTGTGTTTTATTGGTGATCTTCACTAGAATTTTAAAGGGGAAACGGAATGAGAAGTATAAAATTGGACATACTTTAGGAACCTTTACGACTGACAAGAATAGAGGTTACATATTATGATTTGAATACGGGTTTAGCAAGACGTAATAGTATACGGTCGAGGAAATATATCTCGCGGCTAGGAGCCTGATCCCTTGTGTAGGCAGCTCCAGCCGCAAGTGTCTCTAGTTACCGATGGAATGACAACAATGACTACCTCCACATTACAGGTGACAAGCAAATAGCTGTTTCTCTTCGCATTTAAAATGAATTTCGTAATCAAATATGAATCAGAGCGAGTACCTTCAGAAACAGTACGTTGTTATGCATTAATATTATGAATTTGTTGTGCCAATTGTATTTGACTATTTATAACAATACTGCCGAGCCAAGTATAGTGAGTACATTATGAGAAACTGGAGCGCGGACCGTTTCAGTTCATCACTGAGAACATACCTATATTAAACAATCATGTTTAATTTCGTTTAAAGTATAAACTAAATGCAATGGCAATTGACACCTCATCATTTGCATTTATAGTTCATGCATACGTAAAGAGTTTCTCTAACGACACTTTAGAGAAGCTAGGCTTCATTTATCCGAAAAATTTCTTCGATACCTAGTTATTTATGTAAGAAATCTTCAGAATCTTTCTTATAGGATGAGAAACATCTCAAACTATGAAGTTATAAGGAAAAAGGACAGTTTTCGGTCAATGTTATTTGTTGTAATTTTCTCACGAAGAGATTTGGCCCGAGGCGCGCGGGGCGTATACGGAATTTGTGTGAAGAAGCCGACGTTTGTACCACCCACGTAAACCAGAATTTATCTTCAGATTTATCGTCAGATTTATCCGTCACACGACCAGGCGCCAGCTGATTCCCCATTGATTTGCGCACTTAATTCCCTTTGTCGGAAGAACCTACATTTTCGAGTGAAATAGGAAGTAAACAAGAACGTTTATAAGTTTTATTATATTTATGAATAATTGTGCAACATTAGCAACAATATGGAATTAATTTCTTTCAAAGGTTGTTGATTGTTTTATGGGTTACGGTAGGTATTGCATTTGCTCAGCCATTTCTCGCAGTGTTTATTTTTAATAGAGTTACATAGGTCAAATTTACTCAATCAAACATGCCGGTTTTCTTCTGCTCATCTTATTCCAAGTGTAACTAGTTAGGTGCTAATTGCCCAAGCAAGTGAATATTCAAATAGAATGTAATTATGTTGTGACATTACCATCATCAGTGCACATATGATAGCTTATGTAAAGTGGTTTAATTAAAAACTTATGACATCACGAGAAGGAACATTCCTCCTGCCTTTAACTTAATGTAACCTAAAAGAAAAAAAAAGCATAATCTCTTTGAATGTCGTTGAATTGGTAAAATACCTGATAGGGTGGATACGACCGCAGTAGGTTGGCGCCACGTCGGTAACGGTAATACGAGATGCCTAGTCGTTTATCCCGGCTATCAGTGATGGCTCTTTATCGGGATCAGCCATATATGGGCAGCGCATAATAATACTTGGCCTGTACTTATTAAATACGCCTTACTTTGAATAGAAACGGGGGCAAATGTACAAGTCGTGACGTAATATGTTTTCGAAGATCCTTCCGATATGATACTGCAGATGACATAGAAGTAGGAATGTAGGTAGGTACGTAAATAGTTTCGAGTAGATGGAAGGATTATCATAACAATATGCTCCTCATGTTTACAGTCAAATGCAGATTACTTGATTACAAATTCAATATTTGTGTGCAAATAAATGAAGAAAATGTACGATCTGTGAATGTGCTCTCGATTTTAGAGTTTCCACTCATTTTAAACAGGACATATAAATACACATATACTGTCAAATCCTGTCCTAATTTTATCCGCATTTCAATATAACCGAAAATAACGACTGTCGAAAATAAAAACGATCTCAAAATACACGATTTAACCAAAAAAAAAATACAATTCCAACACTTGGTTAATCCTAACTACAGATCAACAACAATGCAAATCCCAACACCATTTCCCATTACCATTAGTAATCCTAAAAATAGGGATGATGAAGAGAAACTATAGCATTTTCGGTATCGGTGGTCAGGACGTAAGAAGCAGATAAACTGAGTACTTATATTGACATGAACCTATAAAAATTCCATTACTTGATTTAAGTGCCACTTACCGAAGAAGGTACAAGCGGTTAAAGATAAATAGATCAGAATTATTACTATGTAGAGTCCATGTAGGATATCAGGTTTACATCTAATTACCTACTAAAAATATGATAGATCCCAAGCCATGCCTATTTATTCTAACTTTACCTGATGTACATATATTAGGTAGGTATCTACTAAATATTAGATATTACTAGGGCTCTGTGCTCTACACATAATGGCTAACTTTCACATTTCAATTTCCTTAACTCGATTAAATTCGCGTATGCGAAAGATTATCTTATATAATTGTTTGATCCGCTACATCTCATGCCGCCTTTACCGAATCTTTTCGAGGAAAATCCGCCTTCAGCGTACGTGTTTATAGGTTCATGTTACTTCAATTACAGCGACAAGTGAGTCTTGCTGTTTGGGCTGAGAATAAACGTGACGTTTCGGAAAGGCGTCACACCACTACAGCCCTGCCACAGATAATATAAGCGAATAAACAAGCCGGATTAAATGACACATTTTTCACAGTTAAGCCCGATGCAACAGTTCATTAAAGAAACGAAACGGCTCTTGTTTCGGACACCGGACGATACGAATGAGTAACGCTGATGGAATTGCGCATTTTTGCATACACTTCGCTGTTTAATTGATTTCAATTTCCTATGTGATTTGAGTTTTAATTCTATAGGTAGGTACTCTTTATTGTTAATGAGTAAATAAAGAATTTACGATATAGATAATAATATATAATAATAAGCCCGCAGGGCAGCTTGTGGCGAGCTGTTGGGAGGTAGCGTTCCCACGGACCTGAAGTGCTCCCAGGGGATGACCCTGTTCCTCATCTCCGGCCCCGGAGTGAGGTCTGACGAGGAACAGTTCCCCCACCTCTGCCTTGCCTTCGCCGGCTGGGCAGAGTGGAGTCGCGAGAGCTATGACAGCTCGAGGGTGAACGTGCCCGTCCGTAAGTGGCGAGTTGGCTTCGGTTTAAAGTCCAGGGGCACCCCTCCACCCTAGCCGCTCACCAAATGTTGCCCCCTTTGTCGCTCCGTGCATGCGGTCGTTTCAGGGGGCCCATGAAATGAGTCGGCGAGTCACCGCCTGCCACCTAACAATTATGAGACTTGGTTGTAATGGCAGGCGTCCGTTAGTCTCCTTCAATAGCCCGATTTTCCAACCCCACCCAAAATTCAGCCCCATAGCCCATAACCTTGTTTCCCATCGCATGACAGAGCTCTGCACTCCAATAGTCTTGCACATGGCGGGGACCATCGCCGGGTGTATCATATTGTGCACTCGGCGATGGTATCCGTCATGTGTATCCCACACCATATTAAATTTCTCTTAAAAGGGCCTCCACATCTTGGCTACGGCCCGATGCACGCCTGCCTCAAAGGACCGGGACTCTGTAGTCCCGAGAATTTCAAAAGAGATACAAATAATAATAATAATAATTTATTGACACAAACTTATCATACAAATACAAAGGTTGAAATCATGTTTTATGGCATGTATAAGTAGTTACATTGTATAAGTTCGTTTACCAACTCCTAAACTAAGCTCTAGGCTTGTACTGTAGGAGTTGCAGTTTGTCATTATGTTAAGCCTTCACAATACAACCATTATATGTATATATACAACACAACACATTTTCCATTTGCTGAGAAGAAAAAATAATAATAATAAATAAATAAATTGCAAGAGTAATACAGAGATAAAGTACAAATTTAAGAGATAAAATACAACAGAAAACATTATCCAGTAAGTACCCACTAATAACAGTTCCATTATTTTTCAATTTTTAAAAGGTTTTATGCTTCATCATAATCCATCGTCAATTGGTTATTGACATTAATTATTAATTATTGTTTAACCTCGTAACCGCTCAACTTGTACAACATTATCTTTCTATTTATTGTATTGTATAAAGAGCTGATAGCTTCATATTGGTTACGTGCAGACACCGATCTACACACCACAACCGGGCATACCATGACACCGCGACGTCTCCGCAAAAGGTCGCTATTTAAAGGCAGATCATTGTGCCTTCGAAGAATCACACGCAGAATATATAATCTTCTGACCGATAAGACCCGACTTTAGATATTACGATAACTGTGGAATAATATTGAATATTGATGTAGGCGGTTTTTTTTCTCAAAGATTCATTCATCATTAAAGAACTGACCGATCGCGCTGTTCCAAAACTGCAAACATCGACTTAAACAAACAAACACATTTTATTATCTAACAATCGTTGAAATTAGGTTTTCAGTTCATTGTTTACAATGAGTCCACACAGTCGTAAACGTCGTCAGATCTATCAACTAGATGCAAACTGATTTACTCATTAAAATTATAAAATATAAACAAGATGGAAACAGATGGTTTTATAACACGATACAGCTTCTGTTTAGCCAAGGTCGGCTGATTGTTTACCGCCATAGTTTTCAACACCTGCATCATTTAGTTTAGTTTAGAGAAGTCTGCGTGCTAAATAGATAACAAAAAGTAAATATTTTGACTAAAATCTAGGTTTGAATTCTTGGAGCGTGCAGCAAAACAATTATTTTTAGCTGAAGTTAACGTAACCGCACCTTTATTTTTTAAAGCTTCATGGCAGTTAAGAAGTTGACACGAAGCTTACTGATTTGGAAAAAATATGTCGTTATTTGATTAGGCAAATCAATAGTTAGCAAGCTAAGATACTAAAGACCTTAACTTATACTCGTAAATACGCTTGTCATTATATTATAAGCAACTTTTAAAAAGTATGCATTAACAAATGTGGCAAAACACTGCGTCATGCATACTTGAAATGCCTGTTTCGAATTTAAACCATGTGCAAACAATTCTCAAACCATTTAGGATATATTCAAAAACAATTTAACAATTAATTTAAGTTGCATTCCCACGTTGCAAGCGCAAGATGAATTGGCAGTTTAGTAAATACTATTTATCATTTACGTTACGTTAATAGTTGGAAAGTCGCCAGATTACACTACGGTAGATTTACTAGCTGCCAGTACTTCGGGAAATTTACTGATGTGGTCATTTCTATGAAGGTAGGAAGGTGCCTACCTCATGCAAGTCGTAATTTGTACTTTTGTCGCTATGAAGATATTTTGTAATGAGTTATGTATTGATCAAATGTCATAATATTAGGATTCATTTGAATAATCGTGTACTTTTTCGTTTTACTATTTTCTATATTTTTCTATTTTTTTTAAAAATATTTTCTACTCATTTTGCTAACATTTGTGTTTGATGAAGAATTTTTATATTATGATGATCACCAGAGATCACAATTAATATCAGATTAAGCTTCTGAACCTAAAATCCAATTATATTGTCACACCTAAGTACCTACACACCAAATACAGAAAAATACCAAACCATATGTTAAATTCTGATGCGTTGATGACTCTTTAAACTATTTTAATGAGTTAATTGCCACAACCTTGACCTCCGAGTTGAACTAAAAATCTGCAGATGATTTCAAACGGAACTTGGCTGGATGCTCGCCAAAACTTTCTAAACGAACCGACTGTTTTTAACAAGTGCATCCGAAGGACTGCAGCAGACTGTTTGGTTGCATTCGTTTATTTTAAATCATTACCATCATATCATCTACCTAACTTAAAAACTAATTATATGGATCATTGATTATTATCTCGAATATCGTTTGCTAAGGTGTCAAAGTACAGAATCTCAGCTTCAAAATCATAACTGACCTAATTTTGTCACAATTTAAAAGTACCTACTAAATAATTATAGAGATCACATTAGGTGTTTTGATTGGGTGATGCGGAACACTATAATTAGAGCTCGCAGCTCTACATACATACAGTACCTACTTATAGGTACGGTTCGTTGATGCACACTTGCTCCATATTCCCATCCGCGTCTAATTGTGCCACGTTCGAGTAATTAATAGAGAAAACATGCATAGGTAATACACACATTGATAAAGGTATATACTGTATATAATAATATGGGTAATCAAGTTCATGTTATTCACATATGCTTTACACTTGACAATTATGAAGCTTATATTTATAGATCAGCCCCCCCTAGCATAACCACGCATCGTGGATATCGTATCGTACGGTCATGCTAGTCTTGCAGAATTAACACATATCTACGCTATACTATGAAGTCCTGGATACCTATGTTTTAAATTTTGAAAATCACTTTCTGTACACGTGTATTGATTGACTCATATCATAACTCTACTAGTCTCTGGTGTTAGAAAATACGCCTTGATTACAAAATAACAATCGGTACGTTTCCACACGCCCACCTAATGCAGATACAAGGAATGCCGCGTCTGCCACCCAGGCGTCAACCATGCCTGCACTCAAATCAAATTGTTCTATTCAACTAGTACATCGACATTTATGATTTACGATTCACTCTTTAGATAAGTACCTACAGTACATAAAATAAGAACTACAGTCGGTTTTACTTTAAAATTATGTGTCTCAACTGTTGACACTGGAAGCAATTTAAAATTTTTACTGAAAAGTTACCTAATAGTAAACGTAGGGATCACATTCGTAAATTCACGATTCTGCAGCTCTGATTAGGTACCCTATTTTTAGGAACAGCCGCGTGTATATGTTAGTTAAATAATTCGTAATATAATTCAATTTAGGATATATTCCAAGAGCAACCCTTTGCATTTAGTCAGTTAGTCAAAGACCTAGTGGGATGATATTGGCAATGACCAAAGTAATCCAATGGCACAACCTTAGAGGATAAGCATGAGTAATAATGGTAGTGGTCGGTCACTGCTACTGTAATTGGCTACTTTTGAGTTATGACTAGAAAGTTACTGCACCAATCATCACTGATGTTTTAACGACTTAAACAAATCATTGTTAAAATGCACCTGTCTATTTTCAAATGAGTTTTAACTTAAGAAGGTGTATGGATTTATCGCCATCAAAAAGTAATTATATTATTCAAGGAACTACTATTGTTATTCTCATGTTAATATTTTTTTGAATTGCACTTTCCAATGTAACAGTATAATATGCTCACTATACAGATATACCTAATACAGCATTTTATATACACCTGCAAAGCATATTAACTTATTTCTTCAATTTCCTTTTCTTGGGTTTACTTTAGATATTTTTCTTCGCACAAATCACCGAGCGATTTATCCCGAGGGATTCAAGGCCAACATAAATTATATTTATTGCTCCTGCGTTACAAGTAAATTACTATTTAAATAGTATTTTTCGTTTTACATAGGACTTTATGGCGAAGAGAAGTAATGAAAAAAATAATTTTATAACTTCATTTCGAGCTGCCTTTAAAATTACATTAAACATTAAACCATACTTATAAAACATTACTCACTTTTTTTTACCCACTTTTCACTAGTTAGCTTAGGTATTTAGTTTCACGGTGTAAGGATTAAGCTTCATTTCGGCCACAAATACAACAATCTAGAGACTGGTAACTGGAAATGATTACAAAACATTATTTCGATATACAATTTATTTTCTACGCCACGAATAAGTATAATTTTCGAAACTTCGGTGGATATATCTACTCAAGGGATGTGTTCAGAGTGTCCTTCGTTAACTCAACAATGTATTTCATGTACTTTTATAACAACCACTTCCAGATAAAGAAAACATTTCCCAGAAGATTCGTAAACAAACAGTTTCTTATAAACCGAAGTTGAATTAGGTTTTCTTTGTTAGTTTAAGTACTTACCTTGTTTTGACAATGAATCAAAAAACATTTAGATAAATGTTATATTTCTTAGATAATTAAGTAGATACTACAGTGAAATATGCGCATTTGATAAAAAATAAGGAAAATATGCATACCTACAAAAATAAGTTCAGTGTGTGACCTTGACTGATATTTTTTACGATAAAAAGATAGTACCATAGTTGTAGGCAAAGTGAAATTATCATCGGCTACTCCATTTTCATTATAGACTGTCCATCAAATCACAGATTGGTATAATAATTAAACAGGTAATCAATATGTTGTTGTCAAATGTTGTGTTAAACGGGTGCATAACTTTAGACACCACACGGTTTATAAGTACACTTATTTACAGTTACAGTAAAACTCTTTCCAACGTCTATATGAGAAGAATATTACATAAAATACATAGATATAATCACGCCCCTATCCCTTATTCTCTTAGAAGAATATTATATCCAAATAATCGAATTGAATTAATAAATTACAATAGCTTTTTGCGTAACGCTAATTTACATCGTTTTCTTCTAAGAACCGGTACTATGCGTCCTTGTCTATGTTTGTACGATAAGAGGAGAATGTTGCAAACAAATGTGTCACCGGTGCATAAGATTAACTCATTAGATAGAGCGACAAGTTGTCACGCTAATCTGACGCGCGGATGTATTGCGATCCTAGCGCTTAGTCAAATGTGAACAGAGCATTCCTTGGATTTTATGGATACCTAATTTGATTACGATACCTATTGAAGATTGAATTTGAAGGGCACAAAACAGGGAATGTCACATTTTTTGTAATTCAACTTTTTTATGGCAACCCATCGTTTGTCTATGGTATTTTTATTTACACTCACAATTAGTCAGGTAAAACACAAGGGAAGTCCTCTAAATTTCGTACAGGCATAGAAGAGGGACCGTTTGAATTATCAATTGCTTTTTTCTCTAAATGAGTTCATTAGGACTCTCCTCCTTCTTTGCCTGTACCCTTCATTTGGTATTTCCACTTTAAGGTACTTATTTACCAACTGGATAATAATATACATACACGGCTGTATTCCCGTAGTAGGGTAGCCAAAATCGCAGGATCATAAAGCAGATATCACAGTCAAGTTTGGTATAGCGGGGACAGAAGTAAAAAATCAGTGACAAGTAGCTAGGCTCATTGCACGAGAGAATGCCCGAGTTATTAAGTCGACTCAATCTTACGATATTCACAAAAGGAGATGTTGCTGATATATTCTAGTGAAGACGCACGTCAGCATAAGAGTGAAAAATTAATCTTAATATTTCCAAGTTCTAGTGGATATTTATCAGAAATTAGAACATGTTCATACAATATGGAGAACTATTACCATTAAATATGGACGGTATCCAAAACATTGCACAATGTATATAGATAATTTCCACACACCAACTAATAAATAAACTAGTATCAATGGGATGATCACTGAAGGATCTGGGTTAACGTTCAGCGCGATAGCAGATACAATTACGAAGATCCCAATGGTGCTGTAAATTTAATGCATTATTGTCGAATCATTAGTCGGATAGAACGAAGTGTTTAAATGTATAACAGAATACCTTTGTACGCTGCATTTTATGCAAAACTATTGCTCGTATATCTAAAAAACTGCGTTTAGTCAATTCGCTAGCGTAATTAAAAAACTTGAACGGAGAAAATAGAGTTCGCCATTTTTATAATGCACTTTGTTAGTAATTCGTAACAGAAAAGCTTATACTTCCACACCACATCCAAGGATGGGAAACGTTACGTATTTGATGGAGTATTTTTAGACGAGTTGGCACAAATTCCTGCGACACCGCATCTGACAGGAACATTTGAACCGGACAATATTGTGACAAGAATGTTAAATGTAATGCATATAAACATTAGACATGTTTACACGTCTGACATTTTAAAAGATATTACACATTTTTTGTCATATCAGTCCAACAAAATTGTAAAGCTTTTCCGTCATCTTTTTAATAATTATCTATAAAACTAAGTTTATTAACTAGGTATAAAAATAGTATCTAATCAAGACGAAGATAAAAAGTCATTGCATTCTCTATATGTGTTCTAGATAAGAATTCCGGGAAAACAATAAAAGTATTCCCGTAACTGTTAAAATTTTTAAAAGCCTATACAGTTTTCCTGTACTATTTAAACTATTATAGAGCCTATTGTGAATCATCTCTAATGTTATATTTCTCTGAATCGCTCAATATGTACTTCATGCGTAAAATAACGATGACAGATTACATTTTGTGAATCAGAGGCATGTACGAGTATGAGAAAAGAATCAGTCATCAATGAGTGAAAGGTCTTTTTTTAGATCATGTCCTAGGAGAGTATCCCTATACTATGTCCTGGAGATCCCCAAGAATACGTATTGGGGTCCGCCTTTTTATCTATAAGCATTAAAATTCAACCACGCTAAGTTTGTTAAAGAATTAAAATTACATGCATTTTTTTAAAACTCTGGAATAAAATAAATTGCTTAAACCTATAAAGGGCTGGGGGCCCTTGACAGCCCTCTTTCCTATGGATCTAAAAATGGGAACGCACTAAAAATTGCTGTCCTAGGACATAACAATAATTAAGATAAGTTATTTATAGACACCCGTCTATCTTTAAACTTTATTTATCATTAGGTAGAGTTTTAATGAAAATAAACATGTTTATAACGTGTGGTGTAACCGATGTTTTATCACGGGTTATGTGCATGTGGAATCCAGAAAAGAATTAATTCTGTAACAATTTTATATTATTATGTTGACGGAAGAATTGTAAGTGTTTATAAGAATTCTCGTGGAAGTTTGTTATTACACTCATTTTATTAGTGCTATTAATTCTTATGAATTGTAGTATACTAAGCTCTATTCTTGGTATTTAGAAATCTTATGTGTTTTCTACTAGATCATTATGTGTAAATATTTATTTATTATGAGCCTGGATAAATAGAAAAGAAAGTTTTATAATAATAGGAAATATAATATAATTGTAAACAAAATAGAGTAAAGTAAGCATATACAAATGATAATGTAGGTACTTGATGGTAGGTAAGGGTACATGTGAGGATGATGATGATGACAAATCAATAGTTTGGTATGATGATGATCTGATGATCTCCAACCGTATTTCGGCCAAGGCGACCAATCTCTACGGAGATTGGCCAGGTACGCAGGAGATATTATAGTGCACAAGTGTGTGCGCAAATACAGATGCACTCTCTATTCCCTCACAATCATAGTCCGATGGGACGGAAAGCCGACACGACCGGAGAGAGATCAGGCGCAGGACCAACGGTTTTACGTGCTTTCTGAGTTTGGTATACCGGTATATTGAATCCATGACAGTTCCATTAGGTATATTTCCTATAGTATATGATATAGTGTAGCATAGGTGTTGCCTGTAGTGTTCCCGATAGTAAATTAGGTGTGATAGTTACAAATAGGTCGAGGCTGAGTCTATTAACTTACCGTGTCGCGGGCGCACCGCATATGACACGGAATTAGTAGATGCACGCTATTGCGGGCGGCGAACTACATGCAAAATATATGGATTACAAGTGGACGCCCGCGTGGACTGCAGCTAAAACACAAAATATTGAAATCATCAGGGAAAAAAATACGAGATAAAAAGTAGCCTATAACCTTTCTTAGGATCTTAGTTACCTGTGTACCAAATTTCATTAAAAACAATTCAGTAGTTTTGGCATGAAAGCGCGACAGACAGAGTTACTTTCGCTTTTTTTATATTGGCGAGGATTATTGAAATTTAGATACTAGCGCTAGTATCATTATCCATAAATCGCAGAGAAAAATACCAACTTTAACTTACTTTCTAGACTTAATTTTTATACCAGTCGTCATGATGTTTGAAATAAATTGAAAGCCAAATATATAGGTCACATTTATTTACTTCCCTGGGATCGATTAGAGACAAATAGACATCGTGTCAAGAGGAATTGTCTCGTACCTGTCTGAATATATTCGTGGCTATGCTAATATTATGTGAAATGGCTTAACTGTGTCATTTTCATTTACCTACATCGGATGCTACACTACTTAGGATGCAGTGAAATATTTCAATAGTTTAAATAAATATTTTCGAATCTAATTAAATAAGCATAACTAGCTCGATCTAATTAACTCAGGAAATTTATTTATATCTGGGTTTATTATTTTGCCATTGTAGTTCCCTACGCTATTAAATTATTTTGTATAATTAAACAATCTCAATAATCATTTTCTAATAATAAGTTGAAAGGCAATTAACCATTAATTGACTTCAAATATACAGTCTGTTTTCGTAACAAGTTAATTTGGGAAGCGCAGGAAGCCCCGACATAATTTACTTACGTAATTGTTGTTATATCTCTACCTACTCGTATATATAATTTTTTGCAAAAATTCGTCCTAGCAACAAAGAATCACATAACAATTTAATTGCCCTACCAGGCGAATGGGTTCTGTTTAGGGTACCTGTGGCGTTCGAATGAATTCGATCCACAGAAAATAGAAATTATTTAAAACAAATCTTCAGCCAAGCGATAAATCCAACATTCTACAAATCGCTAGGTGATTGAACATTTTGCGTTTTCCACATTTTTCCCATACTGCCATACTGTTTAATACTATTTTGCTTGTGGTCGTGTCGTTGTCGTGGTCGTGTCGTGGCCGTGTTGTATAGTGGAAAAACGCCCTATGAAATGAGTAGTTAGCGATAATGTCTTCATACGAAGGGCCTCTGAATGCGGCGAGACACGAACGTCAGTTGGTTAACAACTAAACCACATGTTGCAATGTTTGTAACAGCACTGCCAATTGGTGAAACTGTGCTAATGGTCCGACTAGCATCCGGGAAAAGGTGATGGAAAACTTATAAGAAGCATAAAGGTGTAGGTAGATGATTGATAACAAAATTTTATAATACGATATATGTTAAACAAAATACGTTGGTTAACACTTATATTAGGAACCTAGCTAAGTATGTTTACGAGACGAAGGTAAATCTGAAATGCAGCACAGGTTAGTTTTAAAAAAATTATATAAACTAGGTAGGTGTTAAGTTCCCAGGCTTCGCAATCTGTTAAGCGCTAACAGTGTCAAATTACCCGCAAATATGTTAAAGACGAGGCCCCGAACAAAGGGTAATACATTACGCGATATAATGTGGAAAAAAGTGAGGCAGCCTCATTCATTTTCTTCAAAACAGTAGTATAAATAAATCGTCAGCGAAGGCCGGCCATAGTTTATTTTCCAGCCCACCTGGTTTTATGCGAACACATTTAAGATTGTTTTGCTCACTCTTTCATAACCTGAAGTTCATTTTAAAATCGCCCGATCGTAAATCCCGGTTTATGTGGGCGATTTGGGAATAATAACATTTTCCTTTAAACGTTGGTTGAAAAATTCTAAAACTGATGTGTTATTTTTTTATTCGTTCCTGCTGCAGTTTAGTCATATGTGAGTCTATATCATGTTATATAGCCACTGTTTTAACTTGATTAAAATTCTAACATAGGCTTTAATGCTATTCAGCATTAGCGAAGGCCCGTTTATAATACTTACAGTAATTTATTTAATAGACAACAACATAAAAATTTTATGATCCTACTGAACAAATGAATATTTAAACTGTTTTGTATTCTTTAACTTCTTCGTATTGTAAAAAAATGCATGATAATATGCCCAAGGGACGGAGTTGACATTTATGAGGGTACCCAATATATAAAATGTCATGTCAACTGTTTAATAACAATCCCAGGAGTAGTAAGAGCGTGTAAAATGTCGATATCAATTTAATTATCTAGTCAAATACCTACCTAAACATACTTAACTTTAAAAATTGAAAATTTCTAGATCATATGCGGTATTTAACTTTACCATTTTATCTCAGATTATGTATAATATAAGAACAAACATAATTTTTTTTACTTCTAAAAGTAGACTATTTAAGTAGTCAATTACTGGTACTAAACTTCTGTATAAAAAGTAATGATGGGCATAAGGGACTTTTATTTTTTAATAATAGGTATCGCCATTACTGTTCTTATGGAAAAATTGTTTGGTAAATATTTATTTACTAACACATCTAGGTTAACACTTCCTAAAACAATTAAACATTTCCTTTGCTAGGTAGCTACGTAGTAAATTTAATTAGATAGGAATCGGCATAAAAGGCAAATTTGTCGGTTTAAGTACGTCGTCATATTTAATACAAATGTGTTGACAGGAGTATGACGATTTGCACTACGGTAAATCATCAGCTAATCAGTTCACAGGGACGTCATCAGTTCAATTTGTTTGCTCGCGACAACTTGCTGATATTCCCTCTCGGGTTTTTGCTACCGGCCTCGTTAGCGGTGTCAATCATTGTATAGGGAGTTTTTCCACTAGACGACACGGACACGACACGGACACGACACGACCACGGCTTTTTTGGAAGCAAAAATGTATTAGAAAGTATGGCTCGGTTTTCTACTAGACGACACGACTACGACACCCAATTAGTTACTTTTAATGACCCCATATTAGATGACAAAATCGTCGTGTCGTTGTCGTGTCGTCTAGTGGAAAAACGCCCATAGGAAGATATATAATGAAATGATTTATAGATATAGACGCATCTACTGTATAATCGCAAACTAATTGGACAAAATTATGTATTGGCAGCTGTATTTTTTCTTTTTATATCCCTATGTACCTATTACACCTATCTATTAACTGTTACCATAGTGGAATAGTCATTACTTATGGTGTAATTTCGACTTCTTAGGCAACTTCAAGAAATTATATTGATATCGTTTCATTAACATATAACATATATATGCATTGTATATACAGACATAATAAAATAATATAAAGGTATACCTACCACAGAATATCTAATAGCACAGACAGCGCTTTTTTCAGGAAATTGCTCTAGAACTCATTAGATGTATTTGTACTGTAAATACATGATTAAAATAGCTTTATTTTGCAGGAAAAATCCTTTGTCATTTCCAGCGTCTTAACTAAGACAAATGGAGATTCATGATTTTATTTATATTGTCGTAGCATTGTAAAGTTCTCTCTGGGATGTAACAGGGTAATATTAGGTGAAATTCTATGAGATCCTATGAAGAATTCTTAAACAACTCAGGAATAGTGATACAATGTTAAAGAATAATTATGCCATTTCGAGTTTTAAATTTTGTTTATATTGGGCAATTTTTGTTGCAGTTTACTTAACATACCTACCCCTTTGTTACATCCTATATATTCTCTATTACGTTGACCTCGTGACCTATTCATCTGTGCTATTGTCTTAAATTATATCAATATTGCATTCATTTCTCTCTCTTTGTATTCACTCAAGAGAGACAGGCTTTGTAATGAAGCATTTATAGTCCACACAGCCCTGATAGGGCTACCTAGTTCGTTCAGATTTTTACTTCATTAGGCAAACAATTACGAAAATTACGTTATAAAAGTACTGAAATTAGGCAGTTGATGCAAGTAAAGTAAATTTTTTAATGGCATCGTCGTTTCATTTTATACATATATACATATAATCACGCCTTTATCCCTTACGGGGTAGGCAGAGCACCAAGGGCTGATAGAACCCCATGGTGCCACTTCTGACCAATTTTGAGGGTATAATTGAGATGTACAAGTTCGGTTAGTAGTGACAGGTGGTCAGCCCATCGCCTACAAAACACCAAGACCCTCTTGTCCCTCTACTGACTTGTACAGTATGCCCGGGGAGAGAATCAGCTGTAGACAAAAAATTGTGTCCAGAGAAGTCAGGTCCATAGAGGAGAATATGGCCAGGTCCTGGTACTTATTATTTTAGGAGAATCATTTATGTTATCTGTCCGCGTTTATTAAGTATACCCTCAGTGGGTAGAACATATATAATAAGTACTTGTTGAGTACGGTATGAGACTCTGAGATTCTGAATATTTAATATTGAATCTACTAATTGAGAAGTTGGATTGCTTTTGACGAGGGTATTCCAGACGAGTTTTTGGGATCGAACTTTGAAGTTTGAAAGTTATATGCAAATTTCAAAAGTTTATATTTAATTTAAATATTAAAAATAAAGAGGAAGCTCTATAAAGTAAAAGTAAAATAAAGGTGATTAATCTTGTTTTTTTTTTTCATTTTATGTATTAACAATTTTCTATCTTTTTCAGGTGATTGTGAAAATATCTCGAGCAAGGAAAAGAAAAGTTATTAGAAAAATCTGAATACGGTAGGTGAAATAAAAGAGCTCTAGGTATCTTTTAAGGGAAGATACCTACTAAAACCGGCTTAAACTCACCACTTTATAAATATCCCTTACTGACCTACCAAAGGTTACCCACAAAACCGGGTGCGACGCGTTAAATTTATTGCAGAGTTATATTAAATTTATATTACCTGCTCTCACTCTCACTAATGTAAAGGCGTATGTATAGGGAATGTATGGGATTTAATGTATTTATTGATAGCGGTTTCGTTTCAACATTTCGATAGTTTGTACATATTCCTGTAATAACATCATTAGCCAAACTATAAGGTTGTTTTATTAAAATATTACGTATATCTTCACAAAAGGTATTTATAATTTATATTACATGCTTACTCATAAACGTCAGCTCATAAAACAACCTATCAAGTGTTTGATTTAACATTGCGGCAACAACGATGACAAGGAATAAATCATCCACACGATTGGTCACATGTGATCGTTAAGCTCGTGGAATGTACCAAAATATCGATATTATGTAGTTAAACTGTTGATATACCTACTGCTATCAGATCTTACCTTTACTACTAAGTTTATTATAGTACATTATTTTAGCCCAAACCCTAAAACACTCTGCTTTGAAAATAACTTAGTGAAATTGACCTACCGGTAATGGTTTACATGTTTGACATTACTTCATGAAACATTGCGCGTTTGAAGTTTCTAAACTTGATAATGTTTCTTATAAAACCGTCAATGAATTATGAATCAACATCAATCCAAGACGATTATCATTACCAGTTGGGTTAGCCGGTAAGCCCCCAGATCGATCAACATCAAATACATAGACAGGGGAACAATTACGATCATCACTCACGTGGACAACATGTCCACCTTGATATTTTGCGAAAATTGACGCCAGTCTAGTGATGTAACTACTAAATTATTGTGTATTTTATTTATACATCGCTTTGTTTATAGTGTTCTGGATACTTTTGACTTTTTTTTTAAAACGATAAATAAGTTAATAATGATAACTTATCCTACTCATATTTTTTCGCAAAGATACCTAATATATTCCCACTTTACCACGACTTGAACAAAACTTTTTGAATACAGTTGAACAAATATGCTTTTGCAAATTTATTTGTATTACTATTCTGTAAAATAAACAATTCGACTATAACTTTCAGAACCTTTAATAGGAACCTGTTGACTTACAGCAGACAACGCATGACTCACAGGCTCACGCAAACTGCCCAAAGCCTTAAGCATTTTAATAATTGCGACGTAGACAATGCAGTAACAAGTGAGACCAGAAACCCATGAATAAAACATACAAAACTCGGCGGACAAACCAGACACGATAGGCCAATTTTGTTTTTATTTCATTAACATAAAGAATTTCAGGGTGAGTCTCCTGGCTGTCGGAAAAAATCTTTGTTTTATCATTTTTAATGGTAATTTTATTCATGGTTCTTGACTATTGTACGTATTCTTGATTTATGGTGAGTAAACAAATACATGGTAAAAAGGACTTCAAGAAATAATTCTCAATGCATTTACTACTTTAAGGTATTTCAATTTATGACTTGAGACTACTTTGAAGTTTTTTATTAATCAATACATATACCTACCTAACTAAAAAAAGCTTGATCTTTGCGAGTTAGCTCTATAAGTACAACTTTAAACGATGTACAGGAATAGTATGAAATGTAGATGTAGAACCTTTCTGATATAAAGGCTATATAAGTACTTACATTAGTTTTTCTGAACACAATCTCCTAAACTTATGTTAAGGTTTTGAAGAAAACATATGAAAGAAATAATATGGCACCGTCTGCTAAAAATCAATTTTTTTGTAGTTTTCGCAATAAACCTATCTATTTTAGGTCTACTTACCTACTTCATACGTACTTATAAAAAAAATGCAAAAGTACTTGGCAAATTTTATCTAAAAAATGCATTAAAAATATCTATAAAGACCCAATAAATAAATAATGCATAAAAATAAAACGATTGAGCGATATCAAAAGACATGACACGTTAATCACAAGCGATAGTGAAATGGCAGCCGATAATTTCGTTCTACAAATCTATACTAATATTATAAAGCTGAAGAGTTTGTTTGTTTGTTTGTTTGTTTGAACGCGCTAATCTCTACAAATGTATTATAGAGCTATGAAACAATTTGTGCGGCAATAAATATAATAGTTGGCGAGAGTAAAGTTTGCGGCTTAATGGGTTCCGTCCGTCGAAATCATAATATGAAATTCATAATTTAAAGAGCAATCGATTTTTGTCGATGGTATATATCTGCCTCTAATCTACCAAGGCACATATGATATCTAATTTAGTTACCTATACTTACATCATTAGGTTTTATACGCTTTTGTCTAACTTTGAAGTTAAATATACTGACTCGACCTATACAAATATTACATACATTTATCAATAATAAATGAATTACATTAGAATGAGCTAAGTAACTTTTTAATTTTGACTCAAGTTTTAAATAAAATATTGTTTAAGCTGTGGCTATGTTTATTGGAATATATCTGTAAACTTAATTATAGAAAGAAATCTAAAAAAGTTTAAAAAGTTAATTACAGGTATGCATATTAGCACTTCAAATATTACAAGCAGCATTTATTAAAAATTACTCTAAAGATCTCTAAAAAACTCGGCGGGTGTGGGAACATGCGTGTTTCGTAGTAAATTACACGTTATTACTATATATGTAGATATAATTAGCAGTGATTCATGTCTCATTCAGTAACAGTGTGATGACGAGTCCTGCTTTATATCGGGCTTATCGTAAATGTATTTACAGTTCTATGAAATTGTTGTGTCTTCAATGAGCTATTATTAAAACATTCCGATGTGATGGTATAATTCATATTTGGCTATATTTAACTCTACTTAATAAGAAATTAAACACTTGCTATGATTATTACTATGTAGAATGATACCTTACTAATTTATCTTACTTATGGGTTGTATGTATTGAATATCTACCTATAATATATACTTTAAAATAAACTTGGATGAAATCCTTAATTATACCAGGCCAAACTTGAGCCAAATAGACCTTCAATTTAGCAAGTCGGTTAATCATAACGTTAGTTTATTATGCACAGTATTTTGTGATCTTTCGAAGTTGTTTCCGTATTAACAGAAACGTATAAACATTTATTTAACTTTACATATTACTTTTTCAATTGTAATACAAAATCAAAGCATTGCATATAGTTTCTAACTAACTAATAAACAATATTAAATTCTATTAATTGAAATATAATAAATATTACTCCGACATTAAAAATAAACGGTGAGGTTGATCATAATTGAATGTTGTATTCACAACATTATTGAAAATTATGTTAATTTATAAATCGCTTAAAGCTTCACCATAAAAGAAGCAGCCGAGAATTTTCGTAATCTTAAAACACCTGAGAGAACATCGTAGAATGTCGGAGTTGAATATTTTAAGCAAATATGGAATATGTTATACGGTTTAATTTTGTAAGGAAGGCTTAATTGTAATCGTATGTGCAACAGAACCAAATAATTATACTACAAGTACACATAGTGTTTTCGTGTTTCCATAAGTTATACTTATTCTTCATCTCATTCGATTTTGGAATCTCATGTAGTAGTATTTATTAGTCTACAATGAAATTGTATGCTTTATTGTTGTTCTATGTTTATTATTGTTGCTATATGTTTATCCTGGCTTACAGGAGTTACAGTGGTGGGAATGAGTGGTGGGTCAATCCCAGAAAATGAGAAGCTAAATCCGTACATTCCCGTAACTATGACATAACTAACGCGTCCTAAGTAGGACGCCATATTATGAAGTTGAAGTAGAATGCGCAAGACACGCATACTAGTATATGCAATGCTATTCGTCAACAATACGAGTAACGATACAACTGATGACGTTTCCTCCTGTTATTGCTTGTCCTGTCCACGATGACGTGAACGTGGAACGTCGCGACGTTACGCTATCCGTTGTCTATGAGACTGCCAGTTTTCTAGTACGTGGGTAAAAATATGGATAGTAAGGCAAAATTACACGTCACGTTAACGCACCATCCTAAGACACAGGATAGTTGACGACGACGTCATGATATGGAGATCTGAACAGGCCCTAGCTCAACATTCTTGGATTCAAGAGTAAATTCTGCTTGACCGTATGGGATGACCGTATTTTCAGGATTTTATTTGCATAGCTTGCATATTATAAGTATTTTGTAGTGTCTGATTTGAGGTGTTTTAAATATCATTCCCTTTGTGATAAATAAAACAAAACCAGAACATTCATAACTTAATTAGCATTTAAGACGACGAATTGATGAAATTGGTGTTAGCTACGTCGATTTTTCTCAGCTATTACAAAACATAGGAAAGTAATATTTGATAATCGAATTCTTCATTATATTGTCTTACTTTTTGTAGTTGCAGAAACACGATTCGTAGACTTTTTTATGATGAAAAAAAATATGTTAAAAATACCTCTTTTAAATCCGATTTGTTCATTTTACTGGCAAAACTGAGCTATTTAATCCTCAATTTTTGTGTCATAGACTTTTTGTGACATAGTACACTTTTTTAAAATAATGTGTAGTTTTTCACTAAAACACAAAAATATGTATGTCGCTTACGCTCTTTTAGTTAAAGTCTAATCTTCGCTCACATTTGTATGGGCATAAACTTCCCTCAGTCCAGCTATGATCGTTTTAGATTTTATTATTGAGCACTGCAGCGCCTTAAGAAAGTATTTTAAAAAATTCCTATATTCAAAAACTATTAAATCGTAAGACCAATACAATGAAATATCTCACAAAGTTTCTTTGGACAAATAAAACGTCGATTCAGTTTCAGTAAAACTATTTATTTGGAGTTTTAAACAGTACTTATAAGTAGATTTATGTGTAAAATCGTCTTTGGTAGAAGGCTGTACACTGCAGCGAAAACTTCGAAAGTCACGTCGACCGGAGATACGAATTAACTCAGTGCCTGCGCTTTCGCCGCATACAGTTTTACTACAATCATTATACGCTACTATTACTGTCACCAAGCTGTATAATTTGCATCAAGTAACCCAATTTATATATGAATCTCTTCTACACTTACCGATACGATATCGATTTATATTCTAATGCAATCGCAGGAGGACGACTCTCGTGGAATCAATTTTGTTTACTTCTTTTCCTAAAATAGTTGGAAAATTGGACTAGTGTAGGTACCTGTAGGTACTATGGGACATCACACAATAAATTAAATTATGTATCTAACTACCAGATTATTACTATTATCATTGGTATAATATCGGTGAATGTAAGTACGACTCATGTTCACTCACGATGTCATGAAGGACTATTGCTTTTCTCGCCGCTTAAAGTCATAAGACAAGATACTTTATTGTGACTACATAGATTTACCGACACTACTTCTACGTGGAGATTGGTATAGAATCTCAGTACTTACAGGTTTGCGAGACACTTTTATCGTCAATGTTCAAATAACAAAAACCATTTATGAGAGAAAGCTTTGAAGCTTCCGCTTAGATGAAAACAAAATAGTGCTATTATGTTTTCATCTAAGAGCTTCCGCTCTTTTTATCAAATACCTAGCATACAAGATCCGTTTTATCACACATGTGGCAATGATTTTTAATACCTATTAATTATTTATGCCCATAGTAGCTATTTTTATGATAGTGTTAGTTTAATTTAAAACAAATTATTTATAATGCATTACTAACTTCCGTTTTTATTAGAATATAAAGCCAAAGGTAAAATATAAACTTCGTCTGTACCTACTATGAGACGAACTAGAATATAAATTATGATACATGATTCATAATAATAGGTCATGAATATTTTTAGAATACTACGACGCGGTACTCGTATAACTGAATTTAATTAAATAAATATTTCCATTGGCAGATTTAGAATAGAGAACAATAATTGGATAGGCAAAAAGATGCGATAAATCTAAATCTCACAACTAGTTAACCTTAGTAGTTAACATAAAAATAAAATATATGGCTCTGACAGCAGCCATATTTGTTTACAAATCTGCAAGTTGATAAACAACCGACAATGAAATTCGATATGTATGGGTATTGATTCCTACGGATGTTCCTCGGATTGATGGAAACATGTTATTTACGAGAATATCTGAACCACACAGTCATATTAAAAAAAATATGTGAAGAATTAAATATTTTTTATCCCAGAATAGTATGTTATTTCTACAACATTACGACTTTTTGGTTTTTCTTTTATTTCGCTTTAAATTACTAGTTGACATCAATTAATTAATTTATATTTTTTCTCCAAAAATATTGAAACAATACAACTGTAACTCATAATATTTGCTGAGTGGTTTGAAAATATCTAGTGTTCACTGATTTTAGGTGTCCAGCTAAATTTTATTGTTCACAAGATTTATGACTTGTCGCCAGCTCAGTATCTCCCATAAATCGATGTAATGATTCGATCC
Organism: Carposina sasakii; assembly: GCA_014607495.2. Classification (NCBI taxonomy): domain Eukaryota; kingdom Metazoa; phylum Arthropoda; class Insecta; order Lepidoptera; family Carposinidae; genus Carposina; species Carposina sasakii. Next base: position 8,887,978 of record CP053153.1, read on the forward strand.
GAGAATCGATAGGGCTTTATCGATGCCAAAGAACCGCTATCAATAAACATCATTGTGAAAGTTGGGAAAGGGACGGAACAATATGCCTAAGCAGTAAAACCTGTGGTAGGTACTCCACTTGGCTAACGTTTAATGTCAGTAGGTAACTCGGCAAGTAAAAAAATCTGACCGCATCGTATAGATAGTATTTTCATTTAAGATCAATAAAATTATAATGAACAATAAAGTTTTTTAAAAGGTGTCTCATGTGGCAGGGGGAGATGTTGCATAAAAATAAACAACATCATTTTCTCTGGTATAGACCTCATAACAAAAGAGAAATGCCGAGCGAAGCTTAGGCGCCTTGGTCTATAAAATTATGCCACGTAATTATTGTCTAACTAAAGGTATATCGAGAGGGCTTTAAGAAAGTGTTTGTAGAGACACGTGGGCGGTCAAGTTCGCTTGTAATCCGTTGTAAAGAGCTTGGGGTCACAGGTTCACTGACGCCACTACAGAATAGGAGCCGCTCTGACTCAGTCCCACCGAAATTGTTTTTATAAGCCAACAGGTTAGGTTGTTGTTCAATTTTCTTTGAAATTTGCGGCCGGTATTATTGCGATATGCGGTTAAATTTTAACCAAGCCAAGACTGAGGTTTAATAGGTAACTAAGGTTACGGTAAACGTGTATATAATAATTATTCCAATGCGGTCTGACCACAGTATTAATTAGCAATTATGTGAGTGCGGACGCGAGACGTTTTGAATTACTCGTATAAGTACCTAGAAATAGCTTAAGGTTACACTGAATTGTTTTACTGTACGTGTGTGTAAGAATCGTGATGAGGGGTAGTGGTGTGCGGGCTGCAGCACATGCGCCCGTGCAGGACTGATCGTAGTCCCGAGCGACCCACATGGAACACTACGTGAGTTGGCTGTCCACCAAAAACTAAATATTTCTCAATAGTAACTGCATATGCAGCACAATCACATAGCACAGGCGTGTAAGTGTACCTATTTACTAAACTTGTAAACTTGCGCTGTTTCATTGCCAATGTCTATAAACGGTTAGAGTTCAGTTCCAGCTCAGACAATGTACCCGAAATGGGTTACAAACGAGAGAAATTGGTTCTTAATAGATGCAATAACGAAGTTCAGTGTCGGTGCGCTCTGAACGTAGGCTTAAAGCTTTCAGTTGTCTGCAGACGTATCATGACAACAACATAAAATGTGTCCTAGTCTACTGTAAACAAATAACCTCAACTTTGACCCAGTGTCAGTCTAACGACTGAGACGAATTTAATGATACCTACCTCTCAAGCTCAAATGCGACAACCCGTTTAGACTCTAGAGCAGTGGTTCCCAAAGTGGTCCAGGTGGACCCCCAGGGGCCCACAGAAGACTCGGTGGGGGTCTACGTTAATGTGAAAAAATGGAGGTTCACAATTTATTTGTATATGATGTAGGCCTGTAGGGGGTCTACCAGAACCAGTTAACTTTTAAAATGGGTCTATGAGTAAAAAAAGTTTGGGAACCTCTGCTCTAGAGCATGCCAAAGAAATATACAAACATAGTTACATACTTACATTACACTCGAATAACATAACCCTACTTCTGGCGCAGTTAGCTAAAAAGCGGGACTAAAGCGAGACGCTGCTACAAGTAATGTAGAGCGACATCTCGCTTCCACATTGAAACAGTCCATCTTTGAGTTGATGGTTAGTAGATGATTGTGATTCTGCTGGATGTGGAGATGGCGTCATCGAAGAAAAAGCCAATTAGCATGATAGATAGAGTTAGCAGTAATCCAGTTTTGTTTGCAATGTCAATAGTAGCCGGCGCCGCCGATGGCAATTCACATCTATTGACGCAACACGCCGTATTTAAATATGTTTTGAGAGGACAGGTGTCCTATTGATTGGTTTAATTTTAATATGGACGAAGAAACACACAAGTTTACTACCTAAGTATTGAAGAAATGAACGTATATGTATTTGGTTAATTAAGAGGTATCAAATACATGAAAAGCATTAGCTTTTATTACTAATACTAGGTACTTAGGTGCTACAAAATACATAGGTTTACTTTCAAAATTTCTTTATATTAGTTCTATGATTTTAGGCAGAAAGGGTATTTATAGGTACCTATAATCTCAAGGTGTTTCTCTATCAATATAGTAGGAAAGTTTGAGTGTAGAAAAAATGGAGTTTAATAAAAAAATATGTCTGAAAACAAAATGTAGTAGGTTTATACGTATAAGCGGCGTGTTTAACCTGCTCATCATCGAAAACTCAACATTGTGTGTTCATGTTCACATAATGTTTGATAGTTTAAGTAATCAAGCTAATTGTGTTGTCAGTGTAAACAGCGCTTTGTTCCGACCCTTGCCAAATGTTAATTCTACGCCACCCTGACAAGGTTAACTCAAAATTGAACTTGATACGAACTCAAGCAAATATTACGGAATAATCATATTACGATTAATTAAATGCCTATTTCTGGTTAACGCGCACAAAGTAGCTTATTTGACTTTTTACAGGATAGGTGAAACTTATTTAGATTCCTAAACAAAAATGTAAAACAAAAATATATTATAAGTAAACTTAGTAAACTATTCACAAATCTGAAGAAATATCTATATCGATCTGTCTTTATGTTAAATTTATGATTGGTGAAATTATTTGTTGCTTTTTTACAATAACAATTTTTCCTTTAAATATACAGATTTTCATCTAAACATAATCGTAATAAACATGTAAATACAGAAGTTACATAACACAAAACAATGACCACTATTTACTCGATTTATTACCGTTGTCAAGATCAAGCCCCATAAAGGACGAATGGATCGACATTAACCCACCTACATAGCAATTGCTACCACTTAAACGAAAATACAATATTTTGTTGATTTAGAACTGGCATGCTTACTACATAAAAAATATGGGACGGAAAACCTTGGTTGTTAGTTTGATTGCAAGTATATAACAATAACTTTTAAAAATATTAAAAGCTGTTGTATGTGGTTAAAACTCATCGGACAAATATCGGACCATTTGTGATATTTTAAATAACATTGAAATTTCTTTTATATTAGAAAGATACATAAATATATACAAGGCAGTATTCTCAGAATGGGGCAGCCAGGACTGTACGATCACGAAGGAGATCTCACAGCCACGTTCAGTGCAGATGCAGTTGATAAATACAATTCTAGTGAAGCATACAATATTTGTTTTCTATTTGTCTATCCATTACTACTCTACTACCTTATTTCTGACAACGATCAGTTTATTGCCATTTTATCTTCTGAAGACTGACAACTATGAGTATAAGGAAGAGAAATCTTGACAAATTGACTCATCTGTCACTTGGAGGTAAATAAATAAATTTTGCGGTAAACGGTCTTGTAAGTGCTAATAATAAACACTTATAACCGCATTTACTCAATTAAGGCTAGTAGATATTACTAGAGTAAAGATAAAATTTATTAAATTTATTTTATTACGCTAATGCTAAAACTAATTCAGGAATTTCTGTTTGAAAAATTCCAGTTCCATTGTGTTAATAAAAATACCTAAAGAAATATTGATAGTTTTAAATATGTTTATTCTGTTTATTTTTTATTACATAATTTACTAATCAATATACTAGACTGAATAATGTATCTAACAAAGCTACAATTTGAACGTACCCATATTTCAGTTAGCGTATGTATGAGTAGTAAGTAATAATCAAGACTTTCGTTTGTGTCGTACTCGTATTATGAAAACTAGTTTGTCTTGAAATTCTAGTCCATTGATTTTCAGTGTGGGTTGACTAACTTTGTTTCAATAATACATTGACTTACATACATTATGCATTATTTTCAATATCTATTGTCATTATAATTTGTTGGTAAGCTGTCTTTTAATTTATACATTTTACTGGCGTAGAGATACATTGAAATCAATGATGGATAAAGTCTTAAACAAAATTCAATAATAACGTAATGCGCTACAGCTTATTGAAAATATTAAAAATCTTCATTTTAAATTTTTCTAACACATTTGTAGTCACAACATTCAGAACTTATGTTTTTACCTCCCGGAAGATACGATTTTTTCTTTTCACTTAGATAGAGTTACGGCTATGTATAATGCGATGGATGATATAATTTAGAGCTATAATTTTTGTCTAAAATTCCTTTTTCATAAAGGAAGTGTTGGAATAACTAAAGTCGTTCTCGCGTTAGCGTGTTTGCTGAACAAAAATACACATACAGACCACTTTGTCATGGCTTTACACAAAAGTGTGCTTAAGCGGAAAAGATTAACTCATCGTCAATGAGCAAAATTATTGTACTCTTTAAGCCGAGATTTTAACGCTTCATTTCACAGTCATTCCGACTGCATTTTTCCATTTCATCGTGTACAAATATCTTGTGAATAATTGTCCTGATGAATAACGATGCTTGGCACCGAACATGGCAGTTTATTCATCGAGACTGCGATTTGTTATTTATTCGTACAAAATGAATAATCTTTCGAGATCCATTGGCGCATTTTTATAGCGAATTATCTAAATTGAAATCTAAGTTAATCCTTTTGTGTATGAATATTTCAAATGATAGTAATATTTAATTTATGATGAAGTTTAATGGCTAACAATGAATGATTGTTTGTATAACTGTATGATTTTAACAACTGAAAGTTTTAAAATTTATATTTATTTTAGAGTTTAGCTCTATACATAGGTATACATATTCTTGTAAATGTAGGATGAAAGGACCTAAGTAATCTAATCCCATTATAAAAGACACAAAGTTATTTCTTGTAAATATTTAGTACCACTTATACGTTGATATTACAATTCCTTTTTTATATTCATACCCTCTCTCGTAACTACTGATAAGTATCTAATAATTTATTTAAATACATTTTATAGTAACAATAAAATGCGAAAATATGTAAGTTATTATAATTTTCAAATTAACTACTACTTCGATAGTAAAAAATATGACTAAATCCGCTGATAAGAAAGTTTAATGGACTTGTAACGAAAGCGAAAGAGTTGTAGTAAAATTTCATTAAATATCGGCGTTTCATAAAATATCTCTCGTAAAATATCACAGAACACACATTTATTGTTACCTACATGTAGTACGAACGAGCCTAAAAACCTTTATTTCTTTATAAAAAATATGTTTTTTCATATGTTTTTATATTTTAAAAACTTATTTGAGTTTTTATGAAAACTGTAACATTAAAAGCAGTTTAAAAGAATAATACATCGTTAGAAAATAATGTTATTTTGTTTTAATAACATTACTTATTTTAATTGCAATGTAGTAATATAAGGTCTATTTAAAATTAGTGATTATCTTTTGACACGAAACTAGGTAGGTAAAAAGAAACAACTTTCACTGTGGGACCAACTCCGAAATATTGAAAAAAACAATCTGCTGTTCCATACATTTCAGTGCAGTAATTATTCGAGATTGTATGGAACAGCTGATTTATTAAAAAAATATTTCGAAGTTGGTCCCATAGTGAAAGTTGTTTCTTTTTACCTACCTAGTTTCATGTCAAAAGATAATCACTAATTTTTGATAAACCTTATACAGGGTGTAACAAAAAGGGTATGTTAAGCGAAAAGCTATATGAACAGCCCACTGTAGAGAACCTATCCACAAAATTTGAGACCCGAAATCACATGTTTATTTTTCTGGATAGTATGGAGAATTTTTAAATATCTCAGGGATTTTCATACAATCTTGAAAAATAAAAATGTGATTTCGACTCTTAAATTTCGTAGATAGGTTCTCTATAGTGGGCTATTTACATAGCTTTTCGCTTAACATACCCTTTATGTTACACCCTGTACATAAATAGTAGGTGCACAGCAAAATCACATAAAATATATTATTTGTTATATCTACTGTGGCACAAACTAATATAATGGTATATAGGTAAGTTTTAAGTAGATACCTAAATATATTATAAATATAAATATATTATTATAAGATATATTGTAATCTATCTTATTCCTCTATGACATTAGTTTCAGTGCAATGTAGGTATTATGGATCATAAAAATTGTGTCTGGCGTTTACAACAAAAAGAAAACGTAAACTGACATACTGACTGAAGTCAGCGGTAAATGGTTATATTATTACAAAGTTTCGCTCAAAAGGTTAGAGACGATTGTGTGTATCGACAACAGAATATACCAGTTTTTGCAGTGTCACATGTCATGCTAAAAGCTCTAGTCCATTGCGAACCTTTTGAATTGTATTTATTTGTGTTTATGCTTTATTGGATTATCTTTATTATTGCTGTCGGCATTTCTCTGCAGAAACATGTTTCTTAAATTTTATTATTCCCATATATTTCATTTTGTAAATACTCATAAAACAAGCATACATAGACTATTTAACTATTAAAACACAAATTAATATTTTTTTATTCTTTAAATAAAACTTTGGAATTGACTAAAATTAATATCAAAGAAACCCTTCGCATGGCGGTACCCTTATTTAAAATATAAATTATATTGGAATTTAAACACGCTTTAGACATTACGGCATTTCTTTAATTAGGTTAACTTCGTGGCTTACCAACGACTGGCACAAAATCTCTATTAGACTTACACCTACTGGTTGCTCACAATGCAAAAAATCCAGTTTGTCTTAGATAGATACATTAAATGTTTTTGTGAACATTTTATTATTTGCAAATAAAAAAATATAGGTACATATCAATGATCATTTATTATAATTTAACTAACAATAAGATAAATACGCATCGGCTACTACAATTTTCCTAGAATACAGACGTCACTGGTAGAGATGGATGGACGAAGCACGGCGAGATCGATTGATATGTTCGTCGATGTGATTGAGATATCACGACCGATCGGTTAGCAGATGTATTTATTCTGTTCTATTGGAAGTATGAACGATTGTAGTGTCTAGTTTGCCAAGGACAAATGTTATTACTATATTTTATTTTTTAAATGAATACAGAAAACAAATAATACACACTTCTACATTCATTCGACCTTTATTTCTTTCATCATAGAAGAAACATCTACGTTAATGTTGGAAATTTGTGTTATTTATATATGGATGGTTTACTATTTGTATATTCAAAACAATTTCCAGTGCTGATGAGCGGCTTCACTAAAATACGTCAGCTGCATCTACTTCCGTGCCGTAAGAGTCGACCAAGGAACTACGGCTCTCTCAGGCGATAAGCTAGTAACATTTCACTGTTTAATCATCTGGTCCCCGCTACGTAAATGTGGCTATAGGATTCTGCAGTTCAATTCTATCCTATTTCGGGAACAAGCCGTGATCATATGTATGGAAAAGAATTTATACTTTTAATGCGTTTATTCAAAACTTGACTGACTCTATTAAGTATACTACCTCCACTAACTACTATGTCTTTGTTTCATAGTACCTACATCTTCTATTCTATACATATAATAAAAATGTAACGGATCGCTGTTTGTACATGGAAGATATATGAGAAAATATATTATAGGAGACCTTTATCAACGCAATAGTACATAATAAAATGATTTTTTTGAATTTTTGTCGGTTTGTCTGTTCATCGGTTTGTCTGTGCGTTTGCGCACGCTAATCACAGGAACGGCTGAACCGATTACGATTCAGTTTTCAGAAATATATTGTGACAGGTCCCACTTAACATATAGGTTACTTTTTATCCCGGGAAAATGTTTTTGTCCCGGATAATTTCGACATGTTATTTCTGACGGAGTCGCGGGCTTCCATTAGTTATTAATATACATGTTTGCAGTTTCGATTGACCAAAAGGAGGGATCTCGAAATAGTACCCCAGCTGCTCTAGGAGAACGTCAACATCGTTAACGTCTGTTTATTGAATAATGAACCACGACGTGATTGACGTCGTGGCCTTGTGATAAAGGGGATATAAGATATCATTATAATAGATGAAGCTATTTTTACATGTTACACAATAGATAGGTAGACTATGAACTATCATAGTCATAAAAGAAAAAGGTTTTTTTTACTATAGCTTTTACTTTTTCGTCAAGAGTAGACTGAGCCGATATTTATGAAATTCAATGCATTGATAACAGAGATGAGCCAATATTGGTTAGTTACTTAGTTTAGTTCTTGTATCAAAAATGAGGTTTACACAACACTCAGCGAGAATCAAAATAAGGCCAGAAAAACTATGCCCAGTTGCAGTGTAAATACGCAAAAAACTAACGAATTACTGAATGTATATGTAATTATATTTATATTAATAGATGTAATTTTTCATAACCAACTCTATTTTATTTTACATTTGCAACATTGCCGTTTATGTACCTACATATGGTCATTGTAGATGATTTCACTATAACAAACAACTAAGTAATAGCCAATTACTTATTTTAGTATTTAACCTTGCATTGTTTTGCGAATAAGCGAAGACACCGCACGTTCGATTCCGTAATACCAAGGGTAAAATCAGTAAACATTACATAGCTTGTAGTAGGTTGTATTGAAAAACAAGTCTATTTTTTATGTATAAAAAGTGCATATTACTTTTCACCTTAAGTTATTTAACGATTGGCGTACCCGTGTGATACTATTATGGTATTATGAATTTGTCTAGCTTTCTCGACTCTAGCAAAGTTAAAGAAAATCGTCTTAAGTAGTATAAAACTTCACTTTAGCTTTCGCCTATGTTTTAAATAAACTTCAAGTGTTATCCAAAGTCGCGGTGCAAGGTCTTTGATCGTACCAAATATTTTTTGGAAAAGGCATGTAATTAGGTTTTCATCGCTTTATGCATTTACAAACACCTATAGGTAAAATCTGTTCAGAAACCCCGTGTCACGTCCGTCCGGAGATGACTACCTTGACCGAAAACCACAGAATATGTGTAACGTCGATATACACGTAGGTACTACAGACTCCACAATAAGCATAGGTATTTCGTAGAAGGTAACTACATAGACAATGTTGACAGACCTGCCCATGTGTGTATACAATATATTGACGAAGAGTTGACGTTATCTTGGCTACCTACCACTGCCCTTTTTATAAGAAAAATATGTCATATCATCCCGCGTAGTGCCTGTTTTATTTCCTTAGTACAGTTCTCAATTATGAAGAATTTTGGTAATTGCGACCCTCTACACCTTTACTTTTCAATAACGCGTCTCTACCAATCGTTCAAATGGTCACATACATCCTGCACGTGGGTTGCAAGTAAACCATACAATAATTAACATCCCAGTTACCAAGGTAGTTTCTGAACACAAATATTTCAAGATGTCTGTTGTACGATGCATGCATTGGTCTTTTCCCTATGTAAAGTGCCTTACAGTTTAGTTACAACAGTTATATAACCATTGACGACAGCTACTAATATTATAAAAACAAAGACTATCTGTATGTACATAAGTCACCTTTATCAAATATCAAATCATAAAAATAAAAACTATAAGGTTATTTAAGTCACCTTTTCACGACTGAATAAGTACGGCTGGACGGATTACTGCTTAGATATTCCGAAAATAATCCTTACCGATATAGGACTATATTAAGGTGATTTTCCTCATGTTCAGTGAGCTGAAGGATGAGGCTTGGATCCACTTAGTTATCCTGGTTATGAGATGTCACACATAATCACATAATCCTTTATCAATAAATCATGTCACGAAATAGGTTTTTTGTAGATAGGAATAACGTTGAATGGGTTTAAGCTTATAGACAGAATTATATACACGTTTGTTTCCCGAAATCGGGGTAACTAGAACTATAATACTTATAACTCGAATGAGATCTTACAGACACGTTAGCATAGTTAGGTTATAAAAAATTTGGTAGAGAAAATTGTCTGTAATATATTTACAAGTACATAATCAGTTAAAATCAAATATTAATAGATATTTGATAATTTCCTAGCCTATATAGGTTTGATGTGTCTGACTGCCTGTCTAAGTGGCTACAACTACTTGTGAGAAAGTACAACCTACACGTCGCAAAATAACAACTTTTAGTGTGAAATTGCTTCTTCAATTAACATAACACAACGTCCAACGCGATTTGACATGTTGACTTATCTGTTTAGTTAGATGATCGTACAAGGCGATTAGGCAACTTGCCGTGACCGACTCGTATTGCTATTCCCATGAACCCAGACGAACGACGCACTGTACCGGCTGTAAGGGAATGCACCCATAAACATTTTGTATTGTTTTCAAAAACGCTATATGGATTGCCAATTTCACAGTTCACATTTATCTGAACTTGTTCGACAAGCCTTATGAACAGATCTGTGCTGCGGTTTAGTCTGACCGCATGTGCATTTGTGCAACACATGTGACTCGATAAAATCGACTTAAGATGTAGGTAGCTACCAGATTTGTAGATAGAATAAATAGAATCCAATATCTTAAAGTAACAGTGGACTTCCCAGGGCTGTAAATAATGATGATCTTAAAGGTACTATTTGTTGGTAACATCGTCAGGTTATTACTTAAGTTATGTCTACGAATAAAGCAATTTTAAATGCACAGTTGACCACAATAAATACGTTAATGCAAACGTTCAAAACGACGCGTCGTCATTACGGACGTTTGACGTCGCGACGTGAGTTCAATGCAGTGTGGGAAGCATAATATAAGTCAAGTACGTGTTCCGCGTATGTCTCTTGCCGGCATTTTACATAAGTCCTTTAAGGACACTCTCTCCTAAATATATTTAAAGAATAACTGGTTTTCTGGTCTTTACTCTGGATTTTCTCTTCTTATTTTGGGATAACGCAATGAGCATGGTTTTAAGGTAATTAAGTAATTAGAATTACCTAGTGATAAATGCCTCCTAAAGTAGACTTGCATGCAGCCTACTATGAACTGGCGCATTTCCGTTCTGTACTATAGGCCTTGGTGAAATGTAGGTTCTATTTTGTATTTCACCTTCTACTTTTTAATCGCAACTTATAACTTTTCACGAGAAACCGAAGAGGTTAATTACGACTTATTCGGTCGGTACATAATTACGTAAGAAAGAGTTAGTACAAAGTCCACATACCTATACCTTCTGGAATGTGCTATGAGGGGCTATACGACGTAATAGCTTCGTATAAACTTCTATAGCATAAATACTACATAGCTAGCATTTATTTATTCATAAACAGAAACATACTGATTAGATTATAAACAAATTTAACAAGCGAGAATCATATTATATCGGTATTCAAATAGCATACCAATTGATTAAATCCATTAACAAAGCAAAAGTTATTTTGCTTACAACTGTATATGCGTTTGAACTGCAATTATATATCCAGTAACTCAACAAAAACATTGGATTATCAAAGTCACATGTTTTAAAATTGAATTGGAATAGAACGTGTACTATTACTGGTAAGACGGATTAACGTCCATATTTTACAAAAGTTAATAATACCCATTTCTAAACCATTATTATATATTAGAGCCAAAGTAGAGCTTAGGAACGTAATCTGTCAAGACTATTCTATTACACTCTTCACATAAAATGGAGACTTAATCCCATCTTCCCAAACAAGCAACCCTTTAACTTTAACCTATAAGTTTATTACATGTGAGGAGAAGTTGGGATAAATGTCATTTTCGAACATTAAGATAATTATTTATACTATAGAACCTGGCAGAGATTATTCAATTTCACATAATTATCAAACTGAAACCTGCGTTATTGCGTTTGCCTGTACCTGGAGATACGCTCGACGTACGAGTATCTTCCGTTAGATATGAACCGAATGATTTTTTAAAGCCAGAGTTTAAAAGGGTATATCACGGTTATACCATTATACCTATTGAACTAGGGTGTATAATATGTATGTGTATATGTTAATGTCAATAAAAACTGTATGGAATAACAAGCAGCACACTAAAAAGATATAGTTGTCGTAATAATTTTATGGACTGACTTTTTCAGTCGATCCAAACAGCACTAGCCTTACGTAAGGCCAAAGCGATGGCCTTTACTGATACCTGATCCTCTTGAAACTGGGTCACAAGTACTTTAGAGTTTAATAAATGCACGTATCCCAGTCGCGTACAATTTAAATTGATGATATTGTGTTGCACCTTCATTACTTCTGAACCGTGTGTGTGAGTCATTAAATTATGATAGTATACAGGAACGAAGTTACAGCCAGACAAAAATACCATGATTCTGATAAGAAAACAATATGAAAATTTCACAGGAAACTTACGAAAATTTATATATTTTCAGGGCCAAAATAATGTAGTTTAAATAAGCAGAGCTGAGATAATTAATTAAAAACAAGATTTTTAAGCAATACATGATTTTCAAACTATTACTAATATTATAAATAGTACTAAATGGGGATCTGTAGACCCCTATGGGATATAGGCGTGAGATTATGTATGTATGTACTAATACTATAAATGCGAAAGTAACTCTGTCAGTCTGACTTTCACGCTGAAACTTCTGAACCGACTGAAATAAAATTTGGTACGTATTTGGAATCGCGGGCGTCCAAATTATCCAAAAAAATAGCAATGTTTTATACAGTAACCGATAAGCGTATAACTCAACCTTGTTCAGCATGTAACTATTTGCCTGACTATCACTCACACCCTGTGTAAATTCGGAAGATTGATTGCGTTGTGTAAAAACACACGGCTATGATGGGTTTTAGCAGGCGCCTGCACTCAGGGGTCTTGCGTTCAATTTTCATATCGCGTCATGAAACTGAATTGCAGATCAGGTAGACTAAATAACCAAATAAATATTATTAAGAAATGAAAAGAAAAACCTCTCGAATACCGTGCTTTGCTCTAACCAATTGAGCTACCGGGTCAATTAACTCGGTCGACAAATTTGACCATCTCTTTTAAACTTTTTTATTTTTAAATTAGTAAATAACATAAGGTATACATCTAACTTATAGGTATATATCTAACTTCAAAACTTCTCTGTTGAAAGGATTTGTATTCTAAAATTCTTAGGTACCTAGTTTTTCCTGGTAGAAGCATAAAATTCTATATCAAAAGTAAATCAAGTGTGGTATCCCACTATTATTTTATACTACAATACAAGTAGGTAATATGATTGCACACAGATTTTAGTAAACTGCACAAAATACATTGCTTATTAGCTTAAAATAGGAGTGTGACCTTCATTGAGTGTGCAGGTCATCAGGTTATTTCGGGAGCATTGTAGTCATTCGCACTGCACGCTGCACTGTTGTGATGTGTATCGATTCATTTCCGGGACTAATGTAAGCCGATCGATTCGAGATCTGGGTCATTGGTTGTGTTCCTATATTGTCTTTTTACAAAAGCGATGTCATCTGCAGAGGCGTGTTAGGGTTAGTTCATACTCGAGTCACGAATTCACCATGTATTTGTGTATTCATTTTAGGTCTCAATATTTAATCCTAAGCTTACTTATTTAGTTTTAATTTGTTGGTTTTTCTCAGCGAAGCTACAAAATTATAGGCGTAGTAGACAAGTAATTCAATAGTTTTTATACTACTATTCTTTATAAAGTTCCTTTAGTCCATTTGTCGGAAACGTGTGAAGTATTCACAAAGCCAAACAAAATGTTTGCAAAAAGCTTTTTGTTACGCTTTCACTGTAGGTAGAAAGAAATACAAATGCTCGGTGTAATCGAGTCTTTACAAAAAGAGAATTCATACTGCTACGTTTCCTGCGTAACTTCGTATGAAGAGAAGTTTTTCTTTTCAATGGTGGTTACAATGAGTTGACTTGCGCACACAAGTCAACTCATTGTAACCACTATTGAAAGCTTTAAGGCTTTTCCTTTAAGAATTATTTATTTCTTATGAATTTATTATTATGTTTTAGACTATAGTAAGTATTATCGTATCTGTGGTTTCAGAATTATTTCTCTCTAACAGTATAATAACTAACAAAACCTCTTTTTTTGGAAGTCGGTTTATAATAAGTACATAGATACATAATTTTTAAAGGTATAATCATAATTATCCTATAAGAGGAAGAAGTTTAATTAAAAGGGTCTAATTATACGTTCAGCAATGAATGCAATTTCTTGAAAATCTTCGGTGGAATGTTAGGAATTTAATTGATTGGCTATCTCGATGATAAAAACAAATATCTACTATCTAATAAACACGTCATGATGCACTTGCTGTTGCTAATGCTTAAATCTCATCAGAGACTGCAATACTGATATACACTGAAGAAAGTCAGTTATAAGTCGCTACGTGTGTTGTAAAAGTCTTCGATATGAAAATATACCCAGTTATATTAATTTTTCAGGTTAAATAATAACTATGCGCGAGAGATCGTTAATAACACACCGAATAATATTCAACATGTTCAACCTTTCAGACAGCAGCCATGTTAAGGAGGTGGCTGACGGTGGCGCTAGTGGCAGCTAGTTGGCGGGCCCTGGACGCCTGCTCGTGCAGACCTGAACATCCTCAGACATCCTTCTGCAAAAGCGACTTTGGTACCTAATGTTTTTATTATATTCACGTCAGGTACCTACTGTTATCTACCGCTAAAACGCCTACTATAAAGTAAAGATTCAATCTGCTAAGACGCTTTTTCGTGACATTTCATCATGTTTTAGCTAGATTTTTATGTAATTTTTTGTGAAATCAAATAAAAAATATAATTTCCATGATAAGTAGATAGATTTAAAAAGTTTTCGCATTAGTGAATAAGTCACTGTGAATATTAAATAAATAATTTAGGTATTATTTTTCAGTAATCGTCGGGAGAGTACAGAAACTGTTTCGCGGACCTGAAATGTACGATTCATACAAAGTGAAAATTCGAAACATATTTAAGGTAAATAGATATAATACCTAGGTATAATCTAGCTATAATCGATCGATAGAAGAGATGTCATTTTCAAATTCTTAAAAATTTACTAACAAATTACAAGCAGTAGGTAATGCATATAGATTTAAGAAAAGATTTCATTATACTGGAAACGTAGGTAAAACTCAAATCATTGTTAGAGTTTATCTCGTCACGTAAAAGCGAAGACACGTTTTATCGTAAACTATTCTAGCCAAAGACAAAGGTTCATTTCCAGACAGGCTTAAAGTAATTAGATCTGCGGGAGAGTAGAGAAGACAGGTCGATGGGTAGAAGCTACTGGAAAATGGAATTTTATACGTTGTGGGAATTACGAGTAAATTAAATGCCATGGAAGTGTTACTTTTTTATTTTTAGTTTAGTATTTATGTAATTACTTTTTGATAGGAAGATACGTTTGATTAGTAGGGCCTATGTGGGGGATATGTGGGGCCCTTGGACTGTCTAGATCGACAAAATAAATAATTTTTCACTGTATCAGCTTGGGTGATTTGCTATTAATGTTATTTTTTGATATTTTTATTGTTAATTTCTTTCTTGTGTCTGCTTGGTTAGGTTTTAATTTTAATTTTAATTTTGTAGTAGTCGTTATGTCAATATTTCATTGTTAGTAACCTCATTTATTGCTTGTTAACACAACAAGTCTTTAACTGTCCACTCAATTAGATTTAGGAAATTTGTCTGTAACACATAATGTAAATTGAAGTGGACGTTGACAAACCTCAATAAAAAAAATTAAAAATAAGCAATAAAACGATTTGATTTGATTAGAAAACTAAACTAGTAATAATCTTTTTTATTTCTCAGGCAACTCCCAAAGCGCAGTTGGCATTAAAATCTGGTCGACTGCTCACACCTAACGAGGGGTCTTTTTGCGGAGTCAACCTTCAACCTAGAGAAACATACATTATTACAGGTAAATAGCTAAGTCACTGAGAAAATTAAGATAATCTTACCTAAATTCATTAATCTATAAAAAAATTTAAAACATTTATGAAGTAATCTATACTAATAGGAGTATGTTGGTATAATTGTATGCATTACTCCGCTTTTAATTTGTTAGAATATGCTCTGGGCCTATCTCGAAATCTATAAATCTAGAGATACCCTGAATATACTCGTACCTATTAATAATTATTTGCATTAGATAGTGATCAATATATTACTGTATACGTACTGTTTTGATGTTATTTATAAATCTTTTTCAATCTTCATACATATACATATAGTGAGGCTCTTTATCCCACAAAGAGGTAGAGAAAATCTTCATATTACATTATTTTGAATCGTATCCTACTTCCTACTAATATTACCTATAAACGTAAAAGTTTGTAAGTATGAATGGATTTTAATAAAATTTGGTATGAAGTTAGCTGACACCCTGGATTAACACAAAGTCTACTTTTTATCCCGGGAAAATATTATCTATTATCCCGGATAATTTCGACATTTTGTTTTTTTTTGCATTCAATGCAGACGAAGTCGCGGCCGTCCACTAGTATCAAATAAATAGAAATCTGCATCTATTCCAGGTCAAGTGCTGCACCTGCAAGCACACATCCACCTTTGCTCGTACGTGAGCAAGTGGCGTGACGTGACCCCGCGGCAAAGGAAAGGGTTCCGGCTACTGTACAAACAGGGATGCCTTTGCAAGGTATGAACCATTTAGTAGTAGTCATAACCATTGATTTAGAATAAGAATCGCTTAGAAATTTATTGTAAACTTTATCTTGAGTGACTAGCAGCCATCACCTACTTGCCAAAGATGTCTTTATTAATAGAGAACTGTCATATAGGCAATATCCTCATTTAAGAACGAGAAAGGTGTAGGTAACTTGAGAATGGTCTTGTTCAAAAAGATGGCAAACACCTTACTAGTAATCGTAATATTTTATCTGAATATCTATTATGCATAGAATATTATAAAGAAACTGTAATAATGCACTTGTCTATCTTTTAATTAGTACTTATAGGCAGAATCTCATTGTACATTATTTTTCCAGGTGCACGTAAATAGGCGACGCACGAAGTCACCCAATGCGTGCTTCTCGAAATTCAACGACTGCTACGAGAGGCATGGCATCTGCCTACAAGATCGCGAACGGCGGTGCCGCTGGACTAGGTAAATCCCGCTTTTGATCATGATAGTTAATCGTCGATTATGGACGATTGTTACGTTCCTTGATATGATCATTGGATCTCAAAATTTCAATGCTTAAAAGAGATTTGCTTGTAAGACCACGGCAGTTCAGTCTCCAAAAAAGTACTTAAATCTTTCTTGTTACCAGAAAGTAAAGTACCTATCATGCATATACTTCAAATCCGTCCTTATTCGAAAATAACAAATGTTCTCTAAAGCTAATCGTGTGAAATGTATTACAAGGCTATAATGAACACTTATGAGACGTTCAAACTCGAGTAAAAACGCCTACGTTGTCGTCATTATTTTACTATCTCACAGAGTGGTCACAATGGCGGACATATATTTTGGATGATAACTTTAACAGCTTATTAATAGACACAACAGCTTAAAGTAAAGGCTTGGAACACTAAATAAGATATAATCAGTAATTGACTTTATAGAATAAGTACATCAAAAAGCGTTAAAAACTAGGTTTATCTTACAGTTTAAATAAAGTAAAGCATCAATGTTCTTACCGATAAAAATGTCCACCGACAATATTATATTTCTTGGCAAAATAATGTAATTAGGGACATAGCCAAGAAGGCTTTACCAGGAATTTAAGACAAATCGGGAAACTTACTTTAGGAGAAAAAGTTACTTTGACCTAAAATAAATTTGCCAGAATCTAGGAACAAATCTAAATAATGGAATCCTGGTTTTTTTGTCGAAAAATTACTCTCGGTATGAAGTACTTACTAATCTAATATTTAGTTGGTAGTCTCAAGTGGTTTTTTATCAATTAGCACGTCATTCTGGTGTAATTTTACTCCTTTTTTGTATCAAGTAACCGGTGTTATTACAAAACCGCGTCAAAAATTAGACACTGTTTAAAACGACACTTCACAGCAAATATAGGTATAATTATCGTATAATTATTGTATAGCATATCTGTAAAATTTAGTCAATTTTTAGATTGAGCAATGTCTAAATTCTTTTGTTCCTAATAACAGGCTATACGTTTAACTTTTCGTTGTTGTTATGTACCTACTAAAATAAAAACTTTTATGAATTTCAGTAATACACAATATTTTTTACACTATTCATAAGTAAATTATCTTGTTCGCAGGTCTCCCGCCCTCACAAGATGCATACAATCCGAAAAGCTCCATTTTAATGGGACTTTGACTTGATTTTATGAACACGAAGCTACATACACCTTGTACAACTCGAAACGTCCTTAGGGAAAATTACATTCGATGCTACTAACACCCTTCAACAGTCATCATCAGCTAACATCACTTGCATGAGAATAACTTTTTCATTATCAAGATGACCTAAGCACGCCATTAGGTGTGTTTTCGGAAGTACCTTAATCTCCTTTTACGAGTAAAAATGTGTAGTTTCATGAAAATTTTGTTATGGGTATTTCTTATTGTAATTTTTCATTTGGACTGCAGAAATTGTTGTTTTTTGTCTTGACTGACGAAATTAATTTTAACGTTAAGTAATTTTTACATTATTTATTATTAAGTTTAAAATTGTAAATTAACAAATTATAGTGATATTAATGTATTAGGTTTAAAGTAAAAATAGAAACTGTAAGATATGAATCAGTCGATTTTCATTAAACGCCTTTCGTATTGTCTTAGCTAATAGACTCCGGAGATTAACGTCTAGCAAATAAATATGTAAAAATAATCCTGGTATACACAGTCGTTTACTGAAGCACGAGGTGTGAGAATAGCCTCAAGAGAAAATACGACTGCGGATACCAGCCTTAAGTTAAGTACTCACCATATCGGTGTAGCTGTGGTAGTACGTCTGCTCGATCAATGGGAAGTTCTCCCGTCCAAGTCGGCGCTGCAGCTGCAAAAGGTGGCCAAACACCCATGGTCTATCCTAGGAAGCAAAATATCAAGCCCATTAGTAATCAAATCTTGAATATCAAGTAGAATAAATTTATACTTCATTCTATCTGTTTTGAGCAGGGATAAAAGGGTAGCGGGTATTTTAATAAAAAGTAAGTAAGTAAGTTTAAAATAAAGTAGGTACATTACTTTAATTGATAGTACCTACCTATAAGTGGGATTCCTTACAATCCTTAAATCTATCGACTCGGAAGCAAAATCTATGATTAGACAATATAGACAATGTGACGATAGCGTTACGGATTTTCTAAAGGTTGGTGCTTGCCCATAGATCTCTGATCCATAACTAACCTGGAAGTGGTAGATGGAGTTAAGGCTGTTGATGGAGGGTACTCCGCCAAACTTGAGGCCAAGTAGCAGAGGACGATGATCAGCACCTGCGTCGCGAACATTCTGACGGACTAGCACGAACTCCGGTCTGGATAAATGAGGAATATGTAACTGAGAAAGCTGCATAAGTAGTTTACAGTGTTAGTGTATAGGTACTATGATAGATATGAGAGCTGAGTCATCTTGTTAAGGATACGATGGGGGTGGCATAATCACAAGTAGTGTTAAGTCCCTAAATAAAAGCTGTATAGATGGAAACATGGAAGTATAGGTACCCAGAAAGTTTGGAAGGATTTGGGTGGCACATAGATAAATGGCGAGTGCTAACGTGGGTATACAAAACATTTACAAACACAAGGGTGATCAGCATACTCACACAGTACAGTTAAAAAGTTAGTAGCACTTACTTGAAGCAGCGTGCAACTTTGGTGCCTCCTCGAAATACGGCCATGGATACGTTCGCGCCATCCGAGTTTGATGTCACTGATAGCTCCTACAGAAAAAAAATACTTATGAAAACGGCACTAATTATTGAAGATCATAGTATGTCGCAAATGACTGTTGGTAGTTAGTAGGAACACAAGGTCCATAATACCACTTGATTTATAAGAAGTATATTAACAGGGTGTGAGTGACAGCCAGACAAATACTGAAATGCTGATACTCGCATTTTTAATTTGATTATTCCATATGTACGATCCTGTGACTCGCTAAATAAGCTTATCAATTATTGTGTAACACAGCACAGCTTTTTGGATTACTTGTCTTTCCATTGACTCTCCATTAGGGTTGATCAGTTATTTCAACTTATTTGAGGTCAACTTTTTCGAAAATCTACACAATTTTAGTCCTGAAAAAATTTAATGAAATTCGAAAAACCTCGACACTTTCTTGTGAACATTTTCAATGGTTGCTACTTTAGATCAGAATCATGATCTGACGTCAGCATATTATTATTTGGCTGGTTGTTACTTACATCCTGTATACAAAATCCATCTAATCTAATTCGTGACAAACTAGTTAAGTACATAAACCTAATTATGGCTTCGATTAATCGTCAATTTACAAAATAATTTACAGCGTTCGTCGCTCAGTAAATATTAATTAACCGACACATTAACCAATAACCGTTAACGGTCGGGTAAAATTTTAGCATTCTTACACAGTAACAAATGAAAGCTTGTAAAAATACATTAAAATAATATTGGGTGCTCGCCATAAATGCATTTGACGACATAACGACTCGTAAAGTAGGCATTTTATTTTCCCCTCGAATTATGTGCCACAAAATTTTAACCAAGGTAAGGTATAAAAGGTTTTGTTTTAACTCAGAGGAAAAGTGAGATAGTATTAAGATACCTAAACTAAACCTATATAAAGTGCCCTAACCTACTCAATTATTAATACATAGAAACTCGATAGGTGCATACATTTTTATTTAGATAACGTATTAAAAATAAACACGATGTATAATCCTGCCATACATTAATTTATCGTCAGATCTCCCCTCGAAATATAAAAGAGGAATTCAAAAAACAAAATTCATTCGCATAAAAAATTGTGATTAAAGCCGGTTAAGCTTTTGTGTCACGAAACAGCGGTAAATGTGCTTGGATATTATTTAAACAGTATACCTATAGGTAATACATGTACCTACGTACAATCACATTAATCGGTCAATGCAATTACGAAATGTAAAAGTTTTTTTTAAATTTAAGGTTAATGCAATCTAAACTTATTTGAGTTATGGCAATGGTTTTAGGAGAGACTATATATTTCACTATTGACCGATCAACATAAATACATACATATACACACGACGGTGTTCCCTCCCAAAATGAAGTTACCAGTACTGCAGGATCATAAAAGCGCTCCCACAGCCACGTTTAGCATAACGAGGACATAATATGTAAATTATTAGTGACAAGTTGCTAGCTTATCGCCTGAGAAAATGCCCAAGTTCCTTAGATATTTACCAAAAACGTTGAAAATTGAGTTCTCTATGCTATTGTCTACCTCTCTAAGTTATGAGTGTTTTTGGGTCGTCAACGTTCCCGAATACTACGGATTTTCCCCATCATCATCACGATCATTTTTCTCAAAGGAAGTATGCCTAGAAAGTTACTAGATCCTAAGATATCAGGGTCCGAAGTTGAGTAAATAGACTGCGTTTTTTTTGCATAAATGCACATAGACGCGTGGAACAACATTTATTTACAAAAAAATAATTAAAATCTGGCTATAAGAAAACTAAAACAAACACTGGATACTATAAATTTCGACCGAAAAAAATAACATTGTTAGTATACTAGAATGAGTTTTAATGAGTCATGTTATTGTGTATCACTTACCTAACTTTATCACACAAAATAGGCCTATCTTGATTGTTCTTCGAAACACCCCTTAGGCCCATTTATATGCAAATTTTGTTTCCAGTGGCCAATTATGGGAGGTAATACCTACTCTGAATTAACAAATAAAAGGACCTAATAACAATTATTACACTCAATATCATATATATATATGCATTTTCTGCCATATATGAATTAAATATTAAATGGGTAATATCTAAAAATTATATTCAAAGTGAGACAGAAATGTACGCTTTGAGCACCAGTATCTACCCAGTTTTGTGTTTATATAATAACAAGGTGACAACCTGATTTGATATCAAGTCATATGGAACACGAGCCACCTAACCTTCTCTATTCCTTGATTTCCAAGTACCTACTCGATAAAAGAAAACTTACCCTGAACTCGGCCTGTTCGACACGGATATCCCATTCGCCAGGCAGCTTCCGCCCACGAAAGTACTTCGACCAGTCGGTGTTCTGGTCGTCCACTACCAGGAGAGTCACGCAGCGGTCGCGGTTGTACCCGCGGCCTACTGATGCCACTGATGTTACGCTACCTGATAGCAAAAAAATTGATTAAAATCTACTTACAACTTGTCAAACGATCTAGTAATATGCAAATAATTAATCTGAAACTATTAATTGATATGTTTACTCAAATACCTGAGTTAAGACACGTAAGCTCTGGGCTACAGATATAAGTATAAACAAACAACATAGATACCTGTATCTAGTTTTGAATTATATAGAAATTTAATATACGAATTATATTATATGAATTTATAAATCATCGATTCAGCAGCCCTACATACAAACCTAGCAAGTTAGCGCCTTGATCCCTAGCAGCGCCAGTTAGTGATTGGACTCGCTGCAGCAGAGACTCCCTTGATTTGGCAGGTGATGACGGCGCCGAGGTGCCTCGGGAGCCTCCTCGAAGGTTAAGGGAGAGGTCAGTACCGGGCGCTGGGGTTGGCTGCGGACCTGCTGGAGTGGTACCGCTGCCCATACTGCCGCCAGTGGCTACGGATGGTTTTGATTGACCATTTAGTTTACGCACAAAATGCAAAAACTTTGTATGTAACTCAACTAAAAAACGTGTTTTTTTTATCCTTACACATGGATAGAGTAAGATGTTGCATATTTTAAAAGAAATCATTATCACGTTTTGTTTTCAAGTATAGATACACATACCCTGGGAGGTCGGCCTCTGATTCTGCGGCTTAGGCTGGCTGGTCGTGGCCGCCTGGCCGGTGTACGGATCCACCTCGCCCTCATCGCACTCGGACTGCAGGTCTCCGGAGCTGAATCTGCGCAAGGCGTCCGCTGAGCTACGCCGCACCACGCCACACCACACAAGGAAGGACAAAGGACATCACACACATGTAGCCACGCTCCTTATATCGCTCAAGTCCCTTTAAATATTATCCTTATAGATCTGTCTAGGTGGTCTAGCAGAAAATGATGCTAGATGAAGCAATGACATCGATTCGTCACGACATGAATGGGATACACAAACAGGCGCCATGCTCTGAATGATGGACAAGTTGTTATTTGATCAATGAAAAGATAAAAATGCTAGGCGCAAAATTAACAGCTGGAACGCCTTCAGAATAATTTTTACGAAAACCCTTTTTCTCTCTCGGGAAAAGGATCGTTTGTTTTCGACCATCATATACAAGATTTTTCGGGACATTCGCTATCAAATAACAACTTTGGGTTCTGGTTGGCGTGGGGCCGATATTCGAGCTTATGAGTGGCACACGGTATGCGATGGAGGCGGGTGTGGGGTAAAGGTGCGGGTCAAGTGCGGGGGTGAAGCAGCGCGGTGAAGCGGTCTCAGCCTTTTTAACAATTTTATTTATACCCGAAATTGGTTAGACGCTGAACATTTCACGGGCACGTTGCTTCGATAATATTATTTTATGTGGCTTAAATTATAGGTGGTTAATGTAAGGTTAAAAAAGAAAAAAATAAGCTTTACTGAACGACTTATGAAACAAAATGATATTATTTATTCAATGGCGGTTCATGAGAACATGAAATAAATATTAAAATGATTATTGATATGATTATTAGTCACAAGTGAAAAACAAAACAACAAAGAAGTAAGCTCACCTTCTTTTCAGGTAATTGACATTGGTGGTGAAAGAGTTGCGGAAGCTTGAGAACGACAGGGTTGATGTGGTCGCGGCCTGCGGGCCACAGATGCCAGGACACCCGGAACGCTCTATTTTGAAGCCCCTAGTAACATAATCTTATGTAGGTATTACTAACCTATGTGTAGGTAGGTTATATAGATGGATAATGCACCCTTATCGCTGTTTGGTTTTAGGTATAAAGCCGCGAACTTGTCCTCCTCTAATTTAGACACAAAACATTTTTATATCAACCTAATTTTCGGAAACCGCACATTCAAACGCAATATTTGTACGAATTACGTAGGTAACTACATACACAGCTAAGTTCCTAAAAAGTACTAACCAGAGAGATTTAGAGATAGTATGGACTGAAATTATTACCTTAGAAAGTGGTTTCGCAAGTAAAGTCGATTAGCACGTGATGAACGGGGCTACGCGAGTAGGTGTAGAGGATCCTGGAACAAAGATTGTAAGACTTCACACTTGCTAACTTTTTATTTAGCTTCTTTATATATATACCTCATATATAGTTGAGGCAATCAAAATTTCTTTAATCTTTTAAAATATAGCATCTGATTGAGCAACTAAGCTATTTCCGAATAATAATATGAATCAGTTTACCTATGATCGGAATATAATGAGTTCAAAATAAACCTACTTGAATGAAATGACGTCAGAAGGTAGAGGTACCTTGGCTTGAAGCCAGCGTCCGATAGCCCCCAGTGTACTATACTCCCTCATTAATTTATGTATGCTTCGATGTACCAGCTAATGTGGAATAGAGCGTAGGTACTTATGTACTTAGAGTCTAAGCCCCATTTACACCAAATGCTTTTCATTTTAAAAAGGTGATATTAGCACCCAAGGTTTTTGATATACTTAAACAGAAAGCGAGGATAGAATTAAACAGTCCTGGCCGTAACTCAGGTAATTTTCAAACGATTCATTTGTATTGCTGTGGAAAATGCACGGTAAACGCCACGTTACTATACAAATCTTTCTAGACATAGAAAGCTAGCAAGCGCCCAATAAAGGGAACTTTCGAGACTGAGAAAAAAGAAGATTGAAAGCAGTAACTGTTAGTATCAGCCTGTATATATTACGTAAGAGGGCGCGACAACCTCTATCAGTAAGTCAAATATTACCTAATACGTCTTTGCTAATACAAATATTTTTTATTATATCTATTACAATATAATCATGTAGGTACGTATACATGGTGGGTTCATGTAAGCTATGTATTTCATCGCAACAAATAACAAGTTTTTATCTAATGTCGTACATTTTCCTAGTCCAGCGGATGTAAGTGGAAACTCTGAAATATTATATGACACCGTAGTACTTAATCATAGTAATTTATTTTCATTATATGTAGTCTCTAGCGACACTGATAATAGCTCAGATAAGCTTGGGGTAAGTTCAAAAATATACTGACTACCTTCGCTTCCATTTTGACTTGAACTTTTAGCCGGTATTCGCACTAACTGGAATAAAATATTGTTACCTGCAATCTTTTATTGCCCAGAGGACCCAAAGGGTTCCCAAAATCCCTATTTCATTGAACTTTATTCTAAGACGTCCTCGGGGCCATCAGAATTCGAAGTGATTAGAAATACGGATTTTTTTCGGTAAAAATTGCTATTGCTTTTGCAAAATCTTTCTTTTCTACAGAATGCAATAAAAAGGGTTAAGCAACATACAATGAAAGTTGTTCTGTATTAAGAACTGATTACAAAACTTTAGACTTCAAATCTAAATTAGGTCTGAATTATAGAATATTTCATAAATGTTCATTGTTCAAAGATTATGAAGAATAATGAATAGTCATTTAAATTTTAAGTATAAGTTTTTGTTATTAGTACTGTTTGTGTTTCTTGAACATAATAAAAAATAAAATAAGTGGGCATTTCTTTTAACAAACTTTTTACCCTACTACACCTATACATATACAAGGCGAGGGAAAAATTTAGGAAATAAACACACCGCACCAGCGACAGTCCACGCGAAGGGCCTATTCTACCCCGTTTCCACTTGCAATGGATCATATGATCAGAGTGGAGCCCTATTACCGGGACAGAGCCTTAGCCATTTTTAACCGACTTCTAAAAAGAGAGGTTATCAATTCGTCTGTATGTTTTTATTTTATGTGTGTTACCTCAGAACTCCGTCATTTATGAACCGATTTAATTTTTTTTTATAGTTGGTCATGGTATGCTTCCAAGTTAGTCCCATATTCACCACATCAGGATCTGAGGATAGGATCTTGGAGAAATCGAGGGCAATCCTCAAATATTGTAGGCACATGTTGTCTGTTTTTACACTTTTACTGGGCGTTTTGGTCACCTACATATAAACATAACATCTGATGATGGAATCTCTAAGGAATCTAGGGATATCCTCAAATATAATAGGCACGAGTAGTCCGTTTCTAGATAACTAGCTGACCCGACAGACGTTGTCCTGTCCCACGCCTTAAATGCAAACTTTCTGAAATAAGCTGTAACAATATGGACGGTTATAAAAACATTATCTAGTTGACCGAATTGTGAATCTAAACATTTCCGAGATATAACAACCATATACCGGGCGTAACTGAAACTAAAGTATACTTTTGAATATTCAACACGACGACTGCAGCGCAGTCTGCCGGATCCTATGTAAAAGGTTCTATTTACAGGATGTTTTTTGGTCGTCAACATTTCTGAAAACTATAGATTCTCCTCATCATCACGAACATGTGGAAGGATCCCAAGGAAGAATACCTGGAAAGTGTCTGGTTCCCAAGATATTAAGGTCCAAAGTTGAGTTATTAGGTTGCGTTTTTTTTTGCATAAATGCACGTAGACATACCAAACTACCTATAAAAAAATAACACAAACACTGGACACCATACATTTCGCGCGATCATGTTAATAAAAAAAATGTAAAAAAAATTAAAAACGCGATCCAGAATTTTTTTTTATATAAACTTTATTCGATGTATAGAGCACGTACCCTTCGTAAACGGTGGCAACGAAAAAACCCTGTATACTAATATTAGGTATAAATTTGTAAGTGCATGTGTGTGTGTATGTTTCTCCGTCTTTCACGGCAAAACTACTGAACCAATTTTAATGAAATTTGATACATAAATATTCTTGAGCCCGAGAAAGGACATAGGCTACTTCTTATTGCGGTAGGTGGCACCACCGCGTAATAACATAAACAACAAAATAAATCGGTCAACTATACAGGTTTTAACAAAAAAGGTATGTCAAGCCAAAAGCTATTTTTCCATATAGTATGGGGAATTCTCAAACATCTCAGGAATTTTCAAACAACATTGAAAATTAAACATGTGATTTCAAGGCTCAAATTTTGTGGTTTTTTTTTTGAGGAATTTTGTGTGTGTTATGTGTGTCTAGTGAGTTCGAGAATGGTTTCTAAATCCAGTCACCGAAATTATGTTTTTACTGCAGTCCACGCGGACGGAGTCCAAAAACATTATTTAGTTGACCAAATTGTAAATCTAAACTTTTCTCGAACCCACTTGAACACACACAAAAATTTTCATCAAAATCAGTCCAGCCGTTTAGGGAGAAGTCTATTACAAACACACGAACATAAGATTTAAATATATCAAGATAAAGAAAAGGAAACATTTCCGTGATATAACAACCATCTACCGGGCGTAACTGAAACTAAATTATCCTTGTGAATATTCGACACAGCGACTGCAGCGCAGTCCGCCCGATCCTATGTAAAAGGTTCTAACTAACATTAACAACAATATAAATCTTCTATTCGTGTCTTTGGAATTGAACTGCTTCTAAACGGCTGGACCGATTTTAATGAAATTTTTCGTGTGTGTTCAAATAGGTTCGAGAATTGTTTAGATTTACAATTCGGTCAACGACATTTTGTTATTTCTGCAGTCCACGCGGACGGAGTCCGAAAACATTATTTAGTTGACCGAATTATGAATCTAAACCATTATCGAACCTACTTGAATATACACAAAAAAATCATCAAAATCA
Organism: Carposina sasakii; assembly: GCA_014607495.2. Classification (NCBI taxonomy): domain Eukaryota; kingdom Metazoa; phylum Arthropoda; class Insecta; order Lepidoptera; family Carposinidae; genus Carposina; species Carposina sasakii. The sequence continues at coordinate 8,915,705 of CP053153.1, forward strand.
GTTCAGTAGTTTAGAAGGAAATCCATTACAAACGCAAGAATAGAAGATTTATTTATGTAAGGAAAATAAAACATTTCCGAGATATAACAACCATCTACCGGGCGTAACTGAAACTAAAGTATATTTTTGAATATTCGACACAGCGACTGCTCCGCAGTCTGCCGGATCCTATGTAAAAAGTTCTAACATAAACAACAATATAAATCTTCTTCTCGTGTGGTTTTAATTGTACTCCTTCTAAACGGCTGGATCAATTTTAATGAAATTTTGTGTGTATGTTCAAGTGGGTTCGAGGATGGTTTAGCTTTACAATTCGGTCAATTAAATAATGTTTTTGGACTCCGTCTGCGTGGACTCCAGAGAAAACAAAATGTCGTTAACCGAATCGTAAGTCTAAACCAGTCTCGAACCCACTTGAACACATACACAAGGTCAGTTCAGCGGTTTAGAGGGAAATCCATTACAAACACACGAACAGAAGATTTTTATATATAAAGATTTTGGTCAGCTACACATAATATAAAGGAAACGAGGGTCTGATGATGGAGCCGCTGAAAAACAGATAGTGGAACTTTATAGTAATAAAATCCCCCTATGGCAGGGGGAGGCCTACGTCCAGTAGTGGACTGCAATAGGCTTATGAAGATGAAGATAATTGTGTTAAGTCGTGTAATTACCTATATATGTTGCGTTAAGCCGTGTCCGAAGTAAGGTGGTTATAGAGGAAGAGGTAGACATGAGAATAACGAGATGACGGATAATAGGGATGAATAAAAGAAGAGTACCTACATATTGTACCGACCCCAAATGACTGGGAACAGGGCAGGAAGAAGGAGTGTAATTATATGTTGCTTATATTGTCAGACATCAGTTATGAAAGAGATAAGGATACTAATAGCTTAGTATATTATGTTGTATTACCTGTGTCCAGTTATTTAAACCTAATTGAACGTTACTTCGATAATTTCGGATTTTCCTGTCAAAATCTGTATCAATAATTGCCTGGCTGTCACTTACATCCTGTATAAGTATATTTATTATTTATATTTAAACTTTGATGTGGGTACATCAAATATTTACAAGGGCACACGCAGTGCGTATGAGAAATGAAATGGAAAGTCTGGGGGATGCCCCTGAGATTAATGAGCACTTTCACCTGCCTCGTGGAATACTTTCTGGGTGCAAATGGAATTTCTAAATAGAGTTATGAGATGGACGGTGAAAAAAAAATTTGGCAATCTAGAACCTACCAGTCTAAAATTTACTTGGCTCTGGCTCGTAAACTTTTGTAAATAATCTAAGTCTAATCAAAAAAAGTTTGATTTTGTTCTAAATACTTAATCTACAAAAATATGAAATAAAAGATAAGTATCATATAATAATAAAATAATGAAAGCTTGATATTCATGAAATTTAGAGAAATAACTTTCGTTTTAGTATTTTCATATACGCATTTTATTGTTTTATCAGTCAAGAGTTCTCAAACATTGGCCTAAGAAGGGTAATCGAAAGGCAATAGGTACCTAGGTTGGTTAAACGAAACTGCAGCTTGAGTTTTAAACAGTAGGACAGAGTTTGGGTTCTAACAAGGAATTCAAGACGGCTAATTTATACGAAAGCGAAAGAACTTCACTCGAAACCAAACAGCAAAATTTTCTTTAGTCACGAGAAATACCTAACTAGATGACTAGTAAACTAGAGGCTCTATGCCACCTTCTTGATTCCTGGCCCTCTGCCAGTGTTTTTGATGTCATTCTCACATAATATTCTCTTATGTAACACCCAAAATCACAAGCAAATACTTCATTGGATTTATTGCGAACGCAAATTATCCTTTTCTCAAGTATTTTTTTTGAAAACTTTTCCATTTGTACGTATTTAAGAGACCTAACAAATAATATTTTACACGTGTATTTCAGTACCCCTGGGCCATACATAATTCTCTGAGCCTCTAATATAACAAATGCGGTAGTGCAAGGGTAGATGCAAGGAAAATATCTTTTCATCAAATAACAGCGTCAAACTAAAACGTTTCGTAAACATAGGAAATGTTTTATAGGTTTTATATCTTGCTAATTACATTTATTTGTTTGCCAGCCAAACAAATAAATGTAATTAAGAAAACTGACCGACACTAAAATTCTTAGTAAAACCAAGAATTGGAAATTGCATTACCGCGTGCCCTGCCTACTACACCGTATTGTATTTTGCCGTGTGTGTGGCTTTGCCAGCCGCGCGCATCCATCAAAATACTACGTTATCTAGGCTGGCACCGACTACAAAAAATAAGTGATAATTATAAATATTTAAATAGTTAAACATGACTTTGTTAAAGTATTAGGTATTAAGTTGTAAATATTTAAATAATTTTAGATATTTAATATGTATTAAGTAGATAAATTAGTTACGTTATTTATCGCTTTTTAGTTAAAGTTTGAAGTCGGTAAATTTTTTTTTTAAAGTCAGTTTATTTTAATTATCCATAAATTGTTTCCCTAAAATCATGAATAACTATTTAGAATTTATTTGGAGATGTGAAACCAAAAAAATCCCTGCTCAGGAGGATACTTGTGTATTTATTGCAAGCATAACTCATATGTATGTATTTACTGCAAAAAAACTTCACCTTCCTTGATACTCATAGAAACTGGCACGGAATGCAGAGGTCGTGGGTTCGATTCCCACCCGGGTGAGGAATTTTTTCCATTTCTTTATTAATAATTTTTTAACTCATAGAAACTCTTTATGAATTATTTGAACGTTCTGGAGGTGGTAGAGAATGATTCCGCTCTCGTTCTTAAATTATCTAGCTTCATTTCCAATTATAAGTCAAAGTATCTATTTAAACTACCTATTTTAAATTTATTTTCTTATATAAATTAACCACCACAGACAGCAGTTAAACAACATCGATTTAGCAAAGCACTTCCGACTTAAATGTTCGAGATTAGAGACCAAAAGTGATTAAACCCCCTAACACTGGAATACATTCGGACCCATAATAGTAAATACATTCGTCCCAACCAACGGCGAATGGCTCGGTAATTGCTTGCGTACCGCTCCCGGCCAAGTAAACAATAAAATTAAACCAAACAAGGGATTCCGACCAACAATTGACTACCTACTTTCTTTCCATATTATGTCATACTAAATGAAAATACGTAGGCACCTACTTCTGTATCTAACTATGCAGCTTCCATCCACCAGATGTAGAAAGGCTCATCAATATTACAATTACAATTTGGTCGATACTGCGGCAAACTATTATACTGGCACACAGTTTTCCTAATATAAGGCTGGTGATCTCCTCCTCCTGCTTACAGTCTATCATAGTCTACCTGCTGTGTCGTTCCTCCTGGCATCATGCTCATCATGCTCTTGTATGATGACGTAAGATATAAATGGACTTGGTTCCTAAAGACTGAATACCTTGCAGGCATGCTCACCAAAAATGCAGCTTTCTATTACCTACTGGTATTTGACCGTAACAAAGAACTCATGAATTTCTGTTCTACTGTCCGATATCGTCCCTCGCCATCTTGTCTGGAGTAACGTGTCATATATTTATATCGCGGATTTATTTTAACGGCGCCATTACGTTCATGGCCTATAAAATTAGCCATTTTGTGCAAAGGATTGGATTTTTATATGTGAACTAATGGAATTAAAAAAGTAATTGTTTTAGCAATGGAATGTAGTTGATTTAAACTCGTTGTTTATATATATAAACAATGAGGTAGGAACTATTGAATAAGGTAAAAAGCAAGAAATAAATTCAATAAACGTAATGTAAGGGATTATTGGACCTCTACCCACATCATGTACGAGTATACAAATGTAGAGAATTTCATCGACTCCCCAAAAACTAGAATTAAATTGGACTGCCTTATCAGCCTATAAATCTCCCGGGTAATTCAAGCGTCCTAACCCTATGATATTATACCTAACTCCTCACCCTTTAGAAATAAAATAAAACCGTGCACCATATTCGAACCCATCTCATTTTAATATAAGCTGACCTTATAACGTGGCTCTAACTAACCATCTTGCTAAAGTATTTTCATAAAAATTCTTCTCTTAGTGGTTGACCAAGTTATTTGTAATCTCGTCAAAATTTTTGTAAGCATTAACTGTGTAACTAACACTGTGTAACTAACAAACGTAGTACAAAAATCATAAATTTATAAGCAAAATCTTTTGATATGCACGCACACGTTTTTCACTAGGAAAAGGTAAAAAAAAAATCTTTTATGCTTCTGTGGAAATGATAATGTTTTTTCTAATATTGTCCACAACTTTTTCTTTCAGATCAAGACTATGAGACAGTTTTTTTTACGTCATTTCGGAATTTAGATTAGGTAATTTATATCAGTAAAATTATTTTATACGGACAAGTATACGTCTCGTACTCGTAGGAATCTAAATAATTTATATTTAGTTATTTATTTTAGTGAATTTAATTGTGAAGTTTGAGAATACTGTTTACTACTAACATAAATTGGCCTGTATGGCTTAATTTAAATTCCTGACTGGGCAGAATCAGTGCACTAAAAGCGTGAAGATATAAATTTAAGATACTACACTTGAATATCCTATGACGTAAGTTTCCAGACATTTTAATGGTATAGTAAACCCGGACTCATTAACTTTTGCGTCGAACTCAAACCTCTATTTCTCGAACCTAAGTTATATAACTTCGCATTTAAACATAAAGTGGAATCTTTTACGCAGACCATTAGTACTTAGGTACTTTTAAGGCTTCAGTGGCAATTAAAGTCACACTTACATATAAAACACGTGCATTTTAATAAAATTAAGCGTTTAAAACAAATGGCATTTTTAAGTATAATAAACACAAAATTTTATAAAAGACAATCATTATTTATAACATACCTAATACCTTCCAATAAAAAAGTATTACTTACTAGATCCTTTTTTCTGTTTCTAATTTTACCTAATCACTTTTTAATAATATGCGCTAAATTCTAAATAAAGCTGACGAAAATAAATTCTCTATAACATAATCCTGCCGGGGTCATTCCCCGCCCTATATACTGTTACTTAACCCCGCTACCTCACTAATATCCTTGCACTTCCCAGGTTCACGCCGCTACACTCTAGGTTTATGAATGAAATTGCAACTACAGTGCAAAATGTAATATTTCTATTCTCTCTATTAAAAGATTTATACAAGATTACTTACAGATTATGCGGGATAAGTCCGGTAAAAGGTAGAATTGGCTTAGAGAGCACTGGTTGCGCGTTAACGGTCCCGAAAACGTTAGTAAGGAGGGTCGACTGAAAATACTAGAGGGTTTTGGGGCAGCGCACGCCTGTATTGATTTGGGCGCGACTCGCGCATGTGCTGACATCTATAAACAATGTAGGCTTGATGGAGAACTTCTAGTGTTGCTAAGGGGAAATAGATGGCGGCTATTGGTTTAATTAAAATCAAGGTGCAAGTAATTAGTAGGTACTTATTCCAAATATACCATTATTCCAGAAAGAGCCAGCCATGCACGATTTATATTAATAAGCACAAAAATGTTGCTTATGAATAGCATCAGAATGTAGTTCCAAGTGCGAGTAGAATTGAAGTCATTATTGTATGAAGCCATGCCAATATTTACACTATTTCTCTCTTTAAATGATAATGTTAACTTTTAAACATTATAATGTAAATAATTATAAATATCCTTGACATTAGTAATATTTTAAAAACTAAGAGCGATCGTCCGCGTTGAATTCTATTCTACGTGCTACAACTTTCGTAGTAACTACTACGTCTTGTGATGAATATTATTTAATTAAAGTTACTTTTGTTTAGGCTACTACGAGTGGATATACCTATAATTATTGTATTTCTATTTTGGTATTTTTTATTGGTATTTCTAATTTTATAAGCAAATTAATTTATGACTGGTGCTTTCGTATGCCAGTTAGGTACTTGCTAGCCGATTGTGCGTCCATCTTTGATCACATCTTACCTACTTATGATATGAGATTGTATTAGACTTGGTTTCAATACTAAAATTAAAATATCCTGATGATTTCGCTTAAGTTATTAACTTATTACATTTTTTTTTTATTCCTATGGAAATCTTACACAAGTGGTTTAATAGTGGCATTAAACCTGTATAGTTTCACTTGGCACTAATTTTACTTAATACTAACTTAAATTATTTTTGTATATGAAGAGAAAATTTTAAAAATTCAAAAGTTAGCCTAAGTAAAAATAATTTAATAAAGTACCTACCTACACTAAAATTTCCTTATTCTGAGATATAAATTATATACCTATACATGCAAAGTTAAGCATTATCTACCACCTATTTCATGGAGAACGAAATTTTTATGTGACGTCTTTTAAAAAGAACCCGTAATTGAGCTCTAGCATAAACTCAAACTTTGTAATAAATACCTAATAGTAAACTCAAAATAACTGTTACCATGTGCCCTAAAGTTCCCGAACATTGAGTCCACTAAAAAGAGAAAAAAAGGGAGGGCTCGCGAAGGTCTCCGTACCTACGCGTGCGCAGGTGTGCGTTCGCTGCGTGCGCGCGAGTGTGGGTGTCTGGCGTAATGCCGCGGACGCAATGTTGCGTGGCGAGGTAGAGTTCACAATGGAGTATGTTTCAATGTATAAAGAGCCTCAACATTTGAAATAAATTATTCATTATATAAAATACTCTCACTTCTATTAACTTTGACCTGTGTTTGATAACTATAACAATATACTTATAAAGTAAATTAAATAATGTAAAGTACAAAATTTGAATATATTTCTAATGCCTACCAAGACCTTACAAATGTTACTATAGGGATAGAATAAAACGATTTACAAAACGACGGACAAATTAATATCGCTTTATGCACCATCGTTGTGTATCTGGTAAAACCTCTAACATTTAAAGAAACGATCTTATGTTGCTCTAGCTGTATGATTCCAGTATCGCTACAGATACCTCTCCGCTGTGAACACATCCCCTCACAGAAAGTAAAGTTTGTTGTTCTCAAGTTGCCAGCCAGTGGCGTTCCGACCCGCGCTCCGATCGACCGCGCCATGACCGCGCGCTGACGACTGTCAAACTGTCAAAATAATTCAGCTGACTGTCAAACTGACAAGTGCAAGTGACTGTGCCAACATGTGGAAGTTTGTACTAGCCTGCGCGCTTCTGGCTGCGGCCTATGGACAGGTATTAAAGTTATTTCATCGCAGATGATGTCACCTTGTATGGTTTTGGTTTGTATTGGGTCTGTGATGTTAAAATTATGGAGTTCTTTACACAAATGTTTTTTCATTATTTATACCTACTGTAGTGATTCTAAATCGAGTTTAAATAAAAGTACCATATGAAATACTACAGTTTCTGATTAAAATGTGATACCTATCATTATAAAAGTTTATTGCATTAACGGTAGATAGGTAATCTAATTTAAATTTCTACTCGTTACTTATCCTTTAAAAGCACAAAAGCACTTACTTTCATTTGCGGATTCCAATTTATTTGTGGAAGTTTTTAAATTTTATAAGGATAATAAATAACATAGGAATGTAAAGATTAGGTGTGTCACCATTTCATTTCGGAATAACGGGTTGCTTTTAAAGAACATCCTCCATTTTCAAGTTCATAAAAATATTTTATTAAACTTCAGCTTTCCTTGCACTTCCAACAAGATTCTCATGGAATAGTACTAATATAATCGTCCTTGGTACTAATATAGAAAATATATCTTCAATGCCAAAAACTACATGTAACCGACACTCATTAAAGTAATTTTAATTGCTAATGACAATAACATTAGCCTCGTAAATCACCCACATATAAAATTGTTGTTTTTCACATTCGTGAATTTTGGATAAATGGACATCGTATAGTTATCTACTTAAACAATTTTATACACAATACCTACAATAAAAGAACAGTATAGGTACTAACAATAAAAGATAAGTAATATAACAGTTACAGGATCTTTTGTAATCTTTCACTAAGCTCAACAATATCCTTAACTTAAATATCAGGACCAATGTCTCACAAATTTGGGAACAACAAGTATTATGGCGACAGTTAACAATTTTAGTATGTAATTTTGTAATATAGGTGCGTAATACAATTTCTTGACGGGTTGTTACAGTGCAACTTTGAACACTTAAAACGACAATATAAAATAAGGATTTTATGTTAAGTTCTTACTTTAAAGCGTAGGTGGACAAGGTATGCTGAAGGTTTTTATAGGCGCATAATTTATTCAGGCATAGGCACCTTACATTTGTCACATAATGAGCTATACTCGGCATTGTTCGTCTTAAGAACTATGCAGTAAACAAGTTTGTATTCGGAGTTTGTTCGTTCTCGTTGGAGTATTCGGCGAAGTTACCGGTTGTATATGTAAATGATACTGCGAAGGTTGATCAGCTGCGCTTACATTACGATACTTTGTCTTTAGACGCCTCTGTTTTCTTTAAATTTAATTAAAAACTTAAAGAATTTTTATTTTATTTTATTGTATACCTAATATACTGATTACATACGATGTGCCTATTGTTATATTAATTTATAATAATATGTTTTTTTAGTATTTGGAATACCAATTGTATTTTTAGTTTGTAAGCACTGACAATTTACAATGTAATGCTAATATGGGATTTTTTCCTGAAATAAACAATTTATATGTTATTTTTTTATTTTAGGAATTTATAGTAAACTTTAAAAAAAATCACACTCATATACTCCAGGATATAACTAGTAGGTACAAAAGTTATTCAAAAAGTTCGAAGAATATAAAGCTCTACATCTTGTAATGAGTTATATGAACTTCGTTTTATAATTATGTAGTCTTTTATACTTATTCTTATGTTATTACGAAATGTACCAAGTCAATTTTAATTACTGAGATCGTTCATGAAAACAAGTTATTAAATGCTGGCAATCCTCCATTTAAGGCTGTGCTTCAATGTCGCTCCTCACAAGGCTATGCGCCTCATGCATCCCACATAGTAATATAATATGTTTGCAAACTCTACCTCAAACATAACCTAACTAAAGCCAGTTTTAAAGTTGAACCAAGTCAAAAATAGGTCTTTTTACTATATAGTAGGTATATGACTAAAATGCAAGTTAGCTCTAATTTTAATTATGCGGAAAATGAGGATAACCCCCAACATTTTTGTACATGAGTGTTTAACTCGGGTGTACGCTAAATAAAATCATATCATTATGTTGTATTTATTTTAATATTACTTCCAATGTACCTTTACTAACTTTCAAAAACATTCTTCATATTTATGTATTTTTTTACATAATTATGCCTCACATGTGGTATGTACTAATCAACAAACATATCTGAACTGCTTTGAACGTTAAAATAATATCCAAAAATAAATCTATTACATAATAAATAATCAATAGATAATCGAACAACTTCTTATTTCAGTGTAGGTACGTATTTGGCGATGAATTTCTGTGAACCTACGCAGACATTACACATGTTCATTCATAAAACAGTGTGGTGACTCAAACACACCTGACTGACTCACTGCACATAGTATATATAATGTAAGTAATATATAAACTAGGTACAATATCGTATTAAAATAAATCACCAACTTTTAATAATTTTCATATTCAACTCTACATGTCAAAGGATATCAGACGACGTTTTGTCCAATATCAAAAACATATAAAAATATTAATAGACATATAGATAAATAGTGGAGACAGGGTAGAGTACATCTTTTGCATAAAGCCAAATACGTATGTACTGGATGTTCTTATACTCTGACATTAAGTATGTATTTGATTTAATTCCTTATCACCATAACATACGATCCAAATAGGTACAATAGACAATCGCACACTATGAGCATACATACCTACCATAGTATCTCTATGCACGTTGCACACCACAGAACGTGTGTCGCATATCTATGAGCCTTCAAGGCGACCGAACATAAAAACGATAAGTTACTTGAATCACTAGTTTTTTAAATGTTTAAAGCATGATTTACAGAAAAAACACCACTTATTTCCCCACATGATGCAGGCTTGTAAACATCTTCAATTGTGCTCTGCTGATGCGGGGATTCACTAGAAAACATCAGCTGCATGTCCTTCCGTGCATGTCGTAAAAGTCGATTAAGGAACTGGAGCAATCTCTCAGGCGTTTAGCCAGCAACTGATAATTTACATGTGTCCTCTCTTTTCTAAACGTGTCTCTGGGATCTGATTTATGATCCTGCAGTTCCGGCTACCGTCTTTCGGGAACAAAACCGTGTCTTTATGTCAATTCTCTCTCTTCTTCAAAAACTTGAGTTTATATTAATTTTCTTATTATAATGTTTCGTTTATTAATCTACCAGGTTTTAAATAAAGTGATTCATTACGTAGTAAGTACGTAAGTAAGTTTTATTATATTTAAATAAACAATGAAAAATTATAGCAATAGTAAAGTTTAGTCACCAACCCGCCTGCCCAGCGTGGTGACTATGGGTGAAACCCCTCTGTGGCAGTAGCCTTGTGGCATGCCCTGGAGGAGGCCTAAGTCCAGCAGTGGACTGCAATAGGCTGAAGAAGAAGAAAGTTTAGTTAAATCATTAAATTATTTATAAGTTAGCATTTGCGTGTTTTAGTCGAAAGGCTTGCGCGGGCGCACGCGACCTCCACGACGACGAATAGGTGCGAGGTCATCTCTTCCTCTATAACTAACTATATTTAGCACGTTTAGAATAAAAATAAACATTAATTAATTACTTATATCAGTAAAGTTGCATCTTAATTTCTGGTTTTGTAAAGTTAATAAAATTGCAATATGGTAGGTATTATTAAGATTTTGATAATTCATTTAGCTGTTATAAGAGTTATGTTTTAAAATAATTCCTTCATTTTAAATGTTACAATTTCATCGATAGGTACATTATTATAATATGCGTTATAACTGTATAAATATGGACTTCGGTTGTACAAATGTGTATATTTATTATATGGCCACATAAAGAATGAAATTTAAAACAAGAAGAAAGTAGAATATTAGATGAAAACTAAATTTACTATCTTAATTGTAAACGAGCAGTATTCGTAAATATTCAGTAACTTTTAGTTCAAATTCTCAACTTGAGAATCATGCGCATTGCACTCAACGCTCTGATTGGCGGCCGATCGAGGAGATAGCCTCGCGGAAACCCGACGAGCCCTAGGTATCCTCCGTCCTCCACAACCATCATAATACACTCTGTTCATTGTGCAACTTCCTTATTTAATCTTCCATTAGCGAAAAAGATCGTGATTATTTTCGATTTTTAGGAATATGCATAAATAATTAGCAGTTTCATATAAAGGTTGACTATAATGTTGATAACAATAATGATGTAGAGATTGCAGCAAATTAAGTATTTTTGGCAAAACTAGAGTTTTGAAGAATCAAATCTAGCAGCTACCGGCTACCTTTTCTGAGAACGAGCCAAACTGATAACACTAACGCAAAAATTACTTTGCAAACATGATTGGTTAAGACTTTGAAGAATAAAACAACAACATTGATTCTGTTACATTAACGCTTAAAACTTCCTTCAAAAATGGTCATTTGTACAATCAAGTGTATAAGTAAATAACACCACACCTATATAATATGTACAAGCCAGTTTAAAATACTGTCCGACGTCATTCCATAACCAAGTTAGTTGTCATAATATAAATATGTGATTTGCGTGACCATGGCTAACGTTGTCTTCGACAATATCTAAACATCTAACACGGTGTATTTGTAAACGCTTGACGAATTTGTACGTGTGTTATTGTGAAATAACATATCGGTTTCGGTTATATCTACTTAGTATTTGTAACTGACTGTCTCAAATTATTCACGGCAAAGTATTTTTGGTGAATAATTTAAAAAAATTGTTTTAACAATTCGACCGCTGTGTAACCTGAGATGAATTCAGGATAAACGTTGTATTACTCAGCCAAGATGGAAAGATGTTAGTCGACTATACCTTCCAATGTTTAGATAGCTTATCTAAAGGATGATGCTAATCTTTCTCTAAAACTTGATCAAAATAACAGACAGCATCAACTTTATACTTCAGATACCCTGGGTCAACCGTCTCATACACGTAACTACCTATATAAAAACTATACTTACCTACATATTTTGAATAAGGAGATTTAAAATTATGAAATGGCAATCCTGAATCCGTTATGCCTTGTCAATTTATGTAAACTGGCAAAAGGAAACCAGTTGTTGTGTATTACAAAAGTATAAGTATTATTGGTTATGAATTTATGACGACACAGCCGCCGTTTAACAGTAGTCATTTGCGACTACAGGTGTAAAACTACGAATTGCGAAGCTTCCGAACGGTAGTGGGCGAATAAATATTGTCAAATGACTTGATATTACTGTCATTAGGTACCATGTATGACTATTTTGTTGGCAATCATCATTCACTTCCTATATGTCTTCATATTTTACAATATGTCAGTGTTTCCGTGAGAAACTGATAATTTTATTGATTGCGGACGTGTATAGTTAGGTGGTTAGTTATTACGAAAAGTTATATTGGGATTTTGGTGACATCTACTAACCTTAATGATCTGTAAATAAAAATAAACTGACTTTTAAAAAAATTTAACCAACTTCAAACTTTAACTAAAAAAGCGATAAATAACGTAACTAATTTATCTACTTAATACATATTAAATATCTAAAATTATTTAAATATTTGCAACTTAATACCTAATACTTTAACAAAGTCATCTTTAACTATTTAAATATTTATATTTATCACTTATTTTTTGGAGTCGGTGCCACAAAACCATTTACACTAGCATTTATACAATTTAATAATAAAAAAAAACAAGGCTCTGATGATGACAGAGCCAGATGGGATGGGATAATAAAACTTTTTAGGGTCTACTAGTAAGGTCTACTAAAAAAATGATGACTTCTGATGATGGAACCGACAAACAAATAGTACTCTTTAGGATCTACTTTAGTAAGCTCGAGTTTTGGTTCATAAGGGAGAAAGTCGGTTTTTCGTTATTATAATATTATTTTATTTTATTGTTTTAGGAAAACTTACAGCTTCATATAGGTACATAAAAAATATACAGAGTGATTTTTGGTCGTCAACGTTCCCGAAAACTACGGAATCTCCTCATCATCACGATCATTTTTCTGCATGGAAGCATACCCGGGAAGTGTCTGGTTCCCAAAATATTAGGGTCCAAAGTTGAGTAAATAGACTGCGTTTTTTTGCATAAATGCACATTGACGCGTGTAGCAAGATTTTTTCACGAGAAATAATTAATATCAGTCTATGAAAAAACTAGCATAAACATTGGACACTTATAAATTTCGCCCGAACAAGTAATAAAAAAAAATTCAAAAAAATTTACATTGTTTACCCCAGCATTTTTTTGCCATAAACTTACATTATTTGATGTATAAAGTACGTACCCTTCGTTAACGGTGGCAACGAAAAAACACCCTGTATAAAACACTATACATATACTTACTTATATACTTGATAAAAAATTACCATTTGTAACCTTATATCTATTATATCACTTGATATTCGATTCATCTCGGCGGTGTTGCCAAATCGAAGCGAGCTGGCCCGAGCGACTCAACCCGTAACGGGGTCAGTGCGACCGGTCCACCCACTCTTGCGAACGATATATATGGGAATGTTATCTACCTTACATAATGTTTCAATATCTGTCATATGTAACATATGTATGGGCATTGATGGTTTATTTAGGTCATTAGATATAATTTGGAAGAATTCGTGAAGTAGCTATGGAAATTCCTAACAGGTTTATTCACATGATTTTGCATATAAGAGGCATGGAAGATAGAGTCATCTACTAAGTAAAACTATATACTAAGTAAAAGAATACAATATTACCCCGGAATATAAGTAAAAACTCTATCTACATCATTTATAGCAGTCTTTCCCAAAGTGGGGGATAACGCCTCCATTTGGGCGTTGGAGTCCTAGAGAGGGGTAGTTAAGGGCCCAGAAAAAAATAGCGCAACTAATATGCTATTGACATTTTTAAGGTGAAATAAAAAGGGGGCGCTACTGATATTCAGAATTTTCAGAGTGGGCGTTAGACGAAATAAGTTTTCAAACCTCTGATTTATAAAATCACATTATATAACAGGTAAATTGGAAACTCTGTATCTGCCTGTTACATAATAGAATTATAACCTATGTAGGTTATATTTCAATTTGTTACATTTTCATAACAAAACGGTTAGACAGTTCTTCGTGTAGTATGTATGTGGTCCTTTATAGGTACACTAATCTCTAAGGCATGGGAAATCGTATCTAAGTAGCACCTGACCTTAGCGGTCAATGTGGGCTTTCACCGCACGCCCTTAGCTCCCGTCGTCGGCTTCCAAACCCTTTCATACTGGTCGAGTAGGTACTGTAACTTCGGCAAACTAATACTTTTCTTTTATGTTATATTACTACTTGGTATACATCCATATTTTATACTTATTGGGGATATATGCAATGTGCTATGTAGTACTCATATCATTAATCGTTCTTGCATAGACATGAATAATCACAATTGCCTATAAAACAAATTGCAATCTGCATTTATCTATTTTGTTTTAGCAGTCGCAATTTACCAGTCATTAGTCCTGATCCATACATTAGTAGGTACTCATGATACTATTCCACTAAAAGCATAGATTATAAAGCTTTATGAGCCGTTTAACTCTTAGAACTGATACAAATTCAAAGAATAAACCCTGGATAAACTTACGAGAACCTCGATTAAATTAATACTGAGCTGACAGTGGACTCAAGTAGGAACAAGGCACGCAAAGCACTCGCCAATGGCCTTGGTACGGTATATTGACAATAAAAATTTAAAAAAAAATCTATTCACATGTTCTAGTAACTTGTTTATAGCTATAAACATAACATTCTTGTGTGCTGTAACTACCTACTAACCAACATTTGACTGGTATTCTCACCTCTTTAATGTACATACTCTTTTTGTTTTAACACTAACCATATCTGGTTCTCGTAGACTAGTTTTACATCTCATATTAAAGAAACTCGTAGTCCATAACCTAGCCAATTAAGGTAACGGCGACCTGCGGAGAATGGGAATTAGGTATAATTTCTATGCATGATTAAAGTACCGGTCACGCCAAAATATCTGTATCGAAGCCCTCTAATTACGAGTTACTCCAACATACCGTTTTAGCTCCCGCTTGATTAAGTTATTAATCTATGCCCATCTGGACTTTACGTACATCCGGCGAATGAATGGATTGCTTTTGTAACGTATAATTCGAAATTTTAGTATCTTCTATTGTGATTCGAATTGGGAATGCAATAAACGAGGACCGTTAAGCAAATAGCGGTATGGTTTAGAGATAACAGGCGCCATCGCCAGTTGCGTAAACTTTTATAGGTGCTCAGTACCCTGAGTTATGTCACTACCCGCATTATCAACCTCATACTAATAGTGAATTTCCTATTGTGGTAATTGTAGAATCCTACTGGATTCCTGAAAAGGGATATTCCACGTTTTGAAAATGAAAAAGTATCTATTAGCACTTATAATCATTTACAATTTTATTAGATAGCAGTGCCAAAATGGGCAACGCGGTAGCCACCGTAACATTCGCCAATTGCAAAGTGTAAGGCGGTGGCCTTCGATGTCTTGTCATTGTTTCTAAGCAGGCTCTACGCTTGTATTAAACTGGAACCTATAACGAGAATTCCTCATTAAGCCCAGTCGAGATAGTAATCTTGTCGAATCGAACTGTATTAGCGCGATGATGCAAGATAGTCGAAGTCTACCTTATCTTGCTTAAGAAACTTGGTTTCTATGTAGTATAAGTAAGTAGAGACATTAATAATCCATTAATCTTCCTGTCCTTACTCCACCCTGTTAGGGTGGGCGCAAGATGATTTCTTTCATAACTCGTATTGCCCAGGATTTGACGTTTTTTTACGGCCGGCTCCATGCCTGACGCCTCCTTGAGTTTAGCTAATATAACAATTTTAGTACTTATATTAAAATCGGTACATATAATAAATTAAGAGGTACCTCCTACAGATCCCAACAGATCACAGAGAGATAAAAACACTATCAACAAAAATCTAGCAAAGTCATGCCATGATCACAATAGTGACTTTTTGTATCTCTAGTAAATCGCGGCTCTTATTACAGAGAGCATTATTTTTTAAGGAAATCATATTTCTTGTAGTGCAATAGGTATATAGTAATTTCTTGAAATAGATAGGTAGGTAGTGGAAAAATATATCGACTGCTTGCATACTAATCTGCTAGTGATAAGAAATATTAGTAATATGATTTTTCAAAAGTACCTACTAGTCCACAATATCTATGCATAAAATTTTGCTAATCCAATTTCCATCGTTTATCCCTTGCCCTAAAACAAGCATTAATCCTCTTATGTGAAAGAAAACAAAGTACATCTATAACTTGGTTACCCGTAAAGAAAACGTCACCACTGGCGTTATAATTTGTAATAACTAAGGTTTTATTTTATCTTAGTTTAAATTTATCTATTCAAATCTAATGTAGACCACTTGGATCTCAACTCATTCCGGTCAATCGTGATTTAAGCCAATGGCAAAAAGATATCCATATGATACAATCACAATAAATTGCCGTAGTTCTGAGTAGTTAATCAAATCGTTTCAAAATTATATATCTACAATAGTTGAGTAGGTACACTCTTAGATTTTTTATGCTACTTAGCTCCTTTAAAATCTATTTCAATTAGAGACATTGGATACTATTGGTATGTGAGATAAATCTATTCTATCTTCTTCTATACATATAATAAAAATGTAACGGATCGCTGTCTGTACATGAAAGATATATGAGAAAAAATATTGAGATCTTTATCAACGCAATAGTACCCAAAAGATTGATTTTTTGATTTTTTGTCGATTTGTCTGTATATCTGTGCGTTTGTGCACGCCAATCTCATTAACGGCTAAACCGATTTCGATGCAGTTTTCAGGAATAAATGGTGACAGGTCCCACTTAATTTATAGGCTACTTTTGATCCTGGGAAAATGTTTTTATCCCGGATATTTTCGACATTTTGTTTTTTCTGTAGTCCACGCGGACGGAGTCGCGGGCGTCCACCAGTATAGAAATATTTTTGGAAATAGGAAGAACTTTTTTCACTCTGTTTATAAGTAATTTCCTTAATATATTTTTTATAAAAGAACTTACCTATCTATTACATCTTAAAGAAATCAGTCTCGTATGATATTTTGTAATAAATCCGTTTTTTTATACAAAGGTAAAGGTAGATAGGTTAATTTATATGCATATTAGAAAAAGTACTACCACTTAGTCAAAGAGCTTGAAAAAAATCTAAAAAACAAGCGTATTCTAGAAGATATCGCACGTCACCCGAGGTAAGCCGACCTGCTCCCCGGTCAGTCGTCCGTTGACCTCGACCGGGCAGCTTCCATGCATTACCATTACGATTGAGGACAACTCTGGCGACATTGTAAACATTTTGGCCTATAAAAAGCTTTTGAAAGTTCAAAAATATCAATATTTAACTATGCCTCTTACTCACTGACATGAATAATAAGGTAGAGCAAGCACGTAGAGTCCGTTTCATAGAATAACTCGTTTGCCTGATTTTGGAACTTAATTTTTTTTGGATGCAATAACACAGATTGTGTAGTCATACACATAGTGACTAGCGCCATCATTTAAAGGAATTTTGGTGAAACACACTCTAACAATTTTCATCTTCGAGTTGCTTATGAATACATAAATAGGTAGGTACTCATACCAAACACTTTGTAAGTAAGGATGCCCTAAGGCTAAGATTTACCTATATACGAACTGTTGCAAGATCCAAAAATAAGTTTTCCTCAATCGGGAAAAGGAGAGTCTTCTTGACTATCATTCAAGGGCCTTGTTGAGCCTCTGCCTAATTTTAAATCAGTACTTAAAAACTTTTGTCAGGCAATATTTTTCTCTCTTCCTAATAATAAATATATCTAAGATATGCTTGTTTCAAACATTAAAGTGAGATCGATTACACGGAATATTATGCGCCTCAACTGTAACCAAACTTGTTCGTTGAATTATCATACAAAGCACTTTGGTGATAACCCTAAGGCCTGAGCCTCGAGTGAGGTCTAGAGTGCACTGCCTCGGTTCCTTCAGACGTGGTTTACTAGTAAACTTTTACATTCAGTATATTTTAACATTTTCAAATAATGCTAGCTAACAGCCTCCTAAGATAGGTACTGCGAACAAGACTTTAGTTACTTTGTAGCATTTTATAGATATTTTAAGTACCTAGTACTTGCATATTCAAACGATTCTAGGTACTAAGTATTATAAGATAGGCTATAGACGTCAAGTAATATAATTTGTTGCAATGTATTTAAGTTAAATAATTTTAACTTTAAAAAAAGATAATTATAATAATTTATTAACATACGTATATAATGTATATAACATACGTATGTTAAATTCCTTTTTCTTCCAACCTAACAAACGTCTGAACTTCGACAACATTTTAAATCGGTTCTTCACAATTCAACATTGTCGGATTCATCTATTTAGCATAATTTCACAGCAATTCGTTTTCATTATATCCGGTACATTACAAGAATAACAAGTGACGACACATTGTATAGCTTTAAGCCTTGAGGGAGAAGTGTACGATTTACCTAATTCATTGCGAAAATAATATATTTCAAGTCTAATATCAGGTGTAAAATAATATTAAATAAGTTCATTTACAGATAAACTAATCATTACATACATGAATAGTTTGGCTACCCTATATCCCCCTAAAGTGATAATTTTCTCCACGGCCATAAATATTGCTTGACAAAGCTGCAAATGCCGATCGTGACATTGTATGATTGCTATCACAAATTCACAATACGTTTAGACACTAGATCATTTTAAACATTGTTTTAAATTTTCATTATTCTAGATAGATGTATTATACATACCTACGTACGATAATGAGGGCAAAGAATAGAGTTGCATCCTATGGTTGCATCTTAATAATATCTTATTCTTATCAGAATAAATAATCAAAATCATACCTATCTGTAAAATTACAATTTGATTATGTGTCCAAATGAGGTAGTAATAAGCCTTCAAATTTAAGTGGTTGGTGGTGGTTTTTCAAATGTGAAATTAATTGAAAATTACAACATCACATGTCCACCTGCATCATTTATAGCCACTTTTGTTTTGTGACCATATCTATAAACGCAATATTTAATATAGCTGTAGAACAAAAGTTATTTCACGCGCATACAAGTTGCTTAAAGAGTGACGTCACGTCGTAGTAGCCGTTTGTATGGAGGGTTTTTTGGAAAGTCTAAAATTGTGATTTTGAAATCGTTATATCCCGGAAAGTTTTCACGCTAGCGAAGTTTTTCTTTCGCAAATGTTTATTTTATTTTATGATCTTTCGATTTAAATACAAATATAAAAAACTGTAAACGACCCCATTCCTACAAATTTCTCTTGAGGTATACAGAGGAAAGAACTTAACAGCCTAAGAAGGCACTTACTGTAGGTGCATTCATACAATTCAATAGGAATCACAAAACCACCCATTAAATACTAAAAATATATAATCTGTTCAATATTTAAAATAAGCTTTAGGAAACTACCTTAGAAAAGATAAATCGCTGACAACGCCACAAATGCAGATCATGGCACTCACAAACTACAGCAATCTGCTCGCGCACGGATACCCGCGGGAGCTGAATACTGCACGCAATCATTTTGCACCTAAACAATAGAGATAATGGTAATATGTAGCTATTTTGTAACAACGATCATTTCAAACATTAAACATTAGAAAAGCCCGTCTAAAGTTAGACACTGTATAAATATTACATTTGACAGCAAAATGTTTAAATATCTGCCAAATATGCAATTGTTAGCTAAAACGATGCTTAAATTTATTTTCAAGTGGACGCCCGCGACTTCGTCGGCGTGAACTGCAGAAAAAACAAAATGTCGAAATTATGCGAGATAAAAATTAATAAAAATTTTCCCGGGATAAAAAGTAGCTTATGTGTTAATCCAGGGTGTCAGCTAACTTCGTACCAAATTATTAAAATCGCTCCAGCCTTTTTACGTGAAAGAGTAACAAACATCCATCCATACTCACAAACTTTATTATATTAGTAGGATAACGTCATCGTCAGCCTATTGCAGTCCACTCCTGGACGTAGGCCTCCCCCAATTGGGATCGAAGATTGATTTTTGACTCAAAATTAAGCAAAAACAAAGCTAATAATAAAATATTGATATGGAATATCGAAAGCCCAAACTAAGTAAGTATTTAGTGATACTGAGTAGCATTAAGTTAAACGTTACGAATAAACAATGGCGCTTCGTAGGTAGAGAGATGTCTACGACTACAATACACATTGATCAGATAAATCGAGTGGAAATGCTAGGAAGCCATCAGGCAGGTCGTCCACCGCGCCCGGAGGCTGACCCTTCACCTCGACGTAATCGTCTCTGTTATTTTATATCCCATTGCCGGGATTATAGTTCTAAAGTATACGTTGCTCAATTGTTAGCAATTTTCATTTCAAAGTGTTCATTATTTATATTTCAATTTGATTGGAGAAGCTTTTCTCCAAGTTCAAAATGAGGAAACTCAAACGGCTCATACTCGTAGATACTCATAGTATAGGAATTGCTGCAAACTTTGAACCTAAAACTATCTGTATCCATTTCTCCTATGGTAAATTCAAAACAAGATTTATTTTCTCATTCACATGATCATTTTTTCTGAATTTATGCTTACCAATTTTATGACTGAGCTTTCTGATTTAAATTTGATTCTGTACAAGGAATGTATAAAATCAGCTCATCTTTAACATGTTTGATGGCCCGAGGCATGCGACAATGTTAACTGCAATCAATAGCGAGTAAAAAGATCTTCGATTAAACATCTAGTTGTACACTTTGTTGCACAATAGCTCAAATGTTATTTTGATAAAGGTCTGGCATTGTAAATAACTTGGAGACACAGAATAAATTGCCTATTGATACAGTACAAGATTTAACGGTCTCTGCATCTAAGGTTAGAAACAGATTGTGCTCAATTGATATAAAAAGAACAAAGTTCAGAAATACTTTGGTTGAGACATTTTGACAAATATATTCTCTATTGCCGGACATGTGCGTATGATAACTACTCAACCTTATTCTCTCTCGTCGATCATGGGCAAGATAAAGTAACATTATTTCTCGATATATTTGATAGAGGTTCGTCACATACGTCTGCTTCAATTCAAAGCTTTCATTCAGGCATAGATCTGTGATTCAGGTACCTAATGAATCCCAACGCTACGAGTATTGGTGGGACTGTTTCGACAACGAACATCGATATCTATTACACGATATAACTGATGTTGGCTAAGCACTCCGTTCAGCGGCTGAACCTCCATTTTTCCAATATTCCATCTAGCATCCCAACCATAGGATAGTCTGTGCTACCTTTACCAAAGATACACTAGTCCTATACGTATACTTTGGTACTGTTGGTAAATGCACTAGAGTATATTTCTACCTTTATAGCCGTGCTGGTGAGTCCACGTAACAAAAGACGATGTGCTATCAAAGATTTACGCACTGTTACGTCGGTGTTGTAACGGTGCTCGACACACAGATCTTAGATTAGGCCAAATAACTATTTGCCAACTAGCGACCATTCTTATTTATTGTCACCTAGAATGAAAATGGACTCGACGTGGGTCGTGGCCGATATTCCTCATGGTATAGATATGGTTCGAAGTTTATCTATAAGCATTAGCTATACATCCATAACTCTTTGGTATACTACTTAACGTATTTGAAAACAATTCCTATAGTATTCATTTTATTGCACAAAAGGTAAAAATATCTATAAAAACATAACTTACAGCTATGTCATAGGTACCTATTAGGTTGACCAACACGTTTCATGCATATCTACCAACGTAAATTACGAGACATTATCTATGGGATACATATCTACAATATAGCCATAAAATAAAATAAACGGAAATGGTTTATGTACGTAAATAATGACCTAAAGATAGCCTTTTCTAAAGTATTTCTATCTATCTAGAGGAAAATAAGCATAAACACAGTGACAAGTTTTACGCCATTACCTAGGTACACGAAGGTATGTAGTTTCCAAGTCTCTATTTCCATGAATATAACTCAAGATGGTGACGTATCTTGAGTCATATTCATGGAAATAGAGACTTAGAAACTACATATTTAGCATATTTAGCTTTGACACAATATTTAGTATTCAATAAGAGTATTTTTATAGAACTGACTACCTGACAATGTCCTTGATTTTCGTAATATTTACCCGGTAGCTCAGTGGATAGAGCGCTAGCACGGTATGCAGAGGTCGTGGGTTCGATTCCCACTCGGGTGAGGAATTTTTTCCATTTCTTTATTAATAATTTTGTAATATTGTTTATCTATCGAGATTTATGAACATGCTAAATGTATTCGAAATTGACATAACGGAAATCAAAACTCACAAAGTTACTTTATCCCTATTGGAGCTTACATAATAAGGCCAGACTATTTTATGAATTTGGGGGAGGCCTATGTCCAGCAGGAGCAGGAAGGAAGGTGTAGGAGTAGGAGACTTCCCAGTGTTCCCAGGGCTGAACTAATGATGATGATTTTATGAATATTTTTACAGACTCTAGAACGCATTATCCTTAGTAGCAACGCTCATTCACAAAGACATCCATAGCAAACTCCCAAAAATATATCTCACTTTCACGAAAAGGGCTATTATGATTAATTTGCCTAGGTCTACATATACTTTTGTTAATATGGAGTAGGTACAATATAGATTTGCATCGCGTGCATTTTCCATAAAAGGAAAGTCAGGCGTGGTTGCAGGAAGTCCTTGTTCTGACAGGCGCTTATTTTTATTCACTCATTACCTACATATATCGCACAAATTATACAACGATATGACAAATCGTGTAATTTGTGGTATTAGCACAATCCCGGCCATTTTTTTCATGACTAGACACATCCGATTATAAGTAAATCGACTTTTTTTATTTGACGAAATTAGGTACACCTAACTGAATACATTCAATGAAGCAATAACTTAAACGTATGGATAGATAATAATGTGCACCTGCTGACGCTGTTCCTAAAATAATAATTTTGTCATTCAGAGAAGGAGGCTAAGCCAATGTAACATCGTTTCGCATTGACGTTCGTTAGTATCGTGACACAATAATGTCAATATAATTATTAAACCAATAGTAGCTAGAGATGAGCACGTCATCGATAATCTAACGGACGCACGTGTCGTAACATGTACTAAATGACTCGTTGTCGAACTTCTATCGATCTTTTCGAGAAACAATCTTACTTTGTCTTAGCCCCTATATCGTAATCAACAACTCATGATATAGACAATACAAATACTAATTTTGTAGTGTTGTGCTTTGTCGGTACCACAAATAAGAAACATATCGATAAAATAAGCTTTGTATTTGTTCCAGAACACGGAAAGCACGGGCGAGTTCACGCCCGTAGTGAAGGCGACATGCAAGACCGGAATCATGTCCATCAAGATCAACGTCAACCAGCCGTTCAATGGCATCGCACACGCAAGGGAGTTCAGGTACGCTTTTTATCGACAGATTTTTTTATCGACTAATGTATCATTTATCGCGTTATCAAATGGCTTCCTGATTGGGCCCAATCACGTGATGGATTCAACATGGTTTGGTCAACTACTGAATTAAAATTAGTGCTTCGTTCATTGGGTTTTACATAATCATAAAACAAAGACGCTTCCCGCTGTCTGTCTGTCCCTATGTATGCTTAGATCTTTCAAACTACAAAACGGATTTTGATGCGGGTTTTTTAATAGATAGAGTGATTCAAGAGGAAGGTTCACTGCACCCGTGCAAAGCCGAGGCGGGTAGCTAGTTATACATAAGTTTGATATTCGTACACATGGATAAATTAAACCTTCGTTGTGGAACCATAGTTCGGCTACTGCCTGCGAAATATAAGTAGAGGAGCGATGAGATTGCTTTTCCCCCTTCCCCGCCCAAGTGAAGCATTATTTTTAAAATATTAATGTCGTTAGGACAATTGTTCTTCAATTTTTCCATGTTCTTACAGGATGCGAGGAAATGCAAGGAAACTTATATAACGGCAACAGGAACGGAACCAGAGTTGCATTGCAGGTGCATTTACCGATCCCTATGTTCGAATGGATTTAGTCCCGACTATGCACTTGAATTGCCCAATAGCCAGTATATCAGCAACTTTACTCTTTTATTTCCAGAACTCCAGCATGCATGGCCCTGGGCAATGGCAGCGAGTCTCTCAGCTTCGATATCAACTTAATGGCAGCCAAGGGCTCGCCAGACTATTGCGGTGTCTACTGGAATAACGTGAGTTATTTTACTTATTTAGTCTTCTACGTATACCTACGGGACGTAGGGACCTATAATGTATAGTGCATAGGTACATGTTATTTTGGATTGCACGCACAGTGAAAGATATGACAATGTAAGGTACGAAATGCGTAAATAGTCTATTGAAATCTATTGAAATGTGATTTTACAGTATATCTCCAAGATTATTTCTGCTTAAGTAAAATTAGAATAATGTGCATCTACATAATGGTCTTAACTAGTGCATAACTATTATTAAAATTGAAAATTATAGGCGGTCCCATTTCCTCTGATTTTTCAACGACCTGTCAAAGATCTCATCTTATCTCATAATTTGGATCGTTTGCAAAAGTTTGCAAAAACGCCCAGCTTACTTTTACAAGGTCTATCATAAAGGCAGGTTTACCACATGCTGAGATGCCAATCTAAATTGAAACTACGTCTTAAAATAAATAACCGGTGGCCAGCTAAACTGTTCTTACGTTCATGATCAAACTTGAGAGATGCAAAGCATATCAACATGAGTTACGTTTTGTGATTACGTCAGATTTTATGCACATAGGGTAATTGTATTGCAATTTTAGTAGTACCTACATAACTAAAAGCTATTATGAAATTCCATACACCTATTACGTTTACGTAAAGATCTAAGATCAGAATTTTTATGCTCTACTAATTGGGCATATTCAGAAATGTATGATTTATATCGTCATCATATAATATCCATCATTACATGTAATACACGTTTAATTTGATGATTTTGTTACCATCTAAAGTGGATAATTAATTTCATTGATCACAATATATTTAATTTATCTTTATAACTCTGAGCAACGATTCTACTTACCAATATACATACCTAATATATATACCTAATACATTTTATTTTATTGTTTTCAGCGTACAGATGAGCGGTCCCTGCCTCTTGCGGTGCGCGTGCACAGAACTTTAGAACTGGCTGACGACAAATTCTACGTCATCACTTGCGGCAAGGCCGGGTTTAAAAATGCAAAGTAAATATTATTATGCTTCGTACCAGTCATTCTAAAATATTGAAATAATTTCCCCTGCAGCTAAACTAACGGTGATAGTTAAGAGTCCCAGAATATAAATAGGTACAAATACCTCTTTACGATACGCCTCCTGTAAAGAAGCACTGTTTTCTGTAATAGCAATCTGTATTTTTTTTCTTACTTGAGTAACACAGATTAAAAACTTATCCATAAAGTTACAGTAATAAAGTATCTTTTTAAGATCATAAAATCAACTGACTGATAAATTAAATTGCCTTTACTTTAACTTTTCAGAAATGAAACTTCGTTAGTGTCTCTCCGAATGCTGGACCAAAACGGGCACAAAGTATTGAATGCAGCTTTTGGTCTTCCCTACACGCTTCGAGCAGAAATAAGTAGACCCGATGGTAAATATATACATGCATATATTGATTGGTACCCATATCAAAAACAGGCCTAAAACTGAATAATAAGAATATAGTCACATCTACATAGTAGGTAAATTATCAATTTTTACTTTACAGGCACACACGGAATAAGAATGAAAAACTGTTTCGCATTTAATATGAAAAACAATACAGTTGAACTTCTGGATAACAGAGGGTAAGTTGTCGTTTGTTATATTCTGATACAATAAGCCTAATCAAGAAAAAATCTAGTATATCCTTTCGATTTTAAAAATAAGAAAAAATGTCTCTACTCTCTCTTTGATCCTGAAGCAATCGTTGATAACCTTACTTAGAAGGCTCCAAGAACGATCTTCGGAGAGGTATAGCTTAAGTTTTCCATAGATCTGGTTAGAATATCTTTACTCTACAGATAAATTACATTTCAGATGTCCAGTAAAACAACAATCGGTGAACGTAAAGACAGAAAAGGAGTCGGCGGAGCTCTCAATTCCGTCCATGTTCAGGTTTCCGGACTCCTCACAGGTCAACTTCCAGTGCGAAATCGGTGTTTGTAAAGGTAAATAAGTAGGTACAATGAATAATGGCAAATACCGGGAACCTCATTACTTAACAAACAATATAAATCAGACCTCTCTTTAAAAAGTCCAGTTGAGTTGATACCAAAGGCATTGAATCGCGGGCTTCGTGGGCTTTGGATTTGTTGAGACTGTGATCATTAGTATAATAAATCTTAATCTAAAACTTTCAATATCAATAACATTATTAGTACACCTACTGTATAAACTCATGATCCTAGGATAGCGGTGCCGTCATATAGCGGCCGTACGAACTTAAAAAGACCAGTCTTTCCGGTCACAAATCCACCGTCAAGGATAGTCATATCTCACATTTTTTTTCCTGTATTAATATGTATACTGGTACCTATTACGTATATGAAGCGTCTATATTAACTTACCGTGTGGTGTCGGCAGAGAAGAATAGCACCACCCCATGCCTACCTGTGGGTATCGTACGAGGCGATAAGGGGTTTCCGGGAGGTGGGCAGCAGCGCCTCCCGTGTGACAACATAGTGCGAAAATCACACTGCGGTCACCAACCTGCCTGCACAGCGTGGTGACTATGGGCGAAAACCCCTCTATGGCCTTGTGGCATGCCCTAGGGGAGGTCTACGTCCAGCAGTGGACTGCAATAGGCTGAAAACACATAACATCTATAATTAACTTCCAGGAAGCTGTCCCGTAACCGACTGTACTGACGACCGGCAAACGACGGAAGATGAGGGCAGCGTCACCACGTCCACTGGTATTTTCGTGCTGGATCCCAATGACAGCGCAGGTTACTACTATTTCAAAACCTATAAGTTAAATTATTTTGAGGATGTACTGACTGCCTCACTGGTGGGCAAAAGCTTCGTTTCAATCGTCCTTATTGTCGTTATCAAATCCAGTTCTCATTCTCGTAAAAGAAATATAAAATAATAGTGTCTGTTGAAAAGAATTTGATCAAGTTTCATAATGAAATCTTTATAAAAAGTGGCACCAGTAAGTAATAAATACATCAGATTTTTAAACTTAATCTTATGTAACTTTGTTTGTATATATAGGTAGCAGCTACTGTTGAAAATGTTATAATTCATCTAAGTTGTTCCAGCTAAATATTAATGATATTCATTACTGTATCGATAAACGATGACATATTTAAAAAAAAAACCTAAGTACTTTATTTATGTACTTAGCTGTAAAATTTCGGACATTGACTTGGCTTAGATAATAACCAATTTTCTTAATTAACAGTTCTAGCACCATTTTGTTCGGAAGGCGTGCGGCCTTTATGGCTCCTATACCTGGCCATCGCTCTCGGAGTCATGTTCCTCGTGATGCTGCTCATCAACTGCTTCCTCTGTACTGCCATGACTTGCTCGTGTGCTCGCACTGATGTAAGTATAGCCGTATTACTTTTGGTGCTCTAGGGACTATTGGTTTTTAGTGACTTTTAGTAAGAAAACTTGAGGGGTAAACCTACTTACGATTCTGAGATTTTATCGAGTGGTTTTATTTTATTGACATAGGCACTGTATTTATTATGTATTATTTCTTTATTAATAATTTTATAATAGGCACTATAATAAGATTTTCGGTTTTCAAAGCTCCGCTCAGGAATTAACGATGAGCGCTTTCCGTAGCAAATGCTACGACTGCTACGAAGCTACGAGTTATAAACTTATAAGGACTACAATAACAACGTATTGAAATATTCCATTAAATATTATATGTATGTACGTCATATAAATATTTCAAAAATCTATTTATATATTTTTGTTATTAGGTCGGAGATAAGTAAATACCTAATATCTTACTAGTGAACCCCAAAGCAGTTTGACTACACAAGCAAAAACTTTTTACTGACCACGCATAGTTCTTAAAATGGGAGACCTGTTTTCTTAAGGTAGATTATAATTTTTAATAGGTCATCGAGAAAGATCCATCAGTAGTTGAAGATTACGACCCGTACAGAAGCTGGCACGGAAGTCAGTATGGAAGCAGATACCCTACCTCCACCATTCATTCAGCGAGGTAAGAAATCAATTCAAATTATGGCTATTGGAAAAACAAGTTATAAATAAAAATGGTTTGAAAAACAATGTACGTATGAAGTGACGATAAGGATGAATGTTAAAAAATAATAGAGATTAATTATAATATTACTCAAAGTTAATTATTTAACAATTTAGAAATAGTATTTAAGTGAACTTAGGTAACTTAAGTAAGATGGACGGGCAATCTAATAAGGACTGCGTATATCTGCTGGATGCAGGCCGCTTCCAACAGGTCACAGTGGAGTTTGTTTAGGGAGACCTATGTTCGGCAGTGGATTTGATGGCTGAAATGATAGGTAACATAAATGTAGGTATTATACGTAATTCGGTTCGGTTACAGATCTGTGTCGGACAACAGTGATCACTACGCAATAGTGCAGTCGCGGCCAGGCAGCAGACACTCCGGCGCACATCGAAATAATAGACATTAGAATATCCTTAGTAGGATGATACGACAAATACGAAATCAAAATTTAACGTGTATGAATTTGGAAGTAATATTCAACGATTTAGAAACGTAAACATTTCTGGACTATTTGTATCAAATCTATGATCTAAAATTGAATGCGTCGGTTTTCGAACGCGTCGCTCTCTGCAACGATTAGAATTTGGTAGGACAGATATACCCTAGCATTTATCTATCTACCTATAAATAAACTATTATACTTACCATATTTTTTGTCTGTAGTCAAGCTATTATTTAGTTAAAAAGTTATAAAAGTGACTGGTGATAAAACTGTGTAAATATGTTTAAGTTGGACTAAATTCTACACTAGTCGCTTGGCAGGCTTAATATACTTAGCCTAAATTATAATTCTTAGGTTTAGCGGCTAATGAAGTATTGTGTCCAACTTATAAAAAAAAACATAAATGCAAATAAGTACTAGATAGGTAATAACCTTCCGTCTGAAAAAATGTTAAGTAAGGCCGCATGCACACGCTAAGGATAGTCACATCCTAGCGCACACTGAATTTTATGTAATCTAGGCACAATTTTTTAATGAGAAGGCTTTTTTTTCTTAAGGACCAAAGTTGTGTAAGTCCATGATCCTATGTAAGAACGACACCCCTTCCATAATTCTTGCTTAGGCATGGCGACTTAACGTGTGTACACGGTCTTTTCTTTGAATATACCGAAAGGTAATTTAGAAAATGAAAAAAATGGTGCTTTTAGATCAAAACGGTAATATACGATGTTTTATAATGATACATGTTAACCAAAAATGTCGTTACTGAAGACGTTTTATGAATTTATTTTGTGCCATTAGTTTCACCTGTAGGTACCTTGTGGCCGTGCATACATACGTAATGCTTATAAATAAGGTTTTTAGAAGATTAATACTTAATACTACTGTACTTAAAAGTTAAAATCTTAAGTATAATTCTATTATAATACCCCAATCTTCCTGATACCTCTTACTATACTATGAATATTTTTTTCTTTTACCAGAACAATTTTCTTATATTCTTAAGAAAACAGCGGTGTACGTATCTCTTTTTAAGTTACAATAATAAAAAATCCGTCCAATATATATACCTACATATAGTCATTAATGAACGATATCGTTTTAAGAATCTCTGAAGTCTAAAATTTTATCTCTATCAATAATCAAATTAATAATATTATAAATTAGGGAAATTGGGTAATGGGTACATGCAATTTACTAAAATATAATATGTTTAGTTTTTTTCCTTTTATTTAGCTTTGCGTCGGTACATAGAGGAGGTACCAGAATAAGTATACCACATCGTTACTGTGAATTAGCTAAGTAGTGTTGAGTTTAAATGTTAATTTTTTTTAATAATGCCTATAGTATATAATTTTATTGTCATGTATATCTGAGTATTAAGGTATAGTATTAAATTTAATGTAAACTGTAATGCAAATTAAACGAATTGATTTCTAATTTACTGTTGTGTAGGTACCTAGATTACTTGTAAACCTAAAATAAAACTACTCCGCCACTAACATGCGTCCCCATTTAACGTTTTAAATAAGTAAAGAAAACTGTTATGGCACAAAAACTTTGTTTAAGCTAGTCTTAACTTTTAAATGTTATACAATTTAGTTTCTCAAATTTCATCTTAAACGGTGTTTAAAGTGTGTCTAACGTTGTTTTGTAACACCTAGTAAACTAAGACAACTTATAGTAAATTTATAGGAATTATAATTTTACGATTTGTAAACCGCAAAACCGGTATTTGTATTAACACCTGTCAGCTAGTATTAATTTACCTATACAGGTTGGAAGTGACAGCCAGGCAAATATTGATATGCCGACTTCAGACCATAATTCTGAGGCGAAAATTACTGAAAATTCCAAAGTTTACCGACTTTTTTTTTCAATTTTTCAGGATAAAAATAGTGTATTTCGTTTAAGTAGGCTTTAGATAATTCAGATTCAAACAAAATTTTAACCAATGGATGATTCACAAGTGACCCAGAAAATAAGTAATGTATCACACAATAACCAAAAAGAATATTTAACTAGTCACAGGATCGCCCAATACAATTTGCGCGGAAAGTAAACATTGCCGATAGTTAAATTAAAAATGCATTTCCTGCGAGTAATATCACTGTCATATAACTCAGAACAATGGTACTTGTTCAGTATTTGCTTGGCTGTCACACACACCCTGATGTATAGAAACCTGTAAGTCGACTCGTAAAAGAATACATATTAAAAAGTGTAAAAAACTTATGTTACAGCAAAATGCAATACATCCATAGGTAGGTATATCTATCGATAAAACGTATTTTTTGTTATTCACCTATGTAATGAAGTAAGATAAATTAAATATAAATATTTTTGTGTATTTATAAGCTAGCACCTACTAATGTTATAGAAGTGATATAATGTACATAATGACTGCGAATAAATAAAAAATATTTTAACATTTCTTATGTTGCGTATTATTTATTTATTTCACAAAATAATACAAATAGTTGCACGCAATAGGTATATTTTATTTATGTGTTCGACACTATATTACATTTCATTTATGTATAGATACATTAATTGAAAAGACTCGACTCGTATTAAAAAGATAAATAAAATTAAAACCACAATTCGATATATTTTTCTGTGTACTACATCTATCACAGACATAAATTATAATTTAAGGATCTCTTATAAATAACGCATAATACAAAATGAAGATATTTTACTGAGTCACAAAAAATAGCTTAAATGTAAAACTTCACCAGTTTAAAGACTAAAATTATCTATTTATTCATAGGTATTGTGATGTAGGTACGTCATTATATAAAAGCTGAAATTCAATACATAATTTTGTAACTATACCTACAAATAATTATATTTCAAAATCTACAACATTGACTAAGAAGATATTTACGAAGTGGTGAACCTTATTTTATAATTGTATATAGTTAATAAATTGTCAATAATAGAGAATAAACAAATAAAATATAAATTAAGTTTAATCTAAGAATATTGTGATGGTTATATAATTTCATAGATGCTTGGCTACATTAAATTAAGTTCCACCTTAATAGTACCAACCATTATTATGGCACTTCACTTTTTGTGGCTATCTTCTCCATTCGAATTTATAAGTAAGTATAGGTAAATTAATTAGGTCATATTACATGTCATAATATACACATACTCGTATTTAATCATTTACTAACCATCATACTAAAATATATATATTTTATTAAAACAGTAAAACATAATTTCAAATTTGGTTATCTAAAATTATATTGAATTATTAATGTTATTAATTAATTATTTTTTTCATCTCGATAGTCTTAAAATTCTAAAGTCCCAGCTATAGAATTATTCGCCTAATTATATTTTAATACAAAATGTCTTTTTCAGTCATATTTTAGGGAAGATAAAAATATAGTATATTTTCGAAGTTACTTAAGAAAACAACAAAGAAAACTCTCATGACTTGTATTTAGGCGTAATTCCATTGTTATGCTGAGAGTGCGTTTTCCTCTATTATGCTGTGGCCTTTGAGTGTGTATCCTTGACGTGGTCGGTTTCCGTATGATCTAGCATGCTTTTGGCGACCTGTTCGTAGACGGATCGTTTGTAAATACGCGGCTGGCCGCCCCTCAGCTGGTGCGGGTATCCGCCGAAACTTGTGTCGTCGTCAAACCAGCTTGAAGTTGGCTGGAATAATGGACAAAATATGTTCTTAGTATTAAAAAAAACAATAAGTAGGTAGATGCTGTTGATAACGCCCATTAGTAAACATTACAAATAGTATGGTAGGTAGTAAAAAAGCTGAATAACAAACGATATAACAACTAGATACTTCTTAGGTACCTAAGTATTATTTAAATATTATAATTAAAGAAAGTTACATAATTGTATAAATTTTTAAAATATTATCAGCATTTTTAATACCACTAAAAATCCATTACACACCTACGAGAGTAAATTTAATGATTTTAGCAATATAATGTAACTAATGCATTTTCTTGACTACTACGCTAAAGAAATAACTAAATTAACCAATAGGTAAAAATGTTCTAAAATAATTCAATATGGTCATTAACAATGTTTGTTGTCTTGTTATTTCGAAATACCTACGAGCTTAAGGTCTTAATAAATTAGGTACTTTACGACTTATTCGAAGGGGTTTTGTTACAACATGCGAATTTCAATTATTTCAATTCAATTATATTTTTATAAAAAATAAACTCCTATATGTCTGATGGAAAAACGTTTTACACGGATCTTGATGAAGTTTTATTCTATTCTAAGTTATACACAGAGGTAGAGTGAATCCAGAAATACTTTTATCTCCGAAAAATGTCATTATCTCGGAAAATTATGCAGACTGAATCGCGGGAACTACCTAGTTTGCTATTTGTTCCATCCAATGGATTGGAACAATCGACCATCACTTGAAACTACCGTCATTTTATTAGTAGATAAGCGTGTATCAGCTGCGTGGGATGGTGTACGTCATTACTATCTATTCTACTTAAAATTGATGAATGATTATGCGTAGGTCTTGATTTAATCGCACACCCCGCAGATTTAATAGCATACGAAACAGTAGATTTACATAAATGTTCATATCACATAATTATATTTAGTTATAATAAGGAACAGGTTTATATAAAGCATTTGATTGGATAAAACTTGTGGGTGTTATTGTTTTGATCGCTTGATTTACGTACTCCTTCGCTGAGTATTTCCTAGCGTATATTCCGCATAAGCTTGTATAACCCCCTGTATAACTAAACGGACCTAAATATCGATCTTACACCTATTTATTTATTTTTGATTATAAAAAGATTACTGGGTGCGTTTCACATCTCTAAAGTGTGGTGTTAGTAAAACCTTAAGAACAGCCTTACCTCCAATCTGAAGTTAAGGACGTGAGCCTGTGTCTGATACTCCGGCACCGTGACCACTCGAGACACCGGGAAGTACCCCGGGTGGCTGGCGGTCACCTCGTAGTGGCCTGGTGTTAGGAGCCGGTAGTAGTCGCCGTACGCTCCTTAAAATTAAGATTAAATCTAGATTCTAATAACTGTGAATGAGTGGATATAATACATTTTCGCTCAGGTGAACGCGATTAGTTCCCGTGGCGTCCAACTGGCTGCCCTGTTAATGGCGGGCGTAGCAAGTTAGAACAACAGAATAACTAACTATAATATCTAGTAGGTACCTACGTAGAAACCTAAATATTCCCCTAATTTTTTTTTAACAATTAGCTAGGCAAACATTTCACCGCCATCGTGCCTGATGTTAAGCAAGCCCTGATAAGCATACATGACATGAATTGAAAATCTTAAATGATAAATGAGAACTACGGATATTTGAATATAAAACGAGTTACAAGATATAGGTAACCAGTCAGATACAAAACACACACGTAGATTAGATATTCGTTAGGTACCTTTATATGTAATACTACTACTTATGTTCTATTTATGGTTTTAATTAGCAAGTATTCTTTTCTAAACGTAGATAATTTAGGTTTCTCCATTTGTACTACGAGTATATTGTAATTATATTTATAAGTACCTACGCATTATACAGGTTGTAACAGAAAGGGTATGTTAAGAGAAAAGCTATGCAAACAGCCCACTATGGAGAACCTATTTCCAAAATTTGAGACCTGAAATCGCATGTTTATTTTTCAAGATTGTATGAATATTCCTGAGTTGCTTAGAAATTCTCCATACTATCTGGAAAAATAAACATGCGATTTCAAGTCTGAAATTTTGTGGGTAGATTCCTTTTAGTGGGCTATTTATATAGCGTTTTACTTAACCTTTTTGTTCCACCCTGTATAAAGTTTCTCGTCGTGGCATAAATTTTATTCATTATCTAATAAGTACGTAACTTAATAATAGGGATGTTTACTATGGTTGAATTTTAATGACTTTTTATACTTATCTGCATCATACCGATCTGTAAAATTA
Source organism: Carposina sasakii (assembly GCA_014607495.2). Lineage (NCBI taxonomy): Eukaryota > Metazoa > Arthropoda > Insecta > Lepidoptera > Carposinidae > Carposina > Carposina sasakii. The sequence continues at coordinate 8,950,611 of CP053153.1, forward strand.
CAATTTGATTAAGTGTCCAAATGAGGTAGTAATAAGCCTTCAAAGTTAAGTGGGCAAGTCCATTTTTCAAACGTAAAAGTAATTGAAAATTACAACATCACATATCCACCTGCATCATTTACAGCAACTTTTGCTTTGTAACCATATTTATAAACGCAATATTTAAAATAGCTGCAGAACAAAAGTTCTTTTACGCGCATACAAGTTACGAAAGAGTGACGTCATAATTGTGGTAGCCGTTTGTATGGAGCGTTTTTTGGCAAGTCTAAAAGTGTGATTTTGAAATTGTTATATACCGGAAAGTTTTCACGCTAGCGAAGTTTTTCTTTCGCAAATGTTTCTTTTATTTTATGATCTTTCCATATAAATACAAATAAAAAACCTGTAAACGACCCTAACAGATCCAGGGTATCGTTTGTTAACAAAAAGAACAAGTTAACATGTAGGTGTGTGCTAATCAAGGATCAGGGGAAAATAACATATACACATGTATGACATAATGAGCGGTGTAGCCAGAACAAAAGATTACATTTTACGACGATGATGTATATGCATACAAGTCGCCTACGCAAGAGTCGACGTCATAATTGTGTATTCTAGTGAAGCCCCCCACCAGCCGTTAAAACTGTCTTCTGTACGGTCCGTGATATTGCGGACCGACACGCACGAGCGCGCACCACGGACCGTGGGAAACAGAGCGTCCGTGGTAATGCAGAGCGTTTTAAATGTAGGCGGACGCGGACCAGCCCGCACCGGCAAGTCCGTGGTAAAAAGTGTGATCCATGGCGAATGGATTGACGCGGTGCGCGCTCGTGCGTGCTCGTGCGGAATGTTGTTATTGACGACCATACCGGAATTGTGGTAGTTTAGTCATGGCATTTTTGCTAGCGAAAGTTGCCCAGATTTCTTTCGACCTAATAGTTTTATTATTGTTTCTTTAACAGCGATTACGGTTTTTTATGATCACAACACATTTTCACATACAACTTAGCCTTTAAATTTACCTATACAGGGTGTTTGTGACACAAATAAAAAACCTGTAAACCGACAGAAAATTTTCGCTATTTTTCCGGCATTTTTTCCATTTTTCTAGCTCATTTATGTAGGCCTTAGATAATGACTACAACATTTTCGAAAAGAAAGTCCCAAAAATTTCAAAATACTAATTTGCTTTCGTGCGAATTGTATCGGGTGATCCTGGACTATTTAAATAGCTTATTTGGTTTGTTAACAAAAAGACTATCCAATGGGGTTCCATTGGAATTCGCGCGGAAAGTAAACTTTGATAATCAAATTAAAATATTTCCTGGGGTAATAACACTGTGTCATAACAATGTACTTGTTAGTGTTTCATCAGTATTTGCCTGGCTGTCACACACACCTTGATCAGGGGAAAATAACATATACACATGTATGACATACATGACTGTATTCTCAAAACGGTGTAGATTTTTCCAGAAATAATTAAACTGCAGTGTATCGTAAAGGAGTAATAAAAAAAAATTTAAAAAATTTACATCCCACAGCTACATTTAGACTGGCAACGAAAAAACAGCAGGGGAACAAAAAGGATAATGTATATGAACCTATCAGTGACATCTCAGTTGAAAAGGAGCTTATAGTCGTGCTCAAACTATTTCGAGTCCCTGAGACTGAACGCCCAAGTTTTCTTCCTTAGTCGACTTTTAGATAATTCATAACTGCGAAAACAGGCACTTGCACTAACTACAATACGACATGCACAGAAGGAGATGCAGCTGATGTATTCTAGTGAAGCCCCCCACCAGCATCGAACATAGGCCTAAGTTTAAATCATAACCCTAGATTCGGCCCAGACCGCCGACGACCACGGACGGGCACGCACCGTGGGAAACTGTCTTCTAACCGGACCACGCCCGGGTCGACTGTGAATCATCCTATATAAATGTTACTAGACATAATGAACTAAATGGTTTGTTTATAAGCAGTTGGTACACTGCACTCGCGGAAGCACTTAGTTACCTTTCAGTTCTAATTGAGTCACTTGTATGCAATCGGCATAAGTCAAGCCGGACAATGCCGTGTTTACATCCTAAATAATTGCACTATTGTTAGTTATTTTGCTATGTTATTCATGCGAAGCACTTTGTGCAATTTTACCTAAAGCTTGTTTGAAATATTTTATAGAAACCTATTCATACTGTCTAACCAAAAATATATTCTTATGATCAATCTTGTTAAGTATCAGTAAAATATCAGTTATTTAATCATTTATGTAATAATAAACTAGTATAAAATATAACTTTGTATAAAATTTGCCTTGTCCCAAAATTTCGTCTACATAACATTAATAAAGTTAAGAAAGGTTATGGAACTTTATTTAAAACTTAACTTAAGGTGCGTGTTTGGTGTATGTACCTAAGTAGTTGATTTATTTATATCGCTGTCAACGATTTACCTGAATACACTATACGAAGAACGTTATATTAACTAAGTATAAACTGGTATACCATAACAATTGATTACCGATTACATGTTCGTTTCACCTTAGATTGTTGTTTAATATCGTGAGATTCCATTATTAGATTAATTACATCTCGTTGACATAAGAATACCTAGCTATCGATATTATAACAGAAAAGATATTCTACTTGCACCAATGATAGGTAGACTGCATGATTATACAATACCCAAGTATAAATAACACTACAATAGAAGATGTAAGATAAACAACGATATGATCTAATATTATTGTTTGTGTTATGTTTTTTGTACCTTCATCATTAAGTTGTTTGTTACCATGTGGTCCTTGCTTGTGCCAATGTGTTACGTGTGTTCTCTTATGTAGACACGTACATAATGACTATTTCTTTATTTAAATTAGTACCTACACAAGAAATATATTGGGTACCTATTTATATTTTGTACGTTTACATTGTATTAGGGCAATCGCGATATTGTTGAACGTATCTTTCAAGTTAAACCACACATGTGTTATGTTATACACATTTCGTTTCGGTTAAAATTTTGACAACATTTAAAATAAAAGAAAGAAGTTGAAAACGCTGTCAAATGGACACGCCAAAAGCTAAACCATAACCAAAAACGTTAAGTGAAAAGGTAAATAAAATCCTGGTTCATGTGTTATTAGATTTCTCTTTTTACATCTTATTTCAATACTATCTGTCCATAAGCAATTTGTAAATAGACCTAAAGAGTACTCAGTATAAAGAAACCCTTCTTCCTAAAGTTAGAAATGCACGTAGCTTTGCTAATGATCTAATTTGCTAAAGTTCTGGGAGCTTCTTTAATCAATTAATTTCGAATTCTCAGGTAGTTAAATATAGCTTAAAATTATAACTTACCCGCAGTAACATCATGCCGGATTGGCCTTGGCTTCGATCCGGTTATGTTGACAACAGATATCACCGCATTCTGTATAAAGCCTGAGTCGTCAGTAACTATGCCTTTTACACCAGTGTGAGCCTTCCAGAGGTAAGCTAGCATGGCTTCACGGTTCCTCTCCCATTCGTAAGGCAAGTTCTTCTCATTTGGGTACTTGTCGCAGCCAAGCTCTAAGGTCACTTCGAAAGCGTTTGTTGCTAGGTAGTTGAAATCTTGCATTCCTAAAATAGGAGGAACAATAAAAAATTCTGAGCAGACGAAACTCGTTCATTACATAAACTATGTGCAGTAGAGACCACTTAAATATTTAGAAATAGATTATATTCAATTAAAGGAATCAGATCCAACTATTTTCTAATATGAAAACCAGTTTCCTTCCAACGTACAAAATAATGTAAATTAATGTTACTAGGTATATAAGTAGTGTTGAGGGAGAGAGGTAAGTATCTACCCCATACTACCTACCTACGAGTAAGTATACTATAAAAATCATATTTTGATACAAAAATAATTTGGTTTACGTATAGAAGTAAACTAAGATATCATGAATGCAAAGACTGTTTGCATGGGCAGTATGCCAAATCGAACAAAATATTGGAAAACCCAATGACGTCTTTCCACCATTTAATCCTTTTTGAAATGCAATGAAAGACGCAAAAGGATATGCAAATACAAGTTAAGACAGTCGACACATTGGCATTTTTGTAAAGGCTCAAAATTATTAATAATTAGCATAAGAGCTCAAGCATATTCGTTTCTCCTTTTTGTCAAATCTTGTAATAAGCTTAGGAAGCTTATGAATATGAAATTTAAAAAAATATATTAAATTTTAAAAAAAATATGAAATTAAGCTTAGGAAGCTAGATTCTAAAATTCCATGGTATGGAAGTATGTTTGGACACAGATTTTTTTCATAACATTCCATTATCTTCCTGTCCTTATCTCATTATTTACGGGGTCGGCACAACGGTTTCTTTCGAAACTCTAATTGCCAAGGATTTGGCGTTTGTTTTAGTGCCGGTTGCCTGCCTGATGCCAAACCTCCTCGGGTAACATTCATAACATTCCAAAATGAGAAAATTGATTTTAAAAAATGTAGTAATTAGTCCAAAATTAGTAACGCGAACGTCTGTGCCATCTCATGGCTAACTGGTACGTAAATGGTTGAGTACGTACGGAAACAATTATTTTCGCACTATTTCCGGATCGCCATACTACTTAAATGTCAAAAGACGATAAAAATGTATCGTGATAAAAACATGAGACAATTGTTATTCGTCTGTCCTTGACTGTTTTTATGCAGCTAAACATCATACAGCAGATTATACCAACAGATTATAATACTTGTCGACACTTTGACATTATACTCGTAAAAGGTATTAGAGGATTTTACTACGCGTTTAATTTTTACAGTGATCATGACTTGTGATTACATGATATAAGATGGGAAACTTTAGCCACGGCAGGTGTTTTCTTAATATTGTCAACGATTAAAAAGGCTTTGGCTTATTTACCTCCTTTCAAGCTGTACCAAGCGGCTCCATTGGTGACACCACCTTGCTTGCCGAAGTTGTAAGCAGGATCGTCAGAGTTGGGCGTGTGGCAACCCCGTCTATTCGTGGATGCCATATCTGCATGGGCTTTGGCGTATGTTAGCGCCAGCTCCCTAGAGAAATTATAGAGCTACAAGATCAAGAAGGAAACTATAAAAACCTTATATAGTTTTGAAGTTGCATTACGGATATTTATTCATACTAAAGTAGGTCTTTCATCCGCTTCGGAATTTGAATTATTTGTCTTTAAAATTTACTCCAAATGTGGTACAATATAATTGATCGTATTTAGATTTTAGTTATGCCAAAAATATCACACCAAATACACGTACCCACGTGGTATTCAAAACATTTTGTCACACAAATTAAGGACAATTTTTTTTATCTTATCGTGGGTCAAATATGACGCAAGATAATAATAATTTTATATTTTATTGCAGGTACTTTAACGATATGTTACTCCAAAAAATTATGTGGTTACTATAGAATCTGATGACGATGTCGAACTAACAACAAACAACTTATACCTAATAGAATATAGCCACTAGATACTAATTACGATATAATAAGTATTCGAATTCAAATTTGTTGCGGCTGGTATCGTAAGGGTAGTTATAATATATATGGCAAGTGTCCTCAACTGAGGATATCTTCAAGGGGAAGATACGACTGTAAATACCTGTGTTAGGGAAAGATTTATCTGAAGGTATCATCGTCAGGACTAGAAGAGTACTCGGAGGCGGAAGCTCCGCTGCAGCTGGCATCGGTAGTTAATGGCAAGTGTCCTCGACTGAGGATGTCCTCAAGGAAGAGATACGACTGTAAATACCAGTGTTAGAAAAAGATTTACCTGAAGGTATCATCGTTAGGACTAGAAGAGTACTCGGAGACGGGAGCTCCGCTGCAGCTGGCATCGGTAGTTAATGGCAGGTGTCCTCGACTGAGGATGTCCTCAAGGAAGAGATACGACTGTAAATACCAGTGTTAGAAAAAGATTTACCTGAAGGTATCATCGTTAGGACTAGAAGGACTCGGAGACGGGAGCTCCGCTGCAACTGGCATCGGTAGTTAATGGCACGACTGAGGATGTCCTCAAGGAAGAGATGAGACTGTAAATACCAGTGTGGGAAAGATTTACCTAAAGGTATCATCGTCAGGACTAGCAGAGTACTCGGAGACGGGAGCTCCGCTGCGGCTGGCATCGTAAGGGTAGTTAGCGACTAGGTCTCCGCCATGCATCGCGGCACTCAGTACGAAAGGCACCGACATGATCCAGCGCATCACCGCACGAGTTTCTGGCTCCAACTACGGTATTATATTTATTTTAGAAACCCTTTTCCAGTCCTACACTTCCTACTAATATTATTAACGCGAAAGTTTGTAAGTATGGATGTTTGTTACTTTTTCACGTAAATATTTTTATCCCAGATAATTTCGTCATTTTGTTTTTTCTGCAGTCCACGCGGACGAAGTCGCGGGCGTCCACTAGTATTTTATAAAATAAGACATCAGTTTTAAAAGATTCAGATGCAACGTGTGGGTCAGCTATAGAACATTGGTAAATTGGGCTCTAATACATAAAATAATGTTAAGAAACATACGAGAAAATCTGCAGCAGTAGGTACTACGAGAACCTTAGCCTATTTCATACTATAACCTTAGGTATATTATAGGTTGACATAGGCAGACAACTGTGCCAAACTCATAGTTATTATAATAATAACTATAATGTACAACCTGATCGACAACAAAATACCAGTTCATATTGTAATTGTTATATTAGTTACTATTATAATGACATACCGGTGCAGCCATTCTAGTGAGGTCCCTCAGCAGGTGGTTGTTATGGTTGATGCCCTGCCTCTCGAACTCGAAGGTGATGGCATCCAGGTCAGGGAAGTTCCTGTTCAGATCTATTGAATGGTTGTTGGCTCTTCCAAGAAGATAGTCTTGGCCACCCTATGAGAATAGATATATTTTATTGAGCAAATATATGTTATGTAATTAGTTTTCAAATCAATAGGAACTACATGGTCAATACCATCGTCTATAAATGATATAAATATATTTTATTGATGTCAAGTAAAGAAATTCTTAAATGATATGTCACAGTGGCCACAGAATGCAACCCATCTTTCACTTGACGTCTTGGCAAAAGAAAGATGGCAAGACCATATGACATTCTGTAGTGATTGTTTTAGTATGTTTTAAATATTGGTAATTTATTTAGTTCAGGTACTTACAGTATCGGTAGCCAGCTGCCAGCCATCAGGGTTCATAGCAGGAAGCAGGTGAATGCGAGTGTTGTGTATAAGTGCCCTTATCCTGCGATCACGATTCAAGTACTGATCGCAGAGGTAGTGTGCTAATCCCAAAAGCAATTCCCGTCCAAGCACTTCATTTCCGTGGATATTTCCCACATATTTCACTTCGGGTTTATCTGTATAAAACGTTAATAATTTTATAAGGCATTATTTTCCGTGTAAGTACCCTCAAAAAACAAATTTTTTAAATAATATTAAAATAAGATTATTACTTACATGGTTGATGGAATCCAGGTTTATCGGAGAACTCAATAACATATAGAGGAATATTTCGAACAGATGGCTCACTTAACGCGTACACTCTAGTAATATTAGGACATTTTGCGTGCACTTCCTCTAAAACTAGGGGTAGTTCCTCATTATTATGGTGCTTCCAAACAAACTGAGCTGATACAGCGACAATCAGGAAAAGAAAACATAAACACCGATACATTTTGCTTGCTGGTTGTATACCGCGAAGCGATCACTCGCGTAATATAATCCGACTATTATTTTGTTAGTCCATCGGGCAGTATCGATCGAGTTTCCCGCCGCACGTCACCCTCTCTATTCACAGTCACCGCTGCGCGCGCCGACCAACCGCGTTTACAAACTAGGGAGGGGAACGATTCTCGCTAGAGAGTATTTTTGTATCAACCGATGTCACAGTCGTTGCTTATGTTCTACAATCTATTCTTTTTTTATGCTTTTCTCTTCATAAAGTTGGTTAATCTTCTTAGATTACTGTCGATGGTTTCTACTAGAATTTCTATCACATATCTCGTCCTATGAGTAGATAAATGTAATAGATAAGGTAAATCATGTCCAATTTTGTACCAATTTTCAGATGTTCTAATTCTTTCATTATTTGATAAAAGATATGTTAAATCCTACAGGCTTTATATGTAAGACTTTGTTACGAGAAAAGCAATTTAAAAATTGAATTTTCTTAGAATTAAATCCAGGCATAGACAAGTCCGGCTCATCCACGGTTAGAGGGTCAATAGAAATACGAAATTCCTGCATGAATGAGAGACACAGGATACTGCAGAGAGTATAAACAATACTTGTAACCGAAGTGCCGATTTACTTAGGTCAAATAGGGTTTTGGAAAATAATAAAAACCTTTTAAACTTTACATTGTATCTTTATTATTATACAGTTCCATATATTACAACTCGTGGTAGGTTCATCTTTACGCGTACGTCTACACTTACGTCTGCGCATTCGCATCCGGTGTATTTGATACTTATAGGTATATCAGTAACGTTAATCTTAACTTTTTGAATTTGAAAATCATACTAAGTACTATATTGTGACATTCAAGCGTACACTGACACTATATACCTTGTTTGTTTGACGTTTACAAAACTTATCTTTTGTAACATAATTTATTTTATTATGTCACACCGTCTACTATAACTACGTTTAGAATTTTATTAGAGTACTGTACCATATACTACTATATACTACTTACGTACTACGTACTTACTATCATTACTAAAGTGTATCTATCTTCTAATCTAAGGTATTTAAGCTAAGGACATAAAAATACTAGGTTAAAATCATCGCGTATTATAATATAATACTACGTTACAATGTTCGTTTTCCCTCACTAGCGATGACGTACCTACCATTTAATTATCTTCTTGACTAAGCTTCTTGACTACGCTTTCTGCAACTAGGTACTTCCGTAAATTGTAAAAACGAAGTATTGAATGACTGCAGACATGAATTTGATATAGATTAGATAGCAATGTTTGTACTAAGTATAAAAGTTTTATGTAAACTTTATAACCATGTTTGCCCGCTTCTGTTTCTTATTATTAGTTAATTTTTCTGCTAAAAATGCGAGTATAGCAACCGTAACTCCTGCAATATAGATGAAGAAAATTCCCTGAAAATAAATATAAAAAAACATTGTTGTCGTTCTGCATAATAACAATAACAATGAATAAATAACCATAGCGATGAGCTACACCGTAGCGTAGGTACAGTCAGCATCTAAAGTTGATAAACATATTTAGATTTTCAAAATCGCTGTACACATTAGTACTGTGTTAAGTACAAAGTATAATCATTATTCTACCTTTTCAATACATATGATGTTGGTGCCTAATTTAAAAATAAAAATAATAAATAAAAGAAAAATTTGCGAAAGAAAAACTTTGCTAGCGTGAAAACTTTCCGGGATATAACGCTCCATACAAACGGCTACTCGTATCACGACGTGACGTCATTATTTAAGCAACTTGTATGCGCGTAAAAAACTTTTGTTCTACACATATATTAAATATTGCGTTTATGAATATGGTTACAAAACAAAAGTTGCTGTAAATGATGCAGGTGGGCATGTGATGTTGTAATTTTCAATTAATTTCACATTTGAAAAATGGACTTGCCCACTTAACTTTGAATTACTACCTCATTTGGACATATATGTAATCAAATTGTAATTGATTATTTATTCTGATAAGAATAAGATAAAATTTAAATTTAAATAAGATAAAAAGTTAAATTTTGCTAAAGGGCAAATACCTATATATATTGCGTTAAGCCGTGTACGAAGTTGAGAAGGCATAATATTGTCAGATTTAGATGCCAGCAAATTATTAAATCGGCCACATAACGAAAGGGCACTGAGAGAAATGACTAGGCTTCGAAATTTTACGTCTAACAATATAAGCAACATATAATTATACTCCTTCTTCCTGCCCTGTTCCCAATCATTTGGGGTCGGTGCAATATGTAGGTACACTTCTTTCATTCTTCCCTATTATCCATCATCTCATTACTCTCATGTCTCTTCCTCTATAACCATCTTACTTCGGACACGGCTTAACACAACATATAATTACACGACTTAACATAATTATCTTCATCTTCATAAGACTATTGCAGTCCACTACTGGACGTAGGCCTCCCCCTGCCATAGGGGGATTATGTTACTAAAAAGTTCCACTATCTGTTTTTCGGCGGCTCCATCATCAGACCCTCGTTTCCTTTATATTATGTATAGCTGACCAAAATTCTCTATAACAATCTAAAAACCGGCTACTCGTGCCTATAATATTTGAGGATATCCCTAGATTCCTCAGAGATTCCATCATCAGATGTTATGTTTTATATGTAGGTGATCAAAACGCTCAGTAAAAGTGTAAAAACAGACTACATGTGCCTACAATATTTGAGGATTGCCCTCGATTTATCCAAGATCCCATCATCAGATCCTGATATGGTGAATATGGGACCAACCTGGAAGTATACCATGACCAACTATAAAAAAATGAAATCGGTTCATAAATGACGAAGTTCTGAGGTAACACACATAAAAAATAAAAACATACAGACGTATTGATAACCTCTCTTTTTGAAGTTGGTTAAAAATAACACTGACATAAGTTTTTTCGTTTGACAGCAGATGACACGGAGGTCGGATACATAGGTTTTAATTAAAGTGTCCGTGACATATTCCATTAGATTCTGCACTTATTCGCGTTGGGCCTGCAAAAGTGTGCAAGTGTAGGCAGTCTAATGTATGAGCTGTGCACGCTGCTGCTGACAACTGAAGGCACCGGAGTTGTATCCGCATTGTACCTCCAATAGTGTCCAAGAGTGGGCAGTCTAATAGATTTGATATGCACGCTGCTGCTGACATCTGACAGCGCCGGAGCTGTATCCACGCATTAGACCTCCAAAAGTGTGCTATTGGATTTGATAAGATGCTGCGGGCAGCTACTAATGGCTACGTTTTTGATGTACAGCTATTTTTGGATGCTGCTGCCAAAAAATTATATTGTTCACGTTTGTCTGACGTTGTGAGCACCAGATTTTTGCTGTATCTTTGACGTTCATTATGTTCATTCAATACTGGCGCCTATTTTGTTAAGCGATTTATGTGTGATATAGTGTTCAGTGATTTTGAAAATTTGAATGTGGTCATCGACTTTTGATGCTGACTGTACCTATACTATATCCTCACTTAACTTTATAAGTTTCAAAAAAGAGCAGGATACTGCCTTATTACTTTTATATCAACTACCTACGTGTCTACTTAAATCAATTACACTTACATTACAAACTTACCAAAACGTTTCGAAAACTTAAGGACTGTACTTTCTCTACATCTCTTATGCTTCTGGACAATTTCACTTCTAGCTGCACTTTGAAATCCAAGTTATTTATGGCCACCTAAACAAATTAACAATCTTATACATACTTTACAGTCATCTAAGATACTTTATATAATACCAAAATAATACTTATGACATATGACTAGAAACTTACTGCTTTTTATCAAATAATCATTAAAAACACTCCCTCATCAGTAGATACTAAGGTACTAATGGGACCCATAGAATATTATATATGTATATGGTGTATAGCCCAGTGGTTAAGACGTGCACCTTCCAAGCGGGAAAGGCGTAAGTTCGATCCCAGTCACGGGCCTGTACCAATGAATTTATTTCATGTACAGATTTTAATGTTGCAAAATTGTCACTTAGCTCGTGCCTCGAAAGCACGTAAAACCGTTGGTCCTGCGCCTGATCTCTCTCCGGTCGTGTCGGCTTTCCGTCCCATCGGACTATGAGAGTAACGGAATAGAGAGTGCATCTGTGTTTGCGCACACACTTGTGCACTATAATATCTCCTGCGTACCTGGCCAATCTCCGTAGAGATTGGTCGCCTTGACCGAAATACGGTCGGAGATCATCATATGGTGTATGGTTCTTCCGACGAGGATAGCTGTCTATTCACAAAATTTGAGACTCATAATCATAATATTATTTCGGGTTTCTAATTTTGTGGATAGGTTCTATAAAATTGACTATATTCAAAGCATTGCGCTTATAAATATAGGTACCCCTTTTGTTACACCCTATATATGTAGATGGAGATAAGTCGATAGATTATTTGATTAATTAAGTGTTTCTCCTTCGTTATTCTGCAATCGGGAACACAGCCATATATGTCGTAGGTATGGTATCACTACATATTATAAAACAAAGTCGCTTGCCGCTCTCTGTCCGTCCCTATGTATGCTTAGATCTTTCAAACTAGGGAACGAATTTTGATGCAGTTTTTTTTAATAGAGTGATTCACGAGGAAGGTTTAGATGTATAGTATCAGCACTGCATCCGTGTGAAGCCGGGGCAGGTCGCTAGTAGTATAATAAATGACTTAAGGATTCTATTAGTGCTTCACCTGAGTTTCCCAAGCCAGCATAAGTCCGGAGTCATGCAGCCGGCCAACAAAATCGCTGATCTTAGCCGTGTACGGCGAACTCTTGCGCAGCATAACCACGCATTGCTCGTAGTAGAAGTCTTCTAACATCAGCTGGTAGCTCGGCACAGCATCCTTTGTTATGTACTCGCCAATTGCGAAGTAACCTTGTATATAATGAATGACGTAGTAAGTACTTAGTATCTCATACTTTAATTGTTATTCTAGCTAAAGATAAAAGCTCTTAAGAGCTTTTTGTAGCCACTTACGGCATGTACTTTAATTTTACTATTAAAATGTCACATAAAAGCTTACTTTTTACCCGACTGCACCAAAAGGTTATGTTTTTCGAGTGTATGATTGTATGTAGGTATGTATGTTTCTTGGACGTGCACGAGAGCTTAAATGTTTTGTCGCATTTGAGTTTGAGAGGTTTCATTAGGTTTGTCGTAAATGAGGTTATTATCCTTACCTGCTGGTAGTTTTTCTATACTAAAAGCCATAGATCTTTCGAAACTTTTTCTTTGTAATTCTTCAGCAGAATAGACACGAAATTTACTAATCAGTTGCTTAACTTTTTCCTGAAAATTTTAAATATTAGGTATGAACCTACTCACGCTACATAGGTATAATAAAGTGACGCAATCAGCCACCGCGCCAGTAGAAATTGTTAAATAACTTTATTAATAATTTTGTTAAATAACAGTTAAAAATTAAAAATCAACGCTTAACAGTTGGTTAGCGTTTAAGGAATCTGCGGTATATCTTACATACATACATACATATAATCACGCCTCTATCCCTTACGGGGTAGGCAGAGCACTAAGGTCCGATAGAACCACATGGTGTCACTTCTGACCAATTTTTAGGGTATAGTTGAGATGTACAAGTTTGGTTAGTAGTGACAGGTGGTCAGCCCATCGCCTACAAAACACCAAGACCCTCTTGTCCCTCTACTGGCTTGTACAGTATGCCCGGGAAGAGAAGCTTGTATTATAAATATACCTTTATATTCATAGATTTTACCTATACATATATCAAATAATCACTGTAAGCTACTCTCTAGCACAGAATTATTTTACTATCTAGGTTTACATGTATTTACCTCAGATGAGAGAGTAAGAGAGAATATCCAAGCATCATGAGTGGCGCCCCACTCCATTTTATGATCAATCAGATCCTGAACCGTGTCGATAGACGGTTCGTACTTAGGCACCGTGAAGACAGAAGCTAGACCTCCTCCGTAAGCATTATCTAGGATTAGGCCCGTGATGAGCAACCAGCCGGTCACACTGCGTATACGCCAAGATGTGCCAGCGTCGAATTGACTCTGTTGATAGTAAATTTTCCTATAGCTACCTGATTGCCGGTCATTATTTGTAAAAATTCATGGTTTCAAAGGATTTAAGTCTTTACACATATGACTATCCTGATAAGGGGTTTCACTAGATTATATCAGCTGAATCACCTTTCGTGCATGTTAAACTCGCCCATTTTCATAGGCGATAAGCTAGCAACTTGTCACTGATCTGATCATTAATATCTGTCCCTAATCCTGCTTGGTTCTGGTTACCTTATTTCGAAAACTCGGTCGTGTGTATATGTATTAATATAAAACTTGTCTGATACTTACTTGGGTTATCATCATGCCAAATGTAGTCAAAAACACTCTGTCTATTGACCAGCCATTAGCTATAGATAGAGCGAGTGATGCATAAATATACGTAAATATTATGCACAACCACATCTCCCAAGTAAACGGCAGCAAAGGCGTTTCCCAACTATCTAGTAATCTGTGAATAATATGGCTTTAAGGTAAATTTAAATATGTATATCCGTGCCGAGACTGTGTGGCATCGACATAGATTATAGAAGCATAGCACTACCCCATGTTTGCCCGTGGGTATCGTGAGAGGTGATTAATCATTTCCGGGAAATGGGCAGCAGTGCCTGCCGTCTTGACAACATAGTCCGAAAATCATACTGTGGCTACCAACCCGATAAAACCTACCAATGGCAGTTCAGGAAGGCCAATGTTCAGCAATGGATTGCAATAGGCTGATATGTATGTTTGTGTATGTGTAAAGCTGACTAATAGTCAGTGACTATCTACATTACAGCTAATGTTAACTTCGTTTCTACCCACCCTGGAGCTGGTGCAATACATGAGATCGCAGTCCTGACGCCTGCAGCTGAGAAGTCCAGCACACGGTATATTTCATACCACGAGTATAGAGCACCTAATGAATAAAGACATTAGAAAACAACCATACTTGATTGAAATATCTATCAAATTCAGGTAAGTAATTAGTTCAGTTGTGTATCCCCTAAAGCATATCTACTTACTTATGCCAACATCGGCTCGGTCTTCCACTATGTTTCCGAGTATCCCTACACCGGTATTATTCTCATAAATATCTCCCCATTCGTTTACATCATCTCTTACTATTTCTATAGAACAGTTCACCCAGCTGAAAATGGTTTTATGTAATAAAATCTATTGTCTCTCTGTTTTATAGATTAAAGGAAAGGCATATCCCAATATGCAACGTTTTTGCTTCAATTATCAGGAATTGTTAATTTCTTACATTAAATTGTTAAATTTACTATTTTGAACTGTTCTTCGTAACAAAAAAAAGAGTGAGTAGAGTAAGTGGAATATTATTGTAAAAAATAACAAAATAATTGTAACACTTGGTTACCTGCAAAACTCTTCTATCATTCGCATTTCAATCCCGTCGCGTCCTGTGGCACTCTTCGTAATATCTAAGTCCAGAAGTACATACGGTTTATATGTGAAACAGGCTACTTTCAATGTTTTTCCCATCATATTTGACATATCATGAGGAAATAGATGGGTTTTTTTCTCAAACTTTTCAGTACAAGAATCCCAACGATCCAAGTAAAGAGGCAAATTACTTTCTACATCTAAACCAACGTAGTTATGACTAACCAGATCGTACACTTGACATCCATCTATTAGTTCTTCAGGTGCAACTACTAAAATATTGGGAACAAATTCAGATTCTTTCAATGATAAAATATTTAAGATATTATTTCCATTAGCAGTTGGGGCTATAACGATTTTTCTATCACTCCTTCTCACAAGTCCGAGGTGGTTTACTTTCTCAAAAGCGGCCATAAATATTTCCGCCTCATTCATCAATACCACATAGTCAGAGCATCCTTTATCAGATGCATCTAACAAAATATCCGCCAAATTTTCGGCGCGAGGTTTGATATACATAAAATTTATTGGAATCTTCAAATCCAAAGGAGTTTCCGAAACAATAGTTACACAGAAAGACGTTATGAAATACTGATCCAAAATTATTTGTAGCAATGTTCCTATTGGTTCTATAATTTGCGATAGATTCATGTTGCCGGCAGAATTAATGTAGAATCATCAACATTTGCTCAGAAAGCGGGTCAATGAGATACAAACATTGGCTAGTCTGGCTAAAAAAGATATTGTTTCTAACAAAGCATACGTAGGTACAGCATAGTAAACATCATTATATCATTCATAATCAACAAACCTTTTGTTAGGGTCCCGTATCACCTCCATATAACATTTTCACTACCATGTTACTTTTAACTTATATATATTATATATAGTGGTGATAGCCCAGTGGTAAGGCATGCACCTTCCAAGCGGGAGGCGTAAGTTCAATCCCAGTCACGGGCCTGTACCAATGAATTTATTTCATGTACAAATTTTAATGTTAAATTGTCACTTAGCTCATGCCTCGGAAAGCACGTAAAACCGTTGGTCCTGCGCCTGATCTCTCTCCGGTCGTGTCGGCTTTCCGTCCCATCGGACTATGAGAGTAACGGAATAGAGAGTGCATCTGTGTTTGCGGACACACTTGTGCACTATATCTCCTGCGTACCTGGCCAATCTCTTGGATTGGTCGCCTTGGCCGAAATACGGTCGGAGATCATCATAACTTATAACTTAAAATATGTAGGTACCTACTTCGTGTATCTACTTATGTGTAAGTATGATCAATTTTTCCTTATTTCCTAATTTAATTGAATCGTGTAACGTATAAAGTGCACAGACCCATAAAATACTTTATATACATCCAACTTCTTCCAATCAACAAAAGCCATTTTGAAAAATTAAACACCTATCCTATCCTTATATCATTTATCGTTGTCGATGGTTATCATCTCAAAATTAAAGCATTATTAGACAAGTAAGTAAGGATACAAATTGTATAACTGAAATTATAGCTATTTACCTTCGCTGTTGACAAATATCATTTCAAAAAGAATTTATTATCTGTAATTGCAGCTTTAAAGTTGCTTATTTTCAGTTACTAATGTTCTCATCGAAGTAGGTATTTGGATATGACATTTTCAATAATTATAATTGCCATAGGCATTGTTATTCTATGTTATTCAGGGTCTTCAAATAAGTAATCCAGCTTTACCTACCATAGTGATAGCTACCTTATTTGTGGCTGAACGTAACTAAACTATCAAAATCGTAAAATAAAGTAAAAAAATGTTGTTAGTTTTTAAGTCTTTTACGAGTAAACGGCTAATTTAGAAGAGCAGTCTTAATCCTAGCTATTTATGGTTTTTATACAAAACACAAGCCACTAGAGCTAATGATATTTTGTTTTCTTTCTGCGACAAGACACATACGTGTAGCGCCACCTCGTACCGCTAAAGTTTTAGCTAGTCTTGATCCTTTGTGTGTTATAAAAATAAATAAATAATCGTGTATACGTGAGACGAGACTAGCTTCAATTTAAAATAATAAATAAAAATATAGCCATAAAAAGTATCCAATACTACACTAATCCATTTATATCAACTACGTCTAGGCCGAATTACATACTTGCTACTATTAACAACTAGAACTAGAGCTATTTTGAATAATATGTACCTACCTATCTTCTATGAATTTCAGAGGTTAAAATTGCTGATACCATAATAACTCTCGCTTAGTTCATTTAGCTCGTATTTTTCAATTGAATCAAGGAATAATCTATGTTTGAAAGTATCAAGACTTTTCATTGTGACCACTGAATGCGTGTGGTCGTATCTTTTCAGTACGTACCGCCTAATAGAGCAGACCGAAAAAACCGGGCTACTTCACACGCAAGTCTAGCGTCAATGTAAACAATAATATCGTATTAGGAAATGCATTATCCCAAACAGGAATAACTGTTACAAAAACAAATGACTGATGAATTCGGAAGTCGGTAACAAACAAGTCCGCTGTACAATTAAATAAGTAGGTACAGTATAGAGGTTTGAGATAATGATGTTTTCAGAATTTAAAAAATATTTGCCTTGCATTATCTACATGCTTTTTTTGGTAAGTACATAGATTGATAATATTCTACCTATATATTTGGACACTGAATATACTGTATACTTATTGCTTTCAAATATTCAAAGATGTTAATTCTGTAATCTGCGCACCAAGCTCAAAGTAAACAATATTATAAGCCAATATTAATGGGATCAGATTTTATTTAATTATAAGGGCGTACAAAACAAACCGTCTTCTAAATAAGATTTACAACTCTTATACGTTCGTTTACTGTTCATATTCCCTTGCAGTTTCCACATTAACTTCCCTACAAGCGTGTTCATAATGTGCAGGTTGTATAAACAGTAACTTTATATGAGTCGGGGTGACAAGCGCCAGAGTGCTGCGGTGCACTGAATTGAAATTGAACACCCTGTTATTTTGTTTAACCGCATTTTTAAAACATCTGTTTTCCACGAATGTTATTATGTCCAAAAAAGTTTTAAAACATCTAAACCTTATACCGAACATCTATTAAATAAATTATTTTAACATTTGTTCTAGATCCTGTTATTTATTAGTCCTTCTTCCTAAGTTTGGCGCTAGAAATTTCGATAGATTGTAGCCAGTGTGTGATTTCTTCAGGACATTCAGGCTTCTTGTCAGCTCCAGGAATGCCCTTAAAGAGCGTGGCTGCGTCCACGTCTATGAGGTTCTGTCGTGAGAGGACCACGGCACGGACGAATCCATCATTTAGAGTGATGAACTTCTGCTCGATGAACATGGTCTTATCCTCCCAGTACACTAACTGAAATTGAATATGCGTAATTTCATTGTTAATCGCTCAAAAAAATATTGACATACAAAATATAATTTATTTACAATGATGATGGTGACTATATAACTGTCATGTCTATGTTGTGTGTACTGCATGCAATATTAATTATCCAATTAGTCTTGAGACGACACGGAATTTACCATACCTACCTACTTCGATTACAGAAAAGTTCAGTCATATTATTATTTTATTGTAATTAAAAATTAGTGGACTATAGTGTTTATAATTAATTGGGATAAGAAAAAGAAACACAACAGTCTTGTTGTCTAGGTTCACTAGGTCAGAGAGGAGCACGGGAGGAGTATTTATTTATTTATCTTAAATAGGTATGTACATACTTTGGCATGGAACTTTATTGCAATTAACTATATCTGATAGCTTATTATAAATTAGTGTACTTTATTTTATGTATATTGTTTATAAATTTAATATAAAAGCAAAGGTGACTCACTCACTCACGCATCACGAAATCTCAAAACCGACATGAGAAATCGAAATGAAAGATAGGAAGAATGACCAGAGACGTCATCTAAGAAAGGAATTCCTGAAATTCACGAGAACGCCTAATTCACGGAATTCCTAATATTCAATTCCTATACTCGTATCGTATAAATGCATACTATTTTTTATAGAATTCATCTTAAGTATGTAAGTACCTAAATGCATTTTAGAATTGATACGGCCACAGATATCCGTTACATGACTTACCCTTGTCTCTACTTTGTAAGCAGTAAATATAGGAATGATCCTGCGGTAGCGGATGCTGGAGGCACCCTGGAGTGCGTGGCCCTTTGCCTCCATGATGTTCTGGTAGATGCCAGTGCGGTCGTAGAAGTGGAATCTGGCGAAGTCCAGTTCCCTGACGTAGCGAGCATTGTTCATGTGCTTCAGGAATATGTCCACGTCTTGAGTTGTGCAGAATCCTGTAATTGGCAAGTTGCGAATTTATTTAATGTGTGTCCTATTTAGAAACTTGTTTCAGGGCAATTTTTTAAACGGTCAGAATCTGAAGGATAAAGTTGTTGCTGTCTCCCTCAAAAACTTGATAATGATAGAGACAACATTAATTTTACTCCTTCAAATTGGCTATTAGAAAAATCGGCCCTCAATATTTCTTATTTCGATAAGTAATTTTAAAAAAAAAACCTAATCCACTTTCATGTTCATGCCAACTGGAAATTCAAAAGTTCGTAATTTTTATGTGCTTCTTGCAAAATGTAGAGTCTAGACAGTCTGTTGTTTACTAGCTCACATTACAATTACAGAAAGTCATAGTGCAGTTAACCAGTACAGATTTGTATACGAATAACCATACCTAAACACGATACTTAAGTACATTATAACGTGTTTGTACTTACATAATACAAACTTACATAAAAATCACGCTTCTTTCTCGGAGGGGTAGGTAGAGATCACGGATCTCCACTTGCTACGGTCCTTACACACCTCTTTCGCTTCATCTACTTTCATGATAATCTTCATGCACGCTCGTCGGTTTAGGGTACTCTTGACCTGACCTTTCTTTAGAATTTCACCAATTTGATCGGTGAAAGTCCGGCGAGGTCTTCCCCTTCCACCCCTTCCATCCACTCTTCCATTGTACACTTTATTTGTCAATCTACTTACATTCAACCTTTCCACATGCCCAAACCACCTATGCGTACTTATACAATATAATTCGTATTTGTAAAAAGTTTGTGGATATTACCTATATCCTATATTACCTTTACATTCCATGTTGTTTTGTACGAGTACCTTGCATGTAATATTTTACTCTTCAATAAAATAATCATTTATAGGTAGGTACCCTAGCAATGTAGCCTATTCTCCGCCACGCGAATCAACTCAACTGTTGACCGCAGTTGACGGTATTTTTCGCCCCTTTTCCCAATAACCCATTCGTACGAGATCAAAAAGAATCGCTGATATTTTTATTCTAAATTTGAAATTTTGTATAAAAACAATTATTATTGAAGATTAAATCTGAGATAGGTAGCTGAAAAAATCTCTCAAGGTCACTCATTGAAATTGGAATTAGTAGCCTGAGATCCCACTGCGGATGTACGAGGCTCATCTTTTACAATTAGAAGAATATATAAGGTCTACTAAAAAGTACTGATTATCTTTTGACACGAAACTAGGTAGGTAGAAAGAAACAACTTTCATTATGGGACCAACTCTGAAATAGTGAAAAAAGTTGTTTCTTTTTACCTACCTAGTTTCGTGTCAAAAGATAATGAGTACTTTTTGGTAGATATTATGGTAGGTTGCCTATCAAAATATGGTGCCTAGTATTTTAAGTGGGAGTGCAGTGGGATCTCATACTATATGGATGGATTTGTCAGAAAATCTGCAACGTGGATCTCCTTTATGACCCTGCAGTTCTGGCTACCCCATTTCGGGATACAGCCGTGGGATCGGTGCTTGAGTCATCTTGTTAAATTAGTCTTAGATTTTTAAGCTACTTATCACCAGATTATTTAAATTCAGATGAATGTATTATCTGTTCCATAAATTACCTAGCTTACAGTCAATTACCATACCAGAGTTCGAGATCATATTTGCAGATCATGGACGTAGAACAACGAACGGAGTGCTGGCTATCAGTGCACAGATTGAAGCACTATATAATGGGGTATCGCGTATTGCATGTGTACATATTTTCTGGTAAGCGCCGAGGTTAGGTACTATGGTTTGTTTGAATGTATGGGAAGATTGGAATTGGAATATGGAAATACACATTCGTACTCCATGGAATATACGTTACTAAGCTAACTACGAATGCTTCAATCTGTGTAGAGACAACACTCCATTTGTTTTTTCGTAGATAAATGTTATATTGTTTTCATAATAACTTATTATCAAACTAGTGGACGCCCGCGACTCCGTCCGCGTGGACTACAGAAAAAACAAAATGTCGAAATTATCCGGGATTAAAACATTTAACATTTCATTAAGTAGGTATGTAATAATTCTACTAACACAGGTTCATTGTAATATATAGTTATGTTAATTAATTTGCATTTACTTAACCCGTGTAATCGGAATAAAATTTTAATTACCAATAATGACCATTGTATAATTTCTTTTAAAAGTCATCATTAGAAAATGCCATTTTAACAAATCTTTAAAAATTGCTAGGTATTTCTCTTATATTTTTATACAGGTTACATAATATAACTAAGTCTGTGAGTATAATTTAAGTAAAGGTCGGTATACTCATACATCACACATACTATGTGTTAATTGCATCTGATTGCGTTGCTGCATGCAGTGTGTAACTTCCATTTAGTACCTTTGGGTATTGCGTTAATTACCTAGTCCATTGTTGACATCGTAAACTGTAATAGCATGCACATAACATTGATAGACTATGAAAAGGATTGACACTTTTGTTTTGTCTACCATTAAATAATTTATTATAGTCTTGCCATTATTTTCCTTGATGACAAATATTAATAGTAAAAATATTAAAGCTATCACTAAGTATACCTAAAAAATATTTCCTAGCTATACGTATCATATCATTTCTATTTCAGTCTATATCATAGTATGTGATTTCTAGGAAACCCCAAACTTCTCAAAATACTGACTGCTATGAGGACTGCTATTAGGTACCATCCATACCTTACCTCTTCATGCAGACGTAGCAGACCAAAGGTCGATCATTCAAATGCGGCAATGGAATAAAACTTGTGTAATTTCTTCACGGATATAGTACATGTTTAAAGGAATATTCTCTTGGAGAGATACGTAACTTAATGATACCTACATATATACCAGTGGTTACTTTCCGTAAGGTTCCCTTAAGTCAGAAGTAAGTATCTACCTATCAGCGTTTAGCCCATAAGGAAACTCATGCCTCTCTGAGATAATTTAGGAACTGAGAGATATGTATTGCTGGGAATACCAACATTATATGAGTATGAGTACTAAATTCTCTCAGGGAGGCATGAGTTTCCTTATGGGCTTTTACAATGGTTGAGAAGTAATGTAGTTAGAGCAAGCGTCTATGCATAGGTACCTGTGCATGTCATAGGATTATGAAACACATCAAACTGAATTTCAAATTGAAATGGATAATAAGACCAGATTAAATGTTGAAGATTTAACATTATCATAGGTTACTTACCGTATATTGTTGTGGTGTCGTTTATGCCGCATTTCTTCTGGAAAAGCCTTCCAATTCCTATAGTGAATGCTATTCGAAGAAAATAGTTCACATCCCACATAATGTATGCTAGCGCTAGCACTGAAGCTATGATACAATACATTTTGATAGAATATTTGTATGCTAAGACTGTAAACGGCAGTGCCTTCAATGCGGAATCACCAAGTAAACTAACTGTAGTTGCTGGACGTGAAGTTGTAAACACCAGTCCACCTTACCGGAAAAACTTGTAACTAACTTAAATTGCTGACAAACTTGAAACCACTAAGAAGACAGTGGCGGCACTGTCGCCGTAATGTGGTTTGTACGCACGGCAGTGTGATGCAATTACGTCCATAAGCAAACCGTTGAACCTGTTCCAAGTGAAGTTGATGAGTAAGCCGAATACTTACATGAATTTAAAACGACTAAGTATTTATGGAAAAATATGTACCTATATATTCATATTTTTTTTGTTTTGGTAACCTTCTATTTTTAGTCATCCAAGGACTAAACAGTGGAAAATTTTGGTCACTTCGTACTTTATACCCATGAACGTTTTACGTTCATGTTTATACCATGATTTAGCCAACTGAATACCAGCAAGATAACAAAAGCTCCATACTAATGGCATAGCACTTGCAATATTGAAACAGTATGCTTCAGCCGCAAAATAAATGAAATAAGTTCTTTACTATTTCTATTTATTTCTAGCCTCTTTATGTACATTATTTCTATAGATATTATTTTAGATCTAATGATTATTTCATCTATTTATAAGTCCTTCTTCCTAAGCTGAGCGCTAGAATATTCGATTGATTGGAGCCAAAGTTTGAGTTCTTCTGGACATTCAGGCTTCACGTCAGTGTCGTTTAAACTCTTTATGACGGTGTCTACATCCGTATTTGTGACATTCATCCGGCTAAGGATCACAGCACGAGTGAATCCATCATTGAGAGTGATGTACTTCTGCTCAATGAATATGGCTTTTCCTTCCCAGTACACCAACTGGAAGGGAATGTAATGGAACAGGTTATTATAGACATATCCTCGCCTATTTCTATAGGTGCTAAGTTTTTAATAATAATCCTGGTATATAATTCCTGAATCAAAGATACCTACGTTTATTTTAAATTATTTTAGATGTAACTAAATACTATCAAAACTTTTCTCGATAAAATGAAGATTTTTTGTTCATATCCCTTGTATGTGGCAACTTATGACTAGTATATTAAAACTACAGAATCAGTAGTGGGTAACTTACCCTAGTTTCAATCTTGTACGCAGTAAATATAGGAATAAGTCGTCGGTAGCGGATGTTGGAGGCTCCCTGAAACAGTTGGCCTTTTTCCTTCACAATAGCTTCGTAGAGCCCGGTGCGGTCGTAGAAGTGAACCTTGGCAAAGTCTAGCTCCCTGAGGTAGCGGGCATTGTTCATGTGATTTAGGAATATGTCTACATCTTGCGTTGTGCAGAATCCTGAAATGGCAAGTCAGGAATTAATTTATAAAATAACAACATCGGAGAAAATGTATACAATGAATTTTATCTGTACCTATGAAATAACACAAGAAATATATTTTATCTTGACGCTTTTTTATGCCAAACCACGGAGTCGCGTGTTTCAGCTAGTAAATATTTATTCATTCATCCTAACCAACCAAAGTAATTAAAATACTCGAGAGTAAATACTCTCGTAAATTAAAATAATTTACCAGATAAGCACTTTGAACACGGTTAATAAGCCAGATTGTTAATTAATTAGGTACCTACTATCAATAAATGTGAAAGTTAATTGCGGAAATTTACTGTTTGGGCTTTGTCGTGGCAACCAGAATGCCGATATTTCTATGACTATTAGAAGGACCTATACCTCCGTTTTTTTTTTTAAATAGAAATAACAATAATTAAGAAGTAGTGGTAGTAAACATTTTTCATTTCATCAACAAGTTATTAAACTGTCTAAAAAAATTTAACAACATTAAAATAATTTATAATCGTGCTAAGCTTGCAAAAGTCAAAATGTGGTAGATTTTAAAATTTTGTAGATCGGGATCATCTGTTAAATTGTTATAAGGAAGATCATAAAACGATAACATTGAGTCTACAGTATGTATTGTTGTTAGATGTATTGTAGGTACCAGTGGACTCCCGCGACTTTGTCCGCTTGACATTTAGCTTCTGAGTTAAATAACTGACAATCATCGCATAAATGAAACTATTGAGAGTAGAAGCTGAAAAACATCTCGTTAGGAATAAGCGAATAAACACGAGAGAAATTTCAGAGTCGCAAGATTAAAAAATTGTAAACATGATGTACGAAATAAAATGTCGCAAAGTTGAAAAATTATATGTTTAGGGTTTTATTAACTTGACTAAAAGTATAAATAAGTATTCTTTTTTAAAGTCAATTAGAAATCCATAATAAGTGCCATAAGACATACATATGTTGAGGTGGTTTGAACTCTGGAAAAGATGAATACCGTAACCCTAACTCTAACCTTACTCTAACCAAATTGGGGATATGAGGATTTTTTATTTTTTGTATCTTCATTTCATGATATTTTGAAAGGCCATGTAGCGAAAGAGGTATGACAGGATCGCAGCAAATATGAACAGAAGCAGCAAACTCTAACTCTAACTAGGGGTTTACGGGAAAGGCGTAATTTTATGTATATTTACGTATAAATAAATAACTTACCATATATTGTTGTTGTATCTGTTATGGGGATTCTCTTCTGGTAAATCCGGCTTACCAATATAGTAAACGTTAGTCGAAGAAAATAGTTCACATCACACAAGATATATGCTAGCGCTACCGTTGAAGCTATGATACTATACATTTTTAACTATGTATTTAATTAACTAAATAAATAAAAATTCTAAAATGTTTCACAACAGTCCTTTTTCAGTAAATTCGTAGACTAAACTAACCATCTGATTTTTTCCATCAATAATAACACTTTGGACTTTATATCATCATATATAACATCCAGATAAATACCAGATATATAGGTAGGTATAAATAATCAGCTCCAGTGACCTTTGGGACTAACGATCGTAATTCTTTGTGGTAACTTTTCTCTTCAGGACACTCAGTTGAGGGATAGTAGTACCTTGTTTCATTAACGTAAGAACTATTTTTCAATGGTTGAGTGTTATTGAAGTTAAAGTCAACGATTAATGATATGGAGCTAAGGCTCACATTGGCACAGAGTGAACGCGTGGGGACGCATCATATTTTTTATTGCAAAGCGTGTTAGCGCATCACGTGACTCATATTAGCATGCACAGGGATAACAATCCTGGACTATATAATACCTCATTTTATTTAGAAGTAGAAAGAATCCGAAAGAACGAAATTAGGTTTTTTATTATGTGTTTTTTTGTGTTTTACTATAATAAACCTAAAGATGCAGATTTCACAAACAAAAATCTTTTTTAGAACGTGAACATGAAAATTTTAAAACGTCACGCATACATATCTAATGATTAATATTTCTGCTTCTTTGTAATTAAAATTTCTATTTTCAAAAAACCTGGTATAAATATGTAGTTCAGAGACTTGAGTTCATGAATGCCGTCAGCGTTTTAGAAACTTATTATAATTGCTCTTAAATCTGAAACTGAAGAGAAAAAAAAATGAAATCACAACCGAAGTCAATAGGAGATAAAGAAATCGAAATTTCAGAGACAGAGTATTTACTCGTATCGTAGCCCTCGATGCCGTATTTACATAATATGTACTCGTATGTAAGTGTACCTACAAGTAATAATAGTGTCTACGATCCATGAAATCATTTGGTTGATTGTTCTTATATTATAATATCAGTTTATTGTAAAGCAGAAGGTTAACTGTGTCAATTAGGTGAAAATTTTAGGTGGTGGGCGAACCCTCAACAGACAGACTCATAACCGTAGAGTTGGCACAAAAAGAGATAGGATGGGATCAAGATCAACAAACTACAAAAATAAAAATATAGGTTGTAAAGCTTAAACATAAGTCATTTTATTATCCATACTATAGGTACGTTCAATATGTATATCCTATACTCGTATATCCCTAACTTTATTCTATTAACATCTGTGCACGTTCTTTTCTCATTTCCTCGGAAAACGCATCTCTTACGTGATAGATGTAACCTAATTTATACTTGTTGCTTTCCATTACCATTTATGTATGTGCTTAGTTTATTTATTAGTCTTTCTTTCTCAGTTGAGCGCTAGAAAGCTCAATGGATTGTAGCCAAAGTTTGATTTCTTCGGGGCATTCAGGCTTTACGTCGACGAAACGCTTAAAGATGACCTCCGTGTCCGCATTGACGACTCTCATCCGGCTATGGATCACAGCACGGATGAATCCGTCGTTGAGGGTGATGTACTTCTGCTCAATGTAGAAAGTATTTTCCTCCCAGTACACCAACTGAAATACATATAATAAGGTGCTTCTAGTTAATTTCCTGTTAACATGTTATAGTGTAGGATAAATATGAAATAGTGCTTCTAGTTAATTTCCTGTTAACATGTTATAGTGTAGGATAAATATGAAATAGCTGACAAAGCTAATTCATTATATAAAGATTTTTTACACTACTACTAAGTACATTTTTTTTCTGTACCTATATAATTAATAATCTAATGTCAGTACATGCTAAAATTGACAATGATACTATGATATTTAAGAAACCTAAAATAAGGGATATATGGAATGACATAGGGATAATAAGGGACCTTGTGCAACTCACTCTTCAACTAAACTTAAATTAATGAAAATTATAAACTTACTTTTGTCTCAATCTTGTAGGCAGCAAATATAGGAATGATCCTCCGGTAGCGGATATTGGATGCTCCTTGAAACAGTTGTCCATTTTCCTTCACAATGGCTGCGTAGAGCCCGGTGCGGTCGTAGAAATGAACCTTGGCAAAGTCTAGCTCCCTGAGGTATCGAGCATTGTTCATATGATTTAGGAAATAGTCTACATCTTGCGTCGTGCAGAGTCCTGGAATTAATAAGTCAATTCACTTTAAAAAACCTACTCACCCACCAAATATCCTACCAATATTATAAATATTGGTATAGTTATAGTATAGTTGATGAAAATTTGCGCGAATTTGAAGATGACTCGATGTTTGTTATTTTGTCACGATAACAAGAAAAAATTAAGCGTCATCTTCCAGTGAAAGTCATATTGCCAAGGATTTGCCGTCCGTTTTACCGGACGCCATCGCTTCTCGGATAGGTACAGCTACAAAACCAAAATTTATATGAGAAGATAAGAATATATAAATTCAAGAGTAAAAAAACATTGTTGAGCCTTCTTCGCCCATACTAAGCCGTAATGGCGTGATGAAGGCGTGATGCAAGGTCAGGTCCGAACTTGAACTCAGACCTCCACACAAAATATCTCGAGACTCGTGTATGAAGTTGCTGGCCAAGCAAGTACCTTGACTTGCACTGTCATAAGGTTATCAGATCTCATATAGAACCAGTTTCTTCCCTGCATTCTACGAGTACCTAACTCTGCAAGCTCAATCTACTTCACTAGTTAACACTAACTAGTTATAGTCAAAATTTACCGTTTTATGTATTAGTTCGTTTCCGTCTCCAGAACTACCACAGGCGTATAGCGAGAAATTCACTTTTGTGTTATATACACAGTAGCACAGTTTCTGTAGGCACGAAACATTGCACGTTTTTACTTGTGTAGAGTTTGTTAAGTCAAAACCCTAATCGCTCCGTGCGGCTCTCATTGCAGAGTTATTGAAAACCCTGACTCCATGTGCCAATTTTCAGATCTCAGGTGAAAATCACAGACACAAAAATCACCTTATTTATCATTCTCATCCCTGAGAAGTCCACTTCCGAACATAGGCCTTCCCCTAACCTAACCTAACCGAAGTTAAACCCTTGGTTATAAACTGCAAGTTTATCTCATTTAATAACTTACCGTATATAGTTGTTATGTCGGTCATGCGGCATTTCTTCTGGTAAATCCGGCTCACCCAAATAACAAACGTCAGTCGAAGAAAATAGTTCACATCACACAAGATGTATGCTAGCGCTACCACTGAAACTATGATACAATACATTTTTAAATAATGATTATGCTATGATGTAGCACGTCAGTATCTTAAAAACAAATCCGCAAAACTAAACTCTAAAGTCATTTTATTCATCGGATATGACCTTAAGTTGTAAAATAAAATAAAATTAATAAGTAATTGTACCTGTATGTTAAACTTTAAAGGATAGAAAATGATGCCGGCGTTCGTAATAAATTTGCATACTTATGTACTTTTTCTATTAGATGTGTCCGATGATTTCTCGAAGGATAAATTCTAGACACTCATCTAGAGTTCTATTACGTACCCTTATTATAAAGTTATGTCATAACCTAGGGAGCCGAGACTTGAAACCTGACGGTGGGGTTAGCCCACCGATTGCATGTAATTCAGAGCTGTGAAAAGATCAATTTTTGGGATTTCGCTAATATACAAAGTCCGAAACAAGTTTATCTGGCAGAAGACCAAAATAACAGACATAGTCTTGAAGTGTTACAAAAGAGATGTCATGTGTGCTAATCCTCGATTTACTTAAACCCTCTTACCCCAAGTGGACCCAACCCAACTTATCCAAAACAGCAATCATTTCAGCCAAATTTAAGTGCCTTTTTTGGTCGTACCTAGGTATGTACCTACCTACCTAGTCTATAAATCACATAAATACATTCCGGAAAATAGTTTCCTAGGTTGATACCTAATTCTGCCAGGTACCAATACATACATTATACATAGATAGGTACATTATAATTATATAGGTATTGTGTTTCGGCCTCTATGTCAATCAAAATTTCAGTTTATTAAATAGTAGGTAGTCACATTAACATGACTGAGGTTTACTTGCATGAAAATATAAAATACGTAGGTAAGTCATGTTATCTATTATGGGTAATACTTTTTACAGGCTACGCAGACGACGCACTTTTCTCCGCGCGGGAGAAAAAAGCACGCTTCGCGCAGTAAAATAGAACGCTTACAAATGTATCGAGCAACGCAAACGACGGATTAAAGTACCGCTTATTTAAATCCGCCGAATAACCGCGGACATGCAGGGAGCAGAGCGGACAAAAGTACGCGGGAGTCCTCGAAAAATGGGAGCCAACTCGGTTATTTTGTGTCACCTCACTTACGTCGTTTGAAGCACCATCTCTATTCTGGGTTCCGAAACTTCGATATGTAAGTAGGTACAGTCAGCATCCAAAGTCGATGAACACATTCAGATTTTCAAAATCACTGAACACTATAATAACACATATATCGTTTAACAAGATAGGCGCCAGAATTGAATGAACATCATTAAAGTTCAAAATTAACTGAACACTACTCGTCAAAAGTCACTAAACAACATTTTGTCAAAAATTGCTGACCGTTATAATATCCAAAAACATCTTAACATTAAGTTTATCAAAAGTCAGTGAACAATATAAAATTCTTGTTTTAGTTATCTAGAGTCAATTACGGCTACGAGTATGTCCAAAAATAGCTTAACATCATAAATTACAAAAGTAACTGAAAATTACTTTGTTTTTTTTTTTTAGTTTAACGCGGCTCCGATGCCGTCAGCTGTCAGCAGCAGCATGAACAGCACATCCATTAGACTGCCCACTCTTGCACACTTTTGGAGGTCCAACGCGAATACAGCTCTGACACCGCGCAGTCAGCGATCAGCAGCAGCGTGCACAGCACATCTATTAGACTGCTTAATTTTGCACACTTTTGGAGGTCCAACTCTGTTACAGCTCCGGCGCCGTCATGTATCACCAGCAACGTACACAGCACATTCATTAGACTGCCCACTCTTGCACACTTTTGCAGGTTCAATGCGGATACATACAGCATTATACATACTCCGTGTCTCCAGAAAGGGTATGTTCGCCCTCATGAACATTCCTGAGTTGTTTTGAATCATTATTTCTCTTATCGCGTTTATTAAGTTAGTAGTACATACTCCGTGTCTATTATCGAGGAAGGCTTTAGGCTATATATCATCACAGTGCGACCAATGACAAGAATAAGAGGAAATGTGGAAAAAACGGGGAAATTATTCAACTTTGGAGACTTCCGTTGCGTGCGCTGCGTAAAGGTTCAAGTTATCCAAAAAATATGTATGAAAGAATAAAAGACGTAGAAATGATATGAAAGAAAAAATTGAAGTCTACTGCCTGATGCAAACCCTTAGCAGCCCAGCTAAACTTTGAGAGATATGAAATACCGTCTTTCAGCAGATAAGCACTTTCTAATAACGTAATAAAATTGAAGGTCTAGATAACCTGATGCAGAACCCTTCAGCTAAATTTTGAGAGATATGAGTCTTAGGAAAAGTTATTCACATTTTAAAGAATTCAATTCCCTGTTAATTATCTTTTCTGTAACAATTTATCAGGGGCAAACGTTTAAACATTAATTGTTACGTCAAAGCTTTTACGGCCAATTATATGTCGCGTTGTCAAGATCGGGTGCGGAGAAAATAGATGTTCTTTATGAAATAAAACAAAAATATAATTTACGCAGATCTTTAAAATATTTTATTCTGTTTGTTCTCGCGGGCAACAGCTATAATATAATAATATCAGATATCCATAATATAATAACAAAGTTTCGGAACCCAGAAAAGAGATGGAACTTCAAATAACGTAAGTGAGGTGACAGAAAATAACCGAGTTGGATCCCTATTCCTCTGTAGTTATTCTCTTCTATGATCGCACACCGTGTGCGTTGTACCTATAAATAGGCCTGCCCCATGTACTTTAAAGGAAAATTGGTTGAGACATACAGGGTGTTTTTTTGTGGCCACCTTTAACGAAGGGTACGTATTCTATACATGAAATAAATTAAGTTTATGCCAAAAAAAATGCTGGGAAAAAAAATTTTTTTTTGAAAAAAAATTTTAAATTCCTTGATTGTGCGAAATTTATAGTGTCTAGTGTTTATGTTAGTTTTTTTATAGACAGATATTAATTATTTTTCGTGAAAAAATCCTGCTACCCGCGTCTATGTGCATTTATGCAGAAAAACGCAGTCTATTTACTCAACTTTGGACCCTAATATTTTGGAAACCAGACACTTCCCAGGTATGCTTCCATGGAGAAAAATGATCGTGATGATGAGGAGATTCCGTAGTTTTCGGGAACGTTGACGACCAAAAATCATTCTGTATAGTCACGCCCATTATACCCCAAAATAGGATGGGCAGAAATGTGTAAATTACATACCTAGTTACTTTTCACTTTTTAAATTAAGAGTAATAAGTTAAATAGTCAATACTAATAGTTTAGAGATCTTAGATTATAAAAATTACTAGTAGGTAAGTAATGTTTTTATTTTCTGTCCACAAATTTTTATAGTAAAGAACTCTATAAACTTTTTACTGATTTTATATTAAAGTTGTACTTCCACTAGTCTTTAACATTATTTTTAACCGACTTCAAAAAAAGGAGGAGGTTCTCAATTCGTCTGTATGTATAATATTTTTTTTAATGTATGTTCACCGATATTTCCGTCAATTATAGACGGATTTCAATATTTTTTTGTTGTATAGGGTTCACTTCTGAGGTGGTCCCATTTTCACCAGGTCAGGATCTGATGATGGGATCCAGGAGAAATCTAGGGCAACCACCGAAAATTGTATGCTCGTATGGTGCTTTTGTTATGTAATCATGTCTTACTCAGGTATATGCTTCAGGGTGTCAACATCTGATGCTGCTGTGCTGATGATGAAGCTACAGAACTCCTTAACGGTTAGGAGTTGGGAGACAGTACTGCAATTGGTTGATTGAAACTATTTAGTAGTATGTAGGGCTAACGTGTTACACACGAATCAACATCTGATGCTGCTGTGCTGATGATGAAGCTACAGAACTCCTTAACGGTTAGGAATTGGGAGACAGTACGGCAATTGGTCGATAAAAACTATTTAGTAGTATGTAGGGCTGACGTGTTACTTGAATCAACATCTGATGCTGTTGTGCTGATGATGAAGCTACAAAACTCAACAGTAGGTACTGCAATTGGTTGATTTAAACTATTTAGTAGTATGTAGGGCTAACGTGTAACTCGAATCAATATCTGATGCTGCTGTGCCGATGATGAAGCTACAGAACTCCTTAACGGTTAGAAGTTGGGAGACAGTACTGCAATTGGTCGATGGAAACTATTAGTAGTATGTAGGGCAAACGTGTTACTTGTATCAACATCTGATGCTGCTATGCTGATGATGAAGCTACAGAACTCCTTAACGGTTAGGAGTCGGGAGACAGTACTGCAATTGGTCGATGGAAAGTATTTAGTAGTATGTAAGGCTAACGTGTTACTTGAATCAACATCTGATGCTGCTGTGCTGATGATGAAGCTACAGAACTCCTTAACGGTTAGGAGTTGGGAGGCAGTACTGCAATTGGTCGATGGAAACTATATAGTAGTATGTAGGGCTGACGTGTTGATTGTGAGGTATACTTGAATCAACATCTGATGCTGCTGTGCTGATGGTCAAGCTACAGAACTCCTTAACGGTTAGGAGTTAGGGGACAGTACTGAACTTGGTCGATGGAAACTATATATGTAGGGCTAACGTGATACTTATACGGGTAGGTTACTACTCCTGAGATGGTAACGATGACACCCTTAAGTATTTAAACTAGCATCTATTTAAGTTCACAACGCATTAACACAACTAAAAATCAAGAAATAAACTGACTTTAAAAAAAAATTACCGACTTAAAAAAACACAAACGACAAAAACTTCAACTAAAAAGCGATAAATAACGTAACTAATTTATCTACTTAACACATATTAAATATCTAAAATTATTTAAATATTTACAACTTAATACCTAATACTTTAACAAAGTCATCTTTAATTATTTAAATATATATAATTATCACTTATTTTTTGGAGTCGGTGCCAGAATAAATGTAATTAAGAAAACTGACCGACGACATTAAAATTCAAAGTAAAACTAAGAATAGGAAATTGCATAAACGCGTGCCCTGACTACTACACCGTTTTGTATTTTGCCGTGTGTTGCTTTGTCAGCCGCGCGCATCCATCAACACAACAGACCACGTTACCTAGGCTGGCACCGACTCCAAAAAATAAGTAATATTTTAGCTGAGCTCTAAAGGGCTTGACTAATTTTGAGAGGAAACTACGTAAACGTATCTACATAAACTACTTAGGTATAAATCATTCCTTTTGTACTAGACTAACATCTGGTCTAGAAATAGGCGATCGTTTGCGTAAAACAACATTAAAAATAAATAAACTGACGATAAATATTATTTGTTGACCAAACTTATAATGCGGGTAAGAAGCAATCATTGGACACATGTTATGTAAGCACTGTCTCAGTCTTCATTTAGAAAATTGTCACGTATCAGTCTCTGCCACAGATAATAGCCTCGGGGGTGAGATCTCCCAAATACACCCGGTTTTGTTTATACGAATAATCATGTATAACGAGTAGTCAGAGATTTAACTCAATGTAAAGAGGGACCAAAATTGACCGAATGCCAAAATAAAGAACTATGAAAAAGAAAAATATAGGTATTATTTTTTCAACATTTTATTCTAAAAAACTTAACAATCATGTTATTGTTGATTCCAATAAATGTAATATTTAACTGATTGTATCGAGTATACTTTTTGAATCTATAGGTACCTATCTACTAATTTTCTTTCGCAAACATGGTGGGTGTTTATTAATGCAACCGATATGAAAGTAACATAAAGTTGGGATTACGATTAAACGTATGAAACGTGTATGCCATCGAATTTCATGTATATTTACGAGATTCAGTGGTGGCTGTTGCACTGCCTACAATCTGGAGTGCAAGGTGCATGTGGCGCATGATGTTGTAGAGGCAACAACAGTGGTGTTGACAGTGTAGGTAGAGCCGGCAAAGGTACAAGCCAGTCAGATCCACATACACGTCCCATCACCAACGCAGGGAGGTAAGGTGCTCGTGGACCAACTGGTCTGAACGCTGACCAACGTGCTTCCGGCTCTTCTGTACTCGAAACTGAAGCGTCAAAGCTCGTGGAAGGGCTTGGAGTAGTCATTGGAAAGAGCTTCTCGTGTTGAGCCTGACAATAATAAAATGCTACGTTACTTTTGCAAAATACCTAAGTGTTTATAAACTTTAATGCCTTGTCGACAAAGTAATTAGCGCCTTTTAAAAAAATGTGTCAGGCCTCCGATCAGTAAGTGAAAGTCCGTGATCTCTACCCAATCCTCCAGGAAAAAGTAGGTCGAAAAAATGTGTTATCGTAAAACACATCACAAAAAACTAACAAGAGGTACCTACTATAAGTACTACTTACACGACTAGCGTTAAAATGCTCGACAGCTCGCAGCAGGTCGTGGTTGCAGCGCCGCATCACCAGCTCGAGCACAGAGCGCTTCTTCCCGGGGAACAGCTTCCGGAGCATCTCCAAGCCTGCTGAGCTCACCGGTCCCTCGCCGTCTGCGCCATCATCGTTGGATGACCCGCTGCGTGTTAAACATAATTAATAAAGTCTGGCAATTAGTCAAATCCACGTATTCTTAAAAGCATAACTTGCTATTAGCGTAATACTCATAGCGATATGACAGGAAATATTCGGTGTTAGTGGCGTTTTGATGAGAAACTGTGAGGTTGCTCCCCTCTGTTTAATTGTTTTGATGTGTGTTGATAGATAGATAATTTATTATAAAATTATTAATAAAGAAAATGGAAAAAATTCTTCACCCGAGTGGTAAAAGGTACTACTTTATTCAGAACCTTAAATTAAAACTTGGAAAGCTATTTCCCTATAAAGTGAAATACAACAAATTACCATTGTGTTTGCCCAGCATGATTTACAACAGAATCCGGCGAAACGCAGCAATCCGGTGCGGAATCACTAGTCTCACTGTCGATGTGTATAGTCTGAGAAGTAAGAAGAAGTTCTTTATACTATATTCCAGACCCTTAAATTAGGAAACAATTTTTTTTTTAAAGAATATTGCGCAAATAAGGTTACGGTTTTAAAATGATGGAATGGATATATGTATTTGAATTCTTTAAATACCGTCTGATCATCTGCAGCTGAATCCGGTTCCGGCCCAGGACTTGGGCAAGGGGCTGTGACGCTCATGCCGTAGATCCTGCCTGGAGGGAGGGCTTCCAAGGATGTGCCACTTTGCACTGATGCCAAATGCAGAGCTATCTTATCTTCTGCAGCTTGCTGTCTCTTCAATGCCACCTTTGTAGGTAAGAAGGAAATTCGTAAGGAAAGTACGCAATTATTATTAGGAACCTTGGTGTGATCTAAGATGATAACCATTATCCCACTATCAGATACTTTCACAACCGAGTTAATTACCTACGCTCCACTAAAAAGGACGTACCTAAGTAAAAGAAAACAAAATCAAATAGTGCCCAAAGACATATCGGTTAAACTAATTTAGCAGAAAATCAATGACAAACACAATGTTTGTTTGCGGATACCCAGGGGAGATCGGGTAGCCACCGCGGGTCCCTGCGGCGAGCTCGCCTCATTGGAAAACTAAACAGAAGCGGGATTCACGCCAAATTCAATATCGAAGCTCAAGGAATACTTATTAGATAAGGCAAGGATAATGCCTTACGTAGAGCAATGATTCACAATGTAGTCTGGAACATTTAGGTAGGTATACAGGATGTTTTTTCGTTGCCACCCTTAACGAAGGGTACGTACTCTATACATCAAATAAAGTAAGTTTATGCCAAAAAATGCTGTATTTTTTTTTTATTATTATTTACTTGTCGGGCGAAATTTATAGTGTCCAGTGTTTATGCTAGTTTTTTCATAAAAAGATATTAATTATTTCTTATGAAAAAATCTTGCTACATGCGTCAATGTGCATTTATGCAGAAAAACGCAAGCTATTTACTCAACTTTGGACCCTAATATTTTAGAAACCAGACACATCCCAGGTACTTCCATGGAGAAAAATGATCGTGATGATGAGGAGATTCCGTAGTTTTCGGAAACGTTGACGACCAAAAATACCCTGTATATGTACCTAGGCACATAGAATAAGTACGTAGAATATATAATTTTGGAGATGGTACTGGAGTAAAATACGGGTAGAGTCAAACTTGGTGGTAAGCCTAATTCTTTAGAATAGGACTCGAGGAGGATCATTCTATGTGGCAAGCATTGATATAGAGTTTGATAACTACTGCTTTGAGCTAAACCACTCGTTGCCTGCTGAGGCTATGCACTTGGGAGGTGTCACAACTACAAACGCTAACATTATGTATATTTAAGGCGAGGTACTAGTGGACAAGCGAAAAACACCTTGCGCTAAAACAAATTGTTTTGGTATTTACAACTAACTATCGATCTTGAAAATAATACTCAACATACTTAAAGATATTGTCTAAGGAATGTGCTAATTCGTTACACGATAGTGTATACTTTGCTCGATAGAATATTATGGGGATTAAAATGAACACCTAGATGCTGATATCTTTGGGGCTGCAAGATTATGCACGGTGGCGGATACCTATATCACCGGCCTGCATCTAACTAAACCATATCAATAAACAGAGTTAACACCATCTCCCATATCGATTACGGTTCACAAGTGGCACATTGACAGATGCGTTACCGTAGCCGATCGATGCCTATCCGGCGGGTGTAAACACAACCACTTGTCCAAATAAACTGACTTGCATTAGCTTCTCGATTACACTACATTAAAACGCATTAACGCATTCAAGACATTCCAATCACGGTTTATTTCAAGCTTCCGTGTCACTTCTTCTTGTTTTTATTCTTTTTATAGGCGGGCTGGTTGGTAGAAGATGAATACTTGTCCAGATGATGATAATGATGGACTTACCTTTCAGGTAAAGATTTTTTAAGTAAAATTAAAGACAATATGGATGGGTATAGTTAAAGGTAGGTAAAGTTGGAATATTATCCACAAATAAAGATATGCCAAAAATAAAGTACCTAGGTAGGTAAGTAATCATTATATCACTATTTTTTTAGGTAATAAAAAATTTAATTTTAAATTTTAAAAATCCCCGACCCAAAAAAAGTACGCAATTATTATGACAAAAGGTTTAAAATGCTAACCCTATAAAAAGCAAAAAATAACTTTTAACACTACGTAAGTACCAACTAAAGCATGTCAGACTATCTACTCGGGACTTTGTGCCACCTTTATGTCGGAGGCATAACCGCTAATTTTGAACTGCAAATGGTTATCTTGGCCTGCTGTTGACCTTACGTATGAAATTTTGGATTTTGTCGCGTCGGGGAACCGCTCTAATTTATTAGCCTAACGTTAGAAGCACACATTAAGAAGTCCTCAATCCCATTGTTATACAAATATAATTGTAATAGCTTACTTCACTTTAATTCTGAATACCTACTTACTTTAAAACATTTTATCAGTAATTATAAATATAATTTTGTTTAGATAGGTGATTTTTTTTATACGAATGTTGTGATTAGGTAGGAATCATTTGATTTAGGTAAGTATTTTTGAAGGTAAAAAGCGGTCCTCCGACGCGACAAAATTTAATCAAAAATTTCATACGTACGGTCAACAGCAGGCCAAGATAACCATTTGCAGTGCAAAATTTAGCGGTTATGATTCCGACATAAAGGTGGCACAAAGTCCCACGTAGATAGTCTGACATGCTTTAGTTGGTACTTACGTAGTGTTAAAAGTTATTTTTTGCTTTTTATAGGGTTTAGCATTTTAAACCTTTTGTCATAATAATTGCGTACTTTTTTTGGGTTCGGGGATTTTTTAAATTTTTTATTTAATTTTTTATTTCATGCTTTTTGAAGGAGCTCCTTAATTTTTCATTCTTTCATTTAATTTCTTTTATTTTTCGCCGCGTAAAAAGTTTACATGGGGTCGCTATATGCGATCTCGACCAAAGGAAGCTGTTTAACAATCCTCATGACAAACTGGCTCTGGGAGAATTGCAGAGATTAAGAAACAATAAAGAGTAAACTTTGGTCATTCTAGATTTTCAGCAAAAATATAAATCGGTTTATCTGTTTCATTCCGGCATTCCAGGGTTTCATCCGCCACATCCCATTTCCAGTCAATCCGTCAATTAGAAACATGAAGAGAACCAATCAAGACAAATTCAACGAGCCCAAACTCGATGGGTTTACTAAAAGGTAGACCAGGGTTACATCTCCTACCTTCGAGCCCTATCATCAGACCAGCTCAGAGGTTCCAGATTTCCAGCATCAGGTCCTCGTCAATTAGAAACATAAAAAGAACTAGTTAAGACAAATCCAACGAACCCAAACTCGATGGGTTTACTAAAAGGCAGTCCAGGGTTACGTCTCCTATCTTCGAGCCCTAACAGCAGATCAGCTCAGTGGTTCTAGAAGACATTAGTGTTTCAAATGTCAGATCCCACATATGCTTGCAAGCAAACTGAGCGTGTAACGTTCCTATACACCTAACAAACGACCTGATGACCTTGAAGACCTGAACCGATTTCCACCAAACATTCTGAACACTCTCGACTGATATACCTTTCAAACAAAAAAAACCGCATTAAAATCGGATCATCTGTTGGGGAGCTACGATGCCACAGACAGACATACACATTTACACACACAGAGAGAGACACGTCAAACTTCTAACACCCCGTCGTTTTTGCGTCGGGGGTTAAAAATAAATAGAAAGTTAAATGGCAGGCTCGGGTCAATGAGATGCTAGATGGCGGCTGTGTCAGTGACTGTTCCTTTGGCATAAATGTCGCTACTTCTTAGCTTGCTTCTATCTACTTACCCACTTAGTAGATAGAAGTAGGTTCTAAGTATTGTTTACATATTGCAAAGTGCCGACGCAGGTGCTACCTAAGTGCAGAAGTCATTTCAGGTACGAAGGAGACTACTTACATTAACACACGCAAAATAGTGCAACTTAAGAAATACCTACCTATGTACAACGATTAGCACTTCACACTTACCTAGCTTACAGCGTAGGGGAAGATCGGGTAATGGGAGTCAGCGGGTAATAGAGGTCACCCACACATCTCGCGTTAAGGGTCCTCCCTGCCCGCTATGTTCCCTTCGCCGTCGCTGCGAGCGTGCCACGTGGGTATGGCGACAGCATAGAGAATGAAAGGTGAAAGAATGAAAGGTTGTTTTTGCGGCTCGCCGATGTAAATTTTTTACAGACGCAAAATATATAGTAACTTTTATAGTTATTGATCTACTTGTATGTTACTTTATTAATCCTTTACTTGTACATTTGGTGTAATGATTTCCTACTAAATCCCGAGTTTTTCTAATGTATATTTTGTGTTTATTATTTTTTCTTCATAAAATACTTGTAGGTAATGAGAATCGGGTGATCCCTATTGCCCGCTAGTGACCGCCACCCAAGAAAAAGATAGGAGAAAGGAAAAATATACAGGGTGATTTTTGGTCGTCAACGTTTCCGAAATCTACGGAATCTCCTCATCATCATGATCATTTTTCTCCATGGAAGCATACCTGGGAAGTGTCTGGTTTCCAAAATATTAGGGTCCAAAGTTCAGTAAATAGACTGCGTTTTTCTGCATAAAGGCAAGGGTGAGGGCCAAGGAAAGAAGATGAAAGTGCCGAAGAAGGGGACCGAAAGTGTAAAGAGGAAGGTTCTCCAGGAATCAAACGATACCTCTGTATCAGACGTGACGCGATTTGTGTTAGATTTTTGTTTGATCCTCATTGCCCACAAGGTGACCTCAATTACCCGTAACTTAGTGCAATGGGAGTCAAATTAGTTTTTTTTTGTACTTTTATATTTACCGAAGATGATTATTAATGTGATGTTTACTGATCTCAAATTATAGCTAATTGAGTCAATTTTGTTATGTGGCGGTTGCAACAAAAATTTTGTTAAATTTAGCTTTTGTATTCTAATTCTTGCTTAAGTGACCCCCATTACTTTCACCTGCGTCAGCAATAGCTGTAGAAAAGGTTGCAGGTGCCTATGTGTTGTACTTAGGTAAACAAAATGTAACACCTACCTGAGCCGCCATAATCCGTTGTCTTTCCTTAATGAGTCCACATTTCGGACACTGACAGTTGCGATAGTGGCACGCCTTCTTATGACCCCTTAAACTAGATATCAGCCCATGGTTTCTACACCTCGCACACTTCGGCACCCTAGCTCTACCACTATTCATTATAACCTTTGGAAGAAACGATACCTATTTTAATTTCGTTATTTTTCACTGATAGATAAAACTTAATGCAGTCACCGCCCACAATCCCTTGCTCCATGAAACTAATACTGGGAGCACATTGCCACTGAAGTTTTCATCTAAAAAAAGATGAGTCAAGGCGTTACAGTTTCATCCTCCAATTCTATACATGATAACACTTATGACGTAAATGCTAAGGGCTATGTTTCAATGGAATTGATGAAACTTTCACAGCATCCCAGTGTTCCCGACCCGCCCCATTCGGGATTCAGACCAATCCGTGTTCTCGGGAGTAGCGATTGGTTACATTCCAATAAGAAAATATAGGCGCTACTCGTGTCTACTCTGTTTCTCTTGCGCTTATGTTACAATGATGAGTTTGTATTCCTGTAGTGTATGTAGATATACATATAGGTAGGTGTGCAAGTAGATAAATAATTTAATATGTATAGATAGGTAACTAGGTACTATGAAGATAAATTTTATTAGTAGGTAGAGTAGCATTAGGTACCTATACCTCTTACTACTGCTACCTAGGTAGCTTAGGATGCTCTACACTCCAGTGGTATGCGTTGCTTACAATACGGACAATTCTGAAACTACCTAGTAAAAGGCTTTCCTTAGTTACCTGCCATCCGTCGGTAGCCCGATCACTTATGAAGGTACCTACCTACCTAAGATGTCTATGGGTGCATTCATAAGTAATCGGTAATACCTAGGTATGCTCGGTGTGAAAATCCACTAATAGTGAGTGCCTCCCCTCAATATACAGGATGTTTTTTTATAGCCACCATTAACGAAGGGTACATACTCTATACATCAAATAAAATAAGTTTATGCCAAAAAAAATGCTGAATTTTTTTTTTTTTTGAAATTTTTTTAAAATTACTTGATCGGTTGAAATTTATAGTGTCTAGTGTTTATGTTAGTTTTTTTATATACAGATATTAATTATTTCTCGTGAAAAAATCTTGCTACGCGCGTCTATGTGCATTTATGCAGAAAAACTGAGTCTATATACTCCACTTTGAACCCTTATATCTTGGGAACCAGACACTTCCCAGGTATGCTCCCATGGAGAAAAATGATCGTGTTGATGACGAGATTCCGTAATTTTCGGGAACGTTGAACACCAAAAATCATCCTGTATATATAATAAAAACGTAGGTAATTTGGAGAACGCAGAAATAAGTAGGTAGGTAGTAGCTATCTAGATACTATTAACCAATTTTAAAGGGTGGTACCTACCGACCTAGGTACGCAGTGCCGAATTTGAAGAACATAGAGAAAAAATCGTACGGAGTTCGCTCCGCTCGCAGTGGAGGACAAGCTTTAGGGGTAGAAATTAAAAGAACTCCTTTCTTAAATGACAACTCTATAAACTAGATGAA
The DNA here is from genome assembly GCA_014607495.2 of Carposina sasakii. Taxonomy (NCBI): domain Eukaryota; kingdom Metazoa; phylum Arthropoda; class Insecta; order Lepidoptera; family Carposinidae; genus Carposina; species Carposina sasakii. The sequence continues at coordinate 8,992,965 of CP053153.1, forward strand.
TATCTCTCTCATTATGATCATGCCCTTGTTAAAATGTCTAGAGATTTGGACTTTTTGGGAACTTAGATAGTCTCTGCGTTTTGGATTCCATTTCGATGTCATGATAATGGTACAATTCATGAATAAATGAAACTATTATTTCGATGGCTTGAGAACTTTCCCTACAACTTTTGCCTGGCATCAGGATGACTTTAGCTAAAACTCGAGTTAGTTGCAAGTGCAGACAGGGATAGTAGGTAGGTAACTAAACTTACTAAACTAACCGTGATCAAGTAAACGGTTGCCCCCCGGACTCCCGGAACAACCTGTGTAGGTAGGTAAGTACTCGTACCTACCTAATAATTTTTTAAATCTGTTGTATGTTCATCTCACCTTCCTACCTAAGCGCGCAGAATGGTTAGGTAAAATAATTGTTACACCCTTGTCAACAAGATGTAAATTGTAATTAGTTAGTTACTTATTTAATATTATCAATTTAATTACTCATTAATTGCACATTCCTTCCACAATCATTTTTTTATTTTAATTGATAGAAAATTGCGCATTTTATTTTTATAAATTCATTAAGTGTAGGTTCCCTACAACCCCCTGCAACCCTCTCATTCTAGGCAGTTGCCTATGTACGTACAGAGTGTCGCCTTTGGTGGCTCGACATCAACATAAATAAGTCTGCATCATTATCATCATCACTATACAATTACCTACATACATACCTACTTAGTATTACAAAACAAATTCGCTTTCCGCTGTCTGTCTGTATGTTTAGATCTTTAAAACTACGCAACGGATTATGATGTGGTTTTTTAAATAGATAATGAGTGATTCAAGAGGAAGGTTTATGTGTATAACTAGGGACCCGTCCCAGCTTCGCACGGGTACATTCCCCCCTCGCGAGTACAAAGTCTTGGGCGGACGCCAGTTTACCATAATTAGATACCTATGGCTGTCGGGAAAATAAGCCACCACCAAACGACTCTTCCCCGTCATCCTCGCGTGGACATTATTTTAAACGTTTTAAACCTACTACGAAATAGGGAAGAGGTTCTTAATCCCAGTGTAGGTAAGCATGTGTGTTAGTTCATAAAAGTCTGTGGTGTGTTATGTTTGAAGAATGTTAATTGAAATCTGACATGTCTTTGTATTTTCTCTATGATTCAATTCCCTTTTCACATAAAAAGATTCCGACGGGTGGCCAACCCGTTGCGTCAATATAATTGGTAGGGCACATACTACCTATATAATATTTATTGGTGCTGTCTATATATATTTGAATAATCATTTGAATCGATATGGGCATTGGTAGGTTGCTGGTAGGTCGTGCAGCCACGATCAAGGAGATGTTATTTCTCCGAAGCTCTTCACCAATGCAGTGGAAGACGCCTTTAAGCTTTGATGGAAAGGACTCGGCATCAATGAATGGCGAATAAATCACTCACCTTCGGTTCGCAGACGACATCGTGGTCATGGCAGAATCGCTGAAGGATCTAAGCACAATGCTCGATGGCCTCAATAGTCTGGGCCTGAAGATGAAATTACATTTACTGTCCATATTAAATTAGTTGTTGAAACGAGTATGTTTAGTCATAGCACAGTCGGCTGGGCAGCATTTGTGTCCAAGATACCCCAGTTAACTAGTGCGTGCTGCCAAGTAGGAATAAAAAAGCTCAGGATCGCACAGCGAATGGAGAGAACGGACAGGTTATTCATACAACTCCAGCAAGCTGAAGTGGCAACAGATACCTGAGCTATACTAGAGTTACCTATGGGAAGGCCACCCGCGAACGGATGACCTGGCCAATAATGAATGGACGGAATGGAGTTGTGGGGGAGGCCTATGTTGGAATTCTGCTGTAAGTTATACATGTATGTGTCGGCCTCATGAATATAGTCTCAATGTACTAACCTACTGACCTCATGAAAATTAATTTAATGTACATCCTTTCACTTTTAGTCCATGAGAAATTATAATACAGTTGTTATAACATTTTATTTATAAACTTAATTAATTAAATTCACACTTCACATCCCATAGAGTTTATCATTTAGAACTTTTTTTCTTTTCGTGTTGCTTAGCAGCTTTTTTCTTCATGATTTGTATTCGCTTGTCCGCTGATATAATATTAATGTTAGGAGTGACCACTTTTGATGGAGATGAAGATGCTGAGCTACTTGAAGATATCTTTACAGGTGTGGTAGTTCCCGAGACTCCAGGGTTGGGAGGAGATTTTGATGAGGATGACTTGGAATAGCCAGCAGAAAACCCTTGAGATGAGAGGCATGAAGCACATTGCCATCCAGCACTCATGTCATTATCACTTATCACTGGCTTATGACAATCCTGCAAACAAAAAATAGAGATTTGTTGTTTGATAACAGTGTTTATATGGGTAAAATATATTTTAATTTTATTGATTTTACATTGCTCTTAAGTTATTAAGGTAAGAATCTATGAGGTTTTTAACAGTGAGGCATAGCTTAAATTTGTTAACATTGACGTAGATAAACTTACCTGATGATAAAGAGCATGGCAGGCATCACATTCCACTAAACGATTACCAGCCTGTACAGCTATTTGCCTACAAACCGCACAGGTTAGATCTTCTTCTAACAAGTCAAATGCCAGCTCCCCGTCCATGACGGAGTCGTCATCCTCGCGCTCTGGGATCTGAATCTGCTGAGGACTTTGTTGAGGAATAGGTACAGTCTTATTACTTAATTTTTCATTTTTTAGTTTCACCCGAGGAGACTCCATCTTCTCCTCAGCAAGGTATTTTTTTGGCAAGATATTTCCCAGGGTTTTAGAGTTACCAAAAGCCTGTCGAATGCTCTCATCGAGAGTTAGTCGCAACTGTTCTGTGGAGTCTGCAGCACTTGAATGTAAATATTTCAGACACAATTTAATAGATGGATCAAAGTCTATAGAAGACATAGCCGTAGATTTATTCGAACTTAACTGTAGACAGGTATTTAATACTGTGATTTTTATAAAATTATAGCGTTTTTCTTCTTTTTTTTTTGTTTAGTTTATCCCGAAGGAAAGGCAAGGAGAACTAAGCCCATACAGCCATTGTCTTTAGTAAATGATTTCTGTTTAATCGTGGTATGATGAATAATATTCAAAGTGTAAAGTTAGTCTAATACTTAACGGTTAGGTCGTAAAAGATTTTTATAAAATTATAGCGTTTTTCGAGGTTTTTTTTATTTACAACTGGTTTTTTTTATCCGAAAGAAAGGCAAAGGCACAATGGCCTATTTGTCCATACAGATAAGTTTCTTATTTGATAATCTGAATCTTGTTAATAACCAAAGCGACTACCTATATTTTTTTACCTTGATTATTGATTATTCTAAATAAATTTTTTTAAATATAAAACAACTAAATCCGAAATTAGTCCATCAATCACACTCAGAAGTTCTGAAATGGACTGTATAGACACAGCTTGTTTGTCTATTTCTTCGGGAATAAAAAAAACAAAATCAAAACAAATATTTCTTCAGTGCGTGCAGGGGATTTTTTCCCTTTGCGTCCTTTTATTATCCATATAAAAATAAATTCGCAACATTTATTTAATAATTAGTAATCTAAGTTAACTAAATAATGTCTAGTCCGGTAAAACTTCTTGTTTTTATACTAAGTTTGTTTGTAACCTACCATGTATCAAAAGCTAATTTTCAAGTGGGTCCTGACCCATGGAATTATGATAAAACCGAAAATAGAAATGATAAACATTATCATGATATTCCTCCGGATCTAAGATACGCTCCTAAAAAGAAAATATCTCAAAATAACCTTGGCCCTGGAGAATGGTTCTTTCGTAGAATGTTAACTATTGTTCTTCGAGGAGCAAGTCAAAATCAGGTAATAGCTAGCTTACTTCACGTAAAAAACTCGTCTAATACATTCGTTCTTTTAGTTAGTCACTTATCCTGTCTGTGATGAAAGTTATCCTAGCTTATTTAAGTACCTACTTATTAGATTTTTATTTGAAACAGACTATATTCTTTGCGTTACAGAAAAGAGATGATAAAAGTGTGGATATATCGCTGCATATGAAATTCAGTGAAAATCACTGGAAGGTGTTGAATGATTATATTCAATCAAGTAGTCCACTTACAGAAGATATGCTAAGAAGGGCTGTTGGTTATGTGGAGCAATCTATTCACAAGGCTTCTATTATAGAACAAATTACAGTAGAGTGGAGTGAATGGATCTGTTCATATTTAGTAGAATACAAGGTAAAAATTATGGTTCCCTTAATTAAATAATTGAACGCTTATGCCCAATGCTTTGGAAGTTGGATTATAAAAAGAAACAGACTGAACTGTCAAGATATTAAAAAATTCTATGTACCCTACATTAGGGCTTGTATGAATTTATTGAGGAATGTGATGTGGAGTTCATACTGCATACCTCAAAAGAGCAGGTTATATGACACTACTGATTTGTTATCAATAAAGAACAAGAAAACAACTGCAGATTGATTAGTCACATATTCCTGTTGAACCGAATTCCTGTCTGAAAGTTGTTGATATTCACAAAATTATTTTATAATTTTCCAGACACACTTACAATTAGTGCTGGGATTACTGGCTGGAGCTTATGCAGGAATATGGATGTGGAACCATATGTCACACAAACATGCCCTTATAATAGTGTTTATTTTATTATATTTATATGAAGTCTTCATCTCTTATAAGGTTAAGTATAATTATATTAAATTATTTTGGAAAAAAAAACACTAAATGTTAAGAGATACCCATAGCTACTATATTCCTGAAAACTGCATACAAATCTGGTAAGCAGTTTCTGAGATACACAAAAAGCAATCAGATATATGAATAAGTTGTTTATTATATTGTAGCCATATTGTAGATTTGATCATGGTCACATTTCATGAAATGTTCATTGACCACATAATGATATGGTTTGGGCAGATCAATGATAATTAACCGACTTCAAAAAAAGGAGGAGGTTCTCAATCAAAATCAGATATTGATTCAAGTAACACGTTAGCCCTACATACTACTAAATAGTTTCCATCGACCAATTGCTGTACTGTCTCCCAACTCCTAACCGTTAAGGAGTTCTGTAGCTTCATCATCAGCACAGCAGCATCAGATGTTGATTCAAGTAACATGTTAGCCCTGCATACTACTTATGAAATGAACTTAGGATATTCACGGACGGGTCCAAAACAGACTCTGGGACGGGGTCAGGAGTATTCTCCGAGGACTTGCAGGTCAGAGTCCCCACCTTTGGGGATACTACAACACGGTCTTCCAGGCCGAGTGCTTCGCGATCTCACAAGCAGCTACAGCCATAATAGCCAGAGAGGTAACTGACCAAGGCATCAGAATCCTCTCGGACAGTAGGGCAGTCCTACAGGCGTTAAACAGCAACACTGTTACCTCGGGGCTCGTCTACGACTGCCACCGCCGATTAACAGAGGTATGTAGATACAACCGTCTCACACTGCAGTGGATCAAAGGCCACAGCGGCTCGAGAGGTAATGACTCTGCGGACGCGCTGGCCAGACAAGGTTCGGACCTTACAGCCATAGGTCCGGAGCCCATCATACCAGCCCCCGCAGGCATCGCCAGGACCTTGCTGAGAGCTAGGACTGGCGAACAGCATAATGCACACTGGTTCAGTCAAGAGGACTGTCGACAAGCAAAAGAAGCCTTACCTCAAATTTGCGGCCGACTGTCAAAGAAGCTAATACAGTTGAATAAACCCCAACTGAGACTGATAACCAGTATTATTACAGGTCATGGAGCCTTCAACAAACACCTATCCACATTAGGTGTTACAGACAGCCCCCTGTGCAGAGCCTGCATGGAGGAAGAAGAGACAGCCGCCCATCTGCTGCTGCGCTGCAGAGAAGTGGCCCCGTACCGGGCAAAATATCTCGGCTCTCCAGGCTCGCTTAGCGAGACTTTGGGCAACCTGAAAAGGCTGCTAGGATTCCTGGAGGAGATAGGCTGGCTCGAGTAGAGAGCACACCACCCTTACGCAAAATAGGCGCACAGACGTCGAGTTGCGGAAACAAGCCCATTCTACCATACCATACCTGCATACTACTAAATAGTTTCCATCAACCAATTGCAGTATTGTATCCTAACTCCTAACTGTTAAGGAGTTCTGTAGCTTCATCATCAGCACAGCAGCATTAGATGTTGACACCCTGAAGCATATACCTGAGTAAGACATGATTACGTAACATAAGCACCATACGAGCATACAATTTTCGGTGATTGCCCTAGATTTCTCCTGGATCCCATCATCAGATCCTGACCTGGTGAAAATGGGACCACCTCAGAAGTGAACTCTATCCAATCAAAAAAAAATTTTTGAAATCCGTTTATAATTGACGGAAATATCGGTGAACATACATAAAAAAAATATATATTTTATTAAAAATAAATATAATTTGATGAAATGCTCAACCATTTCATCAAATTATCAATTCTACGATATGGCCACGACATATACAAATCATCTTCATCTGATTATACTCTCATACTCAGACTTTTTCATTCAAAGTATAGGTACAGGTACACCTTGGAGTAATTTCTATTTCATTATTATTTTGATTTTTGAATAGTGGCTCATGGAACAACCAATTAAGAAAATTTAAAAAAAAATACCTAGGCCTAGACCATACATTTTTATTTCCATTACAGGAAGCTGAGAAGGCAGAAGTGCAAAGATTTATTGACAGTATGAATGCATGCAAGTGGTATTTTTGGAGATCTGAGTGTGACATACCTCTACCTGATCCACTTGTATTTGTCAAGCATATGAATCCCCTCAAAATATTTATCAGAATGTTTACTACTTTAGTAACTGAGCCTATGCTCACTATTAGTGAAACCCTCAAGATCATGATTCACGGGATTACAGGTAGATTTACTGTCACTATAAATTTTATGTCAATAAATAGTACCTATGTTTTTCATGACTGTCCTAATCATAAAATGTATTTTTGTTTCAGATGGATTATGGTACCCATTTGATAAAATCGTTTATGGGATCCTTTTTACTGTTTTCAACGTTTTGTTATTATTCCTATTAATTATGATAATATTTAACTACATTTTAAACATTCCATTTAGCTTAAGCTTTTTAGGTCTTGTGAGTGTAGGTGTGAAACAGCGCAGAAGATCAATATTTACAAGTTCTTCTCATAGTCATAACAGCATTTCAGATAACACTGATAGAATAAGTGGTGCTAACTTAAATAAGCTATTAAATGTTGTTTCTGCTATAACAAATGGGCACAGTCAAGGATTTGATATTAGACTTCCTAAACCTGCTTCTACAAGGTCAATAACAATGAAGAGATCAGCTAGTACGGGTAGACTGCCTAGCTTATTACAATCAGAAAATAATGATACATTTGCAAATGATATTCCAAGTTTACGAAAAAGGACCAATGGCAGACTTGATGGAAGTGGAGATGCAAGATAGTGTTTTATTATTTAGTCATAAGACAGGTGGAATTAATAGACTAATTAAATGTGAACTTACCCTTTCTTTACAAGATATTATGAAATTATTAATAAAGAAAATAGAAAAAAAATGTCACCCGAGTAGGAGATATTATGAGGCAAGTTATGTAATTGTAGAGTGAGATTCATCCTGGGTGCCATACATGTGCATTACTATACTAAATAAATATTTAGGTACTCTCTTTAACTACTGACAAAAGCAACATGCAAAATGTACAATCTTTAGTTTTGTGTATTGCTCATTTCACATTTTCTACTTCCTGTCTGGAAGGTTACTGCAAAAAATGTGATTAGATAAAACACACGCTTGCTAATTAACTACTGTGATAGATCTGAAATACTGTAAATATATTTTAGTCTGTTTAGTCATCATGGAAAAATCACTTGTTTTGTTTTTGTAAATAAAACCAATTAATTGCTCTTTTGATTTTTATTTGTGATGCTTAATGAGAAGTGTTAAATAAAATATATTACTGTTGATAAAAATAATTGTACAGATAAACTAATAGCAATAGGTAAGATAAGCTAAGTCAAACATGTTAGATTAGGATAAGACCTATTAGGTACCATCATAATCGAAATTTATTGTAAATAAACTTATGAAACTTTAAGCAGTTTAGTTAAAACATGATGTAAGGACAAAGAGGAGATGCGATTTAACGTATACATATACTACGTAGCGCAGTGGACTGCAATCATTTGTTCCCAGCGAGTCACACTGACTGGTTGGGATGCAATAGCCTGACGAAGACGTGGCGTAGTATGAGCCAATCACTTGTCTACCCTTTTGCCAGTTACCCGCGCAACGTCGATTTTAATAAATTATGTTAGCCCACCTTTATTTTGTCCTTCCAAACATGGTTTAGGTTGCACAAATTGACTAAAGAAAGTAGGTACAAAGTCAGTATGGAATGTACTAAATTGCTTAACTTTTAAATTGGTGCACTTATTAAAATTAAATATGCAATTACATAAATTGGAATGACATTAGTGGAATTCAGATAATTTTACATCAAACTAAGTGTATAAATACACAATAACCAGACAATAGATATAGGTCATATTTCTATTAACCAGACGTATAAAAAAAGCTAAACCGGGTTACAATAGTAGGAATATTTCTACTGTGGAAGCGAGACGCAGCTATAAACTGTAGAGCGACATCTCGCTTTCACGATGGAACAATCTTGCTTCAATTGTATTACTGAACGCGAACTTTGGATAAGACTATAATTTAATAGACTACATTTTCTAAATACAGTCACAAGTATCTATTAAGCAGATACAAGGGGGAGTCGGCCCCCTGATTACGTAAAAGCAAAGCGATAGCGAAATTTGTCCTTCCGGGGGGTTCGGAATTAATATCATAATAACGTTTTTACATATCACCTGAAACTCAAAATGTCTTGAGCCCCAAAATGCCTGAAATACGTATCGGCTCTTTTTACTAATGACAGAATTACTAAATGTCATTGGTATTTAGTACACTCGAATATAAAATTGTATTACACTTCTTTGTGTCATTTATAGATATAGAATAATAGTTGAGTTTAAGATAACAGCATTTACATACCAGTTCGGCTGTCCCAAAATAAAACACTGAATATGCCATTTGTGAAAATACTGTTTATCCCAATTTTGGATGTTCTGTGTTAATATCTTCCGTTTATGGCGTATTCTGTGTTTTTGGACCTTGGTATCTTTGCCATTTTAACCATTTTCAAAAAACGGATTTTTGATTTAGGTAGTAGTTGCACACAGAACATCCAAAATTGGGATAAACAGTATTTTCACAAAAATGGCATATTCAGTGTTTTATTTTGGGACAGCCGAGTTGGTTAAATATAGTTGAAAAAAAAATGAAAATAATATGGAAATGAATGAATTTAAAAATATTTTAATAAGCAATGTATGAGTGTATGGAATTTGGAAGGGTGGAACAGGCAATGCCACACAAGACTACAATAATTCGTTAATGACGTTTAGTTTGTTTTACTCCATTGCATTCATTTATTTCTCCATTCCATGCCGCGTGGTGCCGGCTGAGTATAGTTTGTACCACCCCATGCCTGCCCATGGGTATCGTACAAAGCGATTAGGGGTTTCCGGGAGGCGGGCAGCTGCGCCTCCCGTGCTGACAACATAGTCCAAAAATCACACTGCGGTCACGAACCCGCCTGCCTAGCGCATTTCCTATGGCCTTTTGGCTTTCCCTGGGGTAGGCGTGCCCTTATACTCAGTTCAAATTAAAGAAACTAGTTACTAAAATAAGTAGACGAGAGTATACATTGTATAAGACTGTACATTGATTGTCATTTTCTTTATCAGACTTATAAGGCATTCAGGTTTACTAGATTTCAGGCATTTTGGGGCTCCAGACATTTTGAGTTTTAGGTGATATGTAAAAACGTAAATATGATATTACGTCCGAATCCCCCGGAATGAAAATTGTACAATATTCGCCTTAAAATGTCAAAGTTCCTTTGAAATTCGTTTTACGTAATACGAATTTGACAAGCAATCAGCGATTTTTGTACAATTTTCGCTATCGCTTTGCTTTTGCTAGTTAGGTAATAATGGGGCGGGATAATCATTCTAGTCTATCAATTTAATGTCTACACAATATCTGAAAATCATAACGACTTCTAAAACCTACTTGGGATTCGAGACATCATATTTATTTTAATATGTATCTAATTTCTTCGTAATTAAGAATTCGAACTCGTCCGTACTTACCAACACCTTTGTATCTGATCTATACAAGTATCCCTTCACGCATTTGCAGGGTTTTCATATATCAAAATTATCATCAAAATGCTAATTGCAATCTATTACTATAATATTATTGCCATTTAATAATTGGGCACCATCTTTAATAGAGAGAGAGGGGATAATTAGAAGAAACTGTTTGAGTAGTTTTTAAAGCTATTGTAGTGCAAGATTTGTGAATAAGTATTTAGAAGAAAAAAATTATAACTGCCACAGATAACTTATACAAACTAAAATAACTGTTTTACAATATTTGCGTTTCGTTTCATGATTTTTATGACGTATTTAGTACGTTATTTACATACATAATTAAGCATGCACTGTATTCAAATTACACATCTACTTTTCATCTGTCAGCCTATTTTAAGTACCTACTTACATACAACACAGCAATGGGATTAGCCCACCGCCGAAATTCGATAAGAAATGTTAGTTTTATTGTTATATATTATATTTGAACCATGATTTGAACACAATCACAGCATTTACCACCATTTAAATTATAAAACTTTGGCCACTTGCACGAAAAAAAAATTTGAAATTGTAGCTACTCGTATAACCTTTTGCGCCAGGAAGAATCTGATGTGCTCACATTGGGCTATCACGCCTCCAGCTGTGTATAATGTAACATACGATACTACTCGTAACGATGTTATTAATAAAGCCCGTTGACGTCCACGTAACGATAGCGGCACCGCCACCAATTTTACATAACTTGTTAGTCAAAGTGCAGGTAAGTAAGTACATATGTGATTTGCTAACTTAAGGGCATGTAAAAAAGATAATAATATAACAATCCAACCATACCTAGCAATAACTTTAAAAACAGAAATAAAATAAGTAAGGTATTTTTTACCATGATCACACTACATTCTACTTCTACGCGTGGTAAAAATTACTTGTGTAATATTAACTATTCGTACTACTACAGATGGTCTACCTACATGGTGCCTACAAAATACATAGCCAAAAGATATTAACTATTCAACATTGGGCTGTTCTTCATAAATATTATTAACAAAAGGCAGGTATCATTATCAAAAGTGCACTTTACTGGGACCGTTAGAGCAGGTCTTTGTAAGAAGTTACTTTAAATCAAAATAAAAGATCATGTAAGTATAGAAATAAAAAAAATATAACGCTTAGAATCTAATTAAGCTTCTTAACATTACTAAAATCCTGTTACCAAACCAAAGTTTGATAGGACACTGTTTATAAAGCTACTTGTTCTATGGATATAACATACTGAAATAGAAGGACCTCAGAAACTTAGGGTCCCTTTTTTTGTAAACGCATCGTTTACGACATTGCACATTTATGTATGAAACTTCTAGACTAGCTAGAGCATCAGGACACTGATTTTTATATCTTATGACATCTCGGTTAGGTGATCTAAATATCGTCGCATGTAACCAAGCGCGGATCCAGGGGGGTTGTCATGAAAACCCCATGGGGTAGACCAGCTAAGGCAATGCTACAATTTTACGAGCGACACCTAAGTTCGCAAAGTTATCGAATTATGACCACCCCCTCAAGTCTGAATCCGCCCTTGTATGCTTTGATGCCATATTATGTAGCAAATACATATATGTAAATAAATAATAGCAAAAATCCCAATATGCCAAGACAGAAGTAACATCAAAGGAAAAAAGTAGTACTACTATTGTAAATCACATTAATCAACATCAAACAACTTTGGTCCGGCTATAACAATTAATCACTTGTTAACAACATTTCTTATAATTTATTTACATTTTAGTGTCGGCAATAGCAAGTACCTACGCTAATACAAAAACGTGAAATATCGTGCCTTTTTAATTGCAATATTTTCAAGTAACATATTTATGATTACTCTTAACTAATTTTATGCATGAGTTTTTTTACATTGAAAGAAACAGACCTACCTATTAATGCAATACTAGCCAGAATAACAGGCTATAATTCGATTCAACCAATCCTTTTTAATTAACAAAGGGAGACGCATATTCATAATCACTATTTTTATGAAAACGCTAGAAATCTCCATGGCGTAAATTCCTACATTATAGCAAAGTAACAAAGTAAACCTCATGGTCTTAAAATAAGTTGAATTAAATTTTTTAATTGACTAAATAAAATTAATTAAAATACAATCCAACAATCGAAGATGAAAATTTAAAGCCCAATAGGTACGTAGTTAAAGTTTGACTATCAGAATTCTGATTATTTATTCACAATTAAAACTGAGTAAAAGTATTTTTAAAGCTAATCAGTATATTGTCTGGAAGAGGAAACTAAACTAAAACAATAAAGGCAATTTCGCTCAATCGCATTGAACTGAAAAATAAGACAACAATACCTATACCTATACACAGAAACAAAACTAGACAGTAAAAACATTAAGTTAATTAAATTGTCATAAAATCTATATTCACTAAAAATATAACTAACTTTATATTTATATGACATTCGTGTTTGCTTATATTCGATGACTAGATAAAATTTCATTATATGGCCAATTTCTACCTTGGATATGTAAGTGAATGATATAAAATAAAGTGCTTTGTACACTAGCGAAAACTATCTTTAATAGTAGTGACTAGAATAATTTAAAACTTGAACGTATTACCTACTGTTAGGTATGGTAGGTATGTGAAACGGATAATGTCATTGCGGGTAGTGTGTAATAATTATGGCGCTTAGGCTTGACCACAGAATAACTAAAGCATAGAACCTGTCGTGGTCATGATATAAAAATAATGCTAGGAACAAAGTCATAGACAAAAATTTGACACATTATGTAGCCAAGGAGCAAAGCAAAGGTAATCCAATAGGGATGTTTACTATGGTTGAATTTTAATGACATTTTATGCTTATCAGAATAAACCATCAAAATCATACCTATCTATAAAATTACAATTTGATTAAGTGTCCAAATGAGGTAGTAATAAGCCTTCAAAGTTTAAGTGGGCAAGTCCATTTATCAAATGTAAAATTATTTGAAAATTACTACATTATATGACCACCTGCATTTACAGCAACTTTTGTTTAGTGACCATATTTATAAACGCAACATTTAATATAGCTGTAGAACAAACATTCTTTTACGCCCGTACAAGTTATTGATAGAGTGATGTCATAATTGTGGTACATAGCTGTTTGTATGGAGCGTTTTTTGACAAGTCTAAAATTGTGATTTTGAAATTGTTATATCCCGGAAAGTTTTCACGCTGGCGAAGTTTTTCTTTCGCAAATGTTTCTTTTATTTTATGTTCTTTCGATATAAATACAAATAAAAAAAAAACTGTAAACATCCCTTTTCCCATTGACGTTTGCTTTGTGTGCATTTTGAGCAACCGAAATCTGTGTCTTTCTAATAATGCTGTTATGAGGATATAAGAAAACAGAGACAATATATTAGTTAACATTCAATTACTTTAAAGCCTCGAGCACACCGGATGCGTATGCGTACACGTAAGCGTAGACGTACACGTACCTCTGAGTTGTAATGTAGGGAACTGTATAAGATAGGACACACCGCTTGACTTCTGTCCTTACGTCGATGCATACACATCCGGTCTGCCCGTGCCTATACAGAGGGCTTAGTGCGAGTTTTCACTTCAAACTCGATTGCATAAACGTAAACTATTCAACCAATCACGTCGTGCCGTTGTTCTCACTTTTATTACATCTGTCATCATGCCATAATGTGATTTGTTGGCTATTTCACGTTAACGCGAACGAGTTCGAAGTGAAAACCCGCACTACGCCCTCAGTTCCATACATTACAACTCATAGGTACGTGTACGCATACGCATCCGGTGTGCTCGAGGCTTTATGCTTTAGTTATTGTTCTGAGGGCTTGAACTACACCTGTCAGCTCGGTGTCGCCTTTTTTCGGAACCATATCCTTTCCGCCACCTAATGTGTTTATAACAAGTATGGCGATCCATAGCTAGAGCTACTTTTTTTTGGTGCGTATTTGGCACAAATATTGTAATAATCTCACTATGACATTATCTACTCTACTTGACCTTTTAACAAAGAAGTAACAGAAAAGTAGATATTGGGAATTCTGATTTTGGTAAAGCAAATTTTAACTTAAGTTTATGAAATAGTGGTCACTGTGTATCAATCAATGACCTATGGATATTCCGAAATAGGAAATACTCAGCTCGTACTACATTATTACAATTTTGATAGAGATATTACATTCAATTTATAAGAGCCAAATATCAAAATAATAAATAGTATCCAGATTATCGAAATAGCTATAATAGAATCAGGGCTCAGGTACTAATTATTTAACATATATCAATACACTATTGTTAATTCAATCAACAGCAAGCCCTACGGGCCCAATTTCGTTGTATTTTCATATTAACAATACTCTGCATCATCTCATCTCACTATGCAACCTCAGTCAGTATTAACATTTAATTAGGTTTCCTACTACTAATGTAGTAAATTACCAATTATGCAACTAGTGTAAATAACTTAAATATTTAACTTTAATACTAGCAAAATATGCATTATGATTGTCAAGCTCCATCATAATGGAAATCAAGTAAATATAAAAGGCATTATACCTAAATACAATATTTTAATGCATTACTTTCATAAATTATGTTAAACCGTACCTCAGTGTAAGAACTGGGAACTTAGTGACTAGGAATGACTGCTATTATAATTATAATAGGTGGGTTCGTAAATCAAGAATATTACATTATGAGGCATTTCTCTCTTCCACTTGCCGATGCCTCTCCCCCTTCTTTGATCACCTTGTCTTTCTTCTTTTTTCCCTTGCCATCTACTTGTAGAGAAACATTTCGATTTTTTTCCATATTTAGGAGCTCCTGAAAATTTATAATAAAATACTTACATACATATAATCACGTCTTTATCCCTTAAGGGTTAGGCAGGGCACTAAGGGCCGATAGAACCACATGGTGCCACTTCTGACCAATTTTTAGGGTATAGTTGAGATGTAGGGTATAGATGAGACCGGAAGAAATGCCGTTCGAGATTCCAGCTTTAGCTTATTGATTGATGGAGTTAACATAAAATCTCACTCTGAGGTAGCCGCAGCTTTCCAAAACTTCTTTGACAGTATACCTCATTCAGCAACAAAAGACCTTAACTCGTCCCCTGAGGTCGCTGCATCTTTGCTCAAAAACAGTGTAACAGCGTGTGAGAGGGATTTTGCATTTTCCTATGTTAACTACAAAGATATAATTAAAACTTTTAAATCCATCTACTCCAAAAAAACCGCTGACCTATGGGGCCTATCGGTGAAAACGTTAGGTTCAATAATAGATGTAATAAGTACTCCGCTAGCAAGCGTTTTTAATAATTGTATAGATAAAGGAGTTTTTCCTGATTTAATGAAACATAGTAAAGTTATTCCGTTGTTCAAGTCAGGAGAATCTTCTGATCCAGGTAACTTTCGCCCGATATCAGTACTCCCAACAATCAGTAAAATCTTTGAAAAACTAATTTTAGAACAATTGTCCAGGCACTTCGATAATAACAATATTTTTAGCAATAAGCAGTATGGCTTCACCAAGGGGCGGTCTACTATCGACGCGGGAGTTGAGTTGTTAAGACACATTGTCGAGCTTGGGAGGAGTCACATGACGCACTGGGAGTGTTCTGTGACTTGTCAAAAGCGTTTTTGGTCCACCATGAAATTTTAATTCGAAAATTAGAACATTATGGTATACGGGGTGGGGCCCTCTATCTTCTGATGTCCTATTTGAACGATAGGATTCAGAAGGTAGATGTGAACGGAAAACGATCACCGGGATCGCGCGTCACAATAGGTGTCCCACAAGGTTCTATCCTTGGTCCGTTTCTTTTCCGTATTTATATAAATGATTTGCCATACTTTGTAGGTAATGAGCATGAAATAGTATTGTTTGCAGATGACACCTCCTTACTATTTAAAGTAAAGAGGCAGCTCATCGTATATGACGTGGTGAACAGTGCTCTCTCTAAAGTGTTATATTGGTTTAGTAATAATAATCTTGTCCTTAATAGTAGGAAAACGAAATTAATAAAATTTTCTACTCCCAACGTGAAACAAGTTAGATCTGATGTTTACATAGGCGACGAGAGACTGGATCAAGTGGATTCGACTGTTTTCTTGGGCATAACTTTGGATGCCAATTACAATGGGGTCCTCACATTGAAAAACTAAGTAAGAAACTTAGTTCTGCAGCCTATGCAGTTAAGAGAATTCGTCTACTGACAGATGTCGAGACTGCTAGAATTGTTTATTTTAGCTATTTCCATAGTATAATGACATACGGTATTTTATAATGGGAAGCGCAGCTGATTGGGAGTCAATATTTATCTTACAAAAAAGAGCTGTCCGTGCAATTCTAAACTTAGGGTCCAGGGTCACATTACGTGAGAAATTTAAAGAATTGAATATAATGACTTTAGCTTCGAATTATATTTATGAAAATTTATTATATGTTCATAAGAATTTAGATAAATTTAATAAAATGTCTGATGTGCACAAAATAAATACAAGAGGTAAGAACAGACTTGTTGCTCATGTGTCCCGTCTCCGCAAAGTCAGTAAATCATTCATGGGTCAATGTATACTTTTCTACAACAAGCTTCCAGATACACTCAAAGGGCTACCTATCTGTAAATTTAAAAACATTGTGAAGAAAAAACTTTGCATGAAAGAATATTATACAGTATTAGAATATTTAAATGATAGCGAGCCATGGAAGTGAATTGTTCTAGCATCCCCAAGTTACGCAATTTACTTTTATATTTAGCTTAGTAGGTATAGTTAATATGTGTTGGTGAATGTGACCAGAAGCGCTGTAGTGTATCATGCGTGACTTGTTCATTCTAATGTTATTACCAGCTGTAGGTATTATATATTTAAGTTCTGAATGACACGTTAGCTCTTCTATTCACATTTTACCGTCGACTTGTACTATTGTACACAAATATTTTTTTTTTAATATTTTATAGTTTAGTATGTAGCGATCTCACGATCACCCGTTTTGTCACGGACTTAATTTTATATTGTTATTGTGTATTGTCCAAATTATTATTTACAAAATTATTTATTTTCTATTTACAATTATTTTATTTACAATGTTAATTTACAAAATATATACATACAATTTATGGACTGATCAATCAACTAGTCATTAGTTTTAAGCGTGGTTCTGTATACAGTATCTGTACCTACTTATAGCTAATTAAATAAATTAAGATTGTGTGACAGTAATTAATATTGTAAGTAGCATAAGAAAATATAATAAATATTTCGAGGGACAAACAGACAGCGTCAAACTATGTCGCGCATTAGATAAGCTGCGGCATGACGCAACCGGCGTCTATTGTGCACAGGCTACCTCAGCACCGCGCACCCCGTGCATTCCCAAGGCCTGCGCTAGCCTGCGCATCCGACGACCGGCCGCAAGCGCCGCCTCCCGGCAGTCTGCCTGTAACTCTGACGCGGAACGTATGTCTGTTGGCTCCTCGACGACTCGCTTAAATACGTGCGTTCTCATTTGCAATATCCCATCGCTTTCCTATCTCGCTTGACTGTGCAGCGCCTTCTATTCCTTTCTTAAGCTTAGCCTTCCTAACGCTTTAGTGGTGACCCCGAATAGGACACAATGTTGCAGTCAGACAGCGAACGGAAGACAGAAGAGGCCGTTATTTTGAACAGGGTGAGCGTACGGGTACCTCCTTTTTACCCGTCCAAACCAAAACTGTGGTTTGCCTCTTTGGAGAGCCAGTTCGTGCTTTCTGGCGTGACGTCGGATACCACGAAGTACTACTACGCCGTGTCCCACCTAGAGCCTCAGTACGTGGAGATCGTGGAGGACATCGTAGAGGGACCCGTCACCGCCAACAAGTACGAGACGTTGAAGACGGAGCTCGTGAAGAGGTTGTCCGCATCACGGGAGAAGCAGGTGCAGCAGCTTCTTCATCACGAAGAGTTGGGAGACCGCAAGCCGTCCCAGTTCCTGCGGCGGTTACGGAGCCTGGCCGGTTCTGAGGTGCCAGACGACCTACTCAGGACCCTATGGGCCAGTCGTCTACCCAGTAGTGTGCAGCCTATCATCGCATCCCAGGCTAAGATGCAGCTGGACGAGGTCGCGGAGCTCGCCGACCAAGTGCTGGATGCCGTGTCGCCGAATTTGCAGGTGGCAGCCGTTTCTGCAAGTTCCAGCAGATCGAGTGAGATCGCAGCGTTGACCCGGCAAGTTGAAGCGTTGGCCGCGAAGCTCGACCGTATGTCGCGGTCGAAGTCGCGACACCGGTCATCTTCACATCGCCGAGGTCGATCGTCGTCAACGAGATCTCACTCCAACTATCGGAAGTTCCCGGTATGCAGGTACCACCACAAGTTCGGTGACCAGGCGAGACGGTGTGCGAAGCCCTGTGACTACGCGGGAAATGCGACAGGCAGTCGGTGATGGCGACCGACGACTGCCCAAGTGCTGGTCGCCTATTTGTGACGGACATACGGACAAAAGTGCAGTTTTTAGTGGATACCGGGAGTGATTTGTGCGTGTTCCCCCGTAAATATCTGAAAGAATTTCGCTCGAAAACTAACTATGATTTGTGTGCCGCTAATGGGTCAGCCATACATACCTATGGTTTCTATCACTGCGTGTTAAACCTAGGTTTACGCCGTGACTTTGCTTGGCGTTTTATTGTAGCGGATGTAACAAAGGCGATAATAGGCGTGGATTTCTTGTCTCACTATAATTTAATCGTTGACGTAAAAAACCAACGCCTCATCGACGGCAACACTACGCTCGCGACCGCGGCTTTGCTTGCGCGCGGTAATGAAAACATTTATTCGGTGAAAGTGGTATCTGGTAACTCCGTGTATCATAACATACTAGCGGAATACCCCGACGTTACTCGTCCACATGGACTACACCGCACACTACACCACAACACTGTACACCACATCCGCACTACACCTGGGCCACCAGTATCTTGTACACCACGCAGACTCGCACCTGACAAACTTAAAATTGCAAAGTCTGAGTTTGAGTCGATGTTGCAGAATGGTACCTGTCGGCCTTCGGAATCAGCGTGGGCTTCACCCCTTCACCTCGCGCCTAAGAAGGACAATGGGTGGCGTCCTTGTGGGGATTACCGCATGCTGAATGCCCGAACGATTCCCGACAGATACCCTATCAAGCACATCCACGACTTCGCTCATTTTTTGTCAGGTTGCACAATTTTTTCTACCATAGATCTTGTCAAGGCCTACAACCAGATCCCGGTGTATCCTGATGACATCGCGAAGACCGCTATCACAACGCCGTTCGGCCTTTACGAATTCCCGTTCATGACGTTCGGACTTCGTAATGCCGGACAGACGTTTCAGCGCTTCGTCGATGAAATGCTCCGAGGTCTGGACTTCACGTACGCCTACCTGGATGACTTTCTTGTTTTTTCCAAGGACCAGAAGACGCACGAAGACCATCTTCGTCAACTTTTCGCCCGTCTGAAGCAGTACGGCATGGTCGTTAACACGGCCAAATGCGTGTTTGGCGTTCCCGAGGTGACATTTTTGGGTTATCTCATTTCAGGAAAAGGTACCACACCCCTACCAGCGAAGGTTGAAGCCATCAAAAGCTTCCCAGTCCCGAAGACGGTAAAAGAGCTGCGCCGATTCCTCGGCATGGTCAACTTTTACCGCAGGTTCATCCTAGGTGCAGCTGATCAGCATGCGCCTCTCAACTCGCTGCTTACCGGATCGGTAAAGGGTTCACACCCGGTCCATATCACCGGTAAGTTACTGGAGGCTTTTGAAGCCTGCAAAGAAGGTCTCTGTCAGGCCGCCTTGCTGTCTCATCCCAACTGTGACGCTAGGTTAGCGCTTGTCACAGACGCCTCCGATCGGGCTATTGGCTCGGTGTTGCAGCAGCGTAGTAGCAGTGGTGAGTCCTGGGAGCCTCTGGCGTTCTTCTCTCGTGGGCTGAGTCCTACACAGCAGAAGTACTCACCCTACGATCGAGAACTACTCGCCATCTACGAGAGTATCAAGTACTTTCGCCATATGCTCGAGGCCCGAGACTTCACCGTCTACACCGACCACAAGCCCCTGACCTTCGCCTTCCATAATCGGAAGGAAAACTGCTCGCCAAGACAGTTCCGGCATCTGGACCTGATCGCGCAGTTTACCACCGACATCCGACATATTTCGGGTAAGGACAACGTGGTAGCCGATACCCTCTCACGTATCGAGGAGATTGCCCAGCCTGTTGATCCAGAACAGCTAGCAGCCGCTCAGCATTCTGATCCAGAGCTCAGGCAACTCCTAGATGGTGCGACGTCGTTGCGCCTGAAACCGATCAGGATCCCAGGCAGCAACATGGAACTGTTTTGCGACGTGAGCACGAACGTGGTAAGGCCGTTCATCCCCAGGATGATGCGCAAAAGAGTGTTCGAGAGTCTACATTCTCTCAGCCACCCTGGTGCTAATGCTACAGCCAAGCTGGTCTCTGAGCGGTACGTCTGGCCTGAGGTACGAAAGGACTGCAGAAACTGGGTCAGAGCATGCTTAGCGTGTCAGCAGTCCAAAGTGACACGCCACACAAGCGCTCCCCTCGGCAGCTTTAAACTCCCTGCAGCCCGTTTCAAGTTCGTCCACATCGACTTGATCGGACCATTACCTTCGTCCCAAGGCTATAGATATTGCCTCACCGCCATCGATCGCTTTACGCGTTGGCCTGAGGCAATACCACTACAGGACATAACAGCTGAGGCTGTAGCAAAAGCCTTACTCAGTGGCTGGATTTCCCGGTTCGGTTGCCCTGCCGACATCGTGACAGATCGTGGCAGGCAGTTTGAGTCAGCCTTATTTAAAAATCTTTCACAGATTGCTGGATTCCACCACCGCCGAACCACCGCCTATCATCCAGCCTGCAATGGTCTCGTGGAAAGATTCCATCGGCAGCTGAAGTCTGCCATAATCTGCCACGGTGATGGGAATTGGGTAGACTCTCTTCCTCTTGTGTTGCTCGGTGTTCGCAGTGCCTTCAAGGACGATCTGCAGACCACTTCAGCTGAGTTGGTATATGGGGAACCTTTGCGCCTGCCAGGTGAATTTTTTGATTCAGATGCCGACTATACCCTAGACTTGACGGAGTTCACGTCAAGACTACGGAGTATAGTTCAGAGCCTGAATCCGTCACCTGCCTCTCGTCATCACGGGAAACGTCCAACGTTTGTTTTCAAGGAGTTAGCCACTTGCACTCACGTGTTCCTACGTGACTGCACTGTTGGTGGATCCTTAAAACCGGCGTATTCTGGACCGTACGAAGTGCTTCAGAGGGACGATAAAGTTTTCACTCTCCTTGTCCATGGTAAGAAAGTCACAGTCTCCATAGATCGCATCAAACCTGCGTACATACTGCGTGACCCAGATACCACACACACACATCACTCAACACAAACACATAGTCATACATCCAATCCCACAGACACTGCACAAAAACAACATCACGACAAACACAACATAAAAACACATGTGACACACGGAAATCAGAAACCACCAGATCGCGATGATAATGTTTTCAGAACCCGATCAGGACGTAAGGTTAGATTTCCCGACTATTATCGCCCTTGACGGTCTCAAGGGGGGGCTGATGTAGCGATCTCACGATCACCCGTTTTTGTCACGGACTTAATTTTATATTGTTATTGTGTATTGTCCAAATTATTATTTACAAAATTATTTATTTTCTATTTACAATTATTTTATTTACAATGTTAATTTACAAAATATATACATACAATTTATGGACTGATCAATCAACTAGTCATTAGTTTTAAGCGTGGTTCTGTATACAGTATCTGTACCTACTTATAGCTAATTAAATAAATTAAGATTGTGTGACAGTAATTAATATTGTAAGTAGCATAAGAAAATATAATAAATATTTCGAGGGACAAACAGACAGCGTCAAACTATGTCGCGCATTAGATAAGCTGCGGCATGACGCAACCGGCGTCTATTGTGCACAGGCTACCTCAGCACCGCGCACCCCGTGCATTCCCAAGGCCTGCGCTAGCCTGCGCATCCGACGACCGGCCGCAAGCGCCGCCTCCCGGCAGTCTGCCTGTAACTCTGACGCGGAACGTATGTCTGTTGGCTCCTCGACGACTCGCTTAAATACGTGCGTTCTCATTTGCAATATCCCATCGCTTTCCTATCTCGCTTGACTGTGCAGCGCCTTCTATTCCTTTCTTAAGCTTAGCCTTCCTAACGCTTTAAGTAGATACTTATTTGACATTGACTTGTACTCTGTGTACACATTTTTATTTTTATTTATACAGTTTAAATTTGACATGGACCTGTACTTACTTTGTGTAAGTGTGTATGTAATTTATATGAATTTAAATTAATTATGTTATGATAATTGAATATACACACTAAATGAGTTAAGTGTTACTATCTGATATCTTATCCAATGTAAGATTCTTTTGTTAATATGTTACTTAGTTTTGACTGTGTCGCTGGGAGTTTTCTTGCTATTTCTTCTTCCAAGCAGTGACACTTCACTGAGATAGTGTAACAGTAATAGTAGAATCATGCGGTGTGTCAGACCTAATGTTGGTTTTGCCATAAAGGAGAACTGTATAGCAGCTCTTCTGGATTTCGTCTTTAGGCGACCTTAACTCTTATTCTCCACGTTGGTGGCTATTAAGCCCCGAATCGCTAACTTATGCCTGACAGACCGTAACAAATCGCACCTTGGGGTGGTGACCGTTGCCAAAGCAAAAGCTTTGCGATTTATTTATTTTTGGGTTGTTTAAATTCACCTCCTTTTTTGTTTGGTAGCGGTTTCATTTTTGGGGTGCGAACATAGAAAGTAACATATAATTAGACAATCGACAAACAAGTGTTAATGCTTTCATGTCGAATAAATGATTTTGATTTTGAATTTGAATGTACTAGTTCGGTTAGTAGTGACAGGTGGTCAGCCCATCGCCTACAAAACACCAAGACCCCTTTTATTTATTATATATATATAATTAAGTATTTATACATATTAATGGATTTTTTTTAATACTTAAAGCAAAACTTATTTTATTATAATATTTGTGATACTTACTTGAAACAATTGTGTAACATTATGATTAGTTTTAGCAGATGTTTCCATGAATGAGACGCCCCAAGCTTGTGCCTGCGCCTGGCCCTCCACAGCAGACACCTCCCGTATCTCCGGAGTCTCATCACATTTGTTACCGGCCAACATAACCGGTATGGTCGGCAATTCTGCACCCTTTATCTCCTTTATTGTTTCCCATATTGGTTTTAATTCTTCTAGAGACTGCCTACTGCTTACAGAATATACCAAAATAAATGCATGACCCTAAAATAAAGTATAATAATGTTAACAAGTCTCTAGATAAATAAATTAAATAACATAATATTGGTGCTAGAAATAAACAGTGTATAAAGTTATAGTTACAAACATTAAACACAACATTTGACAGAACAATGTGTGAAATATCTGTCAAATCAAATTAGCCATAAATGTTTCATGATCAATGTTAAAATTTTTTGTTAGTCAGACTATCTATATTTATAAGTATACCTTGCTTATTGATAGTCTTTGCATTGCAGGGAATTGATGAGATCCTGTGGTATCTGTTATCTGGAGTGTGCATATTGTTTTATTACTGCTTATCACCTGGAAATAATAATTTGTTAATGTAGCAACATCATAGAAAACATCTATATATAATGTATAAATAAAAATGTATGGATGCATAACTTATGAACTGCTGCACCAAATTGGATTCTATCATTTTGTGTTTGTTATTTCCAGGATAATTTAAAATGAATATACATAAATGTACATGAACCTTTCATATAAAATAAAAGTTTATTTTAATAAAATCGCTTCTAGGATACCTCATATACTTACTGTTTTTCATTTAATATGGGTATGAAAGCCTTTCTTTTTTCCGGTACAAAAAAAAGTGGTACAAAGTTTGCTGGGTCAGCTAGTAAGTTATAGTATAGACACCCTTAATAGCTTTTATCCATATTGCAGATATGAACAGGCAACCTTATGGCCACATCACTGTCAATCAGTGACAAAACAAGTAAAATTTTGTTTATTTTAGGCACAATATGGCTTCATATAATGTTTTTATACATTTTGTAAGGTTGGTGAATATATAGGTATATAATATTTGCATTTCACATTTTTTCGCAAACACCTGTTGTATCAAGTTTTGAGTTTGCACTCTAAAGGTTATGTGTATACATATGTGGAAGCTTCAACAGTTTATTAAGATTGTTTTTTTTTTATGCAATAGAAAGGAGAAAAAGAAGGAATATCAAATCAATAAGAAAATACTTGGTAAGTAACCTGAAAACACCTTAATTTTCATTCATATTTTAAAGAAACAGTGTAAAAACAGTTGCAGTCAGTTCATATTTCATTAGAGTGGCCACCCATGGGCTATCCTAAACAGTTTTTAAAATTTGAAAGTTAGTTTGCTCCATATTTTGTTGTTTTTATAACCTTCCTTTTTTTTACCTGTACCCTTCAATTTATATGCTAGCAAAGTTTTTCTTTTGCAAATGTTTATTTTATTTTATGATCTTTCGATATAAACACAAAGAATACAAAAACTGTAAAGACCCTATTAAGGAAAGTGCTGGTTTTTAATTATTATGTTTTGATGTCTATGTATATTATAAGCTGGCATCCTTAGTGGTTCAGATCAAGCAATTTTTAAAGGATGTATGTTTGGCATGACATCAAATACCTATGTCAAGGTTGTTGGCAAATATCCAATATAATATCAAGGATAGTATTGAATGCATAAAGTTACAACCAAAAATGTTGAGAAACTCAACAATATTTTCTATTATACATTAATACATTACTACAATATTAGCATTTCATGAAATAATATGAAGTGTACCATGCTAATGTGCTCCATTTTACACTACAACTGAATGACATTAGTCATTAATTCAACTCACCTGTCTGTAGGTGTCTTCTATTGTTGGGATATACGATTCTCTGAACGTTCCTTTCACGAATCTAAGAACGAGGGAACTTTTTCCAACTCCACCGGCACCAAAAACCACTACACGGTAATCATTACTTTGCTCCGGCATCTTCTTATTAAAATAAACTTTTTAAGTAAACAGAAAATCAATTTATTGGTATTTTTTTTAAGAAAATGTTGGTAAGGTATTAGGTACCAGTAGTATTGTCCCTGCTATAATTAAAGCATTTTCACAAATACGGAAGTGAGTAATGAAAAATATTTATTTAAAATTAATGGCATAAACTGTAAGGCATGTCTTTGAAATAAATTATCATTATTATTAATTATTTCGATACGCCCAAAATATTTGCTTGCACTTCTCTTATTTCCGTCTTTTTCCTTTTTTTTTGTTGACTGCCACAAAGATGACAGATTGACAGCGCTGACAGCTAAATGTTGCCAGCCATTCAATCAGACATCCTCCACAACGAAAACAATCCCCATTTTGGTAAGTTCATAACATTTATTGTTATTGTAGTCGTGCCACGCTAAGAGACAGCACAGACCAGAGTCACGACCAATTACTTTATTCTTTGGTCACGACATACATGCATAAATATTAGGAACAGGTATTTGGATTATTAATGGAACGGCCATACTGCATAAATATTAGGAACAGGTAATTGGATTAGGTATTTATAAATATTAGTATTAAGTGGATTAGGTACGATTTTTACCTAATCTGAGCCATCTCTAATTGTTACATGAACCTATACCGAGACCTTTCGAGGAGTAAGAGAGATAGATAATTTTTTCTACGCAACGGCCTCTGCGCCACTGTTGCCGCCTCGACCCTAATAGTTGTGCTATTTTTTTGATTTTTTTAGTACAAATAATTACAGAAAAATATTTTTAGTGAGATTTTTCGATATCGATAATTGTAAAAAAAATAATGTCTACAAAAATTCAGTACCTATTGTCTAATATGTCTAAATAAAGTAATACCTACAAATATTTAAGCTAAAGTAAATGTGGGGGTGGTGAAAAGGGAAGCGCTTCCGGCCCTACTGGGCTACTAGTCGTTGTTTGGCTCATGTATATATTCCAATCATTGTGAGAAACTTCTATATCGCGTTCTAGGATTTTGCATTCGATTGTGGTTCTCTCCTGCATCCGATAGATGGCTCCGCTACATAGATAACTGCCACAATATTTTGGTTGATACAGATTTTTGCAATGGACAATAGTTAAATTAAAATTTTACCGGAGTAAAAAATATAATATAATGCAACATACGTGCATAAGCAATCAGAATTATAGTCGTACAATGGCAAAAGTAACTCTTACCATACATTTTACCGAATAATACAACGTAAATAATCGTAATAGCAAGTTATGATATTTTAAACTATTTTAATCTGGCGTAAAATACCGTAACAACAATATCTCAAAAACTAAGTATAAATTATTTCAACTTCAACTTTTAAAAAATATAAATGGCTCCGTCGACTATCGACGATTCTGCCAACGTCAGGGTAAGCGAGACACTGCGGTAAAAAAAAGGAAGAAGAAAAAAATAAGACTACTTGCCGACAAAGGGCTTTACGATGAGTATCTGAGAATTTCTGTAAACAAAGAGTAAAACAAATGTTAATCCCATCACCAGGATAAAGGAACGCAACGAGGTGAGAACTAGTGGCATTACAAATAAAATAAATAACAAAAAGGGACTTCATGTAAAATATAAACTAATTACCTACAGTTTAAGGTTGTTAAACTTAATAAATTTTGCTAAAATATTTACAAACGGGGACGTAACTTGGGTTAAAAGATAATTTATATTTACAGGACGGTTAATATTATTAGGTAAAAGGTCATATAATGGGACAGATATTTGAGGACAACGAAAAAATATGTGTTCCAGCGATCCCTCTTCAAAACCGCATTCACAAATGGAGTTATCTCTAACATGGATCTTGGCTAGAAATACCGGCGAACAGAAGTGACCCAACCTAAGCCGACAGATAACAGATGTAATGGACTTTGTATAGTTACGGTAAGCAAAAAACCATGGCTTAGAAGGAATTAAGGGTTGTAAAAGTCCATAATGTTTGCCTTTGATTTGCCGGGTTCTCTGCCAAGATTCATCCCAGGCTTTATACATTTCAGGTCGAGCAGAACAACGAAGGTCTCGAGAAAAACAATCACTGTAGGTGTTTATGCCAATTCGTATGGCATTCTTCGCACATACGTCAGCAGCCTCATTACCAACAATACCCCTGTGGCCTGGAATCCAAGCCAGAACAACGTTTATATTAGATCTGTGACAATCAAATAAAATTTCTTTAATTTTCAGGACAATGCTATGGTTGTTTTTAGAATGGAAAGGTAATTTAATGATATCCTGTAAGCAGCTTAAACAGTCAGAGAATATTATGGACTTATTAAGATTATGTGATTTAACTAGTGAAACTGCTTCAAGGATAGCAATAGCTTCTCCAGAGTACACAGTAGAGATACTTGAACATTTAAAACTAAGGATTAATTTAAATGAGGGTATCCAAACTGCAGAGCCCACAGGACCATTGTCCTCAAGTTTAGATGCGTCCGTATATATCGCAGTCCAGTCATGCCATTCCTGGGACAACTTCTCAAGGAAAATATTATTTGCTAAGGGGCAATCCCTGTCAATGCCAAACTTAAATATAACCTGAGGTTGAAAAATAAGTGCCGAAAATGGAGTTAAGAAGATAGGATTTTTCGAGTATTGACTAACTACAGAAGGTAGATTTTTAACTTTATTAAAGCTGGTGACTAAAGGAGGATGCTTTTTATGGGTCCAATAACTAGAAGAGGAGACCAGCTGCGATAGCTCACGCAATTTGTTGTGAAGAGGATGGTAAGAATATTGAGCCAAATTAAAATAAAATCTATCACTCATGTACTGGCGCCTAAGGTGTAAGGGGGGTTCTAAACATTCAACCTGAAGTGCATTGATTGGTGAAGATTTCATAGCGCCTACGATAATTCTTAAACATTTGGATTGGATTTTGATTAGTTTATCCAAATGTAATTTACTACATGGCTCCAAAATAAAACTACCGTAGTCAAAATGACTCCGCACAATCGCATTATAAGAGTAACAGTTTTTGATTGTATGGGTGTGAGCCCCAATGGACATTAGACAGAGAACGCAAAATGTTAACCCCTTTTTCGGCCTTACCACAGATGTACTTGAGATGATTTATACCATTCAGTTTAGAGTCGAAAATAACACCTAAAAATTTAACATGATTTTGAACAGGGATTGAACAACCATCAATGGAAATTTCAATATTGGGGGGGGTTCTCTTACGGGAAAAAACAACTGCTGTTGATTTAGAAGCTGACAATGACAGCCCGTGGTCTGTAAGCCATATGTTAAGGTAGGAAAGGGCTGAGTTTAGCCTTGAGGAGGCGATATCTATAGAACTGGCCGAGAAATAGAGGGCAATGTCATCGGCGTATTGGAGGATGTCACAGAAACTAGTGACAGATCGTTCAAGGTCATACGTATAAAGATTATACAAAAGTGGGCTTAAGACTGACCCCTGGGGGAGGCCTTTCCATATAAGCCTTGATGAGTGGATTTGTCCGTTTACGCGAAAAGAAACCGATCTGGCCATGAGCATGTTAGATATAATGTTGACTAACCTCACTGGTAGACTCAGATGTAGCAATTTCGCTCTGAGTTCAGGAAGTAGGACATTATCATAGGCTGCTGAAACATCCAGAAACACGCCAGTGACCGATTCATTTTTGGAAAACGCACGACGCACATCTGTGGAAAAAATGCTAAGACTATCTAGGGTGCCCTTACCTCGGCGGAAACCAAATTGTGAGTTAGCTAGAATATTCTTATTTTCAACTGTCCATTCTAGACGGTTTTTAACAAGATGTTCAAAAATTTTAGCTAGAGTAGATGATAAAGCTATCGGCCTGTAAGAGGAAGAATCAGAAGGATCCTTTCCTGGTTTTAAAATAGGAATTATAATTTGGGATTTCCACGAAGAGGGGAGAACACCACTAGAAAAGATGGAGTTTATGAGGTCTAAGAAATACAATTTTGATATTTTGGAGCAATTAATAATGAATGAATAAGGTATCCCGTCACCACCAGGCGCAGAATCCTTAAGACCGTCTATAGCACAAAGCAGCTCAGCGTAAGAAAAAGGAGAGTCCATATCGTTATTATTAGAAGGAGGAGGCACAGAAGCAGGAAAGCAATTTTTAGGTGGGACGAATGGAGGGGCGAGTTTTATTATAAAACCTGGTAGCCAAGAATCAGTTAAATTTGATGAAGTATTGGGATCATTATAGGAGCGACGGAAACAGCTGATTTTCCTCCATACCAGTGATGGTGGAGTGCGAGGTGATAGTGACTCACAAAAGTTTCGCCACCCAAGGCGCTTTTTTTTAAGTAGAAGTCTTCTAGTCTCCGCGTTTGTTTTCTTGAACTGGATGTACCTTTCCGTAGATGATGGGTTCCTGGTAAAATCTTTTTCCGCGTTATTCCGCAATTTAATCTGTTTAGTACAGTCGGCGTCCCACCAAGGTGGAGAAGGGATTTTGTTATGGGCCGAATTCTTAGTAGGTATAGATTGATCGGCAGCTGATACTAAGGCAACAGTAAAGTTATTATAAGACTCCATCAAGTTTTCTGGGGTGACTACAGGTAATTGTGAAATTATTGACTCAGCATGAGCAGAAAACGAATCCCAGTTGGCTGATTTTGTTTTAAATTTAAGTAGGGGAGAAGGGGCAAGGGTAGGAGGACTATACATGTTTACTAATGATAGTATTGGGTAATGGTCACTACTATACGTATACTATATATATATACTATATATATAAGGGGAGAACATCCCAGGATATGTCGGATATTAGGTTGGTTGATGCTAGAGTTAGGTCAACACAGCTTTTTCTCTCCGTAGGTGATGGAATGCGAGTAGCTCGTCCATCATTGGCCACACAGACATTTAATTCATCGAGAAGGTCGATTACAGAATCCGAACAATGACAGCAATGGGGAGAACCCCAAGAAAATGGTGACAGTTAAAATCTCCGAGAATGACAACATCTCCTGAAATAAAAGAAAGGAGGAGGTGTTTAAGTTCAGTAAGAATATTATTGGATGGGTGAGGGATGTATATTGAAAGAAATGAAATATTTAAGGCTTTGACAGCTACAACATGATACTCCTCGCTATGAGGCGGTACAGGGATTTGATTAAAAGGAACAGAGCGATCTATTAAAATAGCACAGGCCTGCATGGCCTTGGAGTCCTGTCATCTCGGAGGCAGGAATATCCCGGTACTCTAAATCGAGACTCCGGTTTAAGCCATGTCTCCGAGACAGCAAAGACGGCAGGTTTATATTGATTAATTAAATGGATGATTTCAGATTTTTTATGACAAATACTTTTACAGTCCATTGAAGGAGGTTGAATTTTATAAATAGAAAGGATGGATTCTAGTGTAGGGATGACATTGGGCGGTAAGGTGTCACTAAATTTAGATAGTATATTAACAAGGGCAGAGACTAGCAATTGAATTAAGTTTTCGTTAGGGGATGAAGGGTAGGTTTGCTCATGGGAATAAGGTGTTTGGTTTAGAGCAGCACCATTTGGAAGGGAGGGGGCTGGAGAGCGGATTATTTCCTGTACTTCAGGGTCAAACAATCTTACAGGTGAAGGACGGGGTGAACGGTGGGTAGTAACGGTTTTTTATAAGACCTTACTGGAGTACTGAGACTTGTAGTTGGGAGGTAAATTTGGGATTGCGAAACTGTTGAGGAGAGGGGAGCAGAAACTGTTTTAGCTCTCTCCGCGTATGACGGACGAGCCGGACGGAAACGTTGGGATGCTTCAGTGAAACTAAGGTTCTCGTCAGACATTACGACTTTGATAGCCTTTTGGCGTGAGTGCTCTGGGCAGCTTGCGTCAGTGGCAACATGTCTTCCTAAGCATAGTAAGCATGACACTCTATCTTCGGGGATAGAGCATGATGAACCTGCGTGACTTTGTGCACATTTAAAACGGGTATACCTATTATAGTAGAACTTTTTAAGTAATAATTTTATATTGCATAACAACTAATAGCATAAACCTCTTTTCGCAGAATATCGTTTGGCATTAACTCATTTAGCATACATTGAAACCCATATTTCTGTAAGTCAGAATTATCTGTACGCATAATTTTGGTATCCATAATAATCACAATGTATAATCATCACATCGCAGAAAGTTCAAAACCAGATTCATCTTTTGGCATATATTTCTTATCCATAACTATTTAAAAGTAGAACCATCATTTCGAACCATAATGCTTACAGCAAGAATCATCTTTTATGATTATTGCAACACTTTTCTAATCAGGCGTTATCATTTTTACTATTGCTATTTGTTGGAGGTAGTAATCACATGAATCATTATTAGTTGTCGGGTACATATCCCCAGAGGCGAAAACTATTGCACATTGGTTTAGCGATAATTACATCTGGGGAACAACTTCTTCGCCTCCAAAATATCAGCCTAGCCACTGGAGTACAAAAGATTTATTTGACCAGAATATCCCTAGAACACAAAATTCTGCTGAATCGTGGCATCACAGAATAAATAAAATTGTGAGCGCGAATCATGTGGGATTTTATAATATAGCAAATCAACTGATCAAAGAAATAAAATATTCAACTATAGAAATAGATAAATTAAGTTTCGGCGCGCCACCACCAGCCAAAAAAAGGAAAACATTAAATAAAACAAATCGTCTTCAAAATATTATAAATAATCAGTCTGATTACACAGAATGTGGGTACCTTAAAGCAATAGGAGCTAATATAAGATTAGTATAATTTTATTTTCTGATTAATTTAATTGTTTTTTTTTCTAATAATTGTAATAAATAAAAGTTGATTTAATGATAATTATTTGGTTTTTATATCCTTGCCCATGAGAGCATGTTCGTTTCTGGCACTCGCCGGCCGCTGCCGCGGCACGCTCGCTTCGCTCGCTCGGCTCGTGCATAAGAGGTCACAGTTCTAACCTAACCTAACCTACGCATTTTTAAAGAAGAAAGTAACCCAATCTATATTATTCTAATTGAAATTCTATGATCTTCATAGTATGCCTAGTTAAATTATGCCAAATAATCTGTACTCTAAATGAACGTTATGCTAAATGATATTATACAAAATTATAACTATGCCAAAGGTAAATATGCCAATAAAAATTCTACTATCTTAAATGTATGCCATTCTAAATTCGGTCATAAGCACATTATACCTAAAAATATTTATGTCAAATATTTTTTATGCCTAATAAATGATCGACTAAAGAAGTTTCTGCGAAGTCAGTTATCCCAAATAGGTTTCGGAGTATCAAGTTTCTACCAAATAGACCGCCCCCATTTAAAACACCTTGGAGTGGAGCGGCATTGGTCAGCTACGTGTCCAAAGCGGCAACAGTTACGGCACTGGATAGTTGGGAGTTGGTAAGTATCTACTACAATGGACGAATGAAAACAATATACTTTTTCTGGAAGTGACTGTCCTTTAAACGTGATAACTACCGAGGATGTTGGTATCCATTGGACGACACCTTCGTTAAATGATTTTTTATTAAGTCGCCTGGCTTTGATTACAGGACCACATGAGCTGGGTAATGTCAGGCCATGGACTAGCTCTTCTAGAGTCCAGTCCGTTGGTATACCGCGTAAAACTCCCATGCGTGTAACGTGAAATTTCGGTATTTGTTTTATATATGATTGGCCGAGATTATCATTACTAATAAAAGAGTTGGCAGTGTCCATAGATTTAAATTCAACTGCAATTTTGTTACGGCCTAGCGGTCTGATACCACCATCGACTATACCTGCAACTTTTTTTTTATGTAGGAGTTGGGCAAGTTTCAGAACACGAATCGACAGTCCTGTAGAGGGATCGGGTTCAGCACGCGAAATGTGGATAATAAAAGGGCCAACATCACTAAGGGTGTAGGTCAGCGGGGAGTCTCCTTCGAAATCAGGATGGGTATACGAGCTCTGAATCGAATCTGAAGGACGATTTTTTTTTTTGCTGGCCTATCGGCTTTGTCTGCGGCTTGTCTCTTAAGATTTACTGATGTGTGTTCTATGTCCATGTCCTGTGAGAACACAGAAGGGGACATCGAGATTCGAGGAGGCTCACCGTCGCCTCCACCCCCGTCAGGGGGTTCCTTATTGGACATCACGACTAAAAATCTACTAATATATAACTTACCAACTAACTTAGTGTATTATTTACCGTCACCACCTTAAAAAAACTCAAATTCTTAAGGCAATTTGGAAAATAACAGTTATATTCTAATCGAACACGTGTTCCACTTGACACCTAACGACAGATTTTTCTATAAATTATTTACAAATACATGTTACTGTTTAAGGATACACCATATTTTAACTACACGTTGTAACCTGTCTACTCCTTAACTGGGTAAGTCAAGGAGCAGTCAGGCTCAAAAAGAAATAAAAGAAATGAAACTAAGGAAATAAGAGAATAATAAATTTAACAAGCTATATTAAGAAGGGTCAAGGGAACGAAGTCTTGGTTCTCAATACAATTCTCGGTCACAAGTAGCACGTAACTTTGGAAGGCGAGAAGCGATGTCCAAACACGAGGTGAATGACCTGAAGAAAGTAGGTGGTCCCGGGGGAAAAGTGTAATACTCAGCGCTGGCAGCTGACCGCCTAGCAGCGCGAGTAGTCCGAGGCTATAAAGCCTCGCAGGATGTAGGTATGAAGATTGTTAGGCTTTACCCGTAACAAAAACGCCCAACCAAATTATGTCAATGGACGTTTTTGGAATACACTTAACTAGGATCACGATTTACAATAAAATCGATCTTATTTAATTATTGAATGCGCACTACCGAACTGTTCGTTAGGGAGTGTGAAGAAGTCTCGACTACCTACTCAAACTCACTGCCTTATTCGTATCATACTTATCATTTTACCTTTATACCGATAAATTACAAAATTGAAGTAATTCTATAAATCGGCCTCGTATTCATCTTTTGATGTTTATAGACCGGTTGCCAACCAGTCGCGCAAGTTAAAAAATCTGCTTGCTTTCCGTTCTTTACAGCCTCTATTTTGACCCATATTAGCATAAATTCTGGTAAATCGCTAGCGTTGGCATCCCCATCTTGTGGCATAGACAATTATTTTGGTCTCTTTTTTTCATATTACATAATGTACAACAAACGTATAATGACATACAGCCAATTATGCAGCTGGTAGTGGATGAATATTTCATATTATAATGATTCATTGTGATAAATAAATTGAATATGAAAATATAATAACAAAAATAACAATAACATTTTTAATACATTATTTTATGCGATATTATATGATTAGTGTAATATAAAATTATCAGATATTAGAATACTTACCTAAAGATGGCTTTAAGAATCCAGCTCATTGTCCTAAAGAATTAGAAAAAATAATAAAAAATGTCTATGATTTTGTGCAGGCAGCCCGGCTAGCACGGGCAACGATACACGATATGATAAGTCAAGTTATCGATACCTAGCTGTCAAAATACGATAAATATAGCCGCCATGTTGAATTTTATCGATTCAGCGAGCACAACCATGCCGATAACGTTACACGAAACGATACGATATCATAGATAAAAAAGCGAGCATGTTTATCGGTTGACTATCGATATGCCCGAACATGACTGTATTTTGATGTTAAAAATATCGACTTTTGACATCTATTCAAGATATTGTTATCGATGAACATTGCAGTGCTCGATAAATGTAGATAGGTTCGGAATGCGAATGCTCCAAACTTAATATTTTTGTTGTTTTAGTTCAAAGATCACGGAGCCAATTTTAGTTTACTCTCGTTTAGAATCGACATGCCTAGCCCGTTTATTATAATGAATTTGATTGCCGCGGAGGAGAAAGAGGTTAGGAAGGAGGAGAGGACCGTGGTCCGCAATTTGAGCCACGCTTTCCTCCTCCCACCTAATGAATTTCTAAGAAATTATAAAGTTTCCTTAGACATGGTGCACTATTTGTGCAGAGAGCTTGAAGAAGATTTGGCCCCGCGAACTACAAAAGGATACCCTGTTCACTTGAAGGTTAGTATTTATAAAAAAGGCTTGCTTTCCCTATTAATTAAATGGAATATAAATATAGTTACTAGGTATGTATGTAATATAATATTTTCACAACACAACCTAGTCCCACAGTAAGTGTCTTGTGGGTACTAAGAAACGGTATATACTTAAATACATATAGATAAATAAAGAAATGAACAAAGAAATTTATCATATTAATGTTTGCTGCTACTGAGATTCAAATCGGACTTTTGCCACTACCAACTGATCCAATTGGTTTGTCACAATATCTTAACCTATGTTTAAAAAAATTCAGATTATCTCCGCATTAAAAATATTACTGGATGGCCACTATCAAAGAGGCAACGCCAATGAGGCCAGCCAGTGCATTGGGCAGACGACTGTCAGCAAATACCTACATCAATTTGTGACAGCTGTAAATGCAAGGTAAAAATATTATGCTAGATACTGTAGCTAACTATGCCTGTATGTAAACTATCTACTATCAGCAAGTAAAAATCTCAATGGTTAATAGAAATATGTCGTTTTTTTCTTTGCTCATTATTTTTTTTTATTCTGAATGTGTAGAAGCTCTCAAAAAAGAATTCATAATTCATGCTAAAAGTACTCCTTTATTT
Source organism: Carposina sasakii (assembly GCA_014607495.2). Lineage (NCBI taxonomy): Eukaryota > Metazoa > Arthropoda > Insecta > Lepidoptera > Carposinidae > Carposina > Carposina sasakii. The sequence goes on from CP053153.1 coordinate 9,029,036, forward strand.
TAATAATTAAATAATAATAATTTAACTTACCTATTTACAGACTAAAACCGCAATGGATTACCTTTCCTGGTAATCCAAGAGAAAGGCACAAAGTGTCACAAATTTTTTTTACAAAAAGTGGAGTGCCAAATATTTTGGGGGCTATTGACTGCACACATATAAAAATATTTCCCCCCAATGGGCTCACAAACTCCCAGTTTAGAAACCGTCATGGAGAAATGACAATTAATGTGCAATTGGTATGTAAGCAATGAAATGTCATATTATGATTTTTTTCAAAACCAAACATGACAGTTTTAATAAACTAAGTACATATTTCAATTTATTTCAGATTTGTGATGCAGACTGTAAAATTTTAAATGTAAATGCAAACTTTCCTGGAAGTTGCCATGATCAATTTATATTTAATAATTCATTAATAAAAACAGAAATGCAGAGGTTGCACAATGAGCAAATTGGCCAGTATTTTATGCTTGGTGAGTTACAATCTGATACTTTGCAAGGTAGCAACATTTTTGTATAATGTAATAGCAAATTTTATTGTGGAAAAATATTAACTCCCCATAAAAACGACATGAGTTTTATTAAATATTTATTATGATAATCATCAATTAACAATCAGTCTTCAACTCCAACCTAACATTAATTGATTACAATAGGGTCGATTCCGGCAGTCACACTTAAACTTAACCTTAATCCAGGTCTATCTCTCTCCGTTTTAAACATAAATGGCTGAGAGAGAAAAGGACAGGTAAGACTTATTTTACGTTTAGGTTTAAGTGTAACTGCCGGAATCGACCATATTATTTCCTACCGTCAATCAACTTTGACAACATCTATATTTATGAATCAAAATAACAAATTTTAATATAACAACCATACATTATTCATTAAGGGTACCTACCTACTCAGTCTTGGATTAGACAACTCTACCATAAATCAACTTTAACAATATCTACCTATATATGTACCTATATATATATATATATATATATATGTAGAATCAAATATATTTAATAATCAAATTAACAAAATTTAGGTAAAAAGGTTGATTACTCTTAATATTAATATTACTTGAAAAGGTCTTGACGCATCCGCCATAATCTATAACAAAATATAAAAAAAATAAGTGAACATTGCTGAAGCTGAAATTGAATAATGGACTTATTTTTACAGGAGACTCAGGATATGCATTAGAGCCATGGCTGATGACTCCAATTACCAACGCAGATGTGCAGTCGCCTGAGGACCGATATACTTCGTGGCATTGGTCTACACGAAATGTAATTGAGCGTACAAATGGCTACCTTAAAGGCACCTTCCGGTGTTTGGGCCTAGACAGACGCCTGCATTATAGCGCGGAAAAGGCATCAGCCATAATTTACACATGTTGTACTTTATACAATATAATGAAACATTTTCGGTAAATATCTATACTTGTACTATTGAAGTAACTTTTCATTTTATTTTTATATACCTATATTGCATTTTATATTTCTAGGATTCCTCCTACTGAAAGTGAGGCGGAGACCGAAGATGAACATCCATACCAACATAATTTAAGAAATGAAAATCTTTTACGCATAGCACAACAAAAGCGCCAAAATTTAATAGAACAATACTTTTCATAAATATTTTGTTTGAAATAAAACTATGCATTTGTTAGATTATAGTTAATTTTAAGATATGAAAACCTCTCTTACTTACATTTGTCCTTCACAGATAAAAATAATAGAAAGGTAGTATGTAGGATATCTAGGATCATTAGGAACTAGACATTATAAAACCTTACTTACATGTATGATCTAATATAGGTGTCTTATAAACTAACCTTAAGTATTATTTCTACATTAGGTCTTAATATTGAACATAGGTCTTTTATTTTTCTAACATATTCATATTTTAAGTCCCAATATCATAGGTTAAATGACTGTCATGCCTTAGTCACATACCTCTCCTTATACATGACTCGCGAATGTACAGCTCTTTGTCTATTAGCCATTTCTAACTGCTTAGCAATATCCTGTAAAAAAAACAAAAGTTATTGTATTCAATCACTTGTAGTAGTAGTTTGCAGTAGCAAATTTACGCTTAACCTTTCTGTCTATTCGGTCCAGCCCTAAGTCTAGTGTATTGTGTAGTTTGACAGACAAATACATATGTCCATTTTTAATCAATTACAAAAAAGGGATATTAACAAACATTACACATATATGTTTGCGGAAACAGAATTTCCAGTGTCTGTTAATTTTTGTAAGTAAAAACCACACATACTCTCAAAACATCATTGGTTTCAAGCCCAGCTTGAAGAAACTGACTTGATCTGGCCCGAGGCACCTGTCGACGCTGCTGGCGCTCTATTGTCGTCCTTGTCAATAGGCCTACTGAGTCACTGTTTGTAACTCTACCAAGACTCTCTTGTACATTCTGTAATAAAATTAAAATTCTAATCAGAATCTGTGTGAGAATAAATACTTTATACATAGTAGACTTTATTAATAAACTAAAGACAATGGTCCAGGATTGAAGTTTTGCTCTCGTCTGATCTGTGACTGTGATACATGTAAGAAAATAAATGTAAAGAATGAATCTAAATCTCTTTATCTTTGCACCAAAACCCATCAGAATCCGAGTGACATTATACAATGTAGTAAAAGAAAGAAAGCACACATACTATTCAAATAATTAGCAAAATTTATTAGTCTGGACTAAATAGAACAATTTTGTTTTATGTAGTACTGAGCTCAGTGTCAATATGAACTTGAAGGAACTGATTTGCTCTTACCCTAGGTGCCTGTGGATGCTGGAGTCGCTCTGTTGCTGTTCTTGAATCAACTCCTGTAATAGCCACATGCAGTGACTCTATAGGCCTAGAGTCACTGCATGTGGTTCTTGCAGGAATTGCAGTGGCAGGAATGAGTGGTGGGCCAATCCCGGTGCATGTGGCTCTACCAAGACCTGTCCCTTCTGCAATCTGTGATAAATGAAAATGTTTTGACATTTTTATTTGATTTAAAAATTCATACAGTATAAATTATAAGCTAATAGCGTCAGAGCCTCACCCGTTAAATAGCAGGGTGCAACACAGGTAGGTGAGGTTGACTTTGGGTCCTTCCTAAGGTATTAGTCGAACCCACTTACACCTCAGATGTATGTGATGGATGTATATGATTTAACCTATAACAAATTGTTAAGTGTCACATTAAATTAAGTGACTTACCACTTCATAATATGCTTGGGAGTCTTCATCTTCCATTTGTTCAATGGTTAAGTCCTGGGGAGCCCCAAGTGTGCATCCAATCTATAATAATAGTTTGATTTCAATCTATAATAAGTTTATTTATGAGTTTTATTAATTCATAAACCATATTTATGTGACTCAGATAAAATAATAATATAAAAAATTAAATAAATTAAGATAAAGATGTTTTAAATAGATTTCTCATAGGTGTTTTTAAGGAAGCTTGAACCGATAGCCAGGGCCTGCTACTGTACAAGTGTAAACAATAATTTCCAATGAGAATTTTATAATTATTATTAAGAAAATGTTTTTTTTTTAACCGAGTGAGATTTTTGTTTAGCAGATCTTTTCAATTAGAATTTTAGCTAAAAAGTGCAGATTATTTATAAACATTTATAACAAGCTTTACTAAGATGTTAAATAAATGGTTCCATACACCACTACTTTGGCAACAAATGCAATTAACTAACTCTTACATACTAGTTAGTTATTGGGCAATACTTACACCAGATTCCTCACCACCGCGTATACCAAATGCTGCTTCTGTGCCCATGATGCCAAGTATTTTGGCAGTTTGGTCTGACAGTATTGGAACACTGGTGGCATTGCCAGTAGAGGTATTGGCTCTGTTATAAAGGCTTCCTTCCATGCGAGCCTTGCGGCGTAAATCACGCCAAGTCTGAAAAATATTATTATAAACTAGATTCTTGAGCTGGGTTCAATAAGTCACAAACATTTCTGTTTTGAACAATGATAAGAACATACTTATAAATGATTAAAGTTAATTAAAAAGTTATTAAATTAACACAACATTCAATGGTAGATCAGTAAAATAACAGAGAAAGCATTCTTACTATTTTCCACTGCTCCACAGACTTCTCCGGGCCATGTTCGTTTAAAACTACCCGGAGTTCTTCCCAGTCCCTTAGCTCTTTGGCTCTCCCTTGAGGGCCGGAAAATTCCCCATGAGCTAACCGGGGATGCGTGCTCATGTAATCGGTGAGCAGTTTTAGTTGCTGCACCGAACTACGAGTCCTAAAAATGTAACAAATTCTAATTTAATAATTACACATGTATTGTAATTAATAAGAGACAAACAAGATATCCAATAACTTCAAAACCTTGGAACTTAATTACAGAAGTACAACCATAGAAAGCAAAAAAGTACAGAGAAACTCACCTTCTTTTCCCCGACATAACAAATTTAATAATTTACACGATATTATACTCAAACCTTTTCAATTTTTTTATTAAATTTTACGATATGTACATAACTATGGCGGATGTTTTAAATTTCGCGTCGAGCAATAACTTCAATATGTCACTTGTCAATCTGATATGACGTCCGACGTCAAAAAAGAATGAACGACAAATTGCAAAAAAGAAAAAAAAAATTTTTTACTCTAGAAACATTTGTTTAACTTATCTCGCGACTTATCGTATCATAGCACGGGATAAAACTTAACGTAACGTATCGTTCCATTGGTCATGTTCGCGAAATCGATAATTATGGTGGTATAGATACGATACGAAATCCTTTATCGTTTATCTACTTATCGTGGTCGTGCTAGCCCGGCAGGTTAAATTAATTTACAAATGGCTTCCGTTTTCTTCTTTCGGTCGGCTATTCTAGATCTTAGGTACCTATTCAATTTTGGCATGGTTTTGTAATTAAGGTATGAATTTAATTATACATTAATTCGCGAACGTGAATTTTGTGACATCCGCTTAGAGTTTCCTAGAAAATACAGTTTTTATGACCAGAAGACTAGTAAATGTAACGAGCCGGTTAATTAGATATCTAGGTTTTGTCGTGTTATTTTGTAGTATTTTTGTTAGTACAGTGTTATTTTGTATCAATATGGCAAGTAGTACGTTCAAGGAAATACCTAGTTTTCATCGCACCTATAGAATATATAATTATTTTAACTAAATTTTGTTTTACAGCATATCGATTGAAATGTCAAAATGTCTTATTTTCCAGACCATCAGTTATCGCGACAAGTGGTGAATCGTTTAATTTTATTGCGTATTGGTAATTATGGGGATACAGGATTTACAAATATTTTTAGAAAATGAAGGTGTTGGAGTTGATCTCTTTCGCATAGCAAGGAATCAGGCCGGCGGATTTAGGCTAGTACTCGACGCGGAAGGATGTTTAGATCGCCTGTACGGAGGATATTTTTCAGGTAACTAATTTTATTTTGCTAATATTTTGTATTTTAAAGACACAAATACTCAAACGAATTAACTTCTTAATGTTAATCTATTTATGAACTTATTCAATTGATGTTCTCATGAAAATTCGGCCTATTTATCTCCATAATATCATTAAATATATTTTTGTTTTGTAAATACCCACATGTAACTAATAATAATCAGTAGCTAAAGTCTTATTACTTCTTACTTCAACATTATGATGCACCCTGGCAAATCACGATGACAAAATTCTGGCATTCCTTTAAATATAGTTGATAAATTTTAAGCAATGTTTCAGATTGGGCCTGCGGGGGTCAATGGGCACGGTGTGTTCAATTCTTGACAACATTGGCCCAGGCATTGGCTGAACACCAAGTGTCTCTCTGTATATGCTTCAATGGTGCACACCCAACACCTCCAGCACTACCCCAGCATTGGATCCAGACACAAACAACTTACAGACAGAGAGTTAATTCTGTAAGTAGAATTTGTGTTCAGTATTCACCATTATCATGAATATTATAAATGTTGACACATTGTTGAAATTACTGTTCATTTCTCCATTTAAATATTTATGATTTGAGCAGCCATCAAAATGTACTATTTTAGCATATAGCAGCATGTTTATGAAATAGATTATTAAATGAATTGTTATGAGGTTCTTGTAATTTGTATGAATAGATGAAGTACAGTAGACTTCTGTTCTTCATACCCTGTTCCCAATCATTTGGGGTTGATGCAATATGTCAAGTAAACAATTCCTCTATTTCAGGTTCTACGCCATATTGCCACAAAAGGAACACCCCCTCCAAAAGTATGGTGGGTACCACCTACTGGTCTACACTCCTGTCTGCGAACTGCATTGAGATACCTCAACATTCCTGCAGTAAGAACTAAAACTAATTTATTCTTTATAGATTTCTGTACTCTAATGTTTATATTTAATTTGTGTTTTTTAAATTTTTTAGATGGTATCTTGTGATGATCATTGCCAAGAAGTTGTAGGCCTTTGCAGGGAAAAAACATACGCCGGTCTTATTGGTTGTTCTGGTGAATACTTGGTATTCCAGCCTCCACGATATTTTAGCTCCTCACAATTGAAGCTTACATACCGGGTAAGCAACATATTTAGTTTTGTCTTGTAAGTATATTATTTAATGATTTCTATGACAAGTGTTAATTTTTTTGGCCATATTTTAGTCCTCGCTTGAAACCAAGGAGTACATGGTCCATGAACTGCACAAAGTGCTAGATGTACCTCAAGAAAGACTTTGTTTGATGGCAGCTCTTCTCAGTGGGACTATCCTGTCTGAAAATAGTCTCAGTGATTTCTACAAGCGTTTGGGAATCTCGCAGAAAAAGGTAAGAGGAATTGGCACTATCATTTTATTTATAGGTGCAGTTATCACTTTGGGTATGAAAATAATGTTCTTCCAAGCCTGACAGTATACACCCTTAAAGTTTCAAGCCTCAAGGTCAGTTTGGGCTGTGTGTTGCTCCGTCTGTCATTTAGGACGAAGCATTTTATAAGTAGACGTTATTCTTTCGCAAATGGTTTGATTTATTTATTTTTACAGCAACAGATACCTCCTGAGACATTGGTAAAGAGTGTGTGTCAGTTTGTACGTGAGCTACCCTCGTCGGATGTGGATGCAGCGTGTGTAGAAATATTTGGTGATCTCAACGATGCTAGATCTGCTAAGCTAAAACAAGCTGTACAATACTATCTCAATGGTACCAAAGATGGCTTTCTTAAATATAGAACTGCTACTGGTAAGTGCAAACTACATAGTTGGATATACAAGATATTTTTTATGTTTCATTGTGTTCTCAAGTGGTTTTTTATAGATGAAGGCTTTGTCAGAGATAAAGACGCCTCTAAAAGTAGAATTTGCGCGCTTGTACGTTACCAATTAAGGGTTCCGTAGCCAAATGGCAAAAATCATAAATGGAACCCTTATAGCTTCGTCATGTCTGTCTGTTTGTCCTTGCATATGTCACAGCCACTTTTCTCCAAAACTATAAGAACTATACTGTTAAAACTTGGTAAGTAGATCTATTCTGTAAACTGCATTAAGATTTTAAAACAAAATTTTTAAAACATATATAAAATACTAGTGGACGCCCGCGACTCCGTCCGCGTGGACTACAGAAAAAAAAATGTCGAAATTATCCGGGATAAAAACATTTTCCCGGGATAAAAAGTAGCCTATATGTTAAGTGGGACCTGTCACAATATATTCCTGAAAACTGCACCGAAATCGGTTAAGCCGTTCCTGAGATTAGCGTGCACAAACGCACAGACAGTCCCTTCCCGTGGGAATTTCGGGAAATCAATTCTTAGTGCTTCCCCGCAGTCTCCGATTTTAGCTTCACATGTACAGCGGTTTTTGTAAAAAAATTGAATTCCCGTTAGTCCCCTTCCCGTGGGAATTTCGGGAAATTCGTTCTTAGCGCTCCCTCGCAGTCCCTAATGAACGTACAGGTCTAATTTCGAATTCATATGTATCGCGCTTGTCGTAAAAAAATGAATTCCCGTTTGTCCCCTTCCCGTGGGAGTTTCGAGAAATCCGTTCCTAGTGCTTCCTCGGGGTCCCAAATAAACAAATATGCCCAACTTAAGATTCATATGTGTAACCGTTTTCATAAAAAATAATTAATTCCCGTTGGCCCCCTTCCCGTGGGAATTTCGGGAAATTCGTCCTTAGTGCTTACTTGCAGTCCCTAATGAACATCTATGCCCAATTTCAGCTTAATATGTATAGCGGTTTTCGTAAAAATTATGAATTCCCGTTTGTCCCCTTCCCGTGGGAATTTCGGGAAATCCGTTTTTAGTCCTCCCTTGCTCTCCCCAATGAACATATATGCCCGATTTCAGCTTCATATGTATAGTGGTTTTCGTAAAAAATATAGAATTCCCGTTTGTCGCCTTCCCGTGGGAATATCGGGAAATTCTTATAGCCTATGTTCATCCAGGTCCTATAAGGATTCTAACGGTGAAAGAATTTTTAAAATCGGTCCAGTAGTTTTTGAGCCTATTCATTACAACCAAACAAACAAAGTTTTCCTCTTTATAATATTAGTGTAGATTGGGGGTTCCCCATTCTTTGAACTGAAACTCAAAATTTTTTTTCATCTAACCCATACAAGTGGGGTATTTATGGATAGGTCTTCAAATGATATTGAGGTTTTTAACATCATTTTTTTCTAAACTAAATAAAGTTTGCGCGAGAGACTTTCAAAGTGGTAAAATGTGTTACCCCCCCATCTGTGACTTCTAAAATAAGAGGATGATAAAGCTAAAAAAATATATGATGTACATTACCATGCACACAACCACGAAAATTGGTTTGACCGAGCTCTAGTAACTACTCCCTAAATTGCAGTTCCGCATTTACTCTCCGTAAATTGCAGTTTACGATTTATGACATATTAAAATCATAAATCGTGAACTGCCATTTATCTTTCATACGGAACCCTTTATGGGCGAGTCCGACTTGCACTTGGCTGCTTTTTATATATGTATAATTACAATAAGATAATAATGAAATGTATATTCTAAGGTCGCCGCCCAAGGAGTAACAAAAAGGGAAAACATGACACAAGTCTGCCATCTACATCTACTGATTTGGATACATCTAAACTTGCTACGGAGTCTTCAGAACATGAGGTTTTTAAATAAAATTATCCTTAAATGATTGCTTACATCGTCCACGCCTTTTATCACCACTAACTTTCATTGGCATCATAGAAATTTTTCCATCATTGCATTGAATTAAAAATCACTAAACTTTTCTAAATTCATCAAGTGCAGAGTGCCATTTATATTATTTTATTTATCTTACTTTCTCTCATATTCTACATATATTTTAAGTTGTATTTTATTTTGTGTACTCTAAGCACTTGAGTTTGTTGAAAAACTGCGGAATAAATTGCAGCAAAAAGGCTTGGAAGATTACAAATTGGCTACAGCGAACTCGTCTATGAATGCTGACTTTAGCATGGAGGACGCCATATCCGAGGTACACCAAAACCTGGTGTCTCTGACCCTTGAGAGTGGAGACTCGGAGCAAATCACCAAATCTACTTTAAAGAACAATGAAAAGCAAATCAGTGCATCATCACAGTACAATGAGGTAGGAATATTAGCTTATTAGATGTTAACTAATAATGTTTTCACCATTTACCAATTGATTTGTATTTGTAATTGACTGTATTTGTAATTTATTATCCTTATCTCTTTTTGTAAAAGCAAATTTATAATTTAACAATTTAGAAGCAGAATCACAAAACAGTTTGACCTTTGAAAAATATAACTTTAACTGTTCATTTACACCTTCATAATAATGTTTTTTTTTACAATTAGCTAGGCAAACATTTGACTGCCATCGTGAACCTAAAATAAACATACACGGGCAATTATGGCAAGCTATGGGCAAAAGCCCCTTATGTCAATATCAATAGCCCTGGGGGAAGCCTATGTCCCTTACATAGGCTGATGTATGTATAATCTTCACAGAGCACTGTGCAATCCAAGCCGGCGTCAAGTGATGACACCTGTCCTCCAGCGCCGGCTGAGGTCCTTCGCACCTGCGCCGAGAGGCATGCCCGTGGTCTCATGCACCCGCAACTGTTGTCCATTCTGACGCATCGCCAAGTCACCCTGCCAGTGCTTATGGAGGACGACAACCACCGCGAGATACCGTCCATCCACCACTTCTTCAGGCCTATTAGGCAAAATGTGTACGCCATACTTTATAACATGCATCACCATAGATTCATGGCGCAGAAGGCTAAAGGTGGGTGGTTTTTTATTTATATAGAAGTATTTACTAAGGCTTCGTCAACACAGGCTTTCTTAACGCTTTCCTAAAAGTTAAAAGAACTAGTTGCTTGGCGTATATTCAAGGAAACAAACAAGAAAGCCTCTTTTGTCTGTGCGGACGTAGCCTAACTGTTTTCAATTAGGGTAGTTGTAAAATATAACCTTAAAATGTGGCTTAAGTCCACTGTATTCCATTAGCCGGGTCCACACCGGACGATCCATCGATCCCGCGATCCGCGATCCAGGATCGCGGAGCGTGGATCGTGGATCGTGTTAGGCCGATCCACTCTTGGAAACTTGCGATCCCAAATATGCGCTCCAAGCGATCCTAAGGCGATCCGTGATTCAGCCAGTCTAACTCTTGTACGATATGGAGTCACACGTACAACGGCGGCGTCTTGCCGTTGCAGCAGTAACTTTTATTTTGCTTAAATGCTTGCGCATAAAATCACTAAAAAGAAAACGACGGTTTTGGGTGAAACAAATTTACAAAAATCGCTTGGAATCTGGGACTCAGCTGTACGCAGAGTTAGTGTCAGATAAAGTTGAACACAATTTTGCAAGAATGAATGCTAATCAATTTGAGATATTGTGTTCATTATTAAATAACAAGCTAAGAAAGAATGATACAAATTATAGAGATGCCATTACTGTGAAGGAAAGATTATTACTAACATTGAGATTTTTAGCAACTGGAGATTCGTACGTCAGTTTGCAGTATCTGTTCCGCATTTCCAAACAGTCTATATCGATAATTATTCCTGAAGTTTGTGAAGCCATCATTGACCTGTTAAATGATTATGTAAAGGTAAGTAAAACCATACTTTATTACTCAATAAAAAAGTAGTGTATTACAATCATAATTTAAAGAAGTAACATGTTTACAATTATTAATTATTTTTTGAAAACATGATATAGGTAGGTACTTATTTAATTCGGTGGTGACTGTGGAAGTGAATAATCCTGAGGTTTCAGAAACTGGGACTGCGATGAATTGGAGGCTAGATGAGCAGACGGTGATGTCTGTGGAATTGGAGCTGGATAATTTTGAGGTTGTAGAGACTGGGACTGTGATGAAGTGGATGCTATTGGTGTGCCAGGATATGAATTAGTGTAATATCCATAATTGCTATCCCCATATCTTCCTGTGTCAGCTTGAAAAATAACTTGGCATATAGCATTTTTGACATTAACTAATGTTACTGCATCATATTTCCGCAATTCAGTAGATATATACTGCCCGAAAGCAATGTAAGAATCAGTTTCCGGTTGTGGTGGCTGAGCACATTGTTGCAGAAGTTGGAAAGCCTCTGAAAGAGTTTCATCTGATATGTCATCTGCATTATTAGAAGTAGTTTTCTTTCTTTTTTTTGTTCTTTTGTTTGTTGTTTGGACACTGGATTGTGCATTCTGATCATTCTGCTCTCTACTCTGATCTGTGTGGTGGTTGGCTCTCTCCGGTTGTGTGTCACTAGTAATGTTACTGTTCTCGTTTTCGCTCACTGTAGTATTAACTTCAAGTTCCCCTTCAGTCGTATCAGATTCTACCTGTAACAACAATTATTATTACTATTTACTGCTTATTCTTATTTTCAGCTTTATATTATAATTAAGATCTCCTTTATTTTCAGGTGCCGTCAACTAAAGAAGAATGGCGTACAGTTTCTCAGCAATTCGAGAATAAGTGGAATTTCCCACACGTGATAGGAGCGATGGACGGCAAACACGTCGCTATACAATCGCCTTTTAATAGTGGCAACGACTTTGATAATTACAAATTATTTCCTAGTATTGTTCTTTTTGCATTAGTAGATGCAAATTATAGGTTCCTGTATGTGAATGTTGGGACTAAAGGCAGAATATCAGATGGAGGCGTGTTCAAAAGCACAAATTTATATAAAAAACTTGAAAAAAAAGAGCTAAATATTCCTCCACCGGAGATATTGCAAGTTCCCTATAAAATTGAGGTACCCTATTATATACTAGGTGATAAAGCTTTTCAGCTTAATGATTATACTATGAAACCATACGATGGTACACGGGAAAGGGGTTCTTGTGAAAGAATTTTCAACTACCGACTGTCAAGAGCACGTAGAGTAGTTGAAAACGCGTTTGGAGTACTTAGTTCTGTCTACAGAGTCCTGCGTAAACCTATGCTTTTGGAACCAGAAACTGCGACTAAAGTCGTGCTGGCAACGGTTCATCTATATAACTACTTACGCAGTAATCCTAACTTTATATCGCCAGGAACGTTTGATACAGTACAGGAGAATGGAGATGTAATACCTGGAAGCTGGCGAAATGAACCGCCATCACAATCGCTACAACCGATGGCCGTCGTACCAAGAAGAGCAACAGAAAATGCCACTACAATACGGTCCCACTTAGCAAGACACTTTGTTACAAACCATACAATAGTTTGGCAAAATGAATATCAGTAAACTAATAGCTCACATGTTCCAATGTATCGCGTGTGGTTCCGGGTTCATTTTTATCCGCCATAAAGTCGAAGTCATCATACGCAAACCACTTTGATTTATATGTATCTTGAGCACCTGAAATAAACAAGTTACTCATTAAAATAACCACGTGTATTTCTAACAGCTTAAATGTAAAAAGCGAAATCACGTGAAATCCACAGTAAATATTATGATGTAATTACTTATAATAAAATATATAATTTTAATACCTACAGATAAAAAGTAGCTTTGTTTTCTTACCGGATCCAGTTATACGGCTTTGCTTCTCTCTGTGTTTCTCCCTTCTGTAGCCTCCCGCCAGAGATCGCATTTTTTTCTTTAGGTTCTCGATCGACTTATTCCCCATTTCACGAGAAATCTGACGCCAAGCATCATCTCTAACACCTCTATTGGTGTAATTAGAATCTTTGGGATCCCATAAACATTTAAATTCTTTATAAAGCGATATCAAACGGCGACTTTCTGAGATGTCCATGGCGAGGTGGATCGCGCGAACCAACACAACCGTCCACACCGCGCGCATCACGCAACTGAGGCACCTTTGAGGCTGGCACAAAAACCGACCGCACACGGATCGCGCGAGGTAGGGAGCGCGCGCTCCAATACGTGCGCATGGATCGCGCGCGGCACGTCCACACCGCCTGCATCTTTGGATCGCGCTGCTGCCGCGCGCGATCGGAGCGCGATGGATCGTCCGGTGTGGACCCGGCTATTTGATTGAGAAAAGTTGCCAAAATGTCTATAAACTTTAAGATGAAGGAGCAGCCAGTTCATCAACTAGTGTAGAGAAGCAATGCACAGTGCAAGTGGCGGAATGGATATATTCCCGAGTGAACCCAGGGAAAAGTGCTGAGATGGTGCCTGGGGTCATGTTGGACTGGCCGGTGCCTACTGTTCAGAGACTTTGGTTCGGGTGAGCTTTGTGCCTTTATTATTTGTATTAACTTGCCAATTGGAGATTTCTTTTGATTGTATGACAAATTATCATTAGTAGTAATGTTTTTAAAACAAGTTGATATTACAGTTCACAAGTTTTGTTAATAAAATGTTTAATTATATGTTTGTATTTCAGAACTGCTCCCGATGACAAATGCCGTCGCATGCGCGCCTTTCTATCGTGCATGCGTTCTGATACCCCACTCATGTTGAATACATCTTACGTGCCTCAACATTTGCTCATTCTAGCTACGGTGCTCAGGTAACACCATAATACAAAACTAAATCACGATAACATTATGTCAATTCAATGGTAGACAGTCGATCTGCGATCGTGATACTGGTGTTGGATCTATTTAATTTTGTGATCTAAGCTAATTTTTGTTTTCAGATTCATCATGACATCTCAAATTCAAATTCTTCGCCGTCAAGAATTGGACGCCTTTTTAGCTACAGCTTTCTCAACTGATCTCATGAATGCTCTTCATCTGCAAGAGATGACCGTAAGTATATCAACTGTTTCTTTTGTAACATTTTATATTTCATCGCCATATATATTTGTATAATATAAGATTTTGTATTGGTCCTATGCACCTGTTTAGCAAACCCTATTTTTAAAATGCGAACAACTTTACGTAACCTTTCACAATAGTAAACATAATCACGTTGCGTGGTCTGGAAACCCTCAATTTCTGTCATCCAATTATTTTTTTGCGTAAAGCTTTCATTAGTTTGATGGTAGTTTTAACACGTTGCCGACATCAGTTCAATGCCTAGTGTCAAAACACAAATAAACTTCGATGACACATCTAGCAAAGCAAGGAATATACAACACATTAACTTAGTCCCACACTAAGATCCCTAAGGTCTTAAGGAAACGCAAATAATATAGGCACGTACTCGGCGGCAATGAATTCGTTAACCCTTGCTTCAATCCTATTTGAAAACGTGAATAAACCCCAAGTTACAACTACATAATACATTTTCGCTCAGGTGAACGCGATTAGTTCCCGCGGCGTCCAACTGGCTGCCCTAGTAATGGCGGGCGCGGAGGCGGCGCTAGTTACCAACGACGCTTGCGGCGCGCCCGTGCCATGGATTGTGGCCGCGCCATGGCTGTATTTTGATGGGAAACTACTGCAGAGAAATCTGCATCGCGCCGGCCATTGCAAGCATTTGGCGCAGCTGTGTGACAACCATTTGGATACTGTTGTCAAGGTAAATAATATGAAGTCACGTTACAACTGTTGTTTTATTAAGAATCGTGAATAAGGATGATTAAAGCTCGTTACATATACTGTGAAGCGTCTGTACTCCTCTTGTCCTTATTGTATTCCATATAGATGTGTCAGCAGAATTTATAGAAATATCCCACTTCTGATTTTATTGTAACATCGTTTTCTTAAAATCAGAAGTGGGATATGCATGTTACAAGGGAATGACACAATTCGCTCGACATTTTAGATTGCATTATTTGGCGAACGCTGCACTTTTAGAGATGGTTATATTCTAGCTAGACCCATAACCCATACAAATACGATACGAACGCCATCGTATTTATATGTATTAGTTGTGTGTTGTATGCTTATTCTTAGTCAGTCATAGTTATCTCAGACTATACTATAGGTTACCATGTAACGTCTGTGTTAGGTGATCCTGGAGGGGCTGAAGATCTCAAACAATCCTAGTATCTAGCAATATTCGTTTGTGTCACGCGGAGCGTATGCGCAAAAAGCGTTCCTGGAGATCTCAAACGATACCAGTACCCTGTACCTAACACGCTAGTTGCCGCCAGGTGGAGCGCATGCGCAAGGCGATCCTAGAGGGGCTCGAGGTGGAGTTCGCACTGCCGCCGCTGCCGCTGGTGGGCGGGCTGGGCGCGCTGGGCGGATGGCGCGGCCGCGGCGGCGCGCGCCTCGAGATCGCCGGCGTCGTTGTGGGCCAGTGGGGCGGCGCGCCGAGATACCCGCAGGTCGGTCCCAGGACTTTTTGAACATTCTTCCTCATAAAGTACTATTTTAGATACGAACTCTAATCTTAATTTTACCCACACCTATATTCGTGACGTTTACAACTGTGTTTAATTTATACTGGTGTACTTTACCGCACTTGTGGTGTAAGGTGTAATAGAAATTGTCATAAAATTAATCACAATGGAAACTGATTCATTATGCCAAAAAAAAAATTGATTCGAAAAAAAAAATACTAATAAATATTCGATTGCGATGAATTATACATTTTATTTTAAATTTTGTATTCCTAAAGAACTTATAGAGTTTGTCTATTTTATTCCGCAACCAATACCCATTTGTCGCATCCGATCACATAAATACTAACAGTACATCGTACTCTACAGCAACAAGTGAACTACGTGGGCTACACACCCCCTCCACGCAACGCGTACGCGCGCGGCGGGTGGCGCGGGCGCGGGCGGGGGCGCGGTGGGCGCGGGGCGGGGGCGCCGCGCGCGCGCCGCCAGCGCCGCGACGACGAGCCCGCCAAGCCCGCCACCATGTCCGTCAACGGGTAAGTCCTATACAGGCCCACAATTCCTATAAAGTTTCGAGTGTACGGGTAGAGTAGGTACCGTCAAGTGTAGGTGCAGACGGCTTGCGGATAGAGGCGTAGCGCGACGACGAGCTTGCCAAGCCCGCCACCATGTCCGTCAACGGGTAAGTGGCCTTTACGGGTAGTGTAGGTACTGTCAAGTGTATGGGGCAGATAGCAGATAGAGACTGCCACTATACAACTAGTGTAGGTTAAGTGCCGGTCAAGGGCAGGGGCTAGCAGATAGAGGCGCGATGACGAGCCCGCCAAGCCCGCCACCATGTCAGTTAACGGGTAAGTTTGCTATACTTACAGGTAGTGTAAGGAAATGAGGGCAGTGAGGGCTAGCAGATAGGGGCGAGACAACCAATATCTGTGTACATTAATATAGGTGCCTCAGAAATGTGATATTATAGGCACATCAGCCCCCACCACGCATCGTGGATATCGTATCGTCTCTATACAAAATTCAACATGGCGGCTATATTTATCGTATTTTGAAATGTCGATAAATCGGTTTATCATATCGTGTTTCGCAGGTCATGCTAGGCTTGCAGAAGCGGGACGTTAAGGTAACGTCAGAAGTAGGATGTTGAAGTAACATCAAAAGTGGGATATATTTAATTATCTGCTTATTTGTCGTTAACCATTTAGAACAAGCACAGTTTATGCTAAAATGAAAATTAGTTAAGTATCAAATGTTTAGGTCAGTAAGAGCTATAAAAATTTAACTGAAGTCCAAACTTTTTTTTTAGCTTAAAATAGAGAATAAGCCAAACATTTTAATTTTGTCTACTTCCAGGAAAACAGTACGGCCTGATGAACTGGCTACTCATGCAGAAGAACCCAGCGCGAATGAAGACAACATTGCCAATGATAATGACAATGAAGGTAAGTGATTTTTTTGTAACCTAAGCATATGTATCTGTCTATGTATTTCTACCATACATATTCCAGTAGTAAAATGTCTTATCGACATTACAGGAGCACAACCACAAAAAATGAAGACTGCTAAAAATGCCAAGAAGAATATGGGCAAAGGTAAAAAGAAGGGCTCCGGCTCCAATCAAAAGACTGACGTTACGCAAGCCCTTGAGCCAAACGGCTCGGTGGATAAGGCCAAGGTGACTACCGAATAACTCGCGACACAAACACGGCACAATCTGCAGGACTATACGAATAACGAAACGAAATAAGCTTTCCTCATTTTTATTTTACTTTCTCAACGGATTACACAGTTGTACCCGTTACTTCTTTCACAATTTTTAACATTTTATGTATTAGCTACACAGACACTTCACAATAACAGTGTATTTTACTATAAGATCGTGATGAATTCCTAATCGCATGGTGCATTTTAGATGGCGGACCCTTGTGTGTGTTATGAAAAAGAACACATTGGTCAAGGTGACACACCTTAAAGGTAATGAAAGAATTTTATTATTGTTTAATGTTCATGTTGGTTAACTATGTTTTCGAGTTCATTCTTTTGCGGTTTCATTGTAGTTATTAATGTGTTGTTATTAAAAATAGATTTATTTAGTTTGCATTTTGTCAAAAAGAAAAAGTCGAACTGTTGGAAATTAATAAGCTCGTGATAATTGAAGTTTGAATTTTATTTTGAGACATTTGCAAGTGCACAGCACTTGAGTTTTTTTTTATGTAGTTGTACATTTTCATCACGTAGTTTTGAATTTTGTCGTTTTGGGGAAAGCTTTATACAGCCAAACATTTAATGATACTAGTAAAGTTGAATAATATTGTAGCTTTGAAATGGGATATGTGCAAATTAATTTATGGTTTTTTAATTGTGTTTATAATGGATTCCCTTTATGTATGTTTTTATGAATCAGTTAAAATGTATTATGTAGTCTCGACTGCTTTAGTTATCTTTTGAACATTGAAACTTTACTAGTATCATATCTGATATACTAATTAAAAATACAATTTCAATATTGAATATACCAGGAAAAATAAAACGTAACGAACAATATACAATTTTAGCGCGTACGCCGGGTTGCATAATAACTTGCCAAATCTATCCTAGGGATTTGCTAAGAAAGATAAACTGTAAAGAATGTGTCCATCTGCTATTTGTATACGTGCCTGAAGATCTTTAAAGACTTCCCAACTGTGAGACTGATTTTATTATATGTTGATTGTGACACAGTAGTGTTCGATTAATGATAATATTGATGGTAAATGACACTTTATTGAGGCTTTTTTTAGGTCTCAATAACTCCTTAATAAGACAAATATGTAACCCTCGATATTTTGTCAAAAGGTCTTGGAATAAGAGTTCTTATGCATTTAACAAAATATCTAGAGGTCATTTAGTTTCTAGATCTTGAGGTAGGCTATAATATCTCTTAGAAAGGGTAAAACCTGAATAACATCTGACAAGTGATAATTAGAAGATATGTATTATTAAATTAACATGTTGATGTTTAATCGAAAAGTGAGATGACTTAGTAAGTAATATGTTTTGTTTTCATATGAGGTACTGAGTCAGCATTATTTATTTATACATAGTATATTTACAATTTACCAAATCATTATTTTTATTATTTTAAGCTTGGTTTGGCCTATGTAATCTGTTGTTAAAATCTAAGAGTATCATTAATAGAATCAAACATCGATTTGAAAAGCTGCCCCCTGATTACGTAACTTGCAATAGCAGAGCCGAAGCAATGCGTTCGCGAAAATTGAGGCTGTGAGTGCGCGGGGCATAGAGCGGGGAGCGGGTGGACGCCGAGCGCTCGTTGCACGTACGCACACACTCAATTTCGCGATCGCGCTGCTTCGGCTTTGCTTTTGCAAATTAGGTAATCAGGGGACCGAATACAATAAATATAAGTGTATTGGATGGTTAGAATTCCTAGGATTAGCTCAACGAACACAATAAACATAAAACATAATATCCTACACCTTTTGATTACATAGGTTAAACCAAAGACTTTTCAGACTGGTTTTTGGGAATTCTTGATACTTTATGTTAAAATTATTGTGTAAGAAGGCTAAAGCAATATACAACATTTGTATTGAAACCCTTTTCTGTCAAAATTTTCATATTGTCTTAAACATTTCAAGTCAGATTGAAATATGATTAATTTGAATAATAATTAAACATAAACATGAATTATTTATCTTACGAGATGTTAGATAATACCGAGAAGATAATCAAGATCATTTAATTTTATCCATACACGCCATAACATAATAAGAGGAATATCACTGTCGGGCAACCTGATAGGACACTCAGTAATCAATATTTCTACAAAATGTTGTATATTGCATCGAAAAAGTAACCATCCTATAATTATGATTATAAATACACTATTTTTCTAGTTACTAAAACCATAATTATAGAAATGGACGTAAAATTTTAGGGTAAATATTGAATTTTTTGAATGTTGGTTGGTGCTTCTAAATCAGTGGGACTGCCTGAAACGAGTCTGAAACTCATATAGGTTTAAGTCTAATTATAGACATTTAATAAACTTAGTGAACATTCGCATATTAACATTTCCACATCCTATAGGGTATTATTTCGATAGGAATTTAGATTTGTTAGTGATATATTTATATGCATTTTCGGAAAGTCAATACTGCGTATGTTCATTAATTTATATGTATTTTTGTAAATTTGTTATATTGTTATACTTAAATTTAGCTGGAATGACTAACTAGGATTTTTGAGACAAAGTCTAGGTATGATCTCGACCAGGGGTGCAACTGTTCCAATTATCAGCACGCCGTTACATTCCATATCGATTTCGAGGACTCGTCCTAATAATGGTATAGTTTACCCCAGTCGGGAATGGAACTAAATGAAGACTTTACAATTTCGAACGCTTGTACCATGGCCATAACATAGACAAAATGATATGTTGCCACAATAACATAATATGTGATTGATTTAAGCAATCCAAACGTGATTATAACTCGAGTGCCTAGCACATGTATACACTGCAGCCTTTGAGCTGACCCAAGTGAATTGCCAAACAAAGTATAATGCATCTGACTTCGTAAATCCGCCGCGAGCGGCCAGCGGGCGGCATGAGCGGCCCGCGAGCGTTCCCAGCGCGAACGCTCCTAATGCTAAGTGTTCGCTAGTTGTCGTCGAGAGCGACCAACTTCATAAATATATTCATAAACATATATTATTGCTTGCTTATTAATAAACACAATGTGTAGCGTTAGAATTCTTCAATGTATTTTGATTTGTATAAGAATTGTGTGTAACAGCAATAAAAGCATGTTAGGGGGATAGTATCTTATACAAAAGATCTTCGACTTTATAAAATTATTCCATAACTAAAAGGCATTCACTTATTTAATGTTTATCTTGTATTGTAACTTTTCAAAATATTTTAATGTTGTCAAAAAAGCCTTTTGGTTAATGTGGTAATTCTTGCTGCTTTATATAATATACTTTGTCATATTTTAAAATGTAACATTACTTAGTGGTGATTTATTAAAGAAAGTAGTATTTTTTTCTCTTTTTAAACATTATTCACTATAGTTTTAGATTATTCAACAATATACCTTTACTACATTAATAAACTTGTTTGCTGACAATGATAAATAAATATTGTCACATAATGTAATCAGATAAACTAGAAACTTGTCATGTAATACATTTTTCGTAATTCAAGTAGTAAATGTGGAACTGTGGCTTTTTGAAAACACTTATAACTTACGTATGTAAACCTGCTATGTGAAATTAAAAAATATTCATTACTTACTAGTTTTAGTTTAGGGACACAAAAAAGTATTGGATGAACTTAAATTGTAAAGAGTTGTATTTGTCTTCAAATAAAACGTTCCATTATTATAAAAGTTGTTTTATTTCATTCATTTAATTTTAACCTTTTATGAATTTCAGAGACAGTGGTACCTTCAATGTTTGCTATGTGAGATATGACCACCTGAGTCGCGTCTTTGATGTCATTATATTGATGTAAGAGTTTTACATTAATCGGTTTATTAGAAGCACATAGTAATTGGTCAATTTCCATTTCTATATCTATTAACTTGTTATAGGTGTCTTTTTTGCTATAATTAGACATCTGGAAATAATTTTAATTGCAAAATAAGTAGATACCTATAATTATGTAAACAGAGTTAAGTAATTATATAAGTTAGTGATTATCTTTTGACACGGAACTAGGTAGGTGAAAAGGAAACAACTTTCATATGGGACCTACTCCGAAATAGTGAAAAAAATCAGCTGTTTCATACAATCTCGAATAATTACTGCACTGAAATGTATGGAACAGCCGATTGTTTTTTCACTATTTCGAGTTGGTCCCATAGTGAAAGTTGTAAATTTTTTTTACCTACTTCGTGTCAAAAGATAATAATCACTAATTTTGAAAAGACCTTATATGTATATTATCAGCCGGCTGCCAATAAATAATTTATTTATATGGGCACTGGAGACTTTTTTCCCACTCGTACCCAGTGGGGACGACGGGTACGATTGGGAATAATCCCTTTTTATCCCCATATGCCATAAATTGTCACTTAGCTATCGAGGGTTGGCGTCAGGCAGGCAGGCAGCTGGCCGTAAAACAAACGCCATTCCCTTGGCAATATGAGTTTCGAAAGAAGGCATATTGCGCCGACCCCATAAATAATTGGATAAGAGAAGAAAGAAAGCATATTGCGCCGACCCCATAAATAATTGGATAAGAGCAGAAAGATGATGTTTAAATTTAGGCTAGTATAAAATATAGGCTACTTCTCCATAATACATAATATAATCCGCTAGGATATGGTTGATCGTTTCATCATGAAATATTGTGCTGAGGGATTCAGCTTTGTTTACCGAGATTTGGCTAGTGTATAGCTATCGGGATGTAAAAATAACGTTGCCAATAATGTAATTTAAAAAGAGATTGTGAAATTCGTCATCTGAGTTAATTGACCCGATAGCTCAGTTGGTTAGAGCGAAAGCACGGTTTGCGAGTGGTCGTGAGTTCAAATCTCACTTGGGTGAAGGAATTTTTCATTTTCTTATTAATATTTTATAGTATAAAAGAATTGTAAATATACTGATAAGTATAGTATCGTTAAGGTGAGTACAAGGTCTCAGATAGGGATTATACTAGTACTTAGTTATAGGCTACTTTTTATAGCCATATACCAAAAGTTTTCTAAAGAATTAACAATCCATATTCATTCATGAGATATATGTTACGTGAATTTTTGTATTAAAAATTAAACATTTAATAGGTACATATTTAATTTGTTTTATTCAATATCATGGCCTGTTGGCTCACTAACACCCATTGCACATGCTAACATGCTGTTTATGTGTCTTCCTTCTTCTGCTTTAAATACAAATCCATTAGCTTTATCAACAAAATTCTTTACATTGATTAAACTTTTTTCATTGAAAATATCAACTAATTGAAAACTTACTAAACTATAATCCTCAATAACAGACACAAAAGCAGCATTTAGTTTCTTATACTTATTTGTAAAAGAATCACTGTCTAAGCAATCTAATAGATAACTCAAGTCCAATACTTCGGTATAGAAATCAATCCCAAATTGTAACTTATCCGAGTGCTTCTTTAATAAGTCAATCTTTGTAAGAAGATTAATATGAGGTAAGCCAATTTTTAACATAGCACTCAAAGATAACATCAAGGCTGATATAAATTTACCAGCATCTGAACAATGATGTGAATCTACTAAATGAACAACACATAGCTGCATGCTGCCTTCATTGGTTAACTTATGGAATATATTGCTAAGACTTGTGTGATGGGAATACAACTCAACCTGTCCTGGTAAATCAAATATGAAATTAGTGGAGTTGCTCCCATTTAGTTGAGTCAAAAGCCATTCAATATTTGTTTCTAAATATTCCATACAGTAAAGCAATGCTCCATTAGGACCAAGTTTGTGCTGTTCCATAACTTTTTCAAAATCAATAAGATCCCGTATGTCAATGTCAGGTTTATAAGATATTATTATATCATTTGCTGGATCTAAGTTAACAACCATAACATTTCTTCCAACTTTTTTCAAAAGCTCAGACATTTTACAGCAGTATGTAGTTTTTCCTGCACCTGGAGGACCAAGTACCAATTGGCCATAATATTTATGTACAGGCTTAAACTTCTTAGCAACAGAGAGTGACATTTTTACTCTTCTATCCTTTTAAAATCTAGAACAATGTCTTTGCAAGCTTTTACAGTCTCAATGTCATAAGATTTCAGGTTGATGAAGATGCAGAGTGGTTTTGTAATTTGTAAAGCTTCAGCCAGATACCTTGCAGCTACTTGCTGTTCTTCCCCTGTAGCACCAAAAAGAACTTTTGTTGTATAAACATCATCTGTACCAAGTGGATTATGAATTTGATCCCGTTTGATCATTAACATGCTACCAATTTTCTGATATTGTGATACAATGAGAAGGGTTTTATCTGTATATTCAGCAAGAACAATTTCAGTGGAGACATCATCAATATCAGCAGCAACAGATCTAAACAATTTCTCCTCACTGTTATTTTCTGTATGTTCTATTGACAAATTCTTCATAACATTTAGTAGATCCATATCTAAAATAAAGTAAGGTACATACGGTATATACGCGTAATTTGACCCTGCTCACCTGGAACTGGATTGAAAAACCCAGGTACCGGAATGGTGCCAATAGACAGTTTTAATTCACGAGTACCTACGCCGCACGAAAGAGCTTTTGATACTTATAATCTTAAATAATGTTTTGTCTTAGGTAATAGTATTTTTACGTTCATGCTTTGTAAAATATTTGTTTAGGAATAATCTACTGACCTTTAACCTTAAATTTAATAAATATTCTTCTTAGATGATCTTCCTTTCTAAGAAATAAGCACAATTTCATGTAATAATAAAATTTTTCGTATGTATGTAACTTTATTAAATAGAAATATATATATATTTTTTTGTTTTTAGTTTATCCCGAAGGAAAGGCAAGGGGAACTAAGCCCATACAGCCTAATCATTGTTTAGTAAAATGTATTCTGAATTTATGATGGATGACAATGATGATGAGTGGAAACGTCGGAAAAATCCTCAAGAACGAGTTTAAAATTAGTAAAAATCAAAAATAATTTGCAGAAACAACTTACATGAGCCCATGAAGAGATCGTATTCCGGCTAAAGTTTTACTCAGCTTACCTGCGTATAAAACCATGCACACGCACTAGATTCACATCACAAGTAATCAAAATATAACTTATCTACCAGAAAACATCACTTTACGGACACATGCAAACCATTTAGAAACAAATTTTGATTTTCACAAGAATATTACACCCGCTCCCTTCCAGCTTTTCCCGCCGAATCTAAATAGAATTTTTTTTTTTGTTTAGTTTATCCCGAAGGAAAGGCAAGGGGAACTAAGCCCATACAGCCATTGTCTTTAGTAAATGATGTCTGAATTTATGATGGATGATAATAATGATGATGAATGGAAACGCCGGGAAAATCCTCAAGAACAAGTGTAAAGTTAGTCAAAATGAAAAATTATTGCAGATACAACTTATATGGGTCCATGAAGAAATCGTATTCCGGCTAAAGTTTTACTCAGCTTACCTGCATATAAAACCATGCACACGCACTAGATTCACATCACAAGTACACAAAATATTACATATCTACCAGAAAATATCATTTTACGGGCACATGTAAGCCATTTACAAATAAATTTTGATCTTCACAAGAAAATTACACCAGCTCCTTTCCAGCTTTTCCCGCTAAAATCCTATACTTACTGGACTTATTTTATGATTTTTTTGTTTAGTTTATTTATAATGTACCGGTGTGAGTGAATCTCCATCCCGAAATTCTGTTTTGTCATTATTAGTCACGTACAGGGCGAGGTGAAGGGGGCGAGGAGCTAGGTAGGAGATTCTCTCACGCCATCTATTTTTGAAAGTTATTTTAACTTTTCAGAAAATGACTCATTTCACACTCGTTTTTGAGGATTATCCCCAGTGAGATAGTATATATCTCACTGATTATCCCTCGATTATGACGATTATCCCGACGGTTTCATTCATTATCATTCATCATCATTCCATCATTCATTCAAAAATAATTAGTTGTTTCTGCAGTTCTTTTTGATCTTTACTAATTTTACACCCATTCTTGAGGATTTTCCCGACGTTTCCATTCATCATCATAAATTCAGAAATCATTTACTAAAGACAATCGCTGTACGGGCATAGTTCCCCTTGCCTTTCCTTTGGGATAAACTAAACAAAAAAAAATCTCTATGGCCAGTTTGACATCTTTGACATATGTTTGGGTCATACCTGTTCTAATGGTTAATTGGTTATACAATTGTATAAATTATTATTATTTTTGTTGATGTTTTGTTAATGTTAGGTTTGATTTTTTTTTATGTCTGTTGTAATTATTTTAGTGGTGTGTTTTTTGTTCTTGGTTATGTTTTACATTTATTATCCTTATTGTTCTCTGTAAAGTTATTTGGTTGGGCTGATGGTATTGAATACCAATGCCCCTAATAAATTAAAAAAAAAAAAAAAAACATCTTTGACAGCTGCACAATGGCTGTATGGGCTTAGTTCTCCTTTCCTTCGGGATAAACTAAACAAAAAAAAAATTTGACAGCTGCGTACGAAATTGTCAATTTTTTTTTTTGGTTTTTTTTTTTTTTTTTTTGTTTATCCCGAAGGAAAGGCAAGGGGAACTAAGCCCATACAGCCTAATCATTGTCTAGTAAAATTCTTAATTTATGATGGATAATAATGATGATTATGAATGGAAACGTCGGGAAAATCCTCAAGAACAAGTGTAAAGTAAGTCAAAATAAAAAATAATTGCAGAAACAACTTACATGGGCCCATGAAGAGATCGTATTCCGGCTAAAGTTTTACTCAGCTTACCTGCGTATAAAACCATGCACACGCACTAGATTCACATCACAAGTAATCAAAATATAACTTATCTACCAGAAAACATCACTTTACGGACACATGCAAACCATTTACAAATATTTTTTGATTTTCACAAGAAAATTACACCTGCACCCTTCCAGCTTTTCCCGCCGAATCCCGACTAGACATGGGTAACTCCGGACGCAACTATATCCTCGGATATATATCCAGAGGAGGATATGAATCAACTCCTTCACTTTAAAGAAAGTTACCATATCCTATATCCGACCCACTCCGACCTACCGAATAATGCCGAAGATAAGAATAAGTGAGCGAGACGGAATGCGAACGCGCCGGAACGCGCGGTACTATCGCAGTAGACGCATGAGCGCGAATGTAACGACATTACACGAGTATATACGAATACTCACGAGCGACAGGCATGCCGTTTAGTATAAATATTTGTTTTCGTAATTATAATTTTCAAAATTTCTATTTATACCGTTTTATATTTGATCTTAAGTATTTTGTTTTTAATGTAAATAAAAGCTGTTTGGATTTGGAATTATTTTTAGGACAATAGTTTTAGTGTACCTATTTAGTGATTTTTAAATACGCCTCAAATATTCTAATTATTATTTGGATAGATCATCCCAATCATACCTCGGTTCGCTTAATCTCTTCATTCCCGGATATGTACGCGGAGTTGGATCTGTTAAAAGGACACCTACAACAACCAAACCAATCCCAGTCATATCTCGCTCCACTTAATCTCTTCGTTCCCGGACATGCACGCGGAGTTGGATCTGTTAAAAGGATATATATCCATAGTCGGAGTGATTTGCTACATGTTCAATCCTTTCCCGGATATGATTAGCCCATGCCTAATCCCGACATTGTCAACATTCTCTTTAGGGATGACGATTCTTTCCGAAAAAGAGCGATTTTTAAATCGATTCCAATCGTGACATGAATCAATCCACAAAAAATCGAGGTCTAAAAGAACAATTTCCGAAAAAAACGATCTTTTTTCAAATTTGCTTTTACAATGTACATATAGATCAATTTAAATAAAAAAAGGCAAATATAACTAACGATCTTTGATCAGTAAAATCAGGGAATTCGGTAATAACAAATACCATATCAAAGTATCAGATCAGGTAGAAAACAAGATATTTATTTTCAAAATTGATTGGTTACAAAGAAAATAGATAATTTAACTTATAGTCCCCAATGCTTAATATCTAAACTTTATAAATTAACCGGCAGCACTCTTGTAATACGAGCACCTTCAGCTAATTGTATGGTTTATACCAAAACAGAAAAAATAAATGTCGATTTTAAAGGGTGACGTATCGATCCAATAAATCGATTCAGTACTACATATCGATTTTAAAAAAATCATTTTTTTGGCTTGAAAAATCGATTTTTCGGTTAATCGATCTCAGACCACAACCCTAATCTCTCTCGTCTATATTCTCTTTGATAGTCAAATTCCGACAAAATGGTACTGTTTTCTAATTTTATATAAATCTAAAATAATCCCCAAGTTTTACGGACATATATTTGTAATATTAAGTGCAAAGTTATACTTTACTGTGTTTTGCATTAGTTCATATTTTTATTTTCCGAAATACTGATTGTTTATAACCTAAAATGTGTACTTATTACAGACGAAGGGAACTTCAAGTTTCGGAAAACGCCGGAATAAGACACACACGTTGTGCAGAAGATGTGGTAGATCATCTTACCATATTCAAAAATCACAATGCGCACAATGCGGATATCCTGCAGCTAAGTTACGGTCTTGTAAGTGCATACTGATTTTTACCCGGGTGTTTACCGTGTCTATTTAGCTTTGCACAGCATACGTGCATGCATTAACTTCATAAGGACTGTAGATTTTTGATACCTACACTTACATCCAGGATGATGCTACTAGGTACCTACATAGTTTTCTTAGCAAACGAGATAATAATGTAATAAAGGTGGTATTAATGATAACTTTACTTTGGTCCCATAATTAGAGATAGACAGTTACTTAAGTATGTTTTTTTATTTTACAGTAGATAGTTAAGGACTTAATGTTGATTAATAATCAACAATAAGCATTAATATAAATAACCTGAGTACCTCAAATCACTTTCTAAGGGATCTGAGCAAGCAATTTTCTAAAATTACTTTACATATCACTTACTGTAGTGTAATGAATGCAAGTAGTAGGTTGACTAATGCCAATGCCAATACTCAGCACATGTTTGTGCCAATGCAAATCTAGCCATATTTAAATTTATGATATTAATATTATACATTCACTATCTTCCTACTCTGATTGAGGAGATGTTCTTTATTTTGGAATATTCCCTTGTATAATGTAGGTACAGCACAGGAAAGGTTTTTGATGAAGAATACATGCAATTTTGAAGTGTTCTATCCACTTTTCAAACATTTAATCAACAATGGAATCTTAAATTTCTTTACCCTCAGTATTATTGTGTAATGCAATATAAACTTATTTACTAATTTATTGTTCTTGTTCTCAGACCACTGGTCCGTAAAGGCCAAGAGGAGGAAGACAACTGGAACTGGTCGCATGCGTCATCTTAAGATTGTGAGGAGGCGATTCCGCAATGGATTCAAGGAAGGCAAACCTACTCCTAAGAAAGCTGTAGCCTCATCGTAAATTAGCTGTTAAAATAATAAACAACTTAAAATACTATTTAGTTTTTTATATTCTACATTCTAAGTACCTAGTTAGATAAATCCTTCAGTAAACCTGGCATTGTCACTGACCACATTAAAGTTTATTTTATGCATATGGTTTTCTATGTTGCATGATAAGGGATATGTTATGTGCACTAAGGTGAAGCAAGTATTATTTTGGAATCAATAATTAAATAAATAATTAAATATGAATATATATCAAAATACTGGCACTGGGTGAAGTTGAATTATATTTTAATATTTAGTTGTAATACTTAGTTTTTAACACCAAATAAATTAAATAAAAGCTTATCTGGAGGATAAAGTTGATGCTGTCTCAGGAATCATACTTTGAGATTTAGACAATGCGACTTTATGCAGGTGTCAGGATTGAGGGCCCAAGTTATAGTTTTGTTTCAAGTTTAAGAAAAAGAATCTGCTTTAGGTTTTACAAATTTTTAACTAATTCCCCTGTAAGTTTCATTTCGTTTCGCAACTATTTGAAAAATGGGCTCTCAATCCAGATGCACATGTCTTACTTGGATAAATGAAAAGTGTTACTTACACCTTATTTTTCTGCTGACTGTATCTACCTATTATCTATACATAGACATCTACCTTCATGATCCTTTTCCGATCCCATATTATATCGAGGAAGATTTTTGTAATGGTCAGATAACCTAACTGAATGATTAAGTAGATGCTGTATGTCATACTTCCTAGCGGTGTCAAGACGTTTGCTGTCTATGAAATTTAAACCAATACAGGATCAAATTTAACTTTTAGATAGGATAGATGAACATTGAAAAATCGGCCCAACCCAAATGAAAAAATACACCTACCTAGGTTCCTACTGTATACCTTGCTTGACCCATTGATTGAAATAACAGTACCTAGGTAGTTATCTATCTAGACATATTTGAAGGTAGACACAAAACAGATCTGAAACTATGTAGGTAGGTACCAACTGCAAGTAAATGCATACTGATTAATACTGCTTTCATCCATCCATTGAGTTCGTATTTACGTCGGCCGACTTGCAGTTAGATACACGAGCTGTGTCTAACCTACTCGTCGAATGCGATGGCTCGCTCGTGATTCAGTCAGTCAGTCAGTCGTCGGCAGCGGCCGGGGCCTGCGTCGCGTCCACTTTCGCCCTGCGCCGAGCAATGCGCTATATACCTTCAACAGAACACATACCGTATAATCTTATCCAATATCGCCATTGGGCGATACCTTATCGTGTGCTATGACGCGGCAATACATTTTAAAGTTCCGAGAAGATAAGGGAATCAGTGGTGATTAAATTTTATTGTGTGTGCTTCAGTGGAGAATGTGTGCGCACTGACGTTCGCGCAAAGGAAAAACTTGTTACCGTTATAGAAGTGCTCAATAGCAATGTCGTTGTTTAAGAAGAAAGCGCCAAAATACACTCCTCCGCCTCCTGCACCGCAACCTCCCGTGGAGGACGTCTACAATTCGTCGAACGGAGTAGATAACAGCAATGGAGCGCAGAAGTCTCAACTAGTGTTCCACTGTCAACAGGCTCATGGAAGTCCACTGGGTCTCATATCAGGATTTTCAAATGTAAAGGAGCTCTATCAAAAAATTGCGGAATGTTACGATTTTCCACCTGACGATGTAAGTGAACTTGCTATACAATCTTTAAACTTGTTTTTCTGGATTTAACGGGATGTGTCTGTTATTCATCTCTTGGGGAATCAATAACAATTAATAATAGTACTAAAAGTAAAATCGATATTGATTTTTGTTATATATAGGAAGGTACTTACTAAAAATGTGATTTGAGAATAGCCCCAAATAAAATAAGTAGTAGGTACGAAGGTAGGTATATCGAAATGAAAGATGAAAATCTTTTGCATACCTACACACATAATGTTGTGGTATAGCAGAGCAGATGATAGGAACTAGATATAATTTAGTTGATATACGCAAGTACATAACCACATCACCAGCACAGATAATAATATGATAATCCCGATAATCCACTAGACAAGTTGCATAATGAAATTGATACAGAGATAATCGAAGGACTTGTTTTATGTTTTTGCAAGGCTGCTAATTGCCATATAGGTACCTGTTAGGAGTTAAAAAAAAACTTCAGAATCTGATGATCAGCCTGTGTCTGCATACATTTATTTCCAGTGCATCTGTATTGCCTACCTAAAGTGGGAAGATCACTTCGAACTCTAGATCAGGGGTTCCCAAACTTTTTTTCCTCATAGACCCCTTTCGAAAGTTAACTGTTTCTGGTGGACCCTCTACAGGCATATACCACATACAAATTAATTGTTAACCCCTATTTTTTCACCCTATCGTAGACCCCCATCGAGTCTCCTTTGGACCCCTGGGTCCACTGCTTTTGGAATCACTGCTCTAGATTAAGGGGTGCGTGCTAGGAGAGTGGGTAGCCGTGGACCTATTCGCATCGTTTTGTAACTTGCCTAAAAATCATAATTACAATACAAATGTCAATCATGCGTAACAAGATAAAAAAACATAATTTAAAAAATCCAAAAACCCGACTGTTTAAAAAAGAACCAAACTATGTAAGTAAGTACCTACATAATAAAAAAAATTAAAAAGAAATAAACAAGCACTTAGATGTCCGGTAGTCTAGAATTCTATAATATTATTATTATGAAATGAATAGGTACTATTGAAGAACATAAAATATTTTCTAGTGATCGTAACATAACAACTGAACAGTCGAGATCCATTATCCGACAGCCAAGCTAATATTTCAATGGATCCTGGCTGGCTGGTTAAGTTGTTATGTTAAGTACGATCATTAGAAAATATTTTATGTTTTTCAATAGTATGTATTCATTCCATAATAATATTACTTATAGAATTCTAAACCACCGGACATCTATGCAAGTGCTTGTTTTTTTTTTTTTAGTTTTTTTTTTTATCATGTTGAGAGAAAACTAAAAATGATTTTTAAATACCTATTCAACGATACCCCACTTGATGTAGTTTGATGACTTAATTTTATTTTCATTTTAATATAGCTAACTTACTGCTAAGAAAATCATGACATTGATCAGTAAGAAATGAAGTCAATGCTATCAATAGCTACGTCTACGACAGTCTACGTTTTGTAGGTAGTATAGGTAACTTAAATCCGGCCGTGAAGAAATTTTTTCGCAACCTTCGGAATCTGACTAATTTGATTACCACCATAATAATATGTATGAGTACTCGTAGGTATGAGTTGCCTGATCGTTAAATTGGTTATCACTTAAGTTTTGCAAAATTTTGTATGGCTTGCATAGTTTGTAGGTACAACATAACAAACCGATCACCAATCACATCTTATCTTACTAATATTATAAACGCGATAGTTTGTGAGTATGGATGGATGAATGTTTGCTACTCTTTCACGTAAAAACGGCTGGAGCGATTTTAATAAATTTTGGTATGGAGTTAACACAAATTAACACTGGATTAACGCCTAACTAACCTAACCTAAGCCTACTTTTTATCCCAAGAAAATATTTTTATCCCGGATAATTTCGACATTTTGTTTTTTCTGCAGTCCACGCGTACGAAGTCGCGGGCGTCCACTAGTAATGCTATAGGTATATTTAATAATAATTTGTAATGTAAGTAGGTACCATGGTAAAATAGTTAGCTTCAAAAAATGGTTTAAATGGTGTATAAAAAATTTATTAATAATATGGTTGCAATAAAGTGAATGATTTTCCTAATTCTCAGCTACCCATTGGTTCTCCGTTTCGCTTTATCCCTATACAATTTTTCTTCCTTTATAGGATAGCATCTACCTAATTAAGTTAATTATGAGCAGCTTTTATACAAAATACCTTTATAAAGTAGGTAAGTACTTAAGAGCAAGTATATTCCTAGATAAGATTTAATATCAAGGGATATACCATATACCCGATTCGAAGGACCAAAAAACATAGCAAATGAGGTGCATATTTGCAATTGCTCTTTTTATAGCTAATGGCACTGCATATTTTGTACCCACATGAATTTAATTGTATCAGGCGTTACTAGGTATATCGTAAAATATAAAAGAGGGGTTAAATACAAAACTTTTAAAACCATACTTAATAAGTAAGGTAGCGAGGTACCTTAATAAAATAGACGTTTCGTTGATTTATACATTTTTTTATTGGGGATGAGATCAGTATCCGGCGATAATTATAAAATTAATTACCTAGGTTATAGATAGGAGCGTAATTTTATAGGATGTGAATAATGGCCATTATCCATAAGTATTAATACCATTCCACATTTTACTTAGATATATCATAGGTGATTCACAAGTATCTTAATAATAGGTAGGTAGGTTAGATAACTTGCATTATAATACTTCGTTCATAAGTACTTAAATAACAGTCCATTAGTATTTGTCACTTTAATTTTATGACGAATCTTTGATAACAACTTGTGGTATAGCCATGGAATATGGAAATATTTTTCCCTCGGCCATATTCTATTCTACATAAGTAGGCATAGACTAGTCTGAAAATCGTTTTCACGTTTAGTATAATTCAGGGTGGTGTAAAGAAAAAATAATAAGGTATTACATATTGGAGCACATAGGTCAAAAGTTAGACTCGAAAACACATGTTTATTTTCCAAGATTGTATGAAAATTCCTGAGATATTTAAAAATTCTTCAGACTATCGGGAAAAATAAACATGTGATTTCGAGTATCAAATTTTGTGGATAGGTCCTCTACAGTGGGCTATTTACGTAGCTTTTCGCTTAACATACCCTTTTTGTTACACCCTGTATATTACATAAATAATAAAGTCAAAGGACACTGTAGTCTGTAAGGTAAACCTGTCAAGTTTTTTTGCCGTTCTTTTTGTGCATTAGTAAATGCATTTACCACATTGGAAAATGCACTCCATTTGAATGGAGCTACTTCAGTAGATTACATACTTACTTATGAAACACAATGTAGTAATTTTAAAACGTCTGAGGTAGAATGCTTCGGTAGTCCCACGACCCCGTGAAAGGCGGCGAAGAGGACACCGTGGGGGTTTAGTGGGTATTCCCCGGCCATTTTCCATCTTTTCGGCCAGTGGTGAGTCCCACATAACCCGCTTGCAGCCCCAGCGCCCCTTTTCAGGGCGCGAAGCGGGTATCCGTAAAGGGATTTCCCAAGGCCTGGCTGTCACACACACCCTGTACATTGTATTTAACATTGAAAAATTCTGTATACTTAACGTAAAGAGCATTTTGTTACCTGTATATTAAATACGGTTCTATTTTGTTCAATACGGTTCGTTTCTTTCAGGTTTCAGTAAAAGTTACACGTTTTATCTTATCACTATCACAACAATTTGAATAGATTCCACGCAAGTTGCTTTTAATAGCATAGATAGGCGGTCTCAAGTAGGTAGGCAGACCGTAAAAAAATCGCCAAATCTGGCAGTATGAGTTTCGAAAGATGCGTCCCAATAAAAATAAATTGGATAGTGGCAGGAAGATGATGATGATACCCAGATTGGTGGGTTTGGTATCGTTGCGGTACCTATACAGGTGATTTTTGGTCGTCAACGTTCCCGAAAACTACGGAATCTCCTCATCATCACGATCATTTTTCTCCATGGAAGCATACCTGGGAAGTGTCTGGTTTCCGAAATATTAGGGTCCAAAGTTGAGTAAATAGACTGCGTTTTTCTGCATGAATGCACATAGACGCGCGTAGCAAGATTTTTCATGAGAAATAATTAATATCTGTCTATGAAAAAACTAACATAAACACTGGACATTTCGCCGATCAAGTACCTAATAAAAAAATTGTTTCAAAAAAATTTACATCGTTTCTCAGCATTTTTTTTTGCATAAACTTACTTTATTTGATGTATAGAGTACGTACCCTTAGTTAAGGGTGTCAACGAAAAAACACCATGTATACCTAAGGTTTTCATCGTTACCATCTCAGGAGTAGTACCTACCCGTATAAGTATCACGTTAGCCCTACATATATAGTTTCCATCCACCAATTGCAGTACTGTCTCCCAACTCCTAACCGTTAAGGTGTTCCGTAGCTTCATCGTCAGAACAGCAGCATCAGATGTAGATTCAAGTAACACGTTAGCCCTACATACTACTAAATAGTTTCCATCGACCAATTGCAGTACTGTCTCCCAACTCCTAACCGTTAAGGAGTTCCGTAGCTTCATCATCAGCACAGCAGCATCAGATGTTGATTCAAGTAACACGTTTGCCCTACATACTAATAAATAGTTTCCATCGACCAATTGCAGTACTGTGGAGTTCTGTAGCTTCATCAGCACAGCAGCATCAGATGTTGATTCAAGTAACACGTTAGCCCTACATACTACTAAATAGTTTTCATCGACCAATTGCAGTACTTTCTCCCAACTCCTAACCGTTAAGGAGTTCTATAGCTTCATCATCAGCACAGCAGCATCAGATGTTGATTCGAGTAACACGTCAGCCCTACACACTACTAAATAGTTTTCATCGACCAATTGCTGTACTGTCTCCCAACTCCTAACCGTTAAGGAGTTCTGTAGCTTCATCATCAGCACAGCAGCATCAGATATTGATTCAAGTAACACGTTAGCCTTATATACTACTAAATAGTTTTCATCGACCTATTGCTGTACTGTCTCCCAACTCCTAACCGTTAAGGAGTTCTGTAGCTTCATCATCAGCACAGCAGCATCAGATGTTGATTCGAGTAACACGTTAGCCCTACATACTACTAAATAGTTTCCATTGACCAATTGCAGTACTGTATCCCAACTCCTAACCGTTAAGGAGTTCTGTAGCTTCATCATCAGCACAGCAGCATTAGATTTTGACACCCTGAAGCATATACCTGAGTAAGACATGATTACGTAACAAAAGCACCATACGAGCATACAATTTTTGGTGGTTGCCCTTGATTTCTCCTGGATACCATCATCAGATCCTGACCTGGTGAAAATGGGACCACCTCAGAAGTGAACTCTATCCAACAAAAAAAAAAATTTTGAAATCCGTCTATAATTGACGGAAATATCGGTGAACATACATTAAAAAAAAATATATTATACAGACGAATTGAGAACCTCCTCCTTTTTTACCGACTTCAAAAAAAGGAGGAGGTTCTCAATTCGTCTGTATGTATAATTTTTTGAAGTCGGTTAAAAATGGCATAATTTCTTGTCATTTCGTAAGCGCGTGATAATGTGAAGCAAATTCATTTGCCCCGAAAGAAAAACCATCATCCAGAGCTAAAAAGGTGGCTAATAGCGTAGGTAGGTGCAGTGTGTAGATCTGGAAACTTACAGATAGCAGGTACAGTGTATATATACCTGGACCTGGTAATAAGATTAGTGGCATCTCAGTTTTTGGCCCGAATGGGAGAAAACTAGTTTTCTACCTTTTTTTAATGATATACTGATGATAGCCTGAAGGGCTTTGTCATCTTCACCGGGCTACTTGGCGTGCGCTGAAGGCGCACAACTGAATGGTTTAAACCTACGCGACCAGTGCACCCCAGATACGGCTGGGGCTTTGTCGCTTGGGGGACTAAACAAAGGTTTGTATGACTATTTGTAGGATGTATATTGGTTGCGCTTGACGCGGGGGCTAGAGCTAAACTGGCCAGATACGCTGTAATGGCGTCGTCTCCGTCCGCGAGTACATCTCGGCTCGAGATGGCCGCGATCCTAGGTGCGGCTGAGGGCCGGCTTGCGGCGGCGCACAGTGGTCGGAAAATCGAGCTCCATAGTCATAGAAACTAGGTGTCACAAATTAAAAAAGAAAAAATCTGAATGTCTTAAGTATACCTCCCTTGTTTTATTCTTTTAGTATGAAGAGTGTGTGTAGCTCCTAACATGAGAAAAAAAAATGTTTGAATTTTTTTATGGAAGAAAACACATAAAGTGCATTTTTTTTAACTGAGCAGAACTGCTGATGCTCACATAGGCATCCGTTGCACAGCTATCAAGATGATATACTATTTGTATAGGTATACCTTTGGGTGCCGCTTTGCGTGTAACAATTTTTTGTTAACAAACTATTGTTTGTCACAAACATAAAAATGTCCAAATTGGTACCAAAACCTTCCATTATAACACGAAATAAATCAAACGTAATAGGTATAGTTAGCGCGCACAAATGCTAAGAGCTACTGAATGAATCTATCTTAAACGACCTATTTATAAGTCACTACCCTCATTAACCTTATGTTTATTTTACATTTTACTAATAAAATATGGGCTTTGTACACCTGATTTCCTTAAATATAATGATTTTATTGTATTTATTTATTAAGTATCGTTGTCCCTTATCTCTGTTTTCGGTATAAGTATCTAATGAAATTCATTAAATGAATACTAAACTAATGATAGTGATTACCTAATGAGTTACTTCTTTGAATGCACATTGAAGAAAAACATAATAAACATTATCTTTTTTTATTATTATGGTGGTTATAAAAGTAATCAGAATGCTATTAGCAAATTACAAAATACGTAATAAGGTCGGCAACTTCATTTAATAATTTACAAGAATTAAAAAATCGCAATACAAAAGTTTATAAAAAAAAATTGTTACACGCAAAGCGGCACCCAAAGGTATATAAATAGTATATCATCTTGATAGCTGTGCAAGGGATAATAGCCTATGTGAGCACCAGCCCTTCAGTTCTGCTCAGTTAAAAAAAATGCACTTTATGTGTTTTCTTCCATACAAAAATATGATAATATAAGATATTCAGATTTTTTCTTTTTTAATTTGTGACACTTAGTTCCTATGACTATGGAGCTCGATTTTCCGACCACTGTGCGGCGGCGGGCTCGGCCTCTGTCACAGGAGTGACTGGGGCCGGGGTCGCCGCCGTGGAGGACGCGGAGGTTGCTTCTTTTTACCTACCTAGTTTCGTGTCAAAAGATAATCACTAATTTTGGATAGACCTTATACAGGGTGTAACAAAAAGGGTGTGTGTAGCGAAAAGCTATCTAAATAGCCCACTATAGAGAACCTATCCATGAAATTTGAGAATCTAAATCACAAGTTTATTTTTCAATATTGTATGATTTCGAGACTCAAACTTTGTGAATAGGTTCTCTATAGTGGGCTATTTACATATCTTTTCGCTTAACATACCCTTTT
Organism: Carposina sasakii; assembly: GCA_014607495.2. Taxonomy (NCBI): domain Eukaryota; kingdom Metazoa; phylum Arthropoda; class Insecta; order Lepidoptera; family Carposinidae; genus Carposina; species Carposina sasakii. Next base: position 9,067,006 of record CP053153.1, read on the forward strand.
TGCTACACTATGTATACGGCAGGGTTCCTAAAATGGGGAAGCCAGAACAGCAGAGGAGATCCTACAGGCACATATAGCATAGCGGGCTCAGATGTAAAAGATCAGTGACATTGCTAGCTCATCGCCTGATGGGCTTACGGCCAATTTCAAAGTACCTACTCGGATTTTTTTTATATTAAATTTGAAATTTTATATAAAAACAGTGGAACATTTAATCTGAAATAATTATGCAAAAAGTCTCTCGAGATCGGTTATTGAAACTGGCTGATAAAGTGACACCCAACTGTGTCCTTCTCAATGATCTAGATAAAAAAATTAGGGAAATCGAGGTCTAGCATGACTAGAAAAATGTAAAAACACCTTCATAAAACAGTGGTAAAACTAAAAAATATTGCTAGCTAAGTAAAATTCCTTTCATGCCTACCAAATACTGTTATTCGAGGATTACATACAATAGTCTGTCTTCCAACGTTGATCGAGGCTATTCGTGCTTAAAGGTCACCAAAGAAAATGGCACGGTCGTATTCTGCTGATATTTTACGGTTAGTGAAAACAAATAGCGCATTCTCAAGGCCTTACAGCGATAATACTATTTACCCCAATATCTACATTTCGGCTAGTTGTGAATATGAAAACAAGGTCTTTAATATTTTCGTGTATTTCGCCATTGTGATGGTGATTTTACGTATGTTTGTCACTGAGCAAGGAAGCACGCACCGGTGGGCAGCCAGGAAATGGATCGACCCAGGGGCGCAGTCGGCATATGGATGGAGCCATGGAGCTCGAGTGACACGGTTGGTCGATGTGTACGTACGGTGCAGTGACGACGACCCACCTACATCGACTACGTGGGTCAAGGACCGGTTCAGTACCTCTATGTAGTAGACTAATAGATCACGAGATAGGCATAGGAGAACCCGTCACTCCGAAACAATTAGCACTTTTATTAAGAAATACCCGATTTAAGTAAACAGGAGTTTAAAAGTTAGAAATACTACATTTCACCAGTTAACAACATTGCAGAATGATTTGTATCAATTCACAAAAGAAACATTAGGTGTCAAGGTTGAATAAAGGTTAACTAATACATTAATGCAATGTAGGTAACGAACGGGTAAAGTAGAACAAAAGATGAGAATATGTGATAATGCGCAGCTTGCTTACCTAATTAATTGTAGTAGGTAGAGATAACCTATGTTTTGTGAATAATGTGACTGAGAGATAAAATATAGTTTGTAATTATTGACGTAGAAGGTGCTAATTGGTAGGTTACTGTGTTAATATTCGTATTATTATACGTAAGTGTAATTTTATGGCTAATGGTGTAATTGTAAAACGTTCACAAGCGGTTGGGTTAGCTAACGTGACATACAATGTGGTTTCTACGTGCGCTGCTATCACTTATAACTTTTAGATATTTTTTTTGAGGGTAGGCAGATCAGCTAAAACAAATCGCAATGCAGTTTAATTCAATTAGGTACTAATTAATACTGATTGTGGCCATGAGATATTTGGTACTTAGATAACAAATTGGGTACATAAATAAAGTGAAATAGATTTCGGAAGTCACGCTATGCTAGGCGCGGTTAATAAGGCTACGCTTTTTGGCACAGATTTCTAATAGATCAAAACTATACAATGGAGAAATGCTTATCATTTTATTTGGGGTTTGCCAAAATAATTTCTCTTCCATATTGCTGCTCGAATAACTAACAGTTTTATTTTCGGTTAGTAGCGGAATATCTAGTACTCATATAGTATAATGTGAATGATGCGGAAATGTAATTCTGTGTGTGTATTTGTTTGTTAAAATTAGGTTTGGTCAGAAACACACAGAAACCATGCTGGTAGCTGGTAGTAAGGAAGCAGAATATTTTATTTATTATTTAAGCTACAAGGGTAGAAATAGCTAGGTAGGTATCGTTTACAAATAAAATCCAGCCTGCTGGACCTACACTCCATAGCCGGGAATATGTCTAAAGGGCTGGTAAACGTCGGCCAATGATTATGCAATATGTACCTACCTACCCTATTTGCTCACTTAGTTACTTTACGTATAACAACAACAATGTATTGACATTACACTTTGTATGGTTTCAGATTTTGTTCTGCACGCTTAACACTCACAAAGTGGACATGAAGAAACTACTAGGTGGACAAATCGGTTTAGAAGATTTCATATTCGCACATCGAAAAGGACGGCCTAAAGAAATAGAAATTGTCAAAACAGAAGATGCTCTTGGACTGACCATCACGGATAATGGAGCTGGCTACGCGTTTATCAAGAGAATAAAGGAAGGCTCCATAGTTTCTAGGATTCAGCATATAGATGTAAGTTTGCCTTTTGTAAATAAATAGGTATTACGGGTTTTAACAATTTTGAATCCAAGGACAAAAAAGATGTTGCATTTGTTCTCGAAAGACCAGTTAAACATCAATAATCTTATGTAATGTATTTATCTAATGAGTAACAAAACAGAAATAATGTTTAATAATCAATAAATACTTCAGCTGCTGCTGACCTGTCGTTTATATGCGAATATAATCTATTCGATTGTATTTCCATCCACCAGTATCTTTGCCACTTCAGAATATATGTATGTACCTACCTGCTTTCAATGATAAGGACGCTCTACATTGATTCAAAGAAACAGAAATTGGATTAATCTGCTCGGTCATTGACTCGAACGGAAGTCACCCATTAGACAAGAATCAAGTCACACATTATGCTTTGTGCTACAATTTCAGGTTGGAGACCATATCGAGAAACTGGACGGCGAAAACATGGTTGGGAAACGACATTATGAAGTAGCGAAAATATTAAAAGAGATCCCCATAGGAAGTGCATTTATTATTAGGCTAGTAGAGCCATTAAAGAGTGGCTTCGGTAGTATTGGGCCAAAATCAAGCGGCGCTAAAGCCGGTAGAAAACAAAATAATTATGGATCGGGCAAAGAAACTCTTCGCTTCAAAGCCAATGGTCAAGCAACTATAGAGAATGAGGTATGTGCATTTGTTTTCGATAATACAATAGCATAAGCATTAAGTGAATCAACGATTTGATTTAATCATAACAACCGTCTTAGTGCCTAGCTATATTTAGGTATGTATGGTGCCTACGGTCCATTTCCTTGTTATAAGCAAGTAAGACGCGTGAAATGTAAATTATATGCAGGTACCTATACCTAGGTAATGGTATTCTGTGATTTGAGTAAACAAGCATTGCTTTCTCTTTTAGCAAGTTATCTAGTTAATATTAGTAAATGCTACTTTATATTGATAATTTATTTCACATAGTTGCGTAATGTGCTAAAACTTTCGGTCCGCCAAAGATATCTATGCCCCTGCAGATAATAACAATAAACTCAGTTGTAATTTAAATTATTTCAGCATGACGAGAAATCGAAAGCTGGCATCGAAAAAATCAACGGCCTCCTAGAAAACTTTATGGGAATAAATGACTCGGATCTCGCGTCGCAGATGTGGGACATGGCTGGTGGCAAAACCAACTCCATGCAGCTCGCCGAAGCCATCGACAACAGTGATTTGCAGGAGTTTGGGTTCACCGATGAATTTATTATAGAATTGTGGGGCGTAATAACCGACGTAAGATCTGGCAGGCTCAGTTAGAAGACTCAGCGAGACTTGCCTTTGCGTCGTTCAGTTACTGACAAATGCGTCTGTTCATCGTTTTGGTATCCGTACTTTGATTTCGTTCCTTACTTACCTATCTAATCTTTTCTTGATAATTTAATATCTTATTTAGATTATTATTAGGACAACTATTTAGACGTATTCTTAGAAAAGTTTCTTACTTTTATACTTTAATATTCCGCTGGTTTATAGGTATATAAGTTTTTTAAGAATATTTAACCGATACTTCTTAGACGCAGAAAAATTTCCTCTAATGAATAACATGGACTGAATAGATGCATTTGTCAGCACCACCGTACTGTAGGTAATTTTTTGTAGAACGTCAGGTAGAGTTTTTGATGTTTGCAATATGGGCGATGATATTAAAAGAAAAGATATTGTTGTCTTAAATGGAATGTGAAAAATTGAGTTGGTTCGTATTATGTGTATAAAAGAGATAATATATTACTCTTACGTTATTAATGTTAATTGATCATTCTGATAAATAATTATTTTTGTTCGATGATATCAGATCTTAGATAGATGAAATGATAAAACATATTATATTAGCTACATAAGCGTGATAACAAAAACTGATAATTAAAAATACTTAAGTACTTGTACATACTGAATGAACTATATTGATTTTCAATCTAAATTTTATGCTATGCCTCGACCTTACCTTTCAGTAAGATCAATTTTATTTTAATGACTTATTCAATTATTTTATTATTATTCGTATTGATTGTAAATTTACAAATGAATGGTGCAAAACAAGTGTACAAATTAATTGCCTTAAAATACAAGGAAATATAAATGTATGTATCTATGTTAAGGAATACCTACATAATATATAATTGCTATTTGGTACCTACAATGTTAGGTATAGGCATAAATTTATTATTAATCATGTCTGTAAATTATAATCGAGAATTTCCGCGACTTCTTACGAGATTTTTAATTATAGTATAACGTAGCATAAATAGGTATATCTATTATTAGGTATAATAATGTTGTTTTATGCCCTTATACCTATAACATGCCCATTTAACCATCTTTTCTTATATTGATATGTATGGCGGTAGATATAGTAATTGATGATTCCAAGTGGGAAATAGGCAAGAGTGAAGTACTTGTGCCTTTCATTAATTATGTACAGTCATTAGCTGGATAAGTTTAATATAAGTAGGTTGGATTTATTTATATCTTTCCAGAAGGAAATACTTAAGTATATAATATTTTTTGTAAATGTATATATGTAAGATTAAATTATAAAGTTGATTATTGAGAGAATTTTTTTTAAAATTATTTTTACCTTTATATAACTTTCTCTCTTTAAGTCATCGGTCCATCTGGCCGGAGGGCGTCCAACGCTACGCTTGCCGAAGCGCGGTCTCCATTCTAGGAACCGCTTACTCCACCGTTCATCGGTTCTACGACAGATGTGACCCGCCCACTGCCACTTCAGTCTGCTATATTTCAAGACTACGTCTGCCGGATAATCTCATTTCGGACTTTCTCCATTCGCTAGATCTCGAGCATTGACCTTTCCATAGCTCTCTGAGTGACATACAAACCTACATGAGTGAGCCAGCCCCACCGTCAGGTTCCACGTCTCGGCTCCATAGGTAGAACGCACTGATCGAACATCTTGGTCTTGAGGCATTGTGGCAAGGATGACTCAAAGATATGACACAACTTCCCAAACCCTATTAATAAAACAACGGTTGACAGCTTCTGCCCAAAACTTTTTCTCTAATCCAGCATCCTGTTCATCCTCTCGCAGAGACCATTCTGTTGGGGCGTGTAAGCATTAGTTCTCTGGTGACTATACCTTGCTTATTCAAATAATCGTCAAATTCACTACAGAACTCCCCTCCATTATCGGTTCGAAGAACCTTAATTTTCGTAACTTTTTGTTTTTCTACCATACATTGAAATTCTTGAAAAAATTTGAACACTTCATACTTAGCCTTCATGAAATATACAAACACCATCCTGCTATAATCATCAACAAACAAAACATAGTATTTTGATCCTCTAGTCGACAGATTTTCCATGGGACCTCCAACATCTGCATGAATGATCTCCAGCATGTCTTTTGTTTTTGATGAACTTTGCTTAAAAGGCAATCGGGCTTGTTTGCCTTCACAACAAACAGTGTATGAAAATTTGCCTATGTTTGCCACCTCTGGATATGTGATTCCATTGACAGCTCCATTTTTCATTTTATTTAGACTATTACTGTTAATGTGCCCCAATCTCCGGTGCCACGTGTCAGTTGTTCCATTTGAGATGTATGTAATTTATACACACCATCAACTAATTCTGCTTGGCCGACAAGTTCTCTTTGTTAATAATAAATATAGCAAAAATTTCCATTGAAATTAACACTGTACCATTTCCAATAAACTGACTTACAGAAAGCAAGTTAGTGGTTAAATCCGATATATACAACACATCTGTAACTATGACGTCGTATTCTTTACCGTTGACAACTGTAAAGATGTTTACGTCGCCACAACACATCACTGGAACTCTAGTTTGATTTGCGATGATGATTTCTTTGGTTTCTAGCTGGTCCGAATCATTGATGAGGTTATCTTTGTTTGCGGTCATGTGTTTGCTTGCTCCACTATCTATATACCAGCTGTTCTGATTAAAATTTCCACTCAGAAAAACGGCATTGAAGGCGTTGGTCTGTTCTCGTTTGCTATTTTCTGGTTGCGTAGGTACACTGATTTTTATAATGACCTGTTTGTTTACATTTATAACACTTTATAACCTTGACAGGTTTTGTTGACGGTTCTAATTGTCTAATATGGCCGCTTCTAATGTCGCCATTTTTTAATCTATGCCTTCCTTTTGCCATAAATGCACTTTCTAAACCGGACGAGGCATCGACGTTGACATCTTCTGCACACATGTCCATCAATTTTGTTTTTATAATATCTGCACTAACCTCAATCTCAGAGTGCTCAATAGCCATAATCATGGGCGCATATTTTTGGGACAAACCCGATAACATCAATGCTCCAATCCATTCGTCAGTTATACTGAATCCTGTTCCTTGGAGTCGCTGGCCCGTTTCCACAATTTGGGTTACATACTGTGCCATGAATCGTTTTTATCGTTGTATGGATAAACAAAAAGATGTATAAACTTTAAAATACACTTAACAACGAGTCTGGGCCCATAACCTATTAATAAAACAACGGTTGACAAACCCTGCCCACCCAAGCTGGTGGAAAACTCTTCTGGTGATTTCCCCCTCGTAGTTGTCTTTACCCAACTGCAATATTTGCCCAACGTATAAATACTACTGGACAACTTCTAGGGCTACACCTTCGATGGATACCGGTTCAGGGATGATGTGCCGATTGAACATTACCTTGGTCTTGTCCAGGTTCATCCTGAGTCCCACACGCCCCGATGCAGCATTGAGACTAGACAGCATTTTTTGCAGGTCCCGCAACGATTCAGCCATTTAGATAATATCGTCGGCAAAGCGCAGATGTGTGTGATATTTACCTACCATATAATCCATCATAATATATACAGAGTGTAGCAAAAGAGGTATATGAACCAAAAAGCTATATAAATAGCCCACTAATAGGTACCTACCCACAAAATTTCAGACTCGAAATCGCATGTTTATACATGTGGAATGTTCATACAATCTTTAAAAATAAACATGCGATTTCGAGTCTCAAATTTTGGAAATAGGTTCTCCATAGTGGGCTGTTTATATAGCTTTCCGGTTAACATAACCTTTTTGTTACACCCTGTATACATTACTGTACATATAGTAATGCAATCTAAGTGTCAAGGACTGGAATTGTGAGGCACCGAATAGTCTAATGTTGTATAATGGTGCATCGAGGCAGTTAGTATGACATTAGCACTCTATGACCATCTTATTCCTCTATGCTATGACCTATCAGCGCATTATCATTGTTACATATTGATTGACATTGTTACATTAGGTACATACCAAAATCTAAATAATGACGTGACCTTTACGTGATGTAGGCCAAAAACCGGTATATTATTATAAATACCTTATTTAAATTTCATCAAAACAATTATGTTTATCTGAATCTGTACGATACGAAGAACTTGTTAACTAAAGAATTACTAAAGAATACTCATTATTTACATTACAGTTATTATATATGTTCTCTAAGGTGTTATTAGTACCTACCAACTATAATTTTGTTACCTGTTATATTAAGCTATATAAATACTAAGTTTAACTGTAATCCAAATAAAGTTTTTGGGAGAAAAGCATCCTTTCTCAAAAAAAACTATGAAGAATAAAATATAGAGGTGTTCATTTTGGCCATGTGTACATAGGTTTTAATAGATACCTATTTATCCGAGCGAGACGTTATTTCTTTATTCGAATAATAATATTAACAATTCTTACTACATTTTTTTAAACATTAATCTAGTGTTTGAACTAACAAGAATAACAACTAACTAACTACTACCTATATAAGTAGGTACCTACTACCATAGAGGAATAAGATTATATTGTTACCAACTGCCCCCTCTCCCGAGCCTGGTCCTAGCAGTAGAGTATAAAAGTGAACGCGCCCCTGCTTACGCTCACTTTGCTGCCGGATTTCGAACGTGTCGGACGTGTGGTTGTTGGCTATTTGATGTTGTAGATTCTTATTAGTTTTTCTGATTGTGAGGTTGTTTAGGTTAAGTGTTAGATTAATTGATTTCATAAGTAGTTCTAAATTGTAGAGAATTGTTAATTTTGAAGATAAAACTGATTAGGCTTTGTAACCGTGTTATTTTTTAAAAATTAGCCCGACTTCTGGTTTTTAAGATCAGAAGTGGGATGGTAATTACCACGCGTTAGGCCGCTTATGTAGCTATCCTTGCAAACTGTAAAAAGTGTCGATTGTTGTAAGTATTGTTCTCTTTGTTTTGTAGTTTTTGTGTGATTTTTGGTAAGTACCCACATTTTTGTTTTAAGTGAATTTTTCATTATGTCTGAACGTGTAACTAAAAATGTTAGTAACTGACAATATGAAACGCGTAAGCGTCATAAAGAGAACGATTCTCGCAACTATCGTGATTCCTATGACCGTGATTGTGATAGACAGTCTAGGCATCGTAGCTCTTAGACGTGTTCGCGTTCTCCGAGGCGTCGACATGATAGTCGTTCACGTCGTCGCGATCGCCGTAATTGTTCGTTCGAACGTAGTCGTAGTCCGCATCGCGAGCCACTTTCTAGTATTCTTGCGAGAATGAAGAAGAAGAAGAAAAGGCACTTGAGGGGCAAATGCCAGTTTCAACTACTCCAACTGCTAGTTAACAGTCGCGCAAAGACCAATGTCATACCCCTCCGCTTCAGAGTACGCCACGCGAAACTGATTATTGCGCATCGCTTAAAAGTAAGACGGTTCCAAATACGGCGACAAAATTTGTTAAGACTTGCAGTTACTGTAAAAAGACTGGGTATCTTGTGGACAACTGTTTTACAAAACAACGAGTTTAAAAGCTGGTGGTAAACAATCTACCGATGTAAATTTTTGTTCGGAATTGAATCCCAGTATAAAAACGTAATTGATAGTGGCTCTGATATTTCTTTAGTATCTAAATCAGTTTTAATGTATGTAAGGCTCCATAAAAAGCCAACTTATAGATTGATGCGTGGTCTGGGAAGTCAGGAAGTAGAATGTACTTCGTTCGTTACTACCATTATTGAATTTCCCGAAATATCTTTGGAAATAGATCTTTACATTATACCCTTCGATTGTATTAATGCTCCAATTTTAATAGGCACCTATGTATCAAATAGAAAAGGTGTAACTTATATTCGATCTAACGACTGTCAACGTTTAACTAGGGTAGATGATTCATCGAGCGTGTACCGTGTATCGTATGTGGTATCCGATAAAATAAAGACCTCGTTAGTTGGCGGTGAAAAAGATCGTTTGCTTTATTCGCGATTTCTCCGATTATTTTGTTACTGGTACAGCAACTTCTACAGTTAGTACGGGCAGCATGGAAATAAAATTGACAAGTACCGTTCCTGTAAGTTATAGACCATATAAGCTTTCCATTGACGAGAAAAATCGTGTTAATGATATTGAAGGATCTTATTGATAAGGGAATAGTTTAAGAGAAAAGAAGGATGGAAGCGATAGGATGTGCGTGGACTACCGTGCACTAAATGCGATTACTGTAAAAGAACGTTTCCCTTTGCCACTAATCGAAGATACATAGATAAGTTGGTAGTTGTAAATATTTCACGAGTCTCGACATGGCAACTGGCTTTCACCAGGTTCCTATGAAAGATGATCCCATTGATAAGACTGCATTTGTAACTTCTACAGGGCACTACAAATACTTAAATATGCCTTATAGTTTGGCAAACGCCCCCATTGTCTATCAAAGAATCATTTCTCATACTCTAAAAACACCTAATTGATGGTGATATAAATTTGAAATATATCGATGACGTTCTCATTCTATCTAATACAATTGAAGAGGGATTAGATAGATTGCAAAATGTACTGAAGGCTCTTACAGCTGCGGGTTTTTCCATAAACAAAAAAGAAAAAGTACCTTCTTTGATGTTGAGGTAGAATATTTAGGACGACTAATTGGAATGGTCAGGTTAGGCCGAGTCCGGAGAAAGTAAAAGCGTTAACTAAGTCATCCAAAACTAAAAACGTAAGGGAAGTTCGTCAATTCTTAGGTCTGGCTATTTTTTTTATTTAAATTTACTTGTTGTACTCCCTTAATAGACGAGAAACCGAAGAACTGAAACGAATGTTTTCAAACGCAATCGCTTTGATTGGCACACCGGCTATGATTGTTTGTGATCGTGGCAGAATGTACGAAAGCTCTGCATTCCAAAACTGGGTGAGTGGTTTAGGTAGCTTCATACATTTTATCACGCCTGGCATGCGCCGCAAGAATGGACAGGCCGAACGTTGCTGCGGAGCGGTCCTCGATATGCTGCGTGTTGCGAGCAACAAGGGCGCTTCGTGGTCTGATACCTTATGGAAGATGTAGCTAACGCTCGGTATCACCAAGCGGGCAACTGCACAATGTTCGGCGCTGCGGTTGCTAACACCCGTCATTCAATCTTTGGTATGTGAATTTGCATTAAACAGCTCACACTCTAACCGTGAGGCTCTATTAACCATGAATCGGCAACGTGTTTCTGATCTGCTTACAGATGATCAACATCGTCAGGACTAGTGTCAATAAAAGCCACCGACAGCCGAAAACATTCTCTGTTGGTGACTTTGTTTTGCGAACAAAAGCTCTCAAAGTTCCGGGAAGCTGGACTCGGGCATGCAAGGACTTCATAAGATGCTTCGCGTGCAACCTCACGACCGCTACGAGTTGCAGCTGCTTGCTGGGTGCTATGGCAAAAAGACACGGGCTGCTGCCGAATACATGGTTCTCTGGCGGGGAGTATGGACCCCGGATGCGTGTGAGAGCACTAACATTTTTATGTTAGTGGCAGACACGTTATGCTCAGTATGAGCTGACGTGTGTAGGTTGTTTAGCAGACTTATCTGTGGCAGACACGTTATGCTCATTATGAGCTGACGTGTGTAGGTTATTTAGCAGACTTATCTGTGGCAGACACGTTATGCTCAGTATGAGCTGACGTGTGTAGGTTATTTAGCAGACTTGTCTGTGGCAGGCACATTATGCTCAGAATGAGCTGACGTGTGTAGGTTATTTAGCAGACTTATCTGTGGCAGACACGTTATGCTCAGTATGAGCTGACGTGTGTAGGTTATTTAGCAGACTTGTCTGTGGCAGGCACATTATGCTCGGTATGAGCTGACGTGTGTGGGTTATTTAGCAGACCTGTCTGTGGCAGACATGTTATGCTCAGTATGAGCTGACGTGTGTAGGTTATTTAGCAGACTTGTCTGTGGCAGGCACATTATGCTCGGTATGAGCTGACGTGTGTGGGTTATTTAGCAGACCTGTCTGTGGCAGACATGTTATGCTCAGTATGAGCTGACGTGTGTAGGTTATTTAGCAGACTTGTCTGTGGCAGGCACATTATGCTCGGTATGAGCTGACGTGTGTGGGTTATTTAGCAGACCTGTCTGTGGCAGACATGTTATGCTCAGTATGAGCTGACGTGTGTAGGTTATTTAGCAGACCTGTCTGTGGCAGATATGTTATGCTCAGTATGAGCTGACATGTGTAGGTTATTTAGCAGACCTGTCTGTGGCAGACATGTTATGCTCAATATGAGCTGACGTGTATAGGTTATTTAGCAGACCTGTCTGTGGCAGACATGTTATGCTCAGTATGAGCTGACATGTGTAGGTTATTTAGCAGACCTGTCTGTGGCAGACATGTTATGCTCAGTATGAGCTGACATGTGTAGGTTATTTAGCAGACTTGTCTGTGGCAGACATGTCGTTCTCAGTGAGAGACGATATGTGGTTGATGATCTTGTGTGTACACATTTAACGTGTCGCACGGCAGACATGTTAAGTTTTGATTAAATCTCAACATGTGGTGATTACTAAAATTGAACAAACTAAGTACATATTTTAGTAAGTTTAATAAGAAAATTCTTACTTTTCTTTTAAGTTAGCTCTTTGGGGTATTTTGCTTGTGTTGGGCTCATTATGAGCTATATGTCTTAGAAGATTATTTTGTGAAAGATATGGTTTCACGAGTGCACGCGTAAGATCATGTTATTGAACTAAATCATCTTCTTAGTCATAATTATGTCACGTTAAAAAGAGTCTCAATTAGTATGTGAATTTATATGCTGAAACCGGCGAGATCAATGCACCAACAGAAGACGGACGAGAGGACGCAGCCGCAGTAGCGTCAGAATTGGCCGTGTTACCAACTGCCCCCTCTCCCGAGCCTGGTCCTAGCAGTAGAGTATAAAAGTGAACGCGCCCCTGCTTACGCTCACTTTGCTGCCGGATTTCGAACGTGTCGGACGTGTGGTTGTTGGCTATTTGATGTTGTAGATTCTTATTAGTTTTTCTGATTGTGAGGTTGTTTAGGTTAAGTGTTAGATTAATTGATTTCATAAGTAGTTCTAAATTGTAGAGAATTGTTAATTTTGAAGATAAAACTGATTAGGCTTTGTAACCGTGTTATTTTTTAAAAATTAGCCCGACTTCTGGTTTTTAAGAATATATATATTATATATAAATATTTTATTCCTCTATGCTACTACTCACTTTAAACGAGAGGTAACTAACGTTACTATTATTAGTTTAACTGTTTATTTTATTATCCCATAGGTAAAATATAATACAAAATACCAAGTCAGACATCGAAAATTCTGCACCAAAAATTGTGGTCTCATTACTCAACAATCCACCAATTTCATTTAGTAAAATATAAAATACATCATAATAAAAGAAGAGACTCAGTTCGTACCTATACATATACTCAATACTTCTTTTTAATTAATTTAGTTCCAGTCATAGATTTAGGATGTAAAAAATCCTAAATCTATGGTTCCAGTATTCACAGGCATTCAACTTGGCTCATCATTTAGTATTCTGCTGCGTTTACGCTATAATCCAATACATGCCCGTTTTATAGAATAACTTCTTTCTATGCCTCATTTCGGAACTAACATTTTTTCTATGCAGCGACACAGATACACATAGTAACTAGCGCCATCATTGAAAGGAACTATTAAGTGAAACGCAATATACACGTTTATATGACTGAACATTTTGTATATGTATGGGTAGATATATATGCGGTTGACCTCGACAGTCGCGGCACAAACAACACGCTGATCTCGAAGCGTGTTATCATTTTATCGTATTTGAGGCATTTGGTAACAAACATCGTCCAAAATACATGTATTATTCAAAATTATTGTGTTAAACACTGTGAAATAATTTAGGAACACCATAGTTAGGAGCACTCAGCTGATTGCGACGTTTCACTGCACGTGTGACGCGCATACTGCAGTTTTAACGAAGCTTTTATTAGCATGGCCACTTCAGTTTTAAGTTGCAGTTTTATCCTAAGATTAAAAACATTTTCTCGTCCTAAAAACTACAGTAAGGTAAGTAATTTTAATTGTTATTATTTTTATCGTCAGTGTTAATCTGCTTCCCATATGCATTCCATATTAAATAAATGCTGCATATCGCTATCAGAGATACTTAATAGCAACATCGAGAATAAATAAGTACCTAGACTGTGCAGTTTGTATATTTTGTCGTATCTATTTAATTATTATCAATTTCTTCTAATCAATAATTTTGCATAAAATCATACATATAAATTAATTGAATATATATAAAAAAATCTTTTATTAATTAATTAAAATTGAAACTTTTATTATTATTAAATTATAAATTATCTTATTTCTCAGGTATTTGTATGCGCTAGCTACAGTACGTCGAAAAGAAGCAAGATTTTCTCAAACGTTAATGAAGCAGTAGCTGACGTTAAAGATGGATCCAAGCTATTAGTTGGAGGTTTTGGACTATGTGGAATACCGGAAAACCTTATTGTAGCCGTTAATAAGAAAAATGTTAAGGGACTCACTGTAGTTTCTAATAATGCAGGTAACTGTTGATTCCTAAGAAGATACGAGGATAGGGTCATGGACATCACATCTTTTTATGTAATAGGTAATGTAGATATAAAGATATACTTAGCTATCTATTTTTAAAGCATCTATTTATCTGTAATAATGTTGCATCATATTATTATTGCCTCACTGTAGAGGAATTATCTATGACACTGTCTAGAAAACGTGGGTGCATACCTATGTAAATTTTATTGATTCAAACATCCACCTGTTCGTTTTGAGATAACGATACATTAAAGCATTTGTTTATTTTCACCTTAGGTATACTTATACCTTTGTACCTACAAATAATAGATATCTAAGATATTAGTGGTACCTGTCTATAGGCGTGTGACGCTACCTCTCTTTCAGGTGTTGAGAATTTCGGTCTGGGAATATTATTAAAAAGCAAGCAAGTTAAAAGAATGATTGCCTCTTATGTAGGTGAAAATGGGGAATTCGAGAGACAGTTCCTAAGTGGACAATTAGAGGTAGGTTCGATTGCCAAAATAGATATTCTTACATAGTTAACTAGTGTTTAAAAAATAGAACGTAATTGGTTTCAGGTGGAGCTGACACCACAAGGTACTCTCGCAGAAAGAATACGTGCAGGAGGAGCAGGCATCCCAGCATTCTTCACACCCACAGGTTTTGGCACTCTCATACAAGAAGGAGGAGCCCCTATTAAATATTCTAAGGACGGAAAAGTAAGATCAATTATTGATAGATTAAAATATGTAGCTGTAAGTATATACGTAGTGAGTCCCCGCAGACTACAGACTCTCTATCGGCCGATAGTTTGGTCGGCTTTTTAATCAGTATGAAGAGGTATGCAAGTGCGCACATTACAGCGATTCAGTAATGGCATGTTCACATGAAATAAAAAGTTTGATGTGCTTCACAATTGCCTTCCAACTAAACTATCGGCGAACTATCGGCCGACCGCTTGATCTTTCCCGCCCGCACACTTGCCGATTATTTTATGGGCCGACAGGTACAGAAAGTATTTATTATTTATTTATTTATTATTGTAATTATAAAGAGTTTAGTAACTTAGGATGAATCGTGTAAAACTTCCCTTGCAATAATTTATTACCATAGATGGGATGTATCCAATACTCTCGATTTCTCTTCTTCATCCTTCTTCTCCTTTGTATCAAGTATAAAGCAATAATAATATTCCTGGGCAACATTCCACGCGACTGATTCTCTTCACCAACTCTCTACCGAATGTTATTAATCGGCCGACTGTTTGTCTGGTCTACGCACTCACGTTCTACCAACTAAACATAGTTGGCCCAGTGTGCTCACTAGCAGCCAAACTCGACTAAACTATCGGCCGATAGAAATTCTGTGGTTCTGCGGGAACTAAGAGTCGAAATTTAAAAAATTACATTTCCAGATTGATATCCCAAGCTCGCCTCGCAATGTTCAACAATTTAATGGTAAAAACTACATTATGGAAGAAGCTATTACTGGCGATTTTGCCCTAATCAAAGCTTGGAAGGCAGACAAACATGGTAATTTAATATTCAAGAAAAGTGCCCGCAATTTTAATCCTGCTATGTGCAAAGCTGCAAAAGTAACCATTGCTGAAGTAGAAGAAATCGTAGACGAGATCGACCCAGATTTCGTTCATGTGCCTTCGATATTCGTCCACAGGGTTATCAAAGGGGAGAAATATGAAAAACGAATAGAAAAGAAAACTATACAGAAGAAAGAAAATGCTCCAAAGGAAAAAAAGCCTTCCGATGATGTTAGAGAAAGGATAATTAAGAGAGCAGCATTAGAATTCAAGGATGGCATGCACGCGAATCTTGGAATAGGTGATAACAACTTGTGATGTTTCATAGTTACTTGTAACCATGCACTGGTAAAATAGAATCACATCTTATATTTAATATGTTTCAGGTATACCTATGTTGGCTAGTAACTACATAGCGGACAATGTAAAGGTATTCTTACAATCAGAAAATGGTATATTGGGTCTTGGTCCATTCCCTACAGAAGAAAATGTAGATCCAGATCTGATAAATGCCGGAAAGGAAACCGTCACAATATTACCAGGTGATTATATTACCTTTACGTAGTATATGTATGCTTACCTATTATTATACCTATACCTAGTATGTGTTTACTTCGTTTCCTTACCGAGTTCAATAATGTTATCATCTGAATATTAAGCAATTAAATTATTCTTTAGGTGCATCATTTTTCTCATCTGATGATAGTTTTGCAATGATACGAGGAGGACATGTTGATTTAACAATGTTAGGTGCAATGCAAGTTTCCCAATATGGAGACTTAGCTAACTGGATGATACCCGTAAGTAGCTAAGATGGTTATTAAAATTTGATTTTTTTAGCCTGAACCATGTAAAATATAAAAATAAGTAAGTATTTACATTTTCCCAAAAGCATTTTCCAATTTTAAATACCTAATTATCGGAGCGATGAAATCACCTCTCTGCTCGGAGTTATTTATTTCGCCTAAAATGAGAACTTAACTTAATTATATATTAGAATGAGTAGACAATTGGCATCTATTGTTGCTCTTAAATGTTCTGTAGTGTGAACTTAATATTTGTTACATTGTAAACTATTTATAGAAAGACAAGCATTACATTCTTCACAAAACGAACTACTTACTGATAATAACAGTTTGTATTATTTTTATTATTATAGGGGAAAATGGTGAAAGGAATGGGAGGGGCAATGGACTTAGTATCCGCTCCCAGAACGAAGGTGATAGTTACAATGGAACACGCCGCTAAAAATGGATCTCATAAGATATTGCCTGAATGTACTTTGCCATTGACTGGAAAGAACTGTGTTGATATGATTATTACAGAAAAGGTTAGTTCTCTTTATTTAAAGTTAGGTGCAATCTTGGTACAATATACGATACAAGTCGATAAAAGTGTTATAAAATATAGTTACTATTTTTCTATACTTACTTACTTAAAATTAGCTCAAAGTGAACTAAATATGTGTGCCTCAAAATGTCCTATACAGGTGTAACAAAAAGGGCATGTTAAGCGAAAAGCTATGTAAATAGCCCACTGTAGAGAACTTGTCCACAAAATTTGAGACCCGAAATCACATGTTTATTTTTCCCGATAGTATGGAGAATTTTTAAATATCTCAGGAATTTTCATATAATCTTGAAAAATAAAAATGTGATTTCGAGTCTCAAATTTTGGAAATAGATTCTCTACAGGGTGATTTTTGGTCGTCAACGTTCCCGAAAACTACGGAATCTCCTCATCATCACGATCATTTTTCTCCATGGAAGCATACCTGGGAAGTGTCTGGTTTCCAAAATATTAGGGTCCAAAGTTGAGTAAATAGACTATGTTTTTCTGCATAAATGCACATAGACGCGTGTAGCAAGATTTTTTCACGAAAAATAATTAATATCTGTCTATAAAAAAAACTAACATAAACACTAGACACTATAAATTTCGCACGATCAAGGAATAAAAAAAAAAATCATTTTTTTTTCCCCAGCATTTCTTTTGGCATAAACTTACTTTATTTGATGTATAGAGTACGTACCCTTCGTTAATGGTGGCAACAAAAAAACATACTGTATAGTAGGTCTATTTACATAGCTTTTCGCTTAACATACCCTTTTTGTTACACCCTGTATATAACGTACGTAGCATAAAATTTGCATTTCATTAAAACCATGCAAAATATAGGAGAAATCTTATTGAAGATTGTGCATAAAAAATGTTGTAGGTACCTACTTTCTACCTATGTATAGGTAGAACTTAACATAAATTATTATATGTTTCAGTGTGTATTCGAAGTAGATAAAGAAAAAGGTCTAACTTTGACTGAGCTTGCAGATGGGGTAACAGTAGAAGACATTCTTGTTAGTACGGGTTGCGAATTTAACGTTGCGTCTAATGTTAAAAAAATGGGCGATGTTACAAGAAATGTTACTACAGTGGAATGATAATGAAAATGGGTGTTAGAGAATAATATTTTTTTAATTTAAATGAAACTATATTCTGATTGTACAAATTAATGTAAAATATAAGTCTGAATAAAAAAACTGTTACATTGTTTAATACAAATGGTTGATTAAATTAAACTATTCAATTTCGCAGATTTTTTATTTCAATATGAATTAACCTGGACCTTTTCTACCGAGCATGAATTCGTAAGATCAAATTGCGATTACTTACCCAGTTTTTACAGAACAGCTGTATGAAGTGACTGACTATCTCTATCTAGGTGTAAAAGATACAAAATTAATTATCTCCTCCCAACTCCCAGCTAAGGAGCTTAAAATTTCGTGTAAGTATGGGCTAAGGTAGGTATATTAAACAAATTGTAATCGATTTCAAAAGTTAATTCAGTTGTAATCCTATATAATAGTCTTTTGTCGTAATCTCCAATTTGTCTTCAATAATGATCTGCGATCTGCCTTCATCATCGTCATCATCATTTACAGCCCTGAGAAGTCCACTGTTGGACATAGGCCTCTCCCCAATAACCTCCACTCCGACCTCCAATCCGACGCCCGCGATCTTGGCCAGGTCGTCCGTCCACCTCGTGGGTGGCCTTCCCACGCTGCGCTTGCCGATACGTGGTATCCACTCTAGAACTTTCCGACTCCATCGGCCATCAGTTCTCCGAGCTATGTGCCCTGTCCATTGCCACTTCAGCTTGCTGGATCATTGAGCTATGTCGGTGATCTTTGTACGTCTGCGGATCTTCTCATTTCTGATTCGATCACGTAGAGAGATCCCAAGCATAGCTCTCTCGCTTCTTTATGAGGCACAAAGTTAGAGACCACGTCTCGGCATCGTAGATCATCACCGGCAGCACGCACTGGTTGAATACCTTCGTCTTTAAGGACTGGGCTATCTTGGACACAAATAAGCTTCGTAGTTTCCCGAACGCTGCACATCCGAGTTGTATTCACCGATTTACCTCCTTCTCAAAGTTGGACCTACCTAGTTTGACCGACTGTCCCAGGTAAACATCGTCAACAACTTCGAGCATCGAGCTCCCAACCAGTACAGGAGTGGGCGGCACATGGACGTTCGACATGATCTTCGTCTTGTCCATGTTACATCTTCAGGCCCATCTGTTGGGAGACTCGATTGAGGCCATCGAGCATTGTGCTTAGATCCTTCAGCGCTTAGATTAAGGATAGGTCTTCGCTCCGCTCCGAGCGGAGCGAACCGGAGCGAATCTTTATTCTAAGCTTCAGCGATTCTGCTATGACCACGATGTCGTCTGTGAACCGAAGGTGAGTGATGTATTCGCCATTGATATTGATGCCGAGTCCTTTCCATTCGGATGCTTAAAGGCGTGTTCCACTGCATTGGTTCTACATTGGTTTGGATCTGCCTTCAACTTAACTGTAATGCAGAGTAAGTATATTCTTTTCTGTAATGATATGGTAATGTTATTCAAACTTTGTGAAGTCAATACAGATCAAAACTGAAAACTCTCAAAATATAATGTCAGAAGTTTTTGATGACTATTTGTCATTGTGTTAAAAAAAGTCTCAAATCTCGTTTTAATTTATTTACTGAATCTTGATAAGTTTTTAAAATATGCTTACATTATAATTATATTATCATCTTCACAAATTATGTCGAAGTTTAAGAATTTATATCTGTATAACAATGAACAGACTGTGGTATGGTGTGCGTGTATTGTATGGCTTCTAAGCATAATTTTCATAATATGGTCTCTAACGTTAATACTATGTAAGTATCTCTGCTTTTCATGGACTATTGTAGCTAGTTAGGTCACCTTTTATTTAAACTTCATCGGAGATGGGAAGAAATATATGATGAATAATATAATATTGTCGTGTGCTCCTGTCCAACCTGTATCTTCACGGAACTGTTATGTATTATGTTGGCTTTCTAATTTATTAAATAAATAATAGAATGAAAGAATAAGGAAGCGCTAAGAACAAAAAAGTGTAGCATAAAAAGACTTACCTACTTAACACAGACAGACCTAACATTTATTGACTTTAAAACTTTTAAAATAACTTGGTTGAGGAGGGGAGTGCCCTTTTCCCAAGTATTTCTTGTTGGTGAAAGAATTTATTCCTTTTTCCGCAACTATGCTGAGACAGGCTCTAACTAATAATAATAACTAATACCGACCACCAAGTCTAATATTGAAGTTCAATTTTCAGGTTTAGGCGATATATTGGTAAAATTAAATCTCGATATGATAAATGCTATAATGCTACTGGCCGGCGTGTTCATGTTCCCTGTGCACTTTTATCTGTTGTATCTGATTGCTAATAATAAGAAAATTGAGTAAGTGTTAGATTAACCATATACGTAAGTACATTAGGCACCAAATTGGCAGGTCTCTGACAGCTTAGTAGCTGCTAGTTTACTCACAGCTCAATTTGGAACATTTGCCTAAAGTAATTTAAAGTGCGGTAGTTAGAACTATGTCTATTCTAAAAAAGCTGTAATGTCTTTGGATAGACGTGGTTTTAAAGCATAAGTTTAACGTAAGTATCTGTCGTCTCTTGTGGTTGCCAAGGTACCTATGTTAACTCTACAAATTCAGATATTCATTAGAAAACCTTCAAAGTGGGTATTCGTTCTCACAAAACATATGGAACACGAAAATCTATTGATAGATGATAAATTGTGACTTCATTTTTTCTAGGCAAAAAACGAGAGGATTCTGTTGCCATCTCTGGATGTGTCTGGCATGGATTCTTTTAATTAATACCATTGGTATTTTTGCATGCCTTTACAATCTTTACAAATGTCAGATAAGCTGTGTTGAAAGTTTATTAAGAAGTCTGAATTTTTATAGAACTGCGCCGAAGCATAAACGATTTATCGATAACATACAATGGACCCTGAAATGTTGCGGAGTAAGTCATCTTGTATTATTCCTGCAATAAAATCGCAATGAATCAAAAAGTAGCAGTAATCTTTACTGTGCGAGCTGAAATAATCCCTTTAATGGGGATGTTATGCATTTGGCTTATTATCAGAGTTAAGTGCGTTGCTTGGTAGGATCTTATTTTTAACTTAATGGGTAGATACCCGCCCCCTGATTACGTAAAAGCAATAGCAAAACCGAAGCAAAGCGATAGCGCAATATTCGCCTTGAAATGTCAAAAGTTCCCATGAAATTCGTTTTACGTAATACGAATTTGACAAGCAATCAGCTATTTTTGTACAATTTTCGCTATCGCTTTGCTTTTGCTAGTTAGGTAATAAGGGGGCCTGTCTCTCTTCTAGATAGATTCTAAACCTACTTACCTACTGCTCCATTCCTTAAGGCTTCCTATGTTTCGGAAAAATATTTCCAAGGGGATTATAATGTGTGTAATAGAAATATAACCTATTTCTATTATGTGTGTATTGATTATTCTGAGGGATAAGTAAATTTTGCTCCAGGTCAACTCCTACAAGGACTGGTTCACTCGTGAATGGTATGACAAGATACGGGACTTCGAATGGGATGGCAACCGAAATGTCAATGTCCAAGCAGAAGCCGAGTCTGGGAACACTGATAGTGTTCCATTGAGGTTCATTTTATATTGTTTTAATATAACTGATTTGTATTAGGTATAATCTAGTAAGTACCTAGCGATTTATAAGACGTTTGAAAGAACAAAAGCATTATGTATAGGTACTTACTGACCTAGAACATAAAGAATAAACACACCGCTAAGTTGATATGAATGTACCTACTTACATATTATACTTAGCTCGTCATGGTAGGTACGTAGCCTAAAGGTTCGCATTTGCTGGTCGCTCGCTATATTTACATACCAACGATTTATATCTACCTAAAGTAGGTATCTATAATTTAAGTATCTATTAGTGAACAATGTATTTATTTTTTAACTTTCCTACTTATCTTTTTCCTTAGCTGCTGCAAAAGCGGTTCCTGCGTTTCGAATTATCTGAAGGAGCTGGGCACTCGGTCAATTCACACAAATGGATGTGGGCACAAAATGCGCCGTTTGTTATTGTTTGCTTTTAATGCCCACATGTTTTTCTTTTTGGCTGTGTTTGTCTGCGAGGTAAGTATATCATCGTCGACAGGCTATTGCAGTCCACTGCTGGACGTAAGTCTTCCCCAGGGCATGCCACAAGGCTACTGCCACAGGGATTTTGCCCATAGTCATCACGCTGGGCAGGCGGATTGGTGACAGAAGGTATAGGTATCATGTTAATAAAAAAAAATTGGTCCGTCCTACGGCTGCGTGATCGAATCAGGAATGATAGGGGAACAAAGGTCACCAACATAGCCCAACGGTTCCATTAGCAAGCTAAAGCCGCAGTGAACAGGACTCATAGCTCGAAGAACCGATGGCCGATGGGGCCGAAAGTTATCTACGTACTGGCAAGCGCAGCGTGGAAAGACCATCCGCAAGATAGACGGACGATCTAGCCAGGGTAGCGGGTACCTACCTATACCTGCTGGATGTTGGCCGCTTCCAACTGGCTGCAGTGGAGGTCATTGGGGGGGAGGCCTAGTCTTCACGGGCCCCCGTGCCATCCACAATTAATTCTTATAAGATATAAGAATAGAGGATTCTTCACTTTATAGATTATTTCTTAACAGCTGCTCTTACTGAAACATGTGGTTCAATTTGACGCAAAAAGTTTATATGGATCCGATTCATATTTCAATAAGGACAAGAAAGGTACGAACGTGAGACACATAATGTCCATTAACAATAACTTTGATTCATCAAGTGGATCTTATGAGATGAATCCTGAGGAGAGTGACGTAGAGGTAGCAAAACAAGAAGATAATAACGATGTAGAAGTGACAAGGTATTTTTACTTACTTACCTATCTACCACATAGTCTGTCATATAAAGAAAGATCTTAAAGTGGTGATTTACTCGTTGGATTTGGAGTACTTACCTAGGTACCTACGGCCATGGCGTGGTGTCACTCATACCATACTCACATAAGGCTTAGACAGGAGTTACAATACAAATGATGCAATATACTTTGTGACTTACCTAGCTTAAGACACCAATACATACTTAAGATATTAAATAATTAATTGATCTCAGGTGTCTGCCAAACCAGTTGGAATTAAAGTACTTACCTAGGTACAGAGGCGGCTCGTCCTAAGAAGCGCTGGTGCAGTGCACTCCCACCCACGAAGATTACATAGGCAATCTATATTTCACTACATAATTATCTTTCAATTCTACTATATTTTATACAATAGTGTCTACGCGTGTCTTCTCAAGTAAGTTGTAATCTTATGTATCGAGTGGAGCGCTAGCGATCGCGCTTCAATGAAACGAAATTTGGTACGATTCCTAGTACTGTATTCAATGAGTGCGAAAGAGACATACCGACATAGGCCGGCGCGTGAAACAGAAGATTTCGTATGAAAAATTAGCGTAATCTGGAGCGCCACTCACATAATTCGTAGTGTGCGTTGGTTGTCTTTAATGTGTTTTATTAGGTCATCTGAATTTTAATAAAGTGTGAGGTTGCATCATTATATTCAGTAAGGGAGTGAACACGCGCGGCGTTTCCAAACTGTAATTTTGCATGCGCTCATATAAAAAAAAAATGTGAACACACATCTAAAAATATCACGAGCCGCCCCTGCCTAGGTATAAGATTCAGCAGCCACCTTTGGCAATCTTTAGATTTTGTACTAAAATAGCTATTGTCATTTCAGAGTTCCTGATTATCTCGATATAATCAATGCGAATGTTGCTTACCATCCACAATAGAAAATTCAGCAAAATCTGCAATTTTGTTGGACGAAGCATTGCATATACTATGTAAGTAGGTGTATATTCGTATCTAAAACCTATTTTGCTGTAGGATAGAACGAATCTATTACAAAATATCATGACATAAACTCTGTTGCTACAAATTTTAATCTACAAGAGTGTTAAAAAATTATATGTCTGTACAGGGTACGTACGAATAAATAACATGATTCCTTTGCCTTTTCGGCCAGCTTGTGTTTTGGTTCAATGATAAAAAAATATTTTCGTTTGTATCGTAGAAGACATAGATAACAGAAACACAGGAGATGGGCCGCTAAGCGCACTTAGTTTGAGTTCTGATGTAAGCGGCTATAAGCCACACTTACATTGACATCTAAATAATAACACAAATTACACCCTCATTGATAAATCTCTGACACACACACATTTAAGGCGGTACTCTCATTGGCGCGCACACATTGCTATCTACTGTGTAAGTACGCGCCTCAGTATAGCAAATACATTCAACAAATTTCACACGTACGCTAGTGATTGACTGTCGATAAATTTGTTATCGACACAGAGATCTATAGAGTGGCCGTGGGGGCGTGGGCGGTGTAATTGAACTATGAACAAAATAGGCAAACATCGCAAAAACGCAATCAGTCGGGACTTGATTGCCTAACGCGTCACACGGGAGTTTTTTTTTATAATGCCTGCTTGTTCAGTGGTTGTGTGCAAGAATCGAAGTGACCATAAACTTGAAGGGGTCACTTTTCATAGGTAAGTACAATAACAATTTTGTTTTCTAGCATTTATACCCAAATTTCATTTTATTTCGTTAAAATAATTTTCACTGAGTGACATATGTAACCTAACGATTGAACCTAATACATTGCTTGCTAAGTGTAGCGTGCCTGGTGTTGAAATCAGTTTGATAAGAAACACAAAAATAAAGAAAGTTGACTTTGCACACATCTACATTAATTTAGGTACTTTGTTACACTAATAATAATAAGTAATTCATCATTGTTTTACATAAACATAATATTTTTTAAACTCTCAAAATTATCTACTTAACATTAGTTATTACTCGTAGGTACTATCGCGGCAACGTGACGTATCGACAACAAGAAATGACAGGTACAACTTTATGTCAAAGCGCTTAGCAGCGGCCGTGCGCGGGAGCGGCCGATTCAATATGCGCAATTATCATCACTGGGTCAAACTGATTTCAACACCAGGCACGCTACACTTAGCGAGCAATGTATTAGGTTCAATCGTTAGGTTACATATGTCACTCAGTGAAAATTATTTTAACGAAATAAAATGAAATTTGGGTATAAATGCTAGAAAACAAAATTGTTATTGTACTTACCTATGAAAAGTGACCCCTTCAAGTTTATGGTCACTTCGATTCTTGCACACAACCACTGAACAAGCAGGCATTATAAAAAAACACTCCCGTGTGACGCGTTAGGCAATCAAGTCCCGACTGATTGCGTTTTCGCGATGTTTGCCTATTTTGTTCATAGTTCAATTTCTATAGATGGTAGAAGAGTATTCATGATTCGGCGGGAAAAGCTGGAAGGGTGCAGGTGTAATTTTCTTGTGAAAATCAAAAATTATTTGTAAATGGCTTGCATGTGTCCGTAAAGTGATGTTTTCTGGTAAATAAGTTATATTTTGATTACTTGTGATGTGAATCTAGTGCGTGTGCATGGTTTTATACGCAGGTAAGCTGAGTAAAACTTTAGCCGGAATATGATCTCTTCATGGGCGCATGTAAGTTGTTTCTGCAATAATTTTTCATTTTGACTAACTTTACACTTGTTCTTGAGGATTTTCCCGACGTTTCCATTCATCATCATCATTATCATCCATCCTAAATTCAGAAATCATTTACTAAAGACAATGGCTGTATAGGCTTAGTTCCCCTTGCCTTTCCTTCGGGATAAACTAAAAAAAAAAAAAAGTATAGAGTATATTCTTTGGTCTTTACACTTGTTCTTGAGGATTTTCCCGACGTTTCCATTCATCATCATCATTATCATCCATCATAAATTCAGAAATCATTTTCTAATGACAATGGCTGTATGGGCTTAGTTCCCCTTGCCTTTCCTTCGGGATAAACTAAAAAAAAATATATTCTTTGGTTTGTATTTAGATTCGGCGGGAAAAGCTGGAAGGGTGCAGGTGTAATATTCTTGTGAAAATCAAAAATTATTTGTATATGGCTTGCATGTGTCCGTAAAGTGATGTTTTCTGGTAGATAAGTTATATTTTGATTACTTGTGATGTGAATCTAGTGCTTGTGCATGGTTTTATACGCAGGTAAGCTGAGTAAAACTTTAGCCGGAATACGATCTCTTCATGGGCCCATGTGGGTTGTTTCTGTAATTATTTTTCATTTTGACTGACTTTGCACTTGTTCTTGAGGATATTCCCGACGTTTCCATTCATCATCATCATTATCATCCATCATAAATTCAGAAATCATTTACTAAAGACAACGGCTGTATGGGCTTAGTTCCCCTTGCCTTTCCTTCGGGATAAACTAAAAAAAAAAAAATTACATTCGTACGAACGAAGTTAAGGATTCGGCGGGAAAAGCTGGAAGGGTGCGGGTGTTATTTTGTTGTGAAAATCGAAATTAATTTGTAAATGACTTGCATGTGTCCGTAAAGTGATGTTTTCTGGTAGATAAGTTATATTTTGTTTGCTTGTGATGTGAATCTAGTGCGTATGCATGGTTTTATACGCAGGTAAGCCAAGTAAAACTTTAGTCTGAATACCATCTCTTCATGGGCTCATGTTAGTTGTTTCTGTAATTAATTTTGATTTCGACTAATTTTACATCCATTCTTGAGGATTTTCCCGACGTTTCCATTCATCATCATCATTATCATCCATCATAAATTCGGAAATCATTTACTAAAGACAATGGCTGTATGGGCTTAGTTCCCCTTGCCTTTCCTTCGGGATAAACTAAACAAAAAAAAAAAACGAACGAAGTTAAATTAAATACATAGATAGATATTATTGATGATATCACATATTAAAATAGTTGTATTTATCTGTATGTTATCAATTTAGAACTATATAGGTATTGTTAGTATATCATGTTTGATTAAGTTTTTCTATTATAACCTCAAACTTGTTTTCAGAACTATGGTTTTCTTATCCGTGATAAACTGGGTGAGGGTGCGAGGTCCAGATGAATTTTGGAGAAAAAGGAGAGTGTTCAGATTAGCTGCACATTATGTGGGTCGCCGGAGAAATTGTTATTCTATTGCTGTGCGCAATGTTCACCGCGCGTTAGTTTACGCAACAAAATCTCGTAAACTCAAGAAACAAGATATGAGAACACTTTGGGATACACGAATTACAGCTGCTTGCGACCAACACAATATTTCCTTATATATGCTAAAGGAGGGTTTAGACAGATCCAACATTATGCTTGATCGTAAGTCACTGTCTGACTTAGCATCATGGGAACCTTGCACCTTTGAAAGTCTGGCTGCTATTGCTAAGCAGAAATTCGATTACGATGGGCTTATTGATACTGCATATAAAAAATACCCAAGTGGCATTGATTTGGATCTCAAAGATGTAATGTTGGAGGTGTGGTTAAAAGAAAAAAAGTAATATAATAACAATAATTCCTAGTATCTAGTTTTAATAAAATAGTTCATTGTAATACATATTGCCTTTGATTTATAAAATTAACTGTTCTTTAATTCCTTTTTTAGTTGCTTAGTCAATTCATTTTGCTGCTGAAGTATGTAAAGGTTTTCTATTTTTCTCTTCTGCTGTCTTTCAATATCTCTAATAACACCTTCATGCATTTTTTCTCTGGAAAAACAAAAACACTTACAATGTGGTTACATTATAAAATCACATAATTAAGCGTTACTCTGATAATTCACAATCACCCTTCACCCGCTAAGCTAGTGTTGCGAAACAGATTAAGTATACCTGTATGTATGTTTATTGCATACTAAGATTTACAAAATACAATCCTTATACAAAATAAGGATGCATTTCATTTAACTGGAATGGTCCCTGCTGGTCACTGGGAATGAACCATGGATATCTAAATAAAATGTAAGAATAGTTGGTACTCCTGAAATCAGTTGGAAATAGGCAAACAAAGGGAAGAATGTATAATACATACATACATAATAAAAAATATCAAAAAATCGTATATGTTTAGTACCTAACAGCCCCTGAGAGAAGTAAAATAAAAAGGTATGTTGTGTCCTTATTTTTTATGCTTAAATTAAAGTATCAATATGTAAATAGGTATAGATATTTATAAAACCCACCTGTCTGATTGCTGTTTTAAGTGCACATAGGCTACAATACCAGCTGTAACACCAAGAGATAGGCCAAGTACCAGTTTTGAAGTGTGAGATGACATTTTCAAACTTATATTACATTTTAATTTATTGTGACTAATATTTACAAGTACGCTAAACTGGAAAGATATTAATTTATTCTAATAAAATATTAATTTATTTTTATGTACCTACGAGTATGTAGGTAGTATCTCTATATAGTTTGTGATGTAGGTATTCAAAGTTGTGTCAATATTGTTATCTTAGGGTTGATAAAAAATATCGATATATCAAAATATCGATATTTTTTCCTGCGATATATCAATTTTCGATATTTATTTTCAGATATCAAAATCGATATATTTTTAAAGCTCTGCTGTCTGGCGTCTGCTCATGCCTCACATCATGTTTTTGACCAATCCGATTTCTTAAATTTAGAAAATATGCAGTAGGCTGTATGGGTTTAGTTTCTTTGCTTCAAACACAAACAAAAATTACACTCTATGACTTGTTTGTCTATGATAATGACATTGCTTGTTGGTTTGGTGGATTCGGCTGGAAAAGCTGGAAGGGAGCGGGTGTAATTTTCTTGTGAAAATCAAAAATTATTTATAAATGGCTTGCATGTGTCCGTAAAGTGATGTTTTCTGGTAGATAAGTTATATTTTGATTACTTGTGATGTGAATCTAGTGCGTGTGCATGGTTTTATACGCAGGTAAGCTAAGTAAAACTTTAGCCGGAATACGATCTCTTCATGGGCGCATGTAAGTTGTTTCTGCAATAATTTTTCATTTTGACTAACTTTACACTTGTTCTTGAGGATTTTCCCGACGTTTCCATTCATAATTATCATTATCATCCATCATATGTTCAGAAATCATTTACTAAAGACAATGGCTGTATGGGCTTAGTTCCCCTTGCCTTTCCTTCGGGATAAACTAAACAAAAAAAAAAAATTGTTGGTTTGGTGGATTCGGCGGGAATTGGATTGGTACGAACGTTGTTTTGTTGTGTTGTCACGAGTAAACTAAGCGTAGCTTATTGTTATTTTTTTTGTGCGAGTTGTATTTATGTTAAATGTCATGTCTGCTGTATGGAAGTTAGCGATAATTTTGGCAATTTTTATAAATAATTGCAAATTGGGCAAAAAATATCGATATATCGAAATTTCTTGGGTGATATATATCGATATATTTGAAAGATATCGATACGATAAATATCGATATTTTTTTTCCATTTGCCCATCACTATGTTATCTGAAGATTTGACATTGACAGATTACGGCCAGTCTTCTGTCAAAATAGTTTTTTAGCGAAGTACACACAAGTCTATACAGCCAGTAGAAAGCGTTATTGTTGCGAATCATTTGCGAATAGTTATTTCGGTGTTGTCTAGCAAGATAATCCTGAAAAAAGATTACGTTCACGCGTTCAAGCGAACAAACACGAAGTTTCAGAAAAGAATAGGTTTAAGCTCGATTACAACTTCGGAACATGTTAAAAATTAATTTCCTGACTATAGATCCTACCTGCCTAACTTATCAATGTAATACGTAAACAATAAAACACAAAACAAAGAAAATCAACAAATATAATTCATAATTTACAGAGATTTAAATCTCATCTCTTCACCCTGTAAATAACACAATCACTGCGAATCGTCACAATCACAATAACACTTAGCCAGCTTCGTCACTACGAGCGTCCTTGCACTGGCGTAATATTTAAAGCTTTTAATTATGTACACTGATCCTGGCGAATCTACTTAAAATAAGTATTTTTAGTTAAAGAGATATATTATAGAATGTATTAGATTTTATAGAGGAGAAAAGGGCCACAGCATATACACACGCGCATCTTAAAATTATTCTTAATTGGCAGAAGTTACATAAAGCCATTATAACACTACAATATCGCCACGACCTTTTGTACAATTGTTTTGTGGAGTTTTTCCTCTATTCTTAAATTAAGAGCTTCTATAACTCTTGGAGTCGCCAGAATACAGTCTATATTCGTACAAATTTATGGCAGTAATCAACTACAGTTGTCGTAGAAACTAGCCGAGCCCCTGTTCGGTATCTCGGCGAATTCGCGTTTCGGTGTGCACAACTTGCTGCTGAAGTCTACGTTACGTTTCCTGAAAAAGAAAAAGTAAAGACGTAAAGACACTTATTACAATAGGAGAAAGTAATGAAATACTTATAATTAATTAGTGTGCCTACCCATTAGGTACATACTCGTAGACAGGCCCGTGTTTTCAAAATGGGTTAGCCAGAACTGCAGGATCAAAAAGGAGATACCACAGCCACGTTTACCATTACGGGGACAAGTTATCGCCTGAGAGAATGCCCAAGTTCAGTCAACTCTTACGACACACACATACCTACATAAGTACATAATAAATAGGTATATAAATTTATAAAGCAAAGTAAAGTTACCCTCTAGTAGGCAGTTCCATTTGGTCGACAAGGACCGACTTGACGTAAAGGCGGTCGTTACACCACAGGATGCACAGAGATCGTGGCTCCAGTACATTCATGTCGTACTCCCACGATAACTCCACCTAGAACATAATTTAAGGGTTCAAATGCAACGAAGCCCTGTGGATGCGGTGACCAGAATCCGTTTCATAGAATAACTCCTATGCCAGGTTTTGTTACAAAATTTTTTTACATGCAGTGATACAGATAATATAGTCCTGCCGATAGTATCTAGCGCCCCATCATCCAAAGGAAATATTCGGAGATACGCACTCTAGTCGGCATGTCTTGTCTTAGGGGAAGATCAGTCTTATTTCGTTGTAGAATGAGATATTTACCTTCCTTACTTTTCCACCTAAATCCATTGGATGAGTCACGACTATTGTGTAAGTCGTTCCATGTTCCAACCTGAAACAAACATTCATTTAAAAAGATAATTATTTGGTCTGCATCAATGTACCTATCATCATCATCAGCCTATTGCAGTCCACTGCTGGACGTAGGCCTCCCCCAGGGCACGCCACAAGACTGCCATGGGGGGTAATTATTGCCCATAGTCACCACGCTGAGCAGGGTTAATGTATGTACCTAATGGACACATAATTATTTATATTGGTCCAGTCTACTTTGTAGGTTCCCACTTGTCGTTCCATATGTAATTAGTAATTTCTGATACTTACTTGACATAGTTACTTGGCGTAAGGTCCATTCCTCGAATGACGCCTCGATCAGAGAGAAGCGTCACTTTAAGGAAACCCTGAATAAGAAATATAGGTAAATTCATTGCGATAAGTTAAATAGTTATGGACTTTGTTTAAATGAGTAATGGCATTTTAGTACATACTTGCACCCATGATTCTGCTCCTTTTGGATTGGCTAAGTGTATTGCGATTTTGTAGTGTCGCTCTGAAAAAATACAGAAAGTTACATACACACATAACATCTCTTGGGTTTGGCAGAGTAATGTGCTTCAGTTACATAGGTAAATCATGTACCTACCTAGTATCTGTGCTTTATTAAGTAAATAAAATAAAATATATGAATAGTAAGTAACAAAAATCATGGTCCTTCGAGTCGGATACAAAGGTGTTAAAGTGATATAACAAACAGTAATATTCCATACTAAGTGTCTGTGATAGGAGATTTGAGTCTTCAACCCTGGCTTTACATCTGGCGAGAGACAGCTAACTAAATAGCTACCCATGATACTGGTAGTATGGTATACTTAGTTACATATACCTATAGTTAAGAGTACGGAGAAGGACATAGGCTATTCGGTAGACCACGCGGAATAAGTCGAGTAGGTAATAGCTAGTCGTCTATAATAAAAAATACAAAAATATACATAATCTTACGGCAAAACGGCAGTTCCTTCCCAGTACTGAGGTAGTACTTAGCGCCGATTGTTTCGTTTTCTTCTGACGGATACACCTCGTTCTCCGACTGGTTGTTTTTGTTTGTGATCAGACCTGGAGAGCTGTCGGCGTGGAAACTGAAAATAAAAAACGGTGGTTTGTAATCCTACTAACACCTATTATAAACGCGAAAGTTTGTAAGGATGTGCCTATGTTTATTGCTCTTTCAAGCAAAAACTACTGAATGGATTTTGATGAAACTTCTTACAAGTCAGAATAACACAAAGGCTACAATTCATTATCCCGGGAAAATATTTTTATACCGGATAATTTTGACATATTGTTTTTTATGCAATCCACGCGGACGGAGTTGCGGGCGTCCACTAGTCATATATATTTTTAAATTTTATAATGTTACAAAGCACTAAAAGATAAGACAGATCTAGGTAAAGCCCTTTACACATCAAAGCAAACTTTTATCCAGTGAGCTTGGTTAGCGATACTTATCCGCCCTAGGTTCGGCCTTTACCGACGATGTTCGTCAGCTGAAATTTGAAGAGAGCTTTATAATATTCAAAAGTAAATAGATCTAAATAAATGACATACCCCATAATGGCACATCCATGACCGCAGTGGAAACATTTTCCTGATAGAAAATGTTGATAGGACGGACATTGATGCCCTGAAATGCATTTATAAGCCATAAGCGCTTTAATGAAGACAATAGAATGGAAAAATAATTGTAAAAGATTCTTAGTTCAAATACATTAGCTTGGACATGAACGAACGTATATAGAACAATCTTTAACCTCAATAGGTTCATGTGCTATGTTCCAAGTAGGTAAAAGTGTAAGTAGTACACCTATGTAATAATTACCTGCTCATATACTCGTAATGCCACTAAAAAGTAAAATGATTATATCTCACCTATATATGGGCACTTCCCATTAATAGACTCTGTAAACAACTTAATAGCTCTGACATGGTTGCAAGCCACAAGTACCCTGGAGGCCTCTTCCAGGCCCTGCTTCACCAGGGTTAGGGGCACCAGGGGCCCTTCCGTTAGATCACACCCTGGCTGCTCCTTCCCATTGTTGGGATAGAAGTCCAAGTGTCCCACTGGCTGGGACATCCCGTACCCTGCCATAAACACAAAGTCTGTCGCACAGATGAAATAACCATGTCGGTAAATTAGTTCAACGCGATAAATATATAATACATGTACTTAAATATCATAATGAATCTAGCGAAAAGCTGAGATATGGACATATAATACATATTTACACATAAAATACATATAATTACACACATAAAGCTTTTAGGATCTGCGTCGAAAATAGGTGGCTTTTGTAACTCGCAAGTAGCTCTACTTGGGTAAGTAATAAGTAGGTAGTTTCATACTCTATTCTACCAATTCAGACACTTGACTAGTACAATCTGCCCTGTCACTTTACTATCACGTAGGATAAACGCTTTTTGAAGGGAACAGTTGTACCTAAATAAGTTGCAAGTAAATAATAAACATCCCGTCTAACCATATGTACGTCCGACAAACCAGACACGCACATCGGTAATATTAGGAAACCAGGTATGACTACCAAATTCTTAGTGTAAAAAAATTCTACGCAGATCCGAAAGCATAATAATAATGGTTAGTAAATAATAATTAGATAACAATGAATTCTAGCAACTAGCGTAGATACCTACTAAATGTGGATATCAAAATATAGGTAGATTCATGCGACACAAATGCAGCGTGCGTTAAGATGCGTACGTGCAAGTAAACAAAACGACACACAGTTGCAGCATTACCTAAAAGGAAAAT
This sequence comes from Carposina sasakii, assembly GCA_014607495.2. Taxonomy (NCBI): domain Eukaryota; kingdom Metazoa; phylum Arthropoda; class Insecta; order Lepidoptera; family Carposinidae; genus Carposina; species Carposina sasakii. Next base: position 9,100,926 of record CP053153.1, read on the forward strand.
GCTCTTTCCATCCGTATGTATGACGTCCACAAATTGAGCATCAGTCGGGTCCAGTCTCACGTGAGTGGGCATGCCTTGGAAATTAGGTTCAGCTGGATCCAGGCCAGTGATCCTTCCTAATCCCTACGAAATGAGACACTAGATCAAAGACAATTTGAATGTAGAATATTTAACACAACTTTTGAATCAGTATGAGTTGTTATGTTCGTTTGGTAGAATCTTACCTGAATTCTTTCGCCTGCATAGCCGGCTGTGTGCGCCCCTAATGAATGTCCTATAATGTGGACATCTAGAGGATTTAGTCCATGCTCTTTCTAAAACATATTAATTTTGGTTAAAAATTTATTGCTTCTATGATTCAAGTAGTGACAAATTAACATACATACATAAACTATTGCCCAATTTCCATTTAGAGAGAATGGATATAGGATTTCCGACTATTCATCGCAGAGTAGAATTAATAATAAATCTAACGTACTTAATAAGTACATACATACATATAATCACGCCTTTATCCCTTACGGGGTAGGCAGAGCACCAAGGGCCGATGGAACCACATGGTGCCACTTCTGACCAATTTTGAGGGTAAGTATAGTTGAGATGTACATAATATATATTAGTTTAGGTCAAAATTCTTACGAGTATATATACTAAGAAAAGTATCTTGATTGCAATAAAAATATTGAATCTTCTAAGTTTATAGGTTTTACGTATCCTTGTACTAAATCAATATGTTTTAAAAAGCTTGTTTGTAAGCCACACCAAATATTCGAACTTCTAAGAACAGCAAACCAAATATGTGCGTAAAGTTATAAATACTTATCCAGCATGTATCTTAGAAAAACGTTAAGTAAATGGGTTAATGTTTAAAAATAATTATACCTATTTAGAATACGAGTTCACAGACTAATAGCAGCGATTAATCAAGGTGATTTCCAGGGTTTGGTCGGAAAAAATTATGAAGTTAGGAAAAATTGCTGAAAACACTTTAATCGCCGTTCAAAGTTCGGTGAACTTAAAGCATTTATTACCATGTGTAAATAATGTATGGCGTAATATGTACTCGTAGTTTTGCTAGGTGTTCAAATGTGAGCAAACTAATTTGAATAGGTACGGGTACCTACGGGTTTGTGGTTTGTGGTGAAACCCATAACTGCTTATTTCTCTGAACTTACTTGAGTTCCCTTACCATGAATTCATAATGCAGAATGGTTTTGTTAAAGACGCCAGTGTGCTTAGAGATCGTTTGGCATCGATCAATAGCAAATGGGAATTCATCACGTGATATTTTGAACACAAGAAAATAAAGGTTTTACGTGTCTATCGATTCGATCGAAAAAATGTTACTTTGTCGCTCTACACTGCCTATAGACAATCCTGCTACAAATTCAAATTGAACACGTTAAGTCATATATTCAGTCCCATGATGCTAGAACTACCCTGAAGCTCTAATAACCTCGTAAGACGTACCTGCAGTGTATTGACGAAGTGGGCTACCTCCAGCCCCACGAGGCGCGTGTTGGCCGTCGCCTGCGTGTACAGAGGTAGGCTACCCCCGGCCCAGTCCACCACGACTATGTTGTAGTCATCCGCTTTTACTAGCTCGTCTTTCATTTCGCTTACCTGAGAGTTTGTTCAAACCTTTAGTATAGCCACAAAGGTTATATGATGCTATTTCTTATATTATTATAGTGAAAGCAGAGCGAATAAAGATAAATTAGACAATAATTCCTATGACACTATTTTAGTAGCAAACTGAAGTGTCACTAGTCACATCAGTTCTAGAACAGGTGGATGGTGGAGTAAGCGGGTTTTCGAATGGAGACTACGTCTTGTAGCGTTGGACGCCCTTCGGCTTGATATACTTGAGGAAAACCGATGATTAAGCCTTGGAGAGCGTGTCCTGGGGGAGATTTACATCCGGCAGTGGACTGCAATAGGCTGCTGTGAGGTGATTACTATTTAAGTATCTAGTGAATCGATCTCTTTATTCCTCAAGGTGCATTGATCACAGATTAGAAAATCAGTAAGTACCCGATGTTGGTAAAAGGAATTTCTAATTTACTAAAGAAAACAGCTATACTTTCTTGACTGACCCAATTAGATAATGGAGTATCAATGAATCCGTGTATGATCATCTTCGTGAGCCTCCTTGGATCGAAATTGGACTTTATAATTGTTTTATTCACATTCACGTTCAGTATTTGCCCGTCAGTGGGATTCTTCTTTGTGTACAGAATAAACCTGAAATAGAGTGGAGTTACATAAAATACCATAATCATGAGTCGTGGTAGCTAGGCTTCGGTTGTATAAAATGGTATCTAATAGCATTGTTCTTATCTTTTAAAATGTATCTTAAATCATTAGACCTAAGAAGTGTCGGATGGATTGTATGAGAGAGGATATGCGTGTGCTGGGAGTGATTAATGAGATAATGGTAAAACGATAAAAATAAAATAACGGATAATAGGAATGAATGGAAGAAAGTAGATATTGCGCTGACCCCAAATAAATGGGAACAGGGCAGGAAGATGATTATCTTAAATCATTAAAGAATAGTATGCTTACTACCATTTTTAATTCTAATGTTTTAGTTCTTCTATGCTGCTTTAGGAGTGAAAAAAAAAACATATGATACTACGGCTACTTCTCTTCCCGGGCATACTGTACAAGTCAGTAGAGGGATAAGAGGGTTTTGGTGTTTTGTAGGCGATGGGCTGACCATCTGTCACTACTAAATTACTAGCCAAACTTGTACATCTCAACTATACCCTCAAAATTGATCAGAAGTGGCACTATGTGGTTCTATCGGCCTTTGGTGCTCTGCCTACCCCGTAAGGGATAAAGGCGTGATTATACCTATGTATGTATGTTTTAGTACATATGTATAACTCATTTTAATCGAATATGTATCGTCTAAAGTTAAGACGGTACATTTTGTGTGTTGTTGTGAATCAAATACTGGTGTTGTTGTGAATCAAATACTGGTATGTAAAAAGTTTCATTCACTCAAATTTACCTAGTGTTGATGACGACTCTCGGCAAGGGGAATACGTTGAAGGGCCTGTGGATAAGGTGGTACCAGCTCCTTGTGATGTTGAGGCAGCCTAGCTCGTCGTAGCAACGAGTTTCGTTTTCAACTATAACAATAGAAAAACATGAGGTGATAAAACAAAAGAATGTCTCAATAATAACAATTTTGGTTTTTGGTTTTTGTGACATTGTTCCTGAGCGTGTCCAGGTTTTCCAGAAATTGGTCTTCTATAGGAAATTTGAAAAACACTTTTTACGGACGAAAATAACTTGACGTGACCTACTGTTGATAAATCATAGTGGAACACAGTTGCCATGTAAATTTAACTTTGGTGAGAGGATAACAAAACTTACATGGCAACCAAGGTATATTAACTTCTATCCTGTCCGATCTGGCCCAGTTGAACGGGTCCAGGATCCCGGCGAAAGCTGGCTGCAGACCGAGCAAGATGCACCAGAGCATCACACGGAGGTGCCGGTCGGTGAGATGGAGGCGCCACATTGTGGAGTAATCCTGAGGAGAGACATACTTATTATGTATATACACACGGCTGTATTACGAAAATGGAGTAATGGAGTAACCAGAACTGCAGGATTACGAACGATAGAGATTTAGATCCTCTAACCACGTTCAGCAAAGCGGTGCCAGATGTAAGTTTTTAAAATGGGGTAATCAGAACTGCAGGACCAGATGTAAAAGACCAGTGACAAGCTGCAAGGTCAACGCGTCTGAAAGAACGGCCATGAGTTCCTTAGGCGACGGAAGAAGATATACTTACCTATAAAGCAAGGACCAGTTTCTGGTAGGTTTATAATTCAAGTATACATACTTATAATCTCTTGATTATTACTTAATTTATATTTATTCTTCATAAATAAACTTACATAATGAGAAAGTAGGTATGTATGAGCGAAGTTTTAAGAGCCCTTAAGGGAAAAGTAATTCTAAAATTATGGAAGTAAATAATTTAATGCAATGTCATCATTACACAAGTATCATTTGCATGCAAACTTCTATTAATATAATAACGTAACACATTATTAATTAAGTATGGGCAATTAAATTTTGTTATGGTCCAAAATAAGCATAATTGTTTCCCATTAGGTACCTATGTATTAAGAAAAGCCGGCCAATGGTGGCCGCTAACTGCGTAGGGACTCAAAGGGATTAGCCATAGTTGCTAGTGCGTTAGCACCCTACCATACAAAAAGTCGTCTTGTTTTAGTCTAGGTGATTTTTGGTAGTCTTCTAATACACTAAAACTCTGATACTTACAAATTTTCCTAACTGTATTTAATAGTCAATAGAAAATTACATAGAGTAGAGAGCCAAAAGATACCGTTTCTATATAATTATTCACACATATCTCTAAAGGTAGTTTCGATTGAAGCAATACAGATAGAATCGAGGTAATCAGGCTTCCCTCGCGGGCCAGTACAGTATGCGGAAATCTACGTTATGTAATAGCACTTAACTATTAACCGTTGTAGAAGCGATAATCTGTTTATATTCTAGTCAATTGTTTTGAATCGGTATGTTATTGATATAGCCGTTTCTCGTACGTTTGAGTAATAATGGGTACAAAAATAAAATATTCTTGCTAATAGATAGATGTGTCTGGTAGAGTTTAGATTTTTACCAAGAGTATGACAAACCTTTCCACGAAATTCTTGGTTACATAGGTATAGTAGCGTCCTTGAGATGACGGTACTTTATCTACGAGTATGTCTAATATAGTGTAAGTAACTATGTATACCTACTTGCTTGAATATCCGACAACGCCTCTTAAGTTAATTGCAGGTATTCATACCCACTTGGAAGAACTTAATAAACCTTGTGTTCTAAAATTACTACCTTGCATTTACCTATTAGAAAAAGAGATAACATTGTAAATGTTAGTAGAGGTATTGTTAAAGGAGACATCTCAATAAAAAATATTCACACATAATAGCGTATAATGTGTGAAACATAATATATGTATTGTTTGTATTATTATTTTGTATTCTTCTACCCTGCTTTCACTATGTATTCAGTAATGTTACGTAACCAGCAGTGTACATTAAATGTGTCAAAATTAAGATACTGGAAAAATATGTAGTGTGTGTGACTGAAACTTTACCATGTGGCCGAATAAATGCAAGCCTCAACATCAGAAACTGATTTTTTAAAAATAATATAGTTGAGGTTATATGCCACAGAACAGAAAGTTCATACACACATTTTTTTTATTCAACAAAGCCATAATACCTACCTGTACACCGAGTACCTAATCAATTTAAAGAAATACGCTACACAACTTACATGCTCTGAAATATCGTTCGTTTGTGTGCAAATTGCACGGACAATAACTAATTTTCCTTTTAAGATACATACTAATTTTCAAATAATTTTCTTGTTTAGTGTAGTGAACTAATTGTGCATATTTAATATGGTGTTTTGTAGGCGATGTGCTGACCACCTGTCACTACTAACCGAACTTGTACATCTCAACTATCAAAATGGTCAGAAGTGATAGATCTAGTGGCCTACCCCGTAAGGGATAAAGGCGCGATAGATACCATGCAAATCCGTTATGGCGGTACTCTTGGTGCTCTGGTGCCTAACCAAATAAACCATGTAAGGGATAAAGGAGCTGTACGATTCGATATTCTGGGTATCACCGATAAGTATGTAAATTCTCTATGTCCAACTATGGTTTGGGCATTGCTTTGTTCGTCGACGATACATTTCTTTGCGAATTATACTTACTGACGTTTAAATATGCAGAATCCGATTGAAGTGGCATTGGCGGCGTACATTAGTATAAGCAAGGTGCTTTTAGCTTAGTGAATTAGTGTATCTCATATTCAAAATTATATTTCAAAAATGCCAGTCTACTGTGGATTTTCGTGGTAAATCTTAACCAATGGCAAGGCCAAAGGTCAATAACCGTAGGCCTGGTGCGAGGCTTGACTCAAAAGGTTACTAGAAGCCTAAGTTAACCAAATAATACCATAGTGCAACTCAATAATTTAATAAACTTGCAGGTTTGGACGTCCTAGTTCGGAAAAAGTTCTTTGCCTTAAACGGGAATTTTATTTCGCATCACTGCCTCGGCTGTTACCGGGGATACGTTCGCCAAAGTTACGTGCCTACCTTGTAAACAATTTTAATATTTTCGGAGAAACCAGGATTAGTACTGTTATCGCGTTACTTTATAAATTACGTCACTTAGTTTTTAGATATTAACTGGACCTGTCACTTCTTGCCGGACAGGTTCACTCCATTGATCCTGGAGTGATTGGTGAGTCATATTTATTATCTTAAATGATAGCAGTATGTGAAAATTAGACTCTCGTTATTTTCAAGGTCCGCAAGGTGGCGAGCGAAGATCAACTCAATTGTATATGGTTAAGGTGGGCATTGCGAAAAGCTTTCGCGTTAAAATACTTCGAGAATCGCATCCCACCTCGACGATTAATAAATAACCAGTGTCTACTTGAATATTTTAAGAAATTTCTGAGTAGAAAATGCGAAGGTTGTTAATAAAACTTATCTATTTGTGACGTTAAAAGTAAATATGGCCAGTTAAATTTTAGAAAAAACGTAGAGTGATATTTTTGATAAGAAAGATGAAGTGCATTTCTCATATCATTGAGGCCAAAAGCAGATATTGTCATAACGGCAGTGAATTGTACATTAGGTATAAGCAGCTTTTAGGTGCTTTTAGCTAGGTGAATATAGCAGGTGAAAAGATCAAAAATGTTATAGATCTGGATGATACTTGTAGAAAAATAGAGATCGTCATCGATGAAGGGATTTAAGAGATAAGGGATTTAATTTATAAACATACTGAGTATTGAAAAGTTATGTTTATAACTTTCATTCGAAGGTTCGCTGACAAGCTCGTGAATGATCGATAGATAAAAAGCATGGAAACTAAAAGTTTGTAGGATAACCATAATAAAACTTTCTCTTGTCCCAATCCGATTGCATGATAAATGTTAAGAATCATCAATATAGAATATCTCAACACGATTTTATAGTATAAGTGGTCGTCTCGTGGTCAATTAATGTAATGTATTTCCAGTGCATTTTGAATTTGGAAAATTGCATTTTTGTAATGTACCTATTCTTATGCCTGCATTCACTAATTGGCAGTATATAAAAGGATATCATTTATGATATTTATGTGCCTAATACACGTATTTCTCGTAACCTGTTAATTAATCATCCATCATACTGGCACGATTGAATAATGCACGCAATAATAATAACCAAGTACCAAAACAAATAGCATCAATTTAAGATACTTTAACGCTTTGCTATAATCTAACGATTTATCGAAGGAAGGAAACCTCTAGACATTGCCTTTGAAAATTAATGTAGCTACATACTAGTGTGTGTACATACAAGGTGTTCGATCAGTGCGTTCTACCAGCCATGACTTACGGAGCCGAGACGTAGAACCTGATGGTGGGGCTGGCTCACCGATTGCATGTCACTCAGAGAGCTATGGAAAGGTCAATGCTCGGAATCTCGCTAATGGACAAAGTCCAAAACGAGATCATCCGGCAGAAGACCAAAGTGACAGACATAGTATTGAAATGTAGCAGACTGAAGTGGTAGTGGGCATGCCACATCTGTCGTAGAACCGATGGACGGTGGAGTAAAGGGGTTCTCGAATGAAGACCGCGCCTCGGCAAGCGTAGCGTAGGGCGCCCTCCGGCCAGATGGACCGATGACTTAAAGAGGACGGCTGGTAGTGACTGAATGGCAAAAACTGGAGATCGAGCCATGTGGCGTACACTGGGGGAGGCCTACGTCCAGCAGTGGACTGCAATAGGCTGACGACGACGACGACATATTAGTTATGTTATTTAATCATGTAATGTACATCGCATCAGCCTTTGGTATTAGCCAGAGGTTTGTATGAATAGTATATTATACAGGGTGTAACAAAAAGGGTATATTAAGCGAAAAGCTATGTAAATAGCCCACTATAGAGAACCTATGCACAAAATTTGAGACTCGAAATCACATTTTTATTTTTCAAGACTGTATGAAAATTTCTGAGATATTTAAAAATTCTCCATACTATCGGGAAAAATAAACATGTGATTTCGGGTCTCAAATTTTGTGGATAGGTTCTCTATAGTGGGCTACACCTTACACCTTACACCCTGTATACATACAAAAGGGGTGTCGATTACCGGAGTGGGATATACTTAATTACATAATTATTCAATTTTGTTTTGATAATTGGACAATATAATGATATAGAGCCTACAGCCAAATTAGGTCTGTCTTATTTTTCAATTCTTAATGAAAATGCACTAAACTATGATAACGGAATGGACACAAACTATAGCCTTTCGATCAGTGGGCCACGAAAAAAGCGTCACAGTTCACTTTATCTGTGCAGCAGAAAGAAATGAACTATTCCACAACACTACGGAGGTAGCGCACCGATAGTGGTGACGCAAAGTTAACGCACTGCCACATTACTTCTGATATAATTAATGTCAGAAATGTGAAATTATGGCTCTAAGAGTGTCACATATGTGGCGTTTAGCATAAGCGATCGGCGGTTTTGTAACTGGGGCGTTTTATCTCGTTTTGTCAGTTTTTAGCGTTTAACAGGCCGTGTCGGAACCGCAGACGTTGAAGAGGTTAAGTATTTTCGCAACTGTACGTTTTTTTTAAACTATTTAGTAGACTAAAATAGCTTTCATTAACTGTTGCTAGCTAGGCTGATTCAATTTGGTATCTAAGGGCGCTCTTTTTTATGAAATTTCGGTCTGCTTGCATGTGACCACGTATTTTGTACTTTAGGTATGTCTTGTACATCATCTAATAATAAATCTTGATTCAGTGTCTTCATGCAATAGTTAGGCAGGTACATCTAGTTTAGCTATACCTTATTATAATTGCATTGTATGTAACGATGCAAAACTAAATATGTATACATACATACATAGAACCACTAAATATGTAAAAATATGTTAAAAGAGACTCCACTCCTGCAGTTAAACTGTTAAAACAGTTTTGCATGACATTAGTTAATAAGAAGAATTGTACTACCTCTTAATAATAATAAATAATAAACAAAATAAATAAGTCAAATGCGAACTACAAGTCATTCTACTATCGCCTGTTACTGACACTGAACTATTGAGCGCACGTAAGAACCGAACCTGCAATTTGTGAGAGTCAAGTGTTAGACAAAGTTTAACTACAGTTCTCGGTTAAGTATAGGTTGCCGTACACCGTGCGGGTAATTTGTAGTCCGGTCTAAAGTTGCGTGCACACATAGTCAAGTAGGTAGGTATAGCTGATGTAAAACGGATTGGCAATACGGTACTGGACGTTCCTATGTTAGCCACGTCATGAACAAGCTGAAGAGAGGAAGTATTCACTAGTAGATACTACTACTGCTACTCGTATAAGTGGTACGATTACGATCTCAAATGTCAATAACAACGCCGCTTCCCAAATTTTTTAGCATTGACAAATTTAAAGCTAATGAGCTTCATGTGGAATAGTTTTTCTATTTAAGTGAGGCTTCTGCCCAGCACTAAACCAGCCTAAAAAAAACCAGTTTAGTTCTTATTCATTTGCCGTCTTAGAGCAACACGGCTTAAGTTTTCCGTAGTCGAGTAAAAGAACCCAGTCTTGTATACCTCTGCCATGATGCATCGAGCTGCCCTCTGTCGCAAGTCTCGGCTCATTGTCAGACAGCCTTTACGTAATGATGCGCCCAAATCGGCCCGAGATCGAGGCGTTGACATTGAGAAATATTAATATTTATGTTTTTATTAAAACTGGGTATTTCGTATTTCTTCACGAAACTGTGAGTCAGTCCTCTCCACACCTATGGTTTTTTGTTGAAAGTATGATTTTGGGGTTAAGTGTAAAATACCTATGTGTAATTAATAAATATGTACCTAAAGAAAACTTTACCTGACAACGTGTTAGATGAGTAGTCGATTTCTATAGTACTGAATATTTATAAACAACTATCTATCTATAGTGACCAAGACAGATAAGCGACCACCCGATAAGAAAGGATTTCCCGAAAATCTCAGGAAAGGGTGAATAGGAAATTGTAAATTTTACGCGGGCGAAGTCGTCGGCATCCATTAGTATATCTATACAATTAATCATCAGGAGTATCTACTTCGGATAAGTAATAAAATATGAGTCAATGGCATGGCAGCAAGGTTTATAGAATAATCGTGTGTTCATAATATTTTTAGGTATCTATAATACCTATCAATAAATTATAATTACTATTAAAATCAAAACTTGGCTAAGTACATAATTATAATATTACGTATAGGTTGAGGGCCTTTGCGCACCAGTATTTCAATCGAGCACTTACCTAAATTATAAATCTTTACGAAAATAAGTAAGTCTCCATCCACAGCACAAACATAAGGTTTTTATAATTTTTAGATACAACTCGAATTTGATGCAGCAACAAACCTCTGTATATACATGCGAATATATTCGTAATGTATAAGAAAAGAACTGCCCGCAGTATGGGTGTGACATGCCCAGTCTTTGCCGTTCTATACAACTTTCTTGCTCGCCAACGTCTTACTGTGTGAGCGAGCTAAAAACATACATACATAGGTAATTATGTGGTAGCGCGTCACAAACTATTACAAAATGAAAAGTAAAGAAACTGCAAGATAGAGAGAACACGTAAGTTACACGTTTCTCATGTAACCTGGGAATTCCTGAAATTAAGTATTAAGTTCTGTTTGGAACCCATGGTATGCTGTCCATTCTCAGCGCGTTGAAGGTTTGCAACGAGCATTCACTCGACATCACGCTTTTGTATCACGGGATATTTCCCATCGGAGACCCTATGATGAACGGGTTATGTTCTTCAAAATGTCTTCCTTGCGCGATCGTAGAAGGCTGCATAACATTGCGTTCCTCTATAAGATCATCAGGGGTTATGGTCAATGTCCTGAAATTTTGGAACAGATCAGATTCAACGTCCCCAGAACACTTTTGTGCGAACTAATATAGGAAAGAACTCACCAATTATTAGGATCGCCAATCAATTTTATATTATTAGTAACGCATTGCTGAAGATATTGAGCCATGTTCATTTTGACGAATCGTCTTGCTCGCGTATTAGCCTCCCGAAAAGCCGGTTTCCGAAAAGGGTTTAGTACCATAGACCATATCCACACGCTACGGCAATTAAAGATAATCGGCCACTATGCCTAGCGTTCCTGGCTATCTCGATCGAGACATGGGCATGCGGTCTTTTGCCTATTGACCATGTATAGTTTCTGTTTATACAGCAACGCCACCATGTCGGTACGATAGAATGTTATCGATTTCTTTGCAGAGGGGGTGAGACAAGGAATGTTATTTCTCCGAAGCTCTTGCCCATAATTGGTATGCGCATGGAAGACGCCTTTAAAATGCCTTATTAGGACTATAATATTTTAATGTATATGTGAATACATACTATTGGTGTGTCTTAATAAATGGCAAATCGCTATAGTTAAGTTTTACATGCTCGATGGCTCAATCGAGTTCCCAACACTGAAGATGAAATATTATGTAAATGTGCGCCCAATGGGAGTCGAGATACGAGTTTTATGGACGGAAGTAAGTTTTTATCTTAGTCAAGATATTCCAATATATTATAAAATTATTAATAAAGAAATGGAAAAAATTCCTCACCCGGGTGGGAATCGAACCCAGACGACCTATTATTAATATTAATATAATCCATGAGGATATGGTTGATCGTTTCATCATTAAAACATTGTGCTGAGGGATTCAGCTTTGTTTGCCGAGATTTGGCTTATGTATAGCTATCGGAATGAAAAATAACGTTTCCTATAAATAATGTAATTTCAAAAAGATATGGTAAAATTCGTCATCCGATATTATGTTCATTTTGACCCGTACGTATGGCTCAAATTCCGTGGTAAAATTAAAGATTCTCTCTAGTTCCTGGCTCTTTACTATTGGTATAGTTTCTGTTTATGTCATAATAGAAGATGGGAAATATGAACGTGGGTATGCGCATAAGATAAAATACCACCGGTGTGAGGTTTTTTACATTTCTTTATTAATAATTTTGTAGATAAGTTTGTTTTTATTGGCTCTTCACGCTTCATTTACTCAATATTCTTGAAATTTTGCATTACATGTACAGTTGGGAGTATGGAGGACATAGTACATTCTGTAGTCCACGCGGACGAGGTCGTGGCCAACAGCTAGTCTTCTAAATCTCTATGATTTCATAGTTCTAATTAAATTACGATGTATGTATTTACCTTCACACTTAAAGTGTAATTTGAATGTTATTCAGGTAATTCGACGATATGAGCAATATCAAGGTAGACTTGTTATAATTTGTGCACATAAAATATTAAGATAGGTCATTCATTATACCGCTTGGACAGCGAAATATTTCGCATTTGATTAACTGAGTTGAGATTGAGAGCCAACCCCTTTACGTATGTACTTACATACAACAGCCGATAACATTTGATAATATTTTTGGAATCCTAGATTAAATATACTCGTACGATTTGAAAAGAATATATACGTCATTATTAGCTCTATTCCTAGAGAATCCAATAAAATATTATGGATTAGAAAGAAATAGAGCTAATAATTGACGTACATTGTCACAGTAATTTAAACGTTAGCAATGTGCCTGACTGTCATAATTTCTTATCTAAATTAGCAGATGTCAGCTGTAATATTATTTTTACCAATGGCTAAAAAGCCTGCTATTGGGAACGTTATATGATAAGTAGGTAGTCAGTGCTAGTGGACCCTAAAAAGAGTAAAGAGCAAAAGTCGCCGTGACAGTATAATGTATGTTTCTTAAAAAATCAAACTAATTTAGTTTAAACAATGTTTAAAGATTTTCGTCATAACACGGTAGTTGTTTACCAACGACTTGCTTGTTGGCGAAAATCATCATCAGTTATCTCAGATACCAATAATACATCGGTCAAGGTCTCTTCATCAGTTACATAACGATTCGGAGCCGACACAACTAGCGACCTTCTTACACTTAGGCTCGACCTAGATGTAATCAGAGGCCGTAGGTCTCGCATAGCTCTGGCATTTGGAAACCATTTCTATACCACCTCAGTTATGAAGTTTTCTAGCAGAGGCGCTAGTGTCTTTATAACTAAGATTCTTTTTTGTTTCGTTCCATTGATATCCGCGGGGCTTCGTTATTGAAGTAGACATAAAACAAGTGCAGTGACATAACTGTTATTAAGCGTGTTTATGTAGATACTTGATTTCTATGATTTATGTAAGTTTAGCTTGAAGTTTAGTCTTATATTTGCTTGACACGTCGTTAAACTATTGTTATTATTACTGGTTGTAAACTATGTTCTATCACCTTAGAGGTGACTATTGTTATTATTTATTTGTTTATTTACAAACAATAAAACAAACATTTTATATTACGGATCTTTATATATGTCACGGTAGAAAGGTAACTGATACGCGGCACAGATAATCTAGTGCAACTTCTGCAGTGCCATATTAACTAATTTTACAAACAGATTTTTAACACATTCAGTGCCGGCGACTACGTATTTGCGTCTTTTAGACTTTCTAGAGGTCCTCGCATTAGGCGTTGACGTATAATGTCGGCACCCTTAGAAAATCTGCTGGCAGCGAATGTGGAGAGTAAAAAGTAAAATTGTGTTGATAGCTGCATCCATCAGTATAAATCGGAGACGATAAAGTTAACGATACGGATATTTGTATTGTAATTAGTTTTGCGGGAAGTTCGGAGAGAATCGGTAGTGATAATACTCACTACCGATCAAATATCATACAGATTCCTCTCCGAGCTACTTTTGAATAACTTCCAATTTACGAATAGGCACATTATTGGATTCGAATGAAATCCACACTTAACGTTAACACGTTAACGTGATGTTGACAACTTCTAGTGAGTCTACTAATACGTCTCCTAAGCCCGGCTAAGACAAAATAACATTGTACCCTGCATTACCTGCATCACTCAGGGTATCACGTAATGGCGACGTCATAATGATGTGTCTTTAAGGAAACGGTGTTTTGTACAAACTCAGTTCCACGTGGTAGTATTACTTCTTCCTTATATATCACCAAAGCTCATACTAATAATGTCCGTACAATCCCTTATTGTCTATGTACATAGCTAAATACTGGCATCCACTTGATATTCCCAACATAGGTCACAAAGGAAAATGTCGCACTGCATTGAATACTGAATAAGTATTACGGAAAGGTATTTTATTAGTTGGCAACATTGTCATAGACGGTGTTTTGTTTTAAGTCTAACGTGTATGTAGAATAATTCCTTGATTGTTTCCGTGTTACTAAATGAGGTGCGCGGAACTGTTTCATCAATATTCTTTGTTCGAAGTTGCTAGACGACTTGTATTGAGCAGAAGTAGTAACTGAATAAACTCTAATAGCTAGAGGTCGTTCACGAATTCTTTTCTCATTCCCGCGGAAATATAGGAAATCATAGTGCATCCAAGGTACAATAGTTTAGTATCTGTGTTGTCATTTAGTCATTCAGTGACATCAAAAAAAGTGTTTTTAACCCCCGACGCAAAAACGACGGGGTGTTATAAGTTTGACGTGTCTCTCTCTCTCTGTGTAAATGTGTATGTGTCTGTCTGTGGCATCGTAGCTCCCAAACGGATGATCCGATTTTAATGCGGTTTTTTTTTGTTTGAAAGGTATATAATAAAGGTCCCCCGACGCGACAAAATTTAATCAAAAATTTCATACGTACGGTCAACAGCAGGCCAAGATAACCATTTGCAGTTCAAAATTAGCGGTTATACCTCCGACATAAAGGTGGCACAAAGTCCCGAGTAGATAGTCTGCCATGCTTTAGTTGGTACTTACGTAGTCTTAAAAGTTTTTTTTGCTTTTTATAAGGTTTAGCATTTTAAACCTTTTGTCATAATAATTGCGTACTTATATTGGGTCGGGGGTTTTTTAAAAATTTTTAATTTAATTTTTTATATATACATTATACTAGCTGTCACCCACTACTTCGGCTACGTAAAGTACAAAATGTCTATGTCTATGTCCATTATCGTACTCCTATCTACATGTATGCAAAATTTTTACAAGATTGGTCAAGTAAATAAAACATGAAGAGGTAACAAACAAACTAATTTTCGCATATATTAGTAAGAATTTAAACATTGATTGCAAATGCAGGGTGAAGTCGTTTTTCAAGCTAGAAAAATATGTAAATAACCATAAGGATATTATAGCCCAATGGTTAAGATGTGGGCCTTTCAGTCGGGAGGCGTGAGTTCGATACCAATCACGGGCCTGTACCACTGAATTTATTTCATGTACGGATTTTCCAAAAAATTGCTTAGCTACACCCGAGAAAAAAAAACAAATGGCGTAAAAACAAATGCCAAAACTTTGGCAATGTGAGTTTCGAAAAAACCATGTTGCGCCGACCCAATATATAATGGTATAAGGGCAGGAAGATGATTATGAACCATGATGATAACACCTTAGGTTAATTAAAGACATGAATGTATACAGGCTGTTTTTTCGTTACCACTCTTAACGAAGGGTACGTACTCTATACATCAAATAAAGTAACTTTATGCCAAAAAAAATTTTGGGTAACGATGTAATTTAAAAAAATAATAATTTATTACTTGACCGGGCGAAATTTATAGTGTCCAGTGTTTATGCTAGTTTTTTCATAGACAGATATTAATTATTTCTCGTGAAAAAATATTCCTACACGCGTCAATGTGCATTTATGCAGAAAAACGCAGTCTATTCATTCAACTTTGGACCCTAATATTTTGGAAACCAGACACTTCCCAGGTATGCTTCCATGGAGAAAAATGATCGTGATGATGAGGAGATTGCGTAGTTTTCGGTAACGTTGACGACCAAAAATCACCCTGTATAAGCGTTATGTTTCGATGAAAACGAACGTGAATAGGTAATACCTAGTAAAGAATATATTAAAGCCATTGACATACTTGAAATCAATACCAAAGTTCGTACTTCAACTAATTCATGTTTACTTTTCGTAGGATATTGCAGTTTAAATATTTATCTTGTCCGGCTTTTAGAAATCTAGGATATTTAAGAGATACCTTGACATGGAAACACTCGGGTAGGTACATAACATTCGAAATAAGGATAGAAAAAGTATAAAAAATATTCAACCATTATTTGGTAAGCAATATACATTTTACACAACCGTTATATTAGATAAATTATTATTAATGAATATTTGCAACGGCTCTACGGAACGGGTTTCAATTTACACCGCGAGTAAGGAAAATTTACAAAGCATCGTTAATTCGACAAAGTCGCGAGTGATCGGTAGTTAAGGGGGGCAATTCCCAAAAAAATTTGAGCCTAAATGCAATCACTAACTTACCGTTAACGAAACGCGGTGCGAAGCAATATTTACTTACCGCTGGAGTATAAAGGTATATTTTTGCATGCCACGGTCGTGAGTATGACAGAAAAAAATTAAATATCTGTCTCGTGCTGAAATGTGTCTAATTACGTCACAGCAAAGTAATTATTGCTTTGTTCTGAGCGTCTACAATGGTTTAGTTTCGGCTTCGTTCCAATTCGAAATCTTTTGGAGAATTGGCCCTGTACCACATGCAAAATAAATAGCACCATCTTTGATCTAACTAAATCAACGCTTGCGTCCATTTCGCCAATATTAGATTCCATAGAAAAGACATCAACGCGCGCGCACTTTGCTTGTATAGATCTAGACGAAAGAAAATGTTTCGCCGTTGAATGAAAAGGTGGGCCTGGTTGTAAAAAAGTAAAGTAGATTCATACCTTTTAATGAGCTTATATCTTTTAATCTTTTCATCCCTGTACTATTATGTTATCTAGGCATAATTACAATAAAGCTGGTGGTTGATATTGGAGTGTGAAGCTGCTGTTTGCTTTGGGTTAGCAAACTTACATAGGTATGTATGTATTTATTAACAGACCTTACTTACTTAAATATAATTTACTAGTATGAGCTATACTTCTGAATATAACTCTATGCAAAAGATTGCAAGCTAGATATCTAACAATGCTTAAGTACAAGACACGACAGAATAATTTTCCGTATCTCGCACGATTTAGCGTTTGTATGCAAAATAATAATTGCGAGCAAGATTCACAAGATTATAACAAGTTTAAGACGCCTGTGATTAAATAGCGTTTTGAAAGAGGATTAGGTAACCGAGTAATTAATGGTACTTTCCAAAACAAAACGTGGTCACGACGTATTTTAAACTTGAATGCGATTGATCATAAAAAACTATTGATTGAACTAATAAGCGGAATATAATGTTTTACGAGCTAATCATCGGAGTGTCATAGTTATAACAGAAGGGGTTAGTTAACCGAAATGTTTAAAAAATATCCCACTATGAAGAACCTAATAAAAAAAAAGAATGTAACCCGCCATACAAAATTTTGCTGACGTATTTTTTAAGTGTCTACTAATAGAAAAAATATAGAAATATAGAGCTTTAGCACCTCGAGAGCTGCATCTATACCTTCTGCCGTAGGAATTTTCGTACTTGATGTTTAATTATATTACGTCCCGAGTTCCCAAATGTTTATGTTTATTTTTTTAGGAATATTCTTCAAACAACTTCTTTATACTTGTAGTAGGCTATTTCATAGCATCACGCTTACGATCATATTAAATTTCCAGGCAGACTACGAATGGTATACCACGGGTATATGGCCACACTTAGTGGTATTTGGGTCGGTTGGTGGAGCTTAGACTTGTGGGGCAACAACTGGCGGAGCTCGTTTGAGTCAAAATGAGGTCACAGGAGAAAGCTCCAGAGATGCATTGACCGATGCACGATGCATCATGCATGACAGTGTTAATACCATGTTGTTACTTTTAGTTTAATGATCTACAAACATCACGAGTTGTCATTTAATTTTTAGTATCCGCGTAATGGAGAAACACGACTGTGTTTCCAAAATGGGGTGGTCAGAACGGCAGCATCACGAATTAAATTATACAGACACTTTTACCATAGCGTCTGATTTGAAAGATCGGTGACTAGTTGCTAGTTCATTGCCCGCGAGAACGTCCCTAAATTCCAATATATTCTAGTAAAGCCCGGAGCACAGGAAAGTTTAAATAGTGATGAATAGTTAGAAAAAGACGGACATAAAGTGGATTAGAGTGGAATAGGCCATTATTACATATGAGTAAAGGCCTATTTACAGAATAACTCCTATCTACCTATACGATTTCGGAATGAATTTTTTTTGTATGCGTAACCGCAACTATTTTGTGAAACGCCCTCTACATAAATTGATTTTGATCTCAACTTTTGACAAGTCGAGACAACTTTCGATCTGTCACTTTGCAAATGTAATAGCCGGCGATTACACACACTCCAAATTATTGGTATCTATTACATTAGTGCCATACACAAAAACAGATTACCGGTTTTGAGAGCGGTGTGATTAAGGACCAGGGTATTGGCCGCCTGTTTTGGAGAAAGTGTTTTTATATTTTATTATGTCTACTTTTTGTCGATTATGTAAATTACGAAACGCCTACGATTAGAAACTAATAAGTCTTTATTTCAGGGTTCCGTGATCAATAAAAAAATAAATTCAAAATATCCTTAGGCTTTCATTGTATGCTTTACAGATGGCAACAGCTGCCACAACAGCGGCTGGCTATAATCTGGTCTTCGGAATAAGTTTACTTCTATTATTACATATAAGTACGTCAGCAACAATAAAAGCATACCAACATACACAGTTAATACACATTTTCAAAATTCTTATTCCGAAATGTGCCTGGTGAATACACGCAGGCTGGTCGTGCATTTGCTTAAATAAAATAGATTAAAATTAAAACAGTTAAAAGTTATGTCATAATAAGTGTACAAATAAACCATACCGATAAACATCTTAGATGGTACTATTTATCAACCACGTAGATCGTATTTTCATTTCGTCTATTTATCGCTACCATCTATCGGACCCTAAATATCTATTAAGTAACAAAGAATAAATTAAATAACACTGCAGGCAAAATGTGAAATCTATAGGCAAATAGGTTATTGAATAAACTTTGTAATTGGATTTTGTTTTTTTTTCTTATAAAACTGCTTTGAGATCTTTAGATACCATTCAAAATATAGCCCGTAACAACGTTTCTAGAATCGTGAATGAACCAAAAAAGGTTTATAAGGCCCGTTTTCTCCAAATGGGGTAGCCAGAACTACAAGATCTCGAAGGAGATCCTACAGCTACGATTACTGTATAAAAGATCAGTGACAATTGCTAGCTCATCGCCTGAGAGAACGCCCCTGAGTTCCTTAGTCGACTTTTACGATATGCAAAGAAGGAGATGCAGCTGATGTATTCTAATGAAGCCCCGCATTAGCACAGGTAGTAACTAACTATAAAATTAAGCATAACTATAGATATTTATTACTTCCGTTAATTAATATGTCCGTTCCTTTGTTACTAGAAGTTCTATCGAATTCCGTCTATAGTTGTTATTTGGTCCGAGCTTATATAGGTATATGATTGAATAAACATTGTGGATGTCAACATTCTACATATAATTATAATCGACGGCAGTATGTAGTAAGTGTTTAACGATTATTTCCAAATCAATTATTAGCAATTCTCTCTGGTATTTAATTAAGAAGTGTATTGCAATAATGTGTTTGAAGGTTAAATTCCTAGGAGATTAAGCGTTGTTAAAAAAATCAATTATTATAATGTCCTAGTTAATGGGCATCAACGCAATATGTGTTATTCTTTTTCGTATGTACATTATAGGTACAGGCCCGTCCGTGATTTGAATCGAACGCTAACCAATCATGGTTTAGGAAGTCCGGCGGATTATTCGCGAACTAAATAAAAATGTATGAAACGGTTTAAAAATTGCGAAGATGCTGGCGCTGCGGTAAACGGACCTCTTATTTTGCGATGAGTTTACAAAATCCTTTCAATCTTTCAAACAGTAGTGTCTACACGTTGAATGCATATATAAATTTTTCATCTATAAATATTATATTTTTGTTACAGGGTTAGGTAGGTAGTCCAAGAGCAAAGTGAGGCGAGAGAGGATTAATGGTTTTCTGTAGGTACTCGTATATCCACCAAGATGCCATTAAATATCAAGAAACGTTTATTTATAGCTTCAATTTATAGCCTAGCAGCAGTTTTCTCTACCATTTGATATGAAGCTAAAAAGCCCATTCATACTAGCCATGCATCAAATAAATTATCTCTCATCGTTAGACAGTAAACCAACAAACTGCATAAAGTTAACAAAGCTATGCTAATTTAATTATCTGAAAGTGATAAGTTATAATCAATTTTCTAATAACTTTCATCAGGCCGGGTTGAGAAAAGAAATTCTATACGGTCAGCTCGGTGGACCAGACTGGGTCTCGAGAGAAAATAAGTACTTTCGCTGTGTGACCCAGTCGTGTACCGCTGCACTCGCTGCTATTGATATGTAAAGTTCAGTAGTCTTGCTGGGAACCGAGTCCATATTACCCGAAGCAAGTTTGTGAAAACGCTGTCTTGTTCCTCTGTGTTTGTGGTAAGAAATATATTCTTTCTTTCTATTCTTTATAAGCCTTTGCTCAGCAGTGGAAAACACTGTAGGCTCATAAAAATACTTAAAGTTTATTAGATAGTAGAGAATTCAATAAAAAACTCTACATAGGTAGTTTCGTATCTAGAAGGATCACTAGACTTAACTTTTTATATCAATCTATCATTATTATAGTCTAAAGAGAGTATTCGGGTAACGGATAATCCAAAAGCCACAGGAGAAGGAAGCTGTCAATGAATAAATTCTCTCCAGATTTACTAACAAAAACATTAAGTACAATACAACTAATATACAGGGTAGGAGTGACAGCTAGGTAAATATTGATATGGTGACTTCAGACCATGATTCTGAGGAAAACCACAAAAAAAATGCAGGAAAATTGCAAAATATTCCGACTTTTTTTCCATTTTACCAGGAAAAAAATGTGTCTTTCGTTTAAGTAGACCTTAGATAATGACCTAAAATAAAAAATTAACCTATGAATGATTAAAAAAAAAGTTGAAGTCAAAAAAGTTCAATTAACTGATCAACCCCAGTGGAGAGTTACAGATGATCCAAAAAATAGCAATGTATCACAAAATAAAAAATAAGCCCATTTAACTAGTTACAGCACAGGATCGCCCAATAAAATTGGCGCGGAAATCAAACATTACGGATAATCAAATTAAAAATGCATTTCCTGCGAGTGATAACACTGTCGTAAAACTCAAAAGAATGGTACTCGTTCAGTATTTTCCTGGCTGTCACACACACCCTGTATTTTAGTAGCACATGATGATCTGAGGATCGCCGACCGTATTTCGGCCAAGGCGACCAATCTCTACGGAGATTGGCCAGCGCAGGAGATATTATAGTGCACAAGTCTTAGTGTGTGCGCAAACGCAGATGTACTCTCTATTCCGTTACTCGCATAGTCCGATAGGACGGAAGGCCGACACGACAGGAGAGATCAGGCGCAGGACCAACGGTTTTACGTGCTTTCCGAGGCACGAGAAGTGACAATTTTTACAACATTAAAATCTGTACTTGAAATAAATTCATTGGTACAGGTCGTGACTGGGATTGAACTTACGCCTCCCACTTGGAAGGTGCACGTCTTAACTACTGGTCTATCACCGCTACGTTAGTAGCACATAGTCAGCAATTAAATCAAGTCCGAATACACCAATAAACTTTTTATAAAATTATTAATAAAGAAAATTTTTAATATAAAACACTCGCATTGAGAACTGAGGTCGATCATTATAAAATATTACCTTTACGCTATTGAATGTAAGAAATAACTATTAAATAATATTGTGTCCAACCTTGCTCGCTTTCAATGTCGTATAGCATACATAAAGCTCACTATAGTTAGTTGCGACGTGTATGACCACAGAACACGTCCGACTCTTTGTCGATACAACTCTGTTATTGGATATCGAAGGACCAAACATTGTAGGTACCTATCATGACCTCAAGTTTAAGATTTGTCAATAGAGGTACTGTTTACCAGAGTGGACCACGGGAAATAGGAAATATGTACTTAGTAAACTGTGATGAGTGGAAATTTTATCAAGAGTTGTACAGCTGTTTCAATACTCTGCCTATGCAAAATTTACCTTAGCACTGGTGAAATGTGTTCGATTGGTTTGCAAAAATTGTTCGTGCTGAAACTCTGATCACTGCTGTTTTATGCGCTCTATTAAACGCATTAAGTGGGTAAGGTGTAACACAAAACTTAGCATGTATAGTGCATGGAAAAAATATACGACTCTACGATTTCGAAAAACATAGACGTTTGGGAAAGACATAAGTTGATTGTATGTATACGCTACAAATATGCCCTTCTTCGCTGCGACTTTTCACGCATCGATTATCGCATGTGCATTAGCAACCCGATGCAATAAACGTTACGATAAACGTTGGAAAAGATTAACTGTTGCTTGCTGTCGAAATTCATAACGGTTATGTGCAGGTCAGACAAAACTACTATGCGGCAGTGATTTGGTGGTTGGCCACATGTAGGTTATCAACGGGAAATTATTTTTATGCAACACCACGGAAACCAAAGTGGTCCTTTTGTTGATGTTATGAGACACAATGGTTTTGAGCTTCGAAGTGGAGCTCATGTAATGTGGGCATTATGTAAGATCTCCCTATTGAGGCCGGTAATGCCCCGGTCATTAGGCCACTAGTTTGATGTTTGACAATGAATTTGAGGATTGCAAGTCAGTGTTGTTTTGATTTGCTCGTAAGAGGCAGGTGAATGTGTCGGGCGCGCCACACATTTGGATTGTTCGTACCTGTGTATTACATGTTGCAGTCTCTTGCAAAAACTGGGCCTTTTATTTGAGAACATGTTTAAGGAGTCTAATAAATCTTCTTGTAGTGGCTTTAATAATACAAGTACACAGTATTGGTTAGATCACGACCGATGCCTTTTACTTCTAACGTAACTTTATTCTAAGATACTCATCGTAGCAACATAATAGCTATTTATAACTTTGTATATAGTTTTGAAATACTGTACTATCTATGTTTAGGTGTAATAAAATGATAGACTTGTCCGTAAAGTTAAATACTATAATATTTTTTAGAATATACTACTGTCCTTATGTATAAAATGTGTGTATATAATAAAGAATAAGAAGTATATCATATAATAACTATGTCAATATACATAGGTATACCAACTTGTTCGGTTCAGTTACATAGCCATGAGGAATAAAATGGTAGCATTTCTATGAAGTTAGAAATATAAATAAATGATGCGGCAACAGACTGAACTCTACTCATGCATATAAAAAAGTATTTCGGTAAAGTTATAAATGATATAGTACAACTATTCAAAGTGCCTTTTTAAGAATGTTTCTGAAATATCAGTCATAATAATGTTTAGAAATATCAAAACTATTTTCCTAGTCTCATATACGTTGCGCCATTGCACATGCATGTAGATCCAAGTCTTCTAAGCATTGTTGTGCTTATGCTAACATATTGCGATTATTGCAAATAAATACACAATCTATTGACTACTAGATAAATATTTAGAATGTTAAAATATCAAGGTTATCGGGATTCTAAATAAGAGCTTAATTAAAAATCGAGAGGCGGTTACATAAATGTTTTGCATTAACCTACAAATGAAAACATTGAATATAAGTATAATGCATTGTTATAGGAAAATATCGCAAGGATTTGAAGTTAAATTTCTATTAGTACCCGTATAAACAGCATGTGCTTGTCTCATAAAAATAAATTAGAATTTTAATAACTACCCTTAGGTTCCCACTATGTCGTTATGGTAGTATACCATATTCTGCTGTGGACAAAATACGTAGACGACAGTTAATTTTGTCGTTATATATGTGAACATACCTATAACTACACGATTATCTGTCGTTACGACATAAAGGGAACGCGCTCTTACCACAATTCTTCATACTAATGCTAAGCTTCGAGTGTACTGTAGATTCGTGACCTACGTTAATGTGAAATAACGTGTCTGCTGTAGGGACGTGTAGTATACAACGAGTATAAATCACTAGTGTATTATTTTTTGGGTATTAAGTTCGAAATGAATTAATATATTGCAATATAAATATAGCTCCGCACGGACGAGTGATGTAGGTATTTTATCTTACCTTGACCCAGTTACGTATAAATTCGTTTCATCTTGTTCATAAGAATTAAAATCGATAATTATAATTATTTTGAGATACATAGGTATAGACACAATTATATTTGCCGGTAATCTAGCTAGAATAATGGAACTATGTAATGGGTTGTAACGCTCTATTTATTCTTCCATCTTCAGTTTACTTACTAATAGATGTAACTATGATGCGGGGTTTCACTAGAATACATCAGCTGCATTTCCTTCCGTGCATGTCGTAAGAGTCCATTAAAGAATTCGGGCATTCTCTCAGGCGATGAGCCAGCAAATATCACTGATATGCTAAACATGACCGTGGGACCTCCTTTATGATCCTGCAGTTCTTGCTACAACATTTCGAAAACACAGCTGTGTGTATATGTACTAGATGAGCTGATTTTGTAAGCTATATATGAATAGATATAAGTTTATAAGTTTAAGACGTCTCCAAGAAGTCTACAGCGTCTACTAGAAAATGTCAATAACACTTGTTTTACCAATCCATGCTAAACTATAACAATCATAACAATGGTGGGTATTTATTCTGTGGTATTGTGAGCCATATCAGTGACAGACAATAAACATTTGCCTATAGTTCTTTCACACACGCCGGTGCGCGGTGGTAGAAAATTGAATTGTTCTACAGGGGCCTTAAAGTAAGACAATTTTCCCATAAAATCGATAGAGGTTCGTCACCGACACTTGTGCTTCAATAGTGCGCCTTCATTTTCGCGTGTTCCGTCAAGTAACCTGATAATAGTTATTGGTGAATGTCGCGCCAACGAACGTCGATGCCAAACGATGTTACATTATCTAAGAATCCAGCCAGCAAACATTATGTTCTATTGAGGGAGATCCAATTAAATCTCTAAAATCTAATCTAGGTATTATTAAAACAACTTTTGTTTTTTAAAATACTGGTTGAATTAATAATCCACTACACTTATAGAAATTCGGGCACAAGCCTCATGCACGCCCATCTTGTAAGTTCACCCCCGCTAGTGCTGTGTCACATATTATTGCATATTAGTATTATATCGGAAGTGACATTATTACGGTCATTGATTATCAATACTAGAAAAAATAAATCAAAAAGAATCTCCGATTTCTTTTTTCCAGATTTGAAATTGTGTATGAAAACAATGAAGTTTAAATCTGCGAAATGTAAATAATCTCTCAAAATTTGTAAGTCGTTTGTTTTTGTTAAGCTATTAATCCGTGTTTTACCGCCGCCCGTAACTTAAGATGCGATACATGATGTTCTGCAATAGATTGTGCAATGTATTACATGCAAGTGCAATACGTATCGTATCAGATGATGTATTGTGCAACGCGAACTCTGCTGTTTCCTGGAGAAGTGGAAATGTATTGACACAGAGCCGATGTCATTAGGTATTTGTACCAATTCTATAGAAATCATAATTACTGTCACAAGGTTTTAAAACTACAGTTATAAATCCCAACGAATATTATAGGTATAAATACGAGTGCGAAAGTAAGCTTGTTGATTTGCATACATAGTAGGGACAGTTAGGAGTAAGGATAAATATATAAGCTACATTCTGTAGTCCACGCGGACAAAGTCACGGGCAACAGCTAGTAAAATATAAATGGCGGTAAATATTTTAAAAACCAAACCCTGAGTGTGAAATCGCGTATTTAACCAAATTAAAATCAATTTACATAATGAAATTCAATGATGACCTTTTTCAAAACAACTTCCTATAAAACTAAGTTTTGTAACATTCCTTTGTACAATCACAAAAAGTCGATTCAATCTAATAACTAATTCAATCTAATAAATATCTAACTGAAGTATCTCTCTACGTCAAACACTAGTAAACTACCGATGTTTCTGTTCACATATAAGGCAGTTTCATGTCAGCTACATAGTAACATCCAGGAAGGGCGAGAGGTCGCATTGCACAAGACACCATCTCTTTTGACACTAATTGTAGTATTACATGCATGAAACATGATATTATATCCCTTTCGATGTTAGCTCAGTTTTGACAGATCGGAGGAACCAAATTAATGTCCGTCTATACTAGGTACTTGTATCTTTGAAATGTCGTAGATATAGCATGAAATGTAAGTAAATTCCTAATAATGTCTTTATGGCTCTATCTATTAAACTGAATGCAAAATTATTAAAGTATATTAATAGGCAAGGGTAATTAGATCTTTTATCCTAATAAAAAGTCTTTATAAAGTTTGATTATAAAGTCTATATGAACAGAGTTACAAGGATAAATAAATGTAATTAATATTAGGAACAGGAAATAAGCTACACAAAATAAGATTAATACAAGTAGGCTTCTACAATCTACATTCATATGAATGGCGTTTCCTGATTTCGAGTCGAGTAGGAAGGGTGAAGTGTAGGAGATGTTTTAATAGAGCGTTTTACGCAACAACCACATACTGTGAGAACCAAATTTGTATACTCTATTCCAAACCGATTCTGTTTGGTTGGTGTATGATAGGATCCTATTGGTACACTTCTCACTCAAGAACACTCATTGTAGAACGTAGACACGCCCTCCCGTAATAGGACCTAGACCGTTAATCAGATTATACGGGTGACAGAAAAGTTTGTAAAGTCGAAACGTTTCCTCCAATAAGGAACTTCATTCAGCACGTTCGTAAAATGACGTGATGGAGTCTAAACGTTATTGGTGGAAATTATCTCCACCCTAGGGCGTGCTTTGCTTGTCCTCAGGTAGACACTTTCCTAAATGGATAGAGCTCTTGCACCCACTTGTGTTCAAGTAAAAGTAATAGAAGCTCTTGTCTAGGTTTGGGTTGATACAATTCAGGGATGGCCATCTCTCTCTTTCGATCTCTATTTCTTCTGCTCTGTGTTTATTGCTACACGACGTTCAGCATAGATTACTGTAGACAGCGGAGAGGGCAGGTGTTTGGTTGTTTGTTATAAAGGAAAAAATAATTTTATTTAAGTATCTAAATATAAATATGGTATAGAAAATGGTATTTAAGACAGTCTCGTAATAGTTCAGATCAAGATTGCATTATTTTAATTTTAGGCAATGGAACAAGAAAACGGAATGCAATTTACAGCACGAATAAAAATAAGCTCGGTGGAGAGGTTTCTTTATCACTATACAATATCTTGGGGCGAGACATCGACTCTCTTGGCACATGACCTAATCGTCTAGATATATCTATAACGGCTATTGACAGTAATGCAGTCAATGGGTCAGTAGGTAATTATTGCATTTGGTTCCGCATCTAACGGAATCCCACCACGATTGTGCATAGTTTTCTTTTAACATTATGAATAGCAGGCCAAACTTGGTAACCAATAATTATTTATTACACTTTTATAACTGTTTAGATATTTTGATAACATTTATTAATTTCGTCTATCTTGCACGTTATTTCCCAACTGAACAAAACCATAGTATTTATCTACGGGTTATGCTATGTTTTCGATGCCGTTTGTCTTAGAAAACTGGTGGTTTTGTTAATGTTTAGAGAATATTTCTGAATAAAATTGATGCAATTTTATCTCCATACTCGAATTATCGCTAGATTCAAGGTGTTTTTTGAGACCAACCACTCAATGAGATAATAGTTTACTTGTAGGTTTCAAGGGTTTGTCAATAGGAACTTTAGGAGAATTAGGCATTCGAATTTACGTCTGATGTACCTAGTTGTAAGAATTTACATGAGTTTTTCGAATTTTCTCGAGTTGCTGTGGTAGATAGAAAGCGGTGTTTTGCAAGTAGCTTAGCTTGCCCAATGCACGCACGTGCCCGGCCTGCAAGTGTATCCCAAGGCTCAGTACAATAAATGGGCATGATTGCGCAACTGTTTATCATTTGATCGTTTGCAAAGGCACCAGATACTGTTGGTAAACATAGATTCGACTGATTGAACTCCCTCAGGCTCGCAGCATGAGGGAATTTCGTGCCATTGTTTGAAATATCGAAGTATGATACCGAACAACACACGCATCAGCGCAAATATGTGAGTTACTTTATGTGCTTTTAGATGTTCATACATAACATATTATGCATCATAATCTCAGTAATACCTGAATACTCATTACTTTGTTAACTTTTAAGTTTTAGTATCTCGATTTATAGGTACCACTTTAATCACCATTGCTCATTTAAATTTTGCAAATCGCATGTTTGTTATTCCAGCGATATTTTCTGCCTCTGAAAAGCCCTCTATCTTTGACCGTTACAGCATAAGTGCATACACAGGAATGTCAATAAGTACATAATAAAAACAAAATTGTAGATATAATTTAAATTATGTAACGGATTTCATTCACGTAACCTCATTAGAAGGTCCAGGCTATAATTTACGATTGCATACACTTACTTTTGACCACTAAAATTGGCAAGGTAAAACTATATAGTAATACCGCTCGTATCTCGAAATAGGTTTTGTATGTCGCATTGGAAAGAAAGTATATTAGAAGTTCTGTTCTGTTGGTGGAACTAGAACATTAGCTACATAGGTATACATAATGAATGTTATAAAAACAAAAACTCCATTACTACAGATTACTACCTAGATATCTATCTATAGCTATCGTATATGGCCGCAGGCAAGATACCATTAAGACATAGTGACGTTAGCGAAAAATAGAAGAAATGTAATTATGGGCTATAAAAGTCCAATAAAAATAAGAACTTTCAGGGCACTTTTTAGGAAGACCTATTTCCATGACCACCATTATCGTGCAAGCAATGGGAACGGGAAAGCGAAGGAAAACGTTGTGATTTAAGCATATACGGTAAATTGTACAAGTAATAGGTATTAAATTATGCCCAGTTGAAGTGTCCTTTCTCGTACATTGTCTGTAATATATATTATATATATAATATCCTTTACTAAGTTATAACCATCATTTGTTATACCTATTACTGGCAATTTTTCATCGTCGATTTAATTAAAGCATAATCACAAATTACTATTCCATGACATTACTTTGCCGAAAATCGATCGGCTTCTGGATATAGGAAGTAAGCTATTTAATCGCATTAATTTGGAACGTAATGATAAGTTTTTAGTGATTACGTTGATCGCCGGCTGCAGTCAGGCGTAGCGCGGGTTGCGCTAATAAGAAGTGCCTTTCATAGAACATTTCCCGTAGACGATGTCGGAACTAACATTTCTTGTATGCATTTACACAGATTATCTAGTCATACGCTGCACAACTAGCGCTGCCGTTAAGAGGAACTATTTGCTGAAACTACCTCTACGACCAGCTACGTTTGACTTCTCATAAACTCGGAAGCGTTTCCTATAAATTATGTCAATCTTGATATAACCCGTCTCTTTACTCAATCTTTGACATTGGGCAGTGGTAGATAAGTTATGTAAGATGTTTACATAGGTTTATAGACAATAGATGCACAAACTCAGAGTTGCCTGAAGGGTTGCTGAATTTTTCAATAGGTATATCTTAAAATTCAAGAAAAATTACTAATTGGGCATAGTAAACATAAGCTTTTAGTTTTAAGCATTAGGAGCGATGAGTTAGAAGCCTTTGGACTTGTGTATTCGTAGACGACGATTAAACTTTGTTTCATTTATTATGCGTTCATTAGGAATACTCTTTAATTTATTTTCATTACTTTACGAAAGAAGTTTAAGCATTGGTCAATCTATTGATACAGTTTGAATATTGAGTGCGTTTACGAAAACAGAAGTAGGTTAACATTTTTTCTGTATACTATAGTGCTTCGGTTCTTTCACGTGTCTATGAACAGTGGACATATGATCGTATTTATTTACTTCGTTCGTCTACTCGTATCAGTGGAGACATGATCGTAATGTGCGTGTGTATAAATACAGGTTTATATTCTTCACGTACAAGTACTTTCTTTAAATGATTATTACGTACGGCCGGTAAATTTACAGTCACGGCAGGAATGCTACGAGTAACTCTACGTAACCTGTTCTAGAACAATTATTTATGCCTTTTATAAGCAAAATATTTATCATAGTAGGTACATACTTTGCATTTTTAGATGGTGGTAACCAATGTACTAAAGATGTGCCATTTCGAAGTAAGTTCTCAGTAGGCATTTTCGGCAACGACTATCTAAAAATAGTTTAGTTTTTAAATAATTTATCAAGTTGTAAATACAGAGTTTCGAGAAACCACATTTTAAAACGACCATTATCCGGGCCCGTATGAAATTACCGATCGACTAATTAATGTAAGAATAGAGTTTATATTATTTCCGTTTGCGGCAAACACAACAATGTTTTTACTAACTTTGTTTGTTACGAACAACTGTTGGTTTAAAAATATTTTCCACCTTTTTAGGTGGAATAATGGTCACAGTGGAGTAAATCTTACCGAAATCCGGGGAATCAACTGGTCCTGCACCTTTACTTCTCCTTCTCTCACTTACACTGAAAGTATACACAAGCGGTAGGTACACTAAAACTACTGCTAAAACGCCTAAACAATGCCCCTGTTGCCCAATTATGGAAATAAATCGCGGCAAACACTGAATGGGAATGTCTTTAAATCGTGTCACGTAAATTTCCGAATGTTGTAAGCGAAAGAGCGAAGTGTTACGCGTGCGCGGTACATGAAAGTTGTTTGGATACTGTTAGCCGGCTAACCAGCGCCTGTGTCGGTCGCAGACGCCGCACCACGCTTTCATCAGCCCCAGTCAGATACCTCTCTCACGCGTGAACACAAAAACTCCTGTTAATGCAAGCCTAGGTGACGAAATGCGGTTGAGACCTATGTGAAATACTGTAGGTAATAGCGAAAATAATTCGATCAGTAATGTAACTGGATAGTGATATCAACATAGGCAACTCTATATTTTGTGTCAGTGATAAAGTTACGAGTTCGTAGTTTGTACACGGAAAGAGTTTTCATTTAAAAGTTGAAGAATCAAATGAATGAAAAATCAAGAATAAATAATCGGAAAATCCAAGAAAACTGTTGTAAATTTTTACACTGCTCACTGCAAGTACCTAATGAAGGGAAAATTTTTACTATAATTTCGTTTAATAGTGTAGTAGGTTCTGATTTCAATATTGGAAAGTTAAGTTTTATAGCAGGCCACCATAAACCACGTTGGTGTTATGAATTTGCAACATTTAGGAATAAAAAACAAGGGTAAACAAGCAGAGCGTAAAAAAAGCGCCGGCTTTGAAGAACCTTGACTGACATGAAGTTACAAAATGATCGAGAACAGTTCAAGAAACTCGGAATACAAACAAGGATAACAATACTAACCGACTTGCGTGAAGTATTTCGCTGATAAACAAAGCAATGGTTACAAAAAGTTACGAATCTTCTGTTATCTGTAGTAACATCAATCATTTCGGTTCAGCTAGTAATCTAAGCAACGAGGTGCCTACGAATTATGTTTCCCATATTAGCTATCTCATGGAGTGAAACATGCGTCCGCGTAGGTAGATTTTACAGAATAAATCAGTTATTTTCAGCAAACAACAAACCAGACATTTCCTTATTTTCCTTAGATATAGGTACCTACACTTTTGCGTTCTTAATTATGTCTAAGTTCAATCTTATTTGGTACCAGTGGACGCCCGCGACTCCGTCCGCGTCAACTGTAGAAAAAACAAAATGTCGAAATTATCCGGGATATAAACATTTTCCCGGGATAAAAAGTAGCCTATACGAGTATGTTAAGTGGGACCTGTCACAATATATTCCTGAAAACTGAATCGAAATCGGTCCAGGATGGATGGAGTCCAAAAACATTATTTAGTTGACCGAATTTTGAAGTTAAACCATCCTCGAACCAACTTAAACATACACACAAAATTTCATAAAAAATTGGTCCAGCCGTTTAGAAGGAGTTCAATTAAAACCACACGAAAATAAATTTTCACATGGGATCCGGTAGACTGCTAGTTTCAGTTACGCCCGGTGGATGGTTGTTATATCTCGGAAATGTTTCCTTTTCCTTACATAAATAAATCTTCTGTTCTTGCATTTGTAATGGATTTCCTTCTAAACGGCTGGACAGATTTTGATGAAATTGTTTGTGTGTGTTCAAGTAGGTTCGAGGATGGTTTAGATTTACAATTTGGTCAACTGAATAATGTTTTTGAACTCCGTCCGGGTGGACTGCAGAAATAACAAAATGTCGTTGACCGAATTGTAAATCTAAACAATTCTTGAACCTATTGGAACACACACGAAAAAATTCATTAAAATCAGTGCAGCCGTTTAGAAGGAGTTCAACCACAAACACACTAACAGAAGATTTGTATTGTTGTTGATGTTAGAGAACCTTTTAAGTAGGATCCGGTAGACTGCGCTGTAGTCGCTGTGTCGATTACTCACAAGGATAATAGTTTCAGTTACGCCCGGTAGATGGTTGTTATATCTCGGAAATGTTTCCTATATCTTTATATAATTAATTAAATCTTCTGTTCGTGTGTTTGTAATTGAAGTTCTTCTAAAACAGCTAAACCGATTTTGATGATTTTTTTTAGTGTGTGTTCAAGTGGGTTCGAAAATGGTTTAGATTCACAATTCGGTCAATTAGACAATGTTTTTATTACGGTCCATATTGTTACAGATTATTTCAGAAAGTTTGCATTTAAGGCGTGGGACAGGACAACGTCTGTCGGGTCAGCTAGTTATCTAGTAAAAATCCAATATGTGATTATGTGTTACATAACATTATACTGTTGCAACCGTAGAGTTGTGTCAGAGAATAGTTTCCGTGTACGATTTCGGAACTAATATATTTTGTATGCAGTCACATAGATTACATATTAATACACAGAGAAACCAGCGCCACCGCTCAAATGAACTTTTTAAAGAAACGCACTAAAGTCAATCTACACGCGAGGCTCGGAGCATTTGTTGCAGAAATCTGATAATGGCGTCAGCCAACGGTTATAATTGCAAAATAAATTTAGAACTCCTTTCAAATTACTGATTACATTTTAAGTTTACCACTACGCTATTTAGGAAAGTTTGTGGTACTTTTTTGAATTGCATTTAGACATTATAATTAGTCGTGCCATGTGGTAGAGTAGAGATTATCACAACCCCATGTCTGGGGTGGGGATATGAGGTCGCCCGTACGTATGATACCCATAAGAGAGATGATTAAAAGGTTTCCGGGAGGCAGCAGCGCAAAAAGTATGGCAGAAGCCTTGGGGTGTGCCCTGGGGGAGGCCTACCTTCAACGGGCACACTCAGAAACCAGTAAAGATTATTACATACAAGGTAATTACAAAGTTTAGCACGAATGAATTAGGAAAGTCCGCGTAAAAACCATAAAGGTCATAGCCCACTTACACGCCTGTGCAAAAAGAATATACTTCAAATATGGGCTTTAAATTTTGCTCTTTAGATATATTTTACATTGACATCATAAATTAGCAGACAACTCGTTGTCAGCGAGCTTACCGCGCCATCAGACTACTCGGTAGTTGACGCCTCGCTGGCTGCGCGGAGTCCGCGCGCTCACTGCTAGCAGTCGCCGCGCCAAGTTCGACATATCAAAACGTAACTAAAAATCGAGAGCGCGAGCGGTTGGCGGGTGGACAGCTGGGTGCCTGCTAGCTGTCGCCTGCCTCGTGGACTGCAAGCAGTCGTCTTAGTTCAGGGCGGTGTTGGGTGGAGCGGTGTTGGATCAGAGTCGTTTAAGTGTGTTATGACCTTAAGTCATACGCAAGCTGTTTGCCGCATCCCCGCGTCCTATGTGAAAGGCCAACACAGAAAATAAAAATTGTTACAGTTATTTATACACTCAACGAAAGATTGAGATAAAATCAGGCTTATAATTCAAGCACAGAAATATTCTACCGCTCTAACCACGGAAATGCCTAAGTAGACAAAAAGACAGGAGACTAAAACGTTTTTTCATAGAAAAGCCGATACGCGGGCCTGGGGAGCAGGGCACAGGTAGGCAGATATGATGACAAATATACTAAAGTAGGTACTCATAACTACACCAAGATTTCGGCCCCCTTATTACCTATCGTATTAGGTACCTACGTAAAATGAATTTCAAAGGAATTTTCACATTTCAACGCGAATATTGTACAATTTTCGCTATCGCGCTGCTTCGTCTTTGCTATTGCAAATTAGGTAATCAGGGGGCGGGTCGTATATCAAACTAAAGATAAGATGTAATTAAAGGAGGTACATACCTACACAGGTAGGTACTCAGCATAAGCAAGTTATAATAAAACAATACGATAACCACGTAATAATTGGAGACCTAACTTTTAACTGCGATGCTCTTGCGCTGTATTATGTCATGAAATTGCAGAACTCTTGATTACGGCATGGAGAGTTTTAATGGCCACTCAAATATCTATGCATCATAAGTGTTTTGTTCATTGCGCTTAGTTCTCTTTAAAATACGTAAATAATAAAATAAATAATAAAGACAAAGAAATAAATACGTAAATACGTATGTAATACTGGATAGTCTTTCCCCAAAGAAGGGGAAATAGCATAGGGGCGTGGCGTGACAACAGTATGTACAAACATTGCATATTTATTTATACTTTTTTGTGTTGCAAATCAAATGTGTGTTATCCATAAACATATGCAAATCTGGAAGATGTTGAGGAAAAGCAAATATCGAAGTGGAGATGGCCAGGTCATAAGAAGTGGACCAAGAGGTTGACAGACTGGATACCACGACACAATGCAAAAAGGAGAAGAGGCAGACGCTCCTGAATTTTTATATGGGGTTCACTTTTCCAATATGAGCGCATACTAATTTACAGTTTGGAAACGCCGCGAATTATTAAAATTCAGTTGATGTAATGAAACACATTAAAACAACCATATCGCGTTCTAACTTCTAACTCGTGACAGATAAGGCGTCATCTAGTCGGGCCGCACTCATTGCAGCGAATCGTAGCAAATTTCGTGAGCGCGATCGCTAGCGCTCCACTCGACTTAGTAGGCTAATTTTTGCCGTAACGTGGGTGGGAGTGACTGCAAGCGCTCCTTCTTATGTGGTTCACGCCTATAGAAGTATAGTCCGGCCTATGTCGGTATGTCTCTTGTCGTGACTGCACATTGAATGCTACAGTACTGATGGAATCGTACCAAATTTCATATTTTTTATATCTTCATGAAAACAAAATGGCCATAAGTGTGAAATTTTACCCTATTTTTAAACATGCAGATTGTAGGTAAAAGTGGAGGTAACTACCTATCGCTATGAATACTCCGGCTCCACATTGAATCGATATTCCGTCCAGTCGGCTAAGAAACTTTATTAATTATAATATAACACACAACTTACTTGAGACGAACGCGTAGACACTATTGTATAAACATAGTATAATTGAAAGATAATTTTAAATATAGAGAAATTTTTATAGTTTCATTTATTGATAAATATACCTCTTTATATTTCAATATATATTTTAATAATATTTATGATAATTAATGAACTCAAACAGTGGCGGAACTAGTAGTGGGTGGGCAAGTGAATTATTTAAAACACTGCACTAGCGTCCTCCTTAGGACGAACACGCCAATGATGTGGAAAAGTCCGTGGAGGCAGTATACAGCACAATAATAATTTTATGACTATTTCCCCACATCTAGAAAAAACATGGTCACGTCAAGTCGATTTTTTCGCCCGTTTGGTTAAACTTTCTAAGTTATAATTCTATTTAGCCGGGCCACTGTGGGTCAGGCTTGCAAGGCTGAGATGGAAGGAAGTGGAGGAGGTCTTTGTGTCAAAAGGACACGCTAATCAACTATAGACACAAGGAATAAATAATACGTAGATATATAATAGTAATAATGAGTAGATTGTTATTGATTTAGAATAAGAAATTATAAACAGTTAAATAATAATTATTAATTTTGTAATCACTATCAGCAAATAAAGGCTTTAAAATTGAAAAAATGTGGGTTAAACGATTTACTCATTGATTGTTATTTTGTAGGTTGGGCGGTAATATCATTACCTATTGATCAAATAAAAGCAATTCGATGGTAAGTATAACAAATCTTAGGCACTTATCTTACAAGCGGCCGCCCACAACTTCGTCCGCGTGAAAGGGCATTACACCCGTGCGAAGCCAGGCCGGGTCATATAGGGCCGAAACACATAACCGCGCTGCGGCGCCGCAACGCTAAAATCGGCAGTTTGTGTTGCGGCGCCGCGAAAAAAGCGTTTTACTGTTGTACGGTAGGGTAACCATGATTTTTGAGTGTGGATAGACGACTCTCTGCCTTTGTAAAGATAATTGTTTGATGATTGATTAT
This sequence comes from Carposina sasakii, assembly GCA_014607495.2. Taxonomy (NCBI): domain Eukaryota; kingdom Metazoa; phylum Arthropoda; class Insecta; order Lepidoptera; family Carposinidae; genus Carposina; species Carposina sasakii. The sequence continues at coordinate 9,137,467 of CP053153.1, forward strand.
CATAAATGATTTTTCACAAATACTTTTCCATGCCTCTTGTTTTATAAATTTTTCTTTATAAGTTCCGTCACAAGAATCCCACAAAGAAGCGTTCTTGAATCAAAGATATTAATATATCGACATCAACGTCAGACATTTTGATTTTAAAACTGCTTCCGGCCCCCTTATTACCTAACTAGCAAAAGCAAAGCGATAGCGAAAATTGTACAAAAATCGCTGATTGCCTGTCAAATTAGTATTACGTAAAATGAATTTCAAAGGAACTTTGACATTTCAAGGCGAATATTGTACAATTTTCGCTATCGCTTTGCTTTTGCAAATTAGGTAATCAGGGGGCGGATTGACGCGTGTTGTTTGCAAGAGTAATAGAGACAAACTGAATCATTATCAACATATACATCTCTCGTTAGAGAGTAAATATATTCTTTGAATAGTAGACGCCCGCGACTCCGTCCGCGTGGACTACAGAAAAAACAAAATGTCGAAATCATCCGGGATAAAAAGTAGCCTATATGTTAAGTGGGACCTGTCACAATATATTCCTGAAAACTGCATCGAAATCGGTTCAGCCGTTTCTGAGCTTAGCGTGCACTAACGCACAAACAAACCGCCAAATAGACAAAAATTCAAAAAATCATTGGGAGCGTTCAAAAGTATTACATAACGCAATTTTTAAAGATTTTTGACCCTCCCCACGTTTTACACCCGTGCAAAGCCGGGGCGGATCCCTACTCTATAATATAAAATTTTATCGATAAATGTGTTGCTAAGCGCAAATCTCGAGATTCCATTTGCCATTCTTTTTTTAGAATATTCCTTGAAGTACGATGATGGTTTTTACGGAGATAATTTTTTTTTATTGCCCAAAGGAGTCTAAAATAAGACTTTTATACAGTAGCCACCCACGACTTTGTCCACGTGAAAGGGCATTACTTAGACCCGTGCAAAGGCTGGGCGGATCCCTATTGTTAGTATAGATTTCTGTAAGACTGTACTAACATGTTGTAAGGTGTGTAAAATTTAAGAGTAAACTAAACAAATATCGATTTTAAAGTATATTAAATAAATATTAATTAAGTACAATTGCTCAATATTTTACCTATGTACTATCCCAATGTGATCATGTTGTCTGTGGTCTCGGCATATATCTGGTGGTTCGCTTTGGTGGACCTTGGAACAACGTGGTGGGATCCCACAATGCAGTGCTGAAGAAAACAATCATTCTCAATGATTGCAAAGGTGTATATTATACAATCTTGCAGCACACAACTGAAACAAAATTAATTATTATTCATAATAAACTTCTTTATTTTAACCCAAATATTAGTTTTCAGATAAATAGTATGTATCTGTTATCAATTATATAAATTTTGTCCTGTCTTCAATATGTATGTGATTCAAATTAAAAGCATTTTTTATATACAAGATATTGTTATAAGTGGAAATGAGAGCATTGAGAAGTATGTGTGGAGTCCCTTTGAAAGATAGGATAAGAAATGAGGTGATCAGAAAGAAGTGTGGTATAAATGAGGATGTGGTGACAAAGATTGAGAAGGGTATTTTGAGGTGGTTTGGGCATGTGGAGAGGATGAGTGAAAGTAGACTGACAAAGAAAGTGTACAACGGAAGAGTGGATGGAAGGGTTGGAAGGGAAGACCTCGCCGGACTTTCAGCGATCAAATTGGTGAAATTCTAAAGAAAGGTCAGGTCAAGAGTACCCTAAAACGACGAGCGTGCATGAAGAATATCATGAAAGTAGATGAAGCGAAAGAGGTGTGTCAGGATCATAGCAAATGGAGATCCGTGATCTCTGCCTACCCCTCCGGGAAAGAGGCGTGATTATTATGTATGTATGTATGTATATTGTTATAGTGAATAATACAGTAACAGACATAACCACTTTCTAGTTACAGTAACAATCTGTTTAAATCTGATACCTATAGTAAAAAATTACATCAACATGTACTATTTCATGGAGCAAAAAATGTTACTTAAACATTTTTAAAATGAAATTAAAAACCACCATCTCTAGGGCTATTATTTTTGTAGATACTCACCCTTCTTTAACAGTAACATTATTTAGCAATATGCAGTTTGATAAACTGACATTATTTTCAATGGTACAGTTGGCACCAATAATGCAATTCTTTATTGAAGTTTTTTGACAAACTAAACTTTTGTCTCCAACTGTACTAGTTTCATCAATTTGTTTAGTTTTCACCTCACTGTTTGGATGGATCCTGTCTGTAAGAGGTGAGCCTGTGATCACTTCCCATTTTGGAAGAATCTGAAACAAGATTACAAAATTAACTATTAAATTGAATATCTCCAGATTAATATAAGTAAATAGATTATTAAAATAAATGTAACATCAAACAATTTCATTATCAAAACATGGGTCAAAGTTGCACATTAAATTTATATATCAGGTGACTTAGTTGGCACCAACAACTACTATCAAACATTACAAAAAGTTGAAGTTAAAATTACCTTATTATTTGCTAAGTAAAATGCTGATAGTGTGTTCACTCTAATACCAAATGTATTTTGGCTTGGAATATGTGCATAGCACCTCAAAATATCATTGTAATATACTCCTTTGCTGCCCAGCTTGTGATCATTATATAATGACATTTCCCTAATTTTACTCTCATAACCGTTGTCAACAGCATACTCAAAGATATCCTTAACAGTTTCAGTATTTTTATCTGGAATTTTTTTATCACTAGTACTTTTAGGTTTTGAAAGTTGCTTCTTTACTATGTATGGCACAAGCTCGCCTTTCACTGAAATAAATTTATCTGACTGCATAATGTAATCTACAACCCAATTTTTTATTACATACACATGTGCATCCAACAATCTGCTGAACATGCTGACACTGTCATATTTCTTTATTAAAATTCTCGGTAATGTCACTGTATCTTCAAAATCACTTGCACTTGCCAGAAATACAAGTCTCTTGGTTTCTTTATCAATACAAACCAAATCTCTGTCCGGTTTTGCTTTAGTCTTTAGTCCTGGCAGTTCCATCCATTCTTCTGGTCCATTGTTGAAGAAGAGTGTTGTAAGTGAAGCATCATGCTTTCTGTGCAGATTCAGAACATCATTAAGGTTCACATTAGTGATCAAATCACCTGATACCACAAGTAGATCAGTAGTTACTCTACTATGTATGTGTTTTAAGGAATCAGCAGTACCCCAGTCTTCATCAGAAGGTATAACTATTAATTCGTATTTAATTTTTAAAGGGCATTTTTCTAAAGCACTCAGTATGTTGGATCTATCTTCATCTAGGACAATGACCATAGTTTCTGGAAATTACACAACAGTATACAGTAATTGCATTAGTAAATACACAGGTACCTATGAACCCTGTGAAAGAATTAATTTCTTGATTTGAATGCATGATTCTATTATTATAAACCTATGTTTTACACATGTATTGTAACACGTGTTGTACATGTATATATAATAAATAATTTTACCTTGAAAGCCAACTTTTTCCAGCATATTCAATGAATACCACAGAACAGGGTATGGTCCCACAGGTAACAAACATTTTGACACTGACCCACCAACTTCTGGTAATCGAGATCCTCTGCCAGCAGCTAGCACTACCGACTGAAACTCCAGTATTTTATGCATTTTGCTCTGAAAGATACGTATTTTCTCTGATGCATACACACTGTTATAATAGAGTGCTAATGTCATACTAACAGTTTCGATGCACCATTAGTCCCTCCGCACATGGAGCTACTCAAATATGACGGAATTAATCAGTAATTAGAATTACAAACTAGTTATAAACTGTATTTCGCACACGACGCTACTCACATTGCAAGGTTTCAGTCACTCCTGTTATTTCTACTACCAAATAAACACGTGCGAAAAACCTAGCAAGGGGAAATATTGGAAGCAATAAAAATGTCGAGTGGATCGAGCGAAGATGACGATGTCATTATACTATATTATCATCATAACAGACGCCGAAGGAATCGACGCAGATTTTGGATTCACCCATATATCCAAAATAATGTAAACTGCAGATTGTCAGTTGCAGCACGAGAGCTGCGTGAAACAGATAATAAATTTGTGGGATTCTATAGAATGTCCAAAGATAGCTACGTACATTTTTCACATCAAAACACAGTAAACTCGGGTAACCTAGTAGCTCGGCGACCGGCACGACGCGTCGCGCGCGATCAGTTGCCAACGCGTTACTAACTGGTTAGTGACTAGTCGCGTCGTGTGCGAACCTGTATGGCAATGTATGGGCGGTGACGCTCAAAAAACTCGTTAGTAATTTCAGTTTGTGATTAGTTCCTTTTGAGTAGCTCCATGTGCGGAGGGCCTTAGACTTTTCGGTGCCTCACAATTCCAGTCCTTGACACTTAGATTGAATTACTATACGTTACAATACATTAGTAATGTAGTACATTACTATACATTACACTAATAGAATCTAAGTGTCAAGGACTGGAATTATGAGGCACCGAAAAGTCTAATGGTGCATCGAAACAGTTAGTATGACATTAGCACTCTATGAAATCTTATTCCTCTATGATTAAGGTTATAAAATCATAACAAAGAATGAAAAGGAGTATTGTGTTATGTATGTTACATGTACCAATTTACTACCTGTTATATTATAACGAATATACTTTCTTGTAAATTGTCCAGCGGTATGATAATTATTTAAGTTAAAAATTATTCGAAACTTACACAAAAAAGTTACGAACGCCAGCAAAGCAAACACTGACAGTGACAGCTTTTTTTTTTTTTTTTTTTTTTTTTTTTTTTTTTTTTTTTTTTTTTTTTTTTTAGTTTATCCCGAAGGAAAGGCAAGGGGAACTAAGCCCATGACAGTGACAGCGCTGACAACTGTTTTTTTTTGTTTAGTCTATCCCGAAGGAAAGGCAAGGAGAACTAAGCCCATACAGCCATTGTCTTTAGTAAATGATTTCTGAATTTATGATGGATGATGGATGATGAATGGAAACGTCGGGAAAATCAAAACAAGAACAAGTATAAAGTTAGTCAAAATGAAAAATAATTGCAGAAACAACTTACATGGGCCCATGAAGAGGTCGTATTCCGTTCCGGCTAAAGTTTTACTCACCTTACCTGCGTATAAAACCATGCACACGCACTACATTCACATCAAAAGTAATCAAAATATAACTTATCTACCAGAAAACATCACTTTACGGACATATGCAAACCATTTAGAAATAATTTTAGATTTTCACAAGAAAATTACACCTGTACCCCAGGGATTTGGTATCTCCTCTCTGTACCCTTCCAGCTTTTCCCGCCGAATCGCTGACAGCTGAAAACGGTCTGTCAGATGTCAGATGACAGACAATTTTTTCTGGATTAAAAGCAGTAGTGTACCAGACGCATTATGCCTAAATTGAGTTATTTTAATTCGTAAAGATGTTGTAGTGTCTCTATAATTTTTAGGAATACCTAAGTATAGCGAGGAACCTCCATAACTCTTACATCATTACCCAGGGTCATATAAAACTCACATATAAGTCCACAGCATCCAATGCACCCCATAGAATATACCCACAGCACGCATCCTTCCATAATGCAAAACTATGTTATGGTTATGTTAAATAAACCAAAGCTATGTTATGTCAGCAACGAAGTATAATAGCACATCAACTCTGGTGGAAAGGTGGCATGGTATACTTCCGTTCAAAAAGGCATAAATTTTGCGAAGTCTAAAGTTTGACTCGGTGCGAAAGTTCCACAGGTGGAGTTCCGTTGGACATTTTGTGATTTACAACGTATTCAAAATGTTAGTTCCGAAATCAGAGGATTATTTTCTATACTCTTGTTACAGGACTCTTGTTATTAGGTACTACACCCTATTAGGTACAACTATGTAGAGTTTAATGATCAGGTATTATTATTACTTCCTGGGGCTTTCTCGACAGAACAATCTCACTAGAGTGAATTTTTTTTTCATTTTCTTATTAATATTTATAGAACAGAAAAAGTGTCTACTGAAATAAAGCAATTTTTTTTTATTTATGATCACATCTTATGATACGCATGCTGATCACTAGACAGTATAAGTACCTATGTGTTTTTCTGCCGAAACGCGGCAGCAGGCTCATCAGCAATAAACTTGTTGCCTTGAAAATAATATGAGTGGTGCAACGTGGGTCGGGGTGTGTAATTTGGTAATTTGACATAGGTAGAAACATGAGATGTAGGTACATAGTCAGATCGTATAAAATTTTATTATATAAGAAGTAAAATATTTTATAAAAAGAGAATGAATTAGTCAGTTGTCATCGTAGTCCATCGGTGGGGTAACAGAATGTATACTGTTGGTTTTTCCGAAGCCTTTAAAATCCAGAGACGACATAGTGTCAAAATGTTTTTCTGCCCAGTTTTCTTTTGGTTTTTCTGAAAAAGAAAATCCATATCGAGTGGTTATAAAAATAAATTAAATTGTAAAAATATAACTACTTAGGTTTATTAGCGATTAGCGACATCAGCTTTGTTTGTGTAATAGCGAGGTATCTACGAAATTTTTTTCTTTTCTACACAGGGCTAATTTTTAAACACCTATGGTTAAAGAACCACAATATAAAATCGTATGGTTATGTAAATAAGTTATATAGGTACACCTAAACAAAAAAAAAAATCCCCAAATCTTAGACATTGTAACGATTTCATAAGCTACATCGAATTTCGCTAAGTTATCGAGACATTCCCGCCAATAGGAAGTCTTCACGTTATGAAGTCTACCGCTATTGGTGAAAATGATTAGATAACTCCGAACTGCGAAGTCCGCTGTTGCATGTCGCTCCTAAAATCGTTACATCGTCTGAGCCCTCTGTCTAGGACAGGGGTTCCCAAACTTTCATTTTTCATAGACCCCTTTCAAAAGTTGACTGGTTCTGGTGGACCCCCTACATACTTACAACACATACAAATTAATTGTGAAATCCCATTTTTTCACGCCAACGTAGACCCCCATCGAGTCCCTTGTGGACCCCTGGGGGTCCACATAGACCACTTTGGGAACCACTGGTCTTGGAACTGATTTAATGCACAGATAACTTTAAATGGGTAGAGGACGCATAGCCTCCGTCGTACTTCGTACATCGGTAGGTACATCGAGTAAAAGTAGGTTACTTACTTTCCGTAACTACCTCCTTTTCTACTTTTGGCAAATTGCACGGAATGCACGGAGTCATCTTGACCGGCTCATCAACATGGTAGGCCTGTAATATTTTCTTAAATTAACATCGACATAGATCGATTAGATTACCTACCTATCTTATCTACGTAATAAAATCTAGGTAAGAAATGTACCTATAAGAATATCCTATATTCAATCTTCAAAATTCTAAAAATATTGAATTTGATGCCCATTTTGTGATTTGTGCAAATCGCAAAATGGGCACAAGAGGGATGGATGGATGGGATCAAGAAGGTGTCCAGTTGGTACAGGCCATAGATTACCTGTACAGGCACAGATTGAGATGGCACAAAAAAATTTCAAGTGCTTACTTTAATATTTAAAAAAAATCATTAAATACATAGGTAGGTTCTCTTGCGTTTACTACTAGACATGCGTGTCTATATAATACTTCTACGGTAGCTATGTTACTCATAATATTCTAGTCTGATGTGACTGTCCCTTTGATATAATCTCACTAATATTATTAACGCGAAAGCTTGTGAGTATGGATGAATGTCTTGTGACTCTTTCACGTAAAAACGGCTGGAGCGATTTTAATAAAATTTAGTATGGAGTTAGCTGACACCCTGGATTAACACATAGACTACTTTTTATCCCGGGAAAATATTTTTATCCCAGATAATTTCGACATTTAGTTTTGTCTGCAGGCCACGCGGGCGTCCACTAGTAATATATAAATATTTGCCCTTTCGATCAGTACGAATTAGTAATACTTACTCTTCCGTCAGTACCGATTGCGGTAGTCGCTTCTCTCACAGCATTTTGTAGAATCATTTCCGGTGGAGCTCGACATAAAGAACCTGGGTGGATACGCGTATGCGCACCACCACAATATCTTCGACATATTTCTGCACTGATAACAAAATAAAATGTAAGTGCAAAATAAAATTTTAAATACCTCTAAGCTTCACTTCCGAGTAACAAAACTTATTGCGATAAATAATGCATACCGTGCGTCAGTTGGATGTGTAACAGGACGGCCAGCATAACAGATGAATCCATCCCCACCTTCTTTAGGTTCATCAATAGTATCTTTTAACTTTTCATCATCTTGTTTTGTTGCTTCTGCACCTATTGTTCGAGATCTCTTCCCTGGAAGTGCTGGCATAGTAATACCAGGTTCCTCCAATAGCATTTGTGCAGGAGTAGAACAAGAAATACAAGCTGTATCTCTAAACAGCTTTTTAGTCACAGCTGCAGCTCGTGGTTCTCCAACAATGTCGAATATAGCTTCAGCTCTATCTTTTAGCATATTTAAATTAGTATTTATGTCTTCACGTAAATTAACTACTTGAACCAAATCTGCTTTTTCGTCTAACATTCTTTGAAGTTCATATATGGCTTTCTGTAAATAGTTTACAATAAGCATTATATTATACTTTACTAGCGACCCGCCCCGGCTTCGCACGGGTGCAGTGCTGATACTATGCATATAAACCTTCCTCTTGAATCACTCTACCTATTTGAAAAAACCACATCAAAATCCGTTACGTAGTTTTAAAGATCTAAGCATACATAGGAACAGACAGACAAAGGGAAGTAACTTTATTTTATAACTAGTGGATGCCCACGACTCCGTCCGCGTGAACTGCAGAAAAAACAAAATGTCTGTCGAAAATATCCAGGATAAAATATTTTCCCGGTATAAATTGTAGCCTATGTATTATTGTGATATGTAACCTATATCATTGTGAAGTTTCATGAAAATCCATTTAGTATTTTTTGTGTGAAGGAGCAACAATCATCCTTATTTACATATATACCTTCTCACAAACTTTCGGGTTTATAATATTAGTAGGATATGTAGTGATGGTAGTTACAACCTCTCGTAGTTACTTTAGGTTGTAGCAAAACATTTCTCTAGTTACTCTTATCTTCTTTATTACCTGCCATGTAAGTTCTTGGCTATTAAATTTTTCATATGCAGATAGTATGCGCTTTTCGAAATCTCCTCGAACAGCACCAAAGTGCTCCTGGGTAACCAGACAGTTCAAAGCTCCGAGTCCAGCTTTGTCTTTCAGAGCATCCGTTACTTCATCGCGGTCAGATTTGATTTCTCTTAGTTTCTCTATTTGTCGCCATATATCCTGTCAAAAACACACCAGTTTGAACTTTTTTACCTAACTAGTATTTTTCCATAATTTATATGATCTGACAAGAAACTGTAACGTGTGTGTTGATGCTTTGTTTCGATTTAAAAAATAATATCTAGTTAAGAAGGTATTCGTCGTCAGCCTATTGCAGTCCACTGCTGGACGTAGGACATATGAATAGGCACGCCACACGGCTGTTGCCATGGGGGTTTTTTGCCCAAAATCACCATGCTGGGCAGGCGGGTTGGTTACCGCAGTCTGATTTTTGGACTATGTTGTCAGCATGGGAGGTGCTGCTGCCCACCTTCCGGAATTGATTAATATAGTAAAACATATTTAGAGGGTACGGTAGGTAACGATAAAAATACTTGTAGATCCAAGGATAACATTTCTTGAAATTCTTTTAGGTCTTTTTGTGCTACTGTGGTAAGGTCAAGGTCATTTTGTAAATTTGTAAAACGTCCGTTAAGCTCGGCAACACCTGAAAAATTCATTTGTCATCTCAATTGAATTTAATCTCCAAGAAGAGAATATACTTCATTTGCAAAGCTGTAAGTAAACCTTCTTCATCTCCTCCTTGATTCGCTATCGCTTCTGCCATTGTTTCCAAACCACCTTCTAAGTCGTGTTGCATTTGAGTTAACATTTCTTGATAATTGGTCATCTGTAATAATAATTCCATAAATAAATTTTTTTGCAGGTGTACTAGCGGACTTAGAGTTCTCGTTCCCGTAGAAATATGGGGAATACCTTACTTGCCGGATGCTCATGACACACAAAGAACGCAACTTCCAAGTTACAGGTCTCAAAAATCAGCGGTTTAGGTTTTGAGTTGATGTGTTCAGGACAAAGCATTTTATATTAATAAATAAAATTAACATAATTTAACATATTTAAAAAATTACGGATGTGATTACAAAATATCTTGCAAAAAACAACACGTAAAAGGTAACCTGAGCCGATAGGTTAGCGTCGAGATTGTTCACTTGGGCTGAATATTCTGCTACTGCACTTTCTAAATTCTCCATGCGATGCGCAACTGATAGTGCTTCATCTAATCTGAGATCTGGAAAATAAGTGAATTACGTTTTCTTTGAATGACTAAGAAACTGGTGGCTTTCTGTCCTAGATTCAAGAGAGAAGAAAATTCTGCTAGAATTATATTTTGCGGAAATTCCTATATAAAGTACAGAATATTGTTTCCGTTGTTGAAGCAAGACGTCGTTGCCCCTAAAGGTAGTGTAGTATAGAGCAACATCTCATTTACAAGCAAGATGGAAACAGTCCTATTTTTAGAGCTTATAATACCTAAACCCGCATATATGAGGTTACATCACTGATGTAGCATAAATATACATGAATGAATATAATAATTAGGATTAATTATATAATTTACCCATTTGTGTGACTTTTCTGAAAGCGGCTTCAGCGCTTGCAGTGGTTCGATTTGTGAGACCAGTAACAGTGTTCATGGTATCATCGAACAGAAGTTGCATAGCATGACTAAAATTGAACAATGAAGTTTAATAGAGTATTCAGAATCTAACAGAGAAAGAAAAAAATAAGTATGTAATTATAATTCATGAAATTGTTATAAGTGCAGAACAACAAAAATATAACCACTGGCATTTCAGTACGCAAGTATCTATTTGTATATCTTTTTCCCAAATTAGCTTTTCTTTCAGTATAAACCGGCAAGGATTCTAGATATTTGATAAATAAGGTAGCATTATTATTACTAAGGAAAAACCCCATAGTTTACAGAACTAACATAATGGCATTTTGTTATTCTTATTCTTTATTGCACATACACAAAAGAATATAGCATACCTACAAGACATACATAACGGTACTGATAAATGATGTAAAGCATATAGTTGGAAAAAAAAGTTTCGTACCTACGTCCGGGTCCCCAGCAATGACGATTGGAACTTTGTTTTTGATTTAAAATAATAATAATTGTAAAAGACTGAGGTAATCGTCACCACTACAGACGAACGAAACTTTTTTTCCCACTCGTCCCCAGTGGGGACGGTAGGGTAGGGACGACCGGGAATAAACCAGCATATCATAACTTACTCAAGTTGTTCGTAAGTAACCCAATTTAGTTTATTTCTCATGGTTGATGAATCAGATTTTTCTTCCTCGAGAAGTGCTGGTCGATGATGAGATGGACGAGGTTCCTGAATCGATTGATGCTTAATCTTTGATGTATCTGATTTACTTTTAACTTCTAACGGAGTATATCCTGACTGAAAAAAGCGATGGATTACTTCAACTTTGTGGTGGTCACTGCCGGTCCTACACTTCAAGATATGACATAGTATGTATATAAGTACTGTCCTATTGGTAAACAAATTAATTTAAATAACTAAGACGATTACATGAGATTATAAGACGCTTATATGAGCGGGAAAGAGGATTATCTAGCAATTTTAATTATAATAGAGCTAATCATGTTATACCTCGCTAATAACTTGGGAAACGAGTCCGCTCAAATGGCCGCTTTGTCTAGATTTTCCTAATTCAGTTAATAAAGAGAGCATTTGTGCTAGTGTTCTTTCTGCAGTTTCCAGCCTTGCTGATAGCTGTACTGCAGCTCTAGCATCTGCCATTGATGCTCCCCTTCGTAAATTATCCATCATTTCTGTATTTTCTGACAGTCCTGGACCAAATCTATCTTCCAACTCAATAACTTTTTTAACCAATACATCAAACTGCGACTGAGTGACAATTGATAAAGATGTGGTTCGTCCATCTTGTGCTGTAATAATATAAGATGTTTTTTCGTTGCCACCCTTAACGAAGGGTACGTACTCCATACATCAAATAAAGTAAGTTTATTCAAAAAAAATGCTGGGAAACGATGTAAATTTTTTAATTTTTTTTAAATTACTTGATCGGGCGACATTTATAGTGTCCAGTGTTTATGCTAGTTTTTTCATAGACAGATATTAATTATTTCTCATTAAAAATTTTGCTACACGCGTCAATGTGCATTTATGCAGAAAAACGCAGTCTATTTACTCAACTTTGGACCCTAATATTTTGGAAACCAGACACTTCCCAGGTATGCTTCCATGGAGAAAAATGATCGTGATGATGAGGAGATTGCGTAGTTTTCGGGAAAGTTGACGACCAAAAATCACCCTCTATTTCTCTTTTTATAAGTGGTTCCACCGAATTTTTTTTGTAATTATTTGGTACCTACTTACCCATTTTGTCCTTTGGTAAATGTTCGACTGTAATGTAATTTAATTATGTAATATTCAAACAGAAAGTGAATATTTTAATAATATTTTAAAATTATATTTCTTACCGATCAATAACTTTTCATATTGCTTTTCTGGAATAGCAACGAAGTATCATATTAAAATACATAATTATTATAAATCTAAGGAAACCAACTACGCTATTAAATACAAATACTTTTATATATTTACCTATATTATCCACCGATCGCATTGGACTTGGTGCTACTTTTCCTTCTTCATATGAGTCGGTTCTCTGTAAAAAATATTACTATCTAAACTAAATAATGATGAAGGGACATCATAATGGCAAAGGCATCGAATCTTCATACTTCAACGATCGAATTTGAGGATTGACAATAAATATAAATTTCCTAGCTATATAATAATACAACTTACTGCAATTTATCCGAGATGAACGAATAGCCTGAATAAATAAACATAAAATGTCTGTGAAAGAAATGCACCTACAAACAAAAACCAAACAAAAACAGTTTATGAAGAACTCAATTAATGCAGGAGCACCTTATGGATAACTCGTAGTACTCGTTCTCTTTCTATCTCGAAGTCATTCAAAGCTTTGACACATTCCTGCGGTAAGTTATAATACTATGTGAATTAATATTTAGGTATGTAGGTATAGGTATTTCTTTTAGGATAAATGAAAATAGGAAAGATTCTCAGGAGTAAACCAAATGAACTAGTTACAGAACAGTGACATGTAGGGCTAATATGCGCACCAACGAGATGATATAATGTCGATAAAATTCGACTTATCGATTTGTAGCTAACATAATCATCAAACGAGAACTTCTCGACAAAACTCTATAAAACGTAACATACGCGCCATGAATTTTGTCGAAATTTAACTATTTAAGGAACTTAAATTTCGGTATGTTTTCGTCGATCAAATACATCGAAATATGAGAAATTAGACTGCAAACTTTTGGAGATCCAACGCTGTCCGGCGCTGTCAGCAGTCAGCAACAGCCTGCACAGCCCACCCATTAGACTGCCCACTTTTGGAGGTCCAACTCGGATATGGCTCCGGCCCGTCAGCTGTCAGCAGCATCGTGCACAGCCCACCAATTAGACTGGCCACTCTTGCACTCTTTTGGAGGTCCAGTCGAACTCGGATACAGCTCCGACGCCGTCAGCTGTCGGCAGCAGCGTGCATAGCTAATCCATTAGACTGCCCACTTTTGCACACTTTTGGAGGACCACCTCGGATACAGCTCCGGCGCCGTCAGCTGTCGACAGCAGCGTGAACAGCTCATCCATTAGACTGCCCACTCTTGAACACTTTTGGAGGTCCAACTTGGATACAGCTCCGTCTGTCATCTCGATGTCGTTGGTGCGAATCATTCTTATCTTGTCATATTCCGTAGTAAAGAAAGAGAAAATATCTTGTTCTCAATATCGATAAATTCTTATAAATTGTCGTCTCGATGTCGTTGGTTTGGTGCGCATCTTAGCTCTAATGATCCTTGTCACTTCTCCTTAAATCTCCTCACACATTCTTTATAAGGTTTATGAAGTTCTACGAGTACCAGTAGGTACTTAATAAAAAATATAACAAGATTCGTAAGTCGTTATGTTTTAACGAATAATGTAGGTAATTTAAATTGTTTTTGCTTTGTTTTTGCTTGTTATTACGAAGCAAAACCTCAATATATTATAATAAACTTACGCTTGAAGTCGCCTTAATAGTAGCACCAGACTTCACAGTTGTTTGCTGTTTGCTTGCTGTTGGTTTTTTTGACGACGAACTCATTGGGTCCGATGTTTTTGTAGGCGAAACCTGATCTGTTGGTGATTGGATAGAGTCTTTTTCTCCTTTAATTTGCAGTAATTTATCAGTACTACTACTTTTCTGTACATCTGTAGATGATTTTAAAGTATTGACTTTATTGGACGAAGTTTTATCTGAGAAAGAAACCCCACCAGTTCCCGTTTTTGTAGGTATTTCAGTTACAGTTTTATCATCTGCAAATCTTGATTTACTACTTTCTGTTTTATGCGAGGTTAACATTTTATTGGCTGCTATAGTAGATTGCTTTCCTGTAATAGAGGCACCAACAGATAATTCTTCTTGTTGCTTACTAGATTTATTACCACGTTCACCTTGATTTTTGCCTTTTTCATAAGAATGTTCTTCAACATGAGTCCCTTTTGCTGGCCTTTCGTGCGAGTGTCGACTCGTGGTAGACTGATCATCTAATGATACTTGTCCGCTATCGTCAGCTCGACTACTGGGATAAGATCGGCCATCAGCACCGGTGCGTTCATCCACTTCGGATCGTCCCATTGAATCAGGTTGTCTATGAGTGGTAGTTTGACTTCCAGAACCACCTTTGCTACTGGTTACAGAGCGCCCGTCAGCTTCAGTACGACTTTCCTTTTCAGACTGTTTTCCAGCTCCAGCTTGTTCACCGGCTTTGCCTCTTCCCGCTGATTTGCCAGATTCCTCTGTTTTACTACGTGGCTTTTTTGTTTTCTTCGGTACATTTGTTTGCAATTTTACTTCAGTTATAGATAAAGTACTACCTGTACTACGATATTTTAAATTTGCAGATGTGACAACTTCAACTTGTCTCTCTAATACTCGCAATTGCCTTGCCAGTATCAGTAGTACCGTTTGTATAATTTTAAAATTTATAATATTGATCTGAAATAAAAATTATTTAAAGATTATCAATTAATGTCTTACCGTTTTAAGTCTTTAACTAAGCATATTAACTTTATATGATTCTCATCAATCACAATGGCTATGATAGCAAACCCTGATAGCCACAGCACAGAGTGTCAGACATGAAGAGGGATTTTTCATTAAAAAAATTCAGTTGGGTGAAATTTGATTTGCTGATACGGTGCTTCACTAGAATACATCAGCTGCATCTTCCCCGTGCATGTTGTAAGAGTCGACTAAGAATTTTAGGGGCGCTCCTTCAGGCGATGAGCCAACAACTTGTCACTGATCTTAAACATCTGACCCCGCTTTGCTAAACGGGGCTGCAGATCTGACTAACCCATTTCGGGAACACAGCCATGTTATGTATGTATGTATGAAAAAGGTTTATGGTCAACTAGCTTATATGCCCGTGCTAATATAGCGTATACGAGTATAGTAGTTTATATGCTGCTATGCTGATGTATAAGCTCAGTTCCATAATTATTGCCGTAATTTGAAGAGGAGTGGAGAAGTAAATTAAGCGTGAAGACAAACAAACTTTCTTTCGCATTTATAATATTGGTAAGGTTAAGTACTTGGTAAGTAGGATAGTAGGAAGGTAGTAGGTTAGTCTTCGACATATCAATAGGTACAGATACTTCTTGTACTACATAGGACACAATAAATGTGAAAATAAATAGTTATATGGCGTGCGAAAGTAACTTACATCGTCATCTCCAAAAGCAGAATCAATAAGTTCCCTTATGCTCATAATACTCGAGTTTGACATGATTAAGTGAATTAATGATTAAACTAATAAAAAAAAATTTAAAATAGCTAGTTTTCCACTAGTATTTTAATAAAATATTCTTGTGATTGCTTTATAAGAGTTATATTTGACATAATATTTCCGTTTGGAAATAAAAATCGAGATGGTTTCGTTGTCATTCTTGTAAAAAAAAAAAATCGACTGAGTTGTTCTTTTTCTATTTTGGAGAAAGAATGCATAAACTCTGAGCCAAGATTACGTTCAATTTGCTGTACATTAGGTAGACTCCAGCAACCAGACGGGCCGGGCCGGGCCGGTAGACTCCCGGCGTTTACACAGGTTTCTTTATAAACCACAGTCTTCTTCATTTCATTCATAATCATTTACAGCCCTGAGAAGTCCACTGTTGGACATAGGCTTCCCCCAACAACCTCCACTCCGACCGGTCGGAAGCAGCCTGCATCCAACCGACGCCCGCGACCTTGGCCAGGTCATCCGTCCACCTCGCGGGTGGCCTTCCAACGCTGCGCTTGCCGATACGTGGTATCCACTCTAGAACTTTTCGACTCCATCGGCCATCAGTTCTTCGAGCTATGTGCCCTGCCCATTGCCACTTCAGCTTGATGGACCATTCAGCTATGTCGGTGATCTTTGTACGTCTGCGGATCTCCTCATTTCTGATTCGATCACGCAGAGAGATCCCAAGCATAGCTCTCTCCATCGCTCGCTGTGCGATTCTGAGCTTTTTTATGAGGCACATAGTTAGAGACCACATCTCGGCCCTGATCTATTAGGTGAGTAAAATTTAAAATAATAGTGGAAGGTCAATAGAGGATGTTTAAGTAGGAATACCCACGATCTGTGAACAGATACTTACACATGATGTGAACATACTCAGACAGTAATAATAATACCAACGATATATGGAAAACTTTGATGAAACTGGTGAAAATCTGTCACGGGCCCGTACCGCTGAATTTATTACATGTGCGGATTTTCTGAAATTCCCGAGAAAACACCGGAGAAAACACCCGAGAAGGGTTGGAGTCAGGCAGGCAACCCGGCCGTCAAACAAACACCAAATCTTTAGCAATATAAGTTTCTAAAGAAACCAAATTGCGCCGACCCCATTTATACAGGGATAAGGGCACGAAGGAGATCCTGTCGCTACGTTTAGCATAACAAGGACAGATGTAAATTATCAATGAGAAGTTGCGTCCGCGTCTCTCTTATAATCAAAGGTGTGGCTCTACCTATACAAACTTATCATTAGCTTCGCTGTCTAAACTGGGTCAGTAGGTACTGGGTCATCAAAATATATAAATAAGCTAAAAAAGTGGAAATTCAAATTTAAATAGACTTGGGTGGTAAATACTTGGTGTGGAATTATTTCTAACGTCCACTGCGTACGCAAATTAAATCTATTCTATACATATAATAAAAATGTAACGGATCGCTGTCTGTACATGGAAGATATACGAGAAAAAAATATTATAGGAGACCTTTATCAACGCAAAACAAGCAAATGCTCTGGGAGTGAAAAAAAAACGTATAATACTACAGCAGCTTCTCTTCCCGGGCATACTGTACAAGTCAGTAGAGGGACAAGAGGGTCTTGGTGTTTTGTAGGCGATGGGCTGACCACCTGTCACTACTAACCGAACTTGTATATCTCAACTATACCCTCAAAATTGGTCAGAAGTGGCACCATGTGGTCTATCGGCCCTTGGTGCTCTGCCTACCCCGTAAGGGATAAAGGCGTGATTATATGTATGTATTGTATCAACGCAATAGTACCCAAAATAATGATTTTTAGAATTTTTCTCTTTTTGTCTGTTTGTCTGTGCGTTTGTGCACGCTAATCTCAGAAACGGCTGAACCGATTTCGATGCAGTTTTCAGGAATATATTGTGACAGGTCCCACTTAACATATAGGCTAATTTTTATCCCGAGAAAATGATTTATCCCGGAGAATTTCGACATTTTGTTTTTTCTGTAGTCCACGCGGACGGCAGTCGCGGGCGTCCACTAGTTACGTAAATAAAATTGTTGGACAAAAAAAAAAGAAACTTATTGTAATCATGTATATTCAAATTATTTACAAGAATATCTTTCTCCATAAATAAAGTACATAATTATACACGTGAACAGGTAAAATAATAAAAATACAATTTATTTACAGTGGCCTTCTCATGAATTATATAAATAAGTTAAGCTTAAGTAAGTTAAGAACACACTAGCATTGTCAGGGACCACATACGTTTATTTAGAGGCCTCTGTCCATAACTATTTCCTTGTATGTATTGGAAAGGATCCATAAGCATGTCATAGATATTAATACTAACTTATGTGTGCTTAACTCTACATGGACAGTAAGCTCAAAAAAATTGCGCACAATTTAAAATAATGTGTTGGAGAAATTGTTAAAATTTGCTACCTATCTAATATTTTATAACTATCTATGCTGGTAGTGAGCCAATTAGGCACGAGTCCGACAGTCCAGGGAGCGCGGAGGGGCGCAAGCGGGCGCCTCGAGGGGCGTCGGTGGCGGCGGAATGCGGGGTACGCCACCACCTGGCCGCGCTGTTTGACTAGAGGTTGTCTGTATTACAGACGATGACGTCGAACTAGGGTGCTCTGAGAGACTAACTATTTTTTTATTACGACGAGCTTTTTCTTCGACTAGGGAATTCGACAGCTGTCTCTCCTGTGTCCTGAACTTGTTAACTTCTGACAACAGCACCGCAAGAGGAACGGGAGGCGCGTATGCATGTGGCTCGTAGTTGTCATCAACATAATCATCTGGATTCCATGCGGCTGTTGTAGTCGTTGTGGAGGTCGTTGTTGATATTTTAGTCGTAGTAGCTCTTGACGTCACTGGTGAAGATGTTATTGAAGCTCTTTGTGATGTGAATTCTGAAGAAATTGTAGCAGTAGCAGGTATAGTAAATATTCTTCTATTATTATTATTAGATCTAGTCTTTCTCCGCTTTTGCAGTTTTGGCACATCGAGAAAAAATGGATCGAATAGTAAATCCGATTCCTTGTAATCATCATAATTTATTGGGACGATTGGTTTCACAGCATTTACTACATTACCCACTGTATAATTAAGTTTTTTTCCATTACTATCACTAACTGAAGCACTCGCAGTCACGATAACGCGCGGCGGACTTTTTGGTTTCGATGGAGGTCTTTCGGTTATATTCGGCGGACCGACTGATCTTGCAGTCAAAGAAGATTCGGTTTCCTGTGAGACATCGTCACTTCGTTTTCTTTCATAATGATAGGGGTTAAATGGCAGTGGCCTCTGTGCTGGAAGTGCTTGAGGATACTGTTGCTGAGGCCGATGTTGAATAGATTCATATCGTTCTGAAGATTGTGACGTGGGGCCTGGACGAAGCAATTGATCTCTGGGATCAAGAGTCGTCGGCCTAAAGGGTGCAGGTAGAGGTCGTTGTACAAACGCCACAGGTCGAGGTGAATTTGGTCGTGGGGCTGTTCTTGATGACTCATATTTAAAATGATCAAACTGTTGAGGTGGAGCATGAGTTATATAAACCCCGTCAGCAGGTCGAAAACCTTGACGTTGGAACGAAATTGCTTCAGACCCTGGTCCTCTATGGCGATATATAAATTCTTGAGGAGAAAGAAGAGACGGGTCTAACGTTGGCGTCAAAGGTACTGATGGAGCTGGCGGAGGTAATGAAGATAACATAGTTGGAGTTGATGATACTATAGGAACAGCAGTTGAAGGCCGAGATGTTGTAGTAGTTGGCAAGATTGTACTAGTCGATGTTGGCTTTCTTGTTGTAGTTGTAGTAGTTGAAGTAGTTGTAGTCGTTTGTGTAGTTGTGGGGTGAGAATAATCATCTTCATATTCATCTTCGTCTTGATATTCTGAAAAATACAGAAATAAATTCCATAAAATTTCTGTAAAATCATTGGGTATAATGATGGCATAGTCTCACGCGATTTTGTAGCTCTTTAAAAACATACCAAAATTAATGCGCGTAAAAGTAAACCTGCCTGCGTGGATAAAGATGTAATCCTAATCGAGTTTTAAGCTATATTGAATTTATGAGTAAAGCCTACCACCATTGATGTCTTCATAATGGTTAGAAGAAGGATTTGTAGGAGAAATTTCCTGGGGGTGTTTCGGCTCTTCCTTCTTTACATCTTGTAAGGGATCTTCAGTAGACTCAATTGCTTCTCCAGATTGCGACTGAGTTTGCTGATTCGTTTGACTGGTATGTACGGTAGTTGGTGACTCGTCATCTATACTTGGATCGGGTTCTTCTTGATTATGGCTGAGGCTAGTGTCTCGATTTGATTGTTCTGTTGGTTGGGCTTCAGGTTTCGATTCGGGGGTTATGATGGGAGGTGCAGTGCTGCCGTACAACTCCAAATTTAGGCTGTAGAATTTTTCAGACTTTGTACAATCCACTTCGTCTACTCTCTCGCATACTCGTGTCTCCTGAAAAATTAAAATAAATAGGTTATGAGCGACAGAACGTTTTGACGAAAATATGTTTGGTTTTAATAAAATAAATGACAGTCGAGTCGATTTGGTTACATGTATAGGTACATTAATTACGAGAGCGCAGATGGGAAAATACGCAGCTTTCCAACCTCTTTTAAAAATACTTGTGTAAGGCTGATCTGTCTTAATATTTATTACCTGATCAAAGACAGTGCCATTGAGGCAAAGGAACTTAATATCCATGGGCTCCTCCTGCTGCCCCACGGTGCAGACGTGGAACATCTGGCATGAGGTCTCCAGATCTGCATAGTAGCCTCCTATCACCTTGCCCGTGCACGTGAAGTTAGTTTCAGGCAGGTTGTCGAAGTCCAAATACTGGAAATTAAAAAAACAGTTTTTGGTTGGTTTTTTATTTATAATAGATATATAATTTAAGGCCTATTTTATTATTATTTGAATTATATTATTAAGACGACGAATTGGTGAAATTGGTGTTAGTTTTGTAGATTTTTCTCAGCTATCATAAAACATAGGAAAGCGGTATTTATCAATCGAATTATATATTCATTACTATTACACTATTTTACTTTTTGTAGTTGCAGAAACACGATTCGTAGACTTTTTTTACGATAAAAAAACACGTCAAAGATACCTCATTTAAATCAGATTTGTTCATTTTACAGCCAAACGAGAGCGATTTAAGCCACAATTTTTGTATAAATGGACTTTACTATGGGTGCGCCCACCACCGGGCCCTACACCCTCCACTAACCCTCGGATCTGATAACTCATAATTGCGAAAACAGGCACTTGCACTAACTACAATCGCCACGAGAAACCAGACCCGAGCACCTAGCATGCAAGACGATACATTGCACCATTCCGAAATCAAAAACTAGATAAATAATCTACATATGTTTCGCCAACAACCGTAGCATCCTCAGGATTATAGAAATTAGTAAATTAGTGAACCACTAATTATTATGAACCTCTAAAACCCAACACATTACTTACATGTAAGTAGTTAGTGCAAGTGCCTGTTTTCGCAATTATGAGTTATCAGATCCGAGGGTCAGTGGAGGGTGTAGGGCCCGGTGGTGGGCGCACCCATAGTGAATGTTTGAACTTCCGAATTGTAACGCCTAATACAATTTCATTTATAAATGGACTTGTCTAAACACACTCTAAAAACGTGTGGTTGCACTTTTTTAAAATATTGTGTGGTTTTCAAATAAAACGCAAAATATGTCGCTTAGGCTCTTTTATTTTAAGCTTGTTCCCGCTCATTTTTTAACCGACTTCAAAAAAGAGAGGTTATCAATCGATGTATGTATCTTTTTTTTAAATATTTTAACTCCGTCCTTTATGATCCGATTTAAATTTTTATAGTTTGTCATGGTATGCTTCCAAGTTGGTCCCATATTCACCATGTCAGGATCTGATGATGGGATCTTGGAGAAATCGAGGGCAATCCTCAAATATTGCAGGCACATGTAGTCTGTTTTTATACTTTTACTGAGCGTTTTGATCACCTACATATAAAACATAACATCTGATGATGGAATCTCTAAGGAATCTAGGGATATCCTCAAATATAAAAGGCACGAGTAGTCCGTTTTTAGATTTTTATGGAGAATTTTGGTCAGCTACACATAATATATAGGAAACGAAGGTCTGATGATGGAGTCGCCGAAACACAAGAACAATAGGCACTCGGACTCGACGTAACGAGAATCGACATAAAGGGAATAAATCAAACAGATAGTGGAACTTTTTAGTAACAAAATTCCCCTATGGCAGGGGGAGGCCTACGTCCAGTAGTGGACTGCAATAGGCTTATGAAGATGAAGATGATTGTGTTAAGTGGTGAAATTATATGTTGCGTTAAGCCATGTCCGAAGTAAGATGGTTATAGAGGAAGAGGTAGATATGAGAATAACGAGATGACGGATAATAGGGATGAATGAAAGAAGAGTACCTACATATTGCACCGACCTCAAATGATTGGGAACAGGGCAGGAAGAAGGAGTGTAATTATATGTTGCTTATATTGTCAGACGTAAAGTTTCAAAGCCTACTCATTTCTCTCTTTTGTCATGTGGCCTATTTAATCATTTGCTGGCATATAAATCTGACAATATTATGCCTTCTAAACTTCGTACACGGCTTAACGCAATATATATTTGCCCTTTAGTAAAATTTTACTTTAGTAAGCTCGAGTTTTGGGAGGAAGTCGGTTTTTCGTTTAAAAAAAATTATAATTATCTATGGAAATGAACGTCCCTCCACCCTCCCTCAGTCGGCCTCCGGCGTTGATGGACGATGGTCTATGTCAGTCGTTTTCCCGCGCTGTTATTTTCTTTGTCAAATTTTAACTGACTTTTTACTGGCTGACATTCTCCTGACATTAGTATCTAAGGGTAAATTTATATTAGGTACTACTAAAGGAACTAGATATTAGGAAATAGCGGGACGTAAGATCCAGAGTAGCAATAATTGAGTCTTAGACAAATACTAAGACAATAAAATAATTATGGCGATATTTTACCTGTGCATGCGGGGCTTTACTAGAATAAACCAGTGGCCAAAAGATTTATTGGTGCTGGTCCAAGTTAAATTATATAAGTTTTTAGGTACTGTAATATAATTTTACTACATAACGGGTTGTCTGTAGAGAAAAAATGTTTTGGGTTCCCACACATAAATACGACACGACGTAAATATGATACGATACGACGTGTCGCGTCGCGGAAATCTATGACTGTCGTCGATACAATGCAAATAAATATATTAATAAATAAGAACGAAAAAAAAAAGATACGAGTTGATTTCCACGATACGACGTCGCGCATCGTGAATCGACGCCGCAGCATGTGTGGAAACCCTTAGTTACGTTTATCACTTTTCTCATTTAGTTGAATCACCAACTTATTAGTAATCTGAATATGTCGCCGTGTGTAACCGAACGAAATGATATTTCGACGCGGTGACCGAAGTTCCTTATTCTGTCACATCACTGATAATTTGGTAAACGCACACATTCCAATCACTCATAATAATCTGACTAATATTATAAACGCGAAAGTTTGTGAGGATATATGTATGTTTGTTGATCTTTCACGCAAAAGCTACTGAATGGATTTTGATGAAACTTCACAACAATATAGCTTACATATCAGAATAATAGAGGACTCTGCTAGGATTACATTTTAGTTCAACACCCTGTCAATATTTCATTTTTGTCAATAAAATGTAATCTATTTCAGTGCCAAATAAATAATAAGCACATAAGCTACAATTCATTATCCCGGGAAATATTTTTTATCCCGGATAATTTAGACATTTTGTTTTTTCTGCAGTAGTGTGAAATATATAAGCGAAGTGGGAACGATAAACTATTCAATTTGAATTTTGGAATTACTGTTACGTTGAAGCTTTGATACATTATTTTTCGTAATATAGGTATATAGATTTCAAGAAACCCGTGGGACTCGCGAATTGCGTTAAAGTTTCAAGGTATATGTGTTTTGGATTTATTGTTTAGCACTGAGTCACCTTAAGTGATACATTGCGCTGTAATGAGTAATGTATAGTATACTTACACCCGGTTGAATGGACCTTGATATTCGAAATTCATTCTGGAAAATGAATATCAGCAACCACAGCCATACTGAAAGTAGAAAAAAGCTAGGTGAGTATAAGTAGGTACTTATTCTTAGGTTTCAGTTTTAATTTGAATGTTCGCTTTATGTGTAAATTGGAAACAAATATTGAGTTTGTGAGCAATTGGCAAATGTTGCTCAAAAGCTCTATGAATTAAGTGCAGCTTAATTGGGTTCCGTAGCTGATTTCGAGTTTGAACAAAATGTCAATTATATAAATTAAATGTTTGGGGGAGGCCTATGTCCAACAGTGGACTTCTCAGGGCTGTAAATGATGATGAAATGATGATAAATTAAATAACTATACCTTGTAAAGCCGAGGCGGAGCGTACGACAAGCGCGCCGCCGGCTGAAATCCGAGCTTGCCGCCGCATCTGAAACGGACCAACCAGAAAATTTAAATACATAAAATAATAATTATTTGTAATTAATAGACATTGGCTAAAAATGTAGTACACTAGTCAAAGATTTGAATAAAATGCCTCCTCAATTACCTTAATGAAGTGAAATAACAAGGAATGGCTTTACCCAGTAAAATAGTCAGTGAGACACCAGTGAGTGACACATTTCTAGGTAGTAATGATTCAATATCCTATTCAAACAGGTAACAATAGATAACATAATTCATTAACAAAAAAATAATTTAGAAAATGGTTCTAATAATACTTAGATTAAAATAGTCCAATCAATGTTTATTGTTGGATCTAATAACCAGTTTATTCAAAACAATGATAGGTTTAACAATAGCGTCGTGTCAGTCGCACGCGCATCATAGACTCACAATAGGGTTGCGACATTAACAATTACCCATCAACAATGAATTGTTCCGATATGCTCCATCCATATTGCATAAGAAAACAATTAAAACTTTGATGTAAAATGCTCTACTTCATCTAAACAGTAATTAAGGAAGTTACCAGAAACTGGGTAAGTGTGTTAGCAGACGAATTTATTCAATCTGGGAATATTGCTGATGGGAGAAGTGACAGCGTTTCAAACATTTTAATCGATTGCATGTAATTAATTGCTGTTGCTGGTAATACAAATTAATCCGTACGGAATGATTACAATCTCAATGTAATTAACGAAACATAATGAACTATCAATTTAAATTATATTTGCATTGTTTATAATACTTTCTGAGACTATTAACGTTTTGTATACCTATCATTAATTTATCATTTTGTTTTACACGCATGCATGTGTTTAAAAAAAATGTTTATATAATGATAACTGACCAACATATAAATAACCAAGATATTTATTGTTTGGCACTTATAAAATGGGATCATATAAGAGAAAGTGTATCAGTGTTATAATCCCTTTATAGTGAAACCATTCGATCGTTTGTATGATGTAACAATCTTTTAATTCGCTACACTGCGATCTACAATGGTCATTCATTACACGATACCAATACTAATTCACCTCTATTTGTCTAATCTAATCCTGCTCGGTTATGTAATGTTACATCGATTAAGTCTTCTCCATTGACGGTTAGTAATGTAATAGGTGTACCTACTTAATTATAGTATTGTTCTGTGCGGGTTTTAAGGTCTTTTTGACCAATGAGCATTTATAAAATATTATTAAGAAATGAAAAAAATTTATCCCGAGTGAGATTGTGAATGAGCATTTGTAATGTTTGCGTCATACATAATATCATATTTCAACAATTTTACCATTTTCCAGACATGACTAATTGATAGATACGGATATTTATTCAAGATCCTACTACGTCTCATTGCTGGACAGAGTTCACTTTCCCCTTCTTCCACTCTTGGAGGTCTGGATCGGTTACCAACCGGCAGGCGTGGACTTCAGGATATTGTCAGATAGGTGAGAGCGACGTACGAGTATATTACAACAAACCAAACTAAACTGCTGTACCACGTGTGTATGCACTTTGCGTACGAGTATAAAAAGAAATACAAAACACTTCAGCGCAAATTGATGACTCGAGGTTGATCTAGTGTGGACCGGAAAACAGTAACATAATAAGTAGTAATCTATACTCGTACCTATAGGCTTAGCCTTTGATTTGATTTGCTCTAACCAATGAGATATGTAAATACACAAATTAATCCCTATTTTGGTTTCTGACCCACTTGGACCTTTATCAGTGCCATTTATCAACAGGTAATTAATTGCAAAACCGTAGAACACATAATATCGGCAAATGTAATAGATATCGAGAAAGCTGTTGCAACAACGTTGTGTCAGATTGCCGGGGCGTGGTTTCCTACAAACCGAATGTATAGTAGGCCGCCAGATCTGGAGCTAGCACAAATGTCTATAGCCTTTTAAAGTGGTCATAGCTGGCTACGCGGAGAATGCAATTGGAGACTTTTTTAACTTTATGCATAGTGTCGCATAGAGAAAATATGCTGTGTTGGATATAGCCAATTTTATACGCTGCATCTTTGTTAGAATTTGTAAGAGGGATATAATATTTTTAACTTCATAGGTGACGTTTCACTACTGGCAAAAGGCTTCCCTGATTCGAGCTCACACTTCCCTTATCACTGCTATAGTAGTCCTGGCTGTCTATCAAGGTAATCCCTCCATCTCTATCTGAGTGTTACTCTACTTCGGCCTAAATAATAAATGATAAATATTTCATAATATCTGTTTGAAAAACATTTTAGCATACTTCAAAACTTATTAACTCAAGTTCCACATAAAGTTTGTAAAGTTACGTAAATACATAGATATACATTATACAGGGTGTTTTTTCGTAGCCACCCTTAACGAAGGGTACGTACTCTATAGATCAAATAAAGTAAGTTTATGCCAAAATAAAAAATACTGGGAAACGATGTAATTTTTTTTTTTTTTTTTAATATCTTGATTGGGCGAAATTTATAGTGCCCTGTGTTTATGCTAGTTATATCATAGACAGATAGTAATTATTTCTCGTGAAAAATTCTTGCTACGCGCGTCTATGTGCATTTATACAGAAAAACGCAGTCTTTACTCAACTTTGGACCCTAATATCCTGGGAACCAGACACTTCCCAGGTATGCTTCCATGGAGAAAATATCGTGATGAGGAGATTCCGTAGTTTTCGGGAACGTCGATCAAAAATCACCCTGTATAAACAAACATTCTATGTAATCCAAACATCTACTCGCCAATAACGCAATTTAGCAAGTGACAACTATTTTCTTAAACATTATTTATTTTGATTAATCATAACTTTCATTTCACAATTTTATAGCATCATGCTATAACTATTAACATTAAATAGCTGAGACAAGATAATCAACTATATCATAATTGTTGTAATATTCTAATGGTCACTAAATAACAAATTCGTGCTTTCAGTGATTCAATCGGGACAAGTCATAAATAATACTCCAAAAATAATTATCAATATGTAGTTTATATCATTTCAGTGTTTCAGGAAACGAGATTAAACCTATAGGTAATTGGCGCGATTTTAAATTAAATTGGCAAGTGAGAGTCTGGTCCACTTGAGAGATAGGATAGCTTGACTTTAATATAGTGCAATTTATTTTATTGCAAATTATTTGTCTAAATTTACGTATCTGTTAACTCCAAAAATATGTCGCATTTCGATAAGTAATAATAGATACTTACTCATATAAGCTACTACGAGTATTATTAATATGAAGTAAAATGATATCCAAAATGTAAGGTTTTTGTAAACAATAAGTTCGACAGTTTATTTTGAAGTTAAGCTACAAGTAAATAGTGTAAGCTCTAGTAATACTAATACTCGTATTTGAAGAGGTGTTGTTTGGCTGACGTTCATTCATTTATCGGCCATGTACCTATCGGCCAATGTGGGTTGCAGCCGAAACCGTTATGTCATGACAAGTATAAGGTAGCGAATATTGTAGGTTACGAACAGCGGAAATGTATTTTGATCTTAGTAAAATCATGCATAATAAGAACTGTTTAAAGGCTGCATTCGGGTAATTAACATGAAATAAAAAGTAGAGTTTAGGTATCGAAGTTTATCTTCTAGTTTAGTCAGGATGTTCAGTATTAATTAAATAAACAGAAGAATTTGACCCAGATGGTATGGAACTTTATTATTTCAAATAATTTGGAGACCCAAACAACCATTTTACTATAATGATGATGATGTTGTCACAGAAGCAAGAAAAAATCCATTAAAAAGAACTTTAATTTCTTAAGATACCTAGTGCATTCTATGCTAAACGAGATGTTACTCGTAGTGGTGGCTGTTACGTATTGATTTGAAATGTTACTGATCACTCTCGCGTTTTGCTTGTCTAATGTAGGCATGTCCGTGCCGACATCAGTTGTCTTACCTGTCTAGCTAATGGTTATCATTTACGTTTAATAGGATTGTGCATAATGCGTCTAAGTACATAACATCTTTTGTGGACACTAAGTACCTAAGGATCATAAAACATGTCGACTTCACTCAGCTTATGTTTTTAAAGTATGTTTAGTATAAAGTTCTTTAAACTTCTTTTCCACATAATATCAATTAACATTATCGTTTTTTCATATTGACAATCTGATCAAATAGATCTAACTTTAGTGTTAACTTGACTTGGACTCAAACATTTACGCCCGTATTTTTAGCGGTAGTTTTTCCCTTTAGGGCCTTTTCCTATTTTCACTTGGGTGAAAGATAGTATGATTTTGTGTCTTTAGTTTATTTTTCAATCTTTGAGTTTGATTGATGACTCAAATACCCTCAATCATCGACGTATTTGACTTTACCAACGACATAATCGGTTTCAACATTGCCTATATCTTTTCCAAATCAAATCTTTAAATAATGAGGTAGCTCAATAGATCCTTTCTCTATGATAAATCATTAACATTCGAAAAACAAATCGATTGAGATTATCTATTATGAACCGCCATCAAAACACTATCGATATGATAGGTAATAGTGCTGTATTTAGATCTTGCACAATTAATAGAATGCCGTATTTGTTTTGACTTGTTTTGGAATAAGGTATCATTTATACTTTACTCACGTATTCGCAGACAATAGTCCGCCTATGCACTGAGCACAATTAAGCTAATAATTGTGACCTATGTCGACACGCCTGGCGGATATTATCAGTACCATATTAGGACTATTTAACTACCGGTTATATTCTTTAATCCCGACTGATTCACGATTTGATTATACGTATCAAGTGCGTGCCAGCTCTCGCCTACACCGCGCAGTTACAATGTAATTCGTTTATGGTAGTCGTAGTTTGGCTGATGCATCTCAAATCTCGACATCTGCCGCTGGTTTCGTAACGTTTTTCTTCGTCGCCAAATTAGTAAACGTCTGGCCAGACAGAATTTTAACTTTATTTGATTTATTTGTTTGCAAATGTTTCATAAGTGTACAGTTATTTTTAACAGCCAGATTTAGTGCAGTCATCGCGTGAGGTAAACATCTAAATTGAACGGTTCCTTTGCAAATCTAATGGCCGATGCGTCATGTTAGATAGTGTCATGCTATCAAAAGTACACAGGATGCCGTTATAAGGATTCATTCATAAAATAGTCTCGAAGTACTGCTTGCTGATTGGTAATAGGACGCCGGCAAGCAAGAGGTTGTTGTCCTATAATTGGTCGAGGAAATAGTGCGTGGATCCTGGATGAGTGACTCGTGCAGGAATGTCAGATGAAGGTCAAAGGTACGAGTACATACATGCATTAGGTGCGTAGGAGTTACTTTTACCATTCAAGTTAGAAGATCTTGCTGTAACTGGCGATAGCTTCTTAAGGGGTTAAGAGTACCTACGAAACGTCAAGATTGTATCTGAATCGTATCCTACGTGGACTGTTCAGTTCTTTCAAATT
The DNA here is from genome assembly GCA_014607495.2 of Carposina sasakii. Taxonomy (NCBI): domain Eukaryota; kingdom Metazoa; phylum Arthropoda; class Insecta; order Lepidoptera; family Carposinidae; genus Carposina; species Carposina sasakii. The sequence goes on from CP053153.1 coordinate 9,167,441, forward strand.
GTAGACCTTTGTTTATTATATGTATATGCCATGTATTTCACTGTCATCGTCGTTGGTTTGGAGAGCTGCAATATTACAAGAAACCTGTAGGATACATATATAAAGATGCAGTTGACGTTTTTAGAGTTGGCAAGTTATTTTTTAAACGAATTGGACTTGGAACACTTGAAAGATGCTTGACCTATGTTCAACTAGTTCGTTAGAGAGTAAGTATACTTTGAGTTGGACCAAACAGTCGGATTACTGCTTTAGACTGGTAATACATCCAGATAAAAATCTGTCAAACGTCCCTTTACAGCAGAGGTTTGCAAACTTATTTCGTCTAACGCCCACTTTGAAAAGATACGCTATTTTTTTCTGGGGCCTTAACTGCCCCTCTCTAGACCTCCAACGCCCACAAGGGGTGTTATCGCCCACTTTGGGAAAGACTGCTTTACAGTATTAAAAAATTACAATCGCTAAGCTCTTATACTTCATACACAATAGGTAGATCGCCTCCGCCGCATTCCCCGCCGGCACTTCCTTTCCGTTCATAGAAGTTTTTTATTGTTTATTACTTGTTCAAATGATGAATTGGCTTTTGATTGAATAATTTATACTGAGTCATTCGTCACACGACGTAGTTAGCTTCTTGTTATTTAATATGCCCAGCCCACGTGTGGTGGTGCATATAATGTTTTATAATCTAGGTACTGTTAGACTTAGAAGGTATCTCTAGCCGTTACGGTGAGTTTAAATTAAAGAAAAAGTGGGAAATGAATAAATTGAAACCAATTTTCTTCTATAAAATGTAAATACAATAAGTAGTAGGTACGGTACGGTTGTTCCCAATTAAATTTTTCTTTCTGGTTTCATTTATTTATTTATTAAGATACACCATAACTATACACACATACATTAAAATATTATGGTTAATAAGGTATTTTATCTTATGCGCATACCAATCGATTATGAGCATGTTCATATTTGGCTTTCTTGAAATACTCGTAAAAATGGTATCAGTAAGGAAGGAACAGCGAATTTCATCACTTTTATTTATTTGTACCTACCTATCGAATAAATAAAATTTCGTCAGTATTTACTTAAATGTACATTCCACAATAAATAATCACTGTACTTCTTAAATTAAAGACGCGACATTTGAACCGAGCAAACACAAAATTGCTCATCTAACGATGCGCATTCGCAGGTACAAGTTAGTTGTGTTATTGGTTTCCTAATTCCTCGCATCGTGGTCCCACAGTTGGCATTTAGGGTCTGGTAGCAGTTTCGACAGCCCGGTTCCCATGCGTTGTGTTATATAACGTTGGAGGACGCCCCGGCCGCGGCCGTACGTTTGACCTCGCGGTAACGAGGCTTGCGTCTTGTATACGTTAGATACGGTATACGCAGGTAGAGTGCGCTTCATCGTATAGTTACTTTGGATGATGGCGCTAGTTACTATGTATATAACCACATTATTTGTGTCACTGTATAGAAAAAATGATAGTTCCAAAATCAGGCAACGGAGTTATTCTATGAAACGGACTCTAGGTACAGTCAACATCGAACAAACGAACAGCTTGCGATAAACATTAAACATGTTTTCGTGTATCAAAGAAAGAGCAAATAATGGCCAACTGTGTTTTCAAACTGCGGTTGTGTAATTTTTATGTTGACTGTACCTACCTACATTGTGGACAAAATTTTTTGGGTGTGTTACGTAGGTTTTAGTGCCTTTTTCTTCTAGGTTCATAATCATAGAGTACACTTTATTGCATCAAGCAGTATTAAGTGGGACAATACATAAATCGGTATAATCATGGACATCTAAGAGTCAAGGGTTAATTAAAATATGTAGGTATAATGGGAAAGCTTCATCACGACGAATGATAGACATAGAGATTTTACAGCTTTTACGGGTACATTAGGGGTGTACCTGTAAACATTATGAATAACAAACAATGTTTTAGTAAAGATTACGCAATTTTAATTTATGCAGCTTAGAGGTGGCACAGTTTTTACTGCAATAGGAAATTGTTTTGTCTCGTAATTCAGTGTCGGCAATTACTAAACTTCACATACATTGAACATCTGGCTTGTCGCATGAATGCAATACAAATTTGCACTAAAATGAAATGTTTAAATAGGTTTTTTTGAAAGAGTTTACTACATTATGCAAAGACATGTTTGATATTATTGCTGGTAATTGAGTTGTAATTTATGATAATTTAAACGATGAAATACACTATTACAATAATGTGTACTGTATAGTTGACAATAATACCTGTTAATTAATTCAGAAGAGGTAATCAATTTTCAATTATACCTTTTTACTTTTGTTAAAATGCGACTCTGATAAATATCTGAAAACGGTTATGGTTTAATATAAAAGTAGCAGATGTAAAGTGAACTTTGATAAAAAGGAAGATGACTATGCAATAGGTATTTGGGTTTTTGATCTAATAAAATATTATTATTCCAAATAGGTAAAGGTATTTATAATTTGTTATTTAGAGGTATACTATTGTTAAAATAACTGTAATTTCCAAAGAGCAGTATTTATATGATTTATCAGGTAGTCATTTCATAGAATATCAAAGCAACCGCGCAAATTACGATTTGGTTACACAAATTAATAAACTCTTGTAACTGAATACAGCAATTAAATGTTATCTATCATTCAAACGTTGATATTAATTTCCTACGAAGCTTTTTTCCCATGACCTTTTGTTTGGTGGCCGCATGTATACCCACTTATATTTACTTACTTAATTCTTCCGATTGTTATTTCCCCACTACGTATAAAGTTTTTCTTGGCGAATATATCTCGTCAGAGTATTAACAATACCTAGCAATAAGGAACATAGATTTATCTTTTTAATAAACAAACCATATGTTGTCTATACAACACAGGATACAGGCAGGCAAACATTGCGGATAATCAAGTATTTGCCTGCCTGTCATTAACACCCTGTAGGTATATGATTCGTTTATTCAACAGAACTGCTCTAAATTATCTGCAATTTAGTAATAAATATAGCAGATGTACCGAGTTTGCAAGAAAAGTGCTTCTACTTTCAAAGAAAAAGACAATAACAAAAAAAATATAAACAAACTCATCGCCTCATTGCCACGAGTTTATCAAATGACCACAACGAGAAAACACAACTAGTCTAAACTCCATATTTAGCTGAGATGAAACCAATCTTGCCTCTAATAATATTGAGCCTGATAGGAAACGCCTCGGTTGAGTAGGCATTGCGTTCGCATGTACGTGCTACCTCGCTTCCTTGTGGCGAGCATGTAATGTTCTACGTGGTTGACAGATGAAGAATTTAGTGATATTGGATGGTACCTAGTGACTTACCATTCGCGTGGTTCTTAGCCGCGTGGTGCCGGCAGAATAGAGTTTGTACCACTGCCTGCCTGCCCATGGGTATGGTACGAGGAGATTAAGTCGTATTTCCGGGAGCTGAGCAGCAGCGCCTCCCGTACTGACAACATAGTCCGAAAATCACACTGCGGTCACCAACCCGCTCGCCCAGCGTGGTGACTATGGGCAAAACCCACCTGTGGCAGTAGCCTAGTGGCGTGCCCTGGGAGAGGCCTACGTCCAGCAGTGGGCTGTAATATGCTGAAGAAGAAGTAACTTACCATTATAATACATACCTACATACATATACACACGGCTGTGTGTCCGAAAATGGTGTAACCAGAATTGCAGGATTTCGAAGCAGATTATACAGTCACGCATAGCGGTGCCAGGATAATGATGTAGAAGATCAATAACAAGTTGCTAGCTCGTTACGAATTACGTTAAACGGTTAAACGGTCTATCTACGAGTAGCTAGATAGACTATTTTAAAAACTTTGTGCTAGGGAAGACTTATTACTATTGAGCATTCTTTACTTGAGACAGCTAAATTGGTTACTTATATTCAAATAAAATAAAAGCCGTGATGTATCATTGGGAAATCATAACATTCGATTCAATTTCACCAGCATGCAACAAAACAAACAGAGACGCAATTCCAAACATCCAATCTTCATAAATACAAGGAAGGCTCCACTTCTTATTTCGACTCGGCTGAATAGCTCCGAGATGACGGTTTCCTACAAAATAATAAGCACTTTGTGGACAACAAAATCATAAGGCTTCCAACAGCTTGATACAAAATGAATTGTTGGGTTTACGTTACAACATAGGCTAAGTGGAGCACTGTTTAGAAATTGCTTACGGTATTAGCTCATTATACTTGTGTTTTATTATAGCAAAGAATAATAAGCATATTTGGCTAATGAAATAATATGCACTGGGTTACTGGTGATGTTTATGATAATAACGTTTTAAATGGTCGTCGAGGAATGGTTTATGATCTCATTTTAAAAGAGAGAGAAAATAAATCATACTTACCATTAAAGGTACTTTAGTCAACAACTTAAGAGCATTGTAACAATTTTAAGAGTAACAGCGAAGTTTCTAAAGATATCACTCTACTATTAGTAAGAGTGACGGAGCAACTCTTTGACAACCCGTTTCGTTATCGTCATAAAGGCAAAATCTATGATATTGTTACAAACCGACAAAAACTTCACACTTGGCCTACAGTTGAACCTTTTGAAGTTTTGATCCATCAGGGCAATCGCGCAAAATGATAACGTTAACAAAACGTTTTAGGTTTTGATTTTGGTTCCATTTGACAACGTTGGAAACGTCTGAAACGTTTTCAAATGGAACCAAAATCAAAACTGAGATCAAAACCTAAAACGTTTCGTTAACATTCTGATTTTGCGCGATTGCCCTCCTGTTTAATCATCCATCCATCAATCTTCACAAGTTTGTGATTTGGAAAAAGAAGGCTTGTCTCTTGTCATCTTGACACTTAATCCGCTCCACATATCACCTGCTTACTAATTTCTTTGGCACACAATGTAGATTGTAGTCTACATGGGGCGTAACGACAGATATCTTGACAAACAGTGATGTCTACGTGTTACAATAACAATGGGGAAAGTATGTCAATCAGATTTCATTTTTTTAGGAATCCGTATTAGATTCTCCTCTATAAAACACGGGTCAAAACTAAATGTTGGTGGTGAACATTATTATTATAGTTTCTATGGTTGCAAAACCATGGATTTAAATAATTTGAAAAAAAAAACGAAATAATACACTCTTATTAACCTTCTTTGTGACAGGCAACAGTGAAGTTTAGGTAGTTATGTATCTATAACATACATACAGATAATCTAATATAATCACGCCTTTATCCATTACGGGGTAGGCAGAGCACCAAGGGCCGATATAACCACATGGTGCCACTTCTGACCAATTTTGAGGGTATAGTTGAGATGTACAAGTTCGGTTAGTAGTGACAGGTGGTCAACCCATCGCCTATAAAACACCAAGTCCAAGACCCTCTTGTCCCTCTACTGACTTGTACAATATGCCCGGGAAGAGAAGCAGCTGTATTATATGATTTTTTTCACTCCCAGAGTAGAATAGAAGACTTGCAATAGCAATCTATAATATAATTATTATAATGAATGGAATTCCAAAGTATCTTCAGTATGCACATGGAATGCGTATGATTCACTCATTGGATGCAAAATTAACGGTCTGGTGGGTGGTAAGTGCCAACGGACGTGTACGGAGACTGCGAATCACCGCTTTTATCCAAGGGCGGCGAAGAACATAGTCATACCTACTTTTAAGGTTAAGTTCACTTGTTATTTACTGTCATAGTTTATTGTACTGTGTACATAATATACGATCGTGAAATACCATAGCCACGTTTAGCATAGCGGGGACAGATCTTAATGATTAACGACAAGTTGCTAGCTTATCGCCTGAGATTACGCGCCTATGTTCCTTGGTCATACGACATGCACGGAAGGAGATCCAGCTGATATATTCTAGTAAAGCCCCGCATAAGCAGAGGCGTGGTGAAATCGCTAGTCGCTAGTCAAAATTAAAGGTATCGATTAAACATTGACTTGTCGGGTTAAACAAGACAACACCTGATTTTTATTGCCCACAATTCCGCCTCAGGCCTCATATTATCTGGGGCGTGCGCTTGACTTGACAAGCAATCTTTTTAATAGCAGCTAACTGAAACTATTATTGATACCTATAATGTTAGAGGCAATGATAAAAATGAATGCAATTTATCAATACTGGCGGATAATAATAGGCAATAAATACATGTAAAGTAGACGGGTGTGACCTCCATGCGAGTCGTAGAGGGCGTAAAATAAATGCGTGGACATAGTTTAGAGGTAAAAGGTGTCTCAACTCTGTGTATTATAATATAAGTTAAGTGATGGATTGCAATCATCAAGTTATGTCAATTCAAGCAAATCTTAGGGAGATGTCATAATATAGCGTGAATTTTATTTGGGCTGAATGATTTTGATCGGTATCGCATTTCATGAAATCAAGTACAAGCATTATAACGACTCTTTTCGGATTACCTACTAGCAAAATTAAGTTTAGTCAGCTTTTACCTATGTTAGAACATTTGTAATAAATGTCGTTAGTTACTAAATACATAACTTTCTATAGATTTCCTTTTGCTGCACTACCTACATTCAATTATTAAGTACCTAATTTGTGGCAACTGAAGAACTGCACTTTATTTATTTTATCAATCATTGTTGAGCCTGCAGTTAAATCTTTTACCTACATAATATATTTACTGTCTCTATCTTTAAATTGATTAATCGAATAAATTGTTAAAGCATAAAACTTGATTATTATCGTAGAAATATAAGGTAATATAATATCTTCCAATTACGGACTCCCGCGTATTTTAAAGGAACTAAATAAAATAAATTAAACAATATTTATTATTACTAACCGAGTTATAAATACCTAAATTGTTAAAGCATAAAACTTGATTATTATCTTAGAAATATAAGGTAATATAATATCTTCCAATTACGGACTCCCGCGTATTTTAAAGGAACTAAATAAAATAAATTAAACAATATTTATTCTTATTAACCGAGTTATAAATATAGGTAATTATACTAACGCGTATAACTAAATGTAGAGACGCAGTATCATACACTGGACTTTTATAAATGTTATAGTAGTGTAATATATCCTAAATAAGACTAGTTATTTAGGTAGTTTCCGTTACAATCAATATTTTTTCGTAGTACAAGTATTTTATACTCTGTGGTGCGGACACGCTTGCGTAATTTGGAACGCACTGTTGTCGCCGATTCGTTTAGGTGCTACGTGGAAATTACGTAAAAGTGTATCAAAAATTGATATCGCAAGTTATAGGTATTTAACTTGCATTTCTCTTTCCGTCATATGTATGTAAGGACGTTTTCAGTGTGTTGATTATTTTAATTTACGTAATGTGACTGCAAAAAACTTAAGAGTAGTAGTATTTTCATGTAAATATATATAAAAGATAATGAGAATAAAGTTAATAAAAAACATTGAAGATAAAAGTATAAAACACGCATTTAAAATTACGTAAGTGCAATATTCAATTCAACTAAAGGGATTTTATATATCTTGTTTCGAATCATGATAGTTCACATAGTTAGGTGTTTAGTGTAACACCAAGATTTAATCATTTTGTTGGTAGTAATTAAGAACTTATTATGAGGGAAAATAATTTTATTAAATATTTTGGCTCATATACTAATATAAACCAATTAAATGCTTCTGTTATGGCATATTTTTCTATGATGTACGAAGTATTCTGCACACGTTACAGAAACCGTTGCGTTGCGAACTCGGATGCATGTAGAGAATAAAATTGCTGTTAATTAGTATATTTATTCATTATTTTGAGTATCTACACCAAACAATAAATAAGTACTATTATTTGAACGATAAAATAATTAAATTTAGGTTAATGTTGTTGCTTTAAACAAAGCAAATTTTCATGATATTGACGATATGCTTAAGCAGATTTGATATTTATACTCTATTGCAAAGCAATTTTTACAAGATCTCAACGACAATAGCAGCCTTTGTCGAAGACTTTACTGTTATACCTAATCCGGCTTGGAATAAATATCGGTCATTGAGATCTTGTGGAAATTCACCGAGAATAGTGTAAAGTTGATTCATTGAAGCAAATGTAATAAATCTGCGTCTACCATTATAAACACGGCTACTTATGCAAGGCAAAGGAACTTTTACTTTCGTCGTAACGACCGGAATGAAAGCAAAAAACTGAAATATCAACCTTTTTTGTTATTACCGAGTTATAATGTTTACGCCTATTATTTTTTCCTTCGAACATAATGTACAATGTAACTGTTACGGTAACAGACCGCCGGTTATTACAAACAAGTAATATCTGCTCATTGGAAATTTATGAGGTAATGCTCTATCAATAAATGATAGCATTGTGTTTTTTTTGGATATTTTTTAAACAATCGAAACGTTTCTGGGCAATAACTTCTACATTCAATTAAATATTTATATTCAGCGACAATATAGTGATTTGCCGATTTATTAACGTGACATTATGGTCTATTCTGATCGTCACACTTAAATGTAAACTTAATCTTAGGTCTATCCCTCTCCGTTCATATCATAAATGGCTGAGAGAGAAAGGGACAGGTAGGAAAAATTTTACGTTAAGGTTTAAGTGTGACGGTCAGAATCGACAATATTAGCTAATGAAATCGAGATGCAACTATAAGCAGAATTATAAAAAAAACTGTACGGAAACACTGGGAGACTACTGAGGGGATATCTCTGATAAATAAGTACAAGACTTATATTCTGACAGGACGGACATCCAGCTAAGGTACCTACTTATATTAAGATCTCGCACAAATTGATTTAGGTCAATGTAGAGCAATTTAAACCCTTGTGGAGCTTGTCGAATACTTGTTACGCTCGATTTGACATTGACACTGATATTTGAACTGAACGCACGACATAGAATAGGCCTGTGCACATTCCTAATCTATGAAGTGTGAATATCGAATTTTATTGTTTGAAAATTCTGTAAGCAATATTATAAGATGTTTCTAGTATATTAAAATATTTGTTTGTATTAAATTGTATGGGACTTAACCATTGCACTCAAAGGGACCCCATTCTCTTGGCCTACCCTCGAGTCTGACCACTGACTGTACCTACCTTTTTACCCGACTGCGCGACGCAAAGGAGTGGTATTGTGTTTAACAGCCTATGTATGTATGTATGTATGTTCCTTTGAAGCACTACACAGACCAAACGCTTCGGCCGATTTTTATGATTCATAAGTCAATCGATTCCTCTTAGTCCGGCAAGTGTCACTAAAGATATGAGGTTAGTGAAAATCGAATATGGCGACTACTGGACGCCATTTTGTGAAAATGAAAAAAATTAAAGTCGACAAACTATCGAGTGGGGTATAGTTGAATAGGTATTTAAAAATCATTATTAGGTTTCTGTCAACATTTTTCGATTCGACTAACCGTTTAGGATCTATATCGATTGAAAGTTGCGTAACAACTATTCTTACATATAAGTTTTTAGACAGTAGCAAGACGAAAACTTCTTGCTGCCGAGCATGTTGAACATGTTTCTTGAAGCGTATCTATTAGTAGCTAGGTACTCATAACAAAAAAGTATAAAATAAAATTAATATTATTTTAAAAATCCAAAAACCCGACTGCTTAAAAAAGAACCAAATAATGTATAGGTACATAATAAAAAAAACTGAAAAGAAAAAAAACAAGCACTTAGATGTCCGGTGGTCTAGAATTCTATAATATTATTATGGAATTAATACCTACTATTGAAGAACATAAAATATTCTCTAATGATCGTAACATAACAACTGAACAGTCGGGATCCATTATCCGACAGCCAAGCTAATAATATTTCAATGGATCCTGGCTGTTCAGTTGTTATGTTACGATCATTAGAAAATATTGTATGTTCTTCAATAATAGGTATTAATTCCATAGTAATATTATAGAATTCTAGACCACCGGACATCTAAGTTCTTTTTTTTTATTATGTACATTATTTGGTTCTTTTTTAAGCAGTCGGGTTTTTGGATTTTTAAATTATTTTAATTAAATTATAGCATGATGTATTTAATATTATTTATCTATGTATTTGGTAAAATAAGTTCAGTTTAAGTCATAGTAGGTATTATTGTAATTAATTGCATAGGTATGTTACCCTCTGTTTGTTAATAATTTCTCTTCACTTGCTTGACTTGCTGGGTAAGATTTCTTGTAGAAATAAGCTTGCCATTGTACATGCATCTCTTCTTTTATCTTGTATGTAATATTTTTTGTGTATGTGCAATAAAGAATAAGGTATACCCATTTACTATGTTTGGGAAACTAGTAATAATATGTAGATAAGTAACTAGTTAATACATAATAAGGTATTCGTGTGAACTACCTAAATATAAACATAAAACCTGTACCCAGCGACAGACAGAGATATTTCGTAGATAAATCAATCAACTCAAGCAAATACATTAGCAAAGATATCTGTACAGAAACTATAGATAAGGTGTATTCCATATTTATCTGTCTCGTTGCCTTGCGGTACCTTCCTCTTGTTTATAACAATTGCTCATTTTATAGATGATACTTTAGTAGATGAGCTGCATAAATTGATTAGATAGCAATTTTTCCTATAGGTATTTATTTCTTAATGTGTTGTAGGTACTAAATAGCTTTGTAAGTACGTAAAACCGATTTACGCAAAAATGTCAACAACATGATAAATATAATACCTCATAACATGATAAATTTATGTCACTAAATTTTACTTTGACTACTTAGTTAACAAATAGGACAGATAGAATCCAATCAGTACAAAGACATCTGGTAGCACCTATATCAAGTCTGAAATAAAACCATTAAGGTTTTTTTCTCTTTAAATACTTCACAAAGTCACAGAAACGGTAGGTATGACACATACTAGCTCCAAACTTTGGCTTATCTCCGCGGATTCGAGCATTGTCGTAATTTATGGTAACATCATACACATATCTGCCAGGTCATACCTGTCTTAAAGCGTTGCGATAGGTCGATGTCGTTTTGCCCTTGACATTTGGACGCTTCTGCGATATCTCTCACTGTTCTTGCAGCCTTTTACTAGTTGTTTTTTTTTTCGGAATAGCTTTTAATGAGTTTATCGTATTAATTCGCTAAGTATAATTTATTTTGACTTCACTATGAAGGTTAGATACCTCCTACTGTATTGAGGCACGATGGTGGTAAAATGTTTGCCTAGCTAATTGTAAAAAAAAAGGTATTTAGCAAGCTTATGTAGCTTCTTCACAATGGTGGATGGGAAAAGAAAGCAGTTCTAATTTTTTGTCCTACTGTCAGATAAGTAAGGATGAGGTCAAAAGTGGGCTAGTTTTAAACGAGAAACTCTTGTATATATTTGTATATATAGTATATTGGTATATATTTCCCCAAAACGGGTATAAAGATTAACTATCTCACACGGGTATTTCTTTTTTCATTTTCTCAATAATATTTTATATTTAGCTGGTTATTTAATATTCGAATCTATTTAAGTAAGTATAATGTCGGTGGTTATTTGTTTTTTTACATAAAAATGTATACCTATATAGCAGGGGTAGCCAACCGCCTCTATTAAAGCAGTCAATTCTGGCAAGGCACTTACAACATAATACTGAACTATGAGTTTCATTTAAGATGTCAATTGGTAAATCCTACAAGGTGTCGCGCGTTGTCGTCAGGTAACAGTAGATTTTGGGTCTAACCAAGTTGCTCACCCCTGATACCTATAATATTCGTAGGCATGCTATACAATCATCGGTCTACTAGTATTAGCGTAATAACATTAATTACTTATTAATTTTGTTATAACCATATAATTGATCTGCGATATTTTAAACCGTTCAAAATAATTACGGTTAATATGTTTCTCTGATAATTGTTTATTTATTTATTGTAAAATACTTTTGACTAAACATTCATATATAAATGCGCAAGGAATTGTGTTGCTGTAGGTAGGTACACAAAAATGCTTAACAACTTCAAATATAAGGGTTAGTACAGATTAGGTTTGTTCTCTTTTAGGCTCTTCATACCAAATTTTTTTTTCCTTCTAAATAAAAAAATTTAATAACTTAATGAGACACTTCAATGGATAATCATTTTTTTATTAATATACTTAATGTTTTATTTTGACATGGACTTGTACCTACTTACCTACTTTGTGTAAGCGGGTTTGTGTAAGATGATTTGTATTTTGTCTGAATTATTTTATGAATTGAATTCATACACTTAGTGTTAAGTTTTTATACTTATCTAATTTAATTTAAGAATCCTTTTGTAAATATATTACTTAGTTTTGACAGTGTCGCTGGGAGATTTCTTTCTATTTCTTCTTCCAAGCAATGACACTTCACTGAAATAGTGTAACGGCCATAGTAGAGTCATGCGCTCTGTCAAACCTAATGTTGGTTTTGCCATAAGGAAGAACTGACTGTAGCAGTTCTCCTGGGTTTCATCTTTAGGCGACCATAACTGTTCACGTTGGTGGCTATAAAGACCCGAAACGCCGACTTATGCTTGACAGACCGTAACAAATCGCACCTTGGTCCCCGTTGCAAAATTGAAATTTTTGCGAAACATTTGTGTTTCTGTTTTGTCTTATTTAAATTCACCTTCATTCATGTTTGGTAGCGGTTTCATTTTGGGGTGCAAACCTCGTGCGAACGTAGAAAAATATTACAATCGACAAATGAGTATTAATGCTTTCATGTCGAATAAATGATTGAATTTGAAATAGGTCTACTAGCTTAAAAAGTGTTGATGATAAATTAATAGAACAAAAAAACATGAAAGTAACGAAAGCGCTGTAGGAATTAGAAATGATGTCTAAGACAAAGTTTAAATTTGTTTTTAATATAATATTTAGATCAACTACCTATGTACCGACTGGCGCTATTCTATTTTACTAATGCACGGATATAATTGAATGTTAAGTATAGAAAAAAATATGTTTTCGTGTCGAGCAAGCGGCGACCGGTAGCTAATACTCAAGGCTACCTCGCCTACCGTTTTACCGTCTGTCAATCACCAGATCGTATAGTCAACCATATAGAAAAGTAGACTAAAACATTTAAAAAACACTAAACACTGCAACACTGTAAGCTATACGCGCTATTATGCATGTTGAGCATTGTAAGCAAGTGCTATAAATTCTAAGGTATGCTAGTTAGATATATTAACATCAATTTTAATAATAATTGACTGTGGCTATTATCTGCTAAACGTAAGCGTTTCATTGATTTTAATTGTCTATTTCTAATTGATTGTGATAAGTACCTACTTTTTGTGATATTTTAAATCCTATTGTTAAGATTAATTTAAATTAAGTTCAAGACATTTTTTGTTTGTCATTCGCTGGTCAAGTTCGGATTTGTTTCGCTAGTCCGGGTGAGGTTTTTGTACAGAAATAGATCCATGAATAATTGATTTGAATTCAAGAAAATTAATAATAAATCTATTAACTATCTATAAAAATTTAATAATAAAATAAGCGTTATAGTTATAACCATTTTATAGAAGTGGCTTATACTGACGACGATAGATTAAGCATTTCTTATGCTCGCCTTCTAAAAAAAAGAGTAAGTAAGTTGTCAATTAAGTGTTTAACTTCGGACTTAAGCACTTAATACAGGTCAGTGAGTGAATGTCTGGCCGACCCACAAACAAGTGAAAAGGTTTTTTTCACTTCAGAATTATAAGTTGAGTGCACTTAGCTTTCTGACTTCAAGTAGTAAGGCCGGTTCTTTGTATCTTTTATATCGTGGCCACATACAAGCACTAACCGTGTGGTAGATTATATTGTAGATATTAAGTTTATTATAAGTGTTGTACTTACAAATTTCCGAAAATAATGGCTTAATTCATCCCTCGAAGTTGTTGTCATAATGTCACTAAAGTACGAACGACTGCAAAGTCAGAAATGTAATATGTAATGCTTTTCTACAGCATGTTCTACCGACTATACTATACATATCAACGAAATTACCTGAAACCTCCGAAATATTTAAGTTGCGATACTAGGCTTTGTTTTTAATCGGCGTTTTTCATGCTGTTTCCAGCGAAGGTAGTGACGTGTAACTCCTAAAATCCTTTTTTCAATACAATGTATAATTTATGAGTTTAATTAGCTTTCCTATCGCATCAATCAATATGTAATAGTATCCTTGGCCCACATTAGCCAACAGTCGGGCTGTGTAGGATGCCATATTTGCCACGGTGCCTCACATACTAACACATCCATCTCTGGAGGCACTCAACGTCACATTTCAGACATGGAGCGAAGCAAATCGGAAATCGCAATGAATTCCTATCTAAAATGACATATTGCAATCGCGGTGTTGCTAGAAATGTGCTTAAAAATAGGCATTTGCATGATTTACAGCATAATTTTGTTTTATTGTTAGGTAAAATTATGTATCTTGAGTTATTATATTTTCTATTTCAAAGATGCCAGTAATTTCTTCGCCATAATAAATATAAATAATATTCACACACTTCACAACATACATTGACCTAGTCCCACCACTAAGATCCCTAAGGTCTTGTGTCATGGGTACTAAGCAACCGGTATATAAATACACAGATAAGTATATAAACATTCATGACTCGGAAACAAACGTCGATATTCATCACATCAATGTTTGCATCTACCGGGATTCCAACTCAGGACCTATGGCATCGCAGGCAGGGCCACTGCCAACTACACCAATCGGCCGTCACATATAATATATATACAGGATAATATATAAATACAGGATAATGACAGGAGAACATAGTAATATGAAAGATCTATACATATAGGTACGCCATTAAATTTATGATTAGAAGAAATCAATGTATGTTGGATATATTCTGTTCATTTAATTTTTAAAATATCATATGTTATCCCAGCACACCTTCTAAATAATAAATCTTAACTCATTGACCAAACTTTCGTCACATATTATGCAAGGAATATAATAATTATTTTATTATTATATATTTTCTACTTTTACCGAAATGAATATTAACCAACATAAATCTTCATTGACATTACCATTGCTATTAAAGACCACCCTCAACGGTATGTTGATTGTCGTCACAGTATATCGAATCAAAGATTGCCCCTGGGCAGGTATTTGACGAAATTCTACAACTAATTTAACCTGTGACTCTACCTGTCTTTACCATGAAGTTGTAAGTAAAGGTTGAGGTAATACTAATAATATAGTATATTTGAATACGCCGTATTTTTGCAGTGTAATACCGCAGGTAGTATACCTTAATTTTTCATTTTGATTTTTAATTGCACATATTTATGTAGTAGGTAGTACTTACTACTCGTCTATGGTTGGCACTATAAAAAAATTAAAAAGGAATGGTTGCTAAAATAAGGTTGCCAAAAGTGAGTATAATCTTAATAAAATTCTCAAATTTCGTTTGCTCGCTATTGAAGTTGTTGTTAATTAATTTCAGGCACCCTATTATTTAATTTTTTGTTTGTATATGTATAATACCGAGTATACTGATTAGACAAAGAATAGTCTACTGGTATGCTTATAGGAATATCAGTTTCGAATTAACTCCACTTTTACCTATAACTTCTTGGTCTTTACCAACAACGTGCATCGCCATAGAGTCATTATGCCATCATCTAGACGGGATTGATGGATGAGTATTAATGCAATCAGACAAGATTAGCATTTATTTTCATGTGCTTATAATAAGTTCAAGTGCGGATTACTAAATTTCGCTACTTCGACTATGATGAGAAAGGTCAGACACATTGATTTTTATTGCCTATGAAATATTGCTAATTACATTTTTAATAGTATAAAGTGAATTGTAATTGAATGAGATTTCAACAATGTTAGATACCTGTAATTATGTTATGCTACCGAATTTTGGAGTATGTAGAGTTATTAGTAAATGAATTATGAGAGTTGCTGATATCCCAACTATCATATTATTAATGCGAAGGTAAATTTGTTTTATTCTTACCTCTTTAAACTTTATTTATTTAACCAATCTTGACGGGATTTTGAAGAGAAGGACATATACTTACTAGTCCACTACTAATCGCGGGGAACAGTTAAAATAGTTCATCAAATTAAGGTTAAAACGTGCCTATGGTATCTCCTTCATGATTCCACAGTTCTGGCTACCCTATTTCGGGAACATTGCCCTGTGTATGTATAGGTATATGCAAATTAGGTTACATAGTCCATAATAGTCCAATCATATCTATTGCACTATCATATTCACTTGTTACAAATATAAAAAACTTTGTAAGTAGGTATAGTAATAATAGTCAACGTTTATATTATTAGTGTCGAAATTGGTGTGACCGATACACATCTGCAAGTCCATCTTACTTAAAATCAGATTGAAGCCAAATATGGACTTTTAGTACTTAAAAGAGTGCACTTGATAATCGTACTGCATGCAAATTATTGCATTACTTAAACGGGGCGTCCAGACGGCGACGGTTAAGCAATCGTTATCTTAAAGCATTACTTATATAGGCTAAATTTAGAACGGCTACTGTAGGATACAAAATTACAAATCAATTCGTAATGTTGGCATTACTTACGGGCTCGCTAGCAATGATTACTAATTCGAACGAAGGTGTTTAGATCGAAATTCGATTGTAATTAAGACATATCGATGTCTGTCAATCAATTGTAAATCTCGCCATTGAAATCGTAGATTTTATGATCCGAATTAGTTTTGTAACCCCAATGCAAGAAGAAGGTTTAATCATAAACATATTTATAGCAAAGGCGGATTAAGATAAATCTTTGTACTACCAGTATTAGATTGGGATTATAAATACGTATTGTTTGTTAGGTTTATTAAAATAAATGATTTGTGTAATATATCATTATTATTAAAAGTATTGTTAATTACTTATACGATCTTGGTGAGGAACTGTTCTAGGGTTTTACTTATTAGGTACTGTGCTAACCTAATCCTAAACTAAAAACCAATTCCAAAACATCAAATATCGCATATTGTTCAGGTTAGATTTTGTAAAACATGAAACTTCACACATATTATTTTTCGTTTGCCGTCTAACTTTTGCGAAATGTTCACCCGAAGGTGAAGTAGCAAACGAAGCGCTAAAGTGTTGGCTAAAAGAATACCTGATAATTGGGGAATGCCGCGCAAAACGTGACATTCGTCAGGTTAGGTTGCGAACTCTTACTCGATGTAATATCAATTTTGTGCGGCAGCCTTGGCACAGTATCTCGTTAGAGTTTCTCTTGACAAAATGGGGGCACCGCTTTTTGTTCATAGACACAAGTGGCATTACCCATGTCTTATCCGGAAAAGCATTGCGTTCGCGCATCAGTGTGAGATTGGCGCAATGTTTGCAAAAAAAGTATGAATAGCCCACACGCGATTGTGTCAATTTGGGTAGGGCTTTGAAACGCAAACAGTTCTTATCTTGTAAAAAGAAATGTAATTTTGCTCACAGAGTAATGATAGCAATAATTTTTTGTACCAAGCTATTTATTAAGTATAATTTAATAATGTAATAAATGACATAGCCAAGGGTGGTAACTGAGACTTTTTATGAAAAAAAAAATGTAGCCTAACTTTTATCGATTTGATCAAAAAACGATATTGCGTCTTGATTTTTTATGGGCAGACAGGACCGTATATTAAAAATAATATCTAATTCTACTTTTATTCCTAAAGATGTGTAATAATGAAATTACCTCAGAGTAATGTAAGCGTAGAGGGAGCGTCGCTAGTCAGTAGCGACGGTAGCCGCCCACATGGTGCCGGTCGTGCGAGCTCATAACCGCGAGACCAGCCGGCCGCTTCTAGCGATCCATATCCTGGAACAAAAAATTCATTAGTAGTCTCTGTTTAAATTCTCAGGACTACAGAGTCCCGGTCCTTTGAGAGTCGTGCATCGGGCCGTAGCCAAGATGTAGAGGCCCTTTAAGAGAACTTTAATATGGTGGGGGATACACATGGCGGATACCATCGCCGACCGCACAATATGATACACCCGGCGATGGTCCCCGCCATGTGCAAGACTATTGGAGTGCAGAGCTATGTCATGCGATGGAAAACAAGGTCTTGGGCTATGGGGCTGAATTTTGTGTGGGGTTGGATTATCGGGCTATTGAAGGAGACAAACGGACGGCTGCCATTACAACCAAGTCTCATAATTGTTTGGAGCGACAAAGGAGGCAACATTTGGTGAGCGGCTAGGGTGGAGGGGTGCCCCTGGACTTTAAACCGAGGCCAACTCGCTACTTACGAACAGGCACGTCCACCTTCGAGCTGTTATAGCTCTCGTGACACTATTATGCCCGGTCGGCGAAGGCAAGGCAGAGGCGGGGGAACCGTTCCTCCTCAGACCTCGCCGGTAGATAAGGAACTGGGTCTTCCCCCGGGAGTTCTTCAGGTCCGTGGGAACGCTACCTCCTTATTAGTATTATTATTTATTAATTCGGTACATGTGTAAATTAGAAAGTGATTTTTCAACTCCATCATATTGTTGCCAGTGTCAGCCCGTGTGATAATCTTTTACACAAGCCTTCCTATATACCAATAATTTTCGTAAAAAACTGCAAATATTGGTGGCGTTAAATAATACAGGGTGTTTGAGACAGCCAGGCAAATATTTATACCATGACTTCAGACCATGATTCTGAGGCGGAAAACACTGAAAATTTTCTCAGGAAAAATCCAAAATTTTCCGTCATTTATTTCATATTTTCAGAAAAAAAAATAGTTTCGGGGCACACGGCCGTTCGTTTTAACGTGAAATTAAGAATCCTTTTAAAGTAAAAGATTGAAATGAAAACAAATGACGCTGTTTTAAGTATTTTAATAAAAAAAAAAGGTACGTAATAGAAACATAACCAAAAGCAAATGTTTATATATTTTTTCACAAGCAAATTTGTACCCTCAAAAAACTTCTAAATAATTATTATCGATCAACAGTAGTTCCTAATGGAGATTAGTTCAAACAAATCCCAAACAAACCAAACATTTCCTAGAGTATAAATACTGTTTAGTTGTCAATCGGTCAATAAACTAACATGGAAAACTACGATCCTAATGATGCCACGGGTGTTGCAATGAAACTATATATGAAATATTTACACCACATTAAAATTTTAATTGGTTTTCGGATTACGGCAGTTTTTAAACCTGGTACCCTATGTCGGCGCGATTTAAATGACGTTCATGCAAAAAATAGTTTAGTGTTTAACTTGCCTTAGATAATGACTGCTTAACCAAAAGATCGTTGCGCTCAAAAAAACTGTAGTGTCTTGTGTTCGTGATCAACCCTAATGAGTAGGCAGTATCCCACAATCCGAGTCACAGGGGTTATAGGGCGCGGGGAGCGATTACCTCACATGCGAGTAATAATAAACTGTCGGATAACTCAACACATCGGTACTTGTTCAGCATTTCAGTATTTGCCTGGCTGTCACGCACACGCTGTTAGGATCAACAGAATTTTTGCATTTTAGAATATTGTTAAATACATAAATACAGGGTGTTTTTTCGTTGCCACCCTTAACGAAGGGTACGTACTCTGCACATCAAAAAGAGTAAGGTTATAAAAAAATATGCTGGAAACGATGTAAATTTTTTTGAAATTTTTTAAAATTACTTGATCGGGCGAAATTTACAGTGTCCAATGTTTATGCTAGTTTTTTCATAGACAGATATTAATTATATCTCGTAAAAAAATCTTGCTACACGCATCAATGTGCATTTATGCAGAAAAACGTAGTCTATTTACTCAACTTTGGACCCTAATATTTTGGAAACCAGATACTTCCCAGGTATTCTTCCATGAAGAAAAATGATCGTGATGATGAGGAGATTCCGTAGTTTTCGGGAACGTTGACGACCAAAAATCACCCTGTATAGACACAGCTGTATTCCCGGAATTGATAAGTCTAAAATATTCTAAATTAAGTGTTCGTGGTAAGGTATTTCCCACAATTCTCGCAGTATTATCATAATAGAACCCGAAAGGTAAACTATAAAGAGTCATCTTTCATGGAATAGGAAACCATGTTAATAGAGTCGTGAGAGCGGTGTCAAATGAAGGCACCAGAGCGATGACCGCGGAAATATAATTCTGTGACCCTTGAAGACCTGACATGAGACATCATAGCATTCTACAAGTGCAGCGGGTCACTATATGTATGGTATTGTCATCCTAAATAGCAAAGGTAAATAGGTTGTTCTAGTCGATAATAATGTTACAGTTTTACCTAATGTTTTGGATGAAGACACAAAAGTTTTTCGCACGAAATTAGAATTTGGTATTTAAAATATGTCAAGTCAAAATTTTTGCAAATGACGGAAAAAGTTACAAAACTAAAACCTTGATACTTCTAGAAGACAAATATAATTAAATAAGTAACGGATTAAACCACAAACTAAAAATTATCCACTAACCAATCAGTCACACCACGCTCAATTGTTCACCACTAAATTGATAATAAATGACAGTGAAAAATATAAGAATCTACATATCTACTGTCAATTTTATGACAGCGTGATATATGTGGTTTTAATAAGGGGTCAGTTGTCAAGACAACAATAGCAAAACTATGTCCTCGTCACGAGACTTCTGACATTATCTGATTACTTTTACATAACATCGTTTTATAAAAGTATGCGCAGGCGGTGTCAGCAGGCTATAGAAATTCATAATTGAAAATATAGCTATGGCTGCAGGATTTAACAAACGTCCAGTGAGCCCACTACTTAATCTCAAATTGCTATCTAGTGAACTATGTAATATAATAATTATTACCTTT
Source organism: Carposina sasakii (assembly GCA_014607495.2). NCBI lineage: Eukaryota > Metazoa > Arthropoda > Insecta > Lepidoptera > Carposinidae > Carposina > Carposina sasakii. The sequence continues at coordinate 9,188,242 of CP053153.1, forward strand.
ATGTGCAGGACGAAGAATCTATTCTGTGAAAGGTCACATTGTTGATGTAATAGGTCACACGCATTGTCGATTTTTCGTTAACTGTACAGGAAATGTTAAAATGTCAATCATTTTTGGTGACATATCGGGATGTTTTCATTCTGATTTATAGATAAACCGCGGTAATACTAATGGCGAAATACGTTAGATCACTTAGCTTATTTGGAGATCATAAATGTTAAAGTTGATAAGTCGTCGAATGCCATCGAACCGGTTCGCTTTAATATAGGCTGCGCCCGCGCACACTCACAGCGGATGATATAATTTGCTAACTATTTGCATAATAAATAATAAGTTATTAACACCAGTTTATGTGAAAACATTAGATAATAACATGGAGCCAACATGAGACGACATAATCATAATATCGCAAGTTAATTCAGAAGATTGTGAAGTTTTGGCAACACCCACGTATGTTTTATTAATTAATAATTTAGGTTGGACAGTAATTTTTAGCTCCAAAACAGGTCTTTGACGGACACCAGCGAAAGCGTGTTCGATTATTTCTGGGTGACCGGGCTATTGTGTGAGGTGCAAAAAGTGTACGTCTCAAGGCATACAACGGGGTCGCACTCCTCACGCCTGAACCGGCCTCGGCTGCCAAACTAATAACCAATCACAATACAATAATTGTTCAACCACCGTGATTATTATTTACTGCTCAGCGAACCAGGCGCCTGCGCTAAAGCAAAATCTAGCACGACCCGCTGAGCGTCCAAATGAGCTGCATTGTTCAACCTATACCTAATCAACTTGTTGATATATCACTTTAAAAAAGTTCAGTTTAACAAAAGAAGCTGTAAAATAATACAATAAACATTACAATTCATTTATTACGAAACTTCACAAGCATAATTGGATGAGTATGTATTAAATCAGAAGCAATTCAGCCCGTAATGTTTTCAATTGCATTGGTAGCTAATGTGGCGATATTTCGTATAGTTAATGGATCTGCAAGAACTTAGTTATCCAATTTGTTCCTCATTGTACAGTTGAATGCGCGCCTTGTTATGCCAAGGCTGGTCGATTATTGTTTGCGAAAAATTAATGGATAAAACACATTTCAACGATGTTCACTCCATTAGTTAAATCATGTACTTACGTATTTTACGAATCTCTTAAGATAAGATGAATATTATTATGGCTCTTAGTCCATATTTATTCTTGATTTGTTAAAAATAAAATAATTGATGCATGAATATAAAACCGTTAAAAATGATCAGGATCTTTTAGAAATGGGATATCGGATTTTCATTCGATTAAGTTAAAGTTCATTTATTTTTATCTTGCAAGTCACGTAAAAGAAAACTTCATTCAAATACATAGTGTCTTATGTTTGTGTATACAATAAAGAATACAAGTAATTTTCATGATGCCTTAGTGAAACGAATTGTAATTCAGGTAATTTGACCAGGTATTCTTTGTTTTACATTCTTCGAAACCTTGAGGTTAGAAGATTAAGGTTGCTCTTTGCTCAATTTGAACTATTTGAAACAGTTCCGCATTTCAAAATATTAGTTTTTTTACACCTACAGCCTAATGTACTAGACTGAATTCATTTTATTTTTTTGTTACGACAAGTGAATTTATTAGTCTAGTTAATTCAGGGCACATAAAAGTATTTTGCGTAGCCTAATTAAGTTTAAATATGTGTTTTATTTTATTATTTTTATACGATTTCTATCTTAGTGAAGTACGACAAAAATATTTGATGTGATATATTCGGAAATGTATGGTTACGGAAATAGAAAGACGATCATATTTATTCAATGCTAACTTTAAGCAATTTATGCAAAACATTGAAAAATTATTTAGTCATTGGCTTTACTAATGCGTGTAATGTTATAGGTAAACCTATCACGATTCTCTCAAACGCAAGGTATATAGGTACAGTATTAATAATGACTTATCTACATGAAGGTGATAAATAGAACTCAATTAGGCGTCGGAAACATAATTTTATATAAACATCACCTATATACTCGTCATTATATCTGTTCCTTGGATATTTACTCTACGTAATTTGGTAACTAATGTAGTAGTGTGTGGTTTTCTACCGAATTACGAATGAATGCATGCCTTTTTTGATAACAGAGAAAAAGCAAATAAATTCGGGCGAAGTTGCGAGCTTATGGTTGGTTTTTAAGCTTGAGTAATGTTAATCTTGAATTGAACTCTTCCGTGACTAACAGATAACGGTCTAAACTACAGACAGTAGAAATCATAAATGTACGTTTCTTAGAGAATGAGGGACTGGGCTAAGAAAGCAAATAAATTTGACTGTATGCTTATGTACTTATTTACGTGTAATACTCGGATTATACAAAAAATATCAAATCACTTATCGCCCTTTGTCACAAACAAGACTTTCACTTGATATAATTTTGTAAACATACTTAGTTTCACAAACAAACAAAGTAACACAACATAATTTTGAATATCGTAACATAAAATGTAGGTTAGTTTTACAAGTATTTTACAATCAATACTCGCCGTATGAACATCGACTTATGGTATAGTTTATGGTGTGGATTGATGTATAATGTTCGTGAGAAATAGCGATGGTGGTGGCATTTAGCTTTGTGACCGCCAACTCATCTTTTGTTGTTTAATAAAAATCCACCTTTCGCTAATATTTATATTATTATTCTGTTAATATCTTTAGCTGACCCCGGTAATAAATTTATATTTTAATGAGAACTGACAATCCTCTCATTCTGTTATAAAAATACTTTTATTTGTACTTATTACTTTTATTTTAATATAGTGAAATTAAAAAATTAAAATCTCCCGACCGTATTTCGGCCAAGGCGACCAATCTCTACGGAGATTAGTCAGGTACGCAGGAGATATTATAGTGCGCAAGTGTGTGCGCAAACACAAATGCACTCTCTATTCCGTCACTCTCATAGTCCGATGGGATGGAAAGCCGACACGACCGGAAAGAGATCACAACAGTTTTACGTGCTTTCGCGGTGGGACCTCTATAGTTTTCCTTACGCTCTATGATAAAATACATATCTAAGAAGGGCTTCTACCACACAACATATATATTTTTTTATAGATAATACTACTCTCTTTCTTTTTATTTTCCTTTGATTAGTTTTCAGGAACGTTACAAATGTTATAGGTAAGTAATTAGAACAAAGTGTTCTGGTATACATGAACAGTATACCAGAATTACACAGATATCCAACCAGTATACCAAGGTAGCATTTTGTTAACGTACAAAAAATCTACTCTAAATTCCGCATACTTTAACAAATAACAGTAATTAAATAACTCGCAGGATATTTTATCAAAATAACTGTATGTACTGGTCTACCCTTCAAATTACATAGATAAGGTTTAAATAACTTTTTCAGGCGGTAGATATAATTAACAAATTCTTAATATTTTATTTAATATAAGGTTAGGGTCCGAAAGTTCATTCTCCGTCTGAGTGACAAAATGCTTCATCCAAACATTTGTCAACATTATTACTGTTCTAAATATGTAGTAGGGCCCAGACAAATTATGTTCTCTTATTAGAATAAAATATTGTAAGGTACAAGTAAAGATGTGTTCTCTATTTACAATAAAAAATAAAGAAAAGTGAAGGAAGTAAGAAAGCTCCTTCAATCAAATAAATAAACAAATGAATAACATTCTTAGTATTCTTTATTGTACAGATATTTTTTATCATAAACAGTAAGTTGTAAAAGAAATAGTATAAAGGCGAGCTTATCTCTAAAAGAGATTTCTTCCAGCAAACCATTAAGTACAAAGAAAATTTTATAATTTATAAAAGGAATATCATATTCTTGTACTAGTTATTTTATTAGTTTATCTTGTAAATTATGTTGATTTGTCGAATTTTTCATTGATTTTACAATGGGAAAAGAACACCAAAAAAGACACTACCTATAATAGTAAAATAAGTGTTATAAATATTCATCATCTGCCCATTTCAAAAGAGACCACTTAAATAAATATGTTGTGCACATAAAATACAACGACACCCACATTTTTTTACAAAAGTGGAATACATACATACTTGACTTTTATAATCACGTATTTAAAACTTAAGTGTACTCTTTCAGTAAAATAATAAAGATTAGTTTGCTTTTCGTAATCACTTGTCGTAACAAAAAACGTTTTTCCCCAAAAAAATTGCGCGCGCGTCGACGCGCGTTGATATCTTTTACAGCCAACGACCATATTGATACTAATATTTTTCTTATACATAATTATTTTGCGAATTCAGTCTTACTTATATCAACGAGGTTTTTTCATATCTTACGATTTAATATTCAAATGTTTCCATAAAATTATTAATAAAGAAAATGGAAAAAATGGTTATAGCGGCTGGCACGGTTCGCAGCGGTCGTGGGTTCGATTCCCACTCGGGTGAAGAATTTTTTCCATTTTCTTTATTAATAATTTTATAATATATAATATCTTGACTAAGATAAATTTATAAAAAAAGCACTTCTCCATTAATATATAATGTTTTCATGTAAAATCTCAAAATTAAAATAAAAAACCTCTTTCTTTTTAATATCTGGTATTAAAATTTGGCCAACATCTGGCAAAATAGAATGACGGATTGGAATGATCCGCATTATTAATTACGCTTTAAACCCTATTTACAACGACTTATTACAGAAAATTTTTATTATAACAAAAAGATATTGGAATATCTGTCAAAGTTAGGCTAGTTCAACATAAAAATGTTTACGATTTTATTTTAACAACGCGATAAGTACCCATACATATATAAAGTACAAGCTTTGTGGTGTCCTAATGAGGTGAGGCCCTAATAGTACAGTAGTAATAGCCCAATGATTTACAGTTCATGTTTACAAGTTTCATAACAATTTGCTCAACACCATCGGTTGAAACGGTAACATTTAACTACTGTAACGAACAACCTACATTGGTTTGTAAGTATACGTATCTAACATATCAGATAATTTTAAACCATACTTATCTCTTAGTCTAAGTTTTTATTAAACTGTTCTCTGAAAATCCTATTAACCCTACTAATAATATCATAAATGCGAAAGATATGAAGATGGGTATAAATGTGTGTGTTTGTTACTCTTTAACGTAAAAATTACTGAATTGAATTTTATAAAACTAGCCAGGTATATAGCATATACTTACATCAGAAAAACATATAGGCTATAAAGATCACGCAGGCGTATTCGCGGGCGGCCGCTTATATAGGATATATATGTATGTATATATTTAACGTCCAATATAATGCCAGTGATGTTATTTCTATAAAATTGCATATTCCAAAATTGATTTATATCTGTATGGCAGTATTCTCGTATTAAATAGCTGTTTACCATGATTGCGTTATTCGCGAAAGCAGCAATAAAGAGTTCTAGACGAGACAATTGTCTGCGTTAACTCGGCTTTTACTTATTACAACATTATGATATATACTTGAATAACTATATCTATTGTTAATAATGTCATTAAATTGTGTTAATTAGTTTGAAATATATAAGGCGAGTGGTGCCAACAGAGTAGAGTTTGTACCACCCCTACCTGCCCGTGGGTATCGTACGAGGCTATTAAGGGTTTCCGGGAGGCGGGCAGTAGCTCCCCCTGTACTGACAACAAATCACACTGCGGTCACCAACCCGCCTGCCCAGCGCGGCAGCGTGGTGACTATGGGCAAAACCCCCCTGTTGCAGTAGCCTTGTGGCTTGCCCTGGGGGAGGCCTACGTCCAGCAGTGGACTGCAATATGCTGAAGAAGAAGACATAGCCGAGTCGCTGGAATGGCAGAAATATTAGGTATATGGGGATACTGTTTGTCCAATACCTTTAATCACATAATTAAAATATTACCAGTACGATTTATTAAAAAAATACGAGAAGGTTTGTGAGTATAAGTTTTTGCAATTATTATTACTCCATTTTGGGCTTTATTCCCCTGTTTCGAGAAAATTATTAAGCTGATATTATTTTCCAGTTATTTTACCGACGCAATACTAAACAGCATCAAGATTTGCGTAGTATTCCATTTGTATTACATTCAAATGAATAGCGACCAATAGCATGGACTGTGAATGGGCGAATCACCGCAGGGCACTTGTAAAGGTGGGTTCCTACGGTCCGTGATATTGCGGACCGACGCGCACGAGCGCGCACCACGGACCGTGGGAAACAGAGCGTCCGTGGTAATGCAGACGCGTCCGTCTCGGTGCGTCTAGATCCGTGGTGATAAATGTAGGCGGACGCGGACCAGCCCGCACCGACACGCACCGTGGGATAGGGTCGTCCGTGGTAATTGCAGACACGTCCGTGGCGGTGCGCCCGATCCATGGCGAATGGATAGCTTCAGACGCGGTGCGCGCTCGTGCGTGCTCGTGCGGAGATGTCTGTAGGCGACCACATAAAAACTGACGACCATGTCGACGGCTGCATGGATGCAATAGCGATTGTGGTAGTATAGTAGTCTAATGGCATTTTTGAATACACTCGCCCATGAATACACTTCTGATTTTTTTAAACAGTAAGATACCTATACAGGGTGTTTGTGACAGCCAGGCAAATATTGATATGGCGACTTCAGACCATGATTCTGAGGCGAAAACCACTGAAAATTTTCGCAGGAAAATTCGAAAATTTTCCGGCACTTTTTCATTTTCCCAGGAAAAAACATTGTGTAGCTCATTTATGTAGGCCTTAGATAATGACTTAAAAACAAAAATTTAACCTATGGATGATTTTCGAAAAGAAAGTCCCAAAAAGTTCAAAATACTAATGAACCCCATTGGATAGTCACAAGTGATATAAAACGGCAATGTACTCGTATCACACAATAACCAAATAAGCTTATTTAAATAGTCGCAGGATCACCCGATACAATTCGCGCGGAAAGCAAACTTTGCGGACAATCAAATTAAAAATGCATTTCCTGGGAGTAATAACACTGTCTTCATAACAATGGTACTTGTTCACTGTTTCATTCAGTATTTGCCTGGCTGTCATACACACCTTGTATGTCTACTGGATGATTTGTGGTCGTCAACGTTCCCGAAAACTACGGAATCTCATCATCACGATGATTTTTCTCCATGGAAGGCATACCTGGGAAGTGTCTGGTTTTCAAAATATTAGGGTCCAAAGTTGAGTAAATAGACTACGTTTTTCTGCATAAATGCACATTGACGCATGTAGCAAGATTTTTTCACGAATTAATATTTATCTATGAAAAAACTAGTATAAACGCTGGGCACTATAAATTTCGCCCGATCAAGTAGTTAAAAAAATCAAAAAAATTTACATCGTATTTTTCCGGCATAAATTTCACTTTATTTGATGTATAGAATACGTACCTTTCGTTAAGGGTGGCAACGAAAAAACACCCTGTATATATGTATATTTTTTACGGTTAGGTTCGTTTAGTTAGACTCTAAACCTGTCTTTCCCAAAGTGGGCGATAACGCCCCCTCGTAGGTAAATTTTTTAAGGTGGAATAAAAATGGGGGGCGCTACTGATTTTCAATGTGGGCGTTAACCGAAATAAGTTTGCAAACCTCTACTCTAAATGAATATAACCATACATTTTTTTTTTCTAATAATAGGACTGTGTCACTGGCTTGTCCTAAGGAGCGCTGGTACAGTGCACTCCCAACCACGAAGATTACATAGGCAATCTATATTTATAATCTTTCAATTCTACTATGCTTATACAATAGTGCCTACGCGTTCGTCTTATGTAGGTAGGTTGTAATCTTATGTATCGAGTAGAGCGCTCGCGCTCCAATGAAACGAAAGTTGGTACGATTCCTAGTACTGTATTCAATGGGTGCGAAAAAGATATACCAACATAGGCCGGCGCGTGAAACAGAAGATTTCGTATGAAAAATTAGCCTAATTTGGAGCACCGCTCACATTAATTCGTAGTTTGCGTATCGGCCACTAGATGTCGCTTAGGCCGAGTTAGAACGCGATCATCTTGTCATTCATAAGAAATTGAACCACAGAGTGAACACACGCGGCGTTTCCAAACAATCGCCAGTGCTCGGGTCTGGTTTCTCGTGGCGATTCTAATTAGTGCAAGTGCCTGTTTTCGCAGTTATGAGTTATCAGATCCGAGGGTCAGTGGAGGGTGTAGAGCCCGGTGGTGGGCGCACCTATAGTGAAAAAAGATCATAATCGTGCTACAAAATAAATACATTCAAGTATTCCATGGGTTGCCGGGCGCCGATGCCTAGGTACTAAAGTATTTCAGAGAAAATAGTCCTTATTTCAATAAGGCTGCGTGTTATAATCCCGCTGGCAAAAAAATTACTTTTTTACTTTGAAAGTATTCTCTTTCAGTTAGCGCGATTATACACCTTAATAGATATAGCCTAAGGTTTAATTTATCACTACGATACTTGCAACGTAAATACTTTCAAAGTCTTCCACGTATTTCGGCCCGGACCGCCGACGACCACGGACGGGCACGCACCGTGGGATAGCCTCGTCCGTGGTGCGCGTTCGTCCGTAGCCGTCGGCGCGTCCGCGTCCGTCTGCAATATCGCGGACCGTAGGAACCCACCTTGATGAAGACAGCTACATGGCAGAGATTATATTCAATTGGAGCTTATTGTAATGTGATGGGACAACGCCCACGCACACCTACATTGTTAAAATATCTGACTAACTCAATTACATATTTTGAAATACCTTATTTGGTATGCTATGAAGATAATTTATTTTACAAGGTATGACTGTAGATAGGCACACTAAAATTTTTTTTTCTACTAGATTAATTAGGTAGGAGAGAAATTTGCTATGCATATATCTAGTAATTTTATAGCAGAATTTTTTCATAGCACGTAATTTTTCTCTCTCGTCCACATAGTTATTACTTTTCCTGGTGTTCTTATAAGAGGAAATTAGATATTTACTTGAATTTAGGTAGTCTTAAGATTAAACGAGTCTTATCGTCTGTAGCTATGTACATACGACGTAGCTATCTTCATACTTCACATTCAGTTTTTCAATTAGTTTTATAGCTTTTTAGTCGCTTGTTAGGACCCCCCGGGAGATGCAGAGGCGGGAATGCGTGGTGGGCCAATCCCTGTTATACATAGTTTGTCTCTGCTAATTATCTAACTAATTAATTAATAATTACGACAGAGAAGTATTCTTGTTAGCAAGTCGTAATTCCATTAGTAGGTTAATTGTTGTGATTAAACCGGCTTTTTGTGAAAGAAACGCACCCGTGTGACAAAATTTTTCTGTTTGTAAGTACTTTTCGTATCAGAGATTATGCTTTTAAATATGTAGAAAATTGATTTAAAGTCAATTCGTTTCATAAGTAATTAGCATATGAAATAAAATTCTTGTTAGTTGATTTGGGAGTGGCGGCGGCGGCAAGTGTAATATCATGAATTCATATATATGTGCCTACTTTTTTACATATACATTAAAGTACTAAAATAATTGTACCTAATAGTCAAATCTGTAAATTACTATGTAGAGATATTTAATCCTTACATTTATAAAACACTTCAAACCACTAACTCTTGTCTACCAGCTCTACGGAACATAAACTACAATTATTATTAGAATAGGTAAATATTACTTAAGTAGAAGATCACCATAAAGTCATTTTGCAGCTTAAAAATTTAATTGATAAATAATAAGTATATGAAATAAAATTCTTGTTTCTTGATTTGGGAGAGGCGGCGGCGGCGCGGCGGTGAGTTTAATATGGTGAATTTATATGGACTATAATACGTACCTATTTGTTTACCTATACTTTAAAGTACTAAATTTCTAAAATTATCGAACGAAATGGTAAAAAAAATGTGTAAATTACTGTAAAGAGATATTAAATCCTTACATTCATAAAAAACTTAAAACTACCAAATCGCTTGTTTACCAGCTCTAGACAACATAATTTACAATTTATTGTTAGATTGTTTGAAGCGACTATGACATAAAACGAGTTATATGCTCTATAATTACAACTTTTCCTTTCGTATAATAAAAATTTTAAGCAATTCCGAGGTTAAAAAACTTTTCTATCCAGTTTGAGTATCATGACAGCGATGTTGACACGATTTGGGTTCACCTCGCACAATTTCACCAGAGACTCGCGAGGCTCACGACTCGGCATCACCTCTGTGCGCTACTGAACTTTATTGTAGGGGTTTTTATAGGAATGAAGATAGTATCTAATTGCCTTGTCACTAAATAAATTCTAGTAAGGGTAATAATAAGATGTTTGCCGTTGAGATTAGCAAAACCACAGATTTGACAAAATCTATAGAACATCAGTATAATTTTAACGATTAGCTTCGAACTTAACCTAAATAGTTGGTTTAGCTAACAACTGCATTGCACCGAATTCGTCGTACTAGATATCATTTTTATCCATGAGTTAGCACACACAGATTAGGAAATACTGAACCAAACTATACAAAAATAATAATTTTGTAAGAAAGCAAGTACACAATTGCTGTACCTTACACTTATAGTAGTTTTTTGTGACACCTGACGGAAGTGTACGATCACGACATGACTATTAAAGCTTGTCTTAACTGCTATTATACCTTACTGTACAATACAAAAATCTATGTGTTCGTTTAATTACATTTGTCTCGAAGTTTAGTCGGATATAAATATTTCGAAACACCATCATTTCATAAACCCTACTACTACTATTAAGCTTCCTACATCCACTGCTTAGATATACGCCTCCTCTTCAGTGCGCCGTGCCAGCCCACCTACCAATGAAGTTATTTAGTTTAGAAGTTAGTAATATCTTCGGAATACCAGGCCGGTGGACAGTCTAAAGTCTAGGTCTCTACGAACTCCTTGGCCACCATTCCCTCACCGCTCTAGTCTATTTACAGTCTTTATTCTTTTTCAGCCTATTGCAGACCACTGCTGGACGTAGGCCTCCCCCAGGGCATGCCACAAGGCTACTGCCACAGGGGGGTTTTACCCATAGTCTCCACGCTGGGCAGACGGGTTGGTGACAGCAGTGTGATTTTCGGACTATGTTGTCAGTGCGGGAGGTGCTGCTGCCCACCTCCTGGAAACCCTTAATCGTCTCGTACGATACCCACGGGCAGGCAGGGGTGGTACAAACTCTACTCTGCCGGCACCACGCGGCTAATGCGGGATTGGCACAGTTTACCCAATCTTTTACATTATTGTAGGGACGTATAGTTGTCATAATCTTTATATATTAAATTTATGGATAAAAGACGATATACAGTGAATCAAATACAGACGATAAAAAAAACTTGTGAACAAGGAACAATACTAAAATGTCGTTTGCTTTAGGAATGCGAAATTGAAAGTCATGCCATCAAGGTCAAAGGTGCAACAATAGTGTTACAGGCTACATAATATAATACCGTGTGCACCAATCAAAACCAATAACATTTTCCTTTATAAAGCTGGTTTGTTTCAAACTTGAACTGAACATTTTGCGTTTTCGAATATTGTTGGACTTTATACACACTAAGTGAGTTAAGTGTTATTCTTTTGTTACTATGTTACTAAGTTTTGACTGTATCGCTGGGAGCTTTCTTGCTATTTCTTCTTCCAAGCAATGACACTTCACTGAAATAGTGTAACAGTAATAGTAGAATCATTCAGTGTGTATGACCTAATGTTGGTTTTGCCATAAACGAGAACTGTCTTGAAGCTCTCCTGGATTTCGTCTTTAGGCGAACTTAACTCTTATTAGCTCCACGTTGGTGGCTATTAAGCTCCGAATCGCCAACTTATGCCTGACAGACCATAACAAATTGCACCTTGGGGTGGTGACCGTTGCCAAAGCAAAAGCTCTGCGATTTATTTTTTTAGGTTGTTTAAATTCACCTCCTGGGGTGCGAACATAGAAAGTAACATATAATAATTTTTTTAAAACGAAAAACCGACTTCCTCCCAAAACTCGAGCTTACTAAAGTAAAATTTAACTAAAGGGCAAATATATATTGCGTTAAGCCGTGTACGAAGTTTAGGAGGCATAATATTGTCAGATTTATATAATTTTTATATAAAATAGGCCACATGACAAAAGAGAAAAAGGACTAGGCTTCGAAACTTTACGTCTGACAATATGATGATTATGATGATAATGATGACGTCCGACCAATTTCGGTCATGGCGACCACTTCTACTCCTAGATATTACTAAGTTGGCGTTCATGCGCTCGGAGATGGCTTACATTTACATAACCAATCTTCGCCCTGAACGCCCGCGCACACAGAGGACAGGTTAGTGCGCCATTATTGTATTATAGATAATGGCAGCAGGAGGACGAGTCTTTAGTTCATCACGTTTAGCGTCAAGGTCAGCTTGACGCTGCTCCTCGAACTCGTATACTTGCTTTATCACCGTCCTGCGCCACTCTGGTCGTTGTGCTGACAAAACTTCCCATTTAGATGGATCTATATTGCATCTCTTCATGTCTTTTCTGAACATCTTTGTATCTGAGGAGTTGCCCGCCGCGTTTCCGCTTGCCCTCCTCTAGTTCAGAAAAGAAGATGCTCTTAGCCAATCTCTCCTCCGCCATACGAGACACATGACCGCACCACCGAAACTGCCGACGCATTAAGTAGGCCTCAATGGCACTTACATTGGCTCTTCGCAATACTTCGGTATTACGCACTCGGTTGGACCATCTGATTCTCATGATGGATCGGAGGCACTTGAGGTGGAATTGATCCAGAGTGCGTATGTGGCGACGGTACATGCACCACGCCTCGGAGGAATATAAGAGATTTGGCAGCACAACAGCCATGTACACACTTATTTAAGCAACATATAATTACACTCCTTCTTCCTGCCCTCTTCCCAATCATTTGGGGTCGGTGCAATATGTAGGTACTCTTTTTTCATTCATCCCTATTATCCGTCATCTCGTTATTCTCATGTCTACCTCTTCCTCTATAACCATCTTACTTCGGACACGGCTTACGAGTAACGCAACATATAATTTAATGACTTAACACAATTATCTTCATCTTCATAAGCCTATTGCAGTCCATTACTGGACGTAGGCCCCCCCTGCCAAAGGGGGATTTTGTTAGTAAAAAGTTCCACTATCTGTTTTTTGGCGGCTCCATCATCAGACCCTCGTTTCCTTTATATAATGTGTAGCTGACCAAAATTCTCTATAAAAATCTTAAAACGGACTACTCGTGCCTTTTATATTTGAGGATATCCCTAGATTCCTTAGAGATTCCATCATCAGATGTTATGTTTTATATGTAGGTGATCAAAACGCTCAGTAAAAGTATAAAAACAGACTACATGTGCCTACAATATTCGAGGATTGCCCTCGATTTCTCCAAGAGCCCATCATCAGATCCTGATATGGTGAATATGGGACCAACCTGGAAGTATACCATGACCAACTATAAAAATAAATTTGAAATCGGTTCATAAATGACGGAGTTCTGAGGTAACACACATAAAAAATAAAAAAAATAAAAAAATAAAAATATAAAAAAACATACAGACGAATTGATAACCTCTCTTTTTGAAGTCGGTTAAAAAGACCATCGACAAACAAATTGTTAATGCTTTCATGTCGAATAAATGATTTTGATTTTTAATTTGAACTTTGCATCTAACCCGTTAAGACAACGGGGGTTAAATGTAGTATTTAGATTTACAAAATTTGCTAGGATATCGTAAAAGCTAACTAGAATATAATTTGTTTTGTTTCTTGTTGATAGAGATTTGAAATCAGCCGTACCTTATTTTGTTATTACTTATTTATACAGTGTTTTCAACTGAGAATTTAATTTCAATCGCTTTATGTAAATTGTCTAATATATAAATTTAATTGTCTTAATAGACAACTAAGATCTTATTTTCCAGATTATATTTAGGAAATATATTTATGCCTACCTACATAGCCATAAATGAATATTACTGGCAATTTCTACTTCTTGTTACCCTGCTCCCTTTTATTTGGCGTCGGCATGTACTCTTATTCAATTTATCCCTATTATCTATCATCTCATTACACACTATCAGTAAAGCATACCCTCTCATGCACAATCCATCGAGCACTTCTTAGGACTTTCTCTATAATATATATTCCTTCGCTTCACATGTCCGTGAATAAGCTCGATGTCAACATCGTTGCTAATCTAAGGAACTTTTCGCAACTCTACTAACTTTATTTGTATAAAACGCCCCACCTATATCTGTATAGTCTGCGTACAGACATTGCGAAATCTGTAACAAGTTAACAACTACAAAAGGTAACATAAAAACGTCTGTCATTGAGGACATGCTCATTAGTACTGACAATGTGGGTCCGATGTCTTGATGTTACGTAGAAAGTGAGGTGAGATTGGATGGAGCAGTTTGTTGGCAGATCATCGTGACCGAGGTCTGTGCTGATAACTTATCATGTGGACTGGACAACTTGTAACTGTCAATCGACCGCTCTGTAATTTGTATGTAGAGTGTCAACAAATAGTTCCTTCTAATGTAGGCGTTAGTTACTCAGTGTTTAATCTATTTATTCGTATACAAAATATTAGTTCCCAAATCTTTCACGTAGATTATTCTATGAAACGCGCTCCCAAATATAAAGTGTTATTGGATATGCAGAGCAAGTAAAGTATAGATTAACTTTTCATTGCTTGAAATAGTACGCAATATATTTGCGACACAAATTTGACATTACGTATTTTGTCTTCGATAATAATTGCATGTTTCTGGCAATAAGCATATTAATTGATTTGAAATATGATCTTAAAGTTGTTTCTCATTGAAATTAATAATTTTATTGTAGTAATATTATTGTGCCCGTTATTAGTTACAAAGAGCACTTAATTGTTGAAGTAATTTATGTATCCTAGAAGGTAGAGCCAATTAGCATGATAATAATTTGTATTTTACTTTATAAAACTGGTGTTTTACAGAGTAAAATACAAATGTTAAAGATCAGTGACAATAAATATCAAAATATATTTAGGTTTCTTGGAGTTCGTAACAGGTTTGTAAAGGGAGAATTTGTACTGTATAAAATTAGTGCCGAGAGCTAATGTATCACTTTTGTAACAAAATAAGTGAAATACCATAAGACAACGGATTGCAGTCGCTAGTGTGGAACGATTTTAATCTCAATTTCGAAATAAAATCACAGTTTCCACATCGAATGTAGGCTTCGAATTCAATGCGCTCCAGAAATGTGACGCAAAATACAATGTAGGTGCAAAAATGGAGAAGACACAATACTTTCACTCTTGTTTATACAGTATTGTTGTTCGGCAAAAAACTGCCGAGTTTTCTAAGGTACGTGTAACGTAGGCAAACAAAATCGAGTCTGAATAAACAGCTACGGTTTCGTTTGTAAATGCCGCCGTATGCCTGGCTATTTAGGGAAAATGAGCTCAGTTATTAGCAGTATTGATGTTGTATTTGAATTGGTACGTGGTTATGAGGTATGCGGTGAGTATTTACTTGTGCGAAGGGGGTCGTTCACCCGCACATCTCTCGCGTGCGACGCGCGGCACTGATTGCTTATCGCCGGGTATTAATAGCAGACAATAATAATGTAATATCGTGTTGTATTCCGACACATTAATGTTATTCTGCTGACTGTACTGTATAGTTACGGTCATAGAAATAAGCCGAAAGACGTAAATAAATCGACTTTGTTATGATTTTGGAGATGTAGAGCCGACAACGACCATCTAAATAACATCTTCGTATAGTGATTAGATTTTTGTTATAACAGTCATATAATTGTAAAACAATAATTAAGCCTCAAAAAGTCACTGATGCTTAAAATGAGTTATCAGTCCCTGTTTCTATTTTCTATCTTTTTATTCAGGCATTGAGTTCACAGAATCAGTCCTCTATTTACTATATGGCCTAGCTAGCAACATAATGATATATTTAATCCTACCTAAATAACTGAATTACTTACGGAACTCTATTTTATGTTACTTGTGCTCAAAAATATCTTTAATCGACTATTATGAATATAACTTTGGTAATATTCAAGGCTAGACTAGAAATCAGGGTCAGAACCTGAAATTCAATAAATGATGAAAGAGACTCAAAAGCTATTTGTAATATAAAAATAATATTAAAATATAAAAAAACATTCTACCGTAAAATTGTAAAAATAAATTCTTGTAATGAAAACATTTACCTAAAGATGTTAGTTGTAATCCGGAAAATTGAAAATTATGTTGATGTTATATTTTTCAGAAAGCGAATAATAAATCCTGTTTGAATAATTGAATAAATCATGAGGGAACATTCCGTGAAATACGAGTATGTGAAGCACGAGTAAATTTAGATACATATCGTAACTTATATATAACGTTAGGCTGTTTAGGGAAAATATTTTTAGCCCGGATAATTTCGACATTTTGTTTTTTCTGCAATCCACGCAGACGAAGTCGCGGGCGTCCACTAGTGTAATCTAAAGTAGAGGCATTAATACACCTACAACAACAAATCATATTTTTTAGCTAAACTCTTTGGCGATACGTATGATTTCTGAAATACCTGTAGATTATTTATCACTATTTCAAGTGTTTTCATAGTTTTAGGGAATATCTATTGAAATCAAAAGTCCTAGAAATAAGTAGAAGCTATGTTTATTTAAGAAAGTATCTTTGTAAAACATATCTTCTACTTAATGTAGCAACTTCATTATAAATTGATAGACATAGGTAGTTAGAAAAAATACTCAAAATAGTTTGTTTCTATGTATATTTATAATGAATGTGTATTACAGGAAAGTGCTCAATCTATAAATACAGCATACAGTAGTTATTAGTTAACCCCTCATGCAATTTGGCCAACATTGGAGCAAATATACCAAGTTATAAGTTTTGCACAAGAAATGCTGAAACAGAATATATTCTAGGAAATATCAGTACTAACATTAGCTGTATCACATGAATCGTGCAGCAAATCGAACAGTGATTACTTGAACCAACATTCAATTAAACCCAACGTTGGAGCCAACAAGTGTTGTATGAAACGGGTCGTGCAGCGCAGTGGCACGTACGACCACGTAACTTGCATTGCTTCACTTCTTGCATCAGACGCATCGCATCGGGGTGTCTTCCTCGACCTGGCGACCTTCACGATTCAAAAAGAAAACAAAATTTGACTAGATAGGTAGACACGTAGATCTGTCTGAATATAGTCGAGCAGTTTGGCAACCGTGGGGAGAGGGGTATGGTTTTTATTGTTTTGGTCTGTAATTTGCCTTTAACAATTTTGCATTAGTAGTAAGTAGTTTTGCATTAGTAATAAGTAGTAGTTTCTTGCATAAAGTTAAAGTTTAATATTAAAATCGCCTACTGTCATTTTTTTGTTAGGTGCGATTATTTCAATGGTCGTATATTCAAATAACCCATTTTAACAGATAATCTAAATGACTTTTACAATGTGGCAATAGTTGTGAGAGGAAGTCATAATACCCACACTGTCAATAAAATTATGAAAGTTTTATAAAAGTGCCATAAGGATCACACCAAACAACTATGTTAGAAACAAACAAACGGAATCAAATGATCTATGGGTACTGAAGCTCATCACAATATTCTCTTATTGTCAATTGTTATCCATTAATCTTCAAGAATGTGCTATTAGCGCATATCATTGCAAAAAGAGAAGCGTAATCCTCAATTAAAAACCTATTCTATTCTAATCGTGTGTCAAAGTCACCAGAAGCACTTGCAACCAGTAGCAGTAAGTAGAGTCTTATTTTATTTTATTTGTTTAGTCCGTTAGTTTAGTACATAAACCCCCGTGCCTGATTACAGAACTAACATTTTTTAATGCAGTTATACAGTTAATGTAGTCCTGCATAAAGCAACTAGCGTCTTCATTCAAATGAACAATTTGGTGAAACGGTCTCTTGCACGTCGCATGTTGGCCGCACACTAAACATATCTGTCGAAACAACACAACTCATTAACCAAATGCTAACGGGAAATCACGTCATATTGTGGCACTGCTGGTGGAAAAATTAGGCGTGGGTGACGTAGCGTTCTGGAATACTTTGGAAGTGTCATGAGCATGCTCCCCCCTCACCCATCGTTAATAAGCTCTATACTATTTTACTATTTTTAAATAAATTTCTGTGTCCTCTAGAGACTCTAGGGACAAAATCAATTGCAATTGTAAGTGCAAAAGAATAAAACAACATATATTGAGTTATATTGTACTCCACTTTCTCAAAGACCACGTAAATTTTATTGCTTTTTAGAGATTTGTAAACTGTATGAACTGATACTTATCTTTGAACTTTTGGCAGCAGAAATAAAAACAGTTTATTTCGATTATGCGATCGGAATTCGGAGGTGTTTATGTAAGTTAGGAACCATGAAGGTTATTTCTCGAAATAATCCGTAATAGGAATGGGTTCTAGCTCTCTGAGCGCAGAGTTGAAAAGTGTTCGTTGAAGCGCATCGTCGCACGCGCAGGCTTTACGCCATTGCCTAAAGGTCAAAACGACTGCAAAACTAAATTCAAATTATTATATTAAAAAATTGTCGGGGAAATTTCATTCTTCGATGACGTAAATAAGTTGTACAGGAATTTCAAGGCTTTTTCCAGATATTTCTTAGATTAATTAACACCAGTAGATTAGATGAATATACTCGTATGGTAAAATATATAAATTATAAATAGATTAATATTGTAGTATAACTCTAATATTGCTTTTTGCAGGCGTCTGCTAGTTAATAAATATTGAACCTACAACAACTCAAATAGGATAAGGGTTAGTAGCTAGTAAGTAATGAATAAGAAGAAAATATGTTTGTAAATATTTATTGTGTGACCGCAAAATTAATGTTCTTTAGCCTCCGAGAAGCTGGCGGTACGAGTAGGTACATATTGGGATTCCTTATAATTTATATCACAGATTCATCGGTTGGTAAAGAGCTTTACCTATTATATATTTATAAATAGCTTAGATACAAAGTAGGCTATGCTTTTGTACCAAAATGCCTTATTATATAAAATACTTATTTTTTCATTAACCTTATACGATAGTTATCTAAGAAAATATTTTTATGAGCAGAGTTATTAAAGTTTGTTGGTTCATTTCATAACTAAAATTTTGTAATGACCATAAAGCCATATAATTAATTTGTTGCTCTTTATTAATAAAAACTTAGAATTATATTAGATAGTATAGTTCGTTTATATTTATTACATCATCATCATTTACAGCCCTGAGATATTGGGCATAGGCCTCCTCCAACAACCTCCACTCCGACCGGTCGGAAGCAGCCTGCATCCAACCGACGCCCGCGACCTTGGCCAGGTCGTCCGTCCACCTCGCGGGTGGCCTTCCCACGCTGCGCTTGCCGATACGTAGTATCCACTCTAGAACTTTCCGACTCCATCGGCCATCAGTTCTTCGAGCTATGTGCCCTGTCCATTGCCACTTCAGTTTGCTATGTCGGTGATCTTTGTATTATCTCCTTATTTCTGATTCGATCACGCAGAGAGATTCCAAGCATAGCTCTCTCCATCACTCGTTGTGCGATCCTAAACTTCTTTTTGAGGCACATAGTTAGAGACCACGTCTCGGCACCGTAGGTCATCACCGGCAGCACGCACTGGTTGAATACCTTCGTCTTTAAGGACTGGGGTATCTTGGACACAAATAAGCTTTGTAGTTTCCCGAACGCTGCCTATTTATTACATACATACATATAATCACGGCTTTATCCCTTACGGAGTAGGCAGGGCACCAAGGGCCGATAGGACCACATGGTGCCACTTCTGAACAATTTATATTAGGTACAAAATAATCCATAAAAATAAGGTATTCCGAGATTTGACACATGATTACGTCATCTGTGAGTACATAAATAAAATGCTGTATCCTGAGACTGACGGATCAATGCACAGCATAGCTGATCTGGAAAATTGAAACTAGGTAGGCATGTTCTTTATAGTTTAGTTTAAAGTCCGTTAGTCTATAACAAACTATATTTGATGATGTGTGACGTAGGCTGATGTCTTGTGACTATTTTATTTCGGAATGCTTTATCCGACATTGCTAAGTAGGAGCTACCATGAAAACACCGCCATGAGTTGACAATACAAAATACATAATAAAATACACAACAGCCTATTGCAGTCCACTGCTGGACGTAGACCTCTACTAGGGCACGCCCCAAGATTACTGCAATAGTGGGATTTTGCCCATAGTCACCACGCTGGGCAGGCGGGTTGGTGACCGCATGTTTTCGGATTATAGAGTCAACGCGGGACTCCGCGGGAGGCGCTGCTGCCCATCTCCCGGAAACTCTTTTTTTAATATTAAATAGGCTTACGCTTGACCACAACGCGCCTGATGGTAATCACCGTTGCAGTCTAAGATGGAGCGCGCTTGCCTTAAAGAAACCGGTTCACTCTCGACTTGAAAACCGCAAGATTATAGTTCATGGGGAACAGGGAGTTCCACAGCTGGACTCTTGATCGCCTCTTACGATACCTGCGGGCAGACATGGGGTTGTGTTATTCTACTTTGCCCACACCACAGGTTGTAATAAATATTTTTTTTTTATAATTATCCCGGACTTTAGCCGTAACATAATAATAACATGCGAAATGAATAAATAAGACGGCGAAGTTTACGAGTATTTTATAAGTAAATTCCGCAGTAGGAATGCAGTAGGTATTGCGTGTAAGTTCAAAATGCTCTGAGTTCGTGACCGGACTACCAAATGTCGGTGTGCATACATTCTCGTTTCCTTCTAATATCATAAAATATTCACACCGATTAAAACGAACATAAAACAACTGGACTTGCTTATTAATTAGGGCTGTTGTGTGTGACGAAATTAAAGTCTAACAATATAAAAGTTTACATGTAGGTTACATGTTGTCAATTTGATTTAAGGTCTCTCTAAAAAAGATTTTTTTATGAAACAACTCTATTTTTTTACCACATTTTGGGTGCAAACATATTTTTATCTAGCGACAGGTAACCAATTTAATGAGTAATGTTATCATTCTAAATGTAAGTATTGTATCTATTTATTTTTAAAAGCCCTGTTTGTCAGAGCGTCATTTACATCCTCATATCATTATAGAAGGCTGTCTTTGACTTTGGGTCGTAGAATTATTTGTCAAATCTATCAACCCCTCTTTATTCATTTTAGTAGTCATAAATAAGGTTAGTATATTATAGTTTACATATTTTTTCATAACGTAGGTTGTACTTGAATATGATAAAAAGTTTCCTTTTTGAGTACACCTCGGTATTGTGGAGACGCGCGTCGTTTGTTAGTCTCTAGCTAAATTCATAAGAACCCTGTATGCTTTTCCAGTCGCTTAAAAAGTTATTTAAGTAGTGAAGCATATGGGCCTATACAATTCAAATCAGATAAGAGAAAGCAAAATGTATCTGTGAATTCGTGAGTAAAATATACGTCGCACTTAATAAGGTATACTTTCGATTAGTTTTATATCCCTGAAGTGAGTCTCTAGCGAATGCCGATTACGCTATTGAGCCTATACAGGGTGTAACAACAGGGGTGTTTCAAAGCAAAATGCCATAAAAATATCCCACTGTAAAGAACCTATACACAACATGAAAATTTGTGTCTAACATTTTGATGGTAGTTCTTTATAGAGTTAAATATATATCTGTACCAGGCGTCACTATTGGGAAGTTCATAGTTCTTTTATTGTGTGTTATATTCTTTTTGTTCCTATAGTAGTAGTCGTTCGGTTATTAGTCCGGTTGATTAGCGCTAACCAAACTATTGCTCTTAGAATAATGATGCGGAGCGAAAACCAATCATTAATCTAAGCTATTGCTTTTGCTACAGTCTGTATGGCTGTGATTTTACTAATCAATTCCGTATATATCAAATAGAACATTTAAGTTTGCACGATTCTTATAGTGCGGGGGCAGACACGCACTTTACGATTTTTATCAGATTCTTCGGGTCAAGGCGTTTATTTTATTCTTCTCTATAATTATACTGATTTGAGATGTAAGTGATATATAGCTTGTTGTTACATCCTAATCACTGTATGAATATTAAAGTGGGAAAATATGTCAGGAATAATATACAGGTTGTAACTGACGTCCAGGAAAATATTGAAATGTTGAATTCAGATTATGATTTTACCACATGCATTGAAAATGAAAACGTTCGAAAATATTTCATTATTTTCCTGCACCAAACTTGTTTAACATAAGATAGATGAGATAATATAAATATATAAAATCAAAAACAAGATCCAAAAAATATTAGTAACAAGTAAATAACAGTATCAATCGAATAAGATTAAAGTATGGATACTAAGTTTATCTAGATTCAGCAGCATACGTCACTTTAAATACCCATAGAATTCCTGAAGGTTCCATCCGTCTTGTCTAATGATATCCTGGATAAATCTTTTCTTTTTCTCAGATATGCTTTATTGTAAGTACACATAAACATTTAACAATTTATAGTGACTCAATATATAGGTAGTTATAAGTGCAAAAAAAATATAAAAATTGTGAAGGCAGCTAAGGCTGTTGAATAAATTAAAATCTTTGCATGCCACATATTTTGGCTGAACATGTCTCTGATCTCAAAATGTAACAATATATATTTTTTAAATATACACACTACATTTCCTTATCACACTCATTATTTGTAAATAACAATTATTATTGATAACGTTCTCAAGTAAAGCAACGAACTCATATATTGTACCTATCATTATTGTTATGAATTTATTATGGAAACAGAAATTACATATTATTTGAAACCCATATGAAAACCTATTTATAAAAAAGGTCACAAAAACTGACTTAAGTCAGAAAACGTATTTTCTCTACACTTCAAGAGTTTGCTAAAGTAGTTGATTTTCGCTTAAGATTTAAAAAATGCTAAAACCACAGCGACTGCTACAAAAAATGTTTCTCTAACTTTGCATAGACACCACGTTATGTCATTGTTATTCCATCTGCATAATGCCTTACTTCGGGTCGGACAGACCGTGTCGCTAGCCCGCGGTCTCGATAGGCCACACGTGTCCACAATAACTTAGTAGAACCAGTTGGAAAGATCCGATTGCAAGACTTTAATCGCTCGCTCACCGAGTGGCCGGGTGACCAGCACTCGCCGCTTTCATCATCTCATTAATAAATTCATGTTACGAACATTATTATTACATTATACTCTTTTTCATTACTCCATTCTTAATAAGAACAGACACATTAAAGTTACTTGGATTATTATAATTGGAAAAGTTTTGAAAGAAAAACTTTAATAAATAATATATTATAGTATTAATAATAACACTTACGTTCTAGTGAGCGTAACATCCAATACTGCAGCCAAGTACAACAACTACAAAATATTCAGATTCTCATTAACGTTATTGAAATACGTTCTAATATATAGCGTTACAAAGCTTTAGTTTATCACAGTCAGTCGACAATCCATCGCAACCTGTCTCGAGTACGCTACGAACCGGAAAACTTATTTGATATCTAGGAAACGACACAGATGACTCCGACTCGGAGGACCAAAAAAAAAGCTGAGTGCGATACGTACTACCGCGCAGCGAGATTTGGCGAAACTGACGAACGCGCGCGCAACCGCTGTCAAGGTATTGTTACAAGTTACTTTTACTTAGTTAGCTAGCGGTTCGAGACCTCGCGCCGTACGAACCTACTTCACCATACACAAGAAAGAGCAAAACAGTAGTCACTCACTTCGCCACCGGCATACCAGCTGGAAAACTCACTTTGCACTAGTCACAGAATATTTGTGCAAGATTAAGGCAAATTATTTCTATGCAAAGTATTGGTCACGGTTCATTGAAATTTTAGGTGAGTATTGCCATATTTCCTTGCGTGGTGCGGTCGGTGGCGGACGGGAAAATACTACTACGGCGAATACTAGGTCATATATCGCTCGAAGCCGGACGCCACGTCCATACAATTTTTTAAAATATTTATTCTTCTAACCGGTTGCAGCACCGCAAAGCGGTAGTAGCTAATCAAAATTAAACTTTCAGGGTTTCCCCTGAAAAAAATATAATACATGTAGCTGCACAGTGTGCAGTGTACACACAGTGCAACCTATAATTAAACTGCAATTTATAAACAAAAAATATGGTCTATTCATGCGAAAGGATTATTTCGTGAAATTCGTTTTAATATTATTCAAAGGACGGAATGTTTATTATTTAGCAATAAAAAGACCCAGATAAGGCTCATGGCCCAGAAAGCCTTAAAATTATTATATTAAGTATGAATATAATATTTTATTTTATTTTTTATAGTGTAAAAATCCTACGATGTGAACTTTACCTTAGATCCATAATAACAAGTTCGTAATAAAACACCCAGTATTTTCATAAATTGTCTCCATGATATATAGACGTGCGACGATGGCTGATTAAACTCGCATAGGGGTAGATTCCACCTAAAATATATTAATGCAGATACACACGGCTGTAACCCCAAAATGGGGTAGCCAGAAATGCAGGATCATAAAGGAGATCCTATCAGACGCGTCTTGTATGGCGGGGACAGACATCAATGTTGATCAGTGACAAGTTACTAGCTTATTGTCGAAAGAAAAGCCTCCTGAGTTGCTTAGTCGACTCTTTCGATATGCACGGAAGGAAGCACGAGTGAAGCCCCGCTGTAGCAGAGAGAAGGACCTGCAAAGTCCATCAAAAGTTTCAAGGCTATCAAATGCTCCAAATACCTACTTAATACCATCGTCGAAGGAATCCATGTTGCAACCTGCTCAAGGGTTCAATCGTATTGTCTCGAACGATAGTGCCGTCTGACTGGATCGTGCTGGCTGCGGCCTCGCACGCAACCGATCTGAACGATATGCTGGCATCGATTAGGAAACTATTATAACCCGATTAAAATTTCACCTATCGATATTTTTTGTTCGATACCGCTTCGTATTGCACTTTGATATTGAAACAACTTTACTATGGGCCGATTTTTCCAAACGTCAGATAGAATATCTGAAGAATAAAGTTGATACTGTCTTTCTCTAAAACTTGGCTATGATAGAGACAACATCAAATTTATTATTAAGATAGGCTATCTGACGTTTCGAAAAATAAGAAAGTTTCAGTCGAAATTGGGATCGCATTTTCATTTGCTTTTCCCTGAAAGTAAATCTCACTATGTTACTCTGAGACCACTCCAGTTACATAAATAGGACTTCAAAGTAAAGAAATTGATGTTTAGGAATTTCTAAGTATGAAATATTTTAACGAGTATGGCGAACTTTTTGACAAAATCATTTTTTTCTTGAAGCAAATTTTACCATTCGCGAAATTTTCCAATTTTTTATTTTCTCTATATCGAATTCCCCGGTTTTATTTTTCTCAGTAGTATTAATTCCATTCGTAAAATTGAATAATATAGATAATTCCAAATATATAGTTTATTACAAATATACAGGCACGCTCGTGAGGAATCCAAATAAAATAAACCAGGAATATGCTGGTCATATTCAGGCACTAAATGTCGTATAAAGTTCTTAACTGAACTTTGAATGAAAGAGATAATAATTATAAACCTTGCCAGTCCAAAGCTGTATCGAAAGGAAGTTATTGTTCAAAGCTAGCTATATATTACCAAGAAGAAATATTGGTAAAATATGCGTATGGAATAATCTCACCTGGTAATAAGCGATATCAGTAAATTAAACTTCGGCAAAATTCGCGAAATATGTAAAACAAAAACTTTGGTAAATTTCGCGAATGGAAAATTTTTGTCAAAAAGTTCGCCATACTCATTTTAACTAATAACAACGAAATGATAAAAGTAAATAGCATTGCACAATTCATTGTCATGTCAACCTTTATTGTCAAAAAAGTAATTATGAAACTTTATGAAATGTTATTTTGTCAACGTCAGCGAGTGTGAAATATTCGTGACTTTAAGTGTGATCAACCAATTTACAAATAGTTATAAGCAATGGTTGTGAATGAACAAACAATATAATTATGACAATTCATTTGGAATAATTTAACACATTTTGAGCTTTGGCTGATATATACATACATATAATCAAGCCTTTATCCCTTAGGGGGTAGGTAGAGCACCATGTAAACCGGCTGATATATTTCGGGATTTTTTTTGTTTGCTGAATCCTGTTTTCGATAAAATCACGTCTTAATGTTTGATTAGGCCAAAATTTCTATACAGAAACAGGCCAAACACTGAAAGTGTAAGCTACTCTTTACATCACTTTGTTTGTCCGTAATTTGATATTAAGGGTATCTTCACTAATATTAGTGTAAATTCTTTAATAGTCGTTTGCTACCATACTGTACCGTGGGGGGCCTCTTCGCGCGATTTTCTATGCTATTTTGCATTTCGTTTGTTGCCTCTTTTGCTCCTGGCTTACAGAACTTGCAGTGGCGGCGGTAATGAGTGGTGGGTCAAATTCGGTATGCTACTATTTAATATTATGTGGATTACTGTTATAACACCACACATGTATCATTTTTGCATATAATTAATTAATCCGTATCTTATTGATTGCAATACATTAATAACATAAATGTCATTTAACTAACTTTAAGTGGCTTTAAAAATCAATGCCATACCTATGTGGTAGGTACAGTCAGCATCTACTTCACATTTTATTATATAAAATTATACCTTTTAGAAGAAAAAAAAAACTCGTTATCTGTAGGAATTGTAGACCATCCATTAAGCAGATACGAGTACTGCAGGAATCTCGATGTGCCTTCCTACTGATTTGGAGGTTTGTCACACAAAATATAATGAATTTTTGAGATTGACTGTACCTATTGATTGATCAAGATAAAATAGTGATTGTTACGAGGTGTATATTGTTGTAGTGTCAGCTGTGACTGGCTTGTCTAAAGGTTATTGTTCTATGGTAATTAATGTCATTTTATGATAGGGCTAAATTAAGTAACAAAGGCTCTGGTGGAATGTCGACGTGCAAAAAAAAGGAAGTACAGATTAATAAATTTATTATCTATTTTGTCGTGACAAATTATAAATGGTAATGTAATAATAACCCGTTTTACATTTATGCTTTGAAATGTTGTGAAATGAAAATTAGATATAAAATATGTACCCTTAGAATAAAGATTCGCTCCGCTTCGCTTCGCTCTGTAGAAGTACTCGGTCTAATCATAAATTCAGCAACAAATACTCTGCCGTAGACGTCAGACACGAGCTCCAACCTCCACAGTCTAGTTGTCAACAATATGCCATGATGACTACTGTCAGTTTTATTAAATTTTAATCATATTTCGTAGTAAAATTTTTGTTTGCATAGTGAAATTGTGTAAAAAATATACTACAATGTATAAAAAAGAGACTAGAGATCACATACCATCGGTAAGTATCTCATAATTATGAAATTTCAACATAAAATTATCATGAATAATAAACGACATTCAGTGTTGCCGCCGATACAAAAATAGTTCCCCGTGGTGCAGATTTTGTAATATGTATGTGAATTTGTTATTATTATCTAAGAGTAAATGATAGGTGCGCATTACAAATTCCAATGAAATAGAGATAAATTAGTGCCAAAGGATAATGGGCAAAAATGTATGAGTACCGATCAGTAACGATCAGACCTATATCGTTTGAAAACTCTTTTTGTGACTATTTGTTGGTCGGTCCATCCTCCTTTTATCGAAATTAGTTAGTTTTTGCATAAACAAATAACTGAGTAACAAACATCCAAAATTTCTTTGCTTGGTGCAGATTTCCTGCTCATCCAGTTATTTCTGATCGTTGGACTGCTGTAGTAGTTACAAATTAGTCGAGAAGAAAGTTGTTAGAAATCGGAAAAACGAAGTTATGGGATCTAATCTCGACGAGGATGCATTTTTAATAGTTAACGTTTATGATATAATTAAAAAAGTAATATTAATTATTGTTTCATTGTCAGTAAAGTAAGGTACTCTTTCGTTAATTGCCTTCCATCCATCTTCTCCAAATGACAAAACCATCGAAATGTACCTTTCTCTATTCTTGTCACTACGAGTACGTCTTCTTTCATACCACCCAATTCTCTTAATATCATAGTCAATTTTAATTTATTGCAAAATTTTAGTTGCTTTCTGCATTAGTTTTCCTTCATTCGGGTAAAGTTAAGCAGTTGGCAACATAATTCTTCACGCATACTAGCATCCTTGCAAATTGTCATTAATGATTGTCAATCATGATAAAATTTCCGCATTCACGGAGCTATTGTTTGTTGATAGTACTCCATCTAGTCAGAGCGGAGCGAAGACCTATCATTAATCTAAGTATGTACCGTTAACACCTTGCAACCTTGCACCTTGAAATTGCGAGTAACTTTTTTAATGGATAGAAAGTAACTACTTATAGATACTTATTTAATTGGCACTAAAAAGATATATTCAAGGCAAATCTGCTCCTCTGACATTATTTTTAATAGATGAAACGAAAAATATGATAACATGGGCACACAAAAATGTATACATCAATTTTATTTTACAAAATGATTTTTATATACCTATTACAAATCCTAATTACAGATGGAAATAGAATTTAATTCAATTATTTGTCTTTATTTTCTTATAAAACATATTGACCATACATATCAAATAAATAAATTCTATGATTCACATCGCAACACCTACCTACTTGTACGAGGTCATTTAAATCGGCAAGTATGTACCTAGTTCCTCATACGTCCAAACCTAATATGAAATTTCATATAATACTATTAATTTCCAATCCAATATATTTTAATTAAATTTTATGATATTATAAAATTGCGTAGGACGAGGTCGGTTCCTTATACAGAATTTAATTTAATAATGTGCTCTACAATATTTTATCAAATAGATCATCTTTCATAACTTCATAACATAGCCTTGGGCAAGGCCGTAGAAGGAGATACTTTAATGTATTTTCAATCAAAGGTACATCAATACAAAGGCTTGGTAATTAAGTATTAGCTATGAATACAATTAAAAATTATGAATGATGTACTTATTCAAACGCTAATGAATAATGGCAATGAATGTGTCATTATGATTTATACTTAGATTTTTACTTGTGAAATTTTGAGAACTTTTTAAAACTAAAGTTATGCATGTCAAACTTTAGTTTCAAAAAGTTCTCGAAATTTCACTTCTCTTTCTCATAACATCGCAGATACCCTAAAAAGACGTTCATTAGATTATGAAATCCCTAATAAAATAAAAATAATTAACCAGACTACAAAAATCAGCGGATGACACATTTTCGGAAGGATGTTGTCTATAGTAATATAGTGAGAGTATTTCTACAACAAAATCATTCCTTAGTTTTTGCGTGAGATAAGGTACTGACTAAGTATTAGAGACCCCGGTTTCACGAAAAAAAAAAAGTAAGTTTTACTAATAAGCAGTTTGTAGAACAAATGTTGTTGTTTATGATGGTAGCTACCTAGTCTTGCGAGGTTATTGATGTTTTAAAAGTAACCCTGTATACCACACCCGGATCAAAGACAATAGATGTGGTACCTACTTAAATGTATTGTAAGTATATTGAGCTAAGCATGTCCGGTTATTCGTCAAGTTTGAATGCGTGATAATTTGGAGATATGACTGGTGCTCTAATAATGTAGCCATGACATTGTTTTTTATTACGCTGTCACATTTTAACAACTAATACTAAGTCAGGATATAATTTGTAAATTTTCGTTTAATTCTTTTATTTTTAACATTTTTAAACATATTAATAAATCTGTGATAGATAAAGATTTAAAATTTATGTGCTACGGGACGACAGTTTATATAAAGTGTTGATTAAAGTTAGCCTAAATGAAAAAAATATGAATAAGAAACTCCTGTAGAGGTAGCGCTCCTATTTTCCGTAAATAAAAAAGCGACGACCACCTCTCAATTAATGGACTTTTCATTAATGGACTTTCTGAGACTTAATAAAGATAATAGTGATAATATGAAAAAAAAAATACTGGCCTATATTTTCTCATATCAATATTCGCGCTCTACCATAGACATCTTTTCTACCACATTATATAGGTACATTACAAACTCCTTATAATTTCTATAATAAAAACTCCAACGCCATCTAGTAACCATGTAATATACTGTTTAGAAGTTTGTCTGTCGAGTCTTTCTCCAATGGCATTCTACCCGTACTGTGACTACGTAAAAGGTAAATAAGTCGAAATTCCAGTACAGGTAAACTTTTGGAATATTGTTAATAGAGGTCACTACGAAAGTCTTTATAAGAAAATGTGAGAAATGGTGGTATAGCTTTAATTTTAGCTCAGCTATCTTTATTACACATTTCCCTTCGTGACTAGGTAATGGGGGTAGTGGTAAAATCCGAATCTACTAGCCTTATTATGACACTTTTAGCTATTTTATTTTTTTATTTTATAGTAAAATAAGTAATTATTGCATGTCATAAAGTGGGATGCTCCGAATTTCCCATACCAGCTATTTCAATAAATATCTAAATGATGATCTCCGACCGTATTTCGGCCAAGGCAACCAATCTCTACGGAGATTGGCCAGGTACGCAGGAGTTATTATAGTGCACAAGTGTGTGCGCAAACAAAGATGCATTCTCTATTCCGTTACTCTTATAGTCCGATGGGACGGAAAGCCGACACGACCGAAAAGAGATCAGGCGCAGGACTAACGGTTTTACGTGCTTTCCTAGGCACGAGTTAAGTGACAATTTTTGGAACATAAAATCTGTACATGAAATAAATTCATTGGTACAGGCCTGTGACTGGGATCGAATGTACATGCTTAGAAGGTGCACGCCTTAACCACTGGGCTATCACCGCTTTAAGATCTAAATAAACGAGTAATAAAATAGAGATGTTCTTTAATGTTGGGGGTGCACAAGGATTATGTCAAAGAATACATTTATTCCGATTTTTTATTTATTTATGTCAGATAGCCTATCTGAGGGATAAATTCTCTCTTTCTTCAAATAGGCTATCTGATCATTGGAATAATCGGTCTTAAACATAATTGTAATATACTTGTTAGTTTCATTACATATTTCTTATTCGAAAAAAAATTTCACCCGAGTGAGATTTGAACTCACGACCTCTCGCAAACCGTGCTTTTGCTCTAACCAACTGAGCTATCGGGTCAATTAACTCGGA
The DNA here is from genome assembly GCA_014607495.2 of Carposina sasakii. Taxonomy (NCBI): domain Eukaryota; kingdom Metazoa; phylum Arthropoda; class Insecta; order Lepidoptera; family Carposinidae; genus Carposina; species Carposina sasakii. The sequence goes on from CP053153.1 coordinate 9,219,404, forward strand.
TAAATATAAAATTGATTTCAAGATAAGTTATCAATTAATCAATCCCGGCTATTAAGCGAGACCATCAGATCAGTTGTTTGAAACTGTTTGTTTTCGACCTGAAATGAGCAGAATTCAATTAAGAGGGTTTAAATAAATTATTTTTCGCTCGATTTTGAAATCTGGAGCCAAGCCAACGTCATCTGCAAGTAGTGGTGATAACAAACGAGGCGTCGGAAAAAATCTCGTTAATCTATAGTAATTAAATAATAAATGAGAAGTATGTATCAAAGTATTTTTTTCATGGTACAATAATGGTTTTTTGGTACTTGACCTAGTAGTAGTTGTGGTGGTTATATTATAGTATATTTGAGACGTGTTTTACTGAATCATATAGCTTTGAATTTTGGGTATCTCTCGCCCACCCTTTATAAAATAAATTGTACAACAAAGTTTGTCACTACCTACCCGAGGACTACCTGAACTCCAAAACTATTGAGACAAAATAAAAAAATAATTCCAATGGATAGTTGATTACTTTTCAGCTACAAGAAAACCTATAAGAATAATAGGCATTGTAAGAAACCCTCTTTATGCGAGTTGAAATGGCGCTTGGCCGATTTTTAAACACCTATATTTTTTTTATATAGGTACCTACAGATGAAAAACTTTATTTTAAATTAAATTTTTCTAACCTGGACCACATGGCTGTGTTGCTAGCTCATGGCATGCATGGATGAAGATACAGTGGAGGTATTCTAGTTGAGCCCCGCATCGGCACAAGGGAGTATTGTTTCTAGTTTGGGCGAATTTTTATCCAGGTTAATTATTTATTAATATTTAAAAAATAATAGACTATGATAGTAGTAAGCATTATACGTTGAGTAGGACATATAGGTATAAGTAGTATTAGGTAGCTACTGTAATTACTTTCAGCTTAGCTTCCTGGAAGTTTCCGGTTTGGAGAAATATTTAACGTCTTCGTCGCGTATTTATATCACATTGTATAGATCGGATGTTGGAAAATAAAATTGGATTCCAGAAAATATTAATAAATCAGACAAGGTTTATGAGATTCTCTAGTTTAGGATACTATAATGTATGAATACGCTAACAGAAGCCACCTTTAGTGTTTAATGGCCACTTTGAATGAAAGTCTAGGTTATAAAAGATGGTTCTTTATATTTTTATTACTTAGACTGTGAAGTGTCTTTTTCATTGCTTCTGCCATTTTTGAAACTGAGTTGGGCTGCTTCCCTGGTATTCTAAGCTTGGTTAATAGATTTTTAAAAATTTATCAAATTGGTCAGATACATAACTACAAACAAAAAAAAAATACGATATATCTATTGTCTTTTTAGTCAACCCAGAGCAAATCCTGAAAAGTCACGTTCGTTTTTCGAAGATTTCTGGCGGGCATTTGAGCCGGGTTGGGCGAAAATCCGTTTCGGGCGGCAGAGTGGCGGATGGCGTGACGTCAGAGGCTCCGGGCGAGCCGGGACGCCTGCGCCCGTGCCGACTCGCCCCATCCCTCCGAGCTGCCACTTCTCGGGCGGCGTGCGGACTGCCCACTCGCTCGTCCGCCCGCCAACTTTCCCCTCCCGACACTTACCCATAAACTTTCTCAGTGCGTGCCAATATTAGTGACTTTCGTTACGGATGTAAAAGTACAGGTAAGTTCGATGTTGTTGTTCGCATAATTTTTTGGGGTTTTTTTCGTTTATTTTATTCGCCGTATTCCAAAATTTAGGTTTCGAGCGCGCAGGCGCACGCGTTTTTTTCAAATCTTGATTTAACGAATAAAGTTTACATTTAACGCCGTAGCGCTTAAGGTAAAAATATATATTGGAGTAAAAAATAATAATACCTAGCTAGGTAGTCTACGGTGTTGGTGTAAATTGGCACGCAAGCCGTGGTTGCGTAACTATCGCTGCAGGGATCAACCTGCTCGACACTCAATTCGACAGCCTCCACTACCCGAACTCGATATCTTTTCCAATAAATCTTTCCAATGCACTTTAGTGAGGTCGAGTATGCTTTGCATAAAATGCAGATTATACGTACCTTTTGTATATTAAAGGGGATTAATATATTTCAAAGATGTCTGACATTAATATTTTTGAGGTTCTGTTGGGATTCTCGAAAAGCGTACTTCTATTTCTGCCTCTAATGGATTTAAAGAGGATTGTCTTATTGGTTTGCGTAACAAAAATAGGTATTATGAATATACGTAAAGTGAAACCTTCTTAAAATGTTAGGTATACCATTAAAATTTTCGTAGTTCAAGTAATTTTTATAATGCACACAATTCTTCAACATCAACACATCAATTGCGTGAGACGCAAGAAATATTATAAAACATAGTAAATGGAAATTTTATAAAACATGCTTTATAAAATTATTAATATGCTTATATAACATGTTTTGTTAGATCGGAGTACCAAATTTTTATCTTAGGGACATTACTGTATCTTATACAAAAATTTATTCAAGTAAGTACCTAATAGTTGTAGGTAATATTTGTAACATAGGTTTCTTAGGTATGACCTAGTAGAATACAAATTAGTAGTAGTTGTATTATAAGAAGCAAAAATTTTTATTAAATTTTTGTTAGAGTTATACAGGATGTAACAGAAAGGGTATGTTAAGCGAAGAGCTATGAAAATAGCCCACTATAGAGAACCTATTTCCAAAATTTGAAACTCGTAATCACATTTTTATTTTTAAAGATTGTATGAAAATTCCTGAGATATTTAAAAATTCTCCATACTATCGGGAAAAATAAACATGTGATTTCGGGTCTCTAATTTTGTGGATGGATTCTCTACAGTGGGCTATTTACATAGCTTTTCGCTTAACATACACTTTTTGTTACACCCTGTATAAAGGAGCCACTGCTAGTTTATATTTATACATACATACATACATACATACAATCACGCCCATATCCCTTACGGGGTAGTTTATAATGTATGTTAATTATAATAATTCTGTGCTGATGCAGTAATAACTAGAATACATTAGCTGCATCTCCGACTGTGCATGTCGTAAGAGTCGACTAAAGAAGTTGGACATATTTTGGGCATGCTTTAAGGCGATTAGCTAAGCTAGCAAATTGTCAATGATCATTTACATATGTCCCTGTAATGATGTCGTGGCTGTGGGATTTCCCTTACATCCTTCAGTTCTGGATACCTCATTTCAGGAACACATCCGATCCGTGAGTAAGTATGTAAATTATAACCTGATAATAATTGGACCTATTTCAAGTAATTTTTAAAGGGCCTGCTTATAGTTAGGTACATCTTTATTTCATATTCAGATCACGCGTTTTGCCAAATCGGGTTGTTCGTTACCAATTTTAAGTAGATACGAGTAGCTTCAATGCTAGTAACATAATCATTGTTAATTTAAAGAATTGTAAATTCTATTCATTTATTATTTATTTATTTATTCATAAGCTTAAACTAAATAATGCTTTAACAATTTAGTAGAGATTCTTGAGAAACGTTTGTACTAAAGCTCTTTTTACAATCATTAGGTATTTTTAAACATTGACCTGATCAGGCATCAGAGAATTACAAGCAGCTTTCTAGCCCTGCGTTATCATGTGTGCTAGTCTGGCATAAATGTGTACATTGTATACTGTACAAGCTTTTTTTCTTGACCAAGTTGAAGCGTAGCGTTGGGCGCCCTCCGGCCAGATGGACCGAAGACTTAAAGAGGACGGCTGGTAGTGACTGGATGGCAAAAACGGGAGATCGAGCCATGTGGCATACACTGGGGGAGGCCTACGTCCAGCAGTGGACTGCAATAGGCTGATGATGATGATGATATAAACATTGCAAGGGTGCACAGTTTTAATATCTTGTATCCTACCTACCCAAATAAGATGAATAATATTCCTTTTTATATAAGATATTTTATATTTTTATATAATTATAAGAGAACCCTAATTTACTATCCAACATAAAGCGCCTGCCTTTTAGATCATAATTATTTTACTCTCAAAAAAAAAATTATTGTGTAAAACTATTATTTGCAGTTACTTTCTTTACATGCCCTTACCGATGCAGATTCTCTTGATATACAAATCAAATATGCTATCTTCAGACCATGATTCTGGAGTGAAAACCACTGAAAAAATCAATCGAATCGAAGTTTACCGATTTTTGTTTATTTTGCAGGACAAGATAGTGTAGTTAATTTAAATAGGCCTTAGATAATGCCTTAAAAAGGCAGCAATCACAGAATCGTCCGATACAATTGGCGCGGAAAGCAAACATTGGGAATATTGAAATAAAAAAATGCATCCTGCACTGACGTGGTCATGTATAATTTTGATTTCTTGCGAGTAAAATACTGTCGTATAACTCAAGTTACCATTAACCATTACTTATTCAGCATTTCAGTATTTTCCTAGCTGTCACTCACATGTATGTCGTCATTATAATTAAGATAGGGGTATTATAATTTAACGGTCTGGTGATATCTTGACAATAATTAATTATCTTAGATAAGATAGATAATAGGTAATTATCTTAGAGCAGCCGAAAATCTAGAATTAAACTCTCTAACTTTGGACCTCGTAGAATTGAGTTCGGGTGTCTTTGAGAAAATTTAGAGATTCGAGTAGAAGACTTCGTACGACTTTAGTGCGTGCCTTGAGGATACATAGCCTTACACTTATTTTCAAGCTTTTTAAACGGTTTTCTTCTATTCGGACTCATGTGAGATAGAGTTACTTAATTTTACCAACTTTTTCACAATATAAATCTTCATTCATTCACAAAATAAAAAGCACACTCGACATCTCTTTTTATTTATTTCAAAAAAGCAAGACATCATGTGGGCCAATTCGTTATTTTATTAAATGTGTAGTAAGTCTATTACAAATTGGCTATAAGAGGGCCTTAGTTTGTTTTATATTGTTTAGGTGTTCTTAACGCACAACAGCAGAAAAAACACGATCAAATAAAAATAAATGGCAAAAACATGACACAACAGCAAGTTCGGATTAAAATATAAATTATGAGAATATAAACTAATTTATGTAGGTAATTAAAATACTTACTCGTATTTGTTGACCTAACAAGGCTAAGCTAAGCTTTGTATAATGATGCCAGCTCTTCGAATGGCGATTTTGATCCACTGAGGCATTATGGGAATGCTGAAGATGGCTTGAATTGAACAGAGGTGTCAATTAAGCTATTCGAGCATAAGCATAATCAACCAAATTGAGGTAGTGCAATTAAACTTGATGCTAGAATAGTCTTGATTTTAGGTTTCTGAATAAAACCATACTGCACTTAATCCTTTAGAGAGATCTCATTAAATAATTTATGTGAATAACTATTACCTATACGTCATATGTAAAGTTTTATAGTACATAAATCTAATTGTTAGATAACAAAACTATTATATGATATTAATAAATCATAGTAGGTATACTTAACTAAATTACTCTTAGTTATCTATGATTGAACAACAATCTTAAAACCATATGTTTTTAGATTACCATTGAGCTTTAGTGAAGCGAACAGACGTTAAAAAATAAAACAGTGGTACAAAGAGAAAAGCCGGGACTAATTACTTAGACGACGTAATAAAAGTCGGTACCGTAATGAAAGTAGCCACAAAAATGCCAACTCAGTCCTGTTTCACTTTAATAGAACGATACGAGAGATTGTGACCGTCGTCGCAATACGGTGTAACAATCTATCTAACTTGGGCCCTGTGGTAATCTTAATATGTGATAGGAGCTTATAAAATAGTAGGGGCGATGAATGAATGAAGGCATATAGTAACAAAAACCTAATAAATAAATTTTAAATCTAAACTTACAGAATTGTGTGATCGCGAATAAATCACACAGCCACATCCCATAGCGGGGTCAAATAAAAAAGATAGATCTGTGACAAGTTGTTAGTTCATCGCCTAAGAGAACACCCTCAAATTCCTTAGTCGACTCATACGAGATGCAGCTGAGACGTATCTAGTAAAACCTCGCATCTGCACAGGCTAAACAATTATTTTTGAATGCAGTCGTGTAATAAAATTTTATTCAATTTAGTATATTTTGTACATATTCGATAAAAGCACACGTTATGCCAGTTTTGGCATACTCTTATTTATTTTATTCCGCTGTATCTTTGAGTTTATTTCCTTGATTGCAGAATGCGGCTAGAATTATAATTTCAAGCCTGGAGGTAGAAATGTTACCAAAGTTATTTTATCTTGGACTTATTTATGATTTCAGAGAGGACTTATTTATGATTTCAGAGATAGAAATTTCGTGTTATTTTAATCGGTAGATATCATCTTGTAAATGAACTCTAGCTTCATATAATATTTATTTTTTAATTTGGATTAATTCTAGGAACTCGGTGAAATATTCAGAGCTCTGTAGGATAGTACCTATTGATTAGGGCAGTAGAGATAAAGGGTATAGCCCGAAGATATCAAGAAGCAAGTATTGAGTTTTTTTTAAATATATAATAAGTTTCAAAAATATATTTACAAAGATATAACGTACATATACAGTTTTTGGAAGAGATCTCTTGTAGAGATGAGCTTACCATTGTACATGCATCTATACTTTTATATGGTATGCCATATCGCATAGTTGTATTGATAAAACTCTTTACTAAGTAAGTAGGTAAGTACTAAATACTAAGTATAAAGATTTAGGATTACATAAAGTTAGAAAAAAAAAAGATTATGAAAACCACGTCAAATAATTTACTCGTTAATCGAGATGTGTGATACTGTCTCAGACGTCTATCAATCAAAAAGATTTATGTGAGCGCACTAAATTATTAATGGTTGCTTCATTAATTAAACTGTTGGGAATTAAACGAACTATTCAGAAGTGTAGTACGAGTATGTATTGTTAGGGGGAAAAGACCACATAGACGTATTTTTTTATTTAACTTTCTGTTTCGAATCTTTCCTTCGTTGACGTCCTTTAAAACAAATGCAAAAACAATGTACTATAGAATAATCTTTGCTGTAGGTAAGTGACGAAGTCTGGTGATCTTAAAGCTCTTAAATCTTTACTGAAATATTTTCTTTAAATCTACGGAATACCAATCTACGAGTACACTATACTCATTTTCCATATTACATTCTACGCGCGCTATCAGTCAGTGCGTTTATCAGTCAGTTATTTAGCTCGGAACTTTCATTCTACCTACTTTTAAAAAATCTTTAACACATGAATATGGCAAAGGTGTCGAAACATTGAGTACTAAAACTCAGACATAAAATTGTCTCAAGAACTCAATTGACAAGATATTGAATTTCCAGAAGGAATTGCTTTTCGATGAAAATAGCCCCCATAAAAATACACACGGGTTTTATTGTCTACGAGTAGTATAACATTTATATTTATGAATATAATGGATTTTACTGCTTGTTTAAATTTATTGACTTTATTGAAATTTATCGTGTAATGACTAAAGTATATGATATGTTATTTTATAAATATTTACATGAGTTATTAAATGTTATTGTAAGTTATAAAGTAAAACCAGTCAAAAAGCGACGTCTTCACGCGATCTTTTAGTTACGTGCTAGACACAACCGTAAGTGAGCAAAGTTTCAGAGCCTTGAGTCTACCACCGTATAATTACAAGCTTAACCCCATTAATTAAGGGTGCAGGGAAAGAGCAAGAAATAAAAGAACTCATTTCGTAGTCTACGTGGACATCTGGTTACCGACCATATTTAACCCACTAATTTGTAATTTTATTGAAATAAGGTAGTTATATCAAGTAATTTTGTACATGATAATTTTTAATGAGCATAAAAAAACTAATAATTAGAAAAATATTTTAATATTTTTTGGTGGAGTTCAAATTTTGAAATACACCTAGCATTATCCACCAATATTTAATCAATTTTATAGATACGTGATGCCCCAGGGCTTAATAGTGTTCAAGATTAATAACAAAGTTAAGAATCGCTTTGGTTTCGATATTATATTAAGTATTCCCATAGCTGACCAATACCCACGGTTAACCCACATCAGATTACTTGGGGTCAAATACATTGTAAGCTTGCTTTACTAATTCTAAACTAAGGTTGGTTTTCATATAAAATTCTCTTGGAAATAGTGGAATTTGCTAAGCAAGGTAAGTGAATTGATCTTATATGTGAATGAATAAATAAATATCTACGTATCACGTGCAGAAACCTTCCCTTAGAACAATGTTAATTGAGTAGATAGAGACGTGAAATATAAATGAACCATGATTTTAATGGCGATAATATATTAAGTTTTCGACTTACGAGTCAAATTCAATGTAATGCCTTATTGAAGTAGATTTCACAACATGGAATATAATTAGGTATATTTGTTTACAATTTGCCCTTTGCTCTATAATGAGCAGAGAAAATTTTGCATATAGTAGCAAATTAGATATTTTCAAAATAAAAAATGTAACTTTGCCTCTACCTCTACTTCACGTTTTTTAAAATCCAGTGAAAAGTGCATCAATTACTTACAACCAAAAGCTATATTGCTCGCTCACCACCAATTTTCCTAGCATTAGTGTGACAACGGCTTAAAGTTTGAGCCGCTTATCCGTAGGGGCTTGTTAGTAATTAATCTTAAATGTAAACTTACATGGGTAAGAGTTATGACTTCGGATAATTACTAATAGGGCCCTCTCGCATATATAGGTATGATAATTACTGGATAAATCATACAATTTAGATATAATTGTAGATTCTGTAATAGACATACTCGTAATTATAGATTCTGTAACAAACCTAGATTAGTAGGGTTAAGATTCTTGTCTTATTGAATAGAAAGTAGGTATCATATTTTGTTAAGAAACTGATACACATCGAAATACATATTTACAAAACAATTAAATAACATAGTTAAAATTTTACACATATATATATCCTTTGACTATTTTTAATAATGTTAGTATCATATTTCATAAGTCAAACATCACACTCTCAACAGGAAAGTTGTAAAAGCAATAATATTGTTGCCATACTATCAGAAACTAGGATATTGTACAAGACGGTTTGAAACGTGACCGATGACGCGGTACTCTTTGTCAGCATTCAGAGCCCTCACGTCTCAATATGGGGATGGATACAGCAATCTCATACTCTCTAGAATCCCTACTAAGGGACCACTTCCACTGGTTCAATTTCGTTCGGCATTGTAACGTTTATTTCTATATCTAGTTGGTTTTTATTGTACCATGGAATATGACCTTGTCATTTCTAGATGTGTAATATCATAATTTATAACACTATGGGTATTTGCTGTCTGTTATACTTAGAGCGGCGGAAGGCTCATCTTTTACTAAGTGGATTTGAAAACTGAAATTTATACACCTCTCTTCTAGTTTCAAGGTAGCTGGTAGAAAATGCAATTTAAGGTATTAAGCTCGACCTTGTATAAAGATTTGTAATACAATGAAGAATTTTATCTCTATATTTTTTGTATGATGTGTTCATTCTGTAAATGTTATTTTCTCAACATATGTAAAAGGTTCGGTACTATGCTACGTTCAGAAATAATATAATTTTCAGCTAGATGTGTCTCTTTGGTTATCACTGCAAGCGTATTCAGGCCATTTCAGTAGAGCTTCGACGACGTTCGATGTCTGTATCACTGCTCTGAAGTTTATTTAAATTTGAACTATTTTCGTAGCTACCACATCAGAAAGGATGATTTTCGGTGCTATCTAATTAAAAACGAAAAAAATGTGTATTTCTTTAGTATGTGTTAATTTTTATGCTTCTACGAGTATGTCTTTGTATTATGGAATGTAATTTCTTGTACTCATAATTAAAACAGGATCAGAGAAAATTCGACTCTCTTTACATTTCGCTCCATAAGCTTGCACAGAAAATGACTTCTTGTGCCATAACCTTTTCCATATCTATCTCTAATCTATGCGCGACAAAAGTAGTTATTAGAACGTGACCTCGGGGTGTAACGCTAGCAGCTTCGCCCTTACATCGCAGTCCCACTGAGGAACAATGTATATATATATATATATGTGTGTATATTTAATCCTTTCCTTCCAGATCATGGGATTGTAGATGGTATGGGTAAAGTAATAATGTGTATTGAAAATATTATACAATTTTATCTATTTATCACTGATTCATCAACTCCAAGGCAAAACTATTGAAGCTAGAAACGTGATATTTAGATCATGGCTTCCTTTTGTGACTTATATGTCTACTAAGAAGTGAATTCCCGAAATTTCCATGGTAATGACAAAAAGAGGGAAGTGAGCTGCCACTGGTCTTTATTAAATAAACTATAAAAAATAATATATAGCAAGCATTTAAAATAAAAGACATCCCGCTTCGTCGTTAGCTAGCAACCAAGATGGAATCACGACAATGTGCGGACAAAACCAGCAACAATAAAACTTACAATAACAAGCAACAGACAGAGCAGAGATATAAAACTAAAAAGATCAAAATAAAACCGTCGAAGTAGTGAAAATGGACCGTTAGTGGAAATTGCTTTGTTCCTCAGTGGGACTGCGATGTAAGGGCGAAGCTGCTAGCGTTACACCCCGAGGTCACGTTCTAATAACTACTTTTGTCGCGCATAGATTAGAGATAGATATGGAAAAGGTTATGGCACAAGAAGTCATTTTCTGTGCAAGCTTATGGAGCGAAATGTAAAGAGAGTCGAATTTTCTCTGATCCTGTTTTAATTATGAGTACAAGAAATTACATTCCATAATACAAAGACATACTCGTAGAAGCATAAAAATTAACACATACTAAAGAACTACACATTTTTTTCGTTTTTAATTAGATAGCACCGAAAATCATCCTTTCTGATGTGGTAGCTACGAAAATAGTTCAAATTTAAATAAACTTCAGAGCAGTGATACAGACATCGAACGTCGTCGAAGCTCTACTGAAATGGCCTGAATACGCTTGCAGTGATAACCAAAGAGACACATCTAGCTGAAAATTATATTATTTCTGAACGTAGCATAGTACCGAACCTTTTACATATGTTGAGAAAATAACATTTACAGAATGAACACATCATACAAAAAATATAGAGATAAAATTCTTCATTGTATTACAAATCTTTATACAAGGTCGAGCTTAATACCTTAAATTGCATTTTCTACCAGCTACCTTGAAACTAGAAGAGAGGTGTATAAATTTCAGTTTTCAAATCCACTTAGTAAAAGATGAGCCTTCCGCCGCTCTAAGTATAACAGACAGCAAATACCCATAGTGTTATAAATTATGATATTACACATCTAGAAATGACAAGGTCATATTCCATGGTACAATAAAAACCAACTAGATATAGAAATAAACGTTACAATGCCGAACGAAATTGAACCAGTGGAAGTGGTCCCTTAGTAGGGATTCTAGAGAGTATGAGATTGCTGTATCCATCCCCATATTGAGACGTGAGGGCTCTGAATGCTGACAAAGAGTACCGCGTCATCGGTCACGTTTCAAACCGTCTTGTACAATATCCTAGTTTCTGATAGTATGGCAACAATATTATTGCTTTTACAACTTTCCTGTTGAGAGTGTGATGTTTGACTTATGAAATATGATACTAACATTATTAAAAATAGTCAAAGGATATATATATGTGTAAAATTTTAACTATGTTATTTAATTGTTTTGTAAATATGTATTTCGATGTGTATCAATAGGAAATAGTATAAAATACACAAAAATGTATAGAAAATTATTAATCAAATCCAATAGACGGTTTTTCGCAACTTCAGATTAAACACAATACAATTCAAGTTATAAAAATAATACAATCAATTCGAGTACCCAAAACCAAACAAAGTACTAACTTATTAAGTATTTCAAACAAAATGAGACAACTTGTTATAACCTTTAACTATTTGGTAATAAATAATCTCGTGTAACTAATCAAATAATATTTGTTATTTGGTAATAGTAATAATATTTATAGGTCAACCAGCCCCATTATTTATGAGTCTACTAGCACCGAACCACCTTTAATTTTTTTTTAAATCAAGGGCCATAATCTCAAAACTGCGTCCAAATCAAATAGAATAATATATAAAAGAAAAAAACATTAATCAAACATTCGATACAAATACTTAAACAATCAATAAACATGAATAAATAGGCATTATTATAAATAGCATTACGACAAAAATAGTTACTAGCATGTGTTCTTTTTCAATATTACGTTCCTTCTCTCAAGCGACTTGCGTGTGCAACGACGCCTTTTTGGTGATTGAGCCTTAAAGCTTTTGTACCCAATGAGTTTTTGACAGTTATTCTACCTACCCCTATAGTCAACTATCCCCGGTCTCCCCTACTCGTAGTTTATGTTTTACAAAGGCATTACCTGGGATTTAAAACTTACTTGGAACATCAAACTCTATCAAGTATTGAGGTGAAGAAAAATTAAGAAATTTTTCATGAGGCTCGCTCAAAGTGGATGATAAATATGAATTGTAGTACATTATTTTAATCTCGTACTTGAGAATAAAACTTTATTACACAACCACAAGACAAACAATGCGGTATTACGGTTTTTACGCGTTCTATAAACAAAGAAAATTAAAACTTAAGCCAGAAAAGAATGCAAGAAATAAAACTGGAATTTTAATCTTCAAGATAGTTTACAACCATGGTTTTAATGTTTGTGGTACAAATATAATATTTTAGACACGTAATATTCAGGATATTGCAAAATACTATGCATTGAATATCTAGTGTTGATGATGACCTCAGACCGTATTTCGGCTAAGGCGACCAATCTCTACGGAGATTAGTCAGGTACGCAGGAGATATTATAGTGCACAAGTGTGTGCACAAACACAGATGCACTCTCTATTCCGTCACTCTCATAGTCCGATGGGACGGAAAGCCGACAGGACCTGAGAGAGATCAGGTGCAGGACCAACGGTTTTACGTGCTTTCCGAGGCACGAGCTAAGTAACAATTTTACAACATTAAAATCTGTACATGAAATAAATTCATTGGTACAGGCCCGTGACTGGGATCTGTTTACGCCTCCCACTTGGGAGGTGCACGTCTTATAATGTCTAGTATACAATATGGCAAGACGGTTCACATTATTATTCGCTACTGTATTTACGAGTATTCAGTCTAGGTTTGTGTACATAGACTTATGTTAAGATTTTATTACTAACTTGTCGTAATTTCATTTTAAATGAAGCGCTGTAGCGGGCGAGAGCGTGTGATTTAATTAACTTTTCCTGAGCTAGCTTAAGGGTGTTTACAAACTAGACTGTGTTATCATAGAAGTATTTCTGTATGTTTAAGTTTCTTTATACAAGATGTATAGTCAAGTTTTTATGCGAAACTATAATTCACATGGTTTTTTTTTAATTCACGTTTATATGATTATGTACCTATAACTGTTGCTAAGAGCGTGAAGGAAAATATACTTGTGCTATTGAGTCCCAGTCTATTGATAAGTTAGTTCATTATTCTCTTATGATTGTATTCATAGCTAGATGATATGCCAAGGCACGATAGTTTCAGTCACGAGAAGCCCACTACTACACATATGCCTCTCCAAATTACCTTCAAACCATGGTATCATACTAGAACTAATTAAATGGATATGTTGTTTTCTATTTATGTGGGCGAGAACTGGTTTACAAATAAGTTCATATAAAATAGGGAACAAAATGGCTAGTTAAGTCTTAACACCTTTCAGTTGAAATTCCGCCTTCTCGTTAAATTATCATGCCTTCGACGCTCCTGAATGAAATTAACTCCATTTAGCGGAGCAAACCACAGACGTAAATCAATATGGAGCGACTATGTTGTCATGCACATGTGTCCTTTTGATATACTATTAGTTGATTATTACTTTACCATCTTAGTACACATGCAATGTTATTATAATTATGTTATCGATAAAATAATGTAGATATATCAATTTTACCAATTCGGGAGATAAATCGATGCATTGCTAGCTTTTAGGTGCTCAATAACTCATGCAGCGATGGATACTAATTGTATTATGTTGCGGTAATAATTTCACATTACGAGTACTATGTGCCGATAATAAATTAATGATACGTATCTATCAATTTTCATGGATGTCATAACCTTTCTTTTTATCAAGTAATTTTGAATAAGCTCAAACTTAAGCACTAACTTCATTTTAAGATTTATAGATAGAACTTATTATTTGAATCATTGCATATTATTGTTATTAGGGCCAGCTATAAACTTAATTTAAACGTGGTAACTAAAACTACGCCTAATTATATTTACAACAATCTATTAAGCTATGGATTGAAGTTTAATGGATTTGGATGGAAATGTTTAAATATGCATAATTTTTGCCTTCTCAATACCTAGCTAGGTACTAAGCTTCTTTTTACTGCTTACAAAATCTATGAAAAAATAAATCGTTTTCAGTTATTCTATAATTTAATTTGTAGAAGATACCGGTGCATAGCTTAGCAATTCACATTTACAGTCTGCGGTTATGTAATCTATCTGCCAGGCTAAGCTCCCCTTTGAATTGGTGATTTGTAGGATATAGATATGCCAATGTCAAGATTTGCCGAGTAATAACCTCCTCATGCTGCTCAGAATTGGAGCACTAAATCTCTTGTCTGAGAGTTTTGAATACATTTTATTAGATACATACATACATATGTATCAAGGCCTGTTGGAGATTGGGAAATTTGCAAATTACATAACCACGTTTTACTAGTTGGCCTATAGTTTGTCGTCGCTTTTTGGACACCAATACAACAATTTAGTGAAGTCTCTGGTAACGAATTCAATAGGAAATGGTTTTTTTTATGTGTGTTACCTCAGAACTCCGTCATTTATGAACCGATTTCAATTTTTTAAAATAGTTTGTCATGGTATACTTCCAAGTTGGTCTCATATTCACCACATCAGGATCTGATCATGGGATCTTGGAGAAATCGACGGCAATCCTCAAATATTGTAGGCACATGTAGTCTGAGCATTTTGATCACCTACATATAAAACATAACATCTGATGATGCCGCCGAAAAACAGATAGTGGAACTTTTTAGTAACAAAATCCCCCTATGGCAGGGGGAGGCCTACGTCCAGTAGTGGACTGCAATAGGCTTATGAAGATGAAGATAATTGTGTTAAGTAGTGAAATTATATGTTGCGTTAAGCCGTGCCCGAAAAAAGATGGTTATAGAGGAAGAGGTAGACATAATAAATAACGAGATGACGGATAATAGGGATGAATGAAAGAAGAGTACCTACATATTGCACCGACCCCAAATGATTGGGAACAGGGCAGGAAGAAAAAGTGTAATTATATGTTGCTTATATTATCAGACGTAAAGTTTCGATCTTCTATGCTTCTCTGGGAGTGAAAAAATAACGTGAAATACTACAGCTGCTTCTCTTCCCGGGCATACTGTACAAGCCAGTAGAGGGACAAGAGGGTCTTGGTGTTTTGTAGGCGATGGGCTGACCACCTGTCACTACTAACCGAACTTGTACATCTCAACTATACCCTAAAAATTGGTCAGAAGTGGCACCATGTGGTTCTATCGGCCCTTAGTGCTCTGCCTACCCCGTAAGGGATAAAGCCGTGATTATATGTAATGTAAATCTGACAATATTATGCCTTCTAAACTTCGTACACGGCTTAACGCAATATATATTTGCCCTTAAGGAAAATTTTACTTTAGTAAGCTCGAGTTTTGGGAGGAAGTCGGTTTTTCGTATTAAAAAAATATTATTGATAATTTCTTTCTTGTATTTTTTTTTTTTTTTCATTTTTTTTTCATTTATTTTGTTCATTACACTTGATACAATGCAGTTTATTTTTACTATTATGTATAAAAAAACCTCTAGGGTTTATGCAATACATAACGAGTCACACCTTTACGCGGCCAGAAAAGGTATCTAATTAGTTAATCATTTATCACTAGAATGACCATAAGCTGCCGAAGGTCCTAGGTAGTGATGTTTTAGCTTACGTTTGTATTTCTTATCTTTAGAGTATAACTCCTGAAGGTCATTCGGCAGCTCATTAACAATGTGCGGTATTAAGTATTTGTAAGTTTTAGTACCATATAGGTTACTTGTAGCAGGCAGTACATACTTTTCGCTATATTTTAACTGTCTGAGTCTGTTAATACGGCTTTTGCAGATAAGTAAACTCTGATCATGCATCTCTGTTAAGAGCAAGTACTTAAATTTATCAAAAACATCCATCACTTTGCAGTATTTGAATAAGTTAATTTTGCCGTTTTTATATTGGTTCTTTATGTGGCGTGGTACAATAATTTTAAGCATTTTATTTTGCAGTTTATGGATATCCTGCAGATACGTTTTATAAGTTCTTCCATAGCTAGTTAGCCCGTAATCCACAGACGAGTCCGCTAGGGCCATGTATAACAGTCTGAGTGTTTTATATGGTAGTTTGTACTTTAATATATAAAGCTTACTCATTATAGATCTAAGTTTTGCACATACTCTATCCTTATGTGGTCCCCAGCAGAATCGACTATCAATCACGAGCCCAATATAAGTATGTTCATTAACAAGTTTTAACGGAAGACATGAATTATCACAACATGACACATGAAGGCAGTGGTGACCATGACTGATAATGCTGGGCGGATTTGGTGCTATATTTTGAGAAGAATGTATGTGCATAAGTGTTGTCTTTTGCGAGTTGATAACTAAGCCAACATCGTGAGCCCATTTACAGAGTGTGTCATAGTTTGATTGTAAGGCATGTTGAGCCATATTAATGTCCCTATGGGCAACCAGCAAGCAAGTATCATCTGCGAATTGGTAGACAGAGCCTTCTTTTATCGTATTACACATGTCATTGACATAAATTAAGTATTCTGTAGGTCCGAGAATTGATCCCTGTGCTGTGCCTCTGTCTGTCATGATTTTATCGCTAAAGACGTTATTTATTTTAACCATTGTTACTCTGTTTGTGTGGTAATTTTTTAGTAAATTTAATAACGGACCTCGTATCCCGTTTTGTGATAACTTTTTATATAATGTTGTGTAATTTAAGACATCAAAAGCTTTACTGAAATCAATAAATATTACTAATACATGCATTTTATTATCTAGATAGTTATTAACTTCGTTTGTAAAGAGACTAAGTAATTGCGATGTGCTTTTGTTCTTTTGGAAACCATATTGTTTACTGTGAATAATATTGTTATGTTGTAGGAATTTGCTGATTTCATTTCCCAAATACCGCTCAATTATTTTATCTAAACAAGACAAGATAGTTATAGGCCTGTAATTGTTATAGTCGTTTTGATTGCCTTTTTTGAATATTGGTCTTATAATACCTATTTTAAGGACGTCGGGATACAAAGATGTGCTTATGCAGCAGTTTATGAGGTGAGTAATGACAGGAGTTAAGTTAGTTTGTATGTATTTCATATCTTTTGCACGTATGCCATCATACCCAGGGCTTTTGTTTACATTTATTTCTCTTATTATGCGCTCAACTACTTTTATCCTCGCTTTAGGTAATCTGATAGATAGGTTAGTATTGTTTTCATATGTATCGGGATTTAATAGTAGTTTATAACATGGGGAGCAGATATTTTTAACATTGTTTTCAAACTGTGTACTAAAGTTATTAGCTAGATCTTTTGAACTGATTTTAAATAGTTTTATGATTTTTTTATCAATGGATTCTATTATTTTCCCAGTCAATGAATTTATTATTTCCCAAATTTTCCTTGTGTTGTTATAGTTTTGTTTTATATCATTTTTTATAGATTTATTCCTTAAATATTGAACATATTTATTTGTCTTATTTCTATATTTGTTATAAAGTAGACGATTACTTGATATGCTAGTATCTTTTAACCATATGTTAAAAAGCTCGTCACGTTTGTTGCACATCTGTACCAGTCGCTGGTTGGCCCATTTACACGCCTTGCGCTTACTTTGTTTGTTTGCTATAGTTTTATAGGTACTATCACTATAAGCCTTATCGAAATGATCCGCTACATATTTTACTATGTCATTAGGGTCACCAAATGTTAGTGGTAAACTCCAATCAACAGCTTGCAATTTCTTTTGGAGTTTCTTGTTATCTAATCTCACCATCAGGCGCCTGTCGTCGGCGAGGCTATCACCGATTGTTCCAGCCGCGTCGACTAGTGCGAGACCGGTTATTCGGTGATCAGCAGGGGCATTGCTAATAACAGCTGTGAGCCCATTGATATTATGGCTACGTATAAATATATGGTCTATGCACGATTTGTGTATTTTATTGCCGCTCTTCTCTATGCGAGTATATTGAGTTATTCCGCATTCAAAGCCCATCCCTGATAGTGAATTTAGATAACTTGTTACAGTTCGATTTTTTCGCTTTAAGTCTAGATTAATATCACCTACTAATACATGACTCATTGATCGAGGATAACGTTTTATTATGCTTGACCATTCTAAGATAAAGCGGTCTTTGTTTGAGTTAGGTGGTCTATATGCAGCGCACAGGCCCATACTGTAGTTGTTATTAAGTTTTAGTTCTCCCATTATACATTCAAATTCATTTACAATACATGGTAGTCGAACAAACTGCATACTTTTATGTACATACATAACTACACCTCCACCTCGCCGAGCGGGTCTAAGTTCGTGGAACATTTCGTAATCAGGTATATGGAATAGACATGCGACATTATTTTTTATATTTACTTCAGTTAACACAATTACTTTGATAATATGACTGTTTGTATATAGCATATAATTAAGCCAATCAAATCTCTTTTTTAAGGAACAAATGTTAACATGGAATAGAATAAGCATGTTACTTGGCGGTATTAGGTTTTCGAAGTCGTTCCATGTAGTACATGTATGCTCCATAATGCTTGAGGTGGTGTCATCCATTACGATGACAGTTGAGTTGGCATTTTAATAAAAAACAGTAAAATATAAAAGACTTACATGACTATATTTTCTTAGTGCCCTCAAGAATTCTTTTGGCGTTGTCTAGATCAGTAATAGATTTTATCAGTATAGGTTTCTTTTTTTCATCTTGACGAGCTAAAATAGAACCATGTTTACACCATACAAACTTGACAAGGCCTGACAGTTCCTCTTTTGTTTTCCACAGTAGAAATGCAGTTGCTGGCGCTAGTGCTTCACGAAGGTAGATCCGGTCTTTTTCTTCAAAACCTAAGAGCTCGGTGGTCAGTTCCCTTTCCTTGGCTGCTTCTAGCCAGCTATCTCGGCATCCTTCTCGTAGGATAACGGTGATGACGGAATGTCCTCTGTTCTTCGCTACCGCACTCTTGCTTTTCTTTCTGTACACTTTTATTACGTCATCCATATTTTGGTTGATGAGGGAGCCCACTTTCTTTGCTATATATTCTGGATTTTCTTTTTCAGACTCCTTTACGCCACAGATTTCCAAGTGGGTATTTAGCTGGTATTGTTCCATCGAGTTTAATTTATTCTCCATCACTTCTAGTTTTAGGCTCAGGTTCTTCAAGGAATTTTTTTGATCTCCGCATTGGTTTTCTAAGATCTTTATATTTTTTTCATATGTGTGTAACCGTTGCTCGTAGTCATCAATTTTTTCCGAGTAATGTTGTAGGGTACTTTGTAGTTCAGCTCTAATAATTTCCTTAACTTCATTACGCAAGTCACTTAGGACCTCCCTTATGGAATCGGGATTTGGAGTATGCGCCTCATTTTCGTTGGTTTCATCATCATCATCGGGCAGGATACAAGAAAGTCGCTTCGGTCTCACACCAGTCACACATACCTTGCACCTCCAGTCGATCGAGTCGGTTGAATTTAGTGCGATCAGTTGGTCATTGGTAATTAAGGTACAATTAGCGTGAAACCATTTGCTACACTTTCCACACTGCAGTCCTGGTGATTTTTTGCTAAGTAACTTGTTACACTTAGCACACTTGGCCATTGTTCGGCAATTTGTAATTATACTTGGGAAGCTACGCGAATATAATTATCTACGATGAGAAGTTACTCCTGCACATGTGCGTTCGGGTTCGCTGCGCTCGGGCGACTGATTTGCTTGGTTAGGTTTTAATTTTAATTTTGTAGTAGTCGTTATGTCAATATTTAATTGTTAGTAACCTCATTTATTGCTTGTTGTGTTAGTCTTTAACTATCCACTCAATTTGAACCAGGAAATTTGTCTGAAATACATAATGTAAATTGTGTAAATTGAAGTGGACGTTGACAAACCTCAATAAAAAAATAAAAATAATATGACAGTTTTAAATAAAAGGTAGGCCTAATTTGAAGATTAGATAAGTTGAACATCTTCTCAAATAACGCAGTAGCGCTCTTTGTCAACTAAAGCTGAGCGAGAACGACGTAACAACTATTAGGTACACTAAACCATGTTTATTATTAAATATCAAAATAACGGATCACTGGAACAGTGTTTTTTTGTATTTTGGGTTAAATAAATAGAGTGAAATGTAGTTACAAAGTTGCGATATACTCTAGAACTTAACATTTTGTTGAACTGTTTTAAGTTAAAAGCTTCAGGCACTTAGTTTCATTTTTCACTTCTCCCTACATCATTAGACTTGCTTCGGACTGGAAAGTCTTATTTAATTTTATCCCCAAGGGATAAATAGGCAGAAAAACCGTCTCTATATTCTCAAATTTTTCTCTACAAATTTTAAAATAAAAGGAAATCCATAGTAATTTTTTAAAGTATGTATATAAGGGATTTTATAAAGGTTATGAAATACGAGTAGCTATGTGTATTATAGTGAATATTTTAAGTGTAAATTTTTCAACTATGTTTATTCTTAAGTCAAAAATACTTTTGTGGCATTGCATTATATAAGGTGTTTTCAAAATTAGTGATTTGTTTTTGATACGAAACTAGGTAGGTACAAGTAAAAAGAAACAACTTTCACTATGGGACCAACTCCGAAAAAGTGAAAAAAAAAAACATTCATACAATCTTGAATAATTACTGCACTTAAATGTATGAAACAGCTGATTTTTTTTCACTATTTCGGAGTTGGTTCTCTTTATCTACCAAGTTTCGTATCAAAATCAAATAACTAATTTTGAAAACACCTTATTTAAGTTTACATAAATTGAGAGAAAAAATTATCAGATATATGTTAGATTTTATGATTTTAAAAAAAAATTTAACTATGACTGTACTGTACGTACTATAGGTGCCTATAATAACAATATGCGCTTTATTTCCCACCTTCACACCCACCAGCATATCAATTAACTTTAATTTTATTATGCTGTAATAAGAGCAATATTATCTATTACTCTCACAATTTTAAAAATACATAATCTAGGTATGTATTAAATTTGACAAACAATATTATCTCATTAATTATAAAATCATTTATGTTCATTTCATAAGCCGTTTGATAATCTCATCAACAATATTCTGCCATTTTCAAAATTTAATTTTATAATTTTAACCAATTGTCCAACTTTTAGTAAGTGATATTAATTAATATTGATAAGTTTCAAGTTAATACTAGTAAGTTAATCTTTGAGAGAACGCTTATCATTCATCTTTGACTGAAATTGGTATTTCCTTGTGTTTATAATTTATCGGGTGCTAAAGTTATCCCGAAACTCAAACCATTTTAAAATGTTTTGTGTAATAAATTTGTTTGACGTTGAACGTAGTTTGAAGGTAAGGAAATATAAAGAACAGATGATTGACAACGATAACTGAAAGTTTTTTATGTGGGTATGAGCAGGTATTATTAAGATGTGCTAGCTAATTAAAAACGAAAATATTAAAATTGTAATTCAAGAAGTGAGTGAATATTATTTCAATAGTGCTGCCAAAAACTTATACGTTAACATACATGACGCCATCGAATTTCACCTGACTTAAATTTAACTTCAGAACTTGTCTGCTTGCACAAGACGTGAACAGAATTTCATAGCTTGCAAGTACGAAAATGTAGAAATAATCAATATGCATATATTCATACATTTACGTGGGTATCTATACATAATCTAAGCAATTATTAAAGTTATAAGTAATAATTATTATCATGTCTACTTCTTTGTTTCTATATCGGCATCATTTTCCACTTTTTTGTTGCATAAAAATTATGCTACGCCCACAAATTAAATATCTAATTAAGTAAATCCATGAGCCTAGTTATAGGTGTAGTAGATATTACTTGGTGTGGGTAGATTATAAACATATACTATGTATGAATGAGGGTACTTAAAATAAATCAGTGTTTAACCTACATACGCGTGTTTCACTTCATGGTGTCAGAAGTGGAGACTTTTTATTGCTTATCATAACGATCAACACAGAAAATATTGATAACTGGTTTGAAACGCAGTTGTAAAGCATATTAACATGGAACACGCGCGTCCTCCGACAGAATTATCACTTGAAGGTGGCCCGGCCGCGCGATCGGAATCGTGGCGAAAATGGCGGAAGTTGTTCGAAGTGTTTTTAAAGGCGTCCGGAGTGAGCAAGGAGCCTAAGGAAGTCCAGGCTAGTCTGTTGGTTAACCTCATAGGATCGGAAGGGTACGAGGTGTACAGCACGTTTATTTTCGCTGACGGAGAAAGTGAAGATGATATCAACTGCGTTTTAAAAAAGTTTGACATTCATTTCGGTGCCAAACCAAACATCACCGTCAGAAGGTTCAAGTTTTTTACACGTAGTCAAGAAGATGGGGAGAACATCGATCAGTATGTTACTGCTCTGCGCTTGCTGAGTCAACAGTGTGAGTTTGGCCAGCTACACGATAGTTTATTACGGGATAAAATCGTGTGTGGAATCCTAAACAATACAGTCAGGGATAGATTGTTACGTACTGACGATCTGAGTCTCTCTAGAGCGATACAAATTTGTCAAGCAGCGGAAATGTCTAAGGAGGAAGGCAAATGCATCGATGGCGGAACTGAGGTTGTGCAGCAGGTGAATGCGATGCGCGGCCAGGAGGGCGCGCGTGGGCGGCGACCGAGCGGCAGGCCCTGGGCCAGGCGCGGCCGCGGCGGTGGCGGCGGCGCTCGGTGCCCTACGTGTGGGAACACGCGGTGCGTCCGCGGGCGGCGCTGTCCTGCGGCCGATGCATTGTGTTTTGTGTGCGATCAAAAGGGCCATTTTTCGCGAGTGTGTGAAACGAAAATGAAAGGCAAGGTTTTAAACCTCAGTGTTCATTCGTCAGATAGTGATGAAAGTGATAATGAACTGTTTTTTGTGAATACTATCGAAGGAAGCAAAAAACTGAGTAAGTCTAAAGAATGGATTGAACTTGTCAAGTGTTTTGATAAAAATATGTTTTTAAAAATTGATACTGGTTCAATGTTAAATGTAATATCGAAGTATGAATATATCAAACTGGGCATGTCAATTAATAATTTGAAGCCATATACAAAACGAGTACATTCCTTTACAGGTAACCGGTTACCTATTCTAGGAACGGATGACGTAACTTTTGTTTACAAAAATAATCACTATACATTGCCATTTGTTATCACAGACTTATATTGTCAGAATATACTCGGGTTGGAAGGCTGTATTGCTTTGGGTTTTATCAATCAAATTAATGAAATAAACATTGATCAATATTCGTCTTTGTTTGAAGGACTCGGTCGATTGCCCGGAAAATACACTATTATTGTGAATAAAGATGTACCTCCGGTAGTATGTCCTACTAGAAAAATACCGTTAGGACTTAAGGACAAATTATTAGTTGAGTTACAAAGAATGGAAAGGTTAGATGTAATTAGAAAAGTTACACATCCAACCGACTGGGTTAATGCAATTGTAATAATAGCTAAGAAGGATGGTAACATACGCGTTTGTCTGGACCCGAGACCCCTGAACCGCGCAGTGCGCCGGGCGCACTACTCACTGCCCACCGTGCCAGAGCTTGCAGCACGACTTCGTGGCGCGCGCCTTTTTAGCGTATTGGATGCGCGTTGCGGCTTCTGGATGGTTCAGATAGATGACGCGAGTGCTGACTATTGCACTTTTAGTACGCCCTTTGGCCGTTACCAGTTTCTGCGACTACCGTATGGTATAAACTGTGCGCCAGAAGTGTTTCATGCGAAACTTAGGCAGCATTTAGAAGACTTAGAGGGTGTCGAATCGTTCATTGATGATGTGATAGTATGGGGAAATTCAAAAGAAGAGCATGACCGGCGATTAGAGGGTCTATTACAACGCGCTAAAAAAATAGGTATTCGATTTAATCGGGATAAATGTAAATTTGGTGTACCGGAGATCACTTATTTAGGACATAAATTTGATGTTGATGGAATGCGCGCGGACGATTCCAAGGTCAAGGCGATAGTAGATATGCCTTACCCTACAGATAGGAAGGCACTAGAGAGGTTTCTAGGCATGGTGAATTATTTGTCTAAATTTATACAAAATTATTCAAGTTGTGTAAATGTCTTGAGAAACTTATTAAAGAAAGACTCCGAATGGTTATGGGAACAACATCACAGTGAAGCCGTAGATAAGCTCAAGACTAAATTGGTGTGTGCGCCGGTACTGGCGCTATACTCCACGCAGGTGCCGGTGGTGTTGTCAGTAGACGCCAGCAGCGTGGCGCTGGGCGCGGTGCTGCTGCAGGACGCGCGGCCCGTGGAGTTTGCATCGCTCACTCTCACTGATACGCAAACTAGGTATGCCCAAATTGAAAAAGAGATGCTGGCCATAGTGTTTGCCGTAGAACGATTCAGACAATATATATACGGTAGATCAGATGTTGTGGTACATACTGATCATAAACCTCTTGAGGCACTATTTAGCAAACCTCTTGTATCTGTACCAGCGCGTCTACAGCGCATGATGATGAGAGTACAGGGCTTTGATGTAAAAGTAGTATATACACCGGGTAAGTATATGTACATCGCGGACACTCTCTCTCGAGCTCCTCTAAATGATTTTATGCCCGACCGAGTAACCGAGGAGGTAGATGTACAAACGTGTTTTATGGTACAAAATGTGCCATTTAGCAACACGAAGATAGCAAAAATAAAAGAAGCCACAGAAGTAGACGTCGACTGCAAATTTTTACAGCGTTATATTAAAAATGGATGGCCAAAAAATAGACGCGATATAAAAGAAAATCTGAGCGTTTTCTGGCCTTATCGAGAGTCACTACATTGCATAGATGATGTAATTTATAAGGGCGATCAGGTATTTATTCCACGCGTTTTGCGCCAAGAGATGCTATCCTGTGTCCACGAAGGGCACCTAGGGATAGAGCGGTGCAAGCGGCGCGCACGCGACGTGATGTTCTGGCCGGGGATGGGCGGCGACGTGGAGCAGGCCGTGCGGCGCTGCGAGGCGTGCGCGAGGCGTGCCGCCCATCCGCGCCGCGAGCCGCTGCTACAGCACGACGTGCCCGCGCTCCCGTGGCATAAACTCGGTTCCGACATTTTCGAATACAAAAAGAAGTATTACATTGTGTTAGTTGATTATTTTTCAAACTTCGTCGAGGTAGGTGAGTTATCGAGAATGAACAGTAAACATGTTATAATATTTTTTAAGGAACAGTTCGCGCGTCACGGGATACCTGCGCAATTAGTGACAGATAATGGTCCGGCGTATAGTTCGTATGAATTTAAAAAGTTTATTTGCGATTGGGAAATACACCATGTGACGTCATCGCCACACTATGCTCAATCGAACGGGAAAAGCGAGAGGACAGTGCAAACGGTGAAAAATATACTTAAAAAATGTATAGATTCTGGTGAAGATTTCCAACGAGGATTGTTAAATTTTCGAGCAACACCTAGGAATGGACTAGATTCTCCAGCACAAATACTTATGGGCAGACGACTAAAAACAAAATTACCAGTAAGTACAAAGTTACTTAGTGAAACAGTC
This sequence comes from Carposina sasakii, assembly GCA_014607495.2. Classification (NCBI taxonomy): domain Eukaryota; kingdom Metazoa; phylum Arthropoda; class Insecta; order Lepidoptera; family Carposinidae; genus Carposina; species Carposina sasakii. Next base: position 9,245,226 of record CP053153.1, read on the forward strand.
GACAATGAACGTAACTATCGTGCGTTAATGTTGCAAAGACTAAAAGATAAACAGCACTTTGATAAAACAAAACGCCCACTCAAACAGTTATCACCAGGCGATAAAGTAACGCTCGTAAGCAATGGTCAAAGGAAACGCGTTACGGTGGTAGGTCCCGCTCCTGAGCCGCGTTCTTATGTAGTCATGGACGATCACGGCGGTCAGCTACGTCGTAACAGAAGCCAGCTTATTCTGAGGACTACAGAATCTACGAATGATAGGCCTTCAAATCAACAGCAAACATATAGGGATAGTGCTGGTGACCAATGGGAAACTAGGACGGCGATGGTAACTCGTAGACGTAAAAAACTTATTGGCATAGCAGCGGGCGCAGAAGCAGCCGTTACGCCGCCACCCCTCGTGTGTGCGTCGGATGTTACCGCTGCTACACCAACAGATGGAACAGAAATATCTTCCAATACGAGTATAGAAAACATTGACATAGATATTGTGGATACAGATGTGAATAAAGAAAGGACATCCCCAAATAATAACAGCAACTACAATAGTGGGTCACCATTAGTTCCGATAGAGAGGTCTCGGGCTCGTACGGCACGTATGTTGTCTAACTTAAATTTTTGGAACATATAGGTAGGTACTGTATGTAACTAATTAAATAAAATATCACGTCCATATTCCAGTGCCTTCTGATTAAGTCTATTTCATACAAACATCAATATGTAGGTTAGTTAGTTTGTAAGTTAGGTAAGTTCAGTTTAGTTTACACTAAACAATGTACAACTAAATTTATTAATTGTAAGGGAAAGATGTAGTAGATATTACTTGGTGTGGGTAGATTATAAACATATACTATGTATGAATGAGGGTACTTAAAATAAATCAGTGTTTAACCTACATACGCGTGTTTCACTTCAATAGGTAAACTCAATTTACAGGCATATTCCATGATACCATAAATAAACCGCGGCAATTATCTTAACTCCAACTTCACAATGGAAAAGATTTAATATAATTAATTTTAACATTTTCAAGTGGATCTATGTCAATATTTTCGAAGAAATACGGCTTACTTTCGTAAATGAATAATTTAGCGAGCCGAGTTAGATGAGTGAACTGAATTTGGCACCGAAAAGCAATTTCTTTTCAAGCTATTTGTTTCAATGATTAATAAGAAAAGCTACATACATACAATCGTAATTCCGTTTCGAAATTTAGATTGGAAATACGCCTGACGCTTTCGTTTTTTCCATTTGTGCGAGATTCTATCCAAAGGCTAATTTTGAATGGAAAGTTTTTGTACATACCTATGTGGTAGCGAATGTCCTGTATTCAAAATTTCGTTTCGATATTTCGATCAGATTTCTGGCTTTCGACAGGCATAAGGCGAGGTACGCGGCGTTCGTTATAAGTGAACCTATTAACTTCTTTTGTGTTAAGCGTTTGCATTTAACCTGATTTCTTGTTATAACTTAAGAGGATGTAAGGAGTATTCCGCCTATATTATACTCCTATGTAAGGAGTATAACGCATTTATGTATCTGCTATATTTACAGATATGTCAAAGGCGGTTGACTGCGTAGATCACGAATTATTGCTGCATAAATTGTATCATTATGCCATAAGAGGTAAAGCATTCGACTGGATAAAATCATATCTCAGTAATAGACACCAGTCAACTAACAAAAGCAACTATTGTGAAAAAAGTCACACTCAAATGATTTATAAATCCTCTTACAGATTAAATATTCGTGGTGTTCCTGAGGGTAGCATATTGGGGCCTCTTTTATTTCTATTCTATATTAATGATCTACCGAGATGCACACCCAATCAGATGGTCCTGTTTGTTGATGATAGTACGGCAATAGTCAAATATAAATCAAAGGAATAATACGAAAAAGATATTTTACAGACTTTGAGAGGTATCAGTGAATGGATAATCATAAATCGGCTTCACATTAATCTTGCAAAGACCAATGTAATGCAATTCCACACACCTTCTAACCGATACCCCTGAGCATTGTTTATAATTCAGTGAATATAGACCAAGTAAAAGAATATTTAATAATAATATTTAAGAATAAAGATATTTGGCTAGTGTATAGCTATCGGGATGAAAAATAACGTTGCCGATATGTAATTTAGAAAAGAGATGGTAAAATTCGTCATCCGAGTAATTGACCCGGTGGCTTAGTGGTTAGAGCACTGACACGCGGAATGCAGAGGTCGTGGGTTCGATTCCCACCCGGGTGAGGAATTTTTTCCATTTCTTTATTAATAATTTCACAAGTAAAAGAAACTAGATTCTTAGGTATAACAGTTGATAGTAATTGCAGTTGGAAAGCCCATAACGAAGAGCTTTGTACGAAGTTATCTAGATTTGTCTATCCATTGCGTAGGATAGTCCAGAATTCTCCAGAAAATACAGTATTAATGGCATATTTGGAATATGTACATTCTGCGTTAAATTACGGTATAATCTTCTGGGGTAATTCTACAGATTTCGTAAAAGTGTTCAAAATGCAGAAACGTTGTGTGAAGGCTCTGTGTGGAGCATCACGGAGAGACTCATGCAAGCCGCTGTTTGCACATTATAGAATTCTTCCTCTACCGTGCCTTTATATAAAGTCGGTTGCAATTTTTGTGCGAAAACATATCTCATATTATGAAACTGTCCGAACATTTCATAGGAACTTGAGAAACAATGACAAGTTAATAGCTTCACGCAACCAAAAATCTGTACTATATGCCCAGAGCTTGTTTGGTATGTCAATAAGAATTTATAATAATATTCTTGGTTTATTTAAGAATTGTAATGATCTACAATTAAAAAAATATATTTGTGCTTGGTTACACGAAAGGCTTTTCTACTCCGTATAAGAGTTTTTTTTTACTAATAGAGTGAAAATATACGCGTAGGTAGGTGACGTAGGTGAAATGTATTACATTTTCGGACATTATTGTATCGAGATTATATCATTGATGTGACATTTATTAATCATTTTATTTCCCATTGTGTAGTACTTAATATTATATTTTAATACTTTATTTTGATATGTGGTAATGATTTTATTTTTGTAATTATGTTTTATATATTATTTGTGTATTTGCACGCCCCATTATTGGCAAACTATAGCGATCTAAGTACATTTTGTAACAACTCTTTTTTTCTTGTGCCTTTAGTTTATAATAAATATATTGAATTGAATAGAATTTAAAAAATTAAATATTAATATTATAAATAAAAGCTTATATGTTAAGGTATCATTATTGTGTTGTGCGCTAAATTTACTTGAATCAGATACAAATATGTACTGTAAGTCTTTCATGCGTAAGAAAAAACTAGTATTTACTAATTTGACATGTAATATTTAGACTACGAGTATGTCTGCTTTGAAAGAGCTATGTAGAGCAAGATATACTATAAGAGCAATCATCAAAATAATCACCTGGCATTTGTCGATAATTTCACCGTTATAATGTCATCTACAGAATTAGTACTGTTTTATGGCGTAGGTATAGGACTATAAGCATATTTCCAATATAGCTGTACTTTTATGAAAAGCCTTCATTCTACTCCAACACTTGAAGACTCATAAGAAAATAACATATTTATCTGACACAATACTATAAGCATAACGGTTATAAATTGTTGTAACTTTGAACATTAAGCGTAGAAAGTTGAAACATATTTTAAGTTATGTATCATATCAATTTAACTTGAACATGCAAGGAGTCCATAAAACATTTAAACTGGACTGTTACTGCTACCGCTTTGGCTGGCTGAGACCAACTTTGCCGGTAAGCAGACACTGTTTGAGATACTGCTATTTTCAAAACCATACGTAAAATACCTAATGAAAAAGATGATTAAAATTGTAAGTTTTTCCTTCTATGTTTAGAATTTGAATACACGCCAACATTATAATATCACTTAAGTCAAATTTCTACAGGTGTAAGCTTATCTGAAGGATAATTTTAATACTGGACCTATCTTAATCAAGTTGTGGAGAAAAACAACTGAAAAAATCGGGCCTTAGTAAAAAAAAAACTAAAACAAGCAATGTAAAAATATATTATTCTTAATAAGTAAGTACTTAAGTGGTTGTATCACTTGCTGTCACGCCTACACATTTTATATGCATAAAATTCTCGTTTTGAGAAATAGCAGTGTATTTAAAGTGTTTCCTCGGTATTTTAACGTAGTTTCCGTGCAAAAGTGCTCCACCTGCGAAGTCGAAGAAAATAAAGCTCTAATATTTGAACCATCTTTATTTATTTTTCTTTTTACTTATCAATATTAGGGTACCTACAGCACAGTGATATCTAATATGTAAATGTTTATTAGAATATAATTAAATTGTGATGTCACTACTGAAGATGTTTTTAATTAAAATAGAAATCCATCTTTCAAAATCCATCTGTCGAGATTGAGATGATCAGGAAATTCCAAAATACATGAATTGTTTTTTTTGTTGTTAAAAAGCTCGAACACAAAGGCGCAATTAATTTTACTTATTATACTATCATCATCATCAGCCTATTGCAGTCCACTACTGGATGTAGGCCCCCCCCAGGGCACGCCACAAGACTGCCATGAGGGGTATTCGCCCATAGTCACCACGCTCGGCAGACGGGTTGGTGACCGCAGCTTGTATTTTGGACTATGTTGTCAACATGGGAGGCGCTACTGCCCACCTCCCGGGAACCCTTAATCGCCTTGTACGATACCCACGGGCAGACATGGGGTGGTACGAATTCTACTCTGCCGGCACCACGCGGCCAATATTATACTATACTTATTAATTTTATTCCACGTTTTTCTATTTCTAAACCATCCATTATGTATATTTTGTCATGTTTCAATATGTTCCATTTTTGCCATCCCCGTGACTACAAAAACCGAACTAACTCTGAACTAGCCCGATGGTTGTGTTTTACGACAGTTTCACTTCCCAACTTTTTGCCACACTCGTTTGTGGGAAATGTTGTCGTTTTTAGTAGAATACGTTTCAAATTCTATATGAAAACTAAAAAGACATATGAGAAAAGATATTTGTTTTTGAATTTTTATTTTGAAACATTACTAAAAGTTTGGCTCTGTCCGTTGTATGTTGACTCTTCATATTACTTTACTAGATATACAAATTTAAAAAATCATGATTATTGACAAAAACATTCAACAGATAAGTAACCTTAAATTGGTAGGTACCCTAAAAAGGTTAGGTTAATTTCTAGTTATACCGATAGATTTGTATATACAAAATATTTCTTTTCTAAAATTCAACCAACACTACAAATAAAAATACCACAAATATGATGACAGTATTTTACATTGTAAAACTCCAAAATGTCTGTTTTTCAAGTCGAGTAGCATTATTCACTTGGCCAACGATCGGACTGATCCTTCTTTCGCCTAATTTCTTTTAGTTCGCTAACAATGTTTGTTTTACTTCACAAGTTTTTCTAACCTCAATAAATTGCGGTTTATCTTTAGGAATCTGCCTTAAGAGATATACTCACGGGTTTTACAACAATACACTGGTTACACAGTGTCTCATTTTAATAAGGGTGTAAGTACATATATGATTTTAAATCCTATATAATTGAATGAAAAACTTGAGCAAATACAAAATCATGTTGTAATTTACTGAAAACAAATAAATTTTCAAACAAGTCCTAGTAACATATGAATTAACGACATGAACAATACAGGCTGAGGGTATAAACAACAGAGCTTGCTTTATAAAACAAAAAAGTACTTTTCATTTACAAATCTATGTCTGGCTTCCATAATAAGGTCCACTTGCAACAAACGTGTAAAATTAGATTTTTAATAAAACCACGATTTGGCACATATTGTGTCATCTTGTTTTACATTAACAGAAAGAGCTGCAATAATATTTGCTGATTCTCAATCTGTCTCAAATGTAGACAGATAGATGAAATACTTTGTTGCACCACAAATCATACAAGGGCGAGCTTAATTATCTACCACCTAACCTGGTTACTTAAGAACATAATTAGCTGCAAGTGTCATAGTTATTAGTTGTCCGTTGTTACATATACAGGGTGTAACAAAAGGTGTAAGTTAAGCGAAAATATAATTTCAGACTCCAAATCAAATGTTCATTTTTAAGATTGTATGAACATTCCTGAGTTGTTTAGGAATTCTTCATACTATCTGGAAATATAAACATGTCATTACGAGTCTCAAATTTTGGAAATAGGTTAGTAGGCTATTTATATAGCGTCTCGAACCCACCATTTCATCAAAATCGGTCCAGCCTTTTTAGAAAGAATTCAATTACAAACACACAAACAGAAGATTTATATATATCAAGATTACTGGATACGAGTAAGTACGTATATCTCATTTACCTTGTATATTCAATTATAAATAGAGATGGATCCCTTACAATTCTTTGCATCGGAAGCACGGATCATAACTCGCATTAACCTGTTTTATGTTGGTACCTCACCGTTTCATCGAAAAAGTTACTCAAATAATCAGTGCCCTTTCATCTCACCCTGGGAACAGTTTCACAAACATTTAGGGAAGTCGGTTTTATTATTTATGTAGACCCTTGCGGTTTTTGTGAGTGTTTAATGGCTTTCAAATTTTTCTTATTCCCATCACGAACTTTTTTCAGCTTTAATATCATTTGTCTGCGCAATGGTTGGTTCTGCTGATAGGTAATTGTTAGGTATACCAACACCGTTTATCTGTATCAACACCTAATGCATAATGACAGTTTACTGATGTCTTTGTGCGAGTTATTAAACAAATAAACTTTTTTTATAATTACATTTTACTGTATTACATATATTTAAATATCTTATGCATAAGTGCACGATGCCCGACCTAGGTAGAGCATGTGTTATTGGAATTATATGACCTACTTGCCTCTGACTCAAAGTGATGTTTCTTTATTTGGTTAAAAACAATAAGGCGTGTATAAAAATCTGCGGGTAATAATAATATTTAGCTTTTCGTAGTGCATGCAAACCTTAAAATAAAGGAATAATTTTAGAAATGGAGAGGAATAAAAAAAATAATGTTTTTTTTGCTAATTCACTAGCTTAGAATTAAGTGAGCGGAGCTTTCTTGTAATGAAAGTATTCAGTGTAGATAGGTAGTTTTAAAATTATTAAAACCACGTCGATTTTACGGAGAGCCGTAATCTCTAACTTAGTCTCAAATAAGAATAAAAACTCTCAGTTCAATAAAGTCAGCTAAAAGCTCGGATATGCGTACATAAGCCTTAGCATCCAGCGGTATGCATTCACCGCCCGTAAGCTGTGTTTGATTGGGCGCTTTCAAATGATAACTAAGTTTAAAGTTGAGGAGAAAAGAAAAAATTTAGGAATAGGTCTGTCAGGAAATTAATGAGCGACATAGTAGTATGGTATACCTATGGTATAGTAATGCCCATCATCACACAAAGAGATTGGGCAAAAGTGTGCACATTATACTCCCACTTTTCACCAGATAGCCTATTAAGTCCCACGCGGTAAGGGATGAGCCTGTAGCTCCATGGTGACAAAAAAATTTAATTTAATTTTTACAACAAGAATTTTGATAAAAAAAAATTACATTTAAAATATGTATGTTATTAGTTACTTTTATTTCAAAATGTCACGTATTTATTTCCGAGTTCATAAAAAATTGTTTATTATAGTTTTCCCTTGTTACGTGATCTCTGTGGGTGGTAATGGACAGATATCTCGAAATTCTGGCAATTTATCTCCTTGCCAATAAATAGAGTATACTTTGTAAGGGAATCTCAAGAAAGATAAACATTATTTTACGATCAAAATATACTTTTATGGGTTTCAGTCTGAAGCGGCTTCTAGTTTTACTGTATATAGTTTTCTTAAGTTAACCAAAATATAAGTCTAGTTGCAAGTATGTATTTTAAATTAGAAAAAAATATACGCGTGCGTAACCTTTTTAACCTAACTTAATAACTTCAAAAATAAAACATCTTACTCAGCTAATTAAAAGATATTCAATGAATATCACGCTGAGTATACAGGGTCTTCATAGCGGGCAGAGTATTTTCATAGCTTTTCGCTTAACATAAACCTTGTATTACACTCTGTAAAATAATATAAAGAACATTAGACCTTTTCATTCCAATCCCACTATAATCCATATGTCCTCTAAGATTAAACTAATACCCACTTTGATTTTACAAGATCAGAAGAATCGAACAATATGCTATTCTTGCATACCTTTTGTCGAACGGATTTGGTTGTTTGTGCAAATTAAGGTCCCTTGAAAATGAATTAAAGGGCTTAAAATAAGATACAAACAGGAAATAGATAAAAGAGTTATTGAAGTAGGTAACTAAGAAACGGTATAGACTTGTTTCCATAGCAACACCGGCTTTGCGGATTTAATAGATTTACTAGCGGCCGCCCACGACTTCGTCCGCGTTAAGGGGAATTTCGTACCAGCATTGCACCTGTGCGAAACTGGGGCAGACAGGTCGCTAGTTATATAATATAGCTTCCTCTTGAATACCCTATCTACTATGCACATAGCACATATAGGGAAAATCAGACAGCGGGAAGCGACTTTGTATTATAATGTATGCTGTAGGTAAATAATTGTTTTCATTAATGTCTTACCTTTACATCTTAAATAAAGTTTTTTTTACATTAATCATCTGTATTTTATAACAATGATAAATAATATTTTTGAGACGGCCTTATTAAGCTAGTATTTTAAGCTTTCGTAGTAACTACCTCATATAGTTTTAAGAAAATTTAATTGGTTATCAATTAAAGTAGGTATTCTTGATATCAGCTTGGACAAGTTAGAACAACAGTACAGAACAGCCTTTACCAATTCCATTTACCAACGAGAAGGTGATAAAAGTATATCTCAAATGTCTAACTCTACATAATGTGTTAAGCCACCAGAATTGACCTTCTGGAGTGTCACTAAGGTACAAAATGTTACATTACAACATCTTAGAATTAGGTACTCGAGATCCAACTACGGATATTAAATGGGGAACGTGATATATTATAGACCCTTACTTTCTATGAGAGATCCTTATTCACCAACTGTGATGGGGTTGAAATATAAATTATGTACCTTACAAACATCATGATCTGACGCCAAGACGAATCAATTACTATTCTTTTTAAATAAGCCAATGTCAATTATTTTTTATGTAAAAAAATTAACGGACCATTATTCCCCATAGTACTAATTTTATGACCGGAAAATGTTTTTCCGAAAGTCTGTTGGCAACAAGCAAAATATTTCGTCCCATATGTTACTTAGGTTGAAAGAAAATAAATGTTATGTAATTAGGCCCTGAATTTATCAAACATTTTGTAAGTGGCAGCCGCGTACCTACTAACTTACTTACTTACTATGTAACGGTAAATGCCCGCCGTAAAATATTGTTTTGTCGAATAACACAAAGAATATTCACAGACCGTGGATTTGATATCGCGCTTGAAAACGGGGATCAAAGGGCGAGATCATCGCATAGGCATTAGAGTCGGATCCTCACATTACCATGAGAAGCGGCTAATTTTATTTTCAAATGCCTATTCCGGTTTAGCCTTTGCAAACTTTTCCTATCATCTTTTACCAAATCTCCGTGATCTGAAACTGTTTATTTCAGCAGAATAGTCTGAGAAAGTTGTTTGACAAGAAAAGTAAAGTCGAGGAGAAAAACCGAAGCCGTGCGACATGGTTGTGAAGAGCATTTTTATAGATTGTAACTTTTATGTTAGCAAGAAAATGTACATTTTTATAGGTATTTCGAATGAGTTTGCACTATTACAACTTGTGTGAAATATGTTACGGCTTTTCATATGAAAAGTCACTGGACTAGTGCGATTATGAGCAATGTTCCCATGAATTTTGTAATCAGTAGTTGTAACAGGATATTTCATAGGTTAAATTTATCCAGCAAGAGGCTGTAGGTACCTTCTTTTATTAATAATAATAATAATATAAAATGATTCTTTTATAAAATGATAATTAAATCCATTACTGAGTGACTAACAGTGGATGTAGGTAGATGAAATTTTAATTAGCTATTTCTTGGGGAGTATACGAATTTCCACGGGAACTTGGGAGTAGGTAAGCACGAAATTTTTTACGGTCCACCACATTTTCGACTCGAAAGCAAAATCTATGAGATTTGCTAATAATATAACTTAAAATTTGTGCTCATATACAAAGTTGTGGGCGGATACTTTGGCATTATATAAATTGGAAGAGAAGGTGAGTGCTTTTTCAAATAGACATAGGCGTTTGTGTACACACTTTCTGTAGACATTCTCCGTTTTTATTCTCCTCTTCTATATTATAATGTTTGCTTGAAGTACACTGTATCACGCTCTAACATAAACAGATGTGTCCTAGTGGGAGTGAGAGGGAGGACTTCTATCACTGAAGCCGATAATGGATGACACTTGATATTTCCACAGATACCGCACACTAAGTATTGAAATGATGTGAAATATACGCAATATAGTCTGTACCTACGTACATTGTACGTAGTAGGTACGTATGTACACCAAATTTTATGGTCAGGTAGATGTATAGGTAGATTCTAAATTATTATGTATATATTAACTATATCTTGGTGCATTTAATATGATAAATCGAGGCCTTTTCGGAGCTTACGTACGAGTACCTGCATAGCCTAAAGCCATGGGATAAAAAAATAAGTTTTTTATAATCCCTTTATCCATTGTTTCAACTTGGTAATATATAGGTATATGTTCTTTTATACAAACATAAAAATTACGCCTCTTTCCCGGAGGGGTAGGCAGCGATCACGGATCTCTACTTACTACAATTTTGACATGTTATTTTACGTTCATACTTTTAAGCCTGTATTTCGGCCAAATATTCTCTTTATTTATTTTTCAGGTTATTCGTATAGTATGGTTAATCGGTTAGTCGTTTTTTATTCATCCATAATCCAGGTAATTTAAATTGGTGTTGAAGAATTTTCAGTATTTTCAACATGAATAGAGCGCTAGCACGGTATGCAGAGGTCGTGGATTCGATTCCCACACGGGTGAAGAATTATTCCCGTTTCTTTATTAATAATTTTATAATGAATGTAATAAATAAAAAACAAACCACTACTACTAAGTGACGTCGCAAGCTGGCATTTTGAACAAATAACAAATACTGACTCTCCCGAGTCCGGTCCAAATATTGCGATTAAACTCGGACGTACGTTTAGGTAGATACGAGTATAATGTAAGTAAACTTTGATTTCAGCATATGCTGTGTGTAAGCCTGCTATATTTTTTATTTATATTACTAGTCATATAACAAATAATCTCGCTCATGAATAGTAAGTACCTACTTTCACTAGAAGGTGATACCATCTACTTTTCATTTAATTTACGTGGCTTCATTAACGTTAATTTATCATTTAAGAGATGTGAAATGTAAGAAAAAATATTTTAATATTTGTTATTATTCTCATTTGTAATTGTTGTATATCGGCCAAAAATATCAACTTTAGATGCAGTTATAAAAGAACAGTTTGAGGTAGATACAAACATTCCAAATTACCGTAGATGCCAAAGAATTGTACCTTTTTTTTTGGAGAAAATGCATTACGCATACCACCCGGGCGCAGGGGGTACCCGAGTGGTTATGTGGGACTCCCGTATTGGCTAATGAGACCCACGGTATACCCACTAAACCCCCCCCTTGTGACGGGGTTACGGGAACGCTTTCGCACAAATCCGCGACCCCACCGACGGCAGCCGCCTGCTAACGGCTCCATCGCGAAAGCCCTAAGGCCCTCCACGATGGGCGCACCAGATGGTAAGGTGCGCTTCCCTCCTCGGCCTCCATTAGTACTGTAGCAGACTCCCCCCGAGTCTGCTACTAGGAGGCCATGGGTACCAGATAACTGCTGAAATCTACCCGGTGGCAGATCAGGTCTGTGGTTCTGCCACCGACCACACCTCGGCCGCAGAAGATAGGGCAAGCGGCGCACCGCAATACCGACATGCCTCTTCCTCTGCGACCCCACCAGTGCCGTTTTGATGGAACGGTTCGCCAGCTCGCAGGGGGTAGGGAGAGAGTGGCGCACCGTAATACCAACACGCCTCTCCCCTTGCGATCTCTCTACGGCCGCAGAAGATAGGGAGAACGGCGCACCGTAATACCGGCACTCCTCTTCTTCTGCGGTCCCACCTCCACGCGCGTCCGCAGCGGGCTTGTTCAGCCCGCTGGGAGCGCCCTCCTCGGGCCAGCCGGCGGCCCAAACAGGCCGGCCCTGGTTGCCTCCTAGCTTCACCGTGGGTGACCAGTCCACGGTTACTAAGCCCCCCCGCCACGACAAGGCGGGCAACCATCGGGGGGGCAAAGAACCTACGTCAACTTTTAAAGAACGACTACCATGAGTACAAAGAAAAGAATAGAATAGAATTTCTTTATTTTATTTATTCATTTATTAGCTTTAAAATTATACAGTTGTTTTACAATATTGTATAGGGTACATTACAGGTGGTGGATTATATAAGTACAGAATCTCCTATACAACAATAAACATACAGCATGCAAGAAAAAGTTTTACCTGATTCAAAATAACTACATTGGTATATTTACAAAAAGTGCAAAAACTTATGATTTACACAAGACGCAATAACTAACTAAGCAAAACAATAATCGGTTTTACCACAGTGACTTCATAAGTTATCGATATCAACTTCGAAGTAGGCCGCGATAGGATCATTTCGCCGACCTCTTACCCCTAATGCGAACATTTAGTTAGATGGCGACCGAACGACGCCCATCCGAGATATACCGCCCCGAAAAATTCATCAAACCACCGAAATCGGAAGGATCTGCGGAGCTAACTGGGGTGCGTGAAGGAAAATTCTCGAGTTAACCATGCATTTTTAAACCAGGCTCTTTATAGGAAGCAAGATGTCAATTTACATTGCTTATATTGGTGTCTTGCTCCCATAACGTAAACTTGCTACGAGAGTTCATTCTATACATACATAAAATCACGCCTCTTTCCCGGAAGGGTGGGCAGAGATCACGGATATCCATTGGCTACGGTCCTAACATACTTCTGCTCATGATTCCCGATTCTGAGTTCATAGTTTGACTGATTGTATTATTTATAATCGTCTTAAATGTATAAGCTATGAAATTCAGAACTGACGTCTCTCCTATACTTCTTCCTTCGCGATCAAAACACTTCGGTGTTTTTTCACGAACTACAAAACATTAGTTATCGATTCTGGTGTAGACAAACCATAAATCTCACATTCGATTGCTGAAACAAATCGGTTGCATAGACGAGGATTTATTTCGTTAATAACTTATCGCAGGCGAGGGATGATTTGTTTTTAAATAAAAAGTCAATTTCATCCGATTATACTTGCACCAGTGAAGAGGATGTGTGGATTAAAACGATGCATGTAGGGGTTGATATGCACGATGTTGTAATTTACTATGAGCTGGCTTTGAAGTAATGAAACTCGGATAGATTTTGCCGATCTCTTGTGTGAACTTAAATAAACATTTGTTGTATTTTGCACTCATATATGCATCGAATTTCTTGCGCTTAGTGTACAATTAAAACATCAATATCAAATAAAGCCGCGTGGTGCCTGCAGAGTAAGAGTAGAGTTTGTAAGTAAGTAAGTAAGTAAGTAAGTTTATTTCTCCAAAATTGTACAATATTTTCTTACATTTAGCACTCCATGATATTATCAATACTGATCTTACTAGTTAAAAGGTTCTCTGATTCTTAAACTAGGTCTTACCTGTATCTTAAGAATCAGTGACATAAAATAGTGTGTATTAAACAATGCATAAAATCAGTCGGGCATCATTACGTTTTTCAGTATGCTATGTAGACAGTGTATAAAATTATATATATATATATATATATTTATATTGGGTTCAAGAGTTCAGCCAATTAAACTGGAACATTTTAATTATTCATAATTAGAGGGATAGAAATTAATTAAGAATTATAGGCAAGCATCAAATAATTATATTGGTAAAAACCCACAATCACTGAAATCACCCAACCCAATTCCAACTCAAGCCACAACAACCAGTAAGTGCTCAGTTTCCTCATAATTTAAGTTCAGCAAGTATTCCTTGATTATTTTGTCACATTTTATATGGGTCATTCTATAAATCCGCAGTTCTACGTTGAATCTATTGTATAAACGTGGACCCTGGAAGGATTCAAACCTTCTAGACAATTTCGTTCGATAGGAGTATGTAGGACAAACGCTATCCCTCCTTCGACCCACTTCCCCAGTTGGATCATAGGGCAGTCTTTTATGGCAACGGAGTACTATTTGCTTCACAAAAAGTTGTCGAACAGACATTACCTCAGCAATAGGATATAGTTCCTCAGTAGGGAATCGGAATGGCTTGGACAGCATTACCTTTAATACAGCTCGCTGCGCTCGTTCCATGACAATCAGATGTGTTTTACAAGCTCCTCCCCAAGATGAAATAGAATATGAGAGTAAGGACTGAGCCAACGAGAAGTAAATTATTTTCATTAGTTTAATATCAGCAATATTCCGGAGGCTTTTAAAAACATACATTAATTTTCTAATTCTAGCCGCTAGCAGTGTGATATGAGGCTTCCAAGTCAGATTATTGTCCAATATAACACCTAGATATTTTACTGTACACTGTTTTCCGACATAGGAACAATCACAGCTTCCACCACCGATTCTGTCGCAATAATGGGCCTGAATTTTGAATTCCTCATCTTTAGGGAGTGTACTATTCTTAATTGAGAAGAGCATATAGTGAGTTTTACTTACATTAATACTAAGCAGGTTATTCGCAAACCAGGCCATCACCCTTCGTAGTCCTGCCTCAGCGTTTGCCTCAGCCTCTCCCCAGCCACAGCCATGAAAAATAATAGCCGTGTCATCAGCAAATGTAAAAATCCTTCCGTTGTCAAGAGTCATGCTACATAAGTCATTTATGTAGACTAAGAAAAGGCTAGGTCCTAGGACACTTCCCTGTGGTATTCCAAAACATATATGAGCATCCTCGCTAGTATGTCCGTCCACTTTCACTCTCTGGATACGGTCGGTGAGATAACTCTTAAATAGGTCCAATGCCATACCCCTTATTCCAATATTTTCCAACTTCCCTATGAGTTTCGGAATTGACACCGTATCGAAGGCTTTAGCCAAATCAATAAATATGCCCACACTTTTCTTCTTCTTGTCAAGAAGATCAGATACATGATTCACTAAGCCAGTCACGGCATCTTCGGCCGATTTGCCCATTCTGAATCCATACTGGTTATCCGATAGTACTTTACCCTTTTCCAGGAACTTATGTAGCCTTTTTTTCATGATTTTCTCCAGGATTTTGGATGTTGCCGTTAGTACTGAAATAGGACGATAATTACTTACAGTGTCCCTATCACCACTCTTATATACTGGATATTCTTTTAGCTATTCTTGTAGCTATTATATGCTTTGAGTAAAGCATCGAGAGAATCTAGGAAGGGAGTACAGTCTTTAAAGCAAGGTGGTCTGTATATACCTAGGATTATTGTGTCATGGTCAATCTGTACAGATAGACAACTGGAGTTAGTTAGGCTTTCCTCTTTTACAGTATATTTTAAGGACGCATTTACAAATATTACGACACCATCACACTTGTTTATATTCCGCGTTGAATGATGTGTGTCATAGTCCTGTAGTGTTGGGAAATTAACCGTTTCCATATTCCAGCATTCTGTCAAAATGTAGATATCACACTTGAAGTTAAGTCTTGCCATAAGTACTTCAAAGCTAGGCATATTCATTGTAGTGCTTCTAATATTTTGTGTCATTATTTTAAAGGTACGATTATGATTCGGCATAAGGCTTAAGCAATTTTCAGGAGATGATATGAAACTTTCTGCAGGTACAATCGCGTCAAGATTTTCAGTATTATCCCTATTGCCAATATCATCCATTGCTATATAACAATATATTAAGTGCACCTATTATAGACTTCGGCAGTGTCACATATTTATAGGCCTCAAGCCGAAACTCTAACATTATTACTAATAACAACAGTTCAACATAGGGCGGTTCACTGTACATCATACAATATACACGGATTTGGGATCTTAATTTAGTCTGAAAAGCACACAATGGATACTCAGAAATCTGTGATGGTTGGAATTGGGCAAAAATGCTTAAGTGTGGAGTACAAAGTAAATTTAAATAATTATTATAAAACACATGATATAAGCTGGAAAAATTATACGAGTTTGTTATGAATATGTATAACTTGGGTTGGGTCTCAAATAACACCATAATAGACATAAACTCAAGCAAAAAAACAGGTAATATGATACAACAGAGATAGCAGAATTCTAGTCAGTCACTAGAAGCAAGAGATTGGAGTTGATCTTCATCTGCTATAATCACATGCGGAGCTCCATCATTTTTTCTCATATAAACCTGGCCATTAGCAGTCCAGCAAAATTTGTAGTTAATTGCCTTGGCTGTATTTCTAGCCAAATGATATAATCGGCGTTCTCTATCAGTCAGGTTTTCCGATATATATATAGGTACTGGTTTCCCGCCCATTCCTAGGGAATCCGTGCTGAGCTTAGTCGAGTTTTCTCTGTTATATATCCTAGCTGCCTTCAAAATTTCGCTCTTGAGAAGTACGGAAGAGAAATTAGCAACAATGGTGTTATTACCTGTCTTGTGTTTAATACGGTAGACATCTCGGATGTCATTAGGTTGAACTTCGACCTTTAAGGTACTGCAGGTATTCCTAACAATTTTGCGCAGCTCCATTTTTGTTTGCAGGACAGTCGCGGGAACATTTCTAATTTCAATAGATGCTTGTTTCATTACCCTTTGTATCTCCTCTAGCTTACCTTTGAGTTCAGTTATCTTTTTATCCTCGGTTTTCGATTCTTGTGTCAAATCACATACTCTCTTATCAACGCTATCATACTTTTCAGATAAGAACTCAAGGGCTTTTTCCATTTCATTATTCACATCATTTATTTTCACATTCTGTCTCTTAACTTCCGCAAGGTCCATGCTCATTTTAGTTAAAATCGAATCCTGGTCACTTTTCCACTTTTGTATATTAGAATATTGGTCTTTCACTTCTTTAATATCAGCTCTCAACTCATTCAATATCAGTTCCTGATCTTTATTTATTTTAGTCAGCATATTCATCACCGCATCTTGAAACTGAGTGAATTTATCACCTTTTACATCATCATCCAACCGTGAGCGCTTCCTAGTGCCTTCAATTTGCTCCTGACTCATCAGAGCATCTGATTCGTTGATGAGAATCTTATTAGTCATTTCGACACTAGCA
Organism: Carposina sasakii; assembly: GCA_014607495.2. NCBI lineage: Eukaryota > Metazoa > Arthropoda > Insecta > Lepidoptera > Carposinidae > Carposina > Carposina sasakii. Next base: position 9,262,576 of record CP053153.1, read on the forward strand.
CTGCAACCAGATACATCGGGGTTTGAGGAGCTTTGGGCCCCTAATTTAGTTCTAGGCAGTGACTTCTGCATGCTTCTTGTGATGTGCTTAGTTCAGCTATTAGTTAAATTAAAGTATTATTATGTAAAAATATAAATTACTCGCAGCTTCTTGAGTCAAAGGGGCAAGCTCGGTATGCTGCTATAAATAGGTCGACGAATCGTAGTAACTTCGTAGCACTCGTAGCTTAGGCGTAGTCAGTTCGTAGCACCGTATCTTCGTAGTCTGAGGCGGGATCTAATGGAATTTTTTGCCACTGACGTCACACGCTCAATAGCTTAGTGTCAAACAACGCTGTATATAGAAGCAAGCACTATGCGAACGACACTAGGTTCAAATCCACTTGAAGACCTTCATAAATTGATAGTGTTATTATTTCTTGTGCACTCACTAAAGTATAACTATCTCACTCAAAGTCCTCCCAATAGGCGGAGTCACCACGTAAGAACACCACAAGTGGAAGCAGGAATTGTACTTTAGGTCCAATGACCAATGACAAATTTATAATATTTGATTTAAAAACCGACACTAGCCGCAACCAGGAACACGTCCGAACGCAACGGCAGCCGACAGTAATTGTACCACCCCATACGAGGCGATTAAGGGTTCCGGGAGGTGGGCAGCAGCGCCTCCCGTGTAGACAAAATAGTCCGAAAAGCACACTGCGGTCACCAACTCGCCTGCCCAGCGTGGTGACTATGGGCAAAAACCCCCCAATGACGGCAACTAAAAAAAGGCCCCCAGTTCCCGACCGCTACCCCGGACTACGGCAGCGGCCCTGGTCATAGTGTGGCAGTGTGTGTAAAGAATCCCCGGGCTACGGGTAATGGCTGCCACAACAACCTGATCTTGGCAACGTATAACGGACGCAGTTTACGACTGGACGAAAGTCTCCAAATCCTTGAGGTAGAATTAGAAAAAATACGGTGGCATGTTCTTGGATTATCAGAAGTCCGAAGAGAGGGGGAGGACACTATAACCCTTGAATTAGGCCACCTACTCTACTTCAGGGAGACCAAGGTAATGTTCAATCGACACATCATCCCTGAGCCGATATCCATCGAAGGTGTAGCCCTAGAAGTTGTTCAGAAGTATGTATACCTTGGGCAAATATTGCAGTTGGGTAAAGACAACTTCCAGGGAGAAATCACCAGAAGAGTGCAGCTTGGGTGGGCATCGTTTGGGAAGTTGCGTCATATCTTTGAGTAATCCTTGCCACAATGCCTCAAGACCAAGCTGTTCGATCAGTGCGTTCTACCAAATTTAATAAGTGCAATTTTCGAGCTAAATACAATATTATTAATTAATATAATTTAAATATCTTGACGGAAAATGCCTCGCTTTCTCTCTGCATGTCTGTTCTCAACAATAGAACCAATAATAGTGGATAACATTTTATTTTTACTGTACGAAAGAACAGAAAGTGGGTTGAATACCATGAATATAAAAAAAATGGGACATTAGCCAATAATTTTATAAAATAATCTTTTGTGATTGCGTGGAGTATTTTATCCTATTTACTTATCACTGTAGAACATACGAGTACTACATAGTAATGGGTGAGCTTCCCGCCACTTGTCGGGCACAAATATATCAAAAGAGACTGGTAACGAATCCAATAGGAAATGTATTGCTAACAAAGCAATACAGTAAATAAAATATATATAATATATTTAATTTACTTTTAGCATAAAATGATTAATTAATTAATTCTCAAAGCACCATCATCAAACATCAAGATGGAAAGTCCAATTTAATCAGCTTTGTAATATTCCGGTGGTAATTTCTGTCGAGATCTGCCATAAATCAGTACCAAGTTGAGTCCCGATAAAATCGATACCCCCAGTCGAGAAGGAATCGAATGGGAAAGGAATCGAGTAAAATATGGTCCACTGTGGAATTTATCTTTGTTATTTTCGTTGAGGATTTGGGAACAGACGGCGTTTGTTATCCTCGTTTATAGATACATTAACTTGAGTATATTTTTTATTTTTGTGTTTATTGTTCACGTTGCTAATAAAAGTTTCTTCTGCTACGATGATTTCTGGAAAGATTAGTGACATTTAATAAATAGAAGATGTATAAAATAATCTTATTCCTTACTACGACTGGACTTTGCTATTTATTTATACAGAGTGTTTTGGCATTGTGTGGTTCGGGTGAAGTAATCAGGTAAAGCAAAATGACTGAAAACACCTAGTACTTCTAAGTAACTATTACGTGATCTGTAGTACGAATTAGTCAGTCCTCCTCAATGGGAATTTAAATAATAAAAGTAAATATATAAATCATTGTTTTAGGTACGAGGTGCAGAATATTAAGAAAACTCGCAAATTTACGTTATAAAACTAACCAGATACGTATCTGGTGCCACATTATCAGACAACCCTGATAAATGGCCATCTTCGATAGAATACGGTGTTCAAGGAGCCTTTTTACTGTTACTTTGCTTGTTACTTTAATGTGATGGATTATGTCTTAAACTTCTTACCAAGTACACGTTTAGTTTAATACACAATCACTTAAAATTAGAATTTTGTTAACATGTTTCAATGAAACCATAATTTTATACAAAATTGTTAAAAGCAATCTGTAATTTTTCAAAACTTAATTTTTCTTCATGCTTGTTGTTCCTTGTTACTTGGAAGTGCAGTAATTAAACGTTATGTATATTTTATGGTAACCAATAAAATATACAATCCTGCCCAAACTTTAAATAGAGTAAATTTCATGAGAAATGATTGTTTAAAAGTTTAATATCCACGTTACAATCAGAAATAGCTGAAACGATAACACGAATTAACTTACCTGCCCGTTATTAATTTTCCACGCGCAGAGCATGGAATATGATTTTCAATATCTGCCAATACTCTTGTAATTAGTTCCTTACTGGCTTGAGCCGGGTGGTTACTTTATTAGCGCTTTATACTCCTGAATATTTATTAAACTTCCATAAAGCTAGGCCAAAGTTATTGAATCTGTGCTACGCTGTCCTGTTATAGTTAAATTGCTTCGTTAAGTCTGTTACTGAGAATGAATTAATATTTCCCTAGTCGTTTTCCTTTTATTAACCGACTTCAAAAAGAGAGGTTATCAATTCGTCTGTATGTTTTTTTTTATTTTTATTTTTTATGTGTGTTACCTCAGAACTCCGTCGTTTATGAACCGGTTTCAATTTTTTTTATAGTTGGTCATGGTATACTTCCAGGTTGGTCCCATATTCATCACATTAGGATCTGATGATGGGATCTTGGAGAAATCGAGGGCAATCCTCAAATATTGTAGGCACATGTAGTCTGTTTTTATACTTTTACTGAGCGTTTTGATCACCTACATATAAAACATATTTCTGATGATGGAATCTCTAAGGAATCTAGGGATATCCTCAAATATAAAGGGCACGAGTAGTCCGTTTTTAGATCTTTATAGAGAATTTTGGTCAGCTACATATAATATAAAGGAAACGAGGGTCTGATGATGGAGCTGCCGAAAAACAGATAGTGGAACTTTTTAGTAACAAAATCCCCCTATGGCAGGGGGAGGCCTACGTCCAGTAGTGGACTGCAATAGGCTTATGAAGATGAAGATAATTGTATTAAGTCGTGAAATTGTATGTTGCGATAAGCCGTGTCCGAAGTAAGATGGTTATAGAGGAAGAGGTAGACATGAGAATAACGAGATGACGGATAATAGGGATAAATGAAAGAAGAGTACCTATATATTGCACCGACCTCAAATTATTGGAAACAGGGCAGGAAGAAGGAGTGTAATTATATGTTGCTTAAATAAGAGTGTACATGGCTGTTGTGCTGCCAAATCTCTTATATTTCTCCGAGGCGTGGTGCATGTATCGTCGCCACATACGCACTCTGGATCGATTCCACCTCAAGTGCCTCCGATCTAGCATGAACGCCAACATAGTAATATCTAGGAGTAGAAGTGGTCGCCATGACCGAAATCAGTCGGAGGTCATCATTATCATCATCATCATCATATTGTCAGACGTAAAGTTTCGAAGCTTAATCCTTTTTCTCTTTTGTCATGTGGCCTATTTAATCATTTGCTGGCATATAAATCTGACAATATTATGCCTCCTAAACTTCGTACACGGCTTAACACAATATATATTTGCCCTTTAGTAAAATTTTACTTTAGTAAGTTCGAGTTTTGGGAGGAAGTCGGTTTTTCGTTTTAAAAAATTATTTCGTCTCAATTTAATCTGACGTCCGTTTTTATGCCTGACTCTCTTTCGATTGCTCTTCTTTCTTTTCTCATAGGATTTTTACAACGTCACTATTCGCAATATATTACACATATTACATATTTTTTTAAATGTAAGGAAATATATAAGAAAAAATCTATGTAATAACGTACGGATAATATGTTAGTTCAGAAAGGAATCCAAGAACTTGTCTCCGCCAAAGCTGATCCCCTCTGACGACGATTCTAAGGACAAGATATTATTAAATACGCAGTAACGATGTGATGGTATCATGAAAGTGACAATAAAGAATCCCAATAATAATCTAGTTTCTAGAACGAGGCCCTAGAAAATATTGATTATATAATAAAATAAAATGAAATGAAATAAAATAAAATGAAATAAAATAAAGTAAAAATAAAAATAATTTATTCACAGACAAATGAGTCCATAGTTTGTTAGTATTACAAGATCTTATGTCTATGTTAGTAAATTGCAATATATATATGTATCATTTATTAAAATATATAAAAATTAAAGTGTATAAAAATGAAAGTGTATAGCAGGCTGCTCACCGATTACCACGTTTTACGTGTAAATCGGTGAACCGTTCGAGTACAGCCGCGTCCATCCTGTCTGCTATCATCCTCAGGATCTCGTTTGAGCTCCCCCGCAATCTGCGCACCACCGACAGGCTTTTCTTGCGCATGATAGCGTAGAAGTCATCCAACCCAGCATCCGCAAACATGCCAAACGTGGTACAGAAGCGCGGGAGCCTCAACAAGACCCCGAGGGTGTTATTGTATTGGACCCGCAGGGCATCATAATCTGCGAGCTTGCGATGTGTAAAGTTGGTCCATAGTGCGCATGTGTAAAAATTTTGGCAGTATGCAATGAATAGCGTAAGCTGGACACCCACGTTACAACGTGCGAATCTATGAGCCAACATATTGCCTCGAACTGACAATACCCTGCGTTACCTTTCAATATCCTGCTCATCCTTTATATCATCCGTTACAATGTGGCCAAGGTACTTAAATTGCTTAACACGCCTTAGAGGTGTTTCATTCAATATTACTTTGGGTACAGCCATAGGCTCCTTGTTAGTTCCTTTAAATATGAGAAATTCACTTTTCTTTTCATTGTACCTCAAACCGTGTCGAGCAGCATAAGTTTCACAGAATTTCAATAATTCTCTCAATCCATCATCTCATCTCAGTCCGTCTGTGGGGGACTCAGCAACACCATGTCATCCGCATAACATATTAATTAAATAATCTAGGCGACGATATACCCCCTTGCCTCACACCACATTTAAGAATATATTCATCTGATTGAGCATATCCCCATTTCACTACATTACTCTGATTTTTATACCAGTATGAAAAAATGCCAACAATATCACTGGTGATGCCTGCTTTAAGCTTATCCCAAAGCGTTTTATATGAAACAGGATCGAAAGCCTTTGAAAGATCCAAGAAACAAGAAACCTATGCTTATATTATTATGTCTATCGTTTTTATATCAGTTTTTCTCTCGGTTTTTATTGAATTGAATTATTAGTCGATAGTATTGACTATCGAGAGAATACTCCTCTTAGTCTTTCAAGAAATTACGTTATCAGAAAAAATCGACGTGAATATGATGTAAACTTTTGATTACAGTTTAAATTAAGGTACTTATACACCAAGCCATGCAAAGTATCGAAACCTGCATAGTTAATCAGAATTTCCACCGCATAATTCAGAGAAAGTATTCCAAAGTTGTGGAAGACTACCGCAAAGTTTAACTAAGTAAACCAAGAATAATTCCGTTACCTGCACGATTGACTACATTTTTATCCCAAGTAAAAGGTAAGGGTTTCTTCTTCTTTCCTTTCCACATTATCACAATCATACTTGTTTTCTAAAGATATTATAAGTCTTACTGTCAGCTACATCCTTTTCGTGCATGTCGCAAGAGTCGAATGCGAAACTATGTGACGTTCACACAGGCGATGGGCTAGAAACGTGTCACTGATCTTTTACATCTGACACCTCTATGCTAAACTTTCCTGTAGGATTCCCTTATGATGCTTTAGTTTCAGCCTCCTTTTGGGATCTAATTTTGAGAACACAGCCGTATGTTAAATATGTATATCTCTTATAATTTCCTAATGGAAATTGTAACACACCTAGGTACTTGTACTAGTTTAAAGAAATCATACACATCATATTATTACCCTTTTTATGTAATTTGATGAAAACCAGATGCCCAGTTGGTATTATTTTATTACCTTTCAAAAATATGTAAGTGGTAGTTCTTTACTTTGAAATATTCTTTAATTGTTGTTACAATCTAATTGTAACTGGCGATATTTTAGAACCCACAATAATAAAAGTCAAAACTTTGTTCATACAGCAAAATTAACTTCTTTCTCTTACCTGTGTATTCCTGTGGGAAAACAAAAATACTTGGCATTTTTTCGTGCAATCAGTGAATGTTTGCAGAGCCGCGTTGGGGTAAACAAACACGGTTTTAACTACATTTTGTACTCGTTTCCTGTTGTTTTTTGCACCTAACTTAATAAAATCAATAACGTTTACCCAACAAAGGTATAATTTTATAGAAGGGTTGTTTCTGTTCAGGCGAGAAATCATTTAAAGCTGTGTGTACAATGGAAATAATTCTGTTTTATTTGGATTTTTCTACTAAGGTGAAGTATTATATAACTAGTTTAAAATAGTTTTTTTAAAATTATATTTCTGAGAGATTTACTATTCATCGGTGTAGGCATACGGATATTGCTTTTCACGTAAATAACATTTTTACGGGCTGTTAATCTATAGTAAATTGGATTGAGGGATCCCCGATTAAAGTAGCGAATGTGGTTTTTGTAATTAGCAAAAGTTTTGGAAAACGCATTTCGGAATTCTCGGCATTTTCCTTGACAGTTTGGAAGGGTTAGGGTTGCTACCCTTTTGTTTTTGTAGGAGATATTTATATGATGTATGTTCTTCCTAAGCTCACATTATCTACGATCTATGAGGAAGAACGGCTATGAGAAAACTGACTTAAAAAAAAAAGAATTTAACAGACTTCAAACTTTAACTAAAAAGCTATAAATAACGTAACTAATTTATCTACTTAATATATATTAAATATCTAAAATTATTTAAATATTTACTACTAAATACCTAATACTTTAACAAAGTCATATTTAACTATTTAAATATTTATAATTATCACTTATTTCTTGGAGTCAGTGCCAGCCTAGGTAACGTAGTCTGTTATGTTGATGGACGCGCGCGGCTGGCAAAGTCACACACACGACAAAATACAATACGGTGTAGTAGGCAGGGCACGCGGTAATGCAATTTCCTATTCTTGGTTTTACTATGAATTTTAGTGTCGATCAGTTTTCTTAATTACATTTATTTGTTTGACTAGCACCGACTCCAAAAAATAAGTGATAATTATAAATATTTACATAGTTAAAGATGACTTTGTTAAAGTATTAGGTATTAAGTTGTAAAAATTTAAATAATTTTAGATATTTAATATGTATTAAGTAGATAAATTAGTTACGTTATTTATCGCTTTTTAGTTAAAGTTTGAAGTCGGTTGAATTTTTTTTTAAGTCAGTTTATTTCTCAATTTTTAGTTGTGTTAATGCGTTGTGGACTTAAATAGATGCTAGTTTATACAGGGTGATTTTTGTTCGTCAACGTTCCCGAAAACTACGTTATCTCCTCATCGTCATGATCATTTTTCTCCTTGGAAGCATACCTGGGAAGTGTCTGGTTCCCAAAATATTAGGGTCACAAGTTGAGTAAATAGACTGCGTTTTTCTGTATAGATGCACATAGACGCGCCTATCAAGATTTTTTCACGAGAAATGATTAATATGTCTATGAAAAAACTAGCATAAACACTGGACACTATAAATTTCGCCCGATCAAGTAATAAAAAAATTGTTTAAAAAAAAATTTACATCGTTTCTCAGCATTTTTTTGGCATAAACTTACTTTATTTGATGTATAGAGTTCGTACCCTTAGTTAAGGGTGGCAAATAAAAACTTCCTGTATACTTAAAGATTTCATCGTTACCATCTCAGTAGTAGTACCTACCCGTATAAGTGTCACATTAGCCCTACATATATAGTTTCCATCGACCAATTGCAGTACTGTCCCCTAACTCCTAACCGTTAAGGAGTTCTGTAGCTTGACCATCAGCACAGCAGCATCAGATGTTGATTCAAGTAACACGTTAGCCCTACATACTACTAAATAGTTTTATCGACCAATTTCTGTACTGTCTCCCAACTCCTAACCATTAAGGAGTTCTGTAGCTTCTTCAGCATAGCAGCATCAGATGTTGATTCAAGTAACACGTTAGCCCTACATACTACCAAATAGTTTTCATCGACCAATTGCAGTACTGTATCCCAACTCCTAACCGTTAAGGAGTTCTGTAGCTTTATCATCAGCACAGCAGCATTAGATGTTGACACCCTGAAGCATATACCTGAGTAAGACATGATTACGTAACAAAAGCACCATACGAGCATACAATTTTCGGTGGTTGCCCTAGATTTCTCCTGGATGCCATCATCAGATTCTGACCTGGTGAAAATGGGACCACCTCAGAAGTGAACTCTATCCAACAAAAAAAAATTGAAATCCGTCAATAATTGACGGAAATATCGATGAATATACATAAAAAATAAAAATAAATATTATACATACAGACGAATTGAGAACCTCCTCCATTTTTTGAAGTCGGTTAAAAAACATGAATACAGTCTTGTTTTAGAACTCGTAAGGCTTTAAAATAAATATGCTTATTATATTAATATTTACCTACAAAAGTAAGCGAAATAATTGACGGAAATATCGGTGAACATACATAAAAAAAAAATTATACATACAGACGAATTGAGAACCTCCTCCTTTTTTTGAAGTCGGTTAAAAATAAGAATAAGCAAAATGCAAAATTTTCTTTTATCAATTCGTAAGATTCTGATAGAAAATAAACATAGAAAGACAATAAGACAGTAAACATAGAAAGTAAAATCTTGTTTACATATTGAAAAGTGCGAATTGTTAAGTAAAATTAAGTGGTCTGCGGACACATCAGCCTATTACATTCCATTGCTAGACGTAGGTCTCCCCAAGGGCATGCCAGAATGCTCGATCTCCCGTTTTTGCCATCCAGTCACTACGAGTCCCCCTCTTCAAGTCCATCTATCTGGCCGAAGAAAGTCCAATGTTACAATTGCTTAGGCGCGCCTTTCGAGAACCCGCTTATTCCACCGTCCATCGATTCTACGACCGATGTAATCAGCCCACTGCCGACTGCCACTTCAATTTGCTACACTGTGTGACATTGTCAGTTGCTTTGGTCATCTTATCTTATTTCGAACTTTGCCTATGAGCATTGACCCTTCCATGGGCCAGCCCACGTCTGGACTGCGTAGGTCATGAGTCATGACTTTTAATATAAGCTGAATAATTTTGCTTCGCCCTAATTGAGTGGTTACGAGGTAATTCGGCGTCACTTTTATTCCTAACGATAAAATTAATCACCAACGTTAATATGAAGTGACGGAGCGACAATATTTTTATTCAAGCCAGGCGAGTGGCGGTTAAGTTGTTAATATTTTATCGGTCGTGACTTATACAAGTGTCGTAGGTTAATAATGGCTAAGTGACGGCGATAACATTTTTACGTCATTTTTGTATATCTTGTGGTTTTCTATTGTAGTTTGCAATCATTGATGTTTTAAAAATAGTACAAACGACATAAATTTTCTCTACTCTCTACTTAATATCAGCCGATAATCATGGTTTTCATTGAAATATACTCTCCTTAATACTTATGGCTAGCTCACAGCATAGTAGATACTTAAGAATGAGTCTTATTAATATGATCCCAGTAAATAAAGCAGTGCCCATTAATCAGACGTCGACATGTTTTTGTATTTGCTCGTCGGACAGATTGAGGCCTGCGTTGGTAGACTACATTACAGTGTAATATTCACGGATGAGATACAAAGTAGATGTGGTCTAAATTCAAACGCAAATTCAAAAAAGACTGATTGGCTTACTTGGTTATAGTGCTGCCTGCTGCTGCAGTCTTTGGTTCGAATGCCGAAAGATACATATATGATGAGAAATGTTGTTGTTTGTTTCCCAGTCATGGATATTTATATCAACGTATTTATGTATCGTCGATGTGTACATGTGTACTTACAATATCTATCTACGTATTTATTTCAAAATATCAATCAAGATATCATATAAGAGATAAAAAGGGTAGACTATTACGCTTCTTATGCAAATGTAACCGGTGATTTACATAAGTACATTAAATTATCACGGCTCTCTTTTATAATTGCTTTGTGGTAACATTAGTTTGACTCGGATAATTCCCGACAAATAAAACGCTGGCAAATAAGTCGCCGACCGCAGACTGGTTTATCGTAGGGACGGGTTTATAGCTGAGGGTTAGGCAAAGTATAAAGTCAGACCGCAGACACTGAAGTAGGTATATTCTGAAGATGCTATTACTATACTACTATATATACGTATAGGTAAAACTGCGGTTTTATTTATATTAACAGCAATATTTTCATTGCGCTTACAGTTGTCTTATTTCAATTGTATGTTGTCTATAGTTGTCTGTAAAGTTGGCTATAGTTACCTAATTTATAATAGACATACAGATAAGTGAAACTAGAGTGGTCTTTCTAAAAAATAACTGCTTTTTACCAAATGCATATAGATATACACGGTACGTATATCAAAATGACATTTTGTCTGTCCGTTTGTCTGTTTGTTCCGGCTAAACACTGAAACGGCTCCATGGAACTTTCACTAGCCGGTAGCCGATGAAATAAGGAGTAACTAAGCTACTACTACTAACTAAGGAAATAATGCGAAGTTACGCAGATGAAGTCGTAGAAGCAGGGCCGGCCAGCCCATACGACGAACGGAGCAGTCGCTCCAGGCACCAAATCCTTGAGGGCGCCTAAATGGTAAAGATATAGGTATATATTATTAGGAGCAAACAGGAGAGGCGCCATAATTGGATCTCGCTCGCGAGTTTTTCCTCACTAGTTATTTTATTGCAATCTTTACAAGATGTACAGAACTGTTTATCTCAAACAGATTTTCTCATGATCGCATCTACGAGAGAACACCATACATAACTATAAAAATAAGTACAAAACTATTGATATCTGACACCCGCGTCCGATGATTCTGCTTTATCCTTGAAATAATGAATAAAATTCCATTGTCGTCACAGGCGCCACACTCAACATAAATCACATTTCAATGGGACTCGTTTGCTGTGTTTGCCGTAGCCTATATTTTAGGTCCAGCGATCAAATTGCATGCATTTTAGGTCATGAAGAAAGAACATAAAGGAGATGTGTTAATCGATGTAGAACTGAGATCACCAATGTAGATTGCCCGCGTGTCGTATGAGACAATCACTGGCCAACATTTGCTGCCCAACATTGTCTTCCGTAATTAATCGTCAACTTATGATCGAAATTCGGTTAGAGCATGGAAATTAATTAATTATATTTCTACTTTCTAAGGCATTTTGTATAAAAAATTGTTTTGTGGACTTTTCCACGTGTGCAATTTTTCTTTTTCTGTGCAATTTTCCTTAAAAACGAGTATAATAATAATAATAATATTTTATTTATTGGACAAAACACATAGGCATACATTTATGGGGTGCCTTGGTTTCCACACTAGGATTCCCTGTGTCGTGAAAATCAGGCTCTTCTATTGATTCTACAATTTTGTGCACAAAACCAAGGTTCTCAGTAGAAGATAGTAAAATAAAATAATATTAAAACAATTAAAATTAATGATACATAGGTTATTAAATTGGTACTGGATTATACAAAAAACATGCAAAATTACAAACATTTTTAATACTAATTAGGTGAAATAACAAGTAATTAAAGGTTTTGTGAGAAACTGTGTGTTTGCGTGTATATGTGTGCGAGCGTGTGTATGTATTTAAACATTTTTAGGCGCCGCTGAAGCCTACGTAGAAAGTTTTCGGTTTACGTTATTAAACCTTAGATAAACTTTGCTAGACCACCTCCTCTATTTCCTACCTCACGGGTATGTTTGTTGTTTGCGGTAGCCTATATTTTAGGCCCTGCTATCAAGTTACATGCGTTTCAAGTAGAATGTGTGTCACGCAAATGTTTGTACTGCGTCCTCTGTTACGTTAACACGGACATAATGTTTTTGACCGCGATAGATAAAATCATGTATAATGCCCTTTGCCAAACTAGGTAACATTGCTTCGAATTTCAGTTGCTCATTATGACTTCTCCTACAATAGAACGCCTGCTTTTAGCTCTTTAGTTAAATGACGTGATCAAGCCTGACCGGTATTGGTGGAAATATTACTCCGAATTCGAATATAAAGTGATTTTTGGCTACGGTTTTATATTAATGAGTTGCCAATGTTACTTCAAAAAATGTAACAATTCGTAAGAGCAGTGAAGCAATAAATAACATAAAAAAGTTAACTGATAACTCGAAAACTGTGGCGGAAATAGTGATGTTCTATAAACTATGTCAATACTGTAGCGGCCGATGTTCGCGACGAACCCCAAAGGAAATAACTTATTTGTCAAAATATTTACGAAGTCGCGACGTGAACGCGAAAAGCGATTCCCAACTTTATGCATCTATATGGGAATACGCGATGTTATTATACCATGCGTTTTATGAGTCCAGGCATCCTTGCAATTATTTTTTAAGATATACCTTGTATATACCTTCATAAGTATAAAAAATGCACCTGGCTGCGTTCCTAAAACGGTTCCCAAAACTGCAGGATTACGAAGCAGTTTCTACAGACACAAGTAGCATAACGGGGCCAAATGTAAAACATCAATACCTGAGAGAATGCCTCTGAATTCCTCAGTCGACTCTCATGACATGCACGGCAAGGCTTATGAAGCCGGGCATCAACACAAGTAGGTAAATTTACTTTGAAATTTACTATGTTGAAATAATTAAATCATTCCAACTAATCACAAGAGCGTAATATTACAACATAAATTGCTAGACCTTGATAGAAATCAGCCTGTTGTCGCTTTATTAAACGTACAAATTTAACAGGGCCCAACGTTATTATTCTTATTTATACAAAAGAGCGAAGGGTCGGCGCTGGGGCGTAATTTCCATAAGGTGAAAGAAGCGATCATAAAAGTGTTGTCGGGTTAAGCCAACTCGGTGGCAAGCAATGTGGTGTCCCCGAGGCGTTGGGAATGGGTCGACTCGTGGATTCCACCAATAGAGACCTCCGACAAAAGTGATTTATTTTGATGGATGCCCCATTTGGGCCGAATAAATTCCAGTGGAGAATTTTGTCTGGCCCTCTCCTATTTTAATTTAAGTAATACGAAGCTATCGTGGCTTGATGTCTGATGGTTGTCTTTTATCTTAATTTGTTTGAAATTTATATAGTTTTCAGTATCAGGAGGTCTACTCTGAAGTGACGATAAACGAAGTATCGGCCGAATATCGAGGTGTTTCCTACTATGAACTTCCTTCGATCGGATCAGTCGCGCCGTTTTTTCATTCGGTCCGATCGAACTCTATTCGACAGGTATAAGACTAGATAATAGAAAGCTTATAATATTATAGTCATTGTGAATTATTCTCTATGGTTCCGAATGAGTTGTGAACTCAGATGAATGAATCCGAAGCAATTTCGTAGTAGGGTCAAAGGCTGTCAAAAGCTTTGATTCGGTCGGGCTTCGGTCGGACCAAAAGATTCGAAAGCGGCATTTCAGAGTAGACCCCCTGTATCGTGAGGCACTTGTTAATTTTTCTGATGTTACAAATCAATGTAAGTAAACAGAACTGTTTTGTATAATGTTATACAGGGTGTTTTTTCGTTGCCACTCTTAACGAAGGGTACGTACTCTATACATCAAATAAAGTAAGTTTATGCCAAAAAAAACGCTGGGAAACGATGTAATTTTTTTTGACAATTTTTTTAAAATTTGTTCTTGTGCGAAATTTATAGTTTCCAGTGTTTATGCTAGTTTTTTCATAGTCAGATATTAATTATCTCTCGTGAAAAAATCTTGCTACACGCGTCAATGTGCATTTATATAGAAAAAACGCAATCTATTTACTCAAATTTTGGACCCTAATATTTTGGAAACCAGACACTTCCCAGGTATGCTTCCATGGAGAAAAATAATCGTGATGATGAGGAGATTCCGTAGTTTTCGGGAACGTTGACGACCAAAAATCACCCTGTATAAAATGGTTATGTAGGTAATAAAGAATTAAAAATGAAAAATTACAGTAGAATGTTCACTAGAATACATCATCTTCTTCTGTACATGTCGTAAGAGTCTAACGTACTCGGACATTATCTCAGGTGATAAACTACCAAGTTGTCACTGATCATTTATGTGACTGTAGGATCTTATCTATGATCGTGCAATTCTGGATATTTGTATCATGTTATGTATAATGAATATCAACACTCCTTTATCTATAACTGAATTTCTTATGAAATAGAACATAATTTTTCTCTTTCTGTCAACGCAATTTTAATCATTCTTCTGTACCAGTAGATGTATTTCAGAAATTGAAATAAATAAAAAAACGTGGAGGCTAATACAAAAGGCTCGAGTAAATTAATCAGCTGGCTTTCGTTAAAACACTCTGGAGTTTTTCAGTCCTTTTTTCTCGGCTTTGAAAGGGTTAGAAATAGAGGGTTCGGATTTCATTTGTCTGCGTCTGACGATGCTCAACTTATATTAGACAACCCGTCTATTTTGAAGGAATTTGAGTAGGTATATGTGCGCAATATTGCCAAACAGTTTTATTAAGAAAAATAAATGTTGGCAAAGGAGAAGTTTTTTCTCGTATGCTTTTATATTTCCCTTAACTTTTGTTTTAACTATACAGAATGATAGCGACAACGTAATTTCAAAGGTTTAAAGGTAAAGTTAATATAATGTGACAATTTATGTACGTATACATAAATAAGATACAAAAGAATTTTAAATGAAGCAATCAATGTAAGATGGGAATTCGTAGCACGTGCTACGAACTACGGAGTTGCTACGCCATCGTAGTGGCGACGGGCGTTTGTAAAAACGCCAAGGACTTCATTGGCAAAACGTTTATTTTTCTATAAAACTTTGGAAATTGTATTGATATTATGAAACACTTCTTAAAATACATACTCACTTAAACAGAACCCTTAACTTTACCCTTTAAGCCTTAAGTTAGTTTACATAATAAGGTACAAACTTTGTTGCAGGTAAGAAAAGCAGCATAGTTTGTGTAGTGAAATAGCGAGGAGACTAAAGAGTTTTTAGGTGACTTAAGGCACTTGAAATTTGAGGTAACGTTATTTTACATTTTAGAAGGAATATGGCGTTTGTCACGTTTACACATTTATGAAGCAACGGTAAAAATATCTTAAACATAAATAAGTATTCTGAAATTTATCATCTTTCGTATTTTCGATATTTTATAAATATATAGGTAACAGTTATGAAATACATTAAGAATATTCTTATTTTTTATTGCACATAAATATATAGCAATAAAACGAAAATATTAATTAAAATCTCCACAATTAAGTGTCTTATATTCTAATAATACCTAACGTGTTGTTAAAAAACTTTTAACTTTTGGTTAGATTAGCCTAGTTTATTGATACATTTGTCGGTCGATTGGTCTAGTATGTAGTGACCCTGCCTGCGACGCCATAGGTCCTGGGTTCGAATCCCAGTAGGTACAAATATTCATATGATGAAAATCGATGTTTGTTTCCCAGTCATGGATATTTCTATACTTATCTATGTATTTATATACCGTTGCTTAGTACCCACGACACAAGACCTTAGGGATCTTAATGTGGGACTAGGTCAATGAGTTGTGTAGTGTGTGAATATTTATTTATATTTATATTAACTTGATTAACCTACGTAAAAAATATTCTGTATAAGGTTACGTTAAACGAGTGTTACTCGTAAAATGTAGCTGCGGTTACGTGATAACACTAATAGTGTCTATAGTAGTGGTGACAAAATAAAATCCAAGGGAGATGAATATCACTATGTAAAATACGTAACAAAGCGTGCCGGGCATGCAGCACCAAGCCAACCGTGCGAGCAGCTGTCACTTACTCGCTACTAACCTTTTTCCGCATGTGTTCACACGAACATGATTGTGGCATTGTTATTTTAAAATCCAGTCATATTAGACATGTAAGGTTACATTAATTTGCATAGAACTGTAAGTTGGTATAAAAGAATAACATTATAAATAAATGGTCAAATTTAAAATAGTAGTAAATTTTTTTATTTACTTTTAATCAACCCAATTTTCATAGAATTTCTACGGAGCTTAGTTAGACCATGGTTAGATCGCACTAATTTCTAAATATAATAATAGTAGGGAATTTTTTTTTGTCTAAATCTTTCACTCTAGAGCTGGTTGCAGTTTGCTTTCATCAGCCGTTTATATAACTTCAAAGTAGAGTTTTATTTCATTGATAAACACAGATAGGGGTCGTAGTTACTTTCCATTCAGTATTGTATTTTTAATTTAACTCTAGGTCATATCATATCACATATTGTTTTCATAAGGAACGAGATGTATTTGAAAATTTTGTAAATTTTTAAAGAAGGAACAAAATCCTAAAAGCCTGGATGATCTCGTCTATGCTGAAAGCTGTTAACGCTTAGCTCCGTCATAAAAACGAAGCCTTATCCTCGGTATCCGGGATAAAAAATTGCGCGACACTTCCTTTGCGATAACGCAACGTCGTGCGTAAATACAAAAGTTTTTCCTTCCGGCACTCAAGATGTTATATGAATAAATCTATTTCATGTTGTGCTAGTTTGGTAAGATGAAACTAGAAGGATTTCACGAGAAAAAAATACCCGTTGTTTACAACTTTCTTTCTATCTTTATAAGTTACCAGGGTTCACATAAGTTTTGAATTGATCGCTATATGTAGATAATTTGTAAATTTAAATAATTGTTAATAGCATAGCTAAAAATGAACTTTTGTTCAGATAAAACTATTCCAACAGAAGTAAATGCAACGCTATCACGCATGCTGATTATTTAGATGGTCTCCATTTATTTGGACCCTTCTTACTCCGTTTCACAATTTCTTATCGAACCCTAAGTATTTTTTTACAAATCACTGTGAATGCGCAAACGACATGGGAAAAATTGGTCATTTTATCCACACAGCTATGACGGTTGGTAGTATGAATTTGAATCGGACGAAAATAATATATAGGTAGTTTTGGTAACCTACGAGTAGGTGCATATATATCATTAATATCATTTATAAACTAATGAAGATAGTTGCAATGAATTTTTGTGTAGAAATTTAACGTTAAGAATTGTATGAAAGCATAGTCACAAGAAAAATATAGTCACAAGTTGTTTAACGTTTAGATCATACATGTTGTTATTTTATTAATATATATAAATTAGAAGGAACGGTGCTATCTCAGCCAGCACTCTGTCTTCATTATAATACAATTTGTCGCAAGCCTCCAACAAGGGGGTCTGTTATGTAAGCACATTACGTGAATGGTATCATGCATGTTTGATAAAATATTCGAATTTTTCCTTTATGGTAGCTTTTTTTAAAGATCACTAGATAAACATTTCACCGCCATCGTGCCTGATGTTAAGCAAGATGCGGCCTAAAGTAGTACATGTTTGCCTAACTGCTAACTGCAGTAGAGTACCAATTATTTAGGAATATTAATTGCTAGACTATTGTACTGTACAGTATATGAATCAAAAGCTATAACGTATTAAAAATCTCGCTCTACACAATTTTGATTTATATTAATTAAAGCTGCTATTACTGACGTGATTATAGGCTGCTAGAGAAACTAGCCTGTAATAATGGCATGTCTTTAAAGCCTTAGGATGAAAGGGTAAATGTGGAATATGTTAGGATTTAAGTGGAAAGCCAAATTCAATATACCTATACTTATCGGGGTATTTATCTTTGTGGCATCTAGTCGGCACGGTATAGACTATCGCATGCCGCCACTCACGAGACGCCTTAGTTGTCTTCAGTCTAACGAGAATTAAGGGATTAAGGTTTATTATGTTTTTTTATTATAATTTATTTAACTATTAGTTTGTTATACTCTTGTGTAAGTAGTAATAGTGGCTTCGACGTACGGATTCCAATAAAATAGTATAGGTTCATGCACACTTTCCGTGCTATAGAATTTATTTTATGTGCGCTTTTATATTTGTGAAATCTTCTCTTAGGGTATCGACTCAGTCTTGAATGCTCTACACATTTTTTATTTATTTTAATTAATGCTGCTACAGACTTTAGCCTTTGAAATGAAATTCTAATCTTAAATCAGAACCGGGGGGCAGGCGGACAGCTGGCCATACTCGTAGAAAACCTAAATGTCGAATTTTTGACAATTATCATTATATTGTTTGATGTTCCCCATAATAATGGGATGAGGGCAGTTACATAATTATTCATTTGCACTTGCTATAATCATCATAATATCACTCCAGTCGGTATAGCATGGTACAGTTGTACGGAGGACGAATATTTAACGTAGCGTTACGCAAAGTAAGGCATCTTGAGCGTATTAATATAATGGTTGGTTTAATAGAGCACCTGTCATGTTACGCAAGGATGCCCTGTCGTTACGATAATTTGTGCACTTACCTTTATAGGTAATATTAACATTTATTTTTTACGTTGTAACGTAACTATATTAGATCTTTGTATGAAAAGGTTTTTGCAAAAGTAAAAATGCTTATTTACTGTTACATGACAGATTAAGATGCACTGTATGAGATAGACTTTAGTGTTAATTTAATTACTTCATCATCATCAGCCTATTGCAGTCCACTGCTGGACGAAGGCCTCCATCAACAAGACTGCCACGGGGGGTATTTGCCCATAGTCACCACGCTGGGCAGGCGGGTTGATGACCACAGTTTGTATTTTGGACTATGTTGTCAACACGGGAGGCGCTGCTGCCCACCTTCCGGAAACCCTTAATCGCCTCGTACGATACTCACGGGCAGACATGGGGTGGTACGAATTCTACTCTGTCGGCACCACGCGGCGAATTTGTTGTCAGTTAAATTTCAATGATTTCAAAGGAAAATAATACAAAATCATAGAAAGATTTAGATGTACCTTGTAAATTGTACATTGTAAAACCTTTAGCGTAAGTATTCTTGTGCTGTAATGATATGATATTTCCCGTTTGTGCAGATAAAAGAGGCAGTGAAGTGTGTCATTGAGTGAATCTTTTATTCGGCATCCATTTACTTTCCTATTTGGAGCTTACCTATCTAATTAGTTCCACATCATTAGGCTGGAGCCCGACTTGAATACTTTAGTGGACCATTACGTGGTTACTCAGCCTTTTTCTTAATATAACCGTCATGCGGCTTTGTTCAAAAACCTATATAAGTTTATGGCCAAAAAAAAATGCTGTAAAACGATGTAAATTTTTTTGAATTTTTTTTTTGTAATTACTCGATTGGGCGAAATTTATAGTGTCCAAACACTGGGTTTACATGCTAGTTTTTTCATAGACAGACATTAATTATTTCTCGTGAATAAATCTTGCTACGCGCGACTATGTGCATTTACGCAGAAAAACGCAGTCTATTTACTCAAATTTGGACCCTAATATTTTCAAAACCAGACACTTCCCAGGTATGCTTTCATGGAGAAAAATTATCGTGATGACGAGGAGATTCTGAAGTTTTCGGGAACGTTGATGACCAAAAATTACCCTATATAATTTAGGAAAGTACGACGTCCTATCAATTTATCCATTGTATAAAATTTAATTTTTGTTTTAAATAATTCTACTTAATATAAAATTGCACAGTAATTAATAAGTATAAGTGATATAGCGACTCCCACTAATAAGATATAAGAACATGTCTATTAAAAATAATGTTTATTTTTTTTAAAGAAATAACACAGTCATGTTATACATTGTAATATAGGTTTCGAATTATACGTAAAATAAATGGTACTACATTTTATGTGCGCTATAAAAATACTTTCTATCTGTCCAGAGCTGTAAAACCTATTGCCTTATTACGAAGGATCTCAAAGAAACGATATAATCTGCTTTTTTATCCTTCAAGCGTTTTGTCATTGGCGTAAATCAAACTTTTTATGATTTTCTTGACTTCTTTTTGTCCATGGAAGTTTTCCAGATTTTTGCCTCTATAATTTTTGTATTACTGCAGTTGTAAAATAAAACTTTTTTTATGTAACAAATTATTTTCTGTTTACTATACCTATAATGAATTTTGACTTTCAGGGAACGACTTTTCGTAGCCTTAGGCTGATTCTAAATAAACTTTCCCTGGTTTAAACAAGATATTAGGGTCCAAAGTTGAGTAAATTGACTGCGTTTTTCTGGATAAATGCACATAGACGCGCGTAGCAAGATTTTTTCACGAGAAATAATTAATATCTGTCTATGAAAAAACTAGCATAAACACTGGACACTATAAATTTCGCTCGATTAAGTAATTGATTTTTTTAAAAAAAATTTACATCGTTTGCCAGATTTTTATTGCATAATCTTAGTTTATTTGATGTATACAGTACTTACCCTTCGTTAAGGGTGGCAACGAAAAAATAACCTGTATATTTTTTATTATGACATCTATTATTTACCCTACCCTGAAAGGCCAATCACATCAAACAATGTAGCATAGTAAATTAAATCAGTAAGCATTACTTACCCATGAATACATTTGAAACTACGAAAAACCATAATAGTATTATTTTCTCGTAAACTAACAAAACAAACAAAAAGTCAGCGCTCTACTTTTCTAATAAATAAGTCAAAACGGATAGACTTGTCTTCATAGAGTTCTTTATCACAAGTTACCGACAAAAGTGGGAAGGCCTATAAATCAGTTCAGAGTTTCTTAAGCGATAAAATCAATAGTACCCAATAAAGACGAAAAACTGATTATAATGAAGAATAGGTCAAGTTCAGTTATCCGATAATATTAATTACTTTCTCACTTCGCCGATATGATTCTCTTTTGGAGTATGATTCAAAATTATCTGTAATAGAATTACAATAATATTGATTTGATGTAGTCTGACCGATAATTCGCATATAGTAGACTTAATGTTATTGTATGTATTTATAATTTTACTTTATAATTTTATTTGCAAAATTCTTAACCATTTTTCTATTTTACTCATAACTAAAATCAAAGTATAGTTGAGTTAGTATCTGTATTATATCATTTTTAGCTTGTTAGCCTAAGGACATATCTCGCGCGTTTGCTGCAGGAATGACACACCGATTGACATCGACATGACTTCATTTTCCATCCAAACTAAACCTGCAGATAATATCGACTGAAACTACAGCTGGGAGTTTTATTTCCGTTAGTTTATCAACGTTTGAACTAAAAAGAGTAAAAATAATTAAAAAATAACAAAAAATCTCTATCTCCTTTATTAGTTTAACAAAATGTGGCGCTGTGTAGCGACCTGTTGCCCGTACAAAACAAATATCAATATAAAAAAATAATTTGTCACTTATATCTGCTATTATTTCAATTAAAAAAAAATGGTAAGAGTCATGGTTAAAATGTTTTTAGTATATAAACAAATACCTACAGAGTTCCTAAAAATTGAAACAATTAATAGATTTCATTCAACAATCATCAATTGACTTTACACTTAGTTTTAATGACCTAAATTGTACATTTGTTTTGTTGCTAATTAAAGAAACAAATGGCAAAAGAAATAACATAATTTCACTTTTGTTATACCTAATATTAAAACATGTCGCCCGTCCGAAACAATGACTTGAGTTTAGTTAATTAATCAGAAATCTCTGAATTAAGTATTATACAATTCCGTAAGACCATTTTCAAGTCAGGCGTTTTGACAGCTTTTGTTCCACTTTACATAGTTCTGTTGTACTCATTATTGTTTATAACAACATTAAATTCGTCCAATACGAGCTGGTTTTAAGCGTACGTAATTATTTTTATAAATTCTTATAAAATGTTTATACGTTGCACTTTTCTGTACCGAAATCATGTTTCATCTTATAACGTACTTGTATCGTGATTATCGCACCACCCACTTACTAGGCTGGTACGTGAGAGAAAGTAGCGTATAAAACGCTACGTAAAAAAACGCCATCGAGCAAGTCTACTATTCATCAGATAGGCATTTACGTTCGGCCTTCGGCGGAGTTGGTTGATTAATGAAGATAAGTTCGAGCCGTCTCGATACTCAAGCTTGCTTCAGGGAGTTTTTAGGTCGCGAGCATTCTTAAGCAGAGCTCAGCGAAAACAGGCGCTTGAAACATTAACCTTCTGTTCACGTTCGCTTGAATCTCTTGTAGCGAAAATAAAGCAGGCGAATGAAAAATTGCGTGTGCGTGCGTTTATATTTTGTGACTAGTGTGTTCTCCATTTTTTGTCAAGTTAGGTTTTTGTCAATGAGAATCATAATTTTAATTATTTTTTATGTAAAAATCAAAATATAAAAAGTTGCCTTTTAGTTAGGTACTTTATAATATATTAAATAGGCAGGTAGTAAAGTTGCGTAGATATTTCTTTTAATAGTCAAATCAAATCTTTTTCAGTAAAAATATGTCCAAGTAACAGAATAGTACAGGGATCGGTATCCGCTTTTATCAAAATGCAAACGATGTTAATAAAATGGTTTCGGCCGAAAATATACATAAAGTTTTTTTTTATCGGCAAAGCCGCGATGGGATATTCAATGACGTAATGGTTGTGTGAGTTAACGCCATAAAACTTTTAGCCGTCGAATCAAACCGATTCACCATTGTAATTTTTATTGCGCTGTAAAGGGACGCCTGGTTTTCCCGACAAATGGCAGCGGTAGTAAGGATTAAATCTACCCAGATACAATGTATCTGTTAACACAATGTATTGGATCCTGTACACAGAAAAGTGTAATGAAAGTTTTAATAAAACACCAAAATAACATTAAGTAATACCACTTTTTAAAGTTTTTGTTTTAATATTAGGTTAGGTTTTTTTTTAACTAATAATAACAAAATATATTATATGTTTTAGGCATAGGTATGAAATGGAATATGCCATGGCGGGATTTTATTAATAATTTTTTATTTGTAAGATTATCTTTATTCTAACATCCAATAATGAAATAAAATACTCGTATTACTTATTCATACTTGTTCCAAATGCATTATTTACCTTTATCATAAAAAAGTACTTTTAATTCCAACAATCAAAATTAATTATGTGGGGTTTCTTTTTATAATTCTTAAATATAATCTCAGCTATCGATATTTATTAATCTGTAGTTGTTAGTATTTATTCTCTCTAGACTAGATATTTTCAACATGTGACAAATGGAAAGAACCAAAATATTTCGCCTACCTCCTAAATTAAAATAACCAAATTGCCCAGCGTTTTTCTTTGTTTTTTTTTTATTAATTCCAAATCATGCCACCGCCATTTGGATTCAATACAGCCGACCACATATCTGTGAATACTGAACATGAAGCCGAACCGAATTTGGATTGCAAATCTACGTAAGCATCGGATGTAGGACAGTTCAACGTTTCGTTGTTCGGTTGATTGGCTAGGCTATTGCTCAAAGTGGTCAATAGATCAACGAGTAAAGAGGTGTGTAGGTGATAAGTACATGGCTCGCCTTAGGGCGGATTTTTCCAATGGTCAGATTTAGCCCATTTAAAGGATAAATTTGATGCCGTTTTTCTCTAAAACTTGATCAGGTCAGTACCAAAATCCTTCGAATAGGCTATAATAATATGATCGTCGAAAATATCGGCCTTTAGTAGACTTATAAATGTTGACTGCAATGAAAAGTTTAAACGACAATGATATTTGAGGTATAAAGTCTGAACGGATTTATTGATAATTGAAAAAAGTTTTCCAAGATTGTAAACCTATCTGCGGTTAATACGTATCGCCGTTACCAATCATATAATGGTGATTCACATGATTAAGACGCTCAGAACTTAAACTAATTTAATTTATACCATACTAATATAAACTCTATTCTACGTAAGTCAATACTGAACTAAATTTGAGATGCAAATCTATGTAAGCACCGGACGGCGCGAACGGTTGAACCCTTATTCACCCTATGATTGGCTCTTTCACAAGGTGCCTTATGAGGATATTCTCGTGTATAATTAAGAACGTATCGATGTTGAAGTAGGGATAGTATTATGGAGAGGTCAACTTGAAATTTATTATACCATACTGCTATTATAATTTCTCACTAATTTTGACAATCTTTATGAATAAAAAAGGTAGAGTGTACGGTGTTACCAATCACAAAACTGTTTCTAAGGTTAAACACTATTTAATAATCAAATTTGTCAGGAAAATGTATGAAATATCTGTCACAATGTAAAGTTAACTTAAACAACATTTTTTTTTTGTTGCGATATGGTTACAAGCTAGTCATAATCTTTCTTCTCTTATTTCAGGTTTAAATGACATTGAAGCTTAGTTTTTACCATACAGTTTATACCATACATATTTCAAATCGAGATTCTGCAGTTCTATAGCACCCTTGTTTGTCTGAGTGCTTTTTAACACACTATATAGGTAAATAGGTACCCAAGTTTTGAAAATTCTTGCAAATGTTCGTAACAAAATTTATATCAATAAAAATGTATATTTACAAAAGTATAAAATGAAAATCTAAAGCTAATTTAGTTGCGTACGATTTTTGAATGCTGATTTCTTAATTTGGGAAATTAAGTATTCAAAGAACATTCCTTGTTTTTGCGATTCATAAAAAATCATTGTATAAAGAAAATTTTTAAATTTCTTACTGAGGCTTTATGTTCAAATGCTGACTCCCGATTTTTTTCGTACTTTCTAAATCAGTAAAAAATAATACTAATAAAACTCTCTTTAAAATAATATATTTTATTGAGGGTGCTTGCAATATGCTAGCTTGCAAGTCTATTCTGTTCGTTGAAACTGCTTATTTTCCAATACAACAAAAAGCTTCTCTTGAAGTAATAACATCCAGGGTAAATTTTAAACTGGCTACGTAAAGTACTATCGCGTTATTGATTTTGCGATATTTAGGTACTTTCAAATTTTTATATAAAGCTAAATTAACATTAACGTAGTATTTAAGGGACCTCACTTGAGCACCTTAACTTTAAAGTTTTATGCACATAAATAGGACCGTAGTCTTTAGAGATAGGTTATGAATACGAGGAGGTAGGTAGATTATAGTATTAGTGCAAATGGACACAGGTGTTAAGTCAATGTAACATCGTTTGCCATCGACGTTCGTTGTAGCAAAACACTTCCACCAATTAGCGAATAGACTCAAACACGTGGCTTGACAAACGTGCGCAAATAAAGGCTTACTAATGGAGTGTTAAACATGTTAATAAATGGTGACTTTTATCGATTACACCAAGAAACAATGTTAGGCCCCAGGTGTGCTACCGTCTGAAGAGCTCTGTACATTTTGTGGTTGGTAGAGCGACTTGCTAAGTACCTATATGTACGTCATTGCAGGTGTAGAGCGCTTTGCTAAATGTGTACGTCACTACAGGCATAGAGGAATAATCTTATTTCTCTATGCTACAGGTGTTCTTATGAGATGGCGCCTGAGGAGATAGCATTGTTATTTTACTGTTGTTTATGCCGTTTACGAGCTTTCATTATATCTGCCCCATCTAGGGGTATCTGCCTCGAATTATTGTAATAATCTTGTTTTAGTTTATTTATTTCACATTGTCTTATCTTACATGGTGTGACTATCACAAGAATAAAACTAGTAAATAATCCGTATCGGGATTAAACCTTCAAAGGATTAATTTGAAACGTGTAATTAAGATAAGCTAGCTTTTGTAAAGGGTGTAATATACAGTGTTTCTAGAACTACTAAACTACACACAAGTACATATAAACACTGCTGTGTTTACAAAATACAGTAGCCAGAATTGCAGGAATATAAAGGAAGATCCTACAGCCACATTTAGCATAGCATAGACATATTTAGCAATCACGTTGCTAACTCTTCGCCGGAGAACTCCTATAGTGCACAAGTTTAGTGTGTGCGCAAACACAGATGCACTCTCTATTCCTTCACTCTCATAGTCCGATGGGACGGAAAGCCGACACGACCGGAGAGAGATCAGGTAAAGGTAGTCCTTGAGTAACGTTTTATAAGTTTAATCGCGTATAGTTTCGTCTAATTCGTCTATCTGCGCCTTTGTACGAATCTAGGCTATTACGTAGTCCAATAAACGTGAACTACGTAATAGCCTAGATTCGTACAAAGGTTCAAAATATTCTGAGTTTTAATTCAATTTTGGCTTATGTACTACGTAGGCATATTTTACCTATGTCAAGGGCGTTAATTATAATTAACGCCCTTGACTTTTAAAATAATAAACATAAAACACATAAAAACAATAGCTGTTTATGATATTAAATGACATAAAATTTTATGAATAGGTACACATTATTTTAAAGTATGTTTGAAACGAAGACTCAAAGATTTTTTACATCGAATCTCATCTGTAAATCGAAACCAAGCCCCATTTTACCCCAATTCACGGGTATCAGGAACGGAGCGAAACGACCTGTCATATTTTTTTTGGTTTATGCCCTCCTGTCAGAGTTTCGGATTTATTTCCGCTGCATACAGGCATTTCGATTGGCGCTAATGTTTATAGACGAATGTCTTTTTTATATGAAAATTTGGGCAGGATATATGAACACAAAGGTGTTTTATTAGATTAGCGTTTGAGTCTTGTTATTCGTATATTATGTGCAATATTTAACGGGCGGTGATAGCCCAGTGATTAAGACGTGCGCCTTCTAAGCGAGGGGCGTTAGTTCGATCCCAGTCACAGGCCGATGCCACAAACATAAATAAATATTATAGTTATGCATAAATTATAAAATGCTAATATTTTATTAAGTAAATAAATAGTTTCAGTTCATAAATCAGCGATTTATATATAAATCATGAACAACCTTCCGTTTCTAAATAAGGATATCTTAAAAACCGATTTGCGATAGATTGTCACATCCATCTCGTGAACCCGGTCCTTTGCATAGTAGCGAGATAATCGCTTTCTAATTAAAAAGGGACGGGGTCGGGGATTTGGTCGGCCTGCGCTTAAACCAAAATATTCTGTAATTTGACTTCAGAATGAAATTACATGCATAATGTATTCGATTCTTACCGTCACACCTAAACGTAAACTTAAAACCAATTATTTCTGTCCCTCTCAATCATAATGTGAAAAAGGCTGAGACATAAAGGGACAGGTTGAGCTAAATTTAAGTTTATGTATAAGTGTGGCGGTCAAAATCGACCACAATGATTATACATCCAAATGCGATTTTAAAAATCATTTGTCTAGATCGATGACCCCAAGATAAGTACCACTAGACTTCTTCTGTACACATTGGGCTAAGAAGCTGAGTCAGCGGTTGGCACAAAATATCGGATTGCTGTTTACACAGTGGCTGGTTATTCTGTATTGGTAATCTGTTTTTAAAATTGTCGATAAGAGCCTTAGATATGTTCGAAAAGCCAACAAAAGTCGGTTCTCCAGCCAGTGTTGTCGCCAACTACAAATTAAACTACCAACATACTGCCAACTGTTCTTATGCACATTCGTGCTGGCCCAGCATCTTGACCAAAGTATAGTGAAGCCATTAAATGCAGTCTGAGGTAGCCAACGTATCGGCATACGTAGATAGTTCCACCCGAGTAACTTTAAGTAATTTTATTTGAAAATAAAACGTTATGCTGGCGCAGACAGGCCATCCAACGCAACGTTTCTTTGTTCAATTCTTAATGGCTTTAAGTTTTACGATTTGATTCCAATTTAGTTAATGGATTATCCATACCTAACGACTGCTTAACTTTTGGGAAAGTCTGGTTTAGTTGGAGTAGAGAGGTGAGGTAAAAACACTTACTGTGGCCTCACTTATAAGACGCTAAGTACGGAAAATGCCCAGTCAAACTAACTAACTATCCATAACGATAATATGACGTTACGAAATTGTACTTTTTAATTGACATTGTTCAAATAAAAATAAACGTAATTACTTTTATGTTTTATATGTACATTTTTATGTTAGATAGCTACTTAATTTCTGCATAATTCTATAAGAAAATCGAATCCAGCCTCAAATTGTCAATGCTTATGACTAGGGTCCCAAAGGTCAAAAGACAGACGTTGCTAAAACATGTAAATCTCAAGGTCAGAGTGTAAACCTTAAATAGTGTTATTATTATGATTGAGCTAAAGTCAACCCTAAGGGAATATAGCAGTGTCTAAGTGCTTTCAAATTACAACGATTTAACATTGTAAAAGGGGAATAATTTCATAAGGTTTTTTAAAGACGCCATTATTCATTTTTACTTTGTAAAATTTGAGTCATAAATCGCTCAGGGAGTGGTTACTTTTATATTAATAATAATGAATTCGTTTAACCAGTGTTAAAGAAATTACATTGATTTCGGTTGGCAACTCCTTTTTTACTCTAGTTTTATGTACATATGTAATTAAAAATATTTGATAGTTCTAATCCCTGAGCCGTTCCTAAAAAGTAAAATATGAGATACCAATAAAAACCTTTGACTTCAAAAATAATTTGAAATTTCTTTTTGCATCAAAATAACGCATTCTGCAAACGGTTTTTATTAATAGTCAGACAAAAATTTACGAATTGATGAGAAATCTTTCTCCTAAGAAAGTTAGCGAGTGAGCATTGCTATTCAAATATTGTCGAACAAACAAGCGCTAAGTTTCACGTCGTAAGTCAAGATTAAGAGTTGTGACCGAAGGGCAGCATTCCACCTTAATGAGCTATTATTGCCGTAATATATCTACCATTGGCCGCGTGGTGCCGGCAGAGTAGAATTCGTACCACCCCATGTCTGCCCGTGGGTATCGTACGAGGCGATTTAGGGTTTCCGGGAGGTGGGCAGCAACGCCTCCCGTGTTGGCAACATAGTCCAAAATACAAACTGCGATCACCAACCCGCCTGCTCAGCGTGGTGACTATGGGCAAATACCCCCCATGGTAGTCTTGTGGCGTGCCCTGGGGGAGGCCTACGTCCAGCAGTGGACTGCAATAGGCTGATGATGATGATGATGACGATGATGATATCTACCATAACTTTGAAGAAAAAAGATTCAGAACCTAGATAGGTTCGTGTTAAGAAAAGTTTCAAACTTCAAAGCACATCAAATGTCATCATCGTCATCGTCAGCCTATTGCAGTCCATTGCTGGACGTAGGCCTCCCCCAGTGTACGCCTCATGGCTCGATCTCCCGTTTTTACCATCCAGTCACTACCAGCCGTCCTCTTTAAGTCATCGGTCTATCTGGCCAGAGAGCGCCCAACGCTACGCTTGCCAAGGCGCGGTCTCCATTCGAGAACCCGTTTACTCCACATCAAATGTAATATAACTATATTACTTGTGCTGATACGAGTACGGGGCTTTACTGGAATACATAGACTGCCTGTCTTTCCGCGCATGTTCCGAGTCTACTAACTCGGGCATTCTCTCTGGCGATAAGATAGCAATTTTCCACTATCATTTACATCTGTCCTTCTTATACTAAACGTGGCTGATGGATCTCCATTATATTCCTGCAGTTCTGGCTACTCCAGTCCAGAAATACAGCTATGTATGGTAAATAAATGCTTAAAAATTGTTACAGTACAGGAACAAGAAAAAAAATTGTATAGTACCTAACTTTTCTTGTATACTGTTTTTTAGTGGAAGACCGTCTTTGAGTCCGAACCAAGGGTCCGAGCGGTCGAAACAAAAGCCAGCAAAGTTTTCTTGTAAATAACCTTTACTTAGACATTCCGAACTCTTTGTTATTTGATACGAACGCTATTTGGTTACAAATTGTAACATGTATTAGATTAGTTCGTTTTGTTTGAAAGATATTTATTTTGTATTTCGAGCTCAAGAATAAAGGTTTATGGAGTAATAAGGCGATTGGCCGGCAAGAGGTATTTATAATTTTTTTTTATAAACGTAAAATATAAAAAGTCTAGCGATGCGTCAAGCGTAACCTTTAGATGCGGTTTTTTAATAACACAGAAAAAAGACGTAAGTAAAACTTATTTTTGTGCAAGATTATACGGACAGTTAAAATACGTAGCTCTTAAAATACGTATAGATAGTCTCACGAATGCACATGATGAGCAAACCCAGATTTACTAACATGTTTACTACGGAACCCTAAAATGGCGGATACCGTTATTTGTATCAGTTAACCCTACGTGACTTCATTAATGGCTGCTTCACAGAAATAAAGAAACTGTCCGTATTGTTACATCCCGAAAATTACCCCTTAGCTAATTAGAAACGAGACGTAACTTACATTAATTAGACTTTTCCATGTTGAAATGAAAGTAGACATTTGAACGGGGGTGGAAGATTTTAAGTTTATCAAATATTTATAGCTTTGTGAGGGAAGAGTTAAATTTATACTGTGAAAGGCTGTATTGTTCATGAATTGTACTTTTTGCTTTGCAGAAGCAGAAATTGCATATACATACAGTCTGGTTTTATGTACCTAGTATGGAACTGAAATTTTTTCCTATGTTAGTTTTTATCTAGTTTAGTTAATATTATTTTACCAAAATAAATCATCTACGATTTCGACTTAGGGATCTTATTAAATATATATGGGCACATTTAGATATAAACTGTGGATTTATGTAAGCTATTCATCTTTTTATCTTCTGATGATGAGGTGAAACATAAATATAAGACCTAGAATCGGGCTATATGGCAGACCTTATACTCTCGGGTAAAATGAATGGGCCATTAAGTTTTTGCCTCCGGCAAAATACAGTCTTTTAGAACAGCGTTTTTCTCGTCACGCATTTGACTATAAGCTCTGACGAGTAAATGTGTCGTTGCTCATTTCAGTGAATATGTTAGATTTAGTTTTACTGAGCAATTTTTTCTGTTACTTTCGATCATAATTAAATATAAAAAATGTGTAAGGAACTATTCTCGGATAAGCTAGCAGCTTCATACATCGGTCCCCGCTGTGATAAACGTGACTGCTGGATCTCCTATGTAATCCTGCAGTCGTGGCTGGCCCATTACAGGAATACAGTCGTGTATGTATGTAAAAAAATCTGGCCTCTTGGTATCTTCTGCCTACAGGGATGTAGGCATAATTGGTTAGAATAATACGTTCTGCAGTAAAAAAATTAATTTCATAGATTCAGCCCCATCGAAATTTAATCTGGATGACAGAGTGCCTGAGAACTTTCGGTTGACTTTATTGCGATGCCCAATCGCTGACTCGGATTTCAGTCAATATTTATGGAGGATAAATTTGCGGGTCATTATTATTCTATTCGTGCTTCGGTAAGAACGATAGCAGTTTTCGATCACTGCACATAATTTTGGCAGTCGGTAGCCGGTTCATAAATTACTGAAATGATTTTCTTTTGTGATAATGTAAGATGCCTATCTTATCATATCGTAAAAACTGATAGGTTTATATGAACAAAATTATATTTTACGGCTACCTATATTTTTTTTCTCACAATCTGAGCTAAAATATTTATTTGGATTCAAAAAATGCAATTCAAAAGCAACTTGGTGAAAAATTTTGATAAAATAAGCACATCCTGTAAATTAATTACAATTCTCACACGCACTTCGCACCTTAACTTATCCCGTAGAGTATTCGAAACTCAAAAGTGTAACTTTCATCATACGGTTCTATAGAAGACCCTTTCCAATTAAACTCGGAATAACTCCTAGTATATGCAAATGAAAATGGTGACATACCCTAATTAATCTAAAGCGTTAACATCGCGTATGTGCGTATAAAATCTAAGTTAACTTTGACCCACTACAGTTCAGTCAAGTGTGTGTGAGAATGGACAGTATTGGTCAGTTCCAACGCCCCACCTCTGAGAGGTAACCTTTCCCTTGAGGCCTGTCAGATGAGATAGAGTACGACAGTAGTGTTAATCGTATCACTTGGCCGTTCACAACTTATTGATGATACGATTTTCTTTGATAGTAGTAGTCTTCAAAAAGTTGAGTTTACGATTAGTCTTTGATTTGACTGTAGAAAGTTAAAACATCACTGTGGTTGAAAATAAATTATAATTTATGTAACAACAAATTTTCGACTATTATTTTCGCTGTAGATTGCTATACAAGTTATACAAGTTGATTGCTATACAAGTTGTTCCTAAAATATAAAGAGATGGATAGAAGTATAAGCAGCTGATGTAGAATATACCTAATAGAAGTCTTAAAGCACTCTAGAGTATGATGTAAACATGACATAAGATATAGGTACCCACTTGTTTTTCTGCAACATGCAAGTAGTAGTACTGAACGAAGACTGGCAAAGTTTATTTGAAAAACGATTTCTAAGTTTCAGTGCGAGTAAGCACTTAGTTGCAAACACTATTTCTTGGTTATTTGTTTTGATGAAAACTTGGTTTTCAGGAATTTTATGCAGTAAATAAAGTAATTTGTAAAAACTTTACAGTGAAAATCTTTTTGTAATTGATTTAAAATAAGCGCACTGTCGTAGTATCTCATATTGTTTGTGAGACTATTTTCTCTCGAGAAAGTAATCGCTCCTCGGATAGAGATTATTGTTTTATATTTGAGGAATATGCGAATTTAATGACAGGCGATATTAAAAATGTCATAAAATAAATAATAAAAGTTATTCAAACAACTAGCTGCAACCCGCAACTTCATCCGCCTGAAGTTTATGTATAGTTCTGATTTATACAGGGTGTGGGTGACAGCCAGGCATATACTGAAATGCTGAACAAGTACCAATTGTGTTGAGTTATACAACAGTGTTATTACTCGCAGGAAATGTATTTTTGATTTGATTATCAGTAATCTTTGCTCTCCGCGCCAATTGTATCGGGCCATCCTGTGACTAATTAAATGGGCTTATTGGTTATTGTGTGACACATTGCTGTTTTTTGGATCACTTGTGACTCTCCTAATGCGTTGATCAGTTATTTGAACTTTTTTGAGGGCAACTTTTTTTTAAATAGTCTTTTGGTGTAAATTTTATTTTTAAGTCATTATCTAAGGCCTAATCAAACTATTTTTTACTGATTATATGAAAAAAATGTCGGAAAATTTTGGAATTTTCCTGAGAAGATTTTCAGTGTTTTCCGACTCAGAATCATGGTCTGAAGTCATGGTATTAATGTTTGCCTGGCTGTCACAATCACCCTGTGTAATAGCGACCTCCTCTTAAAGATTCACGTTTTAGTAATCATAATGGAGCATACTGTAGACCCGCGAACATGTACCTATATGCAGTGTCGGTTAGTAAAATTTATTTATCTCTATTACGAAGTTTCGCTGGCAGAGACAGTTTGTATGCCCTGGGGAATCGCCTAACTTAGTGTATGTAACTATTGCTTTGGGATCTCCTATTTACATAGATACTATACGCATAATAATTCAATTTGGGGTACTAGAAGCCGAACATTGATTGATATACATATTATTTTGAGCTCACGCTTCCCTATTCCTATTGCACCTATGTATGTAAACTTTATTATAGTCACAATACTTTACTTAATAATGACTTTGTAATTATAGCATTAATTTATATATTTTACTTAGTCACTCCAAAGCCCATGCAAAGGAGATAGCAAACAGTCGGCCATACAAATGCTAAATAATAATAAATAAATAAATCCTATGCATGTGTTGTTCGAAAACGATTAATATATAAACATGTTTTTGTGTGGGTATGTACGGTTATTTTATATATAGCCTATCTGAAAAATAAAGTTGAAGCTGTCTCTATTATGATCAAGTTTTAGGGAAAGATAGCATCAACTTTATTCTTATGTGACGTTTAGAAAAATCAGCCTTTAATACTAAAAAGTCATTAACTGAGTGAATATATCAATCACAACTAGTATTATAAATGCAAAGGCAAGCTAGTTTGTTCATTTTACGCGTTATTTATTTAATCAAATATCACACGTGTTTGGGAGTTCGGAGAAGGACATAGGCTACATTCTCTTGTCACGCGGGCGATGTTAGCTAATTTACATACATACATATAATCACGCCTTTCTCCCTTACGGGGTAGGCAGAGCACCAAGGGCCGATAGAACCACATGGTACCACTTCTGACCAATTTTGAGGGTATAGTTGAGATGTACAAGTTCGGTTAGTAGTGACAGGTAGCTAGTTAGTTAGGTAGATAGTTAGTAGCTAGTACCTATATCATAATTTAAAATTACATTGTCCATGATCCGTTTTCATCAGATATTTCCAAGATACGGAGCCGCTCGTTCCAGGTACTGAGATCCTATAAATGCTAATTAAGTTTCTTAGTATCAAAAGACACGAAGGGAATTTAATGAGTTTACTTTGAAATTAAAATAAAGGCAGACAATAGCTAATTTCTAATTGTATCAGGCGTCACTATTCAGAAGTTCAAATCTCTATTGAGGGGTTGCCCACCACCGGGCCCTACACCCTCCGCTGACCCTCGGATCTACCGACTCATGATCACGAACACAAGACACTACAGTCGTAACGAGAAGCCAGATCCAAGCACCTAGCATGCAACCATAAACACATAGCTGCTAATCCGAAAACCAATTAAAATTTAAATCGACATATGTTTCGCTAACACGGGAGAAATAGCTAATTTTATTAAAGAGTAACGTGAGTCGTACCTTAAATTTTTGTAAAATAAATTGGATCTTGTTACTTTTGGTATGCACCTACTTAGATCCTGAGGCATTGCAATAGGAAAGCATAAAATAAATTTCGTTTGTATTGTAAAAATCATAGAGCAGGTAAAAATTCATTTCACGAGCCAAGAAAGAGGATCTTGGGTGATGAATATCAATCCCGTGGGCTACAGAATCATATAACACCAGTCCCTGAAAATCTTCTAAAAAATTCTAATATGAGTAATAATTGCTAATAATTTATTTAATGAAAAACACCCGATTGCGTAAAAAATTTTACCCTGTGGCATTCTCAGGACTAAGGCGAATCTAGTGATCCCCTCAAGCTTAAATGCGACAATCCTTTTAGGCTTTAGAGCGTGCCAAAGAAATAAACATAGGTACATACACTCGAAAAACATAACCCTCCTTCTAGTGCAGTCTGGTAAAAAGTGTAACACATCATGGTACTCCTAGGATAAATGTTCGTTAGCCACTTGCTCGAAGCTCCATTGAATATGCATGACGAGTTTCAGCCTACCACCTCCACTTTACTGTAGAAAGGGACAGGCTATACTATCCACGGTAGAAAAAGAGAGAGTAAAAAACAAATTAAGGACTCCGATTTTTACTTTATAGACTTCGGTTCTTAATTAATTCCTTGTTTCTTTTTTGCGTAATGTTTCCTTAATTTGTCATCTTAAGAACTAAAGGTATTTAAATAAAACTCATGTAAATCTTAAATTAATAGTAGATATTTTTAACACTTCTTTACGTTATACTTATATAACATATTATAGAAGATATAGGTATTATTATCATATTTAATTTTAATTTAGTATAATGACATCTTCAGATATAATAGACGCCATGTGATTCTAACTATATTAATATAACTAAATAACATTTTTATTTAGACATCTGCTTCATTGCAAACTATATGGTATTTCATTATTGAAACCCATAAATTTCCAGATGAGGGAATGAAGCCCTTGGCAGCGGATTCAACTATTCTTTTTCAGTTTAAGAATGAGATTATTCTTGAACAGATCAAACATAGGTAGATTTAGATGACTAAACAGAACTTAGTGAATTGTAAAATCGAAGGCATTTTTATATTCATCATTCAGAGATAATGACCATCCTGAATAAATTAACCAAGGATTACCATTTTATTGATTTTTATTATTTTCTTCGAGCGTTTGTTGATATTAGAAATTGGAGCATTTAATTAGATCTAATAATTAACGGCGGAAGATGCCCAAAGTATGGAGCATATAATAAGGCAATGCTGTAACATTCTTACCTCGGGCCTACAAAGGACATCTACGATCTTACCCCAGACTCTTTTACTTGGCTGAGGGGTCTGAGTGTTTACTTATATTCTGCCCATGTTTGTTCACCTATTCGACAGACCGCCCATTAACACCTAATTTTAAGAACTTGGTCTTGAAAGATTTTTTGCATTTCAGATTTCACATTAAATTGTTTTAATAGGAAATTTCTTATTAAGAATTTTAAAATCCGAGATTCTTTTTCATCTCTAGTCAGTCTCTTAGTATTGGAAATGACCGTATATAAATAAATAAAAGCTACTAAAAACTTCAACCTTACAAAATAGAGAAGGACACACGTAACTATGTAGTTAGTTATTTATACTCGTACACGCTACCCTAGCTTAGAGACCAGAACCATTTGTTAACGTAGATATAAGCTCTTTTTTTATTGTAACATGTCTAATAATAACATGCTGTATGTACCTACTCACATGTCTCTATGAAAATAAACTTATTATTATTATTATTTATATTAACAAAGTTCTTGTATATCAAACTCCTAATACCTAACGTTATGATTAAAATACCTGCAAAATCTTCAATGGCTGGTCTGTAACTGTGACGTATTTATTAATACTAATAAGTCAATGGCTGTACTACAATAAAGAGCTTAACAGCTGTGCTTTCAGAAAGAGCCCTTGCTAGAATATGCATGATAAGGCCACAGGGTAGAAATTAAAGTGAAGCATTGCAGAGTACTGGTTATACGAGTTTATCTACTGTCATATTATAACTGTACTATGGTCAACCTGAGCTGCTGAGGATAAATGTATGGTCGAATTTACTCAATTGATTGATGAATTACCACAAATGTTAACGATATTTCGTTTTAAATATTTTGTAATAATCTTTTTCTTGTTACCAAAATGAGTATTTATTTAAATATTTATATTTGTTATACCTACAGTTTGTAAGTGATATTGCACAAGCGGGACTACGAGTAGCTAGAATTTCTTTAAATACTAAAGAATCCTAG
This sequence comes from Carposina sasakii, assembly GCA_014607495.2. Classification (NCBI taxonomy): domain Eukaryota; kingdom Metazoa; phylum Arthropoda; class Insecta; order Lepidoptera; family Carposinidae; genus Carposina; species Carposina sasakii. The sequence continues at coordinate 9,299,921 of CP053153.1, forward strand.
AAAGAAAGCTGCACAAAATGCTTTAAAAATGTAACCTAGATAAGTGCTCGTTTGTCGCTGCTTAGTCACACTGAGCCTCAGCCGCTAGAGCTCGCGTTGAATATGCATGTCTTGACTATATGGGCAGACTAGCTAGCTATTGGCAAGAACTTCACACATGAAAATAAGGGTAAATTGTGTGGGTATGAAACATTCCGTTTGACAACATAATTCGTTTATCATACGGCTGTGTTCACGAAATGGGGTAGTCAAATGTGAATGACAAGGTGTTAGCTTATTGCCTGAGATAATGTTTGAGTTCTTTAGTCAACTCTTGCAACATGCACGGCAGAAGATGTAGCTGTTGTATTCTAGTGAAGCCCCGCATCAGCACAGATCGTTTAAAATTCGATTAGGTATGATTGTTATATTAATTCAGTAACGATAAGATCGATTGAAAAAATATTACTTTAATTTGGCAAAAATATTCTCATAAACAAATATTGTTGATATCAATTTGAGTAGGTACAAACATTGTTTTGATTAAAAAGATCTATTAATAGCAATGTACGAAATTCTTAAGTGTAGTAAACTGAAACCTGGCCACCATTATTTAGGCTAGCTATCCCTTATTTTACAAGACGCTGTATGTAAATACGTACAATAGCTGTTTTGGGCTGTTTAAAAGCAAATTTGCCGCGTGTTTGTCTTTGTTTGAAACTATAAGTAATGTTCCACTATCTAGGTCAGTTTAAATCACCTGTTTTTTCCGAATTAACCGTACATAATGTAATACGAAAAACAAGCAATTATTTAATTTCTTGTTATTATTACTGTACAGACGAACATTAAATAATACAGTTATGTCACACAGTAAATGTATAAATACGATTATCTCTTAAATACCTTTTCCAGCAAAAGCTTTTATTAATATTATTTTTATGGATTTTCAAACATATTAATGTTCCAATGGAATTTAACGTGCCAATAACCCAGGCAAATAGGATAAAATAATATTTTTCATACTATCTTTTATTCACACGCACAAGAACAGCTAAAACACTTTGATTCAACCCCATAAAGCAGCCTTTGTTGATCCGAACAGAATTCAGTTGGAAACAGTTAATGGAAACGCTTTAGTGTTGGTTGGCAATAGTAGAGCGAATTCGATCTATTTCCACTACGCTTTACTACGGTCCTATATACGAGGTTCACTGGAGCATTCATAACTGTGTTCTTGAGACAAACCACATGCCTAAAATAAATTGGTATTCGCCTGGCTCTTTAATATATGTTAGAAAGTTCATTTACATCCATTATAAATCCATGATTAAAATATTTTCTACGGGATAAAAAGTAGCCTATGTCCTTTCTCTAGGCTCTAGATTATCTGTGTACCAAATTTCATTTAAATCGATACAGCCGTTTTTGAGTTATAAATAGAGTAACTAATCTAAACTTTCTTTTATAGATATAGAATTTTTTTAATTATTTAAAACCAAGTCACAACAACTTCCACATCACGGAACATGTTCTAAACGTCCATAAAATGTTGGTAAAATTACTACAATTATAGGTGTTAAAACGTCATACAACAAGTCACAGAACAGCTCGATTTGTTATCTGAAGCAGGCTGTGGCTAAGCTTAGCGGAATAAAGCAATTTTCGTTAAGAGGCTATTCGGGAATGTAGAACCGTCTCTATTGCTACATGGCCGTAATCTCTTTCTTACTACATTACCCTATCTTGCATGCACTTTGTTTTACGAGGAACTCAATTTATATGGGTATTCGTTTGAGCATGATTAATAAATTGAATAGAGATAATAATTTAGGATGCATTTACCAGGAACTACTAAGAATCTAAATGTAATATTCCTTAAATGTACTAACTATAAAACGGAAATGAATTATAGCTTTGAGTTTAAACTTATTTTTTTTTTTGTAAATAAAGAAAATAGTCACTGTTATTTAAAATGTCATTACTAAAATATATTTTCTTACAAGTTTTGTCGGTGATATTAAATAATTTACTCTTTTATTCTTACTAGGCAAAAGTTCTCGCTAAAATAAAACTAGTTGGTTTGGCCTAAATAAAAGCAGCCATTATTTTTAAACGTAGAATATTCTAGGGAAAGTAAAATAAAAACCAAAGTAAAAGAGAGCTTAAGGAAATAAGAGTACGTTTAAAGATACGGTTCTAAATTCGGCTGCATCTTGGTCTTAGCAGAAGGTAGAATATTTACCTATCCATTCACCTGTTGATTCGTTAGGTACATACTAAAGTAAATAAACAATTTTGAATCGACGAACCACAATTGGATATAACTAACATTGGGTGTAATTGTGGCCGGACGTGGAACTCGTGAGCGACTAAAATCATAAATCAAAATTTGCACAAAAATATTTTTTGTGACAAGTTACTCTGGACGCGGATTCAAAATATACCAGATAGTGAGTTCTAATTTACTTTAAATCGGTAGAAACAAACATCACCTTAAAAATGTTTGCACTTATTGAGATTCGAACTCAGGACATCATTATAGCGTAGCATCGGGGTCATACCAACTACGCCCAACCATCGTTGTTAAAAAAGGTTGTCTTATTAATGAAATGTCACAATACTAATATTGTAAAGAGGTAAACTTTGATTGTTTGCTTGTTTGTTTATTTGCAGTGAATAGGCTCTGAAATTACTGGACCGAATCCTAATTGGACCCGTATGAACATAGGCTATAAGGGTTTAGCAAAATTTCCATTGGGCTGGAACAAATGTAAATTCAATACAATTTTTTATTTACATTTTGAGAACGGGTTTCCCGAAATTCCTAGAGCTACCTATTAAATTAGAGTTTCGGGGTATGCAATGCTGCTTCCGGAGTATGTTCTGGACAAACCTGTTTGCATGTATATTTCTTTTTAATAGTTTTAGCTCACCAATCACTCACTCTCTTCTTTCATCATCTTTCACCCTATAATAACGTGCTCTGTACAAAAATTGTAATTTAAATATTCTAATATAACATTTTCGACCACAAAAGTGTTATTATTTATGTTCTAAATAATAATCTTAATACGAGATGATACCTACTTTATTTTTTTTGAATAAACTTAAATTTATGTTGCCCGTGACTTCATATGCGTGAACTACAGAATGTTGTCTATGTCCTTCTCCTTACTCCTGTATATGTCTTTCATCCCATCATCATCATTCATCATTTACAACCCTGAGAAGTCCACTGTTGGACATAGGCCTCCCCCAACAACCTCCACTCCGACCGGTCGGAAGCAGCCTGCATCCAACCGACGCCCGCAACCTTGGCCAGGTCATCCGTCCACCTCGCGGGTGGCCTTCCCACGCTGCGCTTGCCGATACGTGGTATCCACTCTAGAACTTTCCGACTCCATCGGCCATCAGTTCTTCGAGCTATGTGCCCTGCCCATTGCCACTTCAGCTTGCTTTCATCCCATCCCATATTAAATGCTACAGATACTTATAACTATTAACCCTCGTGTAGTAGAGTATAGATACCTTTAATTTAGCAGAGATGCAAGCAATGCTTAGGTAAGTATCTGCTATATCTTTGTTTTTCCTAGCGGACCGATTTTTAGCCGGACGTGTACAGCACAGTATAGTCTGCTTCGTTTATCTATAGTGCTTAGGAACTATTGATGTCTTTGGTTGAGGGGTGAGATGGGGGGGATTAGGGTAGGTGATGCGCTCTCGCCATCTATCCAGGTGATTTGAACAATTTTTTTTTTACTTTTAATAGTTGTCAGAAAATCCCTCATGAATTTAATATATTTGTTTTCATAAATACGTGTTGGCTTACCGTTTATTTGTTTGAATTGCGAGGGTATTATTAGAGTGGCCCAAACGCTTTGTGGTTACGCGGATATTATTTACACATCCATTTCAATTTATATTGAATGTTGAACATTCAAAGAAATAACTTGATTTTCCATTTTAGTTCGGTTCATTAATTAATAACTAACAAAATTAATAACTCATTTTTGCGATTACATACATTATAACTTATTATAAGCATAGAAAATAGAACGTGAGTAACCATTAGATAATGTTTATTATGATCGATCATAATGATACTAATCTAAATTCGAGGTTTGAGTAAAATTTTGTCAAGTAATGGCATACATACAAACATATAGTCATACCCATTATCCCCAAAGTGGTAAGGCAGAAGTGTGCAATTTGATATCCCTACCTTTGGTCAAATAGTTTTTCGTCGAATTTCACTTCGCAAAAAACTTATCGCCTAAGTGTTCTATTCGCAAATGAACCTTTAGCAACTGTACATTTCGCACATAATTTATTTGGAAAAATTATCATTTGACAAACTTTTACTCAGTCTTTTGGCAAAACTTCATCTTCCCAAATTTAAACACACATTTTTCACCAGTTAGCCTATTAAGTCCTAGGTGGTAAGGGGTGAGCCCACCGCCCCTTTTCGGGCACAAATACAACAATCTAGCTACCGGTATTATAGGCTATTAGCGACAGAGCCTCGTCCGTTAAATAGCAGGGTATACCACGAGCAGGTGAGGTTGACTTTAGGTCCTATGATGTTAGTCGAACCCACTTACACCCCAGTAATTATTTGCATCTTAAATTGATTATAGCTCTGTGACTTCTCAAAACTGCTCGAGTTTTCTTCTTATTTTATTCGGACCCGCAGGCTATCTGTAAAGTGAAGAAGTGATTAGTTGCAATCCCACAGGAATTTATTCAAGTGTGGACTAATATTTAATTTACCTTGAATAATAATAAGCGTTCAGCGGCTTGAATAATCTCTGTCTCCGATTACCATAACCATGCCAGCTGTTTCAGGCTGTTTCACAAATAGTCTACTATATTAATTTTCTTGGATTTGTTTTGGAGGAGAGTTTAGGAGCTATGAGGTTGAAATATGTGTTACTGCGCATCTTCACCTCACAACTTTGCTTGGTTTTTGATATATAATCAATCGATGTAAAATTAGAAGGCAAGGAACAAATTACAAGTACCATTTCATTTTAAGGAAATAAATAATAATTATCTATGATTTGATTGTATACAGGGAACTATTAACAACTAATTTCAATAACCGATCTTAATAGATTTTTTGCATATCTCGGATTCGCTCTTTAATTGTTTTAATACAAAATTTCATGTTTGGGACCCAAGTCAATTGTTTGGATGTCGTAATCGTTTCCACCAACCAGTCCACCAAGATCAACTGCTTTAGGCCTAAAATACTTATCTATATACAAAATAAATAGTGTCGTAAATTTCAAAACAGGATAAAAAGAGTGGATTGGGTGACATTTACTATAGAACTAATTGAAATGCCAACGTAAAAGGAATCCAATTACGGATTTTAAATATCAAAGTAAAAGAAACAAAAATTTGAAAACGTTAATTAAGTACACGAGTTTTGTAATAAAAGGATTTTGCATTTGTGTAATTTTGCCTGATCGCTCATGTCAACAGAGTGTATGATTCTCAATGTGTTCATAGGTACATAGTTCAAAAATTATAGTAGCACAGTGGACAAATCCCGCTTTCTCGTCAGTTACTTGAAGTAAGGCTAAATACCCGTAGACACTTGATGTGCTCGTGCTATAATAATGTACCTATGGATTGGTGTCATTAGTACTGATACTGTAAGTCCAGTCGAAGGTCTATTGAAATTATAGGACCCACTAAAAAACAAAGTACAGTTCATGCTAATCAGGGCACCAGTTAATTTTACATTCAAAGAGCAATATGTAAAGGGTCATCTAAGAGCGCGAATTTTAATGACTGTTTACATTATATTCTTGTTCTACGGAACCTTCATATGTACCTATATGTTTCGCCGTCCGACTGCATACGTGTGGGGTGTGAGTGGAAAGTTAGGGAGTTACGTGAAGGATTATTGAGAGCGACACCCGGAGCTATGCTATTTATGTGTCGAGTTTGACGCAACGGGTCGTACTACGCGGTAACTTTAATTTTACCGGTGAAATTTTCCCGGTAAATTTCAATGGAAACGGTTGCATTAAAATCAATATTAGTGAGCTCACTGATAAAATACTGTAGTTTAGTTGATGTAGAAATTAAATTATATTTTGATAGGTATTGTAATATTCTTTTTTGTGTGGACATAAACTAAAGTTTTAAATTTCTTTGCTTATACTCGTATTGTACAACAAACAACAAATATGTAAATAGACTCTTTTTACGATAGTATAATATTAAAATATAGTTTCAAGCTTGAAAATATATACATAGGTTTTCAAGCTAAACTGAGGATATATTCTGCCCGCAAAAGTTAAGTTAAGCTTAGCCAGCTCAACAACGAGTGAAGCTGGGATTTATTTCCTTTTTTCCAATTTTAATACTCGTAGCATCGTTGTGAGTACGATAATTTTTATCAGGTTTCAACAGAATGTTCCACGTACTCTTAAGCTAAGGTATTTATCCAAATGAGACATTTATCTTATGATATGGCTTTGGGTTATAGTTGGCCCGATGCATATTGCCGACGGTTCGTTGTCATTATGTAACCTCATTTTAAACATACCTGCATTTGTCTGGGCAAGCAGTGAGCTTTTTAAAATAATATTATTGAATAAGGCCAACTGAACGTTAAAAAAAGTAAACAGCTACATTAATAGTTAGTTCAAAATATAAACATTAAACATGCTGTTATTAAAGGTTTTTTTTTCGGAGAATATTTTTTTGTGTGTTGCCAGTTTCATTTACATTAGTTAAGTATATTATAAAATAGTAATTTATACAAGTATGGTTTCTCCACTCACGAGGTTTTAATGATGGATGAAACAAAAATACAACTTTTAAATACTTTGGGAGTTATATTTTGTGAATTCATTCAAGGAAATCTAATTAAATTAACCTAATAAATGTTTATAATGGAACCTAACACCGTGTGAAAGGGAGCAGAAGTTGTTTTGTCGATCTCGGAATTTGTCGTGTCAAGAAAGTTTTATTTTAAACAGGAAAATCAATCATTATTTATGTATAAATAAGTATACCTAACACTGACTAAAAGATGTATATTAAATGTTACTGATATATAAAAGAAATAAGATAACGCTCTCATTTTGCGTACCAAATGTTTTGACTTTACGAAAACTCTGAAATCGTCCATCATTTGTGCTACGAGGCGGAATACGCAAATGCCCTGAGGGCTTGTATTAATGGAACATCTGAAACAAGGCTCTGTGCCCCTTCATGTGATATGTATGCATGTATAGTTAATAGTGGAATATGTGTTGGTACATATATTATGTGTTGACAACATAGTCCGAAAATCATACTGCGGTCACCAACCCGCCTGCTCAGCGTGGTGACTATGAGCAAATACCCCCCATGGCAGTCTTGTGGCGTGCCCTGGGGGAGGCCTACGTCCAGCAGTGGACTGCAATAGGCTGAAGATGACGACATAGATTATGATGTTATAAATCCGTTTGGTATTTTGTACCTAGGTAAACCATAATTTAAAATTTTATGAATTGTTCTGGCTTATTTTAAATTCTGTTTTGCGAATCTGTGATTTACTGGGGTCTTGTATCAAAAAAGGTGTATCAAATAAATTGATACCTTCATCTATTAAATAGAATCCTTTTCATTTTGCTTCAGCCGAATGGATTTCACCAAATTTAAAACGAATTTATTTCGAATCAAAGTCGTAAGGGTTGGACATTACTACCTGAAAGGGAATTGAAACTTGTCACGAAAATTACGTGCACGGCTTGGCTTAATGGTGTCCGAAGGGTCTCTTTCAAATTCGTTTATCATGTACCATATACAATATGTTTTTATCAAATTCTATACAGTGTGTACCAGAAGGGTATGTTAAGCAAAATTCTACGAGTATGAAAATAGCCGACTATAAATAACCTATTCACAAAATTTAAAACAACAGTCGAAATAACATGTTTATTTTTTTCAGATAGTATGGAAAATTCTTGAACAGCTCATGAGTACAACCGTTGCTAGCTCATCTCTTGATTATCTCTCGCCCATGTGTTTCTTAGTAGACTCTTACAACGTGCACGGAAGGTGATGCATCTGATGTTTTCTACTGATGCGTCCCACCAGCACAGGTTATCATAAAATGTCAAAAAACTTAAATTACTCATTTATTCTTGATTAGATAGTATATACTCTATTATGATCAATTAGTTCATCATCTTTCTGTTACAAGTTCATAAATAAATTGCGTACCATTACCATCCTAAATTTGAAAAGTTTCATAGATTCGATAACCTTCAATACTGTTTTAAGTTTCATAACTGGAAAACCTCATTTTCTCTCATTGTACCGGCGGCGCGCTAATGACGACACCATGAGAAATCGGACGTTTACCTTATATATAATCGATCAATGGTATAAGTCAATTTAACTGAAACATGTACCTATTATAAAACAATACATGTAAATATTTTGTTTTCAAGGTGTTTTCAAAATTAGTGATTTTTTTATAATAATTACTTCACTGAAATGTATGGGACAGTTGATTTTGAAAACACCTTATATATCCAATAAGCTTTAGGATGATATTATAGAAGATTCGAGCGGTATTATTATTTAGTTATATCGTTTTTGACGATAGGTATAACCTTTTATAAGAACCTCATACATTTATAAGTTCATCATTTAGTTCAGACAACAGGAATATGGACAACTAATTTAACCCTATTTTCTGTTTTAGGTATATTTGCAATACAATGTAGAGAGTACGAGATACGTGAATTTACAATTAAACTTATACATGAAGGTAACAAGGTTTAAGTGTAAAATAACTGAATGATGTATTACAAGGAACCAGCATTTACTAGCTTTTACGCACCGAAAAACCTTTAAAATGTTAGTCTAGGAAAATAACCTTTATGTCTTGAATTGTATTGAATTTACTACAGCAAGATTTAACCGAGTTATATCTTATTCGAGTTGTTGAATACGCCCGCTCTGGTGCTGGATAATTTTAGTAGTTTAACCTTAGCATAATTCTTGCGCGGATAGATTACGAAATTTTAAATTCAAATGCAATATTTAGGTTGGTAAAAAGACAAACAAGTTGAAAAAGTTCTTATTATATTTAGAAAATTTTTATGAACAAAGTTTTGTGTTACTTCACTTTATACAGGATAACTGGAAAAGGTAGATTGAAATTACAATCACTATACAGGTGTTTTTTCGTTGCCATCCTTAACAAAGGGTACGTACTCTATACATCAAATAAAGTAACTTTATGCCAAAAAAATGCTGGGAAACTATGTAAATTTTTTTGAAAAAATATTCTCTACTCTTTGATAGGGCCAAATTTATAGTGTCCAGTGTTGATGCTAGTTTATGCTCATCTAGTTTAGGCTCATAGACAGAGATTCATTATTTCTAGTGAAAAAATCTTGCTACGCGCGTCTATGTGCATTATGCAGAAAAACGCAGTCTATTTACTCAACTTTGGACCCTAATATCTTGGGAACGAGATACTTCCCAGATATCCTTCCATGGAGAAAAATGATCGTGACGATGAGGAGATTCCGTAGTTTTCGGGAACGTTGACGACCAAAAAACATCCTGTATAAATATAATAATAGTGACTGTTAATAATGTTTTACTGTAACCCAAATCAATTAGTAAAATTAATTTTCAAATTATTGAACTTTATACATTTCATCAATAATATTCGCACATGCATTGTGAAATAAAAATAGCCAAGTTTGCAAAATGAGAACAATTCAATTTTGTTTCGACTGCACCTGAGGCGGGCCCACCGTTTCCAATTGACTGTCACCCAACCGAGACGAGTGTCGTGTGAATAGATAAACGTGAAAATGAAGTGGAGAGATTCGCAAAACATTTTTGGTTTTATCTCAGGTTTTGACTCTTAGTAATTATTTGGGGGATGCCTATATTCAGAAATGGACTTGCTCTGATGATGGATTATGGAAGTGGAGTTTAAGAAACGTTTATGAGAACCGGTTAAAGGAGCATGCAGTAATGTCGAATTTACAGCACGTCACACGTGTGTGTGGAGAGCATAAGATAAAATTAGTGCATATAGGAACAGCCGTAACGATTGCTTGCCGTCACTGTATTTTAAGTTAATTTATATTTAAACTGTGTTTTATCCTTTGTACTTGGCTGGCCACGCTGCCGTGTGACTAGAGCGTAGAGTCTAAAACTTCCATGAAAATTGAAAATGGTTTAATTCCGTTGCCAATTTAACTAAAACATTTTGAATTTTTCACGTCTGGGACCTGTAATTTAGCGCTTCTTTCTTGGACAAAGGCAATTTCGTGATTAAACCGTAAAACAGTTCCGACTAAAAAAAAAAAGAGTCCTGAGTTAAATTATTTAACGGTTACTTGCAAACAAAGTACTTTTATGTGTGCGTCGTTTGTTATCAATACTCGTATCGGTATGTACTATATCAGCTCAGGACATAACTACCGCGAATACAGTCATCAAATGATTGTAATCAGCATCATCCGTACATGTCGTAGGAGTCGACTAAGGAACTCGGGCATACTCTCAAACGAAAAACTTGGTCACTGATCATTAACATCTGACTCTGCTACGCTAAACGTGGCTGTGGCATTTCCTTTATGATGATTCCATTAAATGCGTTCTACATAAAATACGTGTTAAATAGCTACAAAATAACCAAAACGTTCTATCTTCTATCGGTTTGTGGAGCTTTTGTTGCGTGCGTCGCGTCTAGGTGAGGCGGTTGTGAGCGACACTCGCCGGGACTGGGGCCTTTTGTTCTGTTGGTACAGCTTGTGTTGCGATCAGTACGTTGAGTCTCTTCGTATTCCAACACATTTTTGCACCGAAAGCATTTATGGCAAAGTGCTGTGCAAGAACAATGGTGTTAGATAAGTAATTTTAATTTATTTAATTTATTCACTATGGGTGCGCCCACCACCGGGCCCTACACCCTCCACTGACCCTCGGATCTGATAACTCATAATTGCGACAACAGGCACTTGCACTAACTACAATCGCCATGAGAAACCAGACCCGAGCACCTAGCATGCAAGACGATACATTGCACCATTCCGAAATCAAAAACTAGATAAATAATCTACATATGTTTCGCCAACAACCGTGGCATCCTCAGGATTATAGAAATTAATAAATTAGTAAACCACTAATTATTATAAACCTCTAAAACCCAACACATTACACAGAGGTGGGCGCACCCATAGTGAATGTTTGAACTTCCGAATTGTAACGCCTAATACAATTTCATTTATTTAATTTAATTTATTCTTTATTGTACACAAAACATAACAATCAATAGAAAGAAATTTACAAAAGGAATGCATACAAAGGCGTGCTTATCTCTGCAAGAGATTTCTTCCAGCATACCAGAAAGCAAAGTGAGACCCAAAAGTTATAGAGGTAATGATGTGTACAGAAATAAACTAAGTAACTACGAGTATAATAAACAAAAATAAAATATTCATACATAAATAGATACACACAAACAATCAAATAATTAAAGTAATGTTAGACATAAAATAAAATAAAATAATAACATATAGACATAATAGGAAAAAAATACATAATACAATAGGACAATAATTCAGCAGATAATTGAGACCGATCAGTCAGCCAGTGCATGAAAGTGATCCTTTAACTTATTTTTGAAAGTCTCAACCGTCCTGCAGTCTCTTATCGAGTGAGGCAAATCGTTCCATAGTTTGACTGCATGCACCGAAAAGGAATAGCCGTAGGCACCAGAGTTATGTCGGGGAGTTGATAATAGCGAAGCAGTCGCAGGTCTAAGAGGCCTATCCCTAGGGAAAAGATATTCAAATCTCTGCCTCAAATATTGAGGTGCGAATCGAAAATTTAATATCTAATAAAGAGTGTGAGTATATGAGTATTCCGGCGAAAACGAATCGGGAGCCATTTTAACTCTTTGCGAAAATGAGAAACATGATCAAATTTACGTAGTCCGTATATGAAACGGATACCCAGATTCTGTAGTCTTTCGAGTTTGTTTAGCAGCTCCTCATTGGCGTCGAGATAGCAAACATCTGCGTAGTCAAGGAGGGGAAGAATGAGGGACTGAGCAAGGGTGATTTTAGTCTTAAATGGCAACAAATTCTGAAGGCGCTTAAGCGAATGAAAGGAGGCGTAGACTTTTCTACTCACCTCCTCGACCTGAGCATTCCAGGACAACTTACTGTCAAATACGACTCCAAGATTCTTGACGGATTCAGAGAAAGAAATAATGACTTCATTATAGAATAGTTGTGGTATAGGTGACCAATGCCCAAGCAATGTTTACTACCAATAATGATGGCTTGTGACTTTCTAGGGTTCACAAGGAGACCAAATGACTTTGCCCAGATCTGGATACGTGCCAAGTCTTCATTCATTTCTGCAATTGCTAGTACAGCTTTTTCAGGATTAAAGTGTCTATATAGCTGCAGGTCGTCTGCATAGAGGTGAAAGCTAGAAGTCAACACCTAAGAAATGGAATTAATGAAAATAGAAAAAAGTAGGGGTGAAAGTACGCTACCCTGGGGAACACCTGTGCTGATGATACACCAGTCAGAAGTAAAGTCCTCCGAGCGAATGCACTGACGACGCCCGTTTAAGTAAGATTTGAACCATTCTATGACCGGAGGAGATACGTTAAGAGAGCAAAGAATCGCAAGCAGTATATCGTAGTCAACGCTGTTGAACGCACTGCTAAAGTCCAATGAAGTTAGAATGGTTAATTGTTTATTATATATGGCCCACCGGATATCATCAGTAACTTGCAACAGAGCGGTAACCGTGCTATGACCAGTTTGAAAACCAGATTGAAAGGGGCATAACAAGCTGCTATTAGACAGGAACGAGGATAGCTGCTGATGGATAATTGATTCCAAAGCTTTGGACAGGATGGGTAGAATTGAAATAGGACGGTATTGGGAGAAGGACGAAGGATTGGATATTTTAGGTAAAAGAATAACAATAGATTTTTTCCACACAGTAGGGAAAATACCTGTTAGCAAAGAATAACTGAAAATGTGTTCAATAATAGGTAAGATCTCATCAAGAATGGGATGTAATATATGAGAGGAAATTTCATCAATGCCAACGGCTTTACAGAAATAGACTTAAAAGAAAAAGAATTGCAATTGGGTATTGGCTTAGCATGTAAGGACGAAAGGGTTGTGTGTTTAATATTGTCATCAATAGTGACAGGGGGCATAGAAAAGTGTTTATTGAGTGCGTTGAGATCTACATTACCTTTGGAAATATATGAACATTTGCCTACCACAAGAGTTTTTAGAAATTTCCACATCTGACATGAATCGTACTTTTCGATGGATTCATGAATATGACGTCTCCTCTCATCCCTACACAGACGACTACACCTATTACGCAAGTTTTTATAGGAGTTAAGGTTTTCTTCAGAAGGAAAAAGTTTGTTTTTACTTTTGGCCCGATCCCGTCTTGCCATTAGTTTTTTTATCTCCTCAGATAACCATGGAGCCGGAAGATGTTTAACTTTGACCATTTTAAGAGGAGCATGTTTGTCAAAAAGAATAGTTATTAATTTATTAAAATGATCAATCTTGGCATCAACGTTCTCACTGTTCAGTACAGGCGACCAGTCTAGTTCAGAAGCATCACACTTAAGCGCCTCCAGATCCATTCCCTTAAAACTACGAAGGAGAAGAGTTTTAGATTTACGCTTAGGAGGTTTGACCTTATAAGATAAATAAATAAGGTCATGATAAGAAAAAGGTGCAACTAGTTGACCATGAGTAGCAACTTTGCTAAGGTTTGAAGTCATTATAATGTCTAAAAGAGAAGGAAGAGAATGAGGAGCATGGTGAGTAGAGGAAAGAGGTAAAAGAGATAAATTAAATGAGGTTACAATAGATTGAAGTTTTTTAGAACGAGAGTCATTCTTTAAGAGACACGTATTGAAATCACCTAAAATTATGGTATTATCATATCGTGGAGTGTGAGTGTCTAGTAAAGATTCAAAAGCCGAAAAGTAGTCAATATGAAGTGAGGGACTGTACAAAACATCGAGAAGAACCTTGTTGTGATGAAGGCAAATCTCTACAAAAAGATACTCCGCAGAGGCAGAGTATTCATTAGGAGAACTGCAAATAATCCTATACGGAATATCCGCCCGCAGGTAGATCGCCACTCCACCATACCCTTTACCAGTTCTGTCGTTACGAATAAGTATATAACCCGGTACACTATACATCGTAGAAGGAAGGGAGGGTTTGAAGACTGTTTCCGAGACAAGAATACAATCAATACGCTGATTGCTAAACGACGCCAGAAGATCGGAATAATGTGCCGGAATACTTTGTGCATTAATTAATGTGTACGATATTAAGGTTTTTGTTAAAATAATTGAATATTTCAGACAAGCGGTCACATAACGGAAAGTCGAGGGGAGACTCCTCTCCTGCACTGACGTACTGATCACTAGACGAACAGGAGAAAAAACTATCATTCAAATTAACAGCCATTGCGTCACCCATAACGTATTACGATAAAAGTCTAAAACAATATAGATGAATTGATGTATAATTAAAAATAAATATTAAATATAATTATGTAATTAAAACTAAACAAAAGAAGTTAAATACAGCGCCCCCTTCCCCAACACTGTACGGTAGTAAACAGTATCCAAAAACTATGTAAGTAAATACAAGACGGAACACAAAAACAGCGTTATCTCCGCAACTCACACGTGCACTGTATCCCTACACACAACCAAACAAGTAGAACATTATTACTGATTTTTTAAGAATAAATATGCACACCTAAACTAACTTACCTACGAACTACCTACCTATGGTGCAGCCTATTGTAAATATTATTTAAAAGTTCAGGGTTAATTAATGTAATACATTATGTGCCAGCAAGCAGAAGTTATCCTCATTATTTCATATTTTATGTTGATAATGACAACTAAGAAAATGACTTGCGATCGGATTGTGCCGAATTACACACATTGATTTTTTTCAAAAAACCAGTGTACAAAACAATTATGTAGCTTTATGATTGATTTTTTTGTTCATGCAGTGAAGCTACGAAAATTAATGGCTGCATATAGTGTATTCGGTTAGACTATGATTTGAAGATATACCATAATTTTAATGTACCCTTAAAACTTCAAGAGGCTTTCGAAATTATTATTCACAGGCGTGTTGAGAATTCGTATTTTATGAAATTCCTATTTATAAATATTTAAAGTAAACTCAAACGGTTATTTGTAATAGCTGACTCTCGTACTATTATAATCTCAGCATTGAGTGTTGGCCTATCCGGTCGCTAGAAAACGTTCCAAATAAATTGAAACGGATATGACCGGAACCCTTACAAACTAGGTACACTATGGACAGAGTAGAACCATATAAGTAGTACAAGTAGTCTAGGAGTGGTATAACCATACGTCACTGCCTATTTTTGCGTTATAACGTTAAAATATATGACGATTGCTTTGCTTCCTCCTCTCTCATATAGCTAAGTAACATGATACGTCCTTTTTTTCATAAATTATTCGCGTGGAATACAGAATGTAGCCTATGTCCTTTTTAATACTCACAACTAATATGGATGCAAAATTTCAAGAAGTATGGTTAACAAAATAAAGTGAGATGAGGTCACAAACAAACATACTATATTTATTTTATTAAGTGGGGTTGGGATTTAAGGAATTTGATTGTTAGATATAACTTTGTTTAAAAATGGGTTATGTCTCAAGTTTCACACTATGCACATCTATCATTCCTTCTTTTATTAATCTATACTACAGTTGTCGTTCAGCGTTTGTGGAACGATATTTAATTAAGACCGTGGTAAAGATGAACCACTGCCATACATTTTATTCTATGGATTCCTAGTCCCCAATGTAATATTATATTGACGTGCGATGAACTACTAACTGTAAGTATAACGACGGTGATTTGTCCGGGTGTTTTTGTACTAGTCCCTTGAGAGCGTCACGTACTAGTTACTGAGAGAATGCGAAGGTGAAAATGTAGTTTGTGATGTCTATAAAATAAAATCTTTCTCTTGTTGTGTATCTGATTAGGGTCGGCGATAAGCTTGTTACATTCAGCATTTGGACCAATCACGTTACTTTGCGCTCAGTTTTACTACTGAGGGCTTAGTGCGAGTTTTGACTCCGAACTCGATCGCGTAAACGTAAACAGTTCAACCGATTACGTAGCGCCGTTGTTTTCACTTTTACGACATCGCATTATCACGCCATAATGTGAGTCATCAATATGTGATGCCAGTCCACGCGAATAGAGTCGCGGACGTCCACTAGTATAGCATAAAAGCTATAAGTTTTTCACTGGCAATCTAGGCAAAGTCGTTTATCTGTCTGCAAACTTTATTTTTAAGTACCTACGCGAATTCGTCCGAGTCTACAAACATTTTTTGAGAGAAGAATTTTACGATGTGCGAATGTACAGATATTTTCAGCTCTTATGCTATTGAAGTTAATATTTAAACAGTTAAAGTTAGATTAGTGACTTTTAGTAGTAAGTACATAACCTTATCCTGCTCGTCCTGTCCAGGTGTAAAAATAAATGCAAGCATTTTCCGCACATGTTTGTTGTCTTGTTTTTGTTTCTTTTTAGAGCTAAATAGACCACACATCATCATAAAGAGTCTCTCCGAGTTGGCAAGTACGTGATCCTTGTCCCGAGGGTTTCCCTCAAAAAATAAATGGACGTCCATTTTCTTTGCTACAGCTAATGTTTAGGGAAATTGTTTTATCAATATATTGGGAGGCTTTGAGTCAGCCAAAACAATTCGCAAGTTTACCTGACTTTATATTTGGTAGAAATAATCAAACAAGTTTGACCGCTCGCACATTTTTCGATAAGCTTTTTTTTATTTATTATCTATATCTATATACATATAATAAAAATGTAACGGATCGCTGTCAAAAATATTATAGGAGACCTTTATCAACGCAATAGTACCTAATATAATGATTTTTTGAATTTTTGTCTGTTTGTCAGATTAGATTAGATTCATTTATTGCATGTCACACGTTATACAGATGTTATAAAAATAAAAATAAAATATAGATGTTACATAAAAGTAAATATAGTAGGTACATGTGACGCCCTGTAAAGGCACGGCAAACAATAAGACCAAGTAGTGGCCACTTTACTTAAGAATATAATTTTGTTACAATACATGCAAATTTTGTCCATATTTTTTTATATAGTTAGGTAAATGGTTATATATTTTGATTGTCATACAGTATGGTCCTCCTGTTACAAATTTTAACTTAGAGAAAGGTATCTGAAGCTTGTTTTAGTTTCGATTGTTTCGCTTAATATCAGTCGTAGAGACCGGGATAAATAGGTTTTGGTGTTTTTTGGCAAATTTACTTGATTCTAAAATGTAAATTGAGGTCAAAGTTAAAATGTTATATTTTTTAAAGTAGGGCCTACACGATTCTATTTGATTGATGTTAGTTAATATTCTAATACATTACTTTTGCAGGACAAAAATGCTTTCTACGTCTGTACTATTTCCCCACAATACCACTCCATATGTCAGTCTTGAATATGTGTATGCATAGTACGCTGTGAGAGCAGTCTTTAAATCTGATATCCGTTTCAGATGGTAAAGCGCATATGTAAACGATGAAAGTTTGCTCGCTAATTTATTTATATATGACTTCCAGCTTATATTACAGTCGAGGTCTATTCCCAGTAACGCAGCGGAATCTACAGTTTCCAAAATCTTAGTATTGTACTGATAGGTTATAGTTAATGGGGTTTTCTGGCGAGGCTTATCGTCGGTTTGTTTGTTTGTCGGTTTGTCTGTTTGTATGTGCGTTTGTGCACGCTAATCTCAGAAACGACTGAACCGATTTCGATGCAGTTTTCAGGAATATATTGTGACAGGTCCCACTTAACATATAGGCTACTATTTATCCCGGGAAAATGTTTTTATCTCGGATAATTTCGACATTTTGTTTTTTCTGTAGTCCACGCGGACGGAGTCGCGATCGTCCACTAGTTCTTTAAATATTCTAGAACTTAAAATTAGGTACAACGTCCCACAAAACTGCTTGAGCCGTTTGACTGTGGGATCCGTGATAAGTATTTTGGTTTAATACCTTATTATGTTATTAGACATCATTTTAGATGGTATGTACCACGCATATTTATGATTGATTAAACATTAGACGGCTGAATGGTGTAGTTGGTAGTGGCCCTGCCTGCGACACATTAGGCTGCCTGTCCATTGTAGCGGAGCGGGCTTACGGAGCGGGGCGATCGAGTATTGCGGAGCGGAGTTGCGGACTGTGTCTGTCCATTGACGCGGAGCAGAGCGAGCGAGTATTGCGGAGCGGACTTGCGGCGCTAGGCCGAGTTCACGCGACGAGTCATTTGAACGGTGGGCGGCGGGCGGTCAGTTCAGTTCGCGAAATAACGGAGAACAGTAATGTTGTCGACACAAAAGTTGAAATGGTACTACCTCGCATTGCTTGAGGAAGAAGAGCTGGAATATGAAGAAATACTACGGCATACTATCATTCTATACCGCGCCCGAGCGAGGCCAGTGTCCCGCTCCGCCGGCTCGCTCCATCGGCTCCCACCACGGCCCCGCACCGCTACCACGCGCCGCTTCCGAAAATGTATGAATTTTGAAACTAGCTCAAAAATCGCTTTCCACTGCAGTTGAGCGGAGTTTTTATGCAATCCTATTGGTTAATATTTCTCCGTTTCTCCGCTCCGCAAGCTCGCTCCACTTCAATGGAACGGCAGCCTTAGGTCCGAATCCCGGTAGGTGCAAATATTGATATGATGAATATCGATATTTGTTTCTGAGTCATGAATCAATTCAATTTCAAAAAGTCTTTATTAAATAATAAAAGGTACATAGATTTTAGTACTATTTTTTTTCTATTTCAATTGAAAAATTGAAATTGAGTGGTCGTGGGTTCGATTCCCACTCGGGTGAAGAATTTTTTCCATTTTCTTTATTAATAATTTTATAAGTTAACGATACTAAACTACAAAAAATAACTGTTATTCTGCTATAATACGAGTAGTAAATTTGTCCAACTGAGCAGATTTGAAATTAAAAAGCACAAAAGTTTTTATATCGCATACAATAGCCCTCGTAAACCTCTTTATAAAGTGCTGTTCACAGGAAATTTACGTTTAAAGCCATACTTTATTAAAAAATACGGTATTGTAGGATTCCAGAAAAAGCTACTCTATCTACATAAAAACGTAGTGCTCATAAATACCCATTTTTTTGCAATGAAAAAGGTGAACAGGTGTAATTACATATACCGTTTTAAATAAATAAATAAGCGTTCACGTTAGAAATACACATACAAAGTTTTACTCCCATTCATTTCCGAATCCCGTTCAATGCCGAAAATAACAAATTTCACTCCTCAATTCAGATATTAGACATGTTAAATTGGACCACAAACATACAAAAGTCTATGGACTGGTAATTTAAACCAACACCCCAAAACAACAAGATATATATCTATACATATAATAAAAATGTAACGGATTGCTGTCTGTACATAGAAGATATATGACAAAAAATGTTAAAGGATACCTTTATCAACGCAATAGTATCCAAACGAATGATTTTTGGAATTTTTGTCTATTTGTCGGTTTGTCTGTGTGTCTGTGCGTTTGTGCACGCTAATCTCGGAAACGGCTGAACCGATTTCGATGCAATTTTCAGGAATATATTGTGACAGGTCCCACCTAACATATAGGCTACTTTTCACCCCGTTAAATTGTTTTTATCACGGATAATTTCGACATTTTGTTTTTTCTGTAGTCCACGCGGACGGAATCGCGGGCATCTACTAGTTATCCATATAAACAATTCATTGACAAGTACTGAGACGTGATTTTTTGTGACATTTTTGATTTTCCTTTCGACATGTTGAGAAACTACTAGGCGAATTCAGCATGTATAGATTCCTTAGGCAGTGTATAAAGAAACACTAACAGATTTCCTTATATTCCCACGGGAATAGACTTCTAAAGTTAACTCAAACGAAGACGTAGGTGGTCACTAGTATATCTTCTATATTCACATAATGGACCCTTTACGCTTGGATAGCCGTTCATTCCCGGAGTGCCTGAAACCACTGGCACGGACACCGTGACCGCCTTACAGGTCCACTCAGTATGGGGACGTTCTACGGTTGTTTGCTATTTCTATTTATTGTTCTATTGTTTCTTTGATGTAACCATCAGTTGTAATATATAACAGGATATCTTAATTTATGTGCCTAAGTTGCGTTTATATTTATTTAGTTATACTTTCGAGACAATACGATTTCATTCTACGAGATAATTATTCCATAATTTTGTTTTTTACTCATATCTTGTAAGTTGTTGCGAAACTTGTTGTGACCTACCCTTTTGTTAAAAGGACATTACTAAATTATAAATTGCGCACTATGTTTATTTATAACCTATCTCGTCCATCAGCCATGTCCACGCTTAGGTACTCAACGATAATTAAGGCAATCACGTCGTTTACGAGATTACTGTTACATTATTATTTACAAAGTCATCGCCGTTCATTAAGTGAGTAATCAAACCGCACAATTTAATTGGATAGTCTAATAATTAGATCAGTAACAATCATAATTTTAATAAAAATGCAAATAAACTTCAAATACCTGTACTCCAGCTAGCCAGATGAATACGAATAGAATGAAATTTTTGAAGCTAATTTCAGTATAAAACTTTAAAACAATATGTATGTATAATTAGTATGTACCTAAAATATATTATCATGACATTAAGGTACTACGGACTACGAAAATGCTACGTACGACTACGCCTCTGCTACGATTATCGTAGCAAACAAAACGTGGGCAACTAGGAAGTGCGTTTTGATTATGAAATATGTGCTTTATAATGTTTAATATTCCAAGAACGTTTTGATCGTAAATGTTATGTGTAATGTGCAGAGCTAGGCTCACTTTGGGTGTATATATATATATGCGACGCCATAGGTCCTGGGTTCGAATCCCGGTAGGTGCAAACATTAATAATAATAATAATAATAATAATAAATTCATTTATTTCTCACCACAAATGACACAAAATGACACATAACATAATATGATGATTGAAGGGAGGAACAGTTGTCATTCATGGGAGACTGGTGCCTGTGTAGGTTCAGAGACCCGTGTTACAGGTCACCAGGCCCCCTTACAAAATAGTGGACATACATGATAATAAAATTAGCACTGTGCAGTATCAGATCTCATATCGCTGGTTTGCGAGAATAGTGACGGAACTAAAAATGATTGATTTTAAAGAATGGCATTTTTAAATTTCTTTGTAAATATTTTAGTGCATACCCCAAAATGTAAATGATTTATTGAGGGATTGACTTTGCTGATTAAAAGAAAATTTATCGTAGTATCAAAAAACATAAAAACATTTTAGAACTTTTATTAAAAATATTTAAAAAATTATCATACAAATGGGGATTTCAGACATCAGTCTTTATTCATGAAACTCCAAGTTTAAAAATCAACTTATGTCATTTATTTAGCTTTAAAGCCTCTTGAAAATACAAATTAAAACTTACAACATCTTTGAAAACTTTTATACTTATAAGTATAACAAATAAAAATAGTTATATAAAATAGAATAGTACGAGTAACTTTAAATTTAGGTATTTAAAACCCTGTTTTTCAAAATAAATGAAATAAAAATAAACATGAATTCTTCTTAATTCCAAAACAGGAACATTAATTCTTAAAAGGAAATCTAAGTAAAATAAATCATTTACTTATTTTACAACCCCTCATAAAATTGTCGATAATAGTTTGGAATTATATTTTTGTTAACTAAATCTACTAGTCCCCTCTTCTTATTTTCTGAGATTCCGTTCCTTTTTTATAAGCAGATTGCAATCTGTAATTTTCGTCCATAGATTTTGATGCACGGCTAGTAACTTTCACACATCTAAATTCATTTTCACCGTAAGATGTTTTATAGAAAAAGAACCCTTTGTGGTCAGCGTCTACTTTTAAAATCTTTATATCTGCCATTTTCACACTCTCATTATCAGTATTTTTATTAAAATTTCTACCCACGTCAGAAGCTAACAACTTTAATTCGTAAAAACTTCTATGATCCATTTCTATGACTTTGTAAGGAGATCCTTTCTTTTTTGCAGTGCGAATAATTGAAATATACTGATCCGGTGTATAGATAGGGCTCGATTTCAAAGTCTTTTTGATGCTTCTTTCAATGACAGAATGCACACTGTCACCTTCGTTTTGTGTGTGCCCTTTTATCAGAAATTTATGCGTGATACTATTAATATGAGCAAAAGTAGAAACAGCGTACATGTACATACTAATAATAAATTTATTCTTTTGCTGTCCGCAGCAGTTATCAGAATACAAAATTATATCTAGTTTGGCTTCAGTTGTTAGATCTCTGCCAAGACTTTTTAAATATTCTAAAACACAGGTCCCTATTTCTATAGCTCCTCTATTTGCTTCCCCTTCATGCCACACGTAGCAGAACGCATTTTTATTTTTCATCTCTTAGATCGTAAAGTTTAAAGTATTCACTTTTGAAACATAGTAAAAATTAGACACATCTCCCCTAGGACATGGCATCACAGCTTGTAAGTCGTAAACTGCTACAACAGTTGATTTCTTTATCTTCTGCTTCTTTCTTGTCCTTAACCTTCTCCATTCTTGAAAGCTCTTTTTCTTGTAGATGGTTCTCATATTTAGACTTCAGTCGATTTTTATCTTCTCCAGTTGCATTATTGTAGGCAACATAATCCTCGCACTGATCCTTCTTAGGTTGGTAAAATGCTATATTAAATTCTCCATTGAATATTCTATTAAACATGATATAATTAGCACTTTTTTCTCTTTTTTCGTCACATTGTTTTACATAATCTCTAAAAATTTCTGCAACAGTCTTATTTCCATCAATATATTCTTTCTGCGAATCTGCTCGACAGTAATGACTTTCTATTTTTGGTATCGCCTTAATGAAGTTTCTCAAACTATCTTTAATATTATTATCTACGCGACTGTGATTGCCATGTTTCCCTCGAAGATCCTCCACTATAATGCCTGAAACGTCACTTCTTGATTTTTCGGTAACTGTTCGAATAAATCTATCAGATACATCCAGCGTAGACATAAAAAAACTCTTACAAACTCGATTTTTTTCGCCATCTTTGTCTTTAAAATAAAATGCGTTATTATTTCGACGTGTTCCTTTTTATATCGATACGTCGGGACAATAGAGGACATATTGAATGCTACAAAAGTTCTTTTACTTTGCAAATCAGGTAATTTATAATATGCATTAAAAATATGGCGTCGAGTCTCATCATCAAACTTTGTGTTACATTTTAACTTGCATTTTTCTGTACATCCTGGTCCTAATCGTCTCTCTCGTATAACTTTCTTATTTTTGCCTACATATTCTTTCCCTGCATTTCGTAGACATTTTGCTACATTCGATTTCCAAAGTTCTGGCTGCATTTTCCTCTTACGTGTAATATTTTGGTTTGATTCACGTGAAATATTTTCTTCTTTATTCTCTTCTACTGTTTCATCCGAATCTGACGATAAATCATTATTTTCAATGTGATAATTAGGATCTGCGATACTATCATCTGATGAAAAATCTCTTTCTTTCTTTTCTTCTTCACTTTCAGTATTCGTATTGGTCAATTCAATAGCTTTTGGTTCACTTTCTATTTGTGAATTACTTTCTACTGCAGTCTCATCCTTCATAATATTATTATTATCATTTACTGACTCTATACTTACCTTATTTTCTTTGGTTTTATTTTCTAAGCTATGGCCGTGGAGTCTTTTTTCATTTAAATTTATCATGTTATTGGATTCTTTATTACATTCTTCTGTTTCTCTATTGCTGGAGGAAAATGAGCTAGAAGTCGAGGAAGAAGAGCTAGAAGTCGAAGAAGATGAGCTAGAAGATGACGATGATAATATGGATGGTGATCTTTGTTGCAAAATCAATTTATTTTCTTCTGAAATATTACCTGAAATTTAATAAACATTTATTTATTAACAAAATAAATACCAAAAGCAACAGTTATTTCACGGGTTTCTTCCAGAGGAACAAGCCATTATGTAATAAATAGAAACACTCACATTTTTGTGATTCCGGGAATCGAACCCAGGAGGTTACGAATTATGATCAGCCACTAGCGTGAGTGTAAACTATTTGCAACAGGATGAACTACACATCGGAATAAAAATAATATCGAACAATCTTTCAACTGGTTGAATTCAAATATTTTGTTTTGCTTACCTGATGTGTTACTATAATTTATATCATTTTCGATGTTTTCATCGCAACTTGTTGCATTTAACGGCAAATTGCTTTTATGTTTATTGGAACCTAAAAAATTTTGAATAGTTAATTAAATAGTTGAAATAATGAATAAAATTGAGACAAACTGCAAATATACGAAAATTGTAGACTAACTTTGTTCACTATTCGTTAAATCTTGTTGATACTCATTTCCTTTTTTTAGACTGGCCGCTTCTTTCAACTTGCCCAAGAATAATAATCTTTCTGCCATCATAAATAACTCTGATAAAGATAATTATCTAAAACAAATAATTTAACGTAAATTATTAATAATCAATGAATACCATGTAGAAAACCAACTTAATATTTCTATCCCAAAATTCCTTGAATAGAGACGTATTTCATAATAAGAAGCAAAACCATACCCCCATTTTTTTCAAAAATAACGACGTTTCTTATTTACGACAAAATAAAATCCGTTTATTTTTCGTGAATATAGACTCAAGTTACATAAAGTCGGTATAAAATACAATATTATAAGCAATCACATATATTTATTCAAAAATACAGGCGTAAATAGAAATGAGACATAAAAAGATACTTACTTTTATCAGGAACAACGACGGATCACTAAATGTGTCACTATTCTTGAAAAAAAAATCAACAATTGTTGCAACCAAACTGTAAATACGTCGGTATTTTCGAGAATCGAGCGTGCGTTCACTCTATTGTCATTGACTCAACTGAGATGAGCCTTTATTTGTGATTACGCTTCGAGTGTTTTGTCTCAAGTGAATAATGACGCTGTCTCTTTTTAACGAAAGCTGGCGCGGAATTGGCGTTGCGTGTCTATTCACGATAAAATATCAAAGATTTATGATTGTTTGGCATATAGAATTCAATTTTACCGAATTTTGAATTACGTCGATATTCTCGCAAACCAGCGATATATTGTGATAGTAATGGAGTGAGATTAAAATATTATTATAGAAGTTTTAGCTTAGATTTAAAAAATATACATTTAAAAAAAAAAAAAAACATTTTAATTGAAATTTTTCCTTTTTTGTGATATACGATTATCTAAAAGTAAAAGTTGCACCTACGAACAAGATTCAACCTACGAAGGTACATGTAATAAGTGTTCTGTCTCCAAGTATGAAAGAGCATGCAAATATGTAAAGACCTTCTTCTTACACAACCACCTATTGAGTCCATATATACGTAGTTTATGGTGCATATTATTATATAAGTACGGTCCCATAAAAGTTATAAATCTCCTTGAAAAGCGAGTTTTAGTGGGTACTGATCGAGCGACTAGATGATTTCGTCGACTTTTGTCTTGGGCATTGACAGTAGTATATGTATGCTGCCTGAGTACGATATTAAGCACATACAGCTGGCGAACAGTAAGAACTTCACTAAATTGGTAAAGGTCCTCTGTTGGGTATAAGAAAGGCTTGAAATGCATGACCTTTAGAATACATCTCTGAGCGCGCTCCAATTCCAAAAGATGAGTCATCGCTGCCCCGCCCCAAACTTCAATCCCATACAGTATCACCGATTGACATAGGGCATAATATGTCGCTTTTAGAATTTGCCTATCTGCCACGTATCGTAATTTAGAGAAGACAAACACCAGCTTACGCACTCTGCCACACAGAATTCGGATATGAGTAAGAAATGTCAGTTGAGTATCAAAAGTAACACCAAGATACTTTATGCTGCTTACTCTCTCCAATACGTCACAGGTACATTGATACTGGTTGGGAAAACCGCAGCTATGGGCAAAGATGTCAGGCATATCATCTAAAGGCAATGAAGAATTTTTAATGGCAAAAGGCATATACTTGGTTTTTTTACAATTTAGTGTTAGGAGATTCATCCTGATCCAAGCACAAACCGTATTAAAACCCGCTTGACACAATTCATATACTCTGTCCCATGTGTTAGCAGAAAAAAGAAGCGCCGTGTCATCTGCAAAAGCAGCTACGATGCCCCCCTGAAGTTCAACTTTACATAATTCATTAATAAAGATGAGGAACAATGTTGGGCCAAGTATACTTCCCTGTGGCACACCAAAGGTGACTGGAGAACTGGAGCTTATGTTATTGTTAGGTAATTTGACACATTGGGTTCGGTCACTAAGGTAACTGGAAAACAGTGAAAGCTGTTTACCGCGAACTCCGATACTCTCCAGCCTGCGCACCAATAGTGGAATTGAAACTGTGTCAAATGCCTTCTCCAAATCAAGGAAAATAACCATGCACTTCCTCCCCACATCAAGGTTTTGCGTTATATAATTAGTGACGGTATGTAGTGCATCCGTAGTAGATTTCTTTGCACGAAATCCGAACTGAGAATTGGACAATATATTATTATTCTCTAGGTAGTTCACAAGTCTAGTGTTCAGTATCTTTTCAAATACCTTGGAAATCGATGGAAGGATTGATATTGGCCGATAGTTATTAGGTAGACCACGATTTCCGCTCTTGTAGACCGGATGCACTACAGCCATCTTCAACACACGAGGAAAGACGCCAACTAACAGACAACGATTGATTATGTGAGTCAGGGGTGGAACAAGAATGGGCCTGTGTTCCTTTAGTAGACCAGCAGATATGTCATCCCATCCAACAGCCTTATCTGATTTTAGGGAGACGATAGCTCTTTCTACCTCTTTTTCATCAGTGGATAACAATACAAAGGAGTTATCGACAGAAAGACTGGGATTAATTGTCGGACCGGCAAAATTTGGACCGGCACTTTTAATACATTTCTCGGCAAGAGTCTTACCGACATTAATGAAGAAGGTATTTACCTTATTAACCGACTCGAAGGGAGATGAACATAAATGCAGTAGCTCAGTTGCCGGGGCCGGTCTTTGACTGAAATTGGTCACATCTCTTATGGCACTCCAAATAAGCTTAGGGTTCTTTCCAGCCTTGGCGAATAGACCCTTCTGGTAGTCCTGTTTGGCCTTCTTGAGCAATGAGTTACAAAAGTTCCTGTACCGCTTATAAGTGACCTTAATGATTTCATTACCAGGATTTTTTTTGAATTTATATAATAGATTGTCTCTGTTTCTTAGACACTTAAGTAGCCCAGGAGTCATCCACGTTACTATGTTACCACATTAATATGATGAATATCGATGTTTGTTTCCGAGTCATGGATGTTTCTATACTTATCTATGTATTTATATACCGTTGCTTTTAGTACCCACGACACAAGACCTTAGGGATCTTAATGTGGGACTAGGTTAATGTGTTGTGTAGTGTGTGAATATCTATCTATCTATCTATATAAAAAAACGTAGACTCTCGTTTGTAATAAAAAATTCTTGGGAGCGAATTCTATTTTGATGCTGAAATTGATATTTTTATCAATTACATAATCACAAAACTCTATCTGTTATTCTCTATAGTGGACAATTTTTTGGGGTATTTATCATGTATTTATTAATTTTCAAAAACTAAATGAAATAAATAAAGATATTACAATACAATATTTATAACTCTCTACCTTTAGTTACGTAATACTAACGGTATTATTACAAAAGAGCGCCTAAAGTTAGACTCGTTTTAAATATGACATTTGACAGCAAAATGTATAGAATATCCGTCAAATTTAGGCAATGTTTCGCTTAAATGATGCTTATATTCTTTTGTAATAACACCGTAATAGTATACCTATGTTATGGTTTATGTAAAATAAAATTTACTTGCCCCGCTGCTACTCGAAATTGAAGCGTATTCTAACATGCTTTTATATAAGGAATCCCCCAAATTTACTGCATTATGTATTTTCTACCCTTTCCTATATCAAGAAACATTATATTTAATTTAATACATTGTAGTATGAATCAGGTTTGAACATGACATGACATGATTTAGACGTCGCAATCCGAGTTGATTTATAAGACAGCTGAATGTCCGGAAATGGACATAAATAATAAATTATGAGTGCACTCATATACGTAAAAACGAAAGCTTTTGAGCTTTTAACCTTTTTTATTTAGGTAAAGTAATAACATTTCATAGAAATGGGGATTTTTTCATGTTACTTTTATAAATCAAATGTATAGATACAAGAATGAAAAGGGTCTGTTGTTGTTCCTAGAAACTTTATCTTCAGGGAAAATAAAACTAATTTACAATTCTTACTAGTAACTGTTCAGAGAATCGACGTGTATTCCTATGTAAACTTTCCTTCTCCGGGTACTTTAGGTTAGTAGAAATCAATTTGTCATAAGTGATCTCTGCAATAGTATCAAAATTATTGTTTTGGCGGCCACCCACGATTTCGTCCTCGTAAACTTTAGAATACTCGTATTTCCTGTTCCTGAAGAAATTTGGGTAGATCCCTACTTTCCCTACTTGGTGGACACATATATACATCACTAAAGGAAGCCATGGTCCAATTTTTTTTTGCTCTAGTAGCAAAGTCTCGGCGTTGATAAATTAGTCTGGACATTACGCGTAGATTGTGAGAGTATTTTTTATTAATGTGAGTTTTTATGATACTCGTAATTATTTCACAAAACAACATTTCGTCACAATGGATACGAGTTAATTATGATAAAAATCAAACAACCCGTAAGTATTCAGTTTTATTATTTAATAATGAAGAGTAGTCTGCCTGTTTTTGCTAGTTTACCGTACAGGGTGTTTGTGACAGCCAGGAAATATTGATAAGGTGACTTCAGACCATGATTCTGAGATGAAAACCAGTGAAATTTTCGCAGGAAAATTCCAAAATTTTCTGACTTTTTAACATTTTTTTCAGAAAAAAAAAATTGTTGTTCGTTTAAGTAGGCCTTAAATAATTACTTAAAATCAAAGTTGTAACCTATGGATGACGAAAAGTTGCTCTCAAAAAAGTTTCGTTAACTGACTAACCCCTTAGGAGAGTCATAAGTAAACTAAAAAACAGCAATGTATCACATAATAACCAATAAGCCCATTTAACTAGTCACAGGATGGCCCAATACAATTGGCGCGGAAAGCAAACATTGCGTATAATCAAATCAAAAATTAATTTCCTGCGAAAAACTGTCGTATAACTCAAAACAATGGTACTTGTTCGGTATTTCAGTATTTGCCTGGCTGTCACACACACCCTGTATTTTTTACTGAATATTTATGGATTTGTCATCCTTTCTAGCCGGGTCTTTGGCATGTTTTCGCCTGATTTACCCCACCTTGTCGCATTATCACCCCACACGATATTTTCCGAGAATATTACATCTTCTATGAAGTCTTATCTTTGCTGGTTACCTTAAATTTTTTATGTACATAAGAAAAATAATAAAGTATATTGAATGTATAAGTCCTTTCTTTTCGTTTAAGTAAATTGTAGTCTACCTACAATATCTGCTGCTGTATACAGATGCGGTTTATTCGATTTATTACAGAAATTTTAAATTATAAGTAAGACTGCGTTGTCGATGGGTAATTATGATAAAGACAAGCTGCTGTATTTTGTAGGTACTTAATAAGTAAGATAGATAATATTTATCCACACAAACGAGATCCTGAGTTTTGCTATGCATCTCCTTATTCGTGCGAGAAAAAATACTTCTACGAGTATTACAGTTCATTGACTTGCTCTCGTAAAAGCTAACAGCGAGATATTTTTATGGACCCTGATGAGGATTAATAATGCTGATGGAGTGAATTCGAGACCGAAGGTGGGTGGTGGCATGGAAGAAAGACATAGAGGATGTGACATAACATACGTTTATATACATACATACTCACGGCAGAGTTCTATATACGGGGTAGAAGAAGAAGAAGAAGAAGAAAGTGCTATAGCCCACACGTAAAAGACCAGTAACAGCTATCCCATCGCCGATGGAGATGCAGCTGATGTATTCAAGCGATATCCAGTACCAGCACAAGAACATATTTACATACATATGCACACGGCTGTATTCCTGAAATGAGGTAGCCACAGCTGTAGGATCATAAAGGAGATCCAACATCCACGTTTATCATAGCGGTATTAGATGTAAAATTTCAGTGACAAGTTGTTAGCTCATCACCCGAGGGAACGAACCCCAGTTCCTGAGTAGACTCTAATGATATGCGCGGAAAGAGATGCAGCTAATGTATTCTAGTGAACCCCCAGAACAGCATAGCAAGATCCATTTGTTGATATAAAATAGCGTTTGTTAGAGTGGCGCTTATACTTCACCGCATAGGCCATTAACGGTGAAAGGTCTATTGATGACGATTGGTAATCACATATCCTCTTTATTCCTCTTTCGTGGGTGGCAGTCACTTTCAGTTAGTGAAGTCAAGGCATTGTGACGAGGGTACATATAAAGCTTCATGCGCATACGACACAATTTAACTTTTAAACTCCGCGGTGGCGGCGCCTTGACTCGGGACGTCAAAGTGTAGGCACCCTAAATTGCAGGTAATGGGTACTCGTATGTTGTATTGGTTTATGGAGTTAAACTTTTACTGCCATTTTAACTATTTAAAAATAAATAATATATACTTACACGAAATAAAGAGATGAATCTTCCTTCTTTCTGTACCGCCCCCTGATTACCTAATTTGCAATAGCAAAGCCGAAGTAAAGCGATAGCGAAAATTGTACAATATTCGCCTTGAAATATCAAAGTTCCTTTGAAATTCATTTTACGTAATACGAATTTGACAAGCGATCAGCGATTTTTGTACAATTTTCGCTATCGCTTTGCTTTTGCTAGTTAGGTAATAAGGGGGCCTATTCCTTGATGGAAATACTTGGTAGTAGTAGAAGTAGAGGTTGTTAAGTTACTGGTTCAGGATCATCGCTAATGAAAAATGAAAAAATAAAAATGAAAAATTGTTTTATTCTTTAACACAAACTAATAGGACCTTATTAGACTGTCAGAACAATAAAATTGGGACAATGATTGTAAAGTCCATATCCCACATTGCGGCTGTGATATCATATGCTAGGTCAAAAATATTTTTATAACACACACAGATTTATAGGTTTGTAACTGAACCATATAATCAAGTTAAATTATGCATGAAATGTGATTTCCGTCAACAACTTCCCTTTTCAATAAACTCGTACATACACGTAGCTTATAATCAAATGTTTATGCTATTTCAATATGTTGTAAGCAAATATAGATCTTTGGATTGTATCTAGCGTTATTATAAATTTAATTTGGCCCTAAATGTAGGAAATAGCTATAAATGGGCTTTAGATTACAATCTATTGTTGTCTTTACAATTTTTAAGGTAACTTCGTAAGCATCTACATAATAATTAAGCATCTAGCAAGATAATGACTGCACAGGGTATTAAATTCGCTCCTATTTCGCGAAGGTAATGCCTTAGATGTATCCAAAATAATTAATGAGAAGTGTTAACTCAACTCGCTTTTTCGCCAAAATAAATAGGTTATAGCGACAACCGCTCCAGGCTGGGAGACTTAATTGAGCCCCACTTATATGGAAGGGAAAAAAGATAAGGTTGAACACAAATTAATTAAACAATCCTATTGTTTAGCCCAGGATTTATTGCAGTGTTAGTGATAAGATTATCCTTTTCCGTTTAGCCAGATAATTGTTTAGCTATAGCCAAGTGGGTAAAGTTTGCTAATTAAATTATTTCAGCCTGCAGAGCAGTCTCTGAAGGATAAACAAAACAAGAATTGCAAGATGTAAAAATTTATCAACTAGAATCCGTTGAAAACCGTTTCATTGATTTATTAACTTCGATATCATTTTGATGACGATTTCCATTTATTATCGAAGGTCATAGCATGTTTTCATTTGTTACAGATCATCACATCGCAACTTTCAGAAGGTTTAGAAGTTAAGTGCTATCAAGACCAGTGATTGTGTCCCAATGACGTTTAAAATGTGGGACCGCGGGTAGTTTTACGTGGATGGTGTTGGTGGGGCGATCATGGCGCGGTGCGGGGGGCGGGAGGGGCGCAGGGGCCGGTGAGACGGAGGCGGGGCGACATGCGCGGCCGCGCGTGGCTTATTTGCGCAGCTTGGGTTGCGTGCGCGGTCATTGCCGCAGCCGCAAGGGAGCTCCGCGTGCTTCAAGCGGACGCCCACGCAGCTTTTTTCATTGGCATCGCGGCGCCACCGTCGGCCGCGAAAACCGTGGCTGCCTTCAACCGAACCCTTGCGGATATATCCCAGACGTATCTCGCCGGCGATTATCCGCTATACCTGCGCAATATCACGCTAATGCCGCTCTACATCGAACTGCCCGAAGATGAAAAGTAAGTATTTTTGATATCGTTAGACATCATTTAGTTAGATAGATAGGTTTATATTAACAATTAAAAACCGTATTACCTACATAATAATAATCCAAAAAATATTAATGGCAGCTGGTTTGATACATAACACAGTAGACGAACTATGTAAAAATTTTATAATATTACGTCAACCCTACTCCAGAATCCAACATATTCCGCATTGTAATCTAAATACTTCCTTCCCTTTATTATTACCCTCTGATCAGGATAAAATGTAGAAAAATATCCTTTGTAAAGTAAGCACAAACAGCACTCACAGGTAAAATCAAATACATTCTCAAACAATACATGAAACTAGCGCTCGAGGAAGCGCATAAGCAATACACTTCTCTAGTGCATTTTATGGTTATTGAATGGCTTCAAGATACTATTTCCCACAGTCGGGCTATCGGTAGAATTTTGGTATAGATGCACCAACTTGTTCTATTGATAAAATTGGTAAATTCGAGAAAGTTCGGACAGATTGATGACTATACAGGATGTTTTTTTTTGGCCACCTTTAACGAAGGGTACGTATTCTATACATGAAATAAAGTAAGTTTATGCCAAAAAAAATGCTGGGAAAAAAAAAAAATTTTGAAAAAAAAAATTAAATTCCTTGATCGTGCGAAATTTATAGTGTCTAGTGTTTATGTTAGTTTTTTTATAGACAGATATTAATTATTTTTCGTGAAAAAATCCTGCTACGCGCGTCTATGTGCATTTATGCAGAAAAACGCAGTCTATTTACTCAACTTTGGACCCTAATATTTTGGAAACCAGACACTTCCCAGGTATGCTTCCATGGAAAAAAATGATCGTGATGATAAGGAGATTCCGTAGTTTTTGGGAACGTTGACGACCAAAAATCATCCTGTATAGTTAGGTTTATTAGCTATAATACTTACCTATTATACCGATACTGGGGAGGAGTAACTTGAATTAACGGGAATTAAACTGTTTTCGATTACCAAAATGATTTGAACCAAATTAAATTTCAAGTCATAACTTAACATAATAGGAACCGGTTTTGTAAATAAATAAAACAGAGCTTGATTTATACGGCCGTAGTTTTGGGTCATGTAACGACTACCTACGTAGGTACTGTGTTGTTCTGGGTTGCTTGCATTTTTTGGAACGAAGTTCCTTACGGCAGGCTTGGAGGAGATAGGGATTTTGCTGCGTGACCGAACTGAAAAAATGTGATAGTAAAACCGTAAGAAAAAGTGCGTGGAATAAAACCGTAAAATGAGTTTTTTTTTTATGTATGTTCACCGATATTTTCGTCAATTATAAACGGATTTCAAAATTTATTTTTTTGTTTGGATAGAGTTCACTTCTGAGGTGGTCCCATTTTCACCAGGTCAGGATCTGATGATGGGATCCAGGAGAAATCTAGGGCAACCACCGAAAATTGTATGCTCGTATGGTGCTTTTATTACGTAATCATGTCTTACTCAGGTATATGCTTCAGGGTCTCAACATCTAATGCTGCTGTGCTGATGATGAAGCTACAGAACTCCTTAACGGTTAGGAGTTGGGATAAAGTACTGCAATTGGTCAATGGAAACTGTTTAGTAGTATATAGGGCTAACGTGTTACTTGAATCAACATCTGATGCTGCTGTGCTGATGATGAAGCTACAGAACTCCTTAACGGTTAGGAGTTGGGAGACAGTACTGCAATTGGTCGGTGAAAACTATTTAGTAGTATGTAGGGCTAGCGTGTTACTTGAATCAACATCTGATGCTGCTGTGCTGATGATGAAGCTACAGAACTCCTTAACGGTTAGGAGTTGGGAGACAGTACTGCAATTGGTCGATGGAAACTATATAGTGGTATGTGGGGACATACCACTATATAGTTACTAACTTGTTGCTTGTGAGGTATACTTGAATCAACATCTGATGCTGCTGTAGTGATGGTCAAGCTACAGAACTCCTAAACGGTTAGGAGTTAGGGGACAGTACTGCAATTGGTCGATGAAAACTATATGTAGGGCTAACGTGATACTTATACGGGTAGGTACAACTCCTGAGTGGTAACGATGAAATCCTTAAGTATACAGGATGTTTTTTCGTTGCCACCCTTAACTAGGGTATATACATCAAATAAAGTAAGTTTATGCAAAAAAAAAGCTGAGAAAGGATGTAAATTTTTTTGAAACAATTTTTGGAACGAAGTTCCTTACGGCAGGCTTGGAGGAGACAGGGATTTTGCTGCGCGACCGAACTGAAAAAAAATGTGATAGTAAAACCGTAAGAAAAAGTGCGTAGAATAAAACCGTTAAATGAGACGTGCGCAGGCGCGACAGTCGTATACACAAGCGAGTAGTGTATAATACCTTTCTCTTTCTCCCTCTTTCTTTTCGTTCTCTCATCCCTTCTCTCTCTATTACTACTCCACCCCGCCAATTCATAGTATATACTCATGAATTCATGGACAAGCACGTGGCGAATACTCACATTATAGATACATTTTAAACCTAAATAAAATTGAGCACGATTTTTCATTTGCAAATTGTGTCGATTCTACATTAGCCGAAGGAACTTCGTTCCTACCTGGTGTCCCACGACACCACATTTAATTATTGATAATAAATATTATATTATCATAGATTAAAACAAGCATCTACGTATTACTACGGTGTTTGTCACTTATAAGAAAATCCATGAAATAAATGTCTAAAAAGAAATTTTATACGCAATGACAAGAGTTATTCAAAAGTACCTCTCTCTTTTAACAATCTCACCTATACCTATATAATTACAAACGTTATAAGTTACTAAGTACTATATTACCTAATATAGTATAAAGTAAATTTTACACTTTCTAAAATAATTTACCCACAACGTTTCAAGATAAAAAGCATAAACAACTAAAGTAACAAAGCAAAATACGTTAATTGAGCAAAAGTTTCCTTTCAAAGAACGAAGTCGCATGAGAGGTGCTCTCATTTAGTTCAGTACAGCAGTAACGGAAAGTTATCGACGGCTAATTTATTTTCTTAAAATTTTGCGAAATTTCTCTTTAAGTACATGATTACACAGACCACAACCTAAAGATCTAGCTAAGAAGTAGTTTAACACGGAAATAAAATCGCTCAAAGATGGTGGGCTGCGGATAGAGATCGGCAAGTTCTATTGGCTCATTCAAGCATATGTAACAAACGTATAACTTGGAGAGGAGCCGGCTCTTAAGATAGGTGTTGCGCTAATATTACGCGATGTAATGTTACATGTTACACGGCGAGCATTCATGCGGTCAGTACGAATATTATGAGGAAACCAGCGAGCCACGAGCCGTTTTTATATGGAATTTAGTTCAATGCTGTATCGTAACATGCTCTTTTCGAATGTTACATTACACCGCATAACGTCGGTCAGTTTATGCAGACTTACTGTCTAACTTCGGTGATTGCATGTTCGTAACAAAGCTGGCTCCAGTGTTTTCTAGTCTATGCATGGTTATCTATCTATCTTTATCTTTTTGACTTTCGTGGACTTTGAAAAAGCCTTCGATACGCTGAAATGAAACTGCATCTGAGACTAATTACGCCAAATCGGAGTACCCGAGAAAATTATAAATATCATCAAGGCCATCTACAAAAAGTACTCCTCCAGAGTAACTCACGATGGTCTCGTTTTGGAAGATATACCGGTGCAAGCGGGTGTGCGACAGGGGTGTCTTCTCTCGCCTCTCCTATTTCTGGTTGTACTCGATGGCATCATGTCCAATACAACAAGCACAAGAAAACCTGGATTGGACATGGAAAGTCAGGAAATGAGATGCAAAGCGACGAACTCCTTGCCGTTGCACACTGGCACAGAGGATGTGGAAAGGGTCCACAAATTCACTTACCTCGGAAACTGACTAGGAGAGTCAAGCTCAAGATATTCCGGTCTAATGTTAAAACCGTGTTGCTGTACGGGTGTGAAACGTGGAAGGTTACCAAGGACATCTCGCACCGGCTCCAGGTCGTAGTCAACCGCTGTCTTCGCCATATTCTCGGTATTTAATTGCTTGAGAAAATCTCAAACTTAGAGCTGTGGGAACGCTGCGGAGAGACCCGAGTAGACCAGCAGATTAAATGCCGCAAGTGGAACTGGATCGGCACACGCTTCGAAGGGAGGAAAACCACGTACTGAGACAAGCCTTGGATTGGAACCCCCAAGGAAGTGCAAACGTGGCCGTCCTAAGCAGACCTGGCGGCGTACAATCATCGCAGAGCCGAAGAAAGTAGGGAAGACCTGAAGCGAAATAAAACGTGACGCTCAGATCCGAACGGGATGGCGGATAGCTGTGGAGGACCTCTGCCCCAGCTAGCGGAAACAGAAATATAAGTAAGTCAATGGTTACCTATGAGATAACAACTTATTTCGTCGATTAGTTTTTTTGTAAACTTTTAAATAAACAAAACAAATGCATTAACATACAAAACTATATATAATTTATATATTACGTTAAACATTTATTAGAGATCTCATTTTCAAGCAGTCCCTGAAAAATAGTCCATTGTGATCTCATAATACCATTAATAATTCACTTCACCCTCCTTCTAAACCAGCGGTTCCTTTGTAAGAGCAATCCCTACTGACCTTTCATAGCTCAATTTGTCCATTTTAGATTTGTACTGAAAATGGCCTACTTAATTAAATATATTTGCTTTGAAGGTATCTGGATGGATATAGTTTTGAATATAGCCACATTTATTAAATTGTTATGCTAAAGAATGATGTTACGTTTACTTCCCACTTTCCTTTATAGGAGAGGATATAAATTTATTGCTTAAAGTTTTTTCTCATTTAAACACTGTCGTGAATATTTCGATACTGCAATATATTACCTATATTATAAAAAGTCTGTTCCTGATTTCATGGATTGATCTGCCCCATATCTTAGCCCCTTTATAAGCTATTGCTTATTGCTATAATTTATAAATTTTATTTCTTGTACCATCTGGCGTACGCTGTTTGTGTTGGGCTATGTAATTAAAACAGTTCTCTGCGACAAAATACATATGTACCACCTTCTTAATAATAATATAGAGAGTCCTCCTTTGTTCTGAGTTATTAGACTCCCTGACGTGATTTCGGCTTGGATTTATTTAGCTGGTGTGTATAGGCAATTATATGGCTTCCCTAGTGGTAGTTAGGTACGTATTATTAAACTAATATCAATAGAATTATCTCATGAACTCAACAAATTCACAGAGGATACATCTATTAGAGTATTTTCTTGGCGTGTGCTCATTATGTATTTAGTTCCCTATACGCTTACGATTTATAAAATATGTAGATTTTGATTTAGTCCACAAAAAAGACATTTTGCATCAGTCAAGCAATCTATCTTACAGATATTAATTTATGTGCATATTGATTTGATATTCTACATCCAATCTAATTTTTAACCGACTTCAAAAAGAGAGGTTATCAATTAGTCTGTATCAGAACTCCGTCATTTATGAACCGATTTCAATTTTTTTTTATAGTTGGTCATGGCATTCTTCCAGGTTGGTCCCATATTCACCACTTAAGGATCTGATGATGGGATCTTGGAGAAATCGAGGGCAATTCTCGAATATTGTAGGCACATGTAGTCTGTTTTTATACTTTTACTGAGCGTTTTGATCACCTGCATATAAAACATAACATATGATGATGGAATCTCTAAGGAATCTAGGGATATCCTCAAATATAAAGGGCACGAGTAGTCCGTTTTTCGATTTTTATAGAAAATTTTGGTCAGCTACACATAATATAAAGGAAACGAGGGTCTGATGATGGAGTCACCGAAAAACAGATAGTGGAACTTTTTAGTAACAAAATCCCTCTATGGCAGGGGGAGGCCTACGTCCAGTAGTGTACTGCAATAGGCTTATGAAGATGAAGGTAATTGTTTTAAGTCTAGAAATTATATGTTGCGTTAAGCCGTGTCCGAAGTAAGATGGTTATAGAGGAAGATGTAGACATGAGAATAACGTGATCACGTAATTATAAGAGTGTTCATGGCTGTTGTACTGCAAAATCTCTTATATTCCTCCGAGGCGTGGTGCATGTACCGTCGCCACATACGCACTCTGGATCGATTCCACCTCAAGTGCCTCCGATCAATTATGAGAATCAGATGGTCCGACCGAGTGCGTAATACCGAAGTATTGCGAAGAGCCAATGTAAGTGGCATTGAGGCCTACTTAATGCGTCGGCAGCTTCGGTGGTGCGGTCATGTGTCTCGTATGGCGGAGGAGAGATTGGCTAAGCGCATCTTCTTTTCTGAACTGGAGGAGGGCAAGCAGAAAAGACATATGAAGAGATGCAATATAGATCCATCTAAATGGGAAGTTTTGGCAGCACAATGACCAGAGTGGCGTAGGATGGTGATGAACCAAGTTCACGAGTTCGAGGAGCAGCGTCAAGCTGACCTTGACGCTAAAAGTGATGAACTAAAGACTCGTCCTCCTGCTGCCATTATCTATAATAACAATAATTGTCAGATGTAAAGTTTCGAAACCTAGTCCTTTTTTTCTTTTGTCATGTGGCCTATTTAATCATTTGCTGGCATATAAATCTGACAATATTATGCCTCCTAAACTTCGTACACGGCTTAACGCAATATATATTTGCCCTTTAGTAAAATTTTACTTTAGTAAGCTCGAGTTATGTGAGGAAGTCGGTTTTTCGTTTAAAAAAAATTATGTTACATAATCACATCACTGAATGTCTGACATGTCTTCATTTATCGTAATAAAATGATTATATACTTGTATTAATTGGAGTGTACTTATAAACAGAATAAATAGCATGTTTAAATAATTAGATTATATCGACATTCACGAAGCTCTAGAAGTGATCTCCGCTAAAGTAGACCATTTATCATCCTCCTAAGACAGTTAGGTCGTAAAGTTGTCTCTACTGCGACAGTTAAGCACAGACTCTTTACCTTACGTATTAAGTGGTTACGTAACTACACTTCCATATACTGCCGAGCTGAAAAAGAGGTTATACTATTTTATAATATAACAATTTTTTTACTGTATGTATTATACCTACATTTTGGGTGGAGTACAAGCACTTATACTTTCCTTAGCACATAAAATTTGGTATGAATTTACCCATACCAAGAACTAACAAGGAATAAAGATGGATAGATACTAAAGAAGTAGGTACTGTAATTGTAACTGTTATTATTCTTATTATTTTTCGTCCATCGAGCAGATGGTCATAATAAATACATAATTGTCTTTAAGTTCAGTCTTCTCTATAGAATCATAAAAATATCTGTATGCTTATATTTACGAGTATAATCTATACATATAATAAAAATGTAACGGATCGCTGTCTGTACATCGAAAATATATGAGAAAATATATTATAGGAGACCTTTATCAATGCAATAGTACCTAAAACAATTATTTTTGAAATTTTTGTCTGTTTGACGGTTTGTCTATTTGTCTGTGCGTTTGTTCACGCTAATCTCAGAAACAGCTGAACCGATTTCGATGCAGTTTTCATGAATATATTGTGACAGGTCCCACTTAACATATAGGCTACTTATTATGCCGGGAAAATGTTTTAATCCCGGATAATTTCGACATTTTGTTTTTTCTGTAGTCCACGCGGACGGAGTCGCGGGCATCCACTAGTACTATCCAAATAAATTAAAAAATAAATATATTATAAAAATGTAAAATATGCCAAATATAATAAGTGACTGACAAATATTACAGTATAAAAACATATTATTATTTTGGAGTTCACATAGACATACAATTTTAAATTGCGACGAGGTTGTTCACTTTATATTTCACTAGTGGCCCGCCCTCGCTTCGCTTCGGTACATATGTATCCTCTGAAATTTGGAATTCCCGTTTATCCCGTTCCCGTGGGAATTTCGGGAACTATGTCCTCAGTGCTTCCTTACACTCCCTACCGAATATACTCGTACCTGTCATATTTCATCATTATATTGTGTCAATTGGTTTTCGTTAAAATTGGGTATTCCCGTTTGTCCAGTTCCCGTGGGAATTACGGGAAATCCGTTATTTGTACTCCCTAGTAATACCTAATGAACATACATCTTCGATTCCTACTTCATAGGTATAACGGTTTTCTTAAAAATGTTGTATTCCAGTTTGTTCCGTTCCGGTGGGAATAACGGGAAATATGTTCTCAGTTCTTTCTTACACTCCCTACCGAATATACTTGTCATATTTCATCTCTATATGTCTTGTGGTTTTCGTAAAAACATGAAATTCCTGTTTGTGCCGTTCCCATGGGAATTTCGGGAAACCCGTACTTAATGGTCTTTTACACCCCCTAACGAACATACACACCAAATTCCATCTGTGTACGTCAAACGGTTTATTTTTGTACTTATTGAATAAGCTTTTGTTCCGGTACAGTGGAAATTTCGGTAAAAAATTTGAATTCCTGTCTGCCCCGTCCCCATGGGAATTTTTGTAATTCCGTCCGTACTCTCTTACACCCCCTAATGAACATAATCACCAAAAGGGTGTAATTTACTTGTGAAATTTAAAATTTATTTGTATGTGTCCGTTTCTTCGTGAGGTCATGTAGGTATGTTGTTTTCGCAATTCTTTTTGATTTTAACTAATTTTACACTCATTTTTGAGGATTTTCCCGAGGTTTCCATTTATCATCGTTATCATCCATCATAAATTCAGAAATCATCAGTACTAAAAACAATGGCTGCATGGAACCTGTATTCGTCATGCTCTTTCTTCGGGATAAACAAAACCAAAAAAACAAAATTCGTCTGTCATGTTGTGTCATGTCATCTGTACGTCACAGCATAATCAATTCCCAGAACCCGTGATCACGCCACACACTTTTGATGTCAAATTTTTACAACCTATTTACTGTATCTAAAAAACTGATAATATATTTTATCGATTTGCCAACAATCGGCGGGTAAGAAGAGCGGAAGATGCGGGATTTTTGACTCGTTTTTGCTTCACTACCCGGAATACATCTGTCTTTGATGACTCCTTCTGGGGACTTGTTATTCTATGGTGCATATCAAACTTATAGTACCTCCATGCGTCAAATGGTATTTTTTTTGTATTTAATTCATATTTATTTCAGCCCAGAGGAAATTATGCGAAACCCTATAGCCTCTGTTCATCCGGTCCAATAAGGATTCTAACGGTGAAAGAAGTTTTGAAATCGGTCCAGTAGTTTCGAAGCCTATTCGCTGCAAAAAAACAAACAAACAAACATACAAACAATCAAAGTTTACCTCTTTATAATATTAGTATAGATATAGATAATATAATTTTCAATAGGTACATGAATAGTGCACCGAAGTGTATCTATCTAACGGCTGAAGTCAAACTTTACTTAGAAGTTACAGGAGGTTCGCACCGGTCCTTCGAGTGTGATTTTTCAAACCACTTTTCCTTCGCTCGTAGACATTTATATTAATCAGAGAGTTAATGTAAATAAATAAAACATGTTTGACAATCCAAATAATATTCAAATATGAAATATGCAGTCATTATATTACTGAACATAAATGTTTGTAACATAACTTATTCAATTTTAAAGGCATACATTTTCAGATTTTCAGTACTAGTATTGAACTTGAGGTCACATTTTTTCCCAAACTTTTTATATGGAACCTCATACACACACGTCCATCCGGCTTTGTCCGCCGATTTCTGAGCTGACGCGCTGGTAAAAATACCTCCGGTGGCTTGAAAGCCACGATCTTTGGCGAGACATTTTCTGTAAAATAAAATTTAATGAAGTACAAATTACTATGTTTGAAAGACAATTTACATATAATATTTTTTGATAAAATCAGATTTACGAAATGTTCCAAATAGTTCATAATGTCCTGCCAAATTTTAGGAAGGACTTCAGTGTTGGCATGAAAACAAATCTCATCATCAGCCTATTGCAGTCCACTGCTGGACGTAGGCCTCCCCCAAGCCACGCCGCAAGACTGCCAAGGGGGGTATTTGCCCATAGTCACCACGCTGGGCAGGCAGGTTGGTGACCGCAGTTTGTATTTTGGACTATGTTGTTTAACACGGGAGGCGCAGTTGGTAAAATCAGTCCATAATGAAAAGTTATCTGCTAACCTTGCATTAAGTAATTCAACAGCAATCCCTAGTCCCCTATATTCGGTTGCGACTGACAGGCCAGCCCCCATTAGATATTCATTCACCTTTAGCTTGTCATAAATTGCTGTCACTTTCATTGCCTCGGCGAACATGCGCAAGGACAGCAAACCGGCTTTTGTTTTTGGCTACAAAAATAACACAATTAATTCGAGTAGTATAAAAGAGTTAAATTTCGGGGCTATGAGGTTATTTAAGGTAAATTGGGTTTAAGAACCAAAATATTTGTTCAAAAACCATATCCATAGCAACATATTAAATAAATTATCTGAAGAGACATCACTAAGAAAATCCATAACTCTTATTTTCTAGGTTACAAGCTGCTAAAACTATAAAATATTTACAAGCTGCTAGTTCAAGTTTGATCGAATCAGCCCTTAGGCATTTGCTTATTTCGTAACAATAGCGCAGTGTAAGCAAACTATCGCCGCTTCGGAAAAGTTTAACCAACCAGAAAAGAGTG
The DNA here is from genome assembly GCA_014607495.2 of Carposina sasakii. NCBI lineage: Eukaryota > Metazoa > Arthropoda > Insecta > Lepidoptera > Carposinidae > Carposina > Carposina sasakii. The sequence goes on from CP053153.1 coordinate 9,343,128, forward strand.
CTAAAAGTTAGTGAGTGAGCGGTCCGAACGTATTACTTAACGCTAGATCTTTTCCATCTTCCTTTACGTACGTAGAATAGTAACTTACTCCAATTACTTGGTTGTAACTAGATTTGTTACTTCGCTATTTGTAGGTTTGCTAAGGAACTTTCCACATGCCGATACCGTAAAGCCGTAATTCTTATATGGCTGCTATTTAACAGCAACATTGGCCTAAGGAATGATTCTATAAAATATAAAAATCCACCGTTAAAAGGGGACACCCCTTTTATTTCATAAAAGCAATAACTGCTTGACCGGGCTTTGACAAAGCTTTGTATATTAACATCTTTTGTTCATAAATCAAATATTTTCCATGAGAAAAGAGAGATCCGTAATAAGCCGCGGGCAACATGGAGATGTTAAATATTGGGCGAAAACCTCAGGCGAAATAATAGCAAAACTGCTGTGTCCTATCAAAGGAATAAAGTTGCACCCCTGGACATTTATTTGGAGAGAATATGAAGTTGGAAACTTTTGATAGTGCAGCTTTCTATTTTAAAACGTATTATTCATTTTACAAAGTGCACACACAGTGGAGCAAATTAGTCCCTCTTACATCTAAACAAACTTGCTAACCTTACTTCTTTATGACATCATACACTGAAAATAAAAGATAATTTTTAAATAAATGATAACATTATAGCTCTCAGCGTCAACTTATTTTGAATAATCTAGTATTGTCATTTTAATAATATAAACATGTCATTATTATCACATTCGGGTGATAAAATAATTTATTGTAATAATATCGTAAATTTCCTCGTAGAGTTGCTGTATAATGTAATGGACGAAAACTAGGTCGACCTCAAATAAAAGCAGAGCTATATAAATGTAACTCAGTGAGTCTAGAGAAACGGAAAATGAATCTAAAAAATACTGGATAAAACTGAAACTTTTTACAAAAAACAAACCTGAAACAGAGGCGAGAATTTCAAAAGTTTGAAGTATACTTGCTGTATTCAAAACTTTGGAACCTTATTTTCTTTGTGCGTCTGATATGTAATGTAATTCTCAAAATCATTATCTAGAATCTCGTAGGGAGAGCTGAGACAAGGGACCAGGGAGTGTAAGTAGGTCAGACAATTGCTTTACCGGGCTGTGTTCAACGAAGTGTCCCTTTTTCTGTGGCATGCACATATTGACTCCGACCAAGGTCTGTCCCGACCCATCTCCTTCGGCTAGGAAACAGGCCAGTGACATCTTGAGTTTAATCACCGAAGTGAGAAGAACCCTGTATTCTTGTACCGCATCCTCGTCTAGTGATGTACCTGTAAATTTAGAGTAATTTTTTAATCTAATTTACCCATTTTTTTAATTATTATTTTAAATCAATATTAAATGGATTAAATTAGAGTCATCATTAACTAAACCACGCTATGTTTTTAAGAAATGCTGGTTAATTTTGTATAAAGGAAACTGTCAAAATTCTAAACTATTCAACCCAAAATGAAATATTTTGGACTCAATTCCCAGCCACGGAATTATGGTCTCGAAAGTCATCCGGGAAAAGTGGGAAAGGGTGCGTAATGATACAACATTAAGGTGTTACCCGGTTCCGAGATAATTGGGCCCCGGCCTCGTCCACTGAACGCCTAATGACGTAGGTACTTCTTGCGTCGGAGCTGCTATAACACGGGATTTTGCTAATTGCAAAAACTGTTCACGCCTACCCCAGATTAGGTGTATCCTTTGATTAATGTAAGCGTACGCACGTATTCTATTTAATTAGAGAAATATATAATAATGTTTTACAGAAATGGATTTGTAATAATTAGACATCGTCGTCTAATCGTAGAATTTTGTTTTTAGTTAACAGGAAAATTAATTGAGTAGATTTTTAAATATGTTAACAAAATTTTTATGGTAATATTTTAAGATAAAATTTATATTGAATTGATAATAATTTGTACATACAACTAACATTCATACACAAACAGATGTTTGTATTTATTAAACTATTAGATGCCTAAAATATAGTCTCACATCATTTAAAAATAAAAAAACAAAAGGGCATTCTAACCAAAATTTATATTAAAACAAGGACTCACAGACACAAACTACTTGGAGAGCCCAAAACTTTACATAAACATTTGCGTTGGTACGTACCCGCAGTAGACCACCAAACGTCCTCTCTGATATAGTTACCCAACATAAACTCTACGGCCGTACTCCACATAGACTCTGGTATGTCCTCTATTTGAAATTTCAACGTCCGACCGTCCCCCACGTTTCTTTCGAAGCGCTTCCATACTTTAGAATAGTCCCCCGAAGTCATTTCATATATTGCAAAAGGGGAGGTCTATTTTAAAAGCCTTGCGAAGCATTCGATGCCTGAATTGGAACTGGATCGTTTGTGTAATGCGACTCTATTCAGTATACGTAATAATGTCCTTTTGTATGTATTCTAGTTAACAGGATGATGCTTTTAGATTTTTTTATATAAAAGTATGGAGGCTTATTTGTAATGTTTATATAAAGTATATTTTATATTAAAAAAAATTATTAAAGTAAGTATCTAATCTATACAGTAAAGGTTTGAAAAAAAACTTTATTTAATATTTATATAAGTACCTGTAAGAAATATGTTCAACATTTTTACGTATAGTAATTTTAATGATAATATTGATTGCCAAAGTTATTTCAAGTACCTACCTACGTACATAAATTACGCTGTATTTTATTCATAAAGAAGGTCAATATCACGCGAGATAACCGCAAACAGATCTGATTGCATTTTGTATTACTAGGCCTTACTACTGACTATAGTTAGACCTACTCACATACACGATACCATACTGTCTAATATCCAATTCAGGCTCGCATCTTCTTAGGTAGGTACATATAAAATCAAATGGTTCATTTCACTAAAACAAGATCATGACTCGAGCGATTTTAATGAAATGCATTTGAGTAGGTTCAGTGAAGGCTTAAACGCAATTGATTGCGATTATTTGCCATTGGTACTAAGTCTGGTTTAAAGAAGGTGAAGCCACTGAACAATGAATCACTCGGGGTTCTCTCATTTATTTTGTATATTCTTTTTTTCACGAATGTCGGTGATAGTATATATGCGCTAATTGTGCCTTAATCTGGTTAGATTATATTAGGTTTAATGTAGCCTAAATAACCTAGGCAGAATTATTTTAGCAAATAATGCATTTATGCTACAACGATTATGTTAATAATACTATTGTTAGTGTTTAATACTATTCATGTTAGCCTCCTGATGTGAATATGCTCTAAGCTATAATATAAATTATATTCTGCATTGTGCAGATAATGGGCTAATGTAACCTTAGTATGATCTTCAATGCAAGTTATAATGAAAATAGTATTATTATTTGAAAATATTTTAAGTGAATCTACGAAAGTAAATATAAATAATGCGTAAGTTATTTTATTATTAGACTGATTGAAGTACTAAATTGCATACCTTTTATATAGGTATAATAGACATTACAGTAGGTACTTTAAGAAAACAACTTATTTATTTATATATTTATCTCCGCTAACTAAATCATATGTATAATAATAGAAACATAGATTTCATTAAGTATATTTATATTTAAAATAAATTGAGGCAAACTCCACATCTTGATACAGGTAAAATTTACATTCTAAATAGATACGTCGCCGTGGCATTGTCATGTATCTCACGTTCTACCGTTACAATGTAGAGAACAGAATAAACTTCCAGAACGTATCATAAAAAAGAATAATGATCAACATCCGAAAAGGATGGAGAACGAAAGAAAAACACGCCCCGAATTTATAGGAAATGACTTATCTATTTTTGCCGGACTGCGCAAGGTGAAAGGTTATATTTTTCGAGTGTATATATGTGTGTGTGTGTGTATATATTTTTCTTTGGCATACCCTAAAGCCTAAACGACTTGTCGCATTTGAGTTTTGAAAGGTATGATCCATAGATCTAATATTAGTCTTGTTTTAGTCGTAAGGGTGATTGATACTGGGTCAAATTTTTCACGCAGTCGCATTTTTTCATATATGTATTACAATTTTGTTCATATATTATATTATTATATATTACATCATGCTAGTGGGTTAATTCATTTTTTCACATCGAACTTAGCTTGTATCATAAACTTTAACTAACTATTTCTTTTGAGAGACTTCTGTTGGAGATAATGAGTAAAATAAAGTTTAATAAAAAAAACATGTAGGAACCGAATTGCAAAAATTAGGTGTCACCCGGGAAATAATAGTGTAACTACGTATCCAACTATTTTGATTTAGTAAAGTAGGATACCTAGTACAAAATAAATAGCCTCATTTTCTAGTCATGTTTTCCATAAAAAGTTTTTCAGGATGTGTAACACTAATCATCGCAGTGGCTAATTACCAATGTCAATGTAATTTATATGTGGTCAATATCCTATTTATGACCTTCCTATTTGGAATAATTTGCATTGTGTAATTTTGATACAAAGCAAGATAATTGCACGCAATAGTGCATTTTATACCTCTATTTAACATAAAAACAACATCCGTAATACAACCCCTATTTATCTTAAAAATCTTTTGTTATTCTCATTTTATTTAGCTTTTTTTTTTGTTTTTCGCCTATTTCCAGTATTATACACCGATCGAGTATGTGACCCAAACAGATATTGATGGAATTATTCCATCGTGCTTTAACACATTGTTGTACGGTTTTAATACAATATCATTAATTTCTTCACAGGTTCAGTGCGCGTGTGTTGGAGAGGACGTGTGAGGCGCTCGGTGGCCGTCGCGTCGCCGCTTTGCTGGTATGTGGCGGTGGCGACGCCGCCTCTGCGGTAGTGACGGCCGCCACGAGAGCCGGCGTCCCTGTCATACGCGCCTCGTCTTCCCATCTGCATCTCTCTTACACCATTGCCAACGTTAGTACAATTTTCATTTAAATTATCTTTATGTACCTATTATGTATTACTAAAATCATAGCTTTTACTTTAAATACCTCTAATGTTGTTTATCCACTTTTATTATCAGCGCCAATTAGCACTATTCATAAATTTCTTAAAATAATTAAAAAATAATAATGCTGCCAAATTGCAGGTTTCGCAATAAGACTAAAGCAAGGATTATTTATCATCTGAACCAAATCACATTTTTTGGCGTGTATAATCCTCCTGAATCTGAAGTATTTTCTATTCAAGTCTGATATTCTGGCCATTTCTCTCGTGATATTCGTATTTCTTTTTGCTAGCTCTTTGATGTAAACGAGAGCGAGTGTTGCGGAAAATGGCTACCATTTATAACCCACTTTAGCGTCGATTACGACGTGACATTTACTAATATCGCCTTTAAATGCATGACATGATTGAGACGTTAAAACGTACTTTATTTAATGAAAAGTTTTTGTTACTAGGAATTGCTTCCTCTGGAGATTCGGCTTGAGATAACTGCACGAGAAACTCTTCATGCGCTAAGGTACTGACCTGGCTTCATAACATTTTATTTTTTAATGCCAAATCAGGCTCAGATTCACTTTTGGAAATTATTTGTAATCAGATCTTTATACGTAATTAACTTCTTATCATAAGTCGGTCAAGGTACATTATTGTATAAATAAAAACTTAGAAGTACTTAACAAAAATTTAAGATATTACAATCTATTTTGCTAAGTTAATTACAAAATATGGAAAGACTTAATATTTATTAATATTTCAGAGCGACTCTCCTTCATACTCATTGGCATAGTTTTACTATACTGGCTGAGGAAGATATACACTCAACATTATCTCTTCGCAAAGACCTTTCTTCAATACTTACTACCCAACCGCTTAATCCTAAATGGCTTTCGCTTCCTTCCAAGTACTCTCGCCGTGCTCTATTCAGGTAAGTACTTAAATAACCACTGAGATTAATGCCTATACCTATTAGGATTTAAATATTATGACATGATGATGAGTGTTCAAATATTTTGCTTTCAGACGTCTAGCTGAAGTGTCGAGGCTCACCCGTGGTGTTGTTGTCGTTATATGTGACATACACTATCTCAAATTTGTTATGGATGAAGCAGAGCGTCTCAATATGCTAGAGGGACATTTTTTCTGGATTTGGGTTGATGCTTCAAGAGATGTAGATGTTTTTCACCACATCAATAAAACCCGAAATGTTGACGGAAATAAATTGGAATCTGAAAGCTTAAATTATGGAGATGAAATGATGGATGAGCAATTAGAACGCATGAGAAGAGAAGATGCAGACAATAATTTTAATAAAAATACAGCAGTCCGCAATAAAACGAAAAATTATAATAAGATACAAAAAAAATATAATGGTAGCGGGGATAGTGTAAAAAATTATACGTTAAATTCGTTTTTTCGTCGAATTAGTAGAAATATAAATAAATCGGAAGCGCACAGTATAAACAACAAATTATTAAACGATAAACTTAGTAAATCGTCTGATAGTAGTGGCAATATTAGTTCAGAAGATGTAAGAAATTATGATGTAAATAACAAAGGCGTTGAAACTTCTAAAATCGAAAACAATTCAATTGAAAAGGAAAGAATGTCCTTTCCGGGTAGAAATAGTGTTATGCGTAATAGTTTTAAAATGAAAAATGAATCTTTTAATAAATATGTAAATAGTATAAATGTAGATGACATTAGTTTACATAAAAAGTTGTCAGGGCTTACTGACAATCGCGTAAATATAAAAGATAGTATATTAGTATCCAGTGATATTAGTGATTTCTTAATGAATCCCACGGTGCATACTTCTACAGTCCGTAATGTAAGAGATACTATCGAGAAAAGACGAGATAGAAATATTAATTCTAACGAAAGTTTAAGAAAGGTTTACGACCATGATAATATAACCGAGATATTTAACAGCTTACCAGTAGGTCTATTAGCTCTGCACCCACAGCCAATGATTACAGGTAGGTGTGATTGGTAATACTCGTAAGTTACGGTAACTGTTTTAATAGATCGTAATTCACACTTATTAGTAAATATAATTTACGTTCTGATATTCGATGAGTTTTCTGTTTCGCAGATGAGTTATTTGTACGAGCAGCCTTACACATGACGGTTGGGGCACTACGAAGAGTTTTGCGTGCATGCGATGCATGGTCAGCGCAAGCGCAATTTTTTAGTGATGCAGCAGCTTCATGTTGGGAGGAACCAAGTGATGCAGCTGCCGATTTTTCTATAGAATTCGTAAGGTAAGTTTAATTTAGATTTGTATGAATATTTAATTATTCCCACTGGACTTTAAACAGTTTAATTAAATGGGTCCCTGAATAGAATAAGTTATGAAGGCTCTATAATTTTATCATAAAATAATACAAACAATATTCAGTCATATTTTCTAACGCACTTACATAAAATATAATTATAGACCTTTCCTAAGTTTACGTATCGAAAAGTTAAATTACGAAGCGAAAGATTACATTGTAGAATATTAAGCTTTCTCGTTATAAGTTTCGGGATCAGTAAGGCTAATGACCCCATGATAAAGCGGCATCTTTGAGGAAAATCTAGCATTGCAAGCCAACGTGACTGATTGCGTCCTTCATCATGATGGATCTCTTGTCATTGTGGATTCTTATTAAAATGGCGAATTTGTCGACACGTCTTGCGAGAAGTTTTTCATTTATGTCTTCGTCATATAAAGGTCTCGGTCGAATTAAAAATGAAAACTTGATTTGTATAGGAATCTGAAGTAATATAAGAATAAAATATTTAATCATATTACGAGAATGTATAGGCATTTAGCAAGAGCACGCAAAACCGCTTTGAAAAAAATTAAGTACCAGTGCAAAACATGCACCTATTTTACCTGCAGATAATACGTATTTGCTACTTTTGCTATTAATCTTGACTTTTGTTGCTATTCGACCATTAAAATCACTTCGCACCAGTTAACTAGAAACTATAGCGGAACAGTAACAAGCGTGGAGCGTGGTCGTAAAAACAAATTGACTTGCAGCAAGCTAGCGAGAGACCGTTTATGTGTCTCTATCGGTACGGGCCGGTGCTTATCGGTACCCGCATTATAGCACATAAACCAGGACTAAGGCGACCTTGTTTCTTACGACAGATAGAAGAAATATTGCCCATGTAGCTGTTTAGAATACTTCGCAATCCGTTCTAGATAGATATTTAGGGTGTAAACATGAAAAATTCTGGGAAAACTTTTGGGTTCGGATCAATAAGCAGGTACGTATAGAGTTAAAATTACACGCATAGGTGACTACTCGTTTGGGCATGTCGCAAAATGTGACATTGACGAGGGTATTGGATTGCCGAGCTGTGACTGTGACTTATTAAAGTACTTTTGTCTCTATAATCAGAAATTAAAGCAGGTGTTAATAAGTTGGCATTTTTTTACGGGACAATTGTAAATTGTAAATCTGAAGTAGTAACGCCATTTATTGGGCAATTTAAAAGCCAAAAAATCGCCTACTCCACACTGACAAATATTTGCCAGTATGAAATCATAGATTCACTTGGTACTATGTGAACTTTAGGGAGGGTACCCAAATTTTTTTGTAGCATTTTGATATAACACTATACAATAAACTAATAACAAGAAAATTTACTATTATGGACAAACATCTTATTTCCGGCAATAATTTAACGATATAACGAGTAGTATGGATAGATAAGGGCGTTTCTTTATTTAAGAGGGCAGGGGGTGTGTCGCCGTAACTGACAGTGACAAGGGTGGTTGGCTCTGCCGAACTAGTTGTAACTGGTAGAGCTGGGCCTTTGAATTCTGGCTTTAAGGCTCGAGCACACCGGATGCGTAATGTAACCACGTACGTAACCACGTCGTAGTCACGCGCGTGGTTACGGCGTACCCCGATGTCACATACGGTGTGCTCGAGCCTTTAACTTTGATGCTGTTGAAATTCACTCTCACGCATATAAGTATAATTTATGTAAAAGGCTAAGTTTCAATAAATCGGTTTATGCTGTATCTTCTATAGGTAAAAATCACGCATATAGTACCTAAGTATAATTTGTGTAAAAGGCTAGGTTTCAATAAATTGGTTTATGTTGTATCTGGTTACAGCATCTTTTTCAGGTAAAAACAAAACCAAAGCCTTACATAACAACTAGATTAGCCATAAGTTTAAGATTAAGATTTTAATTACCTCTACTATTTGTTTTTTTTTTTTTGTTATTTACGGTGTTATAACAAGACCGTGTCTAATGTAAGACACGGTTTTGCAAATGACATTTGTCAGCAAAATGTATGTAATGTCTGTCAAAGGCAATATATATACCTTAAACAAATTTTAAATTCTTTTTTAATAACACGGTTAATGTTTAATGTTTTTGTGACCTTATGGAAAGGAGTGATCGTGCTTAAAATGTCTCTAAATAAAATTATTCAGCCAGTATAAATTCAGAAAAGAGTATTAAAACCGAACAATATTCTCCCAACAGAAGTTTTCGCCACCAAATTACATTGCGAAAACATTAGCAGCAGAAGAAATTGTCTGACAATATTATGTTAAAACGAGTGCGTAGTTTCCCCTATGTAGACAGGGGAAACTCGCTAGGCCTATCAAAACCCTTCACTTCACAGACACTCCACACATCGCAGTGTTACTGAACCGTTTGCCGAAATAGGGAAGCGCAAAAACATTTTTTAAACACACAGTAGAGTTTGCGTAAAATTCAGTGCTATAACTTTTTGAGCTCATACCCTGCTACTAATAAACCACGCGTAAAGTTACAACCTGGTTATTGATTTATTGACGGCAAAATATGTGAAATATCTGACAAATTAAACTGTGCATGGCTTGTATCTGGTTTATGCTAGTTCTAGCTTTTTATTAATAAGGCTCTGTTACAACTTCATAACAAAGTAGAGTTAACACTGAATCTTTTTAGAGTGATTTGTTTTGGTGATGCTATGTGCTGGTGATACATAGAGTTTTTTAGTTATTAGCACAATATATATGAATAGATTTCCATCAAGTGAGTGCCTGAAGATTAACAATGTCGCAGAGGCATCTTCCGGAATGACAGGGGAAGGCCAACAATCGCGACGAATATAGGCAGGCGTTTGCCCAGCAGTAGGAAATATTATAGGCTATATTAAAAATAATGCATAGTAAATTTATTCATAGATTGTCAAACAAGTTCTCCAACCTAAATAAATAATATCTTACATAGATCATTACAATTTTGACAACAGTCATAATCATCACAGCTTAATATTATACTACTGTAGTATCGCTTTGCTGTGGTAGATTTATCAACGGTTAGAGTGCCAAGATCATATTATGCGAGATCTAAAGCAATTTGCACCATAACAAAGGATTGAAGATTTATAAAATAATAGTTTTAGGTAGGTGTTGTTAGGCGTCTGTAGTTCAAAGAAAATTATTGAATTTTTAATTTTCAGAGCAGTGATATGACAATATTTGTATGAAATACAAAATAAATTGTTTGGGTCTGATGTACTGTGTAATATTGTGTACTATAAGTACTAAAATAATATATAATATTGGCATCTTTAAAAAATATTGTTTTGTGCCATATTCTTTAATGATTTAATTATAATAAATCATGGTTGAAGTCAATTTAGGGAATAATGAACAAACTTTTTTAAAAGAAATCAAATAATTTCTAATTTTCACATGGCATCCGAGGATATCTAGAATTCACAAGATCTTCAAAATCTAACAACTTTTATTAATTACTATTATGAGATTACCAACAATATATTGTGAAATTAGGCATATTATCGTTTGACTAATAGAACACGGAATTACCGAACAGTTCGCGGTTAGACAGTGGTTTTGATTGAGGATTGTGGTTTTGAAATTTTAGATGCATGTTCACTCAATATTTATAAAGAAAACAATAAGTAAGTAATTAGATTTATGGGTATATGCTATATATATCGATATGCCCTATAAGAAAAAGGAACACCGACATAAAATAAATTTTAAGCTGAATAAATTTTTTATAACGTGCAATAAGTGGGACATAAATATAATATTCTCTGTACTTAATGTAAAAGTAACAAAATAAAAATTAATAAGCATGACAATGTAATGTACTAGTAAAGAGAAAAATAACCAAGTACCTATTGCACATTGTAAAAAAGCTAGAATTCTGTCATATCTATCATGTACAGCCAGTAACGTGGCTTATAATTTTATTCCTCTAAGTGTACAGCAATTCGATACATTACTCAGGCTACTCCTACACTTTCAGTGCACTATAACTTTTATTTAGATGAATATAATAGGTAATTTTATTTTCAATTTAGCTACTCAATCATTAGAAAAAGAGAATTTCCATGAAAAAAACTAGATACCTACTAAGAGCAATACAAATTTCGGTAAGTTGGTTTCGGTGAAAGATTCAAGAGGTTTTACCCTCGACCTCTCTTAGAAACGGTATTGGTATGACTTAGTGAAGCGCTGGGCTTATATCGATAAATGTTTTTTGTATAAGAAAAAGAAGATCCTAACAAGTAATTTAAGTTTTAGGAAATGCTATTGTGTTTATTTATTTTAATTATTAATTTTTGTACATTATTCTTTATAGCTAATAAATACTACCCACCACCTACGAACTGAAATCAGGACTAGAAAATAAAATTTGCAAATAGAAAACTCCTTGCAAGTCCTACATTTATACAGGTTTACAGTTGTAATTTAGTTTTTACAGTTGAAAGAAAGCGTAGAATCTAAAATGTGGTAGCTTGATTGAAATTACTAAAAAAATAACAATTTGTTAATTTTCTTGATCCTGACAAAGAGTTATTAATAACCATACAGTAAAGTGTGGTAGATATTTTTTTAGGCAAAAGAAATATCCCATAGATTTAAAAAACCGCAGTACCTACTAGCGGCCATCTACAACTTCGTTCCCTCTCCATGGTCTAAGAACATTCAGCTAAATTTTCAGTGCATTGTCATTTGCTTAATAGGGTCGTTTACGTTTTTTTTATTTGTATTTATATCGAAAAATCATAAAATAAAATAAATATTTGCGAAAGAAAAACTTCGCTGGCGTGAAAACTTTCCGGGATATAACGATTTCAAAATCATAATTTTACACTTGCCAAAAAACGCTCCGTATGAGTTCCTGTCATTTGGACAGGAAGAATGCTATGCTTTGTCTCTTCAACTTAACGGTAGGTGCAAAGAAGCTTATAAACTTGAAAAATATATGAATAAGTAATTGAATTAATGAAATATGGAATTTAGAGCGAAGTAGTTAGCGGAAAGAAGAACATGGAACGTACTCACTGTCTTATCCACCCACAGCGTACTTCACCAAATCGTAGATATGACTTGCTTCACGTGGGATGCGAGCCGCGGCGCGAGTTCCAAACCCTTGGGCGGTGTTTCTTCAACGCACGAAGCCGGCTCGTCCAATCTCTTCGTCGGTGTGTAAAATTTCTTGAACCGCTAGTTCAGATCATAGGATCGAAGGACCAATGTTTAGGCCCCGTGGGACTTATAGTGGGCCCGAGGGCTAATAAATAGATTGTAATTCAATTTAAGACGGTATAATCAAGAAATATACAGTTCATCGACGAGAGTCGGAATGCAAGTGAAAATAAAATAAGACGTCACGATGACGCGACGTCTATGTCCACTACCGAGGAGGTTCTTCTGAACACAGCTATTAAATATTGCGTTTATAAATATGGCCACTAAACAAAACTTGCTGTAAATGATGCATGTGGACATGTGATGATCTAATTTCCAATTAATTTCACATTTGAAAAATGGACTTGTCCACTTAACTTTGAAGGCTTATTACCACCTCATTTGGACATTTAATCAAATTTAAATTTTACACATAGGTATGATTTTGATGTTTTATTCTGATAAGCATAAAATGTCATTAAAATTCAACCATAGTAAACATCCCTATTACATAGTAGTATGTCTTACATTATGTTTAATATAAAAAAATAATATCGATATATTGATACAGCCATAGTACCTATTGGCCAGGCCAGGCATCACTAGTCCGGGGCATCTATACATATAATAAAAATGTAACGGATCGCTGTCTGTACATGGAAGATATATTAGAAAAAAAATTATAGGAGACCTTTATCAACGGTGTGCGTTCCCAATGAGGGTCCACATTATAGTTCAGAGCTTTTGAATGCATCAACCTTTAGTAAAAGTTCTCAAACAATTGTAAATTCAACCATTAATTTGTAAAAGTTGTCACTCAAAATGTACGGGTTACCGTACATTGTTATGTCACCTATCGACAGATCAATATTTAGTAATAAGTCTCTCTGCGTAATTTGTATAGTATTGTCTATATAGCATATCTTGTATTAGCGAACTACATAGCATTATAATATATTAAATTCAGTGTTCAACATTCACTCAACGGGTTCAGTTGTATTTATCTCTTATGAGTTGACGACTTCCCTCAGCATTAGCATAGCATAGCATCATAGCATTAACTAGCAACTTTATTGTACGATTGCCACACCGTACACAAAACTTACATTTGGTTAAATGTGGACCCTCAGTCGTGACTGCCAGGTAACCATATCTCACTATCTAGTTAAAATTTTGAACTCCTGTAACTACCTACTCTTAGTAAAAGATTTGTAAAACTAATTCTATACTATATCATCCCTTTTTGTCCACTCAAAATATAATGTTGCAATCAGAAGGTGGTCCCTCAATCGATCGCGATAAGTTCACATTAATTGAGAACCATAATATTTAAAATATGGATGTAACTAAGAGTTAGTAAAAGTACTCGAACCATTCCAAATTCAATCTCTAGTTTGTAAAAAAAGCTATTTAAAAGTTTCAATCGGTCAAAGGTGGTCCCTTGATTGAAACGTTTGTCAGAAAAAAATGTTTATTTACATAACATTTGGTAGTTAAATAGATGTTTTATGTTCTGCGAAGAAGTACTGCGGTCGAGGTGACCACACATTAGGATTTTGTAGGATAAGTAAGTAAAAATAATTGCTGTTTGTTGACATAAATTTTTATTTATTTTTCTTTGATATCTCTTGCCCAATCAAATTACGATAATAACACAGAATACTACATACAATAATACCCAGCTGCATACAATACTACTATTCTGCACACATTTGATGGTCCAACGTGGGTACAGCTCTGGCGCCGTGCACAACATATTCATTAGACTACCCCTTTTTGTACACTTTGAAGGCCTATCGCGGATTCAGCTCCGGCGCCGTCAACTGTCAGTAGCAGCGTACACAGCTCACCCCTTAAACTGCCTACTCATGCAGACTTTTGCAGGTCCACGCGAATAGGCTCAGCACCTAATGGAATATGTCACTGATCACGGAGAGTTGAATTTATTTCAACGTATTGTACGCGATTTTTTAGATATGATTTTATCCAATCGTATGCTGAGCCATGTATTCCGTAAGTGTAACATTTATTTAATAATAGTCGAAAGCCTTACTTTTTTATTAGTATGGATATGTCGTCACCCAATAAACTATATTCGTGTTTAGTTACGACAAGAAGATCGTTTTTGTCTATTAGAATTGCCAATGGCTCTAACACACTTCCTTGAGGTATGTCTAATATGTTTTCTTTATAACCAGATATGTAAGTAGTAGTTTTTTTCTCATTATTTAGTGATTTTATGTCAACGTATTGTATGCGATTTTCTAGATATGATTTTATCCAATCGTATCCTGAGCCATGTATACCGTAAGTGTAACATTTATTTAATATTAATCGAAAGCCTTGCTCATATAAAAGAAAACTATAAGCGATTGTTATTTTCTATCCATAATTTCAGTTAATAATTTTGTAAGTGTAAAGCAAACAAGAGCCGTTGATTTACCATTCTGAAAACCGTGTTTTTCGTTTTTAATTATACGGAATCCAGAGTAAAAATCAATTAAACGTTTACGAACATTTCTTTCAAATATTTTTTATACAGGGTGTAACAGAAAGGGTATGTTAAGCGAAAAGCTATGTAAATAGCCCACTATAGAGAACCTATTTCCAAAATTTCAGACTCAAATTCACATTTATATTTTTCCAGGTAGTATGAAGAATTCCGAAACAACTCAGGAATGTCCATACAATTTAATTATTATTTATCTTAAGGATTTTGTGTAATTATCATAATTTTATTGGGCAAGAAATTTCAAAGAAAAATAAATAAAACTTAATGTCAACAAATAGCTATTACTTTTACTTACTTATCCTACAAAATCCTAACGTGTGGTCACCTCGACCGCAGTACTACTTCGCAGGAGTTAGAGTATTATTTGAAGATAAACAGTACATTTTTGATACTATTCTGTAAAGCAACAGTTAGTAAACATTTTTACTAAAGAATGGTCTATAGGAATTGTCTATTTAACTAACAAATGTTTTATTTTATTTTATAAAACATTTGTTAGTTAAATAGACAATTCCTATAGACCATTCTTATTTATAATTTTATTTTATTTTACAATTTTCGGAAGACCAACAGCGATACAAAAGAGTAAAATAAAAGAGCTAAAACCATCGGGCCAATAACAGGTCTCCACAAATGGAAACAGAGCGAATACAATTCATGTTATGTAAATTGATTTATTTTTATGGAAAATGTTTCAATCCTGGGACCACCTTTAATCGATTGAAACTTTTAATTGGCTTCTTTTACAAATTAATGATTGAATTTACAATGATTCAAGTACTTTTACTAACTCTCAGTCACACCTATATTTGAAATATCATCGTGGTTCTCACATAATATGCACTTTTCGCGATCGATTGAGGGACCACCTTCTGATTGCTATATTTTATTATTGAGTGAACAGAAAGGAGTGAAATTTATAAAATTAGCTTTACAAATCTTTTACTAAGAGTAGTCATTTACAGAAGTTGTAAATTTTAACTAGATTATAAAATATGGGTACCTGGCAGTCACGACTGAGGGTCCACATTTAACCGAATGTAACTTTTGAGTGCCGATTTTTACAAATTAATGGTTGAATTTACAATTGTTTGAGAGCTTTTACTAAAGGCTGAGACAAACAAAAGCTCTGAACTGCAATGTGGACCGTCAATGGGAACGTACACTTATCAACGCAATAGTACCTAAAAGAATGATTTTTGTAATTTTTTCTGATTGTCTGTGCGTTTGTGCACGCTAATCTCAGAAACAGCTAAACCGATTTCGATGCAGTTTTCAGGGATATATTGTGACAGGTCCCACTTAACATATAGGTTACTTTTTATCCCGGGAAAATGTTTTTATCCTGGATAATTTCGCCATTTTGTTTTTTCTGTAGTCCACGCGGACGGAGTCGCGGGCGTCCACTCGTTATTTAATAAAATACGTGACCCGCTTACGAATCGATGGGATCAGATAACCAAACATATCGCCCCAAAATAATTTAAGAGCGCGTACCAAGGTAAATTGTGGATTTTCGATTTCATTCTTACACTTGATAGAAAGGCACAATAGATTTGATTTTTTAAATATATTACATTATATTTGCATGAAAGTGAATTGAGCAAAAACATGATATTTAAATACTTTCCCGATAGAAATTCATCCCAAAGTTGGGTCAAATTTTCAATTTAAATCGATTTATTTCGGAAACTATGCTACATATTATTTTGATTTTTTTATACAAAATAGCATTAGCAATAAAATGAGTTAGCGGTTTAAAAAAATATTGTATACTTTACGAATTGAAATAAAATTAGTTTGGCGCATACTACGTTCTTATTCCACGTAGATCACTCTCGTTCTTTTTCACCTGATACATGCATGGAGGCCATGTTTCGTTTCATCAATCAGTTGTGATCATAGATCACGGAGCCAAAAGTTGTGATCGCTCCGTTGAGACGAGAGGACTATGCTTTTGTGCTCTAGCCCAGGAAAATATTTCGACGCGCTGGAAGTCATTCCCAAAATGACCGATATCGCCCACTTTTGGAAGATGTAATGGAAGCCTAAAGAGAGGCTGTAAGGGACCCAGAATACATTGTTAATTTTGAATATAATATAGTTTCCCTATTGTAAAATTGCATTATTATTGCTCTCTGGTAATAATATAGGTAGTCTTGTTAAGAATATAAGTATAGCTTTAATTGATTAATTGCCTCTCTAAGATATGTTTTAGTATGTTATCATATAGTTATAACCACGATAGAATTACGTAATTTGTGAAAATTTTAACTGGCTACCTATTATGGTTCATAAGATAAAGCCTGGTTACAAACGTACAGACGAATAGCGTAGGCAAAGCAATGGGTCTCGTTTGGAACCCTCCGGGTACGGAACAATAAAAATAGGGGCACCAACCAATAACTGACTTTCAAAGTGATCGTTAGACGAAAAATTATATTTGGGAACCTTAGGGCTGGAATAATAGCAATGTGTAATATGCAAAAAATCAATAGGTACTTTGACCATTCACTTGTGGCAGCATTTTACTGGTAACATGAGCATTTATAAAGTAGTTGTTCGACTGTCTAGTCGATTTAAATAGACGACTTTAATTTAATAAATATAATAAAGTGATGGATGATACACCACTATAGTGTGATTATTGATGGGCAGATGTGTGCAAATTACACATCCACTTTTCACTAGTTAGTCTATTAAGTATCAGTCGGTGAGGTCTTCCCCCTTTTAACCCTTTTATCTACTCTTTCGTTGAACACTTTTGTCAGCCCACTTTCATTAATCCTCTCTAAATGCTAGAAATCTAGACATAACTATCTAAACTATACAATCTATGTATATGTATATGTCACCGGCAATCTGTGCAATTTCGGTATTGTATACAATATCTAGGCAATGTATGGAATACCTGGGGCGTCCAGCGATCAGTAGTAAAGCTTACTAATTATTAGTCAAAAGCGTCACCCAATTTAAAGTATTTTTAGGATAGGATGCTTAACTACTGATCGAACAATTTGCCCTAAAACAAGGTAAGCTTAACAGAAATAATTTGCTATATTTATTGTATGAATAAAAGCGATAAAATTACAATAGTTAACAGTTTTTTGGGTTAATTCCAAGTTGATCGCATTATCATAAATCGGTTTGCACTGCACGAAGCCGGTATTTGGCCGCATGCCAGATCAAGCCTGACTCGACGGAATCATGGCCCCCAATGAATGACATGACTCAGATAGTTCCCTTTTTAGTGCGTCCAGAAATTAGGGCGGCAAAATAGGTCAGGTCAAAGTGTATACAGTTTTACGCACTCTCGACTGAGTCTAATCCCCCCTCGTTGATCGTCTGCCTTTTATAGGCTCATCTTAATTTTATTTCATAGAACGTAACTCCCATTCAGATCCCGGATTTTTTTCTAACCTCAAGGCTATAATTGCGTTACAAAAGTGCCGAAAATCCTGAGAGTGTCGGGAACATGATTTTCAGATAATATGAATTTATCTGTCTACGGGATCAGGGATAAGTAATAAGATTATTTGTTGGTATATTTTTGAGGATTAATTCTCGCTGAGTACGGTTTGAGCGAGGTATTTGTCGATAAATATTCGATCATTAAAAATTGATAGGTAGATTAATGTGTACTTTCGAAATGATTCGAGCTTGGGGATTTTCATTTGGATGGAAATTGGATATTTTGGTCCAAGATGATTTATTTTATGTCCCGGCTAATTTTATTTTATTGACATTTTATACATTGATTTTAATAAAATACACACAATAAATAAAACTTACATAAAAAAATTTCAAAAATATTTGCTACTCGTATCATCAAGGTTTTTAAGAAATTGGTGGAAAAAATATATGAATTACTAGTGTCAAAAGCCTTCTAAAAATAGTTGGATAAGTTGGAAAAGTTCTTGTTTTTTCATAAAATTCTAATTATTAACTTAGATATAATTAAATTTTAAGGGTTCATTTATATTTTGCATATAAATCTGTTTATATTTTTTGTTACAGAGAAACGAGAATATCGGCTACTGCAGCCTTAGCAGGTGGATTGGATAAAACGGAACATCCTTTAACGTCATCCTTTGCTCTTCTCAATTTGGTGCCGGCAGTGAAAGGCGGAAACACTTGGAGACAAGTTGGTCATGTGCTTGGGCGCAGCGTGAGATTACATACAATCGTATGGCCTGGGGGACGTCTAGTAGCTCATGGCCAATCTGCTGGGGCACGTACAATTTTTCGAATTGTTACAGCTCTAGCGCCGCCATTTGTCATGGAAGGCGAGCTGGATGAAGATGGTCAATGTCTGCGAGGTCTTCCTTGTCATCGTCCCCAAACCTCAGATAAAGACAACCTCACACTAGCTTTCAATGAGCTAGAAAGAGATGACGGCGATGAAACCGAAGATTATTTTTTCCCAACACCTAAGCCTACAACATTTTTTAGAATGGCCACACATTGCTGCTATGGACTTGCAATGGATCTGTTGGAAAATATTGCGCAGGAACTAGAGTTTGACTTCCACTTGTACGTTGTAGAAGATGGACTCTACGGTTCTCGAAAGCTTGTCCGTCCTTTTCGCAGATTATCTGAATATAAAAACATTGTACACGATTACTCACCAAACAAGCAAAATTTTCGTGCGCAATATAGAAATGGCTATAAATATTTTGACAGTGAATCTGAAGAAGACTATTTTGTGTATGGAGATGGCACTGACGAAGACGTAGAAAAGTGGGATGGCGTTATTGGAGATCTAGTATCCGGAGCAGCTCATATGTCATTTGCAGCACTCAGTGTATCTGCTGCAAGAGCAGAAGTAATAGATTACAGTCAGCCATATTTTTTTAGTGGGGTATCTATATTAGCCGCACCAAACCAACGACCGGATATACCGTTATTGGCATTCCTATTACCATTTTCACCTGAACTATGGATCGCAATATTCACATCTTTGAATGTAACCGCAATAGCCGTTGCTATTTACGAGTGGCTATCCCCTTTCGGTTTGAACCCGTGGGGACGTCAGAGGTCAAAGAATTTTAGCATATCGAGTGCTTTGTGGGTTATGTGGGGTTTACTATGTGGCCATTTAGTTGCGTTCAAAGCTCCAAAGAGTTGGCCTAATAAGTTCCTAATAAATGTGTGGGGTGGTTTTTCTGTGATATTTGTAGCAAGTTATACTGCCAATATAGCTGCTTTGATAGCTGGACTTTTTTTTCATAACGCAGTCGATGATTACCAGGGAAAGAGCAATGTAAGTATTTATACAGTTATTGGTAGAATTATACAAAATAATGCTGTAAATATTGACTAAGTATAATTAACCGTTTTAGTGGCTGTCTCTTCGAGTAGGTACAGCGAGATCTTCAGTCTCGGAATACTATGTTCAACGTAATAATCCACCTCTTGCTCAACAAATGAGACGATATGCTTTACAAAACATTGAAGAGGGAATACATAGATTAAGGTTAGTACATGAAAATTGTCTGATAGTACCTACTTTGTTTTTTTGTGTGCGATTTCTGCTTATTTTCACATTAACCAGGCTGGTATATGGCATCTGTTTTATTTGATTTAAAAAAGTCGAGTAATTTATGGTCTCATAAAATTTTCTGGTCTACATTTCGAAGGCTTTATCAAATAGCCATTTAATGTCTCTCAGTACATTTAGTAGGTTTATTGCCTGATTTAGTACTCATAGCCACATTTCACCGATTTGGTTGTAAATAGAATCTCAGCTCATATATTTTTGAGCAAGGGTGTACTTCGTAGATAATTATACAATTTTACTCGTATTGATGAATAACGTTGAAGCTAAAGTACTGTTTCATAAACCGAAGAAAACATGATATTTTTTATTGATATTTCCTTAATAGAAAATGTGGTTGAATGTAAGTTTCATTATACCTATATTTATCTAAAGTCAATCAGAAGCCGAACTTGCGATCTATAGTCCAAGATTAATTAGGGGTTTCTACATAACGCACCTTTAAAGACAAACCGTTTCTATACAAAAATATCAAATTTTACAGGAGAGCAAATATATGGTATAAAAATTATATCTTTTTACAATATATCCCTGTATATGATGTTTTAAGACATCTTTGAGATGAGAGAGATGTAATGTATATAAATAACTGTAATAATAGCCATTATTACAGTTATTTATATACATTATGGCAAACAATATTTAAAATCATGATTTATCAATAAAAAAATTTTAAATGATTTTTAATTTTTATAGTAACACTTTACCATTTTTTTCAATATAGTAAATTTCTATTAAATTAATGTGTAAAAATGTATTTATCCAAAAAATATTTTTTAAATAGGAAATCTATTCATAAACTTTACTCTTATTGTCATATAAGTATTTTTAAAAGTTTACATACGTTTCTTCAAAGGATACTTACTTGGGTGAGATAAAAAAACACCCAAATTAATGGTAATTATTTAAAATCAAAGAGTGACTTCCATACATTTATTTGTCAGAATTATTTGTCGGATTTTCTAGTAGTTAGTTTGTACTTTTCAAATCGAGAATTGTAGGTACTTATGTCTCGTGGTCTCTTACTGTGTGCTTCATTAAAGAGCTCAGGATCGCACAACGAGTAATGGAGACTGCCAGCTATGCTCGGGATCTCTCTGCGTGATCGAATCAGAAATGAGGAGATCCGCAGGCGTACAAAGATCACCGACATAGCTCAACGGTCCAGCAAGCTAAAGTGGCAATGGGCAGGCAGGGCATATAGCTCAAAGAACTGATGGCCGATGGAGCCGGAAAATTCTAGACTGGATTCCACGTATCGGCAAACACAGCGTGGGTAGGCCACCCGCGAGATGGACGGATAACCTGGCCAAGATCGTCGGTTGGATGCAGCCTGCTCTCGACCGCGAGGTGTGGAGGTTGTTGGGGGAGGTCTATGTCCTACAGTGGACTTCCAGGGCTGAAATGATGACCTAAGCATAGAAGTAAATGGGGGTTATACTACAAGTAACAATTTACCAATTAAATAGTGTAACGAATTGCATAATTTTGATAAACAGAAAACTGTGACTATACAAAAAATAACATTTTACTAATCAAAATAATTATAAACAATCACCTTTTTTCCTGACGTGAAGCCGATTTATCCAAATAATCACATTTTTCTTTTAAACTTAATCATCTCTCTTCGACAAACACGTTCCAATTGGTATAGACACAATATTGTATTTAGTAAGCCAACTAAATTTTGATTGGTAACGGAAAAAAAATACGCCATCTAGCTCATTTACGAAACTTCAAAAAATGTTAATGTCATCTTGTAGCTTACGAAATTTTAAGATAGATGGCATTTATACTCAATTTTGGAAAAATTTCGTTTAGTAACTGTTTGTGTTTAAAGGTGCGATAAGTTCTGTAGACTTTCCCTAATTTGCATAATAATTTTTTGACTTACTTCGAAACCGGTTTCTGGCCTACATTTTGTAGATGAATTAGTCCACTATACATACCGAGTACTAACAAAAATGTACTCGGTATAGTGGACTAATTCAACGGTTCAATTCGGTCGCTTCTTATAATTTTAGGAACGGATCTTTGGACCTTTTGATCGCAGACACCCCGGTACTGGATTACTTTCGCGCCACCGACCACGGCTGTAAGCTGCAAAGGGTGGGAGACCACAGTCTTGCTGAAGACACTTACGCCATTGGAATGACTAAAGGATTTCCGCTGAAGGTAAGTAAAATGGATGTATGTGCCAAATGCCCATTTGAGAAAAATATCAAGTTGGAAAATTGTGAAGTATATATAATATAAGAATAGCAGTGAACATACTTTTGTCAGACAAAATAAAATGCAAATGGTTCTATAATATTATGAAATGCAATAAATTGTGATGGTTTAAAAATTATCATTACGCCCGTCACTTCGTTTTAAATATTATTTATACATAAATACTATTATTAAGCATTACATTACAACAATTTAAAATACCATCTATATTATGGGATGGATTACGAATATACTTAGTGCTATCTAATAATACCATGTCGAAGGACCTCCGAAGTTGAGTGGGGTATCTTCGAACGGAAAGATTGATTGATGGCACGCGAGCTTACTAATGGTGTGATCGATAATCGGCTGTCTGGTAGCTCAGCTTTACCGATTATGTGTCATTTTATCTCCACGCTGTCCTGCCTCCGGGGCGGCCGACTGACATAAATCACTGGATCAGAAAGATTTTTGTTTCGAATCGTGACAACACGCTTTCAGGACTTCGCTTTTTTAACGCTTTGTCGGATACAGACAAATGGGCGTGGAGTTATTGTTTCCATTCCATTCAGTGTTGTGACATTTACAAATACGTTTGTCAAAAACGAATTTCCACATTTGGATTTTTTTACAGGACAGCATATCGGCCGTGATATCGAAGTATTCGTCTAACGGTTATATGGACATATTGACTGAGAAGTGGTATGGCGGGCTGCCTTGTTTCAAGCTCAGTACCGATTATGGAATCCAACCTAAGCCTTTGGGTAAGAAATTATACTATATGTACAAGCAGCCGCGTGAAGTGGCATTGTACTCGTGGGAAGACGTGGCGGGTGGTCGCTAGCTGTACATATAAACCTTCCTT
Organism: Carposina sasakii; assembly: GCA_014607495.2. Classification (NCBI taxonomy): domain Eukaryota; kingdom Metazoa; phylum Arthropoda; class Insecta; order Lepidoptera; family Carposinidae; genus Carposina; species Carposina sasakii. The sequence continues at coordinate 9,366,682 of CP053153.1, forward strand.
TTGAATAACTCTATATATTTAAAAAACCGCATCAAAATCTGTTGCGTTGTTTTAAAGATCCCAGCATACATAAGGAAAGACAGACAGCGGGAAGCGACTTTGTTTTATAATATGTAACGACTTGTAGTGATTATTTATGCCAATCCTACTATTAAAAATAATGATTTACTGGCGAGAATATAATAAATTACTTTTACAGGTACTTACGTAGCTTAAACATCAGAACAAATACATAGGCTTTACAGTTCACGCGCACGATGTCACGGGCGGTCGCTAGTAAGATAATAAACATCAGTCAAAATAAGTCATGTTTGGTTATTGAAATATGCAACTTTATAAACGTAAATACTTGGTTATTTATAAGGGTAGAATAACATGGCTGCTCGTCTTTGGCGGAAATTTCATTAAAATTTATCACCACCCCGCGATAATCCTACCCTCCAGTGCAAGGGAGGTACAGACCACCTAAAAGATTAAACATAGGATTTGTCGAAAAAAGCAAGCGTGAGCCAAGAGGATGTTTATCATTTGGGTTGGTACGCAATTAACTTGTATATGGCGACGCTGTGGCGCCTGCTATGAATATGTTTTGACTATGTACTACGTTATAAATCGATGACAACGTAAATGATGTTGTACTTTATGAGCTTTAAAGAGGATTATATTTGGATGAGGCTAAATTACCGTGCTAAAAGGAGTTTTGAACAAAAAATTTAAAAAATAAAATTGTACATAAAAATATGATCACGCCTTTATCCCTTACGGGGTAGGCAGAGCACCAAGGGCCGATAGAACCACATGGTGGTTCCACCACTACCACTTCTGAATAAATTATTCTTAAATTTATAATATGCTATACAGGGTGTAACAAAAAGGGTATGTTAAGCAAAGAGCTATGCAAATAGCCCACTATAAAAAACCTATTTCCCAAATTTGAGACTTGAAATCGCATGTTTATTTTTTGAGATTGTATGAAAATTCTTGAGTTGTTTAGAAATTCTCCATACTATCTGGAAAAATGAACATGTGATTTAGTGGAAAATTTGTGGATATGTTCCTTTTAGTTGGCTATTCACATAGCTTTTCGCTTAACATACCCCTTTTGTTACACCCTGTATAGGCAGGTATCTAAAATAAAGTATTCGGTGATACCTAACATACGAGTCGTCGTCGTCGTCAGCCTATTTCAGTCCACTGCTAGACGTAGGTCTCCCCCAGAAGATAACATATTACGAGTATATATTACTAGCTACTGCCTGCGACTCCATCCGCGTGGACTGCAGAAAAAACAAAATGTCGAAATTATCCGGGATAAAAATATTTTCCTAGGATAAAAAGTAGCCTATGTGGTAATCCAGGGTGTCAGCTAACAGCTAACTCCATACCAAATAAGCTCAGCTAACGCCATTAAGACGTGAAGAAGTAACAAACATACACACTCACAAACTTTCGCCTTTATAATATTAGTGTGATATTTCGAAAACCCATTAGTCCATAATTTTTATTTTGGAAAATAATATGAAAAAAATACCCAGGATTTTTAGAGTTCATGAATTATAAGTATACCTATACATACGCATACATAGCACTATTGTTACGAAAGTTTGTGGTTCTAGATAGATGTAGCTCTGCTCGGCCTGAAGTTTTCGTATCAGCATCGATATTGCGAAAGTTTTCATAGTAAAATGATATAAAATATCTTGTAACTATACAAGAATATGTTGTTTCTATCTCTATCTTGGTTGGAGATTTTTTTCATTGTAAATATTTTCAATTATCTGTGGGTACAATAAAATAAATTATAGAGCATTTAAAATTAGTTAAAATAATCTTATACGTTTTAATTAAATCTGCCATAAGATCATCTATGTTATAGTAATGTTATTATTATGTAAAAAAATCCTCTATTAATATAATAAGTTGGTAATACTGGAAAATGTTTAACAAGAAACCGCAAGATGTAACGTTGCTAGGTTCAGAGCGCAAGAGATAAGGCCGCTTAGCTAACGGTTCGGATGAATCTACAATAACTGGTCTCTATACATGCAACAGTACAGTTCGTACAGTTAACCACGACGAAATCTCACAGACCTTTGCAAGCTAAGCTTTCAGTTCAGCTTTCTAAGCTTCCAAAAAAAATTTGAGCAATAATAAATCGTGTAATTTCTACGTTATTTTGTTGATAAATTACGATTTCACTTGTCGACACAGTGTTGTGTTTCTGTAAACAACTTAAGCGATCAATCAATACTTTAGCTAGGATGAACGTCAACCATGTGTTGGTGTATTTACTAAGGTGTGTTAGAAATATACACATTAGTTATAATAAAATATATCGTTTTTTTATCTATTTAATGTCAATGATATGATTAAAGTACGTAAAAAATGCTGTGGAACAAAACTTTTTTTGTACCTTACAAGGTGTAGGTAGGTACCTATGTTACAGAAGGTGTATTTTAAGCGAACTGCTGTGGCACTAGAAGACAACTAATTGAGTCCAAAAAAAAATTTATCTCGAAATCACGTTTGTTTTTACCAAACTGCGCCAGAGTGAGGGTTATGTGTATTTCTTTGATACGCTCTAGAGCCTCATTTGTGCTTGAGAAATATTATTAGGTTCGTAGTAGTCGTAAGAGTGACACTGGGTAAAAAAATTTACGCAGTCAGTTTTTTCTTGGAGTATATTTTTTAATTACATTGGCAAAATTCCTATACTACCCAGGAATGCTCGTTCATTATAATCTTGAAAAAAAAACATTTGATTTTATGTCACATATTTTTATGGAAAATAAAATGGCGGAATGAGAAATTCCAGTACCAAAATCATTATAAAATCAGAGAAATAAAATAGGTCGGTTTCACTGGCGGCTTCTGATATTTTTAGATGGGGGTTCACATTTTTTTTAATATGAGCGCATGCAAAATTACAGTCTGGAAACGCCGCGCGTGTTGAACCGATGCATGAACTAATTCTCACTCTAAGTAAAACTCAGATGACCTAATGAAACACATTAAAGACAACCATATCGCGTTCTTACTCAGATTAAGCGACATCTAGTGGCCACATACGCACACTACGAATGTAAGCGGTGCTCCAGATTAGGCTAATTTTTCATACGAAATCTTCTGTTTCACGCGCTGGCCTATGCCTATGTCTCTTTCGCACTCATTGAATATAGTACTAGGAATCGTATCAAATTTCGTTTCATTGAAGCGCGATCGCTAACGCTCCACTCGATACATAAGATTACAACTTACTTGAGACGAACGCGTAGTCTCTATTGTATAAACATTGAAATTGAAAGATAATTTTTATTATATTGCCTATGTAATCTTCGTGGGTGGGAGTCGGGAGTGCACTGCATCAGCGCTCCTTAGGGCGAGCCGCCAGTGCTCAGTTTCGACTCGTATTAGAGAAACTTATTGCACTATTTCGTAGTACTCGTGGAATAACATAACGTGGAACCTTGGAATAACATTAAATCACAGCAACCAATTATTTTTATATTTTAAATAAAGTTTTATTAATTACAAATAAATATTTTCACAAAATGTTGGTGGAGTTCACTTTAGGTTTATAATTTTATACTAATGCTTTTTAACTAAGTATTTGTGAAGTACTTACGTAAGTAGTTATGAAGTACGCTTGGAAAGATATTACCGTAGCACAACAATCATTTCCAATTCATAAAGTTAGATCTATATTTTTATTTAGGGCAACCTGGAACATACAGGATGTGTGTGACAGCCAGGCAAATACTGAGATTCTGAACAAGTACCATTGTTTTGAGTTCTACGACAGTGTCACAGGAAATTAATTTTTATTTGATTATACGCAATGTTTGTTTTCCGCGCCAATTGTATCGGGCGATCGTGTGACTAAAATTTTCACTGGTTTTCATCTTAGAATCATGGCCTGCAGCCCAATATTTGCCTGGCTGTCACAAACATCCTGTATGTATTCATAGGAATTCATTGACATGAAAAAATATTTATAATGTTTTCATTTTCGTGCGCGGACGGTAAAGGGGCGCTATTAAATAAATAACAATGAATATACAGGATGTAACAGAAAGGGTATGTTAAGCGAAAAGCTATGTAAATAGCCCACTATACAGGATGTAACAGAAAGGGTATGTTAAGCGAAAAGCTGTATTATTAGCCTACTATAGAGAACCTATTTCCAAAATTTGAAACTCGAAATAACATTTTTATTTTTCAAGATTGTATGAAAATTCCTGAGATATTAAAAAATTCTCCATACTATCGGGAAAAATAAACATGTGATTTCGGATCTCAAATTTTGTAGATAGGTTCTCTATAGTGGGCTATTTACATAGCTTTTCGCTTAACATACCCTTTTTGTTACACCCTGTAGAGAACTTATTTCCAAAATTTGAGACTCGAAATCACATGTTTATTTTTCAAGATTGTATGAACATTCCTGAGTTGTTTAGGAATTCTCCATACTATTTGGAAAAATAAACATGTGATTTCGGGTCTGAAATTTTGTGGGTAGGTTCCTTTTAATGGGCTATTTATGTAGCTTTTCGCTTAACATACCCCTTTTGTTACACCCTGTATAGCAACAAAATATTTTAATTTTAATAAGTGGGTATTGTAGCGACTGCCTGCAACCTTCTCTTATGGGGAAAACTTTTGTAAGTTTTTTTTTCTATTTAATATTAAAATGTAGAATATGTATTTATATTGCCCTCGAAGATAGACCTCTGATACAAATAAACATTTTTTAAAATTCCGAGAAAACCCGCCAAAACGAGCAAAAACAATTTTATAACATAGTATATATTTATAATGTTTTGACTGTACAAAAAATCTGAATTAACCAACAAACCCTTTTTGGACTCATGAGAAAAATAAATAAATCACGAAGTGTGACATTGACGTAACGGCGCCGAATCTAAACAAATACAGCCTTAATTTGAGTTAGGAAGAGTAAATACACACAATTACCGCCCTAATGGTTGTTTACACAGAATTAGGGGATAACATCAATCTACCTTCAATTGTTTCCAATAAAATACAATATTGTGGTCGACAAATTCCAATCAGTGCTGAGTGATTACAAAGCATTTTCTTCATTCACACTTTTCTTGACCTAAAGTAGTAGGTTGTATGTAGGTCCTGGGCTCGAATCCCGGTGGATTGATGATGTGATAAATATCAATGTTTATTTCTGTGTAATAGAAGTTTCAGTATTCACATACATCGAAATCTATTTATTTATTGAGTAAGATTAGGCACACCAATACGAGTATCACATGTATTAAAAAAGAACATAATTTAATCAATCCAAAAACCCAAGTGCATAAAAAAGGACCAAACTATGTACATAATAAAAAAACTGAAAAGAAAAATAACATAGACGTCCGGTGGTTTCTATTGAAATATCCATTGAAATATTAGCTTGGCTGTCCGATAATGGATCCCGACTGTTCAGTTGTTATGTTAAGATCATTAGAAAATATTTTATATTCTTCAATATTATTATTTAAAAAAAAATCAAGTAAACCGAGTAATGATATCTCAATAAGTACCTGAATTACTAAAACTAGAGCTGCTAGAAAGAAACTGAGGGCAGATTTGAAATCAGCGACGGTAAATAAGTGAAAAACACTTTAGAAACTTCATAAAACAAAAAAAATGATTTTGTTTACCAGTGTTTTCTTTCAGGTGTGGCGGCAGTGGCTGGAGTATTCATTTTGCTTGGAGTCGGCATGATAGTGGGCTGCCTCATCCTTATCCTAGAACACCTGTTCTACAAGTACACGCTGCCAGTACTCCGACATCAGCCGAAGGGAACCATCTGGAGAAGCCGGAACATCATGTTCTTTAGTCAGGTGACTACAAAATTACACTATGTTCGAGGAGAATAGAAATAGACCGAAATATAAAGCACCGAATTAGTTCAGGATGGATGAAATGACGACAGGTCACGGGAGTTACGTGCGATGCCCGGATGCCGTTAAAGCTAAAAGGTAAGGTATACAAGACCTGTCGTCTTGGATCTGAATGCAGGCCGTAAAGAAGAAGGATGAAAATCAACTGCATGTAAGCGAGGTGGATGTGTGGAGTTACAAGAATGGATAAAATAATAAACGAGTATATAAGAGGAAGTTTAAAAGTTGCGCCGACCACAGACAAGTTACGAAGTAACCGTCTATCTTGGTACGGGCATGTAAAGCGACAGGATGAAAGGCAAATTTTATAGAGAGCATTGTGCATGAGTGTGGATGGATATAAAGGAAGAGGTAGACCAAAGAAGTGTTGGATGGACTGTGTGAGGCAGTATATATGTGTACTGGGAGTGAGCAATAAGATGACGGATAATAGGGATGAATAGAAGAAGGATACATATTGCGCCGACTCAAAATAAATGGTAACAGGGCAGGAAGATGATGATGAGGAGATATTCCTACAATTTTTATATATTTAATCATAAAATCAAGATTTTTTTATAAGTAGAGATACAGATAGAGATTTACTGACATAGTTATGTAAATCAAATCAAATATTCTTTATTTGTGGATCATAGGTAAATTATAAGGTGTTTGGTACATGTAAAAGTATCTCTATATCCTACCCGTGGGTGTACAAAAATGTTAAATTCAAAATAACATTCTAAAACAATAAATCAAATCATCAAATCAATAATAAATGTCACAAATTATTTTATGGTCACAAATAACAAATTCTATTGTTTCTAATAGTTAGCTAAAGTTAAGATAACTTGGCCCAGTACGAAAAATATTACTTTATTTAAACTTAATTGGACGCTTTCAAGGAACAATGAACCGGAACTATCTACATTATCTCAGTGCTAAACTGACTGGAACCAAAAGCTGTACCAACTTAAGCACATTCCATGCACTAAAGGATACTTTGTTTGTTTGTACTACATTGTTTGATCGAGACTCTGGAATTATGTTGGTAAAGTTCTCTACTGAGGTTAATAGGAGCTCGTTGCATGTGCTTTGTAATTTTGTATTTACGGTACACACACAATGTAGTTGTATTGGCTATTTTTATAGATCAAATATCAAAATAATAAATGAAATCAATCTAAAAGCTTATCTCGGCTAATAGTTCTTTTGTTTCATCAAAGAACGATTTTGAGCGATCATTTGTCTTGTCTTGACACAATGGAGCTACAAATAAAATATGGTTTACTTGAACTCTTGATTATAATTAAATGAAATTATGCAATACAATGATGCCTTGTAGATGGCCAACAGGGAAGTAAGCGATGACAGTTGAATTTGACTTTAAACAGAAAAACTCCTACATAAAACTTAACAGCAATAGTCCTTTAGCGTATAAATTATGTTTAAGTAGGGCGGCGCTATGAGCCGCAACAGCAGTAAGTGATATTTCCAACAAGTATTTATTTTGTTCTTCTATGCTGCTCTGGGAGTGAAAAAAAAACCTATAATACTACAGCTGCTTCTCTTCCCGGGCATACTGTACAAGTCAGTAGAGGGACAAGAGGGTCTTGGTGTTTTGTAGGCGATGGGCTGACCATCTGTCACTACTTACCGAACTTGTACATCTCAACTATACTCTCAAAATTGGTCAGAAGTGACACCATGTGGTCCTATCGGCCCTTGGTGCTCTGCCTACCCCATAAGGGATAAAGGCGTGATTATGTATGTATGTATGTATTTATTTTGTCCCCAGAAACTGTACAGATTCATAAACTGCGTAGAATTAGTATCTCCTCACCATGCTGCAAGGGAGTTAGTGAATACGATTCGTCAAGGTCACTTCACTTCACTCTTCCAGAAGAGTGTCAAAAGGGTAAGTGGTGGAGTTATCATCATTGTTACAATTATTTCTATAAAATTATTAATAAAGAAATGGAAAAAATTCCTCACCCGAGTGGGAATCGAACCCACGACCTCTGCATATCGTGCTAGCGCTCTAACCACTGAGCTACCGGGTCAATTATTTCTTTAAAAATCGACACTTAATTGAATAGCAGAAAACTAAATAGATTCTAAGCTTAGGTGAAATTTTTCGCTGAAGTTCGGAAACGCATAATCTTGATATTTTGTTTTAATGGTCCATGTCATCTACAATAATAATTATCACGATTTCCTCCCTATATGGAAAACGTGGAACTGTAATAATTATAACTATAAAATTATTATATTTATTTAATATGTTGTGTTCCTAACCTTCTTGTGTTAATGTTTTATAACATTCGAAAGTCCTGTTGACCCTGTAAGTGGAGGTATTTTATTCTAAAATGTCGGATAACGTCAGGAAAGCCCATTTGTTTCAGAAGGAACACGAACAGCGCCGCCGAAGAAAAAGTAAAGCACAATTCTTTGAGATGATACAGGAAATAAGAAGGTAAGTAACCTAAAAAATACAATTATGGATATTAATAAAAACTACAAACAATGTCTGTATACAATTTCAAAAATAAGTCCACACTGAGTGTTAAACTTCGATTAATCAGTCGATAATTGTAAATACATTGTAAATCTAATGTTTTCAGAGTTCAACAAGGACGCGATCAATCACTGGATTCTATAAAGGAAAATGTTGCGATAGAAACGCCTGATGCTTCTGAAGAATTAACTGAATCGAAGTTTTTATCTCCTTCCCCCGAAGTACCATCTCGATCGCCCCGCCAAGGTCATTCACCCAGGGAACTGCGATCACCAAGAGGACGCCGTAAACGGTGCAGCCTAGCAGGCCTCAACGTTCGCAGGTTCAGTACCGATTCCGTCCTCGGTTCAGACTCTACATCATTTTACGAACGCACTAGCCTTAATATAGGGAGGCGATTAAGTCGGGATGTGAGTTGCTTAACTAGCTCACCTCCTGATATTAATACTCGTCTACGTACTCCATCGCCTATGGTTAGACGTGCTGACGGATCGTCCACTCGATCTTTTCAAGATATGTCAGAAAAGTCGGACAACTTTTTATCTGTCGATGGTCCGGCTTCCCGTGCAAGTGTTGAAATATTAGTATCACGAGAATTGGATGTACCACCAGCTCCGCCATATCCAAGAGTGTCTCCTACAGGAGCCAGATCAGAACTGTCAAAACTATCTGAAGATGAGCTAATACGACTCTGGAGGAGTTCAGACCGGGAGGTTAGGGAGGCTCTGTTAGCAGCTCTGCAGGAGAGACGGGCTTGTTTGGATCCAAAACAAGACCCTGGATGAAAAAAAAAACTCATACCAATTTCTGGAAAGAATAAGGTTTGTAAAGCATCATTTGGGATGTTTTTCTGCTCTTTGCGAGAGCTTTAAGGAGTTTAGAAGATTACACCGAAAATTGTTGATTTAGTGCCTTTTTACATTGTTTGATGCGGATAAGTCTAGCCGTTATTAGATAGAAAATCAGTGTTCATTTCAGTGTCTTGAAGTTATTGTTACATTTTAAATGATGCCTTATTTTAATTTCTAATTCTCATTCTGGAACCGCGTCAAACAATCTAAATATTGGTACGTAGTACTTACTACTGAATTTGGAAAAGTTTACGTCCAGACAACCTATTTAATCAACTACTAGTATCTATACTGTAGTAGGATTCAATTATAATATACTTATCTATATGAAGATAAATAATATGATAGATATGACCAGAAAATTTAAAGTGCTTTATCTTGTAGCCTAGTTGATCCTAAATTTTCATTCTCTTTGTATAGGTAAATTACAAAAAGGAAATTATCACCTAAATTACCAAAGCTTACTTAAATTAAAGCAACTTCAGTGTACATTAGCAACAGATATTGATATAAATACATGAAGTACCTATTAGAATTTGACTTCACACCTTTCCCTGCTGATAATTTGACAGCAAAAATATTCTTTTTGAATGACCGCAAATTTAGTGACTTTATTTTTTAAGCCAATATAATAGTAACAATAAATTATACTAATATTTAAAATTTAACTAGTGCATTATTTATAAGGTATGAAGAAAATTATCCAGAATACTGAAGTCTTATAGCATTAGATACCAGTCTTAATTCTGTACCTTATAAAAGACATAAATTAGTCTTCTATATTAAATGTAAATTGCAAAAATATAAATTGAATAGGTGCATAGAATAAAAAAATAGAATATTAATCTACTCGTGCATAGTTTACAATTTAAAAAATGTACTGCCAAAGTATCTCAAAAGGTACATAGTTTAAGAACTTCTAACACTTCTTCTTCTAGAATTTGCACCCTAGTTTTTAGTTAGAACCTTTTATTAATCTATCCTACTACGAGGCGCGTTCGTAAAATAAGTTCCGCAGAGTTTTTTGACATAGAAAAACAGGTTTAATTGCCATAAATGGTACATTTTTGAAAAGCTTGGACAATTTGCTATTTTTCTACGTATTCGCCATTTCGATCAATGCACTTTTGCCATCGGGCCGCCCATTTTGTAATTCCAGAGTCGTAGAACTCCCCCGCCTGGCTGCGCAAAAAGTTGAGAACTGCTTCTTGCACCTCCTCGTCGGTGTTGAAGTCTGTTCCACCCAAGTGTTTCTTGAGTTCCGGAAAAAGATGGAAGTCACCCGTCGATCTTCCAGCATTCTTGCTTCGACTTTGGCGATTGTTTCGTCCGATACCGACGGCCGCCCGGCGCGCTGCTCGTCGTGAACGTCGGTTCGTCCGTTTTTGAAGTCTCTCACCCATCTTCGAACCATTCCTTCGCTCATGCAGTCATCTCCGTACACTGCACAAAGTTCGGAGTGAATATCCTTCGCAGACATTTGCTTTGCAGCCAAAAATCGAATCACCGACCGCAATTCGCAGCTGGCGGGAGACGCAAGAGGGACATCCATAGCTAACGGCTGCTGAGCCAAGACCGAGCGTCGAAGCGAAGTCGCCCGGGGGGAGGAATTGGAGTGGGGGAACCAGCCTACAAACCAGCGGCGCGAGGTCTCGATTAACAGCGCTCCTTGAGGCTGCGGAGCTTTGCGGAACTTATTTTACGAACGCGCCTCGTATTAACCCTATCGCTTATTCCTAATGTTTTATATTCATAGAAAGTCGTAAATAGTTACATATATGAAAAAAGTAAAAGAGCAGTATTTTTGAAATCCCAACCTGAACTTTTAAACATGGAATTCGCTTAGACCATAAAAAATTATATTTTAATAAACACCTGTTGCCTGTTCATAAAAAATATGCCTGTTGTTTAGAACCTAAATATAATTTTTTTTTGTTGTGAAAATATCTTTATTTCTCCGGACCAAAATATAGATATTATACAAATTGAAACTCGGTATATTTAATATGCCAATTTTCCCAATAGTGATATACCCGTGTTAATTTTGATAATCCCGAAATAATAAAATTTTATATTAATGCAGATTAAAAAAAAAAAATCGTCGAATTGAAATATGATCAAAATTCCTATGAACTTAAAAAGTATAATTACGAAATAATTACTAAATACGAACACTACGTTCATGGTGGTACAAAAATAATAAAAAATCATTTGATACCAATGTAAACTACGCTTATAAACCCTGCGAAAATGTGTTGTGCTTCAAGCACCAGGGTATAATTAAGTATAATATTTAATTAACATGGAAATTTACTTTAAAAATACTTAAGTACTTAATATTTGGTTATGTTTTATAATAAAAAATTACAAAAACAATTGTTGCAGTCCCTTTAGTCATGCATGTCTTTCCTTTTATAAAGGGTGTTTTATGAATCCTAGGTAATATTTTTTTACAAAAATAAAATTGTTATTCCTAATTCAAACGTAATACATATGTTGAATTTTAAAGTTTACACCAATTAGAATATAGTGGCGAAAATCCTGGATTTATTTCACTTAATATCTATAATTATTATTATATTAATCTTCTTACCTATCTTGTAATTCTATCAAATGCGAAGATGAGAGTCATCTAGTGATATTTAAAGTCTTATGCATTTCTCTCTATTGTGTATTAAAATAGCGGAATATTAATTGTTTAGCGAAAAATTAAAATATACCTATTTAAGTAGACGGAAAATGGTAATTAAAATAGGAATTGAATGATTATATTCTGAATGTAATATAATGTATAAGCATCCGCAAAATGATTACTAGTCATATGTTTTCTCAAATTTATGTTTATTCCTATTAGGTATCATTTTTGATTATGTTGTTAATATGTTTTAATAAAATTTTACTGTACCTTTAAGTTGAAAAATAAAATGTTTCTTAGTGGAAACAAAAAATACTTACCTATTGTTAAAACGAGACGCCAATTTTAATAAGTAGATTTAAAATCACGATTAGTTGTGAATATGATTTTAACTGTAAATTTATGTAAATATTATTAATGATTTTATTGGTATAAAAATAAAAGTATATAAATAATAAAGTATTTTCTTCTTTATTCTCTTTTTCATAGAATGAGTGCGTTATAATAACTGCGATCAACTCACATGAAAAGCGAACTCATATTTTGACAAAAGTGGCTTGCATTGCATATTACCTACGTACGTCATTTTATTTGTGAAGTTTGAGTTTGGAAATAAATGCCAACAGTAGCATTTGTGGAGATATAAAAAAAAATTGAATCCTGGCGGGCTAGAATTTGCAGAGTAGAATAAAATTTTCCTGAGTAGTTTGTATGAGGGTAAGAAACAGTTAAACTACTTGACAGAAGTAACAACATTGTGGTAACTAATACCGTTTACTCAACATTTTTGGGAAATTCCGAGTATTTTTTTAAAAATTTTCTGTGGTAAGAATCCATAATTCTTGTATCGCTGGGGTGACAAGTGGTAGGGTGCGTCTCACCGAATAGTTCTTTTGGACCTTCCGGGGGGTTCTGACTCAATATCATAATTACGTTTTTACATATCACCTGAAACTCAAAATGTCTTGAGCCCCAAAATGCCTAAAATCTAGTAAACCAGAATGCCTTATAAGTCTGATAAAGAAAATGACAATCAATGTACATTCTTATACAATGTTACTCTCGTCTAGTTCTTTAATTAACTAGTTTCTTGAATTTTTACTGAATATAAGGGTACGCCTACCCCAGGGCAACCCAAAAGGCTACTGCCATAGGGAAGTTATTGCGCATAGTCACCTCGCCGTGCAGGCGAGTTGGTGACCGTGATTTTAGGACTATGTTGTCAGCACGGGAGGCGCAGCTGCCTACCTCCCGGAAACCCTTAATCGCCTCGTACGATACCCACGGGCAGGCATGTGGTGGTACAAACTCTACTCAGCCGCCAACACGCGGCATGGAATGAGGAAATGATTGAATGCAATGGAGAGTAAAATAAACTAAACTTCATTAACGAATGAGTGTAGTCCGGTGTGGCATTGCCTGTTCCACCCTTCCAAAGCATTGTTGCTGCGGCGAAGCTGATAATTTCCGCAGCTAATAATTTCTGATTCCATACACTCATCTATTGCTTAGTAAATTTTTTTTTTCATTATTTCATTTCTATATTATTTTCCTTTTTTTTTCAACTATCTATATATTTAACCAACTGGTATGTAAATGCTGTTATCTTAAACTCAACTATTCTATAGGTACCTATAGATGACACAAAAAAGCGCAATACAATTTTATTTTATATTTGACTGTACTAAATACCAATGACATTTAGTAATTCAGTCATTAGTAAAAAGAGCAGATACGAATTTCAGGCATTTTAGGTCTCAAGGCATTTTGAGTTTCAGGTGATATGTAAAAGCGTTATTATGATATTAAGTCCGAACCCCCCGGACCGCTTTTGGATGATGATGGCGCTAGTTACTATGTGATCACACATTATCTGAGTTACTGCATAAAAAATATGTTAGTTTCGAAATCAGGCATAGGAGTTATTCTTTTAAACGGGCTCCTTTGATTTCATTGACATTACAATGATTTAGATAAAGCCTCGAGCACATCGGATGCGTAGACGTGCACGTATACCACGAGTTGTAATGTATGGAATTGTATAGGCTCAAGCAAACCGGTTGCGTATGCGTAGACATGGGTAAGCGTTACGTTGACGGCATGCGGTGTATTCTGTCTTAAGATCAATACATTACAACTCGGCGCGGCAGTACGTGCACGTATACGCATACGTATCCGGTGTGCTCAAGTTCTTTTCAATGTAACGTGCAACAGACAGACAGTACAAAAAGTATGGCAGTCAAGATCGTAATCTTATTAATTTTACCAAAGAATATTATGCGGATCATAAATAAAACCGACAAAATAATACATCGTATAATATTATATTCGTGAATCTTTTACACGAGTGTAGGTATTTTTTAAATAATTCCTTAAACACACAACAAATATGTCAACATACATAGAGACAAATACAGCTAGTCGATAATCCATTTCTTTTGCTAAATAGCCCTAAAGCATAACACAATTTTATATTGAAACTATATTTTTATATCAATGTTTTTTTTATAATACATATTATACCAATTATTAGGCGCTCACATTTATATGACATTCAACACTATTATACAAATAATAGGTAAGTATTATAGACATTCTGTAAGATAAAATGAGTATTTAGAAAAGGTTGATTTGGTTTATTATTTGAAAAAATATTATGACCTTTATTGCAAAACATAATTTTAACTCATTAATATAATTAGATACACACCTAATTTAGTAAATGTATTATACCTATAGATAGGTAGATACGTTGATTAATTGCCATTATTTGCAATTGCCATTACTAAACCCGAGTGGTTAAATTTGAACCACTAGATAGGTCAACCATAATATGCATCGCCATTTCTCTACAAATAATTATGTAAGTACTCACCACATATTATTTGTAGTTTTATTTTGTCATAAAAATGTTTGTTACTCCGAAAATAAAATATTTGATATCACGTTGCAACCTATATAGTATAGGTATTCTGTAGCTGTAGTATATGCTGCCATATATTGATAAATGAAACAATTAATCTCATAATTAGTTAACTCTTTAAAATATTTTATAGGTAAACTATTAGACACCCTCTACCTAAAGCCGGTTACTACGATATGCCTTTCACTCCCCTCATAAGGTCGACACAAACTGCTTTCCATCTACGATTACAATTCACAATTCTAATCTTGCTTGCTTCTTTTAATATATACAGCAATACTTAATGCTGTTTTAGGCTCTCACCACCAATGGGCTATTGCTGCCACAAGGTTCACTGTCAGCATGATACAGAGATACGGCTTAGTGTAACAATTTTATCAGCGCAAATTTATAAATGTAGACTTCATCACGTCACAAACGCGCCAAATGAAGGAAATTTATAACATGTCACTTGTAAAATTGTCTAAGCCACTACCAATTATGATCTAGCAACGTTTCTCTTGTAACTCCGACCGCCAAGTTAAAATATACGGATCGGCTCATGGAGACCATATTATCGCACTCTTAAGTTTACAGAAAACTTTGTGGAAATATAACAATGTTTTACTAGAACTGTAGGTGTAAGTAAATCTTAAACATTAATCTCATGAAGCAGTTATAATAGGTTAAATTCACCAGTTTAATTTGGTTTTTGAGCGGCTTTATGTTTATTTTCTATAGTAAATATGATAATATTAAATTAATACTTTCTTAAATTTTTGCGTCATACATAATCATTCCAATTTATTTCCTTAATTGAAATTGACGTTTAAATAGTTTTATATCCAAGCCGTAACTACGAGTAACAAAAGTCGAATATTAATAGATATAATATATTAAGGTAATTAAAACTAATCTAAGGAGTTTACAACAAGTAGATATTTTATCTAAAAAAAATATATTAACATTTAGAAAAACATACCTATGTGTTAAAATAATAAAATCTAAAATTTAAATAAAGGGAATCAAGTTATATTTAAAGAAACTGTTATATTTTTAGATACTTAAAAGTGCTGTAGTTTTAACTAACAAATGTTTCTGTGCATACTTACGAATATAACACACCTTACATTTATTTATTAAGTAGACTAAAAAAATAATGTGCTCATTTAAACTGAATTAATATAAATTTTATTGTATTGTCTATGTCATCTACATTACCTATAATTTTTTATGTCAAAGGGGCCGATTTTCATAAATTCCAATAGATATTATAATATTTTATTATTATTTTATCTCATATTTAAATGTCAATCAATGTCATCAGGTTTATTTTATTGCAATCAAGTATTTTATTATATATTTTTTTCATCAAGTTTTTAATTGTTGTATTACGTTTTCCCTTTATTGGAATTATTTGGAATAATTAGTTTAAGCTACATATTCAATCGTCCCCAATGTAGCACTAGTGCGTATAGATGTAAAATTCTCATACATAATGTTATATTTCTACGTATATGAAATAAATTAACTTACAAATAAGGATGTGACAAAATCTAATTTTATTTTTATTCTTAAAATAAATCTAAGAATATAATTAAACCGATTTTGTAACATACCATTTGTTTTTATAACTCCTAATAGTAGGTACAGTGATAAAATGAACATCTAAATTTAGATATAGCATATTTTGTAACAAGAATACAAACAGATTTTATATAGTATGTTCGTAGATATTATATTATACAGTTATTAATTATTATACACATGTAAACGTATTTACAAACATTTTAGATAGTATTATAGGCAATACATATAGAGCTAATTTACTAAAAGTTACTTTTAAGCACAACTTAGGATACTGTAGCTAGAAAAAAAGGGAGCAACTCTACATTTCGATTAATTAATACAATTTCTACAACAACAGCAAATAAAATTTACAACGCTATTTTAAAAGTTATTTTGTAGCATATTAAGCTCACATCGAACAAAAAAAAGAATTAGTAGGTAAAAGATGAACAATTAAATTATAGATCTTTGTGAATACGCGTTGGAATAAAAATATAAATTTACTACTATCTTAACTCGAGTAACAACTAGCTTTAATTTTGTCTTGCTTTGTTACAGCTTTGTAGATCAGTAGCACTAAGTCAGAATGGTAATAGTGCAGCATTACTCTTATTCCTATATAACACATGTAGGACCCTTGTTACATCATCATAAAAACTTAAATGGTTAAAATTTATATAGCCGCCATAAGATGGGAATTGAAAAATTTTATTTGACTTTCATAAAGAAAAATAGAAATTTCATAAATTTACCCAAACTAAATTTTTGTGATCATTAATTTTCAAATCACGAGTTAGTGATAAAATCTGGCTGAAAATATAATTCATTTTTATTTTTTTCCGCTACTGGCCCGTATATTATTTTAATCCGTAAGGTATATTAAAAGGAGCAAAGGTCAACATTTACAAGCATCTATTTATATATATATAACCTCGAGTACATTATAACAAAGTGCAGCGCTACAATTAACTTACTAAACATGCATCACAAAGTTGTACGCAAGAAACAATAAAAACCTTTTACTAAACAATATTTGCGCATAATCAATACATTTTTGTTTATTAATATTGACTTTAAGTTTGCTCTTGGTCCAAAAATGTTTGACACTATTATCAGTTATATTACTTATGAAAAAAAAGCAAATTATGCACCAAATTTTAATTAGTTACTAATAAAATCAACTTACAGTAATCGTTGTAAATGATAAATAATGTATTTTAAAATAACGTAAGAATAAAAATAAACAGATGAAGATAAAATTTCAACTTTTATTAATATATTAACAACTATATTAAGAAGTATCAGATCCCTACTCCAGCTCGCAATATACAGATATAGCTACCTAACTGTGAAGACACACTAATAACCTGATTTGTCTAATGCAATATATTTAATTTTAAGTTTTTTAATTTTATTTCTTTGTTGAACGAATTTTTTTGCGTGTCTCTGTCTTTTGAGAGAATATCTCAATCAGTTTGTTATAGTAGTGTGACTTCACCTAACACCTATAAGAATAACTAATAGATACATTATAAATTTCCTTTATAGTTAGATACACAAGTTTATAACAACGAATACTTTAATCAATTTAGTCTTACATACTCGTATTAAATGTATGTAAGAGATAACAATTTTATCTAGTTAGGTTGACAAAAATACGATTATCCCAATATGGACGACAAAATAGAAACATAGTTTTAATTTTGGTACTTTTGATAGAAAATGTGAATAAAATGAAGAAGCCATAAAATGAATCATAAAATTTGACCAATAAATCACGTATAGTTATTCAATGTAGTTAGTGTTCAAAATGAAAAGGGTAATAGTAGACATAATTTAACAATTACAGTTAGGCGTGGAACTGCCCTGTGCCTGCTGGTCTGTGAGACGCTGTCCGCGAGCCCCACCGGCAAGCATTGCAGGTTCAGAGTCGAGGCTCTCGGACATCTTATCGCAGATTATGTCCACCAGTCGTTCGAAAACAGCCTGCAATCAAGTATTACATTATTATAAAATTATTAATAAAGAAAATGGAAAAAATTCTTCACCCGAGTGGGAATATTACATTATTATTTATACCCCATTTTACCCCAAAACAAAGTTCAATTTATTTACTCTGTTAGTAAAACTTTTCCGTGTTAGGTATTTGCAATAACCTCTTACTGACCCATCATGCATTTAAACAGTAACTGTGGTTTACTCCACTACTACCTTTCTTTTTTTATAACGCCCATAACGTCTTTAAATTATATTTGTCACTTCACGTCACTGTTAACTTGGTCACAGTGGTTTTGGTTATCACCGCAAAAAAATATTGAAAAACTCTTACAAAACAGGCTAATTTGAGGTCAGGGCATAGAAAAAGTAACTTATAATTATGAAGAGCCAATTTGTAATATCAAGACTTGAAAGAATGAAAAAAAAAATCGTTTGACTAAAGAATCTGTTGATACGTTTGAAAGTAACAAACCTACATTCATACATAGACTGAGAAATATAATACGTTCGTGCATTGCGCATCCAGGTAAATAGAGAAAATTTTTATTATAGCGCTGTTCGAATCATGTACCAAATTTTGTAAAAAAATTACCTTAACATTGATGTTTTCTTTTGCGCTGGTCTCATAGAATTCTACTCCGAGCTGCTCAGCGAGCTGTCTCCCACGCTCTTGGCTGACCACACGTTCCTCTTCCATATCGCACTTATTGCCCACGAGGATGACTTGTGCATTGTCCCAGGAGTACGTTTTGATTTGAGTTACCCTGTAAAAATGTCATCATTAACATTAATTTCAGTCATAAAATGTCCACTGCTAAACGAATATGGGCTTCCCACAATAGCCTCCACTTCGATGGGTCGGAAGCGGCTTGCATCCAGCAGATACCCGCAACATTGACTAGGTCGTCAGTCCAACTCTCAGTCCAACTTGCACGAATAGGTCTATACTATAGTCAGAATATGTGTCATTATGTTATGTTATGAGATATGGCTTTAATTTAAAATTACAAATTTTACGAATTGATTAGTCAACTACTTCGTCTTCGTTTGTAAAGTCACCCAAAGCTAATCTATGCTTTGTAAAATCTCTAATCGACTGTTAAATTTTATCATAAACCAAGCGTATGTTTACTAAGGGAAATGAATGTGTTGTTTAGTAAATTGTTTTAATTATGTTCTGATTCGAATAATCAACTTGCCAGTCCTGAACACTGTTGAAGCTCTCTTCATTTGTTATGTCGTACATAAGGATGAAGCCCATGGCTCCCCGGTAGTAAGCAGTTGTGATGGTTCGGTAACGTTCTTGACCTGCAGTATCCTATGAAATAAAATAAATATTTTTGTACATATTGTTACCTTCTTACTAATTTTATTTTCCTAACTGCCAGGCAAATTTTCATACCATAAGTTCTTTATATAAAATTAGGCCATCTTTTGATTTTTTCTCGATCTTTAAAGATCTTTTACCTGTTTTTTATTTAGGTATTAATTTTATTTTTTATTAACTAACGTTTTAATAACAGTTTATGATTTTTAAGGAATTTCAAGCTAATATTATAAAGGGCATTTCGATATAAATAACCTTGAATGCCTCGAATGCTCAGATAATAGAAATGGATCTCGTTCATTACTTACCCATATCTGAAGTTTCACTCGCTTGTCGTGACGGAAGACAGTCTTCACCTTGAAGTCAATTCCTACGGTAGAAACGAAGGCCGACGTGAACGAGTCGTCTGCGTAACGGAACAGGAAACTGAAAACAACAGGAAAATTCATCTGTAAAAACTCCCATTTTTACGAAAATTGACTTTGTGTATTTGTCATGTATAGATTAATATGAAATCAAAAATTCTAAATGAGACTTGAATACCCTAAACAATGAGATGGCATACTTATGTTATTGAATCATTTGTAAATAGTAAAAAGAAAGAGTGGGTGAGATATTAACATTCATAATACATTTAAAAACTTCTACTTTCGTTTAAATAAGATTATACGAAAATCTAAGTGAGAGTTCATATGTATATTTCTTTATAAATTTTATCGGAAAAATCGTACTTTTGACCTCAATCTATCTAATTGTTGACAGTGAAAAGTAATCTTAGACTGAAAAGTATAGTTTACTGCATTCAGATCACTTAGGTACTTTAACATAACCCAAGATATTTTCTTTTTTTACGGTAAGTATGTACTGTTACTACTATTATTTTCCTCTATTTCCTTGATCAACTCCAAATTACCTATAGCTATTATCTTATATATATTGTCCTGTGTCTCCGAGTGAGTTAGATCCTAAGCTGCCTCCAGATAAGATATGTATATATTTTAGAGTTTTTTGTCTTACATTTTCACATTCACACAGGGGGCTCTCAGTCATTCTGCTCATAGTCGGCTGCCGACTGGCAGTTTACTTAGGTGTCTTTAAATGTATTAAAGAGGATTTTTCGATTGTGAGTTAAATACCTACGATAATATGTAAAATGTACTTTAACATTATTAAAAATGTATAAAGAGTTTTCAATCATTTTCTATCATAACAACCATAATACGATTACAACGGTACTTTGTATTGTAATCGACCTTCGACAACTGGAAGCGTAGTAACAGTAGTTTTAAATTTATGATTCATATTGATTTAGCATTTACCTGGTTTTTCCGACGGAACTGTTGCCTATGATGAGCAGCTTGAACATGTAGTCGAAGTTCTGATCCGCAGCATCCTTCTGCCATTTGGGGTCGCCTCCGCCAGCCATCTGAAGATATTTCATGTAACACCTTAATTGAGTAGGCGAATTCGAGGAAAGTCACTCTAGGGTTGATACATGTTGACGTCAGAAGTGTTACGATCCACTTCACTGTAAAATTTGTACTAATCGAAGTGTTATAAATTAGATGACGCGACATCGACATACCATATAACTTATTTTTTACCGTGCACAGATAAGTAGGTACTTATACTTTTTTCATTTTTTTTTTTCATAATAGGAAAAAACTTGCACAATTTATATCACTAGATCACTGAACAGGTGCAATAACAGAATCACAACTTTTAACTACAAACGTAGGCTTATAGGGGAGGAAGTCAGAATTTTTTAAAATTATATTTTTGTATTATTTACCTCATCATCAACATTTTCACTATTTACAATACTTTCTGGAATCTCAGGAATAGTGTTTAATGTATCATTATCATCAGTAATCATTGTTTAGTGCTTTCCTATTTTATCAGAGTTCAGTATAAGCTACTAGTTGCCAGAAGTATTTTTCACCAAATGATAGTGAAACACTAATGTATTAAACGTTAGTTTAACGTTCGAATATGCCTATATAACTTCGAACGACATGTTTAGTAAAACAAAGCAACAACTTAAATAACATCCATGAGTTAAATTGAACTCTATTGGGTAAATATATGGTTTAAATTATTATTAGCGAAATAAACTAGCAGAAAACAGCAAACGACCTTTAGATAATGGCAACATGTCGTCATTTCCTTTGCGATATTTAGTTATTAGTTAAAAATAAAAAATTGCAAGAGCTAAATAACAAAAATAATAATTATTCCTTATGTCAATGAGACATAAGTATGTACTTGTTATTTTAACATGCATAAAAAAATCGACTAATTCTGAACGGGAGATAACTGACTGCTAGAGCCTTACCTTTTATCATAAGAAATATATTATATCTTATTCTACTATGCTTTTATTGACCTTAGGCAATATTAGTTACACTCTGAATTACCGAACGGATTTTAACGAAACTTACTACAATACCGCTGTACATATTTTTTACAGAAAGATGTGGTTTCGTTCTGTTGGCACAGCACTTCATCTTATCCTAATGAATATAAAGGAGTGCGTAGGAGGATCAATAAAATGGTTTCTTTTGAGCTATTCTATGTCAACAACTCAGGATCTTCAAAGTACATACAAAAGCCTCTGATTACATGACAATCCATAAAACAGATGAGGTTTCTACGAAATTAAAATATACCTAATACACTAATTTCAAGTTACGCTTATTTATGTAACCTGAAAAAATCGTATTGTATTTTATTCTAAGGTCATGGATGTATAAGTATATAAGTACCTACTTAAATAACATGCTTATACAAACACCAGGCTAACTAGGAACAAACGGTATTTACCTATGATTTCATTCATTTAATATAGGTATTATAATTTTATTATAAATATCAGATATAAGTTATTTCCCAATGCTAGTGATAGAATGTATCTGCAAGAAATTTTACTTCTTATTATAGTGATTAAAGAGAGTTCACAGTCCCATTAAGATAGGAGGCAGATTTTTTATCATTAATTTATTAATAGTTATCCAATGAATTATAGGGGTAGGTAGTATTAACTATTAAGTAAATAATTAATAGTGATTCAAGAACGTTCACTTAATTGTACGTTAGTACCTCATACCTGTAGGTGGAGAAAGTGCTTGCATTGCATATAACGTCAAGTCTGTTAGACATTTTTAAGATACAAGTTTATCTGATATTCATATATTTTACAACTAGTGAGAGTCTGAATTATTTACTATAAATAAGTACAGCTAGTTATATATATATATATAGCTATAAAATAAGTCACCGACCTTTTTTTTTTTATATTCCTGTTGCGATTCTGGACTGGAACGGTAAAATTATCTGTTTTCTATTTATTCTTTATCGCACAAATAATGTCTGTCGACTAACACGAAGCCTATATCCGTCCCTCTCACGTACACCACAGGGAGCGAGGGTCACACTTTTACGCGATTATCGATTTCCCACTTTCCCACAGCTACTTCAAAATCCTAGTAACACCTGAACCACTTTCCAATGTTCACTTTTTATGCCGAATCAATTAAACAAAAAGAGATGTTCAGCATATCCATTAGATATATTTGAAATCGATAATTTGCCTTTTTACTATTTCGTAACTGAATTTAAGTTGTCACCATTCTCTTTTTACGATTCAACGCGATGTATTACACGAATTTTAGTTATTTGTTTATTATCAACACTTCTGGGGTTTTTATTGGTATGCCTAGAATGTTAAAAGGATGTGTATCCCGGGCACAGCTGTTACTTCATGGAACCTTTCTCTTGCAGTGACAGGGAATGAAAATTCAAAATGGCGGCTACTTGCGCGAAAATCCTCCCTGCGCAGCTTGTCAAAGTTGTACGGAAACAATACTATCTAGCACACACTTTCACAGCACACTTTAGCTGAGAGTTATTATTGTTATCGGAAACTTTTTTATTTACTTTCACCTTATCACCCCATTTTTACACGGGTAGGTACTTATTTACTAGCTTATTTGACACTGTTAGCCAATAACAAAAAACAAGTTACGAGTAAGTACCTACCTATACCTATCTACATTCCTATTTAATGTTATTCAAAATCCTGACTGTCACCACAGACCTTTTGATGACCAATTATAATTAAGTAGTCATACTCGTATATTATTTCCACGAATCTGGAAGGTATTACTAATGTGTCCCCTATGTATCTTTTTTAAATTCCACGAATACTTATGAGAACGAGACAGTATTTAGTGAAATACTACCTATCTATTTTTATACTTTATTATGGATCCGATCTTACAATATACTAGTACCTACCTAGTACCTAGTCATTTTTAAACAAAATATTCTATTCTACCTACCTACCATGCTTACCTATAACAATGTTATATATCAGTAAGTAAGTAGATAAAATCTCGGGGCGCCTGGTAGCTATTTTTGGAAATGTAGTCTGGAAACTCGACAGCTATTAGATTTATCTCGGCACTTATCTTTCAGAATGAATAAAGCTTTCTTGGAGGAAATTTCATTACGCCAGCTTCGAACTCTATCGGTACAGTTTCACGAGATTATCGGCCAATTTTAATACGAGAGATCAAACAGAATCTCGGATTTTTTTATTCCTAATTTGAAATTTTATATGAAAACAATTGAAGATTAAATCTGAGATATGCAAAAAATCTCTAAGATCAGTTATAGAAATTGGCTGTTAGACTATAAGCTGTTGATTACATTGCTTTATTCATAATAAAACTTGCAAATATTTTCTTAACGCTCTGGAGAGATCGAAAATAGGTATCAAATAAGTAGGTGCAACTACAAAGAATTATTTATAACGCAAGTATGGTTGACTAGCGTTATGGTTCGACAAGTACTGATAAGCTCTACAATAGGGGATATGCGTCTGAAACTAAAACAGTTTTTTTTTAAATATTTTATTCGAAAGATATTACAAATACAAACCGAATAGTGCAAAAATAACTTCAATAGGTTAGTAAATGCCAAAGTTACAGGTGTTTAAAAGTATAAAAAATTGAAAGAAAAAAAATTACAACGTACAATCTTACCCATATTTTGAACTATCTCGTTGATTAAAATAACTACTTCATTAATATCTGTACCTATAAATAAACAATTTTTATTGACAACTTTACTATACACAAAAATGTTATATTACGTTTATAAAACAACATTGCATTTTTTTCCATAGTAATTTGAGACTTATACTAAAATGTCAAAGTCTCTGTCATTTTAATATGGATCAAACGGAGCGTTTCAAAAACATTTTGCCGGCTCATATTTTTGAATCGCTGTAAATCCAAAACGATTTAAGTTAGATGTGCCATGTGATTCCAAGGGCAAGCTATTCATTTTTTACGTAAAATCATGCATATAAGTAGGTACCCTATTTCTCTTCAAAATCATAAACCTGCATTTTCAACAAATGTTTAAATGTAAAAAGATAAATACAACTAACACTCGCTCAGTGGATTATAGAAAGTTGTGCATTATTGCACTCTATTATTCTCTATGCCTTCCTGTCTGACTGTGTAGTTAGCTCTAGTGACCCAGAAAACCTTGACCTTCTCGTGACCTACTTTGTATTGTGCAGCTCCTGCAGTTCTCTATATATTTTTCTAACGCAGTAATAAGTACGTAGTATAAAGGGTGGTCTTTATCGTTTACTAGTCGACGCCCGCGACTTCGGCCGTGTGGACTGCAGAAAAAACAAAATGTCGAAATTATCCGGGATAAAAATATTTTCCTAGAATAAAAGGTAGCCTATGTGTTAATCCAGGGTATCAGCTAACTCCATACCAAATTTTATTTAAATCGCTCCAGACGTTCTTAGGTGAAAGAGTAACAAACATCCATCCATCCATCCATACTCACTAACTTTCGCGTTTATAATATTAAGTAAGATTATTAGGATTTGCACCCTAAAATTATTATAGACGACATTATAAAAGCAAATACGCCTCTACCTTTATAATCTGTTGTTCCATCTGTGATTCTATTGTATTTCTGAATGTGTTTGTATGAAGGATACAAGTAAGAAATATCCAAAGAATAATAAACAGGCTTTATCATTTTTATCCTTTTTTTACTAAAATAAAAACTCCAAAAAATTGCATTTATTTTTAATTTTTTTTGTTCGCCGAAGATGCAAAAATTTGTTAGTAGAAAAGTTAGCTAATTAGTAATATAGAAACTGAACTTATTATTTCCTTTAAGAGTCAGTAGCGGTCTTTAAAAAACCGTAAGAATCTTCTGGAAACAGTAAGTAAAAATGATAAAGTCGGCCACAGTTTTAGAGATCATTCAGCAAATAAAATAAAAACTGAAAAGAAAAAAACAAGGACTTATATGTCCGGTGGGCTAGAATTCTATAATATTATTATGGAATGAATACTATTGTAGAACATAAAATATTTTCTAATTTGTCGATTTTAATTTTTTTCATTTTCACAAAATGGCGTCCAGTAGTCGCCATATTGGATTTTCACAAACGTCATGTCTTTAGTGACACTCGCCGGACTAAGAGGAATCGATTGACGTATGAATCATAAAAATCGGCCGAAGCGTTTGGTCTGTGTAGTGCTTCAAAGGAACATACAAACATACATACATAGGCTGTTAAACACAATACCACTCCTTTGCGTTGCGCATTCGGGTAAAAAATAAAAGCGACATCTTAATGATAATTGGTAAACAAGGCATGAATTCGAGGTGTAGTTTTTCCGACTCTGTTTCTGATCCCAATGTACCTCTCCATTTATGTTGTAGTCAGTTCGCTAATCTCTCAATAGATGGCATCACAACCGTTTCAGGAATAAATTATTCAGAAAGTTTGTATTGTGTTTGTAACTATGCGTGACCGACATAACCAAAGGATCATACATTTTTTTCATGCTCAATAGAGCATGTTCATTCATAATTTTTAATTTAAGTATGGAATAATAATTCTATACTTAAAATGAAATTTAAAAATTATGAAAGCAAATCACCGCTTTGAGCAGTGTAGTGAAATTTTATTTCTGCAATGATTAAGTTTGTAATATTAAAAAATGTTACAAATTCCTACGGGAAAGGGGGAAAAAAGGAATTCTAAAGTTAAAACGTGCGTGGCTGCTAGTTGTTCAAATTGACGATTGGGTATTTATAAATTTTTCAGTGTCGCTGGGTGCTGTAACTAATTTTTAACCGACTTCAAAAAAGAGAGGTTATCAATTTATCTGTATGTTTTATTTTTATTTTTTATATTGTATATGTGTTACCTCAGAACTCTGTCTTTTTTATGAACCGATTTAATTTTTTTTATGGTTGGTCATGGTATGCTTCCAAGTTGGTCCCATATTCACCACATCGAGATCTGATGATGGGATCTTGTAGAAATCGAGGGCAATCCTCAAATATTGTAGGAACATGTAGTCTGTTCTTTTACTGAGCGTTTTGATCACCTACATTATAAAACATAACATCTGATGATGGAATCTCTAAGGAATGTAGGGGTATCCTCAAATATTATAGGCACGAGTAGTCGGTTTTTAGATTTTTATAGAGAATTTTGGTCAGCTACACATAATATAAAGGAAACGAGGGTCTGATGATGGACTCTGATGATGAAGCCGCGAAGTAAGATGGTTATAGAGGAAGACATGAGATTAACGAGATAGCAGATAATAGGGATGAATGAAGTACCTACATATTGCACCGTCCCCAAATGATTGGAAACAGGGCAGGAAGAGGAAGTGTAACTATATGTTGCTTACCTATATACAGGGTTCATTTCAAAACATCAATAACCTCGCAAGACTAGGTAGCTACCATCATAAACAACAACATTTGTTCTACGAGATTTGATAATTTGAGATATTTTACTTTCATACAAAAATAAATATCAATTTAATATTACTTCTGAATGTTCTTAAGTCTCTACATAACACAGGTGAACCTTCCACGAATGGAACATAGACTTATAAATGTCATGACAGTACAATAAAGCTTGGAAAATCATTTTTAATTAATGTATTGAGTTATGATAAAACTCGTAGAACAAATGTTATTGTTTATGATTTTAGCTATCTAGTCCTGCAAGGTTATTGATGTTTTTAAATTAACCCTGTATTCTCAGACGTCAAATTTGGAAGCCTAGTCATTTCTTTCAGTGCCCTTTGTGGCCGTTTTAATCATTTGCTGGCATCTAAATCTGACAATATTATGCCTTCTAAACTTCACACAGCTTAACGCAATATTTTGCCCTTTAGCAAAACTTTACTTTAGTAAGCTCGAGTTTTTTTCATAGGGGAGGAAGTCAGTTTTTCGTTTTTAAAAAATTATGATATTACAGATAGTGGACGCCCGAGACTCCGTTCGCGTGGACAACAGAAAAAACAAAATGTCGAAATTATCCGGGATAAAAACATTTTCCCGGGATAAAAAGTAGCCTATATGTTAAGTGGGACCTGTCACAATATATTCCTGACAACTGCATCGAAATCGGTTCAACCGTTTCTGAGATTATCGTGCACAAACGCACAGACAAACAGACAAACCGACAAACAGACAAAAATTCCAAATTCATTGTTTTGGGTACTATTGCGTTGATTAAGGACTCCTATAATATTTTTTCTCATATATCTTTCATGTACAGATAGCGATCCGTTACATTTTTATTATACTGGGTGTAAAAAGACGACTTTGTTCTTTTAATACCTTGTATTCTTTGTAACATCACGATCATTTTTTTCTATGGAAGCACCCCTGGGAAATTACGGGTTTCCAAGATATTGAGGTCCAAAGTTACATTAATATTATCATTTTTTTTTACATAAATCTATTTGAAATCGATTAACAAACATTTCTTTCAAAGATACCATCTCAAAATGTTATAATGTTAGTTTTGTAGGTACATTTGTACTTTGCGCATCAAACGAATACATTGCTTGCAATAAAATGACAGTCATAATCATCATCATTTACAGCCCTGAGAAGTCCACTGTTGGACATAGGCCTCCTCCAACAACTTCCACTCCGACCGGTCGGAAGCCGCCTGCATCCAACCGACGACGCTCGCGACCTTGGCCAGGTCGTCGGTCCTGAAAAAAAAAATATGAAAAATGACAGTATTTTTTCAATTTTTTTTGTTTTTCCCTGGGTTGGTTCCATAGAAGAAAATGATCGTAACCTTACAAAGAATACGAGGTATTAAAAAAACATTGTTGTCTTTTTACACCCTGCATGTATAGATGTAAATACAGATATTGTTCTGAAATATTATATTTAGTAGACAAATGTTTACCCCAAATGTTTTCGCTTTTATGATTGTCAATAAAAGTACACAAAATGTTTGAGAACAGCGCAAATCTCGTATGAACTTTGCCATACAAACTTTTGTTTTCCAATAATGTTTACTAGGAATTAGGGTCGACAACTGTGTCGGTTTCATGTTCCATACATTGATAAGAGTGATAACTCTCGATCCTGTGGTGTTGTCTGCTTTATTAACAAGAGGGCGTAATAATAGAGGGTCAATAACATTTAAAACTAATCATCCAAATTAGTTGTTTTTTTTAGAAAAACCAATCTTCACAAGAGCGAAATTTTGTATTTTTAAGAATAAAGAATCTTTAAACGTTATGCTGACACTTGAACAAAAAAATACTTAATGTAATTCAAGTGATATAAAAATATGAAAATGAATAGTGAATGTACCTACTCCTAATGTATTTTCGTTGATAAAAAGCTTTAATCTAAGACGGAGCAGTTCTGTTCAGAGTTGAGATGTCCTTTTCAGTTACCTATCAGTATTTTGACGAAGTTTTGCGATATGACGCCAAGTAATAAATATGCCAATCAACTGATCATGCGTATGTGTATCGTAAAATTGACTAATGACGTTACTATAAATAAATTTTATTTTACTCTGCATCGGAAATTTCAACGCGTTTTTGAAAGGTATCTAAACTGCTCTATCAAGATTAAGACATTTTTGTAAACTTCATAATAATGATGCAGACGTTTAGTAGAATACATCAGCCCAAGTGACCTGCGAAACACGATATGATAAACCGATTTATCGACATTTAGCCTGTCAATATACGATAAATATACCCGCCATTTGAAATTTGTATAGCAACGATACGATATCCACGATGTGTGGTCATGCTAGTGGGGCAGGGGCCTTAGACAAGTTAACATTTTTTTATATCAAATCCATCTACCTATAAGTCACCAACACGTTTTGTCCAATAGAAAGCCTTCATTTTAGCGCATTCGTTAAGTCACGTGATAAATTCCAACCGCTACTGTTCAAAATGTTGTTACATTGACTAAGCACCAAGGTGCATTCCATGCATGTCCTTCGTGATCTAGCAAGCCCATTTTGACAGCATAGCTATGTGAATATATTCCTACCTACATATTCTAATTCACATCTCTTTCGATGATTACCTAGCTATGTTAAAATCGTATATACTCGAGATTTATAAAATAAAGATCTAGTAAGAAACTAGTCTCCAACATCAATATACGTGTTAAAATAGCAATTCACCTGAAAACTTCGTAAATCACGAAATACGATAGTAAAATTTACGTAATGCTTCGCAAGTAAACGGAACGAGGTTTCAATAAACGCGCGACAAAGAACTTGACGTGGCAATAGAGTGTCCCTATTTCTTAAAAGTTTTGGTTTATAACAACGTCCGACCTCACTCTCGCTGGTTGTCAACAATAGAATCAATTTCTGGACATCGTCGCGTCGCGGAAATGTCGCACGCACGAGAATAGACTCCGCGTCGACAGCCGCGTAACGTCACTTCGCGTCATGTGATGCGCTTTGTGAAGATAGGATTATTAGGATTTGAAAATTTGAGAGTTTTATTCAAGAGCTTTGATATTTTATTACTCTACCAACTCACTCACTGTTACCAATAATGGCACAACTTTATTTATTAAGGAAAGAAATTCTTGTCACTAATCATTAATATCTATCTCCGTCGTGCTAAATGTAGCGGATCTTCTGTAAAACCTGCAGTTCTAGCTACCCCATTGCAGCACAGCAGTGTATTTATGAAGGACAGCTAGCGATTGCCTGCGTTTTCGTCTATAACATACTATGTAAACCATGGAAGTAACTGGTATTTGTCTCCTCCGTAGATTGAAGTATTAAGGTGAGGTGCATCATGTTCGACGAAACGAAAAAGTTTCGCAGTATAAAAGTATCTTAAGAACATACCTACTAGAAAAAATAGGGATACCTAAACTACGCTTAAATGTACTACCAATAAAATTTTACAGGTTCTAATTTTACCCATGATCATAATTATAGAAAGGTAAGTTTGTAGTGATCATCTTTAATAGCATAGGTTAAACGATCCATGCCTTGACCGATCGCGCCAAATGAACAACCGCTCTGGGACCGTTTAATGTAATGTCTATCTCATTGCATTAGAGGGCTGTAGTTACGACTAGTAGAGAAATGCCGACGGCTTAAATAACTCTCACAGATTGCTAGATGGTAGAATATTTTATTAAAAATCCAGTTATATGTATGTGTCTTGGTCATATCGTTGAATTGTTTATTTCATGAAATGGTCAAAATGCTCTTGGCCATATCAAGATAATGAATTGATCATTTCATGATACTAATCTAACCTAACCGACCATTTCATGAAATGACTATTAAAATGATTTGGCCACGACATATGCATATTCCATTTATGTACTTGTTTCTTTTCTATTAGTTATGAGGGTGAAAAGTTACAATACTAATATATAGTTTCTGAAGAGCAAGATAATTTCTAAAAAGCTCTATGTATGCGAGTAAGTCTAGATTTGGATTTTGGTTCTGAAAATATTTGAATAACCTATATATTATGAAGATTTTGTTATGTTCTCACGCAAATTTAAGGTAAATTCATAAATAAAGTATTACAGCTAAATATCTGCCCTAATTAGCTCGTGCTTACTTTGCCTTACTAATTACAACCAAAGGCAGCCCATGTTATAATCCGATTGTTGTACGATTACTATCGACTCACCAAAAGTAGGTTAATAAGTGTGACTGCAACATTGTCGTCACAAAAATACGTCGGCCTCCCTCAAATATTCGCATTGTTTGCATGACGGGCTCAGTGCATGCGATTAGGGATTTCAGTCAGAGTGCGCCAGCCGCGTAGTGTACCGGTGCACGCACGGCAGTCGTCCGTCCGATCGCGCGAGCGTCTATCGCGTCGCTTCCGCCGACCGCGCGATATTATGGACTACGATCGACAAAACGATAACTTTACACTTTTTCTTACACCCTCACCTTCTTTCGAATATTAGCGAACGACCCCTCCGAAATTCCAGATATGACCAAGCTCACTTCCCAATATTTTCTTGACAAACAATTAACACCTTAGCCGTGGATCCCCTGAAGTATAGTTAAGTCTCGTTTGCAAAGTGAATACAGGAATACATATTTACATATAAAACGACTGAACCTTTCTACGTGAACCCTTTAATAGTTTACACAACATTTAGAGCACTTTACACTATTTTTGTGGATGGTTTTGGACATTATTTTTACCCTTCGACCTCGTAGAACATTAAGTATGACCAAAGACAACTGACTAGAATTTTGTGAAAAAACTTTATTCGTAGCGTGTGCGTGTGGTTTCTAAAGTGTAGAAGACATAGTTCTAAAGTGTTAAAATAGTTTATAACTAACTTAAGTGGTAAATTAGTTTGTGTTTTAGTCATTACACCCTTTAAATTGGTAAGTGCTTTTATTAAGTCTTCTATGAGTCTCTATCAGTCGCTACCTTAAAAAAAAAAACAGAAATGGTAAAGGTGTATATTCAACGTAGTGATTTATTAAAAGATGTACATACGTAGATATACAGAATTAAGTGTTTTTTTTTTAAATAATAGCTTCGAAGAGCTTATCCTTGTCTATTACTCAGAGATTAAATACCTATAGGTAGAGTAAACCAAATAAAAAACACAATAAAAGATTGTGTTACATGTTGCGTTTTGCGGTTGCTGGAAGAAATCTCTTGAAAAGATAACCTCGCCTTTGTACATTATCTTAGGTTCACATAGATATATGTTAGGTCACTATATTGCCCAATGCTTTTGTGTACAATAAAGAATATCAGAAAAAAAGCGGTTGATATAGTTTTGTATAAATTGTTAATTTAACAATACCCTATAAATTATTTATACCTAGATACATACTATAGATAAACGAACATCGGGTTTTCCATATACCTATAGATAGGTAGACCTAGGTAGACGCTTGAAGTAGGAAATTTTTCTTGGTACCTAGTAAGAAATTATAACCGACGACGTTCGAAGATGCATAGGTATTTTCCAATGAGTAGTACAACAGTTAAATAGCAAATACCATTTTTTTTTCTAATATATTATGTAATAAAATAACGTTAGGTTCATACACATTATTTTCTACATTAACCTTTCATAAAAGAGTATCTTATTGTTTATTGAATATGAAACTATTAATCGGCTAAATCACCAAACAAAAACTTGTGAGCTCGCATATTTCAAAGATTAGGTCTTGTGCCAAGTCCAATGACATCGTAGTTATATTTATAAAATCTACAATACATTAATTTACCCTTGAGTATAGCATATTGTTTCTATGTAAATATAGTGACCGCAGCTATTTTAGTTTTCGTTCTTATCAGGCAGAATAATAGATACATACATTCATTATTGATTCTTATGACATTCTGGGAAGGAGATGCAGCTGATCAATTCTAGTAAAGCCCCGCATGTAACCCCGAAGACATAGCTTCAAAGATTTGCACACTTTGAATACTTTGTTAAAGCTTGGAAAATATATTTGAACACATATTGG
Organism: Carposina sasakii; assembly: GCA_014607495.2. Taxonomy (NCBI): domain Eukaryota; kingdom Metazoa; phylum Arthropoda; class Insecta; order Lepidoptera; family Carposinidae; genus Carposina; species Carposina sasakii. Next base: position 9,400,225 of record CP053153.1, read on the forward strand.
CGCAACCTGCCAGACATGTTTTGCAAAGACTTTTCTCCATAGTACGCTCGTAGACAACAAACAAGATATACGGACGATTTTATACATTTACTAGGGACGCCGTTTCGAACTCCGTCGCAGACTGGCACTACAGAAAAAACACAATATATTCCTGAAAACTGCATCGAAATTGGTTCAGCCGTTTCTGAGATTAGCGTGTACAAACGCACAGACTAACAGACAAACCGACAAACAGACAAAAATTCCAAAAATCATCGTTTTGGGTTCTATTGCGTTGATAAAGGTCTCCTATAATATTTCTTCTCATATATCTCCCATGTACAGACAGCGATCCGTTACGTTTTTGTTATATGTATAGATGTGCATGTAATTATTTTTAACGTGTGCAATAAATTTTTAAGGAAACGGCCGAGAAAGAGGCGCAAATGGATATGTGAAATGTACCGTCATAACACAAGGGACCTATGTATATTTGATGAATTTTAACTACTATTTCAATACAGTTTCACACAACCGTTACGCTCAACAATGCTCGCGCAAATGGACTTGCGCAAGTGTGGCAGGCTACACAAACATTTGAACACATACGACTTTGAACGCATGGCATAGTGCAAATCTTTTTCAAAACTTTGGACACATATTCAAAGTCTCGTGCCACACATGGTAATCAAACAAGTTATCAATCAAGTGAAGCTATATCTGGCGCCGGCTTAAGGCAAAACTTAATTAAAGTGTTAACAGGTTACAATGTTATAATACTTTTGTATTTTGATATTCGTTTTCTTATGTGAATAGAATCCCTAATGAAAAAAAAATCAATAAATGTCAGTTCTGTTAAGTATATTTCTGTGAGGTTTCTGATATGATGTCATCTTATAAAAAAGAGTCACACATAGAGTTGCAGTTCTCGATAAAGCGATGAAAATATCGTACAAAAATTCAGATGCATTTGCAGTTCCTATTTATTCTTAAACTCTAAATTGCTCTATTAACGTAATAATTCGCTAAGAATAAGGTCGAAGGTTGCAGAGGTCGTGGGTTCGATTCCCACTCGGGTGAGGAATTTTTTCCATTTCTTTATTAATAATTTTATAATATAATATTTTTGTTTCAACTTTCAATTCACAAAATGTTCTATCTATTATAATGCCAAATACATTTTATCATTATAAACCCATTTGTTCACATAGCACCTTTTTCGCAAAGTTTGGTTCATAAAGTGAGTTGATAGTAGGTACTCCATTTTCGCGAAAAAATTTAGTAATTTTGGTCTGGATAGTACGGATTTAGTCTGAATAGGTCTGGAGCGTGGTCCAAGGCCATTAACTCTACGAGATTTAATAAATTACATTATATTATCTATTCTTCGTACATTTCATTTTTTAAATAGGTTTTAAGTGGTTTTTTAATTTAAAGCTTTAAGGTATAGGCTGCTAAATAATTTTATTTAGGTACGTGCTTTGTCCAATATTTTACTTAATATCTAGTATAGGTACCTGTAGCGATTTAAATAATTAACTTTTGTTAGTTCACTCTACAGGAAAACATGACTCTATTTAAGTGAATAATATTTTGTAAAATAATATTCTTAACAAGGTAAGCACACTTTTAATAGCTTTGTATTTATTTTTTATACTTATACTTACATGTAGTTAGTTACTTACAAAACCCATGGTATAGAAAAAAAAAATCAAATTCAATTTTAAAACTATTATACAATAACTAGCTGACCGGGCAAACGTTGTTTTGCCATGTAAAAGGGGTTGATCCTAGAGGGGTGAAAATTCATGGTTGTATGTATTTTTGTATGCTGTATCATAAAAAAAATTAAAACAAAAAATTTTGTCAAAAAAATAAAATAAAAAATTTAGGGGTGGACCACCCTTAACATTTAGGGGGATGAAAAATAGATGTTGTCCGTTTCTCCACCCTAATCGATATGCATGCTAAGATTTACGAAAATCGGTCGAGCCGTTTCGGAGGAGTTTAACTTCTAACACCGTGACACGAGAATTTTATATATTAGATATACTAAACTAGAGGCCCGCCCTCGCTTCGCTTCGGTACATATCCTCTAAAATTTGGAAATCCCGTTTGTCCCGTTTCCGTAGGAATTTCGGGAAATATGTCCTCAATGCTTCCTTACACTCCCTACTGAATATAACTGTCATATTTCATCATTATGTGGTTTGCGTAAAAATTTGGAATTCCCGTTTGTCCCGTTCCCGTGGGAATTTCGGGAAATCGGTTCTTAGTGCTTCCTCGCACTCCCTAACGAATATACATGCCCGATTTCTGCTTTATATTTATAGCGGTTTTCGTAAAAAATAAAATTCCCGTTTTTCCCGTTCAGGTGGAAATTTCGAGAAGTATATTGGGGGAGGCCTGTGTCCAACAGTGGACTTCTCAGGGCTGTAAATGATGATGATGATGATGATGTTCTCAGTGCCTCCTCACACTGCCTACCAAATTTCATCATTATATTATGTCAAATGGTTTTCGTTAAAATTCTTCTTCTTTCTTTGTCTTCATACGTATAACGATTTTTTTTTATGTATTCCAGTTTGTTCCGTTCTGGTGGGAATTTCGGGAAATATGTTCTCAGTTCTTTCTTACACTCCCTACCGAATATACCTGTCATATTTCATCTCTATATGTCATGTGGTTTTCGTAAAAACTTTAAATTCCTGTTTGTGCCGTTCCCATGGGAATTTCGAAAAACCCGTTCTTAATGGTCTTTTACACCCCCTAACAAACATACACACCAAATTTCATCTGTGTACGCCAAACGGTTTATTTTTATACTTATTGAGCTTTTGTTCCGGTACAGTGAAAATTTCGGTAAAAATTTGGAATTCCCGTCTGCCCAGTTCCCATGGGAATTTTGGGAATTCCATCCGACTACACCCCCTAACGAACTTAAACACCAAAAGGAGTGGGTGTAATTTACTTGTGAAATTTAAAATTCATTTCTATGTGCCCGTTTCTTCGTGGGGTCATGTAGGTATGTTGTTTTCGCAATTCTTTTTGATTTTGACTAATTTTACACTCATTTTTGAGGATTTTCTATTTCGACGTTTCCATTCATCATCGTTATCATCCATCATAAATTCAGAAATCATCAGTAATAAAAATAATGGTTGTACATATGGATGCTGTATTCCTCATGCTCTTTCTTCGGGATAAACCAAACTAAAAAAAAAAACAAATTTCGTCTGTCATGTTGTGTCATGTCATCTGTACGTCACAGCATAATCAATTCCCAGAACCCGTGATCACGCACACTTTTGAAGCAACTTTTTAGTATGTCAAATTTTTACAACCTAAAAAACTGATAATATTTATCGATTGCCAACAATCGACGGGTAAGAAAAGTGGAAGATGCGGGATATTTGACTCGTTTTTGCTTCACTACCCGGAATACATCTGTCATTGATCACTCCTTCTGGGGACTTGTTATTCTATGGTGTATGTCAAAATTATACCTCCCTGCGTCAAATGGTAATTTTTTTTGTATTTAATTCATATTTATTCCAGCTCAGTGGAAATTATGGGAAACCCTATAATATCCTATGTTCATCCGGGTCCAATAAGGATTCTAACGGTGAAAGAATTTTTGAAATCGGTCCAGTAGTTTCGAAGCCTATTCGCTGCAAAAAAACAAACATACAAACAAACAATCAAAGTTTACCTCTTTATTATATTATATTAGTATAGATATAGAGAAAAGGAATTATCACTTTCCCAAATGGTTTGCTGGAAGAAATCTCTCTCAGAGATAAGCACGCCTTTGTACATTATCTTTCATAATTTCTGCCTGTATATAATTGTATGTGTACAATAAAGAATAAGGAAAATAGAACCGAAATAATAAATTTGTCTAGTAATATATCATCAACCAAAAATTTGAAGTTTCCTGTCTAAAAAGGTAATATAAAATTTTACACAAAGGAGAAATTTAATTGATTTCCGTTTTCCATTAATAATATAATTATTTGAACTCCTAACGATCATTTGATTAAAACCTCCTTAGAGGAAAGGAATTTAACTTCATTTTATAACAACAACTAAGATATATAAATACAATCTCTCTGAAGCTTCACATTTTCAGTCAGCTATGGTACAGTTTTCGTTTTAATTTATTTAACCACATAACAAAGAAAGTTTTTTAAATTTTATTAATCATTTAGGAGCCTTTGCGAATATACGACTGGACCAATAATTTGGGTCGTATGCACCATTTAGAAACACATTTTTTTTAATCTACTCATTTTACTAGCCATTATACCGATATTTTACAGAATGAACAATTAAACAGATAATGTTATTATTATTATTTTTTATTTATTTAGAATATAAGATTTTACATTGTTTTATTCTAATGCGGCATCACAAAAACCGGTCAGGTTTATCTGGATACCGCTTACTTTTCTACAATTATGGTCTTATATATGTTGTTATGTCCATCATCTGTCATACATAACAACACACATTTACAACAGACGAGACAGACCACGCTTCCCTCGCACGCTGTGGCATATAGGTACATAACATAACGGTATGTTTGTTCTCTGTGACAGTGTAAGTGCGACAACGTTATGTGCCCTATGCATGCGATGAGAACGTCGTAGTTCGTTCAAATTTTAATGCACAAATCAAAACTTAGAAAGATGTTATGTGTCAGTTTAGTACAATGTACACAATACCTTGCAGATGCAAAGTCAATATGGCTTCTAGGTGGTATGAGCGAGGGGGCTAAGTGCGCTTGGGGATGACTATTGAATATGTGATATAGATAAGGTGTTGTACAGAATGTTGGAAATTACTTGATTATACAATAGAATGAAAAAAAAAATTATTGGGTAGATTTTTGATCTTTGATCCAGAAAGTGTTTGTGTAGTTTACATTTTAAATTCAATTTGGTCAATTCATCTCGAAATTTAGTCGGTAGGTCACTGATGAGGCAGGGTATTTGGTAATTTAGTTGATTTTTTCCGTAAAGGTTATGTGTTATTGGTATAATTAGTTTATGTTTACATACACTTCAGGTATATTTTTGTTGGTTGCTTTCAGATTGCAGTTCTTTATTAAAAAATTGTTCCAGGAGCAGCGAATATTTTATTTTTTTCGTGAATAGGTATAATATTGTGAATATTGGGAGATTCAGGCATACCTATTACCTACAGTGGTCTACGAAAATATTTATTATTATCTATAGAACACAAAAGATATTAAGACCACAAAAAATAGAATTCTGGTCCAAAAATATTTACACGTCCTTTTTGTATTGGATTTTTTATAACAATAGGTATGTGTGCTTATGACAGGTACCTTGTTATATATATTTAAGAGGACAAGAGGTAAAGAATGTCAACTTGCTTGAATGAAAGATAGAAAAATTATTGTTATTTTGCACTCTTGCGGAATTTTGATCGAAGGCGATCTTAATAATTACAGATAATTTCCTTTAGATTACTAGGAATAATGAAGAAACGGTGTTATTGTGACTTTGATAGTACTCAAATGCAGTTATAAGTATATAGTCATTTTAACTCGCCGACGTTAAATCTTGCTACGAGTATGACGTCTTGCTGATCTAACCTAAGATAAAATAATTAATCAGAAAAAACAAAATTACTTTCTTCCAAAACCCCTACTATTCAATATGCCTAGCCATTTTGTAATGTGGCATATTATAAAATATGCTTTCAACAGATATACCCAACCAGTATCTCCCATGAAAGGAAGTAGATATCTTCATCTTAAGGCGTCTTATAATTGCCGTAAAAGTATTTATCCCAGCCGTGACACCGAGTAATGTGGTCAGGACTAGGCATTTGCGATTTCGTATCGTGAAGCGTTGCCCTGTACGAAAGCACGATATGACATAGTCTTATATTTTCATGTAAGTACCCAAAGCTTTACCTACGTGCACCATTATCAATAATAATACTGATATTTATATTGAGCACCCACAAAAACTGAAGATACACATTACTTATTACCTTCCTTTATTCTTTATTACAACCTTAACAATAATAACGAGCTTGTCAACTTAGTGACAACATATTATACCTATAGGTATATTCGGGTAATAAGAAACCCTACGCGTACGTTATTAAATAATAATGAGACATTATTTACGGTTAATGTTAATGTCTCTTGACGCAAAATTCACAATTGGTTACTGGATAAATGTTACTATTCTGTTCATGAGTATTTGGGTGAATTCTAATCTAATTTAATTTATTATTATTTTTATTACTTTTATGTATAACATTAGCAATGAACTATATTATTGAGTCTGACTTGTAATATTTAAACCTGTAAGCTATGTAAAATTTGTCTACCAAGGTTACGTTTAATTAATTAATATATCTGATAAAAAAAACATTTGTATGCCCAAATGGGCAGATTTTCGCGGACATTATCATTGTTTAAGACACCATACATTGTATAATATCATTGTATTATCTACCGGAAATCAGACAAATAAAATATTTCATTCATTCATTCATGATTATTACGAGCAATAACATTGAAGTCAACTACGATTAGTCTAGTCAAGTAAAGTTGTATTGAAGAGATTCGGTTTTGGACGATATTTATATTTTGGATTGAGTTTCGAAAACAAAGAATATTTTTATTACTATGCAGTGTGTTTATTATCTGTTTCTTTATTAATATTAAAAGTTCGTTTAAAACCAACATTCAAATTACGTACATAATTCTAAAGGTAGATTTTAAGCACACGACAATCTTTATATACAAAAAATAGTACCCCTCTTTTATCTTCCTATAATAATAAAAAAAATTAAAACATAGTATTCCACTTTTGTACATTTATTTTATTAAATTCTTATTTGTTTATGGATGAAAGAAACATTTAAATAATTTTGCAAACGTTCTATTTCCGGCAGTGTAGAAAGCATCAAAAGCAGATCAGTCGTCAATTTCCGATAAGTACTTAAATAAAGTTCACCAAAATAGCTTTTATTTTTTTGACAAATAAAAGATTTTAAATATACAGGGTGGAAGTGGCAGCCAGGAAAATATTGATATGGCGATTTCAGACTATGATTCTGAGGTGAAAACTTTCAAAATTTTCCGTCATTTTTTTTTTAGGAAAAAAAGTTCGTTTAAGTAGGCCTTAGATAATGACTTAAAAACAAAATTTTAACCATTGGATGATTTTAAAAAAGTTTGTCCCAAAAAAGTTCAAAATACTGATCAACGCCAATGGAGAGTCACAAGTAGTCCAAAAAACAGTAATGTATCACACAATAACCAATAAGCCCATTTAACTAGTCACTAGATCACCCGATACAATTGGCGCGGAAAGCAAATATTGCGGATAATCAAATTAAAAATGCATTTCCTGCAAAAAATAACACTGTCGTGTAACTTAAAACAGTGGTACTTGTTCAGTATTTCAGTATTTGCCTGGCTGTCACACACACCCTGTATGTATACTTGTATTTTATCATAATTAGTGAGATGTTAGTAGTCAAAATTAGAAGTGTCAATAGGTATGTGTCTGTCTACCTATCCATAAAAAAGTACATGTAACAAAACATCATCTTCATTGTTGAAACCACCTACCTAGAACTCCAATTAATGTTCTAAAACCTAGGCACTAGATAATCTTCAATTGACAGTCACTCGTCAATAATCCATGTTGGCATTGCTGTGCAAAAGCTATTCATCAAGCTCGATCTCATCATTAACTCTATGGTAGAGAACACACTCTATGTTCCCATCGCACAAATTCTCCAAGCAAAACATGACTATTGACCCACAAAATCCAGCAAAACATCGCGGCAAAGGTCACGATCGAGGAAATCATCAAAGACTCGAGCACGTCAAACGAACAGCTGAGCGCTATCCGGGCGTCAGCAGGTGGGTCGGAGCTCCTATATTTAGCGCGTGAGTCGCACGTTCATTGTCACCAGTGCGCGCCAAGGCTCTTGGACTGTTGGCCCATCTATGCCGCATACTAAATTACCGATGCATATATTTTAGCACAACATAATTACGCGTGTGCTAAGGATTCCAAGTAGTAGCTCTGAGAGCATATCGCTTCCACGCGATAATATTATAAGTGGAAGTACCCTTTTCTCTTATTTATCAGTGCGCTTAAACTGAGAAAAAGTAGCTATATAAATTGGCCGTAGTTCTGCAGAAAGCGACCAAAGCCATTTTTGGCCAAAATGAGTTAGCTATGCCATCAAAAACTAGATTTTTTGCTATATATTCTGGTCAAAATCGACTGTTTTTAGTACAATTATTTGATAAATTGCTGAAAACGATCAACAAGAAATACAAGTATTAAATAAGTTAAAAGCAGCCACCTTGGTCGAGTTGTTCTGATTGAAGAACTATTCTCCAACTAAAATATTTATCTTTAAATCTGCAGAACACGGCCATTTCACTCGGTCGGTTTTAGTAATAAAATAACCTATAGTACTAATGTTATCAATATTTTATTCTGCATAAAACGACTACGTAGATTCTTTCTTCGATTTAGATTTTCCGTTCGTCCCGTAATTTGGTCGTATTTTGCTTTTAATATTTAGTAATCAACATAGAACTTTGTTGTCATTCCATGTTCGGCTCGTACCTATACTAGAACTCTGTGGCCACGACAATTTAAGATTGGCAAATTCCAATAAGTAGGTAAATAAATAGTAATGTCTTGTTTTTTTCCTTTTTAGCTAAGTATTTTAGTAAGTTTTTTAAGCTGACGGGTTTGTTGATTACTGAATATAATTTTTATCGGACGCCCCGTTCATAACCGTTTCAATAAAAATAAAATTTGTGATATCACATTTAGCAGAAAACGACTACAGTTTTGGTCGTTTTCATTTGGTCATGGTATTATAAGTATGTTATATTCTGCAGGAAACGACTACTTGTTTTAAACCAAGATTATTACATGATATTTTTTTTTAAACGAAAAAACCGACTTCCTCCCAAAACTCGAGCTTACCAAGGTAAAATTTTAATAAAGGGCAAATATATATTGCGTTAAGCCGTGTACGAAGTTTAGAAGGCATAATGTTGTCAGATTTATATGCCAGCAAATGATTAAATAGGCTACATGACAAAAGAGAGAAATGAGTTGGCTTCGAAACTTTACGTCTGACAATAAAAGCAACATATAATTACACTCCTTCTTCCTACCCTGTTCCCACTTTTCTTTCTTTCATTCATCCCTATTATCCGTCATCTCATTATTCTCATGTCTACCTCTTCCTCTATAACCAGGAAGGGCAGGAAGAAGGAGTGTAATTATATGTTGCTTAAATAACAGTGTACATGGCTGTTGTGCTGCCAAATCTCTTATATTCCTCCGAGGCGTGGTGCATGTACCGTCGCCACATACGCACTCTCGATCGATTCCACCTCAAGTGCCTCCGATCCATCATGAGAATCAGATGGTCCGACCGAGTGCGTAATACCGAAGTATTGCGAAGAGCCAATGTAAGTGGCATTGAGGCTTACTTAATGCGTCGGCAGCTTCGGTGGTGCGGTCATGTGTCTCGTATGGCGGAGGAGAGATTGGCTAAGCGCATATTCTTTTGTGAACTGGAGGAGGGCAAGCGGAAACGCGGCGGGCAACTCCTCAGATACAAAGATGTTCAGAAAAGCGATATGAAGAGATGTAATATAGATCCACCTAAATGGGAAGTTTTGGCAGCACAACGACCAGAGTGGCGTAGGATGGTGATGAAGCAAGTTCACGAGTTCGAAGAGCAGCGTCAAGCTGACCTTGACGCTAAACGTGATGAACTAAAGACTCGTCCTCCTGCTGCCATTATCTATAATTACAATAATGGCGCACTAACCTGTCCTCTGTGTGCGCGGGCGTTCAGGGCGAATATTGGCTATGTAAGCCATCTCCGAGCGCATGAACGCCAACTTAGTAATATCTAGGAGTAGAAGTGGTCGCCATGACCGAAATCGGTCGGAGGTCATCATTATTATCATCATCATCATCATATTGTCAGACGTAAAGTTTTGAAGCCTAGTCATTTCTCTCTTTTGTCATGTGGCCTATTTAATCATTTGCTGGCATATAAATCTGACAATATTATGCCTTCTAAACTTCGTACACGGCTTAACGCAATATATATTTGCCCTTTAGTAAAATTTTACTTTAGAAAACTCGAGTTTTGGGAGGAAGTCGGTTTTTCGTTTAAAAAAATATATTATTGTTGGTCTCTTTCTGCAGAACTACGGCCAATTTTGGATAAATTATTCAACACATTTTGATGCCTTGAAATGCGAAAGGATTTTTTTTTGCATTTCGATTAGTTTCCCGGGAAAACCGGGGTAAATAAATTTAATATTATTATAATTAGATATACAACCATAAATTGTTATGAGCTGCTAAAACAATATTGAAAGATTCAAAACAGCTAAATTGAGCCCCTTAATTTTACAGCCAAAATATAATTTCATTAGTCATACAGCTACATTTGTTACTCATAAATTATACAATATCGTAATTTATATTGCAATATACGTATTTCAATTTAAGAAATACGAATATGATTCTCAAACTAAATGGGATGGCTCGAAATTTGGATTAATTGATTGTACAATTGACGAAATAAGTAAGTGGACATGCGTAATAATGAGCGTGGTCGACTGGTGACACCAAATTTTGTAAAAAAATATTTACAAGTTCATGAAGCGCTTTCGTCAGTTCTATCGTATATGTGCAGGCCAATTAGAGCGTTTTTCCGAAATATCAGTCAAGATGTAAAGGATAGGATATCTAGCAATGTACTTATGGTTGCATGCTAGGTGCTTGGATCTGGCTTCTCGTTGCGACTGTAGTGTCTTGTGTTCGTGATCATGAGTCGGCAGATCCGAGGGTCAGCGGAGGGTGTAGGGCCCGGAGGTGGGCGACCCCTCAATAGAGATTTGAACTTCCGAATAGTGACGCCTGATACGATTAAATATTTAAAAAATTCAACATTATATATCAACATAACGATAATTTAATTAATTAACGTATGTAACATTCCGCTGACGTTTGTCGTGTCATACACACGTGTCATAGGCTTTCAATAAAATTAATTAAAAGTCCTGTGTATATCTTATAAATACCCATCTGGACCGATTAATTGAGAAATTATGGAGGAAAATATAGATGATGAAGATATAAATTCTAGTGTATAAGTGATAGTGATGATACAAAAGATACAATAAAAGAATGCGAAAAGGAGATTTTTGAATTGTCAAATATGTCATGCATGTCACCTATCATTCAGTGCGGTCAAAATAGACAGCTGAAAAAAAGGAAAAAAGATAGTGAAGATGACAGTAGTGAAGAAGGTTTTACAACGGTAAGCAGAAGGAGACCAAAAATGTTGATTAGAAATTCTTCACCAATTATAGAACAAAATTTCGTAAAAGAAAATGAATTTCATGAAGTTTGTGTTTCTTCTACAAGAGAGTTACCAAGACAAATGGCTTTTGCCAGATTGTTGAAAGCAGAAGGTATCAATAATATACTAAGAGTTAAATATAAAAGTCCATACAAAATACTATTACGATTTTGTTCTAAGGAAGATGCCCAACGCTTAATTGAGTGCCAGAAATTGTCAGAAATGGAATACAAGTGCCAAATGAGTTTCGACACTTCTATTTCTTATGGAATTATCAAAGGTATTGATCTTGAATTAGATGAAAAGGAGATATTAGAGATATTAGAATGTACGGAGAAAATATTATCTGTTAAGAGGCTCAGACGAATAAATGATGAAGGAAAATGGGTGGACAGTGAAACAATAAGAATAAGTTTCAAAGTTCTTACTTACCGGAATATGTAAAAGCTTACGGATGTCGTATAAGAGTCAATACATATGTTTTTCCTGTAACGCAGTGTACGGGATGTTGGAAATTCGGCCACTTTATAAAGTACTGCCCATAAAAAGATCATTTGCCCAAAATGCGGAGGTTCTCATGAAAACTGCGATCTCAAGGAATTTAGGTGCCTAAACTGCAAGGGTCCTCATTTTGTGCTGGATAAATCATGTCCTCTCTTTTTAAAGGAAAAAAATATAAGAGATATAATGAGTAAGGATAATGTCACTTATCGGAAGGCGCTACAAATTTATGTACAAAGCACCAATAAAGTCGAACAAATATGCTTGCACACTGATAATGTCATTGACCAAAACAAATACTCATATGACCAGAGAAGGTGAAACATATAGTAGTGTAGTTTTAAAATCGTTGGGTAAATCTGATCAACGGGAATCCACTCCTATTTCAAGAAAAGAACAATGATGGACCTCAGATAAGCTTTTCAAAAATTAAAGAAATAGAGCCAAAAAAGAAGACCAGACTACCTAGCAATAAAATTAATAAAGTTTCAGAGGATCGCCCCATTCATTGTGAAGAGCAACTATTCTTAACGGACGTAGAACACACCGAGGATAAATACGCTGATGATAGAAGCCAAAAAAAGGAAGGGTTTGAATTCATGAAACTCTTTTAAAGATTAAGTCTATTGTATTATCGGAGTCTATATTTGAGGAAAAATTAATATCAATTGTAAAAATCATAGTACAGGAATGTAAGGTTTATATTAGGAGAGTATTTTCATGTCGTGACCTACTACAAAAATTGTTTAGTCTTGTAATGGATAGTAATATTTCTAAAGATTTGCTATAAATATCTTGCAATGGAATTCACAAAGTATAAAACCTAAGCTATTATGTTTTGGAGAACTTTTGAACCAAATGAAAATTCACATAGCAATGTCAGTGAAACATGGTTGGATTTAGATGATTTAATTAAAACTACTAATTATAATATATTTCGTAAGGATCGTGAAGATTCATCTTATGGTGGAGTAGCTATATTTATACATAAATCCATTCGAGCTCATATTTGCCCATTTCCTCTAACTAACAGAGGTATAGAGTTAATAAATATTAAATTAATTAACTGTCCTTATTAGAAATATTGTAGGGTTGTACTGTCCCTCTTCTGTTCACACACAAATTGCTGATTGGGATAACATATTTTCAAGATTTCAGAGGCGTACATAAATTGCAGGTGATTTTAATGGTCATTATAGTAATTGGTCTAACAGATCTGATACGCGAGGTTTAAATCTTTTTGATTCATCGCTCGAGAATGGATTTATGTCCCTTAATACAGGAGAACATACGCGTATTAAATTGGTTAATGGAGTCCTGCAAAAATCGTCTCCAGATATATCATTTGTATCCTCAGATATTGCTGTTAAATGTAACTGGGGCGTTTTAAATGAAACTTTAGGCAGTGATCATTTAGTTATTAAAATAACTGTAAACTATCAAGATCATAGGAACATCATTAAAAGACTTAATTTTAGAAAAGCTGATTGGGTTAATATGAGCAGAGTCTTAAGGAATCATTTTCTGCATTGAACAATAATAATCTTAATGTTCAAGCTATGTATGATTATCTGATAGAACAAATAAATAAGGCAGCGAATGTTAGTATTCCTATAGTCAAAATATGTACCAATCCTGAGCAAAATTTCACGCCCAAGAATACTGGAATTCGAACTTATCATTGATAGTGGCACAGCGCCGATTATGTTTGCGTGCTTTTCGGCGAAATCCTACACCTGATAACTTACAAAAACTCAATAATAAAATCGAAGAAGCTAGTAAAATGATTAGGTCAGCTAAATCCGAATTTTTCATAAGTTTTGTGATTCTCTTTGCGAAGCTACAACTGCATCGGATATGTGGAATCGAATGCGTTGGGTTAAGGGGTACAAGCGTAAGAAAAACTTGTGCGTCGATAGATAAACAGGAAGAATTGATGTCTGCACTTGCTCCAGATTCTGTAATTAATATAAGCCCGAACTTTGGTTTCCAAAAATAATATGTTAAATTAGACTTCACTATGCAGGAATAGAAAATTGTCTCAAGAAAAAAGATACGCTCCTGGAGAAGATGGGATTTCATTCAATGCTACATAATTCTCCTAAAGAAGTGCGAAAATTTACTCTCAAATTATTTAACTTGATATTCATAACTGTACTATACCTCATCAATGGCGCAACATTCAAAATTGTACCGATTCCGAAACCTAGCGCAAATGTTAATGTTGAGCCTAAACTACGGCTATCTCCTTAATGTCATGTATATGCAAAATATTTCATAACATGTTATGTAAGAGGCTTGAGTGGTACGTAGAGAGAGAGAAGATTTATCCCCATCTAACTTAGGATTTCGTAAATCTCAATCTTGCATGGATAGTTTAGTTCGATTAGTATCTCATATTCAAATAGGATTTTCAAAAAATTCCGACGTTAGCTGTTTTTCTTGACGTAGAAAATGCGTATAATAATATACTAGTTGATAAAGCTACACTTATTTTGGATGATATAAAAGTGGGATCTAAAGTATGCAAATATTTATATTCATTTTTAAGTGAACGGTTTTTAACAGTAAAGGATTTTTACGGTAATAATGTCATTACTAGAATGACACACAGAGGTCTTGCACAGGAGACCCCATTTCTCCCTTACTATTAATATAGTTACTCACAAGATTGTTCAGCAAATTAGTAATGTAATGATATCCCAATATGCAGACGACTTTGTTTTATATTACAGTTATAAAGATATATCTGTTTGTGAACGGAACATTCAAACCGGATTAGATTATATGATTACAGCTTTGAGAGATATTGGCCTTGAACTCTCAACTACAAAATCCCAATTCTGTTTATTTAGCAAAGGGCATAGGATAATTTTACCTCGTTTACATATAAATGAAAATTTTGGTCATCATCGGATTGCATTAAATATCTAGGGATGTGGTTAGATAAAAGTCTTAGGGGAGAAAACACATAGGTGAACTTATTAAAAGATGTTCAAAATACTGAAACTTATTTAAGGTTCTAGTCGGGCCTACCTGGGGCGTTCATCAAAACATATGAGAAGGTTATACATAGCATTAATTAGAAGTAGACTTGAGTATGGATGTATACTGTATGATACTAGTGCTAAGTCATAAAATTAAATTAGATAGATTGCAAAATCAGGCTATGAGAATTATTGGTGGATTTATCAAAAGTTCTCCAATTCATGTTATGGAGAGTGAATTATCTTTGTCTCCTTTATTATAAGAAGAGAATATTTAGCATATAAGTATACTCTAAGGCGCAGTCGTGGTCAAATAATGCAACAATAGATCTACTCAATAAGTTGAGTAACCTTGGTCTTACTAGATATTGGAACAATAAAAATAAACCCCTGTTAGTTTAAGACATTCAATGAGACCAAAAATTATAAGCTTCACTCATCACATAGTTACAAATGTTTACATTAGATGTTTGGGTCTCATACATTAATGTTAAAAATATTATCCAACTAAGTTAGAGTGTATAAGGGTACAAAAAATATGTATGAAACAAATTCACTTAAGTCTGATGTATTGAGGAACTGCACACCAAGTACTATGCATACCATAAGATATATACAGATGGTTCAAAAAATACGGTCGGTATAGGGGGCAGCTTATTTTGATCCACATGAGCGCTCTGGAGGGTGGTTTCAGTGTTAGTGCTGATGTTTCAGTTATGTCTGCGGAACTCATTGCAATGTCACAGGCTCTATCCTATATTTCCAGTAATAATTGGCCTAATGTAGTTATTTTTTCAGATTGCAAAAGTGCTATCGATCACGTGGCTCGGTGCGCTCTGGTCATAGAGGTGTACCGATAGTCTATAGAATTTTAGAGGAAATCATCATGCTACAAAATAAGGGTATTTCTGTGAGGTTTCAATGGGTTCCAGCACATATAGGCTTGAGTGGCAACGAGGTGGCTGATAGGTTAGCTAAATCTGGGATATCACAAGGTAATGTAATTACCTATGAACCCGATTTCTCGGAAGTGCTCACTAAATTCAAAAAAAAAAACTATCACAATTGGAAACATTTTTATAATGAAAGATCCCGAGATAAAGGATATGGTAAGGACATACAACCACAACCACCTCGTATTCCTTGGTTCATAACGTTAAATTAAGTAGAAAATATGTAAAATTGATAATGAGGCTCCGTTCTGGACACATTCCATCAAATAAATTTGCATATCTCATGAAAAAATCGGATACACCTAATTGTGATACATGTGATAAAATAGAGGATGTGCAACATTTGTTGGTTGAATGTATCAAAAACCAAAGTGAGAGAGAAGTATTGATGAGGGAGTTTAGATAAATTTGTTCGATGTAGGAATCATGCAAACTATTCTCTCTGAGCCGATTTCTACTTGTGCTATTATGTTATGCAAGCTAATCACAGTCCTGCATCAGTAGGTTAATAATAGTATGTTATCCTGTTTATAAAATAAAGTGATACAATGGGGTTGACATACCCTCGTGGGTAAAACCCCCTTTAAAAAAAAAAAAAAAAAAGAATAAAAAAAAAAAAAAAAAAAAAAACGTATGTACTCGTAACGCTGAGAAAATACATGATTAACGTCTGACAGGCGTGAATAATACTTTGTCCACTATAAATTTTGTCAAGTTTATTTTTGTTGTGCGGAATATAATCAGCTCATTTGTTACTTTTGTTAGGAATAGAGCGTTTATATTTATTAATAAAAATGAAATAGTGTTATATAATATGAAATAGTAATCTTCTGGGTTATTTGTTTTATAATAAACTTACTTATTTCAAAAGATTTATGATAACATTTTTTTTTATTGCAGATTTATATTTTGAATTGGGAAAAATGGGGCTATAAAAAAGCTTGCTTGGACGTAAATTGATTACGAAATAAATTAACAAAATAGAGCGGACAGCACGTAATGAGTATAGGCCTTTTTCGTTCTCTCAGCCCGGGGGCTGCGGGAGCTTATCGGGGGGTTAGCAGCAGTTTTATAATAAACTTACGCAGCAAAAGATTTATGATCATTTCACATCAAAATACAGATAACAATGTACGGGGGATTTATATTTTGAACTTAATGGGGCTAAGAAAAGCAAAATTTTTTATGAAAGCTATATTTTGAATGATGGGTTCATTTATTAGGCCCTCAAGCTTCACCTACTCATAAAAGCTATAAAAAACTCCAATTGAACTGGGTCTTGAAGGAGATTTGGCTGAACTCAATCGATTTTGTCATCCACGTTTGGGAGCTTCATGCATTTTTTTAAACTAAGGGGGGTGGTAATCCTTTGCAAATCAATTTGCACAAAATATATACTTATTGCAAATGTTGTATAATTTATTATTCTATGATTAAAATTAGAAACATGGTACTAACATAGTACAATTTAATATAAATCGCATTATGCTCGATGTGGTATGTACATATATTGCTTTTCTAAGGAAATGTATAATATAAGAAATTAAAATTCCAAGAATGGTCGACCATTCATTCCATATAACTAATTCATAGTGAGCTATTTATTCAATTTTTATTCTTTCAAATGAAGATATCTGTAAGTTCCTTGTTTTAGTATTAATTTTATTTAATTTTTTTGTAGTTTTTATGGTCAGATATTCGTTAAACCAACTGAGCTCGATAGCTATTTTCTAAAACCGTGAGCTCTGCCCTGTTTACTTAAACTATGGGCATATATAGCATAAAAATAAATGTGGGAGTCTTTATATTCTAACCATAACATACAAGATCTCTCGTCTATAAGCTAAAGTGGAACACCTACCTATGCAGATGTGTACATTAGTAATGTAGGTATGCGCAAAATTACCAAATAAAGGACGTTTGCATCTATTTATCCCTTACTACACCTACAATATAGCCATAAAAGTGATAACGGTCAAGACATTATAGCTGGGTTACATTATTTTTAGTATTATTTTATTGTAATTTATTTAAACAAAGTAACATCAGTCATTTTTATATGTAAGATATATGGTTAAATACTTCTTTAAATAACCAATAGGGTTGTTTACAGTTTTTATTTGTATTTATATCAAAAGATCATAAAATAAAAGAAACATTTGCAAAACGCAAAAATTTGCTAGCGTAAAAACTTTCCGGGATATAACGATTTCAAAATCACAATTTTAGTCTTGCCAAAAAAAGCTCTTTCAGTAACTTGTATGCGCGTAAAACAAGTTTTGTTCTACAGCACTATTAAATATTGCGTTTATAAATATGGTCACAAAACAAAAGATCCTGTAAATGATGCAGGTGGACAGGTGATGATGTAATTTTTAATTAATTTCACTTTTGAAAAATGGACTTGCCCACTAAACTTTGAAGGCTGAATACTACCTCATTTGGACACATAACCAAATTGTAATTTTACAGCTAGTAAAGCTAGCATTTTGATAACTTATTCTGATAAGCATAAAATGTTATTAAGATTGAACCATAGAAAACATCTCCATTATTTCCCATTGACAAATTACTGTTTCCTATGTACACCGCTTTTTCTTCCTTAGGCATATTTGCACGCCTGTCATATAAGTCCTATTCGCTTATTCAAATAAGCTTTATTTATTGGATTAAACCTAATACCTTGGCAGTGTCTCGTTAGTTATTCCACAGGGTGTCTGGCTGATGTTTTAACACATAAATTAGTAAAGTAACACTAAATTTAAAGGTAGTTCAATGTCAAACGTTAGATCCAGCTGTAAACATTCGTGTGACATAACGTCATTCCAATACCCGATCTACTTCAAAGTTTTATTAATTGTGTATCACTAAACATGTAAATGGAAAAACTGGAATTGCGCAGAGAGATTCATGGGTCTGCACTAGATTCTTTTAGTTTAGTTTTGTCTACGAAATAATACTAATTATTTTTTTACCTATTCCCAAAAGAGGATTAAACTAAATTAAATATCCCATAATCAGTACGATCCACTGAACACGCGACGAGTAGATCGATCAAGTTTACAAGTTGTATTGATTTCAGATAACATACATACATACATATAATCACGCCTTTATCCCTTACGGGGTAGGCAGAGCACCAAGCGCCGATAGAACCACATGCTGCCATTTCAGATAACATTTGAATCAATAATCTGCTTAGTTATCTAGAGCCAACACAAATGACTAGTCGGCAAAACAAAATAATCTGCTAGTTAACCACAAATGTCAAAAATTGCAAAATGCAATAAAATTGTGTCCTTGTTCGTCGACCGCACTACGGCAAAACCGCCGCGGTTTTTAACCGCCTGACTTTGTGACTAAAGTGAACCAATGGAAGCGGCCGCACTGACGGTTTTTTCCCGCAACTGATTTTATAACCGCGTTTTGTTACATGACTAGCGGGTAAAGACCGGGCCAAAATTTGTTGTCCATAGAACTTATACTCACGGTTTTTAACCATAGTGTGTGCGTCTCGAGTGGTTTTGCGGTTATGCGGTTAACCGCTTGCGGGAAAAAACCGATGTGCGGCCTGGCGCTTCTATCGCAACTGCGTTATGTTCAAAAGCCGACTTTTTCAACGCGTACAGTAAATGCAACTGACGTAATTTTGGATCAGAGGGGTAAGCACGAATCTCTCGATAGTCCGTAACGCTATCGTCCAACTTTCAAATAACATTGATTTAGCTAGGGAGTCGCTATCATTACGCCGCGTAAAAAGGTTCGTGCTTACCCCACAGTAGTGAAACTTACCATTAGTTAAAACGTATGTCCTTGACTTGACAGTAGTAGACTACAGCATTTTCATCGTATTTGCATTAAGTAAGCTTGACTACTGATGAAATAGTTTACTCTCAGACTCGGTTGAACTACTTATATAACGAGTACACTGTAGTATAGGTGATATTATAATTACTGAATGCTTGTATTCGGATATGTTCAGTTAGGCCTGCGTTAAGCGAGCGCCCACTCTGTGGGAAAGCGAGGGTCCCCGTCGCGGAAACCGGATTATTTTATTTACGCAGTGTCGCTAGTTCAATTTTACCGGTATATAGTCGTATCGATGGAGAACAAAATATATTATTACGTAGCAAATCGTCAACTAGCAAAAAAGCGTGTTACCGCTAGCGGGCACCGCGCGTGCCCCCCTATGGGTTCCCCGTGACGGATGCCTGCGCATGTCCCCGCGACGGAGCACTTTTGTATGAAACCGTGCGGGCGCCCGCTTTAACGCAGTTTTATGCCTTAGTTTTCTCTGCACGACTGTGTTGGTTTTTTCATCTATTTAATTCGTGAATGTTTCTGCAGCTAGAGAAAAAGGTTTTATGTTTTTGACAGTTAGATAAGAAAAACTTTTCAGACGACGTGATCGGATTTAATTGATTACCCAAGTTCCAGCTGTGATACTCAATGTCAATGATTTATTTAAACTACCAAACTCCGTTATGTCCTTGTGACTCTCCTTTGGTTATTGAAAGTCCATATCCATTAGTTAATGAAAGTTTTTTGAGCGCAACTTTTTTTGGAAAATCATCCATAGATTAAAATTTAGTTTTTAAGTCATTATCTACTTAAACGAACCACACTATTTTTTTCCTGAAATTTTAAATTTTGGAATTTTGCTGCGAAAATAACTATTGTTTTTCGCTCAGAATCATGATCTAAAGTCGGCATATCAATATTTGCCTAGCTATAATTTTTACCCTGTATAAAATATAAACATTTTAGATATTGTTTTTAATGTTACGGGTGTTTGATTTAGGGAACGTCTGTCTGTTAGTATATAGGTATAACTTAAGTTTACGTTTAAGCCTTGATGTTTTCTGTATGCTCGTATCGTCAAAAAATTGCTGAGAATTATCTTAGTAAATTTTAGCACGTGGCTGTAAATTGTTATAGAATTGGGTCCATTAC
Organism: Carposina sasakii; assembly: GCA_014607495.2. Lineage (NCBI taxonomy): Eukaryota > Metazoa > Arthropoda > Insecta > Lepidoptera > Carposinidae > Carposina > Carposina sasakii. Next base: position 9,421,019 of record CP053153.1, read on the forward strand.
GTCTAGTTGGAACAGACGGCGCGGCGCGTAGATGATCTGATGTACGTGACGATAGACGTGATCTGAATCAACAGTTGCTGGTATGGAATAAACTAAAAAAATATAGAAAATGATTTTTTTTTACAATTAATCTATGAACGAAGCATAGAAAATTTCAAAACGCTATTATCTACTTTTAATAATATATTCAACTGAGATAAATGGAGACCATCTTACTAGCTGTATTAGCAGTACGTAGCTGTTACACGGGCATACTGTTTATTTTATGGGTTGATCACCTGTCACTACTACCGAACTTTAACATCTCGAATATACCTACCCTCTGGGAGTGAAATCTGCCTACCCCGTAAGGGATAGAGGCGTGATATAATCACGCCTCTATCCCTTACGGGGTAGGCAGATCACCATATATACATATATATGTATTTTGTTTCATCATCTTTCCTTTATATCTATCCTTCCATAAATAAGTATGAAAAGATATTCAAAAGATTTTAAATGGTAAAACTTATAGTCAAACAGATAAGCAAACAGTGTGTCTTTCGCAATTATCTTGATTACGGACAAAAGCTTACATTCGTAGTATTTCGTAGCACCACATTCGTAGTCTACCTCGTAGCATCTCCGTAGCACCATTACATGTTGTAGCCTCAGGTAAAATATTGCATACTGAGTATGTACTCCTTAATATTAAACATAAATATTCTTCTTCTTCTTCTTCAGCCCATAGCAGTCCACTGCTGGACGTAGGCCTCCCCCAGGGTACGCTACAAGGCTACTGCCACAGGGGGGTTTTGCCCATAGTCAACATAAATATAAGTAAATTAAATATTTGGGAAGATTTACTTATTACGGAATTTTTCTCTCTTCAAAAATTTAGAAATTAGAAAATCTTCATCATTAATCAACGATTGGGTCAATAAATTGTAAGTATTTATTTGAAACTATCACGACCCTTTCTCTCTAAAATCATTAAACGTTTCTAGGTTTATATTTAACGGATTGAAAGCGTATTAAATTATGACACAAAGCTTCATGTCCACCAATACTGTTCGCAAAAACCTTCGTACATTACAATAATAAAAATGAAACAAAGGAAAAACTAAAGCTTAAGCCTTATTTATTTTGTTTTGGCGTAGCCTTTGAATTATGAGAACAATAAATAAGGGAACATTAACATTCTTCTGTCAACAGCGGCTTACAACAGCTATCCATAAATTCACCACCGAGTTTACAACCTCAAAGATAAATATACAACGAAAAACATAAATAGACTGGTAAGTAAAAAACTTTGTACCTACTTCTAAAAAAATGGTACTTATTGAAAATATTGAGTTACAGCAGTACGGGGAATGAGCAGCTTTGGTATTTTCTATATACTATCTACTCGTCTACTTAAAAGTAAAATCTATATGATATGACAATGTGACGATATATCTATAAAAATAACCCATTAACTAAAAAAAAATATGAGTGAAAATGCTATGAAAATTATCGTAGACAGGGTGTTACGAGAAGAGTTGGCGTCAGGCAGGCAGCCGGCCGTTAAGCAAACGCCAAATCTTGGCAATATGAGTTTCGAAAGAAACCATATTACGCTGACCCCGTAATAATGGGATAAGGGCAAGAAGATAATAAGAGTGTTACAAACGCTATGAAAATAACCAGCTCTAGAGAGAGGTTCTCGATCTAGACACCTATAGATTCAAAATCACATGTTGATTCGTCATTCGAGTTAAGTGACCCGATAGCTCAGTTAGTAGAGCGATGCACGGAATGCGAGTGGTCGTGAGTTCATATCTCACTCGGGTGAATTTTTTTTTTCATATTCTTATTAATATATTATTATTATTACTTATTATTATTTATTATAGCATGTTTATTTTTCAAGATTGAATGAACTGAGTTGTTTAGGGATTCCCCATACTATCTGGAAAAACAAACACGTCACAACAGTCTCAAATTTTCCTATAGTGGACTATTTTCATAGCATATTGCTTGACATACCTCTATTGTTACATCTTATACATTATGTGGAACAAAGCAGGAAAACCAAACTGTCCGGCGAGTTATAGCAGGACCCATTAATAAAACATAATATGCGTGTAATGTGGAATAATAAATGCGCTGCGGCAGGACCCTTGCGGGCAGGCCAGCAGCGCCTTGCGTGGTGTGGTGTGCCCTTGACTTGTTAACCGCTGGTCTGCACACTATGCTATGAATCCGTTGAGCAATTGTTGAGAAAAAATAGTATTTAGCTAAATAAAACCAATTAATTATTAGGGTAGGTAATTTTTTTTTTTTTTCCAATGTCTGGCATAACTAGATAAATGTCTCTAACACCATAGAGGATACGGGTATAAGTGCGATGGTTTCGTTTCTGCAGTCAAATAGTGCTAGGTTTATATTTACTGGCATAGAATGCGTTTGATTCTACAGGGTGTAAAAAGAAAACAATGTTTTTTTAATACCTCGTATTCTTTGCAATGTTACGATCATTTTCATCTAGGGAACCAACCCTGGGAAACGACAAAAAAAATTATGAAAAAAATACTGTCATTTTATTGCAAGCAATGTATTCGTTTGATGCGCAAAGTACAAATGTACCTATACATCTTTGAAAAAAAATGTTTGTTAACCGATTTCAGATGGATTTGTGTAAAAAAAATGATAATATTAATGTAACTTTGGACCTCAATAACTTGGAAACCCGTGGTTTCTCAGGGGTGCTTCCATTGAAAAAAATGATCGTGATGTTACAAAGAATACGAGGTATTAAACGAACAAAGTTGCCTTTTTACACCCAGTATAGTCTAGTTAAATAGTTAACTATTTGCACGTAATGTGGTTTACGCTTGCTTTGACTGAACAATGTTAGGCATTCAGTGTGATTAGCCTTTATCACTGTTTAATTTAGCTATAGTTTTATAGATATTTCATAAAATACCTATATATTTAAATGTAAATGATACACACAGCCTAATTTTGCAGTCAACTGCTGGACGTAGGCCTCCCCAGAGCACGCAACAAGGCTACTACCAAAGGGAATTTTTTTAGTCATTACGCAGGGTGGGCGGGTTGGTGACTGGTCAATTGCTATTGAAAAGTAATTTAATATCTATTTATGAGCTACGAAGCATTTAAAAGAATTTTCGAAAAGCCATTTTTATTGCTTTACTGTATAGACAATATTTTCCGCGTCTATTGGAATAAATAAATTTATTTCATACCTAGATGAAATTATATTATTATCGTTTTCCAATGTAAAATTTCGGCCTCTTTTCTTGAGAAACAGTGTGTCTCTACCAATAAAATTTAGTGTGTTAATTTTCAGTTTATAACATTTTACAGCAATATAAACTTTTGCAGTACATTAGCACGCAATTAAATCGCTGTACAAGAGTTTACTAAATAGACAAAACGATAAAATTTTCTTAATTGTTATTACTTCAATAAGGTTGTTTATCTTTCATCTGTACAGATTTCAGTGTTTAATTGTTCGAGTTAATGTTTGTACGAGTAGCCCGGTCTGAACTTTATTACATTTGTGGTTTCAATAAGAAGTCTGTAAGAATTATGTTTTCATGTTTTGAAATATTAATTAACTATAATTTGTTATTAATTATTTTTTATTGTCATCTCTATCCGAATTTCCATCTTAGGTCCTTACAAAAACATACGTAAGTAGGTACTCTAAAATACCCATAAGTAGCTGTACGTCGTAAGCTGGCGAAAATAATATTATTTACATTGATCAATGACTATTTACATTTCTTGAATCCCCTCAAGGTTATCTTTCACTATTTATTTTTATTTAAAATATGTACGATTAAAATTTTACTAAATATATCCGAGACATCATTATTTTTCTGAATAACCATCAAAGCCGTCGTAGTAACAATCAATGTTCCTATGGTAAATATTCAGTGAACGTTACTACAAAATTAATTTTCAAGTTAATTTGATACTTCTTTTTAATTAACTATAGACATCTTTTTAATTGGATGGTTAAATTAATATCTGGCAGATTTATCTCCGCATACATTTAGAAAATCATTTTTGCTTAAATCTTTATCCTATGAGTTTATTTTTAAATACGCAATTCTGTAAGTCTGTTTCTACCATCTGGTAATTTTAGGGGATATTCGAGGCCTAGTTGCAAATCACGCTGTATTTCTGCAAAATAGACTACAGCACGGTAGATAACTTCTTTCACTGATATGACATTGTAGCTAAACTCGACAATATTATTATAACAAAATACCAAAATTTTGATTTTCTATCTACTTTGGAATTTTTCTATATCTACTAGATTATATCAAAAATCTTAATCGCTTGATTTCCTGAGCTACTCTAAGCGTTAAAAGATAAATCTTCCATTTGCTCAGAATCTAATAATATTGGTAGAATATTGCGGTCTCCATTTAATTCTACCACATTAGTAATAATATGAGTCTGTAAAATACAATTCTCATATTATTTTTATAGCAAGTTCATGTATATTCAATGAATTGAAAAAACAATTAATTAAACATAATGAAACGTACATTTAATGAAAGCTTATTTAAAATAATAGACATCTGCAACGATATTCACAACATACTGGTTGAAATAATACAACTGAAATAATACGTGTTACCTACTATTTCTTTGGCAGAAAAAACATTTCGGAAATTGAATAAAACACTTTGGTATATTCTCTCGAATTTATACACAGTTTTCTATTCGTAATAACATCACGAACAGGCGGGCTTACTGCCTAGCGGACGGCTTAGTTTAGATTGCTTCGGGCTTTATGTTTACTACCTGCATGCATGTTCCGGCCAGATGCTCTATCTAATTAACTGAGCATCATTCAATTTTCGAGTAATTTAAAGACACGGTTTCTCTTAGTTAATAATGTAGAGATACTCCAAAATGTGAAGTTATAATAATTTTTATATTTTGCAATTCAGATTTTATATGCTGAATAATTATTATTTCAGCAATAGTAGAAGGTATTTTATAAATTTATCTTTATCTAGTGCCATGCTAAACTTGTCTGTGGGATCTTCTTTGCGATCTTGCAGTTCTGCCTACCTTATTAGGAACACAGCCTTTTGTATATGTATTTATATCTAACGGCCTAACATCACTGTATCGGTAGGTACTTTAGATCTAGCTTTTTCGATCCCATCGGAATTCATGTGTGAGATCTCCCCAAAGAACCTGCCTGTCTATCAGCTATATACGCCAAGTATTCAGTTCTGCAGTGATTTGTCTGTCACTCAACATTTACTATGCTAAGTTTCAAACATATTGGGTGTTTTATTAATAAATTAAAACTAGTTAAAAGAACTATGCTCAAACAAACATACATAGGCACATGACAAAACGGTTCACGGAACCTTAACAAGGCAAAGAGTTCTCAAAGCTCGTGTTTCATGATTTTTATCTTTTGTATATGTAACATGTTATGAGACTTGGCGCATGAAGGAAGCATAAATAATAGTTATGACAGTCAATATGCAAACCTGTCACTACCAATCCCTGGCTAACATATGCCTACTTTATATACCATCGACAATCGACTACTCAGTTGTGGGTCATCACCAGTAAGTACCATTACCCTACTTCTTACCTGTCACCTGCGTGCCGTGGCTCAATTTTCAACCGATTTTACAAAAGAGAGATTATTATAAATCAACTTGTTAAAGCAGCTCTTCCTTGTGCTTCCTTATGCTGAAGCGTTCTTGAGCTCATTCATCTGAAACACATCTTCTGAGACGTACATGTTTGATATGTCGGCGTTCTATGATTTATACGAATGTCAGAAATAAAAATACATACAATACATTTTCTACAGCGAAAACGGAGGTATATTCTGACTAGAAAGCTATCCATAGAAGTTACCTTAATGAAAAATATGTCAAACTCTAAATCACGACTTGTCCGATCCATGAAAACTTTAGAGCCTTCATTTTTTTTGATGAACTAACTGCCAAAAGTCATAAAATTATGTTCAGTAGTTTTTGTGTGACAGACTAACAAACATCCAAATATTCAATAACACAATCTTTCACATTGTAATTTTAAGTAGGAAAAGTTAATAAGGAGGGGGTTATATTGTTGATGTTCCTATTGTTAATTGAGAAGAAGCCTGCTGAGAAAAGAGCCAAAAGTGGCTATTAAGAGTCAAACAGACTAGCCAAAATAGACGGCTATTACTACTAGTTATAACCAGCTATCGTATAGCGTAGGTGTATGAGTAGATATCGCGCATGATGTACTATCACATTATGCGTAAACATTACAATACGTTCGTATACATATGTAGGTTCCTATGTTTGTTGCTCTGGCACAATTTTATTCGGCGGCCAAGTGCGCCGCGGACTGTATATCTGTCATGTTTTGAATTCAATCATGTCTCTTTTTACTTGCGACTCCGCCCAATCATAGTAAACGACGATTAAATAAAGCATTAATATGTTATAATTAAATTGTATGACTCGTCATAGGCTTACGAAAACGATTTAGGTAACTTTTATACAGGGGTAAAAAAACCATCAGGATAATATTTGAAAGGCTAACTTCGAAATATCAAAAGTCCACTAAGACCGACCATGACCCATCTAGATTATGGTTTGGGAAATTTAGGACACTGGACATGAATTTTTGTTTATTCGTAGATTTCATTACTACTCTAAACTAAGAAACTCATGAAACTAACCACGAACCTCCAAGTTGGAACACAGAAAGTTATAATCTTACGAATAATGGAAAACACGAGTATAATGGAAGCTTTTATGGAAATTTCAGTAAGGTTCATAAAAAAATAAACAATAAAAATCTATAACTGCCTTAACTCCAAAAGGTTGGATTCTTCCTCTAAAAGGGTGAGAAGCATGTCATACATAATGTAATAGGATATTCGCTTGTTTTCTTTCCAATACGAGCTTAATAGAAGCAATTTTTCATAATAAATAACGTATTACGTTTATTACAAACGTGTCGTACGTAACGTGTTGTGGGACTTTCACGTAAATGAGGATCGTTTTTATAATTAGGTACTTCACATAAAATTCTTTTACTGTAGTGGAAAAATAAAATTGCACAAAATAATACCATAGAAGCAAGAAGTTAAAATTCTAGATGCACTTTTCATATAGCTGAAAACCAAACTTATTGATCACTCTTTCATATTTATTTGTAGCATCATTGCCACCAGATTTTTCATAACATGTTTGTGTGCAGAAAACGTTAATAATACATAATAATATTTACTAAAATAGTGTAAAAGGCCGAAATTAGTCGAGTGGGCGAGTCACTACGAGTACCTACGACCAGCTATATAAATTTTCATTAGAACCACGCTCTGGGAATTCCTCCTCGCGTAATAAACACACGCTACGTGAACATATCTCCTACGGCCGAGCCAGTTAAATGACCGCTAACAAAATTTTATATCATAATAATTAAGTTGTACGTACTCGTACCATGCTTTGTACTTTGTTTCTTAATTAAAAGATTCCTGACACGTACTAGGCGTTCCTGTTGATAATATAAATTGCGAAGGACTTGGTCTACTTTGCTGGTATGCTTTTTACTTAGTTTGATAGTAAATAATATGAAATATGCGCGGTGTGAAAATATTATACAATATTATTTTTATCTATATAGGTGTTTTGGTTAAATGAAATAGGTATCTATTGTAAATGATTTATTTAGGTTTACACGTGTGTTTCTTCTAACGACAAGAACGTGCTTTATAATTTAGTATCTACCCAGAACAGTTTCAAGCATCACTACCATAAATCCTGAACATTATGCTACCACATTCGTGCGGTAGCTTCTAAATAATAAAGTTTAGTAGATAGATGAACAGACAGACATGCTGTGAATAAAATATGTTTATCGAAGTGAAGTCCATGAATAATATACTAAAATTGATCACTGGTGCAAATAAAAGCGAACAAATAAAAACATTTATGTACGTTATCTATACATATAATAAAAATGTAACGGATCGCTGTCTGTACAATGTACATGGAAGATATATGAGAAAAAATATTATAGGAGACCTTTATCAACGCAATAGTACCCAAAAGAATAATTTTTGGAATTTTTCTCTGTCTGTCGGTTTGTCTGTTTGTCAGTGCGTTTATGCACGCTAATCTCAGAAACGGCTGAACCGATTTCGATGCAGTTTTCAGAAATATATTGTCACAGGTCCCATTTAACATATAAGCTACTTTTTATCCCGAGAAAATGTTTTTATCCCGGATAATTTCGACATTTTGTTTTTTCTGTAGTCCACGCGGACGGAGTCGCGGGCGTCCACTAGTTTAACACTATAATAAAAGGAGCTTTCACCGCAGTATATAAATTCAAAATAATGAAATAGCTGAAACCACCTTGGTTCAATGGAATCTAAAGAAAATGGAGATGGAGGATTTTGAACGTATTTTATGATAGTAATAAAGACAGTTTAATGTCTTTAATAGAATGTAGAGTCAAGATTGGGACGCCACCGAAATCTGAGTTTTATTCGCAAAGATAATAGCGCTAATAATGCCTTTATAACACGATGTTGCTCACGAGAGTCATAGTAGGTTGTGAATACAACTACAATTCAATGTTTATTAAAATTACTGCAGGATAGACCCTATTATATTAGATATTGTTCTTAGAATAAATATGACCCTTGGGGTACCTACTGAATAAAATGGTCAATAATTATTTTATGTAATTTGTTTAAACGTTTTTTTTTTATTACTACACTTACACAACAAAACTAGCTCTGAAACTAATCATGTTGGTAGCTCGATATTAATTATAAGGTATGTTAAGCCGCACCTCGCATGTACCTTTACATAACATGAGGCACAGCAATATTATAAATGAGTGACATAATTTAATATTTTATTGCCCGCATAAAGTGTCGAAGTGAACAACGGTATTATTAAAATAATAACTTCCCAACTACTTGACATAAACATTTACAATGACCCCGATAGGCAAACCTTGTATGGCGTCGTTTACAGTTTTTTTATTTGTATTTATATTGAAAGATCATAAAATTAAAGAAACATTTTCGAAAAAAGACTTTGCTAGCGTGAAAACTTTTCGGGAAATAACGATTTCAAAATCAATTTAGACTTGCCAAAAAACGCTCCATACAAACGGCTACCACGACGTGACGTCACTCTATAAGCAACTTGTATGCGCGTAAAAGCACTTTTGTTCTACAGCTATAATAAATATTGCGTTTATAAATATGGTCACAAAACTAAAGTTGCTGTAAATGATGCAGGTCGAGATGTGATTATTTACATACTCGTATATCCATCTGAAATCGGTTAGCAAACATTTTTTCAAAGATACTATGTCAAAATGTTATAATGTTAGTTTTGTAAGTACAGTTTTACTTTAAGCATCAAACGAATACATTGCTTGCAATAAAATGACAGTATTTTTTCATAATTTTTTTGTCGTTTCCCAGGATTGGTTCTATAGAAGAAAATGATCGTAACCTTACAAAGAATACGAGGTATAAAAAAACATCATTGTCTTTTTACACCCTGTATGTATAATACATCAAGTCCTTCAGTAAAATTAGATAGTAATATACTGTATGGTTATGGGCCAAACACTAAACACACATATACAAGGTGTAACAAAAGGTGTGTGTTAACCGAAATGCTATAAGTATAGCCCACTAATAGAGAACCTAAAAAGTTTGAGATCGAAATCACATGTTTATTTTTTAAGATTGTACGAACTTTCCTGATTTGTATAAAAATTCCTCCATACTATCTGATAAAATAAACATGTGATAGTGGGCTATATTCATAGTATTACTGTCACACCCTGTATAGTGTATACGCTTCGTGACTACTGCAGCCACTTCATGCAGTAAAATGTAGCCCGTTAAGGGGCACCTCTAAAGTGGTTACGTCTCCGATGCTACATTTTGTAGTAGACAGACGGACGTATGTTCATGTTCCCCCAATTTCCGGTACTTGCCGCACTTTACTGCTGCCACTTATCATGTGCCTCGGGAGTTTTATGAGTCTTAAAAAGTAAAAAGGCTCGAGAGATGGAATAAGTGATAGCTATTACAACGTAGTAACTGGTAGTATTACTACTGGTACTGGTTATTAGTGGTAGATATTTGTACGACTTTGTGTTCATGGGTTTTTCCTATTCGAACCTTTTATGGAACTTTTAAGCACATATTCCCTATAATATTCATTAATTAATCCAAATTCTGACAGTTTTATTTACTAATATATACTCAAATTTATAATTGTTTATAATTTTTTTAAAACGAAAAACCGACTTCCTCCCATAACTCGAGCTTACTAAAGTAAAATTTTACTCATGTTAAGCCCGAAGTTTAGAAGCCATAATATTGTCAGATTTATATGCCAGTAAATGATTAAATAGGCCACATGTGACTAGGTTTCGAAACTTTACATCTGACAATATGATGATGATGAAGATAATGATGACCTCCGACCGATTTCGGTCATGGCGACCACTTCTACTCCTAGATATTACTAAGTTGGCGTTCATGCGCTCGGAGATGGCTTACATAGCCAATCTTCGCCCTGTACGCCCGCGCACACAGAGGACAGGTTAGTGCGCCATTATTGTAATTATAGATAATGGCAGCAGGAGGACGAGTCTTTAGTTCATAAGCGTCAAGGTCAGTACGCTGCTCCTCGAACTCGTGAACTTGGTTCATCACCATCCTACGCCACTCTGGTCAGCCAAAACTTCCCATTTAGATGGATCTATATTGATGTCTTTTCTGCTTGCCCTCCTCCATCAGAAAAGAAGATGCGCTTAGCCAATCTCTCCTCCGCCATACGAGACACATGACCACAACACCGAAGCCTCAATGCCACTTACATTGGCTCTTCGCAATACTTCGGTATTACGCACTCGGTCGGACCATCTGATTCTCATAATTGATCGTAGGCACTTGAGGTGGAATTGATACAGAGTGCGTATGTGGCGACGGTACATGCACCACGCCTCGGAGGATGTATTTTGCAGTACAACAGCCATACTCTTATTTAAGCAACATATAATTACACTCCTTCTTCCTGCCCTTTTCCCAATCATTTGGGGTCGGTGCAATATGTAGGTTTTGATCACGTTATTCTCATGTCTACATCTTCCTCTATAACCATCTTACTTCGGACACGGCTTAACGCAACATATAATTTCACGACTTAAAACAATTATCTTCATCTTCATAAGCCTATTGCAGTCCACTACTGGACGTAGGCCTCCCCCTGCCATAGAGGGATTTTGTTACTAAAAAGTTCCACTATCTGTTTTTCGGTGACTCCATCATCAGACCCTCGTTTCCTTTATATTATGTGTAGCTGACCAAAATTCTCTATAAAAATCGAAAAACGGACTACTCGTGCCCTTTATATTTGAGGATATCCCTAGATTCCTTAGAGATTCCATCATCAGATGTTATGTTTTATATGTAGGTGATCAAAACGCTCAGTAAAAGTATAAAAACAGACTACATGTGCCTACAATATACGAGGATTGCCCTCGATTTCTCCAAGATCCCATCATCAGATCCTGAAGTGGTGAATATGGGACCAACCTAGAAGAATACCATGACCAACTATAAAAAAAAATTGAAAATTGAGTTCTGAGGAAAAAAAAACACAACATACAGACGAATTGATAACCTCTCTTTGGAAGTCTGTTAAAAAAACAAACTTTCAATACTTGTATAAATTTTGTTATTATCAGTCAAGTGACTTTCACTATGGGTGCGCCCACCACCGGGCCCTACACCCTCCACTGACCCTAGGATCTGATAATTCATAACTGCGAAAACAGGCACTTGCACTAACTGCAATCGCCACGAGAAACCAGACCCGATACAATTTCATTTAGTCAAGTGACTAAAAATGAGTCTTGTATACTCGTAGAACAAACAAAATAAACATCTTATAATAAAGTTTTCTGTAAATGAGACACTTCATTAAAAGTTTTCTAGGTTAATATCATGCAAAACTTTTTACAACGTGCATTTTTATGAAACAAACAATTTTAGTTTCAGCTAATTTTAATGTGTTTCTAATTTATGAAAAGAAAAAGTGCTGTTTTTACTACAGTAGTATGTGTAATATAAACATATGTTATAATTCAAAAAGGGTTAAACTAATTATTACGTGGGATCTGGCTTAGACTAAAAATCTAAGATTTGTCACTACATTGGCGGAATTTGAAGCACTTTGAAAAACGTTTGGCATTCCTTTTGTCTTTTTGACCAAAGACAGCTCTCTCTCTCTCTCTCTCTCTCTCGAGTATTTTCGAAGGAAAAAAAGAATTGTGTAATCACTAATCACAGTATAAAATAATGCTAGCCCTTGACTTACAAACACCGCATCCCACTATTTTTCCGCGTAAACGAGGCCAAACGACATCAGCACGTCTAATTATAGATCCTAAAATATCTGTGCTGTCCAAAAATATAAAAGTCTTAATTGAAAAAATCTTCGCCAATATACTAGTAACTATTAGTTTCATAATAAACGTGTCATTCAACGTAATATAACTATTAATTTTAGATTTGTGATTCGTGTAACATCGGGAATGTTTTTACACATTTTAATTTAGTGGACAGCATATTTTGACTGGAGTTACTGAGAGAGTAATGAATTGATTTATCTCTATTCGAGTAGACCTACTTCCTAGTTATTTACGACCAAGCTCTAACTGGTATCTACACGGTGTTTTTTCGTTGCCACCCTTACTCTATACATCAAATAAAGAAAGTTTATGCAAAAAAAAATGCTGGGAAACGATGTAAATTTGGTAGAATCATTTTTTTATTACTTGATCGGGCGAAATTTATAGAATCCAGTGTTTGTGCTTGTTTTTCATTGACAGATATTAATTATTTCTCGTAAAAAAATCTTGCTACATGCGTCTATGTGCATTTATACAGAAAAACGCAGTTTTTTTACTCAACTTTGTACCCTAATATTTTGGAAACCAGATACTTCCCAGGTATGCTTCCATGGAGAAAAATGATCGTGATGATGAGGAGATTCCGTAGTTTTTGGGAACGTTGACGACCAAAAATCACTCTGTATATTACTTGATTGACTTTTGTTTGATTGTTCTTTTACTTAATTAATATTCTCTTCATATTCGATTTCCCTTAGAAACAAAAACCATAAACACCAAGTAATGGACTTTTATTACTCTCTACTAAATTAAGTTTAACTTTTAACAAGTTTTATGTTGGCTTTGTTTATGTTTTTAAGATTTATTCAGATAAAATTTTCCAGAAAAAAATATATTATCAGTTTATAACCTTTTGAGAAAGGTTTTCTTATATATATGTCGTGGCCATATTGTTAAATTGATCATTTCATGAAATGGTCGAGCATTTCATGAAGTGGTCGCATTTCATGAAGTGGCCAATTCAATTTGACCAGATCGTTAAATCGTCTACATTTCACGATTTTGTCATCCACGTTTGGCCAAATCGTATTAACAGGGTGTCCATAAAATCCGAATGTGGTAAGAGCTTACACCATATATAAGTATACCATAAGGTATGTTGGTATGATTTTTTTTGCTATTATTTATGTGATATTTTCACAATATAATATTTAAAAACATAAAAGACTTTACAAAAGCGATTCGCATCTGGCACATCGCCGGACGCTGCCTGGGCACGCTCGCTCCGCTCGCTCGGCTCGTGCGTCATTTGTCATAGTCTAACCTAACCTAACCTATCGTAATCTAAGGTTTTTGTTTAACAATATTATTATAAACCACCATTAAGTCTAATATACATTATACAATATAACACACTATCCGTGAACTTCTTCTGCATAGTCACCCTACTCTCTTTAATTTGTTTTATAACCTAAAAAGAAAAATCCGCCATCTTCACACATAAATAAAACGCGCGCAGCGCCTCTACCGGTGATTCATGTAACTATTTTACGATATGATCAATAATCTTGACCACTTCATGAAATGATCGGGCGTTTAGTTGCCCATATCGAGAAACGATTTTTAATCATCGATCTGCCCAAACCATATCATGATGTGGCCAATAGACAGTTGAACTTTTCATGAAATGCGACCATTTCATGAAATGCTCGACCATTTCATGAAATGATCAATTCTACGATATGGCCACGACATATACAATATATAAAAACGGCCTCGATGCAGTTTTTGTAGAATATAGTAGATAGGTACCTAATTTGGGATTAGACATTTCAAGCAGCCTGCAAGTACCTCTAACAATATTAGATTCTAGGTTTACTGCGCTACGACATGGTATCATCATGTCAAATTGAATTTCTCGCTTGTCTTGGGTTTATAAATTAAATTTTAGGTAATATTATAAAAGGTAAAAGTAGATGATGGTTGAAATTAGACGATATTTTTTAACTTACCATTCATTTTAAATTAATCTACAGACACTCGGAAATGGACAATGTCGAACGAACAATACCTTCTAGAATACTTTTTGTATACAATCCAGGAAAAAAGAAAATCCATGAATCTGAATACTGAACAGATTTCTTAAAGTTAATTGGTTAATGATAAGTTTTATATCCCCGAATAATTTTATACTTTTTCAACATTTCATATTTGTTATCTCTTATAAGTACTGGGCGTAAAATTATAAGCAAGATAAGTTAAATAAATACTACAATTCGAACTATCTTAATATTAACTAACTCTTCCTATATTGTTATTACGATAATCCAAAATGTACAATTTCGTTTATACATATATTTGAATATGCTAATCGTGGCGGTGAGATCTTCTTCGAAATTGTATTATTATTAAATAAATAAATAAATATTCACACACTACACAACACATTAACCTAGTCCCGCATTAAGATACCTAAGGTCTTGTGTCGTGGGTACTAAGCAACGGTATATAAGTATATCCATGACTCAGAAACAAACATCGATATTCATCATATCAATGTTTACACCTACCGGGATTCGAACCCAGGACCTATGGCGTCGCAGGCAGGGTCACTACCTACTAGATCAATCGGCCGTCGTGTATTACATTGTGTGTAAGGATTTAAATTAGGAATTAGAAAGGATTAAAATTTCTTCTAAAGATTCCATAACTTAAAACACTAAACACATAACATTCCCTTCCGTCCTCAAATTTCTGCAATAATGAGGACCGTTGCCTTCGTCCATTGTAAAGGGCCCTCGACCTCTTTCATTCGTTTCATACCTACCTACTATAATACAGGTCATAAGTCACAACTGTAAATAAAATTCAAATCAAATTAGACTTTTCGGGAAGTTAGCATGTTTCATGGAGTCTATAATAAGCAAACTATAACTACAATAAAAACTGTTAAGATACTTCATAAAATCTGAAATATAAACTAAAATAGCACGTAAAACACGTAAGTAAAGTAAATTAAAATAAACTTATTTCCTAAATACATTATCATACATACACCAGCTATTTTAAAAACTGTCTTAGACACGACTACGAGGTAGCTTAGTTCAAAATAAAATAGGAAAGCTGCTCAACTCTCTAGAGATCTCCTTAAGAAGGTTCTAACTTTACTGAAATAAACTTTACAGGAAATAAACATTCTGTATTTTCCTTAAGAGATTCTGGCTATCATTCCATACCGATAGGAATAGCTATTAACAATACTTCTACTTGATTTTATTACTACTTAAGTTTTTTCATTTATTAATAATTTTTTCATTAAGTCCAGTCGCCTAGGCAATGAGCATTTACGAGAAAAAGCGTGCTTTTCTACGAGTACAGAGCGCCTTCTGTAGGTATGTACTTATTCTAAATAAGCATATCAGCTTATCGCAGTCCATTGCTGGACATAGATCTTCCCCATGGCACGCCCAATGCCACTGTCCTGTCATAGAGGGGTTTTTACCCATAGTCACCACGCTGGGCAGGCAGGTTAGTGGAGCGCATTGTGTATTGCGGATACCATACGGCCACTTGTCCTGAATACGAGTGCTCACTGTTCACATATCGCAACTCCAACATTTAAGAACACACATAACAGTTGTAATGGAAATATTAATTAAAATGTCCATTTTTTCGGACGCTGTGAGCAAACTGAGCATTTGTGAGTGCAAAATTAGAACGGATCGATGCACCGTATTCATGGATTGTGGAGCAGAGTTATTTCCAACTTGAGTGGAAACCTAATAAAATCAAAAACAAAGTAGATTTTCCCCAGTTTCCACGTTTTAAAATACACTCTATATTGTTCGACTTATAAATAAAATGTAGGGTATTCTCGGAAACCAATGTAACTTCGTGCTTTATGTGCCTCGTTTACTTTTTCTTCGTGGTTTATGGTACTTTGGTTAAATTATTTGATCAGTACGAGTTCTCGAGCTTATTTACGAATCAAACAATTTGACCTAAGACTTGACCTATGTATGTCATTAACTTTGTTCAGAAACTTAACTCAATAGTTATTAAATCATTTTCGTTGACCCATGTA
This sequence comes from Carposina sasakii, assembly GCA_014607495.2. Taxonomy (NCBI): domain Eukaryota; kingdom Metazoa; phylum Arthropoda; class Insecta; order Lepidoptera; family Carposinidae; genus Carposina; species Carposina sasakii. The sequence goes on from CP053153.1 coordinate 9,437,535, forward strand.
GAGATCTCGCAAATATTTTTTCTTAACTTGATGACATATGACTTGTACGAGACCTAATCTCAAAGCTAAGCTAATGCAACAAGCATTCTACACCGAGGGTCAAAATATATATTACAGGTATTATATATAGTCACAAGCAGTAAAAGATAATACGCAGAACTAATAGTAATCTCTTGACCTAGATCTTCATATAGATAACTTTCATCCCCAAACTTTAGGGTAAACCGTATACTCTACTTACAAAGTAGTGAAAATGATCTTGTTTAATACGTTTAGTTAAAACTTACATCTTGTTCTCGAAATTACTCTGTAATTTATTAGTATTTTATTGTTGTTGCATAATGATGTTAGCAGTAAATAACTAACATTGTACCTATTTGTTTAAGTCTATTCGGTAGTTAAATTATATGTCTAAAATATTAAATTGTAACTGATATTGAGTATTTAGTTTATTTTAAATCAATATTACTTTAATTAGAAATACCTACACACAAGATTCGAGCACTATGCTCTTTTATTTATTTAATTATATGCAAAGTTTCATATTATCTCCAAAGGCGTAGCTCGTCCAGATTGGATAATAGTTTACTTCGCGTTGAAACTTTGATTTGCGACGCACTGCATTCAAACAGCTTGCACCAATGAATAAGTTCAAAGTTTTCGCAAATTCCATGAAAAGCACTGTGTCTAGTTGTATTGGTACATAAGGTTCCTGTAACTGATTTACTATAAATACATACATATGCCACGGTTATTTTTCCGAAATGGGAAAGCCAGAACTGCAGCAGATGTTCATGATGAGTGAAAAATCTTATCGCCTGAGGGAATGCCCGAGTTCATTAGTCGACTTCGAAATGTACGGAAGGAAATGCAGCTGATGTAGGTATTCTAGTGAAGCTCCGCATCGGCAAGAATTTACAAGCTGTCAAATATGTTCAATAACAATTTTGTTGTAATAGTATCTGGTACTTAATGTACCTTCAACTTCAATGTACGAGTATTCATTAAAATTTATTTATCAACAAATAGACACCATAATGGACATTATTGGACATCCTCGCTTCAGCTGTCTGTTATAAAAGCTGGGATTTCAAAATATAATGACGGCAAACGAAATTTAATATCTCATGTCTGCATATGAGTATAATTAATTCTGATTATATCGGAAGTAAAACTCCACAACTCCAATTTATACGTAGAATGAACCTTTATTATATCAAATTTAAACATAAAACAATAGAAAGCTATTATGTCCATAGGGACAGAAAATTCAATAATAGCTTTCTCTGTAATTACAGCTGTATATATAAAGAAATATTATAAGAGCAACTACAAATTCTATCTATAGGTAAATAACTGTAGGCCTAATGATAATGTTCATAATTAAAGAAGTTATATTCTTTTTCCAGTGGAAAATCTGTTTGACTTTCGTCCAAAGTCAATAGAAAGGAAAGTTATAAGCCCGAAAGTTGTACAGACCCATTGAATGTTTGATGAAGTCCTTATACTCAAAATAAGTATTTTAGAAAGTTTTAAAAGTTACATATGTAGGTACTTTTGTTTATTGACTACTGATTGTTTACGATATTTTTTATTACCAATAATATGAGTGGTTAATTTTTTTTAAAATATAACATTATTAAAACATATTTGTTAGAAGTAATGTATATAGGTACATTACTCACGCCTATTACTCCCCAAAGAGGTTGGACAAAAGTCTGCAAATTACACGTGGTAGAAGTATTAATATTATTTCTTATTATTTATTGTACACAAAACACAATAGTAAAAAAAAGAAAAATTTACTCTGCAAGAGATTTCTTCCAGAAGAAAACAAAGTGAGATAAAAAAATATAAAGGTAATACAAATTATTAAATGTTTGATTTGGACCTCGATTATGCACTCAGCTATTAGTCCACTTAAAAGAAACTTTAGCTTCTTAACAGTACTTATTAAAAGCGACAACTGTGAGCCAAGTAGTAAAAATCGCCGCGTTGTGAAATTTGGAGAGTTCCCCAGTCGAGAGCGCTCAGCTATTGTGGCGACACTTGACCTGCTTATCTTCGCTAGACTTGTTTCAGTACGCCTTACTGGAAACTTGTGTATACGATTTTCATTAAGTTTCATTTGGAGTGTAAAAATATTACCATAATTGTAGAAAACTATTTATAAACAAACATGTATAAATATGTAAAAACCACTCCGCTCCATCTGCAAGAACATTTTCGCAGTTCTACCTTCTAGGTTCAATATGAATTCATACCATTTCCGGACCTCTCATTCACTATTTTCAAGTTTTACCAGAATAATACATGAAAATTATTCTTCAAGGTATATAAACAGTATATAAAGATTTATAGTGTATTTCGTAGAAATATTTTGGTTTTTTTTTCCTAGGTTGAAGATGCACTTGGATTTGCGGCTGATTCTACCAGAAGAGATACTTTACCTCCCTTTTTATGGCTCAAAATACCAATCGTGAAACATTCCTTATAAATTACTTCCATCTTACATCAAAAGTAATATTACTTTTAAGAAACATTCCATGCTTTTGTTTATCAAAAGCCTCATCAATCACGTTTATAATCCGAGTATTTCTTACTTCCTTGCAACCAAATCTGTAATAATAACAGTAACAGGAGCTAACTGTATATTTTGGAAGCGCGTGAACCTCTTCGGAGGGCGCGAGAGGCCGGCGCGATGCGGTCTCACCAGGGATGTATGTAATATACCCTGCAGAAGAAGTAGTTTCCCTGACATACAGTTTTCACTCTCTTCCCCGGCCCCGGCAGCGGCCCACACTTGACATCCTCTCCGGGCCGCCGCTGTCCGTGCCGCAAGTCGTGCGGCTCCCACCCCCGTCCCCCGCCCCGACCCGCGCCGCGTCCCTCCCCAAAACGGCGCCCCCGGAGCCTGAGGAGCGCGCGCCGGCCTCGCCGACGCCGTCGCTCGACCGCTCGGCGAAGCTGCGCGATCGCAAGCCGAACAAGTTCCTCAAGAGATTTGGCAAGCAGGAAGCCAATGAGTTCGGCAAGGTCGTTCGTACCCCTGCGCCCGATGAGTTCGAGCTCCCGGCCCCGCTGCCCACTCCGGCGTTCTCGCGGAAAAACATTTTTGACCGCGACTTCGATGCTCTATTCGAGGTGGCGAGTACGCCACAGTTCGTGGCGAACGTTCGCGTTAACACACCCGAGCCGGATCGTCGCTCAGATGTATCCGCTATGCATTTTCCTTCCTCCACGCCTTCGCCACTGAGTCACTTGCCCCCGCGTCCGTATTCTGAGCCAAGTCCTTCCCCCGTGCCGTCAGCCCGCGCCTCCACGCCGTCGACGCCAACTCACCGATCCTCCTTCGAAGGTTTTTTAACGAGAGTGTGGATTTTGAAACGCCTGTTGGTTGACTAACTGATCACGCGTGACGATTAAGCGCATGGGTAAATCACGTTAACATGCTTCATGACAATTTTAACCACTCTCATTGGAATTTGCCTGACATTGTTTTGTTTGGAATTTTAGTTATGATTGATTTAAGACTTCCCACCGATGTACCTTGACCGAATATCTATATCCAAAATTCAATCTGCAGGATCAAACTCAAAGAAGAAAGTAAGTTTCTTTCGTCGCAAGCTATCGCGATCGCGGGAGGCGACCCCCACGAGCAATATGCAGCAGCAGTCGATGGAGATGGTGCTGCGAGAGCTCACACATCCTGCGCACAATGAGCAGCTCAAGAACCAGCAACAAGTCACCTTTAGACTTGTCAAAACTGGTAAGTCAGATTTGAAATAAAGCCAGCACATAAAGTGGTTAGGTCTACTGTCTTATAAACATATTTCAAATTACAATTTATTGTAGACATAATATTAAGTAGCGCTTAGTTACTCTTATAATTTAAGTCTATTTTAAAAGTTGAAGACGAAATTAAATAACAGACAGCTGTTAATTTTTTTAAAAGTTAATAACTAGTAAACCGCAATACGTTAACATTAACCAAAACAACAAATAAATATCCAGTCGGAAGTTCCGCAGAACAGAGGCAGGCCTCGAAAATCCAATTACGATAGTTAATTAAATTACACAGCTTTGTTATTCTAAACAAATACATAATATCATATCAAATAAACACAAAAAATTTGAAAAAGTTATAACACGTTGTTAATTGGTTTACAATAAAGACTTATCATATGACTATGCTAATTGCCCAATCGCTTTAAATTGGGACGAATGCGAATTAACGCCCTTTTGATTCCAAAGGCGTCAGTAATTAAACCTTTCGCTTGAACAAAAAGCTGTCAAAAATCCAATTTTGTAAGTGTCCCTCCCGACTCGTTTGTAAAACACAAACGGTTCCATTTACCACTCAACTGGTTACGATTGGACAGTTCAGATTCTTGTCAACTCAAATTGTTGTCGAGAACAATAAGAGAAAGTTGAAATAATACCTTACGGCAAAAATAGCTAGAATAAAATAACTTTCACCACATAGCATTTACATTGTACAAACATACATAGGTACATACATACAGGGCCGTGAGTGGTAACAGCAGAGTAAAATAGCACTACCCCATGTCTGCTTGTGAATATCGTAAGAATAAGAACACTTCCGAGAGATGGGCAGTAGCGTCTCCCGTGTTGACAACATAGAACATTATACTAATCACAATCACCAACCCGCCTACCCAGCTTATTGCGCATTGTGGGAGAGAGGCCTACGTCCAGCGGGTTTTGGGATGTTTCGGTCTGCTCATGTTTCGGTCCGCGGACCGAAACGCCCCAAAACCCCGTCCAGCAGTGGACTGCTATACTAGGCTGATGTATGTGAATAGGTAGTTAAAAATAGAGAAAGTCTTACCTTCAAGTCTAGCGCACTAAATTACTCGGAAACGAACTATGCTTCATACGGGCCAAAGATTAGAAACTTTTTGCAAACTTTATGTACAGAAGCCCAGAAGGCATTTAATATCGTTCAGGCTTCACTTGTTATAGTTGTATTTATGTTACTTAGCCGAATTCACTTTAATCTACAATAATTATAAATTTCGATTAACAATTATGTTCACGTATTATGAATTCAAATACGAACTAGATCCAAAAGTACACACTGTAAAAACAAATAATATAAAATACCAAACCTTATTAGGTTTAATTTACCATATAAATAGAATTATAAAAATGCCATATAAAAGGGAGAGTTTATACAAATGTATTATAATGGTATTTTGGTCAATTCACTTTAATGTCAACCCAATATCATAACATAACCCTCGTAAAATACCTCTTTCAACCCGTCGACGTCAGTAACAAAAAGCGTGTAGGAAATGCTGCTGTAAATGAAATCAGTCTGCCTTTGATACCGATTCTATTTATTTTTTATTGTAATAAAAGGTACATATCTACATTTAGTTTTTTAAATAATGTGTTTATAACTTTGCGGAATGATGATCAGCAGGACCTAAAAAAAAATATGGGCTACCTATGTATTTTGATTTCTATTTACAAGGTATTCAAAACTTACATGAGTAAATAAATCCTTCCTAAATTACATAATGTGGTCTTCAGTTTGTATTAGTAATACAGTTTGCGACCACATAGAATGTGCACGAAGCTACTATCAGACTCTACATGTACCCAATCCCGCATTGGGAGAATCCACTTTCAATGCAATTTCGTTGGTCATAGCCAGCCACCGCAAACCTCAAGATTATTACACACCGCAATATTAAACGTTCAATTCCTAATTTGAACATCCTATTTCATAAATTCTGGCTACAAAAGTAAGAATAGGAGTTTTATTAATATCTTCAATAAATTTTCCTTTTCAATCTTACTAATATTATAAACGCAAAAGTTTGTAAGTATGGGTGGACATTTGTTACACTTTTATAAAAAGCTGGAGAGATTTTCATAAAATTTCGCATGAAGGTAGCTGGCACCCTGGATTAACACATAGGCTATTTTTATTCCAGATAATTTCGACATTTTGTTTCTTCTGCAATCCACGCGGACGAAGTCAAGTATAAAATATTTTTGCAATAGTCTCCCACGTTTCGATTCTCGATTTTGGCAGCAGTTTCTGTAATCTAACATGAGTATATTTTTATAATCTTGAAACACATTGAGATGTGCCAAAACAGAGCCATAAACGGAAATATACATTTTAAACAATGCATGGAAATTTGGCTAACATTAAAAAAAAAACGGCCAAGTGCGATGAGTATTACGACAATCGAGTCTACGCGTTCATGTAATTAACTAAAAATTTAATCGCGAATTTTTCCTTTAATGCTTCATGCCAAATTTCAAGATTCTAGGTCCACTGGAAGTACCCTTTAGGTTTGACATTGCGAGAGATGTGCCATAAAGTTTGATTTTGCTACAGCTTAAAGGTATTTAGACCTGAGTATTTGGTATGAATTTTTTGTTTAATACCTCTACGCGTTTATGAGGAAATGGGTAGTAAGTTTAAAATTATTAAAAAAATATATATTATGTAAACTAAAAATTTATGGGTAATTTTTCTTTATCTATGCTATAAGATACAAATTTCAAGATTTTAAACAAGTGCATTTGGAAATTTGGCTCACAGCTTCAAGGGACAGTAGACACACAAAGCTTTCTCTGCATAAAAAAAAATGCCTACAAAACCACATATCGCCCGATGTAAGAATGAAACGAGAATATTGTTATGCCAAAAGACAAAAATTCACATCAGTTTTTTTATTTTTATAATAGGTAACAAATTTTGTCTAACAAGTTTTATCATGATATTCCCAGAAAACATCGCGTAGGTATTTGTGTCGTCCAATAGCATATCGCCTGTATAATAAATTCACTAGTCCGATAGCAAAAATCCACTGGCTTCTATATCACGATTTTTTAATATAATCTACCTTATCCACCTGAATGCAGTCTATTTGACCGTCTAGTTCACAGATGCAATTTCGTTCCACCCCGCTGCGAGATTATTTTACCACAAAGCAAAATGTTTCGAGTTTCCTACTCGCATTTAGCGTGCCTAATTCGTTTGGAATAATTTAATGCCTTTGTCTGTATATAGGTTAACATGATGTTTTGTGTTTTGTTGTACTAGTATTTTGTACTATTTTGTTGTAAAAAATAAACTATGTGATGTTAAGACACGTAATGTAGCAAATATTATCCTTCTTTATTTGAAATTGTAATTTGTTCATTAAATTAAATTCGAAGTATTCCACTATAAGGCCCACATAAAACATTAAATTTACTGAGATAAAAGCTAGTTCTGAATTGGGGAAAAATTTTTGCAAGTAGATGTAAAAAGTATTTTCGCCTCAAAGCAAATCGACAGCTCTTGTTTGCGATCCGCGTTAACAATCAAGCGATTCTGCAAGGTTTTGTAGATTTAAGTAATAGTAACAGTCTTCTGCATACATAATGTATTATTACATAAAACTACCGTAAATTGTCACAAAAGCTGCTATCATATTATCATGACTTTTCTTTTAAATAAATGGATACGTACTAAATTTTTTGTTTTCTTCTTTTTATCGTATTATTAGGGCCAACAGTATGAATATGTCACGTTGATTTTATAAAATTTTATTCAAAACTCTACTCGTAAATGCATAGATCAATCTCTCTCTCTCTGAAATAGTCAAACCATGATAACATGATGTCACTCTATTAACGTTAATCTACAAATTTTAGGCTCGAGCACACCGGATGCGTAACCATAGTCACGCGCGTGGTTACGGCGTACCCCGATGTCACACCGGGTAACGCATACGTCTACGCATACGGTCACGCATACGCAGTTAGCTGGGTACGCAACGCAGGCTCTGCGTGCTCGGTTGCGGCAGCCATTATTTTTCGTTGCGTTTTGCACGATGTCAAAACAGCACTTAAACTACATTATACTTACATAAAAATCACGCCTCTTTCCCGGAGAGGTAGGCAGAGATCACAGATCTCCATTTGCTACAATCCTGACACACCGATTACGCTTCATCTACTTTCATGATATTCATTCATGCACGTTCGTCTGTTTAGGGTACTCGTGACCTGACCTTTCTCTAGAATTTCACCAATTTGATCGGTGAAAGTCCGCCGAGGTCTTCCCCTTCCAACCCTTCCATTCACTCTTCCGTTGTACACTACTTTGTCAATCTACTTTCATCCATCCTCTCCACATGCCCAACATCCTCATTTATACCACACTTCTTTCTGATTACCTTATTTCTTATTCTACCTTGCAAAGTGACTCCACACATAATCTGTGCTCTGATTTCCACTGCATTCACTTAGATAGGGGAATCGCTTACTTGGGTAGGGGATACGCAAATATCCATCTACTGAGAAAGAATAAGTAAAAAGGAAAATATTGGAAAAATAATATTTATTCTGTTTTTATAATAAATAAATAAATCATCTAAAATAACGTCCAAGGGAACATACGAATGGTAATATATTATCTTGGTATCTGATCCAGTATACTTGAGATACCTTTACACAATTACTTATATAGGTGCAGCATGAAGGCCTAATCCACTGTAATCCACTGGACTAAACCATCTACTCCATAAACTCCACTTTGAAGTCCACTCTGATCCACTGCTATAAAACACACTGGGGACTGGATTAGAGTACATCTATTCCACTATAATCCATTGGTCAAATCCATTTATGTAGATTCCACTCCCATACATACATTATTTATATCGAATTCATGCATCTACAAACTTATTTTTCTAAAATTATTAATAAAGAAATGGAAAAAATTCCTCACCCGGGTGGGAATCGAACCCACGACCTCTGCATTCCGTGCCAGCTTATTTTTCGTCTTCAGCCTATTGGGCAGGCGGGTTGGTGATCACATAGTGTTCTGTGGTGATCGCAGTGTGATTTTTGGAAAATGTTGTCAGCAAGCGAGGCGCTACTGCCCACCTCTCGGAAACCACCCATGGGCAGGCATGGAGTGGTACAAACTCTACTCTGCCGGCACCACGAGGCACAAACTTATTATTCTAATAGTAATTCGAGTAATTTCGAGACAAGTATATAATAATAATTGTCACACGACTTGACACTGTCATGGACCGTCAAACCCAAAGAGGGCAACTCACAGCATAGATACATGCGTGCTCAAATTTTTTCGGTGTGATGTCTACTATGGCGCGCCATAGAATACAACGTCATCAACGCGACATTCTCGTTCTGCTCTGCGTGGGTACGCACGTAGTCACGCAGTCTTTTTGTATCTTGGGAGCTGCATTGCGTAGGGTTACGCATACGTATACGCTTACGTCTACGCACACACATTCGGTGTACCCTGTCTTATACAGTTCCATACTTTACAAATCAGCGGTACGTGCACGTCTACGTTTACGTGCACGCACACGCATCCGGTATGCTCGAGCCTTCAAGGCTTGAAACCTAAAACAAACGACTGACTAAACAAGCAGACTAAACCATTTCACCCAAGGCATTAGTATGAATAGTCAAGTCAACTTTGAAACTAGTGTAACTTTGAAATGAAATATTAAGTTATTTCAAATGTTTGCTCGAACCCACTATTATATTCATGAGCTCGGGCTTAAGTTTTTTACATAGCCCTGGAAACTGCACAGGAAAAGTCTTTTCATTTATTATTCACTATTAGTCTATCGACGTGAAGTAACCGGGACCGTTCTTTAGTAGTAGATACTGCATTTCGTTTCGCAGATAATAAAGAATTGTGTTAAATAAAATTATCTACGAACTAGCGGACGCCCACGACTTCGTCCGCGTGAGAGAGCACTATACCCGTGCGAAGCCGGAGCGAGTCCTAGTGATGGAATCAGAACAGTGAATACAATACGTAAAAAAGCTACCTATAGAAATTATTTTGACACATTTAAATGGCGGTAAGGAAAGCAATCGCAAAGGCTCTGCAATCACACTCTTCGGCTTTTGCCATCGAGTTGCTTTACCTATCTTCCTGATTTTTGGCCCGCATTTTTATTCAACTAAAGGAGAAATATTTTCCTCACTTTACGCCGTATCTATGGATAAATTTAAAGTCATTAAAAATATATCTTAAAGGCCAATTTCACCACATGCTAGGTACAAGTATTAGCACTTTGTTGACAGGTATCTTTAGGGTATCTTTCAAAATAAGTGCTAATTATCCGGAATTTAATAGCAAGTAGTGAAACTGGCACTATATATCTTCTAGGATTTATTTTATTTTAAAATATTTCTTAACATTTTCATCCAATCACGTCTTTGATTAACTTTCTGAGAAGTAACATCAACACACGATATTCAATATTAGACCGATAAATGATATTGACCTCAATAGATTCAGTTAAATGTAGACAATTTAGACGATTGATGCGTTAATCTAATCATAATGAATACGGGATCATGAAATAATCCGAGTTTTTTTACAAACATTGCAACTGTTCTATACCGATGGAAAATCTAACGTGATGCAAGGATCAAAATTCATTAGATCACTTTTTCTCTTCATTGTATTAGAACGTATGCAGCACCTATCAAGGACTAGGTTTCTTTTAATCTTTTCTTTAAATCCGATGCCAATATAAAATGGATAGGATAATGAATGAAGGCTAAATGTAGAGATAGGTAGAAAGTTATACCTACATTTTTTCAGAACGCTTTTTAAGATTTTTATTATATTACACACAAATACTGGCCTTTAGCTTTAATTAAAAAGCATTATGTCGTAATGTGTGACCTAAATATTGGCCTAAAAAGATAAATAATCGTTACGAAGTCACAAAACCATACAAATAACAAAGAGTAGGAAATGTAGAACGATAGAGAGTACACTGTTTTGTTTCCACTCGACGAGACTTGAATGGAAAATAAGTACGTAATTCTCTTGCGTACTTTGAAAAACCCAGTTACGGATACCTACCTTACATATTGTTCTTTAATTACAAAATAAAATAGAATTACGATTTATGGTATAGTATAGATACCTAAATATATTTATGGGTATGTCACCTATACACCACAATTTAGATACACTGATTACAACCAAAAGCCTATTCCCAAAGCATACTTAATACCAAATCGAATGAAACCAGCAAGCTCCACCTTGTTCAAAACCTTATCACGTAGGTAAGCTCTGTTTAATACGGAATTGATACTGTTGACTAGCTTTTATTGATCAGATCAATAGTAGGTACTTAACCTTTCAAACCAAAGACTCCAGTCCTTTTTTTGTGCGACAAAAAGATTCAATGTTATTGTTACACCACGCATTTGTGTAAAATACCCGGCTTTCATTCCTTTTTATGTGATGCATATCAATAAAAGGGTATCATTACCAATCTCATTGTTACACAAAAATGGACTCTTATCAAACCTTTTAATCTTTTGTTACTTTTATACAGTAATTGCTGTCACATTAAACACGCCGTGGTAATTGAAATGAGTAGAAATTTTTTTACCATTCTCGTTTTATCTGTCTACAGAATAACTCATGTCAAAATGAAGGTTTTAAAAAAATTTAAAGAGCACATAAAAGTATTTTACAGTCGACTCATACATACATGCGGTCATCTGAGTGTACATGGGCCGAGTTATCTGGTTCGCAAAGACATCAATTGCGTATACAGACTTGTATATTTTATTATCTACATAAGTATATGGGTAGTTGCGATATCTACAATAATAAAAAGTTTCCATTACTACAGTGTTAACGTCATACGATTTACAACGCGTTCGGATTATCTAGATTGGAACACCACATTTGCGTCTATATCTGTTTGTGAGATTGAAAATGTTGCTAAAATATGGAATGTAACACAAAAGTCAGATACAAAAACAGAATTAGGAGGCTATGATCGTTTCCTTTTAGAAATTGCCTACTTTGGAGGTACGTGTTTTAGCTGCCTTTCATTATGCCGCGACAAGCCTTGTCCATCTGACTTTGGAGCTATCGTGTCAAAATATCGCACGCCCTGCAAAGAGCTCTTCTCTAGCTGCAAGTGGAATGGAAAGTATATAAACTGCTGTAAAAACTTCAAACCTATACAAACGGAATACGGACTATGCTATACGATGAATAATAATCATGTTAACTCAAAAGAACTATACATATCATCGAGGAAACTCCAAACTGGCTCAGTAGAACTTATTCTAACACAGGATTACGAAGCATTTATTCATTCACCTGATGATATACCATTTTGGAATATGGAGTATGATCGTAGAATGATTGTGCTGTATGGTTCCCAGGCATCTGTTATATTCTCAATTACGGAAGTAGTAAATGAACCAGAAGTTTCATCTACAGCGCCGGATTTACGTAAATGCAAATTTCCTAATGAACTGCCAGACAATTTCACTTCATACAAGCATTACAGTTACTCTGTATGTATCACTCAGTGCAGAATTGAAATGCAGTTGGAGCTCTGCAACTGTACTCATCACCTGTCTCCGATAGAATACCAAAACCGATATTGTGACTTAGAAGGATTGCAGTGTTTGACGAGGAATTTTCAAAGGCTCCGAAAGTTAAAAGTGCCTGGTTTAAATGAAAGTGGCTTAGAGTGTGATTGCTTGCCATCATGTATTGAGGCGGATTACAATGTTGTCGCGAAGAAATTGATTGAGCCTCAAAAGGAATTTCATGCCGGTTTAGTGAAGTTTAGTTTGAGCAACCGGCCGTATACACGAGTGACGCGACAAGTGGCTCGCACCACGCTGGATCTGGTTGTTGCTATAGGAAACTGTTTTGGCCTTTGTTTCGGAGGCTCAATACTTTCTATCATTGAAGTTTTATACTATCTCATCTTCAAAAGATGGAAGCCTAAGGAAAGCATGGAAGTCAGCAAAGAAGCAATTAATACCTTTATTCATTGATATTTTCTAGATCTTATTTTCCTTAGAAAATGCGTTTGTGTTTTTTTCTTTTAGGAAATGGTTTTTGAAGTTATAATAATGAAAACATGAATTATATTTCACAGTTATGCTCGTGAATTTTGTAGTTTTAGTGGTTATCTGATCCGTAGTCATATGAACGTTGAAGAAATTCACTAAAATCGTATGCAGATGTAATTAATAGAATTATAATTTAATATGAAATAAATTAAACAATATGACAATTAGTTTATTCAACAAGAGTCCACTCTATCTTGACAATAACTATTCTACGAATTGGAATAACTGGAATTTCCCACAAAAACAAATTAATGGGAAAAGTTTGTGCCTATTTGCCGAACACGTCTTTTCAGTTAGCTTAGTCCATTTAGCCGCTGAGTTGTTGACTAACCAGTTAGTTTAAGTGGCATCTTTTACATCTGCCCTCGAAGATAAACTTCTCATTGTATTTTCTAGAGAACGACTTTAAATTAATTGAACTTTTACACAGAGGAACTAGTTGTATTTACATTTGTGTTTCAAAATGTTTCTAGCTAGGTATAACTTCTAGTAATAACTGTGATTTTAGTAGTAATTGTTGTAGTAGTCTACACAGTATGAACAATGTCAAAATAAATAATAAAATATACTAAGTGTGTTCAATGTTAATTACATCTGAAAAATGTTTTACCTAATGCGATAATTAACAAAAGACACTGATTCGGTCATGCTAATAAGATTGACATAATCTTGATGAAGTACCTCTATATAGGTATACAACATTTATGTTAGAGCTATGCGATAATATAGGTGATGGGACATATCGTTCTCTAGCCTAATAAATATTTGTATTGCAGTACTGAAATCTGATAGGTAGAGTAGTATAACTGGACAGTTATATTTAGTTGCAGATTGTATACCTTTCATATGATTTGCGGTCAAATTACTTATACCCATGGGATCTTACTAATAAAACAATAAAAATGGTTTAAGCTAAAGGTGCATTTTAAGGTGCGGTCACCCATTGGCTCCCCTCGTGAGTCTTGCTGCGCTGGGTCCGATTGTCATGGAGGTGGAGAGCCCCTGTACTTCTCGGCCAAGCTAATTAAAGAGGTTTTAAGAAAAATGTCTAGAGGCAAGTCTCCCGGTCATGACGGGCTCAGTATCGAGCATTTAAAATATGCGGGGGTTCATCTTCCGAGAGTCTTGTCAATGTTTTTCTCGCTGTGTATGAGTCATGCATACCTACCCGCAGATTTAATGAAAGAAAACTGTTGTGGTACCTATTGTCAAGGACAGGACTGGTGATATATCGAGCAAGATGAACTACCGCCCCATATCTCTAGCTACAACTATGGCTAAGGTTTTGGACAGTATGCTTGATTCTTGCTTACAAAAGCATCTTAACCTACATGATGCTCAATTCGGCTTTCGGCCGGGACTTTCTACAGAAAGCGCAATTTTAAGCCTCAAGCATGCTGTTCAATACTACACCGGTCGAAAGACTCCAATATACGCTTGTTTTCTTGATCTGTCGCGAGCTTTCGACCTGGTGTCATATGACCTTGGAGGGGTCAGGTGTGCTACATGGAGTAGTGGAAATATTTAAGTTCTGGTACGCCAACCAAGTAAACATGGTAAGGTGGTCAAATAGCTACTCGAGAGCGTACAGGTTGGAATGCGGCGTGAGGCAGGGGGGTCTGACGTCACCGAAGCTTTTCAACCTGTACGTCAATGACCTCATAGTCGAGCTTAGTAGCATGCGTGTCGGATGTAGTATTGGTGGTGTTAACGTCAACAACATCAGTTACGCAGATGTATGGTGCTGTTGGGACCGACAGCTGGGGGAATTAACGACATGCTGAGGGTATGTGAGACATATGCTGCGAGGCACGGACTTGATGTCAAGAAATGTGATCATGGTCTTTGGGGTCACTGGTATAGACAGAGACAATGCGCCTGAACTTACTTTAACTGGCATGCCAATCAAAAAAGTATCCTATACGGTATTGAAACTACTGAATTGTAATCACACAATTTTATTCCAATGAATACTTATTGGTACACTTTACAATACACAGCGTAAACTTCTATCTTCATACACTTGTACTACTCTTGACAGCTGGTGTACGACTGACCCCCTCTACTCGTGATAGACAGACTGACAAGTAGGGTATGCACGTGACAATACTCAAATCAGCAACTATACTAAATTAACATTATATTATTATAAATTAAATAATGAATTATAAAGTGAATACTCTACATATAATTACCTCGGTCACTATTGACCTCAGGGTGGACATTGAGAGGGAACGTAGGGCGCTTACGGTTAGGGGTAACATGAGCCTGCAGATTTTCCCGTTGTTCGAATCAGGTCAAGTAGCATATTGTAAGCTTTTACACGGGCAACCTATGGGTTGCATATACCAAGAGGTCTCTGGATACCCTAGCAATATAATAATGTGTTCAGACTGTCCCTCTTTTGTAGTGCTTCTGAGATGTTTACGCGCATACAAATGGATTTCACGCCATTATTCGTAACAAAACGACATCTCTAATGAGCAGAGTACGGGGCAGTAGCAACAGTATCCTGAATGCAGTCGCTGAGGACTGTACTTCCCCGCTGTGGAGGACTTTTGTAGAGAGGGTGACAAACCGACTGACGTACTGACTGTATTATGTTTTTGTAATTTATTCTGATTTTAATTTTATTTCATAGATCTGTTTTGATTATTGTTTTATATTATAGGACATTACTACTGTAATGTAATAGTTTTTTTTTTTTTGTAGACTAAACAATATAAAGTACTGTTTAAAGCCTGAATATAATAAATAAATTTAAAAAAATATATTTAAAGGTACGCTATTTAATTTGACAGATATTCCATATAGTTTCCTGTCAAAAGCTGTATTTAACGAAGGTGTAACTTTACGATTTATAAATTCCAAAAAGATATTGTAAATAATAAGATAATGTTATATTTATCATCACAGTGGCTATGTCTACAAAAAATAAATAATCTCACGAAAGTCAGAGATCAAAAATAAGCTCAGAATTCTATATTGTTTATACTACAGAGTTAACCACCCTTAACATAAGAAAACCGAAAACACGCCGAAATCCAATTAGCTGCTTACAAAATTTGTAGCTGTACTTATAGTACCTACTCGTACATGTACAAATGAGCAGATTAAGTCGACGCATGTCGGCGCTGGCGGCGACGGCACATTTATCAAGATCCCACGGCAATGTCGGGGAAATATTACGTAAACCACTTGAATATTTACCTGATGTCAAACTGTTTTGTATTTTCTAAACTTTTTGTTAACATTTCTTTTTTTTATAATCTTATTTTAATATTTGAGTAGAATTTATTTTCTTATGTACTTTAGGATTTTCTGAAAGGAGAAATATCGAATGATGGCAAACATTATTCTTCAATTAATTCTACAATACATACTCGTACAATCAAACTTTAAGAAGTCTATTGAGCTATTACTATCTGTCTGCAAGAAACCAACATCGACTGATAATTTACATCAGTATTTAAATATAGTCTCCATTTGGCTCTACATGGTCATATGTCCATTACATGTCCTTATTACTAATATTGGTCAATAATCCTAAGGATGACCCGGATTCTGGCAAAATAGTGTAGAAAAAGATAATACTAATAGACAGCTCTCTTATCTTTCTTAATTTAAAGGTTTTTCTTAGTTCTTAGTTAGGTATTGCTTGCAGATTTGAGGGTGTATAGTAGAGCCTGATACGAGTACCGGGCGACCACCATTTTAAAAAAATACGAGGTACATTGATATTTACAATAAATATATTGAGAAAGTATAATATGTTTTTAATACTTTTATTTTATTATAATATGATTTAGGATAGTTGGGTACTGGTATTTAAATATTTTTACTCAGTATCTATGAATATTCCTTTCTGTAGGTACATAAGCAGGCCTGAGACTTTATATTAGATTTAAGTTGAAACAAGAACTAGCACACATTACATAAATTTTTGTTGTCGCAAAAAGCAAGACGACATAATGTTCAAATTCGTGGTTTAAGTATATCGAGCTGTAAGTATTTCTTAAGAATTACAAAAAACACAAAAGCTCAATAAGTCATAAAACAAAATAATATTTCTCTTATGTACTGCTTCTCTATGTTTTCAACATACTTGTCGAATGTTTAAAAGCCTACAGATGCAATGAAAAATTTTTTAATGAAAAAATATCCCCATTTTGTATACGAAAATAGTTCCTGCTTTACCTACCTCTTTTACAAAATATGGTGGTACGAGTAAAAGATCAAGACAGATTGCAACCGAACTCAATGAATTCTTTAACAAACTCCTCCCGATCTCATTCCCTATTAAAACCTGAATTTCAAATTAAATTAGGAATGGAATGTGTTGCGGCATTTCGCATGAGTACAAACTTTTTACAGCAAACCTCCTTGGCATGATAGCGGAACTCGTTTGACATTCTGAATACGAAGAATAATAGAAAAAGTATAAAAATTATACGCATTTTGTACGCAATGTAAGATTAAAATTTTTTGCAAATTAATATTTTATTATTACAGTTATGCCTTAGTTATGCAATATAAAGCGCTTAAAATATATAAATAGTTTTGCATTTCGTAATAACATAATTTGGACCTTCTTCGCCGGACGCTTTAAGAAGATTGGACCTATGGATTACATGAGCCGACGCTATTGAAGCTATCGGAACATCGCATGAAAACTCATATTTAGGATCAGACTGAAGATTTGCGCATTACCATCGTCTTCAGTGATTCAATACACGCTTCAAGTCACCTGTACATTATCGTCGTCAGTGTACCGCGCTAGTACCTCCTGAACAACGTTAGTTATTTAATATTATTATAAATTTATTTTTCTTCTACTAATTTAACAATTAATAACTAATATGTATATTTTTAATATTTATTTATCTATAATAATTTTATATTTCAAACTAATATGTAGGTATTAACATTTTTTATTTTATATTTTGATTGAGGGTATAAAAATGATTTGCAATACATTGGTTTTAGTTGTTAGTTAGTTGGTTCGGTAGATAGAACTAACATGGAAAACTAATCCTGATGATGCCACGGGTGTTGGCGAAACATATGTCGATTAAAATTTTAATTGGTTTTCGGATTAGCAGCTATGTATTTATGGTTGCATGCTAGGTGCTTGGATCTGGCTTCTCGTTGCGACTATAGTGTCTTGTGTTCGTGATCATGAGTAGGCAGATCCGAGGGTCAGCGGAGGGTATAGGGCCCGGTGGCGGGCGATCCCTCAATAGGGAACGTTAGTGTGCAGATAAACCGTAAGTCGCTTTACTTATTCTTACAATTCGCCAAAATGAGCAGTCAGGATAAGGTAAGTACCATGGTTAATGGGTCTAAGTCTACCACTTTATCCGCATTAATACGTAAACGTGGAATTGTCAAAGCTAGATTGACTAGATTTCAGACCCATCTAAATTCGTTGTCAACTTGTACAGATTCGGATCATAGAATTAAGGCAGATCTCCAGTTTCGTATACAGAACGCAAAGAATATATTTTCTGAATTTGAGACTGTTCAATCGCAAAAAGAAGATCTGTCTGACGAGGTTGTCGATATGGTAGATCAACGCGAGCTATTCGAAAATAGCTATTATAGTGAACTTAGCCAGGCGCAATGTTTACTGGACGGACTAGAGTCTATTAAACTACCTACCATCATTCTCTGGTGGCTAGACTGCTAGGGACACGGCTTATTGATAACAACATATTAACAACTCTAATAGATCGAGTAACATTATTGCCATCGAATTGTTGCTGAATAGGTACAATAATAGTGGTTTGCTTATACATAATCATGTCAAGGCTTTGTTCTCCATATAAAAGTTATCAATGGAGTCTCCTGTGCTGCTGCGTAAGTTAATTGACTTTATGTTAAGAAAATTTTCGCGCGCTCAAAATGTTAGGTGAACCCACAGACTCATGGGACACTTTGATAAATTTTTATAATGGCGTCTAAACTTGATGACCTGACCGAGCGGGAGTAGGAGCAGCACAAAAACGCCACGCTCGAGCGTACCAATGGCTCCAACTACAAGTGTAAAGTGGATGATTTACTAGAATTTATGAGAATACGCGCTGATACACTAGACACATTAGCCTCTTCGCATAATAAATTGGTTAATCATAACAGCAAAATTCATTGTAATATTTCATCTAAAAAACCAGAGCGGCATATTACGCATAAAAAACAAAGCCCTCGGCCACAATGTCTCATGTGTGATTCTAATCACTCACTCTACTCTTGTCAGAAGTTCCTAGACGCATCTTTAGAGAATAAAATAAAGTTTATTCACGATAACAAACTGTGAAAATTGTGAAAATTGTTTGCGTTCTGGTCACTCTAAGGATGACTGTCGATTTGGTCCATATCGTTTATGTAATAAGAAATATAATTCAATTATTCATGTTGACGAAGTACCTTCTATTACTAATTCGCTTCTATCTAAGTTATCGAGTTCTCTTTTGCCCGAGCCTATCGTAAGCATTTCACCGATCCTATCGTTATTAATAAAGCGCATAAGGTTGACAATAGTGTGGAATATAAATTGATTCTTTTATCCACCGCATTAGTGGAAATTATTGGTAAGAATAACAAATCTCACATTGCGCGCGCATTGCTAGACAGCGGAAGTCAGAGATGCTTTATTACCAGTTCATTATTTAAATATTTTAATCTTACTCTTATACAGTCCACTCATGAAATACGCGGGGTTGGCACTCGGTACTACGATTAACGCAAAAGTGTTTTTTTACACACCTGTATTGGTTAACGTAGAATATGAGTATATTGCTGGGGCTTTACCACATAGATCATTGTTGGTTTCTCTTTCAATTTGTTGCCTACTATTTATTATTATTACCTACTTTTGTGTGATGAAAAAGTGATTAGAGAATTGTTAAATACATATATTATTCTATATGTTTCAGCAGAATCGAGTAAACTTGTGCCTACTTTGTATGCTCTACCAATTTCATTGAATACAAGAGAGAATTTAAAACAAATTAGGCCTCGATGTGTTTTTTATTCAATTGAACAGTAAAGTTATTAATACTAACAAAGTATGTATTTAACAATTCTCTAATCACTTTTTCACCACACAAAAGTAGGTAATAATAATAAATAGTAGGCAACAAATTGAAAGAGAAACCAACAATGATCTATGTGGTAAAGCCCCAGCAATATACTCATATTCTACGTTAACCAATACAGGTGTGTAAAAAAACATTTTATTATTTCTTGTCACATCCTACTTAACCCATCATATAAAACAGTGTAAAAGTAAAATCTCCGATAATCTGTTTTATCCTGGAAGCATAGAATAATAAGTCCAGAATCACGATATTCATACTTTTAGTCGGTCAAATTGACCTAGTTGAACTTTATTTCTCCCCTTTATGAGTCACATTCAGCCTATTTTTGGGCATATGGGCAATTTTTACAACCCATCACTATATTAAAATAAAATATGACTCTAAAAAGTGATAATATTTATCGATTTGGCAACAATTTTCGGGTTAGCAGTGCCGAAGATGCGGCATTTTTGCCTTGTTTTTTGCTTCACTACCCGGCATACATTTATCATTGATGACTCCTTCTGGAGACTTTTTATTCTATGCCTGGAAGCGACAGCGAATTGGATGCCTAAGAGACGTGAATGCCATCACGTACGTTATTATCACATTATTATGTTATAACATAGGCATATAGCAACTAATCGCTCCACTATATAGATACGTATTGTTTGTAATAGTGTATTTCAACATTTCGAGCAAACTTTCAGCTTTGCTTGTCGTTTCATGGTGCATCTCATATAGCGAGAGCAAGCAAAGGCGAAATGACTGATTATTTACTTTCAAATAAATCGAGGAAGCACGCAAAAAAACCTTTGCTTACTTGTAGGCGTGCATCATAGTGAGGCATTTACGTGGATGGATTAAGATTGCGGTATAATTCTTCGACCATTGCTGATGGTGATAAGATATGAATGTGGATGACAACGACGTCAATGACGATGCGTTACACGCTGGGTGTCCTAGGTTGGCGGTGTCTTATTAGTTAATTTACAATATTAATCAATTTGCAATAAACGAGGTAATAAAAGTTTTTTTTATTCAAAAACATTTTATACACAAAAGGGAGATTTCTTTAGTGATTCCACAATCGTAACCTCGATAGATCATGCCCAAAAATGGATGAAGCGGCGCGACACGTCCACGATTAATGAAGGTACTTATTAAATGCTAGAAAGTCCATTTATTCTGTTTCTAACGAAAATATTTTGCTTATCTACAATCAGATAACGATCTCTCAATTTATCCAAAGGGAAATATAGGCAGTACGAGATTGTATTACTCGTAATTCATTCATTCTGTTTATTTTAGACCTGAACGTTAAAATACCTGATCAAACCTGACCCTATGTTTTGGGTTGATAGATTTTATTTATTTACTTATTTGACTGACACACTTCTGCACGGGTTGTTCCATACATTACAACTCAGAGATACGTATACGTCTACGCTTACGTGTACGCATACCTACGCATCCGGTGTGCTCGAGGCTTAAACCTACTAACAAAATATCTGTCAGACATAGGCAATGTTTAGCTTAACCAATGTTTGAATTCTTTTGTAATAACATTTCTATCTTCCCATGATAAACGGTATAATAGGATGTAGCCTTACAACTTTAGACCTGTATAAGACAGGGTACACCGAATGCGTGTCCGTAGATGTAAGCGTATACGTATGCGTAACCTTACGCAATGCAGCTCCCAAGACAAGCTCTGCGTGACTACGAGCGTACCCACGCAGAGCAGAACGAGAATGTCGCGTTGATGACGTTGTATTCTATGGCGCGCCATAGTAGACGTCACACCGAAAAAATTTGAGAACGCATGTATCTAATAGTGTCTGTGATCTATGCTGTGCATTGCCCTCTTTGGGTTTGACGGTCTATGACAGTGTCAAGTCGTGTGACAATTATAATTTTATATTTGTCTCGGAATTACTCGAATTACTATTAGAATAATAAGTTTATGCCTCGTGGTTCCGGCAGAGTACAGTTTGTACCACCCCATGGCTGCCCGTGGGTGGTTTCCGAGAGGTGGGCAGCAGCGCCTCCCTTGCTGACAACATTTTCTAAAAATCACATTGCGCTCACCACAGAACACTATGTGATCACCAACCCGCCTGCCCAATAGGCTGAAGACGAAGAATAAGTTTGTAGATGCATGAATTCGATATAAATAATGTATGTACCTATGGGAGTGGAACCTACATAAATAGATTTGACGAATGGATTATAGTGGAATAGATGTACTATAATCCAGTCCCCAGTGTGTTTTATAGCAGTGAATCAGAGTGGACTTCAAAGTGAAATTTTTGGATTAGATGGTTTAGTCCAGTGGATTAATGTGGAATAGGCCTTCACGCTGCACCTACATAAGTAATTGTGTAAAGGTATCTCAAGTATACTGGATCAGATACCAAGATAATATATTACCATTCGTACCCTTGGACATTATTTTAGATGATTTATTTATTTATTATAAAAACAGAATAAATATTATTTTTCCAACATTTTCCTTTTTATTTATTCTTTCTCAGAAGATTCCACCAGCCCCTTTTCACCAAAGGGATACTAGACGCAGACTTATCATCCTTATCTTGTTGATATCCCACCCATCCGCACCAACCGTTATGCTAACTCGTTTGTAATGCGAACGGCTAAGGAGTGGAATGCACTTCCTGCCGATGTATTTCCCGAGCACTACAACATTGGTCTCTTCAAAGCTAGAGTGAATAGGCACTTTCTAGGCAAACATGTACCACCCTAGGCCGCATCTTACTTAACATATAAGCTTAGCTTATTGTAAAAAAAAAAGATGGATATTTACGTATCACCTACCTAAGTAAGTGAGTAAGAGAAGTATGTGTGGAGTCACTTTGTAATATAAGAAATAAGGTTATCAGAAAGAAGTGTGGTATAAATAAGGATGTTGTGGCGAAGATTGAGAAAGGAATGTTGACGTGGTTTGGACATGTGGAAAGGATGGGTGAAAGTAGATTGACAAGAAAGTGTACAGCGGTGTAAAGAGTAGATATTATTTAATAATACTCGTACCTCCACATATTTCAGCCAATTATTCAATTATTTTTCTGATTTAATAAATGTTGTGGAAATTATCTAAGCATTTAAAATAAGTAAAAATTTCCACGCTCGCTTCGCTCGTACTTTGGCGCTTGCAAGCGGAACAACAATGATATTTTTTTTGTTTCAAAATTTAAGTTATCTCGGGAATAAAATGCAAAAATTTCACGCTCGCTTCGCTCGCGTTATTCAGTACCTATTATAGGGTGACTTAATCAACCAGGATGCGCCACTGCGTGTTATAATGAAATTAGACCTCTATTTGCTATGGACTATTACGAAATAACGAAATAATTATTTGTTTATGAAAAAATGTACTAAAATTTACCATTTGAAGGTGTCCCGATTTTCTTACTCTGATCCCGCTGTCCCGCTAATCTGTGTGTAAGAGTTGGCAACCCTAGTTGGAAGGGGAAGACCTCGCCGGACTTTCACCGATCAAATTGGTGAAATTCTAGAGAAAGATCAGGTCAAGAGTACCCTAAACCGACGAACGTGCATGAAGAATATCATGAAAGTAGATGAAGCGAAAGAGGTGTGTCAGGATCGTAGCAAATGGAGATCTGTGATCTCTGCCTACCCCTCCAGGAAAGAGGCATGATTTTTATGTATGTATGTAAGTATAATGTAGTTAAGTGCTGTTTGGAGACATCGTGCAACACGCAACGAAAAATAATGGCTGCCGCAACCGGGCACGCAGAGCCTGCGTTGCGTACCCAGCTAACTGCGTATGCATGAACGTGTGCGTAGACGTATGCGTTACCCGGTATGACATCGGGGTACGCCGTAACCACGCGCGTGACTACGACATGGTTACGTTACGCATCCGGTGTGCTCGAGCCTTTAAATAGTATATTGTATAAATTTTTAAGAAGTACATAATTTTTTGTTCAAATTTCAACTGTCTTATCACGGCCTTCTGACAGACAGACAGACGTACAGCGGAGTCTTAGTATCCTGATTTCAGCTCTTGGGCACTGAACCCTAAACTAAACAGCACTTCCTTTCCCAGCTTTGTTCGAGCAAAAATTAACAAGAGTCATAGACCCCAAGAAAATTTTATTTCCTCGCCCTACTTTGATAAATCGCCCTATTATAACTACAAAATATTTTTGCATTATTCATGAAGGCAGGTGTTGAAACAAACGCCGCGGAGTGTATTTTTATTCTAACATTCCGTATTCAACTCCGGATGCGAACTCGCTGTATAATGTATCAGTAATATATATAGACAACTGCTGCTGATATTTCCATGGGTTCATCGATTATAAGCCCAAATTGCGTTGAATTTAATATGTATACAGGCTAAGCGGTATTAGACCAGGTCCTTTTGGTGGTGGGCTTGTAGTACAGTGAAAAAGGACGTGTGAGGCCTTTGCCCAGCTGTGGAAAAGATACAGGATATTAACTAACTATGTAGGTATATTATTAACTAACTGTGGTTAATTTTATTTCTAACAAAAAATCGGATTTTTAGACTCGTTGATTACAAAAGGATGACGTGACTATTTTATCCCGAACTAGCGTCAGATATCTTCATACCATACCTATTTTTTATTCTAAGATATAATAAAACATTTTCAGCCATGTAAAGTTATTCCCCGTAAAGTATTATTTACTTGATTCCCCGAGTAGGGAAAGAGCTTAATTAGCCCATCGGGAACTTCACCCGCCTTTATTAACTTTAAGTATTTCTTGAAATTATAATTAGGTACTTGAATATCGGAACGAGTTTTTAGTCTCAAACCAGAGCATACTGAAAAGTTTGTTAAAAAAGTAAGCGTTTAATATTTTATGAATATTTTTTATATCTTACACTATTTCCAAAAAATCGATAATATTCAATAAATTCGATTCTAACAGTAGGTCAGATTTGATGTATGAATATTGTTATTAACTAATATGAAACGAGAACGGATGAACGGATCTGGGTGAAGTTTGGAAAAGATATTATACATACACAGTACGATATTATTATCTATGTTTAAAATTATATATATTTTTTTAGATATATCCATACATACTAAAAATGACTATTTAGTATTACCAAATAGGTAATACTTATGTCAATTCCTCGTTCGTGAAATAGAGCTTTGTTTTGATTGTACCTAAGACTAGACAATGTTAGCTACTCGTAAGTTCGAAAAGTTAGCTAAACATTTTCTCTAAAAGGAACACTTTTTAGCGCGTTCGACACGAAAAGTCTGAAAGCTATTAGTTTTGATAACTTCACTGTTGCTCGTAAAATTTTACACCGTCTTTATTATTAACTTATTTTGAGGTTGATTTCATTCACAGATGGAAGTATGATGAATCCGTTTTTCTTTTGTTTCAGTGTCGGACTTCAGTAAGCAAATGTCACAAATATATGAGAGGCATTCTGCGGAACTGCAGAGTCTTCTCATGACGTATAAGAAAAGAAATAGTGAACTAAGGAAAGAAAGGTAAGTGTTGCCTATTTCTATAGTTATACTAGCGACCCGCCCCGGCTTCCCACAGGTACAGTGCTGATACTATACATATAAACCTTCCTCGTGAATCACTCTATCTATTTAATAAAAACCGTATCAAAATCCGTTCCCTAGTTTGAAAAATCTAAGCATACATAGGGATGGATACACAGCGGCAAGCGACTTTGTTTTATAATATGTAGTGATTATCTTAACGTTAAAAATTCCGATAATGGGCACGGGCATTGAAACAAACTCTTACTATCTAAGGGGCACGGAACTTCTTCTAGTTATTCAGTGATGAATTGGCATAGCTTTATATATCGACATTTTCATTAATTTCGATAGGCTATATTTTAACGTATAGAGCACATCCTTAATTATCTTCGTTATCTATGGTTAGATTGAGAAAGTGGTACATAAAATTCGGTATGAGGATCTATGTTATATATCATTCATCTGAAGTGACACCGGTAGACGCCTGGGGGGGATAACTTACCAAGTGATAATTGATCAGTTATCGAGCGGGATGAAAAATGATTAAATTACTAAAACAACTACTAAAAAATAGGGGTTGGTGATAGAAGGGTGAAAATTTAGGGTTGTATGTATTTTTAATGCCACATAATAAAAAATAATAAAAATATCCAAAAAATATATATAATATCTAAGGTAGTAAGGCGGTTATATTATTTCCAATTTCAACTGCTACTATATCTAGATATTGAATATATATAGGTAGGTACACAATTTGAAGCAATACACATTTTTTACAATGATATAATATGTCAATTATTATGGAGACAGGCTCATTGAAAAACGATTACCATACTTGCTTAACGCCTTACCTGCGTCTATCAAAATGGAAATACATAAAAACAAATTTAAAAATCACTACACTCATGATCGGATCCCACAGTCAAACGGCGCAAGCAGTTTTGTGGGACGTTGTACCTGATTTTAAGTTCTAGAATATTTAAAGAATAATAAAAAAAAAAAAAAAAATGTTTAAAAAATTATTATACAAAAAAATCTAAATCGTTTTTAGACAGTTACCCACATAACAACATGTTAATAGGAAGTTATTTAGGTTAAATGCATGCTATACAGTATGACTTTCATGTAAATTTTACAGCAAAACTTACCAGAATTTTTAGTTTTGTCACGTACATTTTCATTGCTATTTAATCTTTCCCCATTGTCGAAACTAATTTAAAAGTACGACGGTGATTTATCTTAGACGTGGGTCGGGAAAGTTACTTGGGGGCCCGACCTTAGTCTCTTTGAATCCCTAAAGTATCACTTGCAGTGCCCTAACTAGCAATTAAATTTACAAAAAAAAAACTACGTATCTCTACGTATCATTTGCGGGGTAAAATTATAATGGAAGGCCGATTAGTGTAGTTGGTAGTGACCCTGCTTAGATAAACAGAATATTAAACTGCAATGTCAACTTAAAAAATACGCAAATAGATAACAGTATTATATAAGAGAAAAATAAAGATTAGACGTATTTTCCTAAATGTTATCTAGAATTAGAAATCTAATTATGATTTATTGTTTATTGATAGATTATAAATTATAGATGAGCTTTTTTACATGATAACAGATAAGGAAGTGACGGGAAATGCCTGGGTAAATCCCTTATTATAGGGTTCTTTTTTACGTTTATGTACTCGAGCTTAGTAATACCATAGAGGAATAAGATGTCATAGAGTGCTAATGTCATACGAACTGTTTCGATGCACCATTAGAGTTTTCGGTGCCTCACAACACTTAGATTCTATTAGTGTAATGTATAGTAATGTACTACATAACTAATGTATTATAACGTATAGTAATGCAATCTAAGTGTCAAGGACTGGAATTGTGAGGCACCGAAAAGTCTAATGGTACATCGAAACTGTTATTATGACATTAGCACTCTATGTCTACATCTTATTCCACTATGGTAATACGTTTATTTTTAATAACGAGATTAGGATATGGAAAGACTCACCTTTCCATATTCAACCGGTAATCTTTCTACCGGAGAAGGTACATTTAAAAAATGTTAACAATAAGCGAAAGTCACATTAATTGCGAATAAATTTAAAGATAATAAAAATTAATTGGTAAAAAATCAGCTAAAAAATTTAATTTCAATACATAAATTACCACAAGTGTTGAAGAATAAAACTGTAGAAACTGGTAACTCTTGTAAAAGCCGAGGGATGGCCCTGCTGGCATGCATCTTTTGCGACAAAAGAACTAATACCAACCAACACAGGCTGACCATTCTGGAAAACTACCAAGGGACCACCGGAGTCACCACCACAAATGCCAACTCCACCAGCGCCATTGGTGCAAATATTATTATTAGTCACCCACGACCCAAATGAAGCGAAACATTGCGCCACAGATATTACTTGAAGGTTTACGTAACTAACCACTGAGCTGAGGGAGATGCCAGTTTGTGCGTCACTAGTCTTGCCATAGCCAGCAGCTAGAGACCACCAACCAGTAAAGGCCTCATTAATCTGCGTTGTACTCGGAAGAGCTACCGGTTGAATAACTGCAGAAAACGTCACCGGAGTCGGCAGGTAGATCATAGCAATATCGTTCAGTAATCGGGAAGAATCATATTGAGGGTGCATTACCACAGTATTTGTAGGGATCCTTGTGCCGCCGTAGAACAGGAAATCGCTGCCAAACACGACGGTAAAGAGGTTTGCCTGGTGGGTACCGTCGAACCAACAGTGAGCAGCTGTTACTAATCGGTTTGATGATAATAGAGAGGATCCGCAGCCTGATGTGCCAGCTATATTGACGAAGTTGATCAACAGACCGGCGAGGTAAGGATGAGCACTAATTGGGGTCGTGGCTCCACCTACAATTCTGTTAGTGGTTCCGCT
This sequence comes from Carposina sasakii, assembly GCA_014607495.2. Taxonomy (NCBI): domain Eukaryota; kingdom Metazoa; phylum Arthropoda; class Insecta; order Lepidoptera; family Carposinidae; genus Carposina; species Carposina sasakii. The sequence continues at coordinate 9,465,972 of CP053153.1, forward strand.
CCTTCCATAAAACATAGTATCTTCCTCAAGTTTGATTTGTGATACCAGAGGAATTCCAACTTCTTCATGATAGCTTAGTTGCGGTTTCACATCAGCTGAAATAAGCCCAGCGAATGCCAGAGTTACCACTATGATGAGCTTCATTTTTGTGAAAAACAACTACGTTTTGGGAAATATTAAGTTTTACAGATTGATTTATAGCTATTACAATCTAAAGTAGTTTTTTATCTATTAATTATCGATATTAGATTACAAATAAGTGCTATCAATCAGTGTGTATAAGAAAAAACCCTATAAATAATTATGAATTTAAAATAATGCCTACGGTTTTATCTAAATCTTTATTTACTTACTTTTAATCTACTGTTTACCGCTTATCACTCGGTCAAGACTTCCCGTAAGGTTGAAAAAACAGTCAGTTGTAGAAATATATTTTTGTACAAAATTCAAAAGTCTAATTATAGATCTATTCGAATTTTATGAGATAAAGTATTTAAAAAAAAACATCTTATTCTTATCAGAATAAATTATCAAAATCAAATGTGATATTAATTGAAAACTACAATATCACATATCCGACTGCATCATTAACAGCAACTTTTGTTTGTGACCATATTTATAAAAGCAATATTTGATATAGCTGTAGAAAAAAAGTTCTATTAGGCGCATACAAGTTGCTTGAAGAGTGACGTCACGTTGTGATAGCCGTTTGTATGGAGCGTTTTTGACAAGTCTAAAATTATGATTTTGAAATCGTTATATCCCGGAAAGTTTTCATGCTAGCGAAGTTTTTCTTCCGCAAATGTTTCTTTTATAATAATAATAATAATAATAAATATTCACACACTACACAACACATTAACCTAGTCCCACATTAAGATCCCTAAGGTCTTGTGTTATGGGTACTAAGTAACGGTATATAAATACATAGATAAGAATAGAAACATCCATGACTCGGAAACAAATATCGATATTCATCATATCAATGTTTGTACCTACCGGGATTCGAACCCAGGACCTATGGCGTCGCAGGCAGGGTCACTACCTACTACACCAATCGGCCGTCATATTTTATTTTATAATCTTTCGATATAAATACAAATAAAAAAACTGTAAACGACCCTATTTTTAATTATGCTTCAGTCAAAGGGCCCAATTAAATTTGATTACTAGGTAATTTATCCCCACAGGGAAATGGCATTCAAGTAACTTCCTTAAAAATTTACCTTCAAAAGGTACATTTAAATTAATTTGGCCATTTACAAATAAGCAAAGTTCTTGAATGGGTCAATTTTAATTACAGGAATATTTAATATTGTTACGAGTATTTTAATTTAAAAATTAATATCAATATTGATTTAAATCTTTAACATAATCACAAAGATAGAGACTAAAAACAGAGTTTTCGTTAACAAATTACTTGATTCATGATCATATTCAATAGTTATATTTACAAATTGAACAATTGTTATTGTAACAATAAATCTTGAGTAAACCATCACAGTGTTATTACAAAACAGTTAAAAGGCTGTCAAACGCGCGATTTAAAAAATCTCTATTACAAAAACGTATGCTTAGCCTGTTTAACCTAAGCTTTGTCATTACAAAACAGTTGGAACATAATTGAACACTTGTTTAAAAAAATATCTATTACAAAAACGTATTTACGCTCCAGCTATAGTGAGACGCTGTATAGACAAAGTTTAAATATAGTCAAATAAAAATGATAGTTTTAAGCCTGTTTAACTTCAAAATTCTGACATTTTGTTTGACTTTTTTCAAAATATGTCCATACCAACAACAAAGGGGTATACTTACATACTTGCCCAAAACAATTCAACCTGAAATAGATTAGTTACAATCATGCCTGGTAGCCTCAACTAAGTATGTGACAAGCAAGTGTGAATATGTTTTTATTGACTGACAAGCAATAATTACAATATAAAACCTCATTTCTGACTAAGGAACTTTTTTCACTTCATCGTTAAACAGTTCCTGTTAAAAATCGGTATTTCAGACATGTGTGACCTAATTTCAATATTTATTACTGGTATTATATTAAGACAAAAATCACACAATCAAATTTTGTATGAGTATCTTATTAATTTTCACAAAATATTTGCGTAGAAAGAAACATTCAGGAATGAACGAAACGCAGACGGACGAATGTTTCTTCCAAACATGATTTTAGCAAGGCATAGTCCTAAATATGTTTTGTAATAGAGGATCTTTAGACGGTGCTTAAAACGTTTTAATACATAATTAACTAGAAAAACACGTGTTAGATCTGTGAGATATTGCTTGTCTCTAGGAGACATTTGTTCTGCGACTTCGTCGCTCGACACGAAATTAACGTGCCCAGCGCGATGTCGCCGGACGTCGCGCGATTTACTTATGGGGGGTTTACATGGGTCGATTTCCGCCATGCGGCTAATCACTTTACAAGTCGCCTGGGCACGCCGCATTGACCGTCCGTTTACACTGGTGACTAAAATCGCATGGAACTCGGCCAATTCCTTCGAAAATATTGACCAGTATAGGCGTTTGCAGTAGTAGAACAACGTGCGCAAATTGGCGCGAAAACACCTCATGCGGCGGGCGATCGCCTGCAACTGATCGTTTACACAGTCGATTTTAGTCACCAACGCATGCAGCGGGGCGCTGCACGCCTTAAAGTTGGATGCCTACCAACTTTGGGGCTTGCGACTTTAGTCACCTGCGATCTAGCCGAATTGCCATTTAGACGGTCGATTTTTGCCGTGCGGCCAAAGTCGTGCGGCTTTAGTCACCCGTGTAAACCCCGCATTACGGGTTGCGCAACTGGTCGCCAGTCGATGATCTGCGAGTATCGAAACATGCGAACATCGTGTCCTTTGACAGTCGCCAGACAGGCTTTGAGTAGTCAGTATATATCATTCATCTGAGAGTCAATACGTATAACAAAGAATATTGTCAAATATGTTTTTTTTATTAGCTGACAAAGGAACAAATTCGCTCTGTTTTTTACTTTACAGCTAAGCAAGATCTGTTAAAAAACGATGTTTCACACATGAGTGATATAATATACATGCTCATTACTAAATATTCATCATCATCATCATCATTTACCGCCCTGAGAAGTCCACTGTTGGACATAGGCCTCCCCCAACAACCTCCACTCCGACCGGTCGGAAGCAGCCTGCATCCAACCGACGCCCGCAACCTTGGCCAGGTCATCCGTCCACCTCGCGGGTGGCCTTCCCACGCTGCGCTTGCCGATACGTGGTATCCACTCTAGAACTTTCCGACTCCATCGGCCATCAGTTCTTCGAGCTATGTGCCCTGCCCATTGCCACTTCAGCTTGCTGGACCGTTCAGCTATGTCGGTAATCTTTGTACGTCTGCGGATCTCCTCATTTCTGATTCGATCACGCAGAGAGATCCCAAGCATAGCTCTTTCCATCGCTCGCTGTGCGATCCTGAGCTTTTTTATGAGGCACATAGTTAGAGACCACGTCTCGGCACCGTAGGTCATCACCGGCACCGACTAAATATTACTGGTATATATTAAGAGAAAAAATACTAAATCCAATATTAATTCTGTTTATTTTTAATATTCATAAAAGTATCCTTGGAAAGGAACGATAATGAATGAATGGAATGAATGTTTCTTCTCACCATGATTTTAGGCCCGGTTGTTTGGTCGATTTAACTTTATAATAATATATTAATAATTTTATAGTTATATCAACAATTTATCAGTTCAACTAATAATTGTAACGGTAACACGTTGTTTGAAATATTATTTGAGTATAGTAAAATTTGTGAAGATGGTAAAAATAATTGTATTTAAATTTAACAAAAAGTCAGAATCTGTGACGTGTTTTTACCAATAATAGTTTGACTGAATAAACAACTGGACTTTTGTTAGGCACAAATGTCATATCAATACTGTCAATTCTGACCTTCACACCTATCCCTCTCCGTTCTTAGCATAAATGGCTGAGAGAGAAAGGGACAGGTAGAACAAATTTTACGTTTAGGTTTAAGTACCACAGTCAGAATCGAATGGGTCTTAAATGTGTTTTCTATGGAAGTTGTTTAGACGATGTTTAAAACGTTAGTCCTAGTCTCACAAAACGGGTGTTTAGACATTGCTTCGCGATTCTTTTGTGATAACACCGTAAATTTCTAAATGTGTTTTCTATCGAAGTTGTTTAGATGGTGCTTAAAACGTTAGACCTTGTCTCAAAAAACCAGTATTTAGACATTGCTTCGGGATTCTTTTAAAATAATATGTAGCTAAAACGCCATTTAAAATTCTTCAAATCGTATAAATAAGTTTATTGCCTTTTAAAAGTAGGACTTTAAGTAAACCCAGCATTTAAAGTGTCAATGAATATTAAACAGTTACGAGTACAGAGAAGATTAAGGCAAAGAAACTTGCCGCGAACTAATTACGCTATCTTGAAAGTTTATGAAAAAAACTTTAGCACCAACAAAGGTATACCAGTATGACTTCGTGGATACTACTAAAACTATAAGTATAGCTAATAATGAACATATCTTCTTTCGTCGGTTAATTTGCATCACAGATCTGGCGGCTAGCTAGGTTAGGTTTAGGTTTAAAGAACTTTTTTTTGTGTGGGTAGTTGTATGTGTGACACATAAAAATTTTGCTCTCTGTATTTTATTGATTTAAAATATATTTAAAGTGATATTTTAAGTAAATTAATGATTTAATAAGTTACCTTGCCCCTGCACTCTACTGGAAAAACAATCACACACAGTAAATTTCCACAAATACATATATTTTTAATTAATAAACAAAACATCACTATAGTACACCATGGATCTATATAATCAAATTAACAAGAACATGGAAGATATGACTGAAGAGTTCAAAATAAGGATGGGCCAGTATGAACAGGAGTTGAGCATTGCCACTTCAAGTAAAAGTCCCCAAAGCCGGGACTTAGCTGGATTGGTGAGCGAGTTTGCAGACTTCAAATCCTTTGTTTACAAGTCTTTGGATATGCTTCGTTCACAGTTGGAGCTCCTGACTTGTGGGCTTGACAGGTTGGAGATGGCTGCCCGAAGAAAGGTCGTCCTTGTGCATGGTGTTGATGAGGAAGACAATGATGACCCTATGACATCAGTAAACCAGGTTCTTGCAAGTCACTTCAAGAGTCCCAAACTTGGTGAGGATGTTGTTGCATGCCACAGGCTTGGGGCTAGGACATCTAAGGTCAGGCCAATATTAGTAAGATTCTCCAGTTTTGCTTCTCGGACACATGTATGGAAATCTAAGGCATGTCTTAAAGGCACAGGGATTACTATCTCTGAGTTCCTCACTAAGCCCAGACATGAGGTGTTTTTGGAGGCCCGTAAACACTTCGGGATGCATAATTCCTGGACTAGTGAGGGGCGAATAGTCTTGCTGCTTCCTGACAAATCGCGCCTCAAGGTGGAGCGAATATCCGAACTTAGAGCAGTCATTAAAAGGTTCCCGGCTGCCCAGTCGGTGAAACAGCCTATCGGGAAACCAGTGGAGCAGCGCTCTGGAGGCACGAAACCCAGTATCAAGACCAGACGTGGAGCACTTTCGGACAAGAAGACATAATTGTGCATCTCATATCTCACTCATGGCCGTTTTGCGAACATAATCGTCCGTCGGTACTATGACACTTTACTTCTCACTATTATTATATTTTTTTTCTTTTCAATTTATAGTAAACATATTATATTATTTTGTGTGGGTCATAGATTTGTGTGGGTGGTTATAATGTTTTAGTTAACTTAAACTTATTATTTTTTTACTCTAACCTACAACTTTGCGGTTCGTTCGTATTGATCTAGCTGTCAAAGTCAATGTTTTTTTTTCTCTCTCTTCTCATATGGCAGATGCTAGTTTGGTCAAACAGCCAAAGTATTAAATTATATACATTTTTGTTGTTTTGCATATTGTATACTCGTAAGATTAGTGTTATTACTTGTTTTGTGTTGTATATGTATTTGTTAAGATTTCTTCCAGTGCCTGGAGAGTGGGGGTGAAGTATTATTGTAATTTTATATTGTAATTAAGTATTTATTTATATTATTTAGTATATATCCGTTCATTTCTTTACAAGCAGTATTTTATGATGACAGATTTGTTTTACGACATCAACGAAAGTTTCTTTTCTTGTTCGTCAAATGACGAATACGGTAGTGCAAATAGTGATGATTCTGTAGCAGAATTAACACTACATGATCGCCTAACGCAAGTGTTCCACAACTTTAAAAATAATCTTAATATAGTACATATAAATGCGCAAAGCATTCCGGCTCATTATCCTGACCTTCTGGCATCATTTAGCAACATTCGCTTAGACTGTGTACTTATTTCTGAATCTGTCCTAAAACCTACCCTCCCATCTACCATGTATAGTTTGCCTGGTTATATTCTGATTCGCAATGACAGAACTGAGAAGGGGTGGGGTGGAGTCGCCATCTACCTCCGTGCAGATATTCCCTACACAATTGTTAATCAGTCTGTCAGCAAATACTCAGCATCTGCAGAGCATCTGTTTATAGAGATCTGCCTACATCACACAAAACTACTGATCGGTGTTTTTTATAGTCCCTCTCTTCACATAAATTACTTTGCTGCTTTTGAGTCACTTTTAGATACTTTAGGCCCCCATTATGATGATGTGGTGGTACTAGGAGATTTTAACACATGCCTTATAAAAAATGATGCTCGCTCTTCTAAACTCACTAACTTGATTTCTTCTTTCAATATGCACATTTTGCCCTCTGCCTCAACACATCATGCTCCACATAGCAAGCCCTCTCTCTTAGATCTTATAATTGTTGCTAAGCTTGGTAAAGTCGCTGCGCATGGTCAGCTGAATGCTCCTTTCTCGTACCATGATCTGATTTACCTCTCGTACAAAGTGCGTCCACCAAAAAGTAAGCCAAAAACGTTACTTCTGCGCAGTTTTAAAAACATGGATTTGGACATTCTAATAAGTGATGCTTCATCTTTAGATTGGGATCCTGTATTGGTTAGTACGACAATAGATGATAAAGTGGAGCAGTTCCATCGAATTCTTATGTGCCTCTATGATAAACATGCTCCACTAAAGAAAGTAAGGGTAAAACATCATCCAGCGCCATGGCTTACTGATAGTGTCAAGAAGTGTATGGCAAAACGCGATCTTGCTAAACGAAAATATAAACGTTGCCCAACAGATGGTAACCTTGATCGTTACAAAAGGTTACGTAACTGCTGCAGCCGTATGTGTAGAGATGCCAAGAGACGTCATATCCATGACTGTATTGAAAAATACAGTCCTGCTCAGATCTGGAATTTCCTTAAATCGCATGGTGTTGGCAAAGGTGTGGAACCATCTGCTTGCAAAGTTGATTTAAATGACTTAAACAAACATCTATCTGCTCCTCCTGTACTTATGGATTCTAAAACTAAATTTAACACTTTACAAGCTTTGCGTGATAAGGTTAAGCCAGATTGTAGCTCTTTTAATTTTGAAACCGTATCTTTGAGTGACGTTAGGAGGGCCATTCTCTCCATATCATCGAAGGCTGTAGGTGATGACCAAGTTAACTCCCAAATGCTGCGTCCAGTTCTGAACCAGGTTGTTCCGATAATCCAACACATAATTAATTTTTCCCTTACCACAAGCTCCTTTCCAACAGCATGGAAAAAAGCACATGTTATTCCTCTGCCTAAAACAACAAATCCATCTTCCTTTTCCCATTACCGTCCTATTTCTATTCTTCCCATCCTATCCAAGGTCATTGAGTCTGTTGTTCATGATCAAGTGGCTTTCTATTTATCCAAAAACAATTTGCTAAATCCTTATCAGTCTGGCTTCAGAACTGGACACAGTACAGTGACTGCTCTGCTGAAGGTAACAGATGATATACGTTTTGCGATGGACAATAGACAACTAACTATCATGGCTCTATTGGACTTCAGCAGTGCTTTCAACTCTGTAGACTTTGATATTTTACTAGGTATACTTGGCTCTCTTAATGTTACATCTCAGGTTGTAGACTGGTTTGATACCTATCTTAGGGGTCGTCTGCAGTGTATACGCTCGGATGAGTTATCATCTGACTGGTGCGAGCTTGCTGCAGGTGTACCTCAGGGTGGTGTTCTCTCGCCACTCCTTTTCTCAATCTTTATTAATTCAGTTACTGATGTGATTTCCTCTTGCTTCCATCTCTATGCAGACGACTTGCAGATATATAGTCACTTCGATGTTAGGGATATAGAGTCTGCTACAGTTCGTATGAATACAGATTTATCTAGGATTCAAACCTGGGCACAGTCGTTTGGCCTCCTTGTTAACCCAAAAAAATCTCAGGCCATGATAGTGGGCAGTAGGTATATGCATAATATACTGAACCAATCAGACATACCACAGCTTTTCTATAATGGGATTGTTATACCTTATACCGAAAAGGCTAAGAATCTTGGGGTTATCTTTGATAATATTTTTTCTTGGTCGCCACAGGTCAATGAGGTGAGCAGAAGGGTGCATTCATC